>JAIFGZ020000223.1:0-1402500 GCA_019925245.2 Oryza australiensis | reverse complement strand
GAACGCCGGGCGACGACCAAGAAAAAAAATTTGCCGGCTTCCCGGCAAAATTTACAGTGGTGATGGCTTCTTCCTTTATCAATGATGGTGGTGACGGCGGCTTGACGACGAAGACGACGGCGCCGTCGGGTCGAACCGGAGAGGGGCAGTGTGTTGGGCAGCTGCTGTCGTGGCGGCTTTGGAGAATCCTGATGATGCTGCAGCGGAGGACGACGGCGGCGACGACGACGACGAGGAGAAGAACGGCAATGGCAGCGTGTGAGGAGGAGCAGGGTGATGATGGCTCACCTGCTTCCATGCCCAGCTTGGAACAGCAACCCCCTCTGATGGCTTCCTCTTCTGATCCGATGATCTGGATGCATCCTGCATCATCAACAGTGAACAATTGTACTTAGCATGCTGAATTGCTTGTTCATCCATCAAGATACAGGTGTACAAATTGCCAAGAACTATTATATTGTCTTTTTCTTTGGAAAAAATATGATTATCGGGTGACAGAAAGCTCAGCTACAGACGTCGAGATCACCTTTCCGTCCAAGGAAAATAAGAGAAGGACGTAACTGAAGCTATCCTTGAAGTCTCAGAGGTAAATTTGAACAAAACTCCCAGGTCCAAATTCTCTAATGGCAAACCAGTCTAACCTCTTTTAGTGACTAATTTAGTATATTAATCATTCTGAATAATAACAAGATGGCAGTATCATTTTTCTTTCCCAATGGGGAGTTTTGAATAACAGCCGACACTAATTTTATAAGATATTAGCATGTTGAAAGGAACAGTTGGACCGACGATTTATAAAAGCCTGATGCGAAATCGTCAACTCTCTAGGAAGCTCCTTTTGAAGAAAAAATCAAACATATTTATAATGCATATAGACTAGTACTGCTACCCTAATTAGGCCTTTTCTGAAAATTCAAGAACCTACATATGAAACTTGCGCCAGGCATTAATACCACTGAAGTCGACAGGCCAGAAGGAAATGAAGCACATTGATGTAAGACTTGAGCTAAACTGATAGCCACACAAGAAATGCAAGTGGATGAAGCTAAATACAATGTTGAAAGCTACAAAATTTTCACCTCATTATTTGGGAATAGCGGATGAGGTTGGGCAGTCCAGATTGGCGGATGCTCGGTCAGAAGAGGGAACCGATGAGGGCGGCTAGCAAGTTCAGAGGGAGCTGCATCATTCTGCACAGCAAAGCACATTTTTTTTTCAGTTGAAATATCAATTAAGCAGTGGTTCTGAATATCGTTTCCAGTTTTCATGAAAAAGATGCATGTGTGCTCCTACGTCGTAATCAGGAAGAAAAGAGAAACTTGCTACTGTTTGATGAAACTTGGGGCTAATTTGTACATATGGTGGGTCAGACAATAGAGAAATCAAATTTAGACGGTAGCAATAGAAATGGGGTCTATGAAGTACACCAGGAAGAAGACTACATATGCAAATAGCACATCATACTTTAGTCGCTTCCATGGTGAAAGCGAATCTTGATTATTTATGCTTTTGTGTTTCTTTCACATTACTGCAACTTGCTTGACATGCAACCAAATGAATTTTGACTGAATTTGCAACTTGCCTTTGCTCGCTTGAATTCAGAACCTTCAAATGATCCGTGGTGGATTTGCAGGCCGAGGGAGCTGCTATCCCGCTTGGGGCTCTGCTGTGAAGCTGCAGGCTGAGATATGCTCAGGTTCAGATCCACATCGGCTCCTGCAAATAATAAAAAATCACAATTGAACCCGGATTTAATTAAATCTGTTCAAAGCTCAGTTCATCAGCTAGTTTAATTAATTACAGAGTGCAGGAAAAAACTAATCAAATCAGATTCAGCACGCATGTTACCTTGAGCAGCAGCATCAGTAGGCAGCTCCCCATCATATGTGCTGGGCTCGAAGTTGGTGACGGCTTCTCTGCCATTGCATTTGATCGCAGCCTTATCATAAGCCCTGATGTTTAAAACAAGAAAAGAAAAAAAGGAAGAGAAAAACAAAAAAAGAGAGAGGAGATTCGAGTCGGTACAAGGTCCATCGGAAAATCAACAACACGAGAAAGTAAAATTTTAAAAAAGAAAAGTTCTTTTTTTTTATTGGGTTTGCATCAATTGTACAAGAGAAGAGAATCCAAGCTGATGATAACCTTGCAGCCTCTACTTCGCTGTCGAATAGCCCAAGATATATGTACCTGCAGCCAAGCATGGCGTTCCCACCGGTGAGGAATTCCCTATCCACTGCCTAATTTCTAGCTAACTCTTATCTGTTCTATGCATCTAATCACAACCTAGCTACTTACTTGATTACTATCATCCCTACTCAAAATGGATGATCACTAGTCACAAGAAGAAGAAATCAAGAACATGTTGAAATGAAAGGAGGAGGAAAAAGAAGAAGATGAAGGGAGCTTGTGTGTTCTTACTTCTTGCCGAGGAATTGCCCCATGCGCGCTTCCCAGCGGCCGCACTTGTGGAGGGTGACACCCCTGTACTTTGAGCTGCCGCGGGAGAAGCCGGTGCTCTGTCGCCGGAGAACGTGCACGAACTCCTCCTTGGACAGGCTCTTCATCTGCTTCATGTCCTCCTCGTAGTCGCTCAGGTTGAAGTTGATGTCCGCCTCTACTCCCCTGAACTTGATCGCCGCCCTGTCGTACGCCCTGCATCCATGCCATGACATGCCATCAATCATTCGATTCAATTTTCTTCCCTGCTTCGGAAACAGAGAGTTCATGTGATGAATGATGTGTTCTTTACCTTGCAGCTGCGTGGGCAGTGTCGAATCCACCTGTGATTGTTTGGAAGAAGATGAGATGGGATGAGGTGTTTGTTAGATTGTTCATGGCGATGTCGCATCGGGTTTAGATAAGGAGGAAGATGATGTTTTGATTACCTAGGTAGACTTGCTTGCCGCAATCCCAGATGTGGGATTCCCAGCGGCCGGTGCGGCGGTAGAAAGTGACGCCGCGGTACTGCGAGCTGCGGGAGCGTGGTCCACGGCGGCTTTTCTTGGCCGCCTGCGGCGGCGGCGGCGGCGCCGGGGGAGGCGCGTGGGCGAGGACTCTGATGTCTGGCTGCGGGCGCGGCGGGTCGGGGCGGAGGAAGCCGAGCTCCGCCCAATGCTGCGGGGCGGGCCGCGGCGAGGACGCGGCGGCCGGGAAGAGCTCCCGGGTGACGAGCTGCTGGTGCGGCGGGGGCGGCGAGGGGGTGGCCTCCTCGTCCTCCTCCTCGTCGTCGTCGTCCTCGTTCTCGTTCTCGCCCGACGCCGAGCTCCTCAGGATGCTGAACTCGAGCACCGCCGGGGGAAGCGGCGGCGTCGAGCTGGACCCCTCCTCCGCGGGCGCGGCGGGAGCGCCGGACGCCTCCGCGTTGAGCACCGAGGAATCCGACGTGCCGGAGTCGCTCCGCGCCGCCGTCTCCTGCTTCTCCGGCACCCCGTCCGCCACGTTGTTCAGATCCAGCTCCATCATCACGAAGCAAGCAAGCAATCAATCGAACACCTTCCGACCGATCGACAACTCACCCAACCAAACCAAACCAAATTACCCAAACCAAAATCTCTCTGCAGCAGCGGCTAGCTCAGTTCACAAGCTAGACCAAACGGCAATCAATCTCAACGACGGCTTCCGCTCGCTTCGATTGAATTCTGTGGCGTGGAGTCTATTTCAAGAAGAAGAACCAGAGGAGGAAGAGGTAGAAGCAGGAGAGGGCCGACTCGTTCTTGCGGTACATTTAGCCCCGGCACCGATCGCAGCAGCAAACCCTCAGTCCCAATCTTTGAAGAACATCCTACCACACCCCGCCGGGGACGATACGATGCGATGCTACCACTGTCGCCGCCTCAGGAATCAAGAAATGGAGGGAATAATTCACCGGCAGGGACCCCCCCACCCCTCCTCCTCTATCGTCTCCCTCTGTTTCCGCGAGAGAAGAAGCAGAGGTGGGTGTGGACAAAGGGAAGGTAGTGGTGGTGGTGGTGGTCGTCGTCGTCTCCGGCGCCGGCGAGCGGTGGCGGGGGGTCGGAGCGTGTGGGGAAGAGGAGAAAAAGGAGGACGGTGTATATATAGACAGAAGGCGGTGCCGCGGGAAGTAGCCGGTGGCAGCCGGTTATCCTTAAAATCCTTCCCGATTTGGGCGCCTCATTTTCTCTTTCTTTTTTTTCTCTCTTTCTCTCTCCTCTCATTTGCTCATTTGGTGTGCTACTACATACATGTGTGTGTCTCTTATTGGTTGCCTCCTCTGCTCAAAATATCTTTCCTGCCAGTAGGGCCAGCCCAAGAGTAGCTTCTACCGATATGTGTTTCTTCGTCTCAAAATATAATAAATTTTAGTTGAATAAAACATATCATAGTATTATCAATTTGAAAAAAAACTGACTTAACTAAATTTCAGTTGAAAGTCAGGTTTTAATCTGAACATATCATAATATTAGACAAATGAAGTATATGCCATCTCCATCATATGTAAGGTAATGCACTCATTATTTTTTTATCAATTACTACTCCATTTTTGACTTGATACATATGATTTTTCTTGGATTTATATAATGAGGTTAAAAATATAAAGATCAAGAAGCCCTTTGATACCTCTCCCATCTTGAGGATGAAGTGTAGCTGAGAAGCAGCGGAAATACTTCTCCACCCTTATATTATAATTTCTAGGAGTAGAGCGTTTGATCAACTCTATATTGTTTAGAGTTGTTTTTGCCATCCTCTCTCGTGTTTGGAGTAGTGTTTATTAAGTCCTCTCCCTCTTCCCTGTCGTTGGTCTGGTGTTTGCGAAGTGTTTATGTATTTGAACTGTCTTTTCTTTTAATATATTGACGTGTAATTTTTTTCACGTTTGTGAAAAAAGAGATGTTTTTGCTACAGCTCCAATCTCGAATCAAAAGAGCAGCACCGAACATGCCTCAAGTTAAAAACATCCCTTATTAAACACATGAATTTTGTTGGTGCAATACATCCTGGATATAGAGTCTAGGGCTCTAATCGGTTGAGCCAGGGCTGATACGCAATAGAAACATCAATGATATGGCAAAAATATTTTTTTAATTTTTTATACATGTATTATTTACGATTTAAAACCAATGATGGAATATATACTATGATGAACAAAACATCAAAATCTCTAAATTAAGTTTAAAAAAAAATTTCTATAGCTGGGCCATGCACCAAGTAGATGACAGGAGCATACATTACTTTCCATTTCGAAAAAACACATGAAGTTTGTAGGGTTTTCCTAGATATTAGTTCAGTTCACACAAAATTGCTAAAAAAATAATGTACATTTGAGAGGACCTTAATGGGTTCATTTATAGCACTTGGAAAATATATAATTTATAAGAGTAACATAGCAGGGACAATAATAGAAAACCCAATGAAAAAATGCATATAGTACGACTTATATCTAGCTAATAACATATACGGTCAGGAGGATTTATATTTGGAGGGGATACGTGTTGCGTTAACATCACTGTCGTACAATCCTGATAAATTTAATTACTAGCAAGGGTTTTAGAGGGTAGTGTACTCGTATTAGATAGGTGACACGACCGAAATAAAATCTTTCTTTTGACAAAATATACAACCTCCGTCCCGAATCTTACTAGCTAAGTTCTTGGTCATATTCATTTTCAGAAATTGATTTTTTTAACAAAGGGTATACATACCGATGGCTATAAAATCGAGTTTTGATGAGTGGGTACACGTGTCGACGTTCAAATGTTCAAATTATGTTTACGTTCTTTTACCAATATGCATCTAACCCTTTATCCGCCATTGCTTCTCCCTTGGCCTGATTAATTTCCTATAACAAATACAATAAAATGACCATCCACATAGAAAAAACATTATCACACGTAAAAACTTGGGTTTTTATACACACTATAGAAAATCCTTTTGCCGAGTGCTGGGACACTCGGCGAAGCTGTTTTATACTCGGCGAAAATGTTGCCGAGAGTTGTACTCGGCATAGGTCACACGGTGAACTTTGGATCGGCAAAGAGCTCTTTGCCGAGAGTTTTTCATCGGTCTTCGCCGAGTGCCGCTCGACACTCGGCAAAAAAGTACACGTTAGGTTGGGTATACGGTGACGTAAAAGTTTACCGAGAGCGTAAAAACACTTGGCGAAGTTTTCAAGTTCGCCGAGTGCGGGGAAAACACTCGGCGAACGCCCATACTTCGCCAAGTGTTTTCTTCCCGGCACTCGGCGAACTTGAAAACTTCGCCGAGTGCTTTGGTAAAGCGTTCGGCGAAAGTGGTCATTTCGCCGAGTGCTTTTATCACGCCCTCGGCGAAGTTTATGCACTAGACAAAGAGGGTACCCGAACCCCAGGGTTACCCTCTTTGCCGAGTGTTTTGGTCATTGCACTCGGCGAAGGAGCTCTTTGCCGAGTGTTGCACTCGCAAAGTGAAAATTTTAACCCTCTTTTATTTGTTCAATCGCATATTTCATAAATTTTCAATATATACATCACATTCACAATCCCAATCATTCCACAACCCCATAAGCATTATTCCACATCCCATAAGCATCATTCACAATCCACAAAACATAAAACATTCACAATCTCAATCATTCCACAACCCCATAAGCATCATTCCACATCGCATAAACATCATTCACAATCCACAAGACATATAATTCATATTCGTAGTTAGGTCACAATCCACAAAATATAAACATAGTAGTTCATAGTACATAGTCCACAATTCGCAAACGAAATTCAAGTCACGGTAGATACTCCAGAATTACAATTGTTCAAAAGATATTTACGAGATGGCCACGGCGCCCAACCGTCGTGGTCATTATTGGGGTTATTTGATGCCGTCGACGAGACTCGCACAAAAGGAAAATAGAATAGTATAGGTTGTCAAGATAGTAACATTCGCAAATAAGAAAATTATATGCGAGGTTAAGTGACTCATCGGAGTGCCTACAAAAGGATGTGGAGAAGTGAATACCACAGTGTGGTGGCGTGACAGAAGTCCCATGTTTTGACCGATTGATTGCACGTAGATGTACATCTCGGTCATCCTCATCTCAATGTCCCGCCGTTTCCTTCTCTCCTATAAGTCCTTCACATTACGAACCTCTTCTCCAAGTCCTCATCAACAACCATTTCATTGTCTACATCCAACCCCATCGCTTCCGGTTAAGTCTATCTCAAAACTTCCTTGTAGCCCATCTTCTTGAAAGAACTCGCTATCATATGTGTTTGGGTCCATGTTGTAGTCTTCATTGTTTGGTACGGGTAGTTTACCATGTGGCGCTACCTTGTACACAACATCCCAACCCCGAAGACGGTCGTCGGTTTTAGTGTCGCTGTTGAGCAACGATATATACATCGTCTCCTGCTAGGACGGTTGGTACTCGCGAATTTCAACTAGGCCAAGATTAGGAGTCTGTCTCACTTGAGCGGGATCAAACCAATGACATTTGAATATGACAGGATTAAGAGGTCTACAACCATGAAAGTCGAGTTCATATATTTCTTCTATTCTTCCATAGTAATCAACCCATCGAGCCCCGGAGTAAAAACTCCGTATTTGTGGTTCTTCGATTGGGTCGACTATGCTCATGGCTTGTTGTGTGAAAGCGATATCCACTAACTGTTCAATATATATATCCACACAAGCGACGGCATGGTCAGCGCGATGCGACTCCATTCATACGGGTATATATACACTAATCATTAAATATATACGTGCATACAATACATATCATTCCTTTTACCATTGATTTGATTATAATAAATACCTAAATTTGTTTCTTTTTGTCATCAATTTGTTTCTAATGTTCCACATGGTATTAATTGATTTCTAATGCAAACAATTTCAAATCTATTAACAAAATCTCACAAAAACATTCTAATGTATGTAAAATTTGACAAAAATATACGAAGGAGGCGGCGGGGGGGCGTCGCAGGCGGGGCCGAGGAGCGTCGGCCGGGCGCGGCGGGAGGCGGCGGTCGGGGAAGGGGGCGGGGGGCGGAGGCGGCGGGGGGCTCGGGCTCGGCGGAGGCAGCGGCGGGCGACGAGCGGCGGGGATGCGAGCGGGCGTGTATTTTCGCTAAGTCACGAAGTGAATGGCGCCGAGAACAGAAGGCCATATAAGCGATATTTGCCGAGTGCCTCACTTTGCCGAGTGCCACCGATCGGGGCACTCGGCAAAATAGATCTTTGCCGAGAGCCATATCGAGGCACTCGGAAACACGTATTTCGCCGAGTGCCTAGGGTTAGCACTCGCAAACGCGTATTTCGCCGAGTGCCTAGGGTTAGCCCTCGGCAAAGCATGCGATGACGATATTTTTGAACCATTTTGCCGTGTGTCAAATTTGTGCCGAGAGCTACGCTCGCAAACAATTTTATTAGTTTTTTTGCTTCTAATAATTTAGAAATTATCAAACGGACTCAAAAATTTACAAAACTTTTGCATAAACCCATATATGCTATTTATTTCCTAGGAAAAGATTTAAAATCAAACGACAATTCGGCCGTCACTTTCTCTCCAAATCTAACCAATCCTTCTCAACACTTATAATCTACTCCGAGAATCTTCGGTTTTGTGAGCGTCGTACCGATAAAATATTCAAAACCTTCTCAATTTTTTACTCCAGCCTCGACGTATGATATCATGACATCCTAACAAATTTTATGAATTTCGACTTCGTTTGCTATTTTTATAATTTTGAAATCATTCGGTCAACACGTTCCTAACCATGTTGCATGAAGAAAAACATCTCAATTTCTCTTCATTTACCACATATTGACTCAAAAGGGTCTAAATAACATGAATATAATTTTTGCACTAACTTTTTTTATTTTTTAACCACTTGTAGTTCTAATTTGAGACTTGCAAAAAAATTCACGAAAATACAATAAATCAAAGAAATATAGCAAAACCATTTGAAAAATTACCAAATTTGATAATTAGGGATTACATGTTGTATTTACATAATAGAAAAAGTTTGGAGGATGGATGAGGAAAAATTTTGACATGTTTGCCGAGAGCCGGGTAAAGACACTCGGAAAGGTGGTTTTTGCCGAGTGCCTAGCCCCGGCACTCGGCAAAGGTTGTCTTTTGCCGAGTGCCTTGCCCCGGCGCTCGGCAAAGTTGGTTTTTTGCCGAGAGCCTAGCCCCGACACTCGGCAAAGATGGTACCAAACGGTATTAGTTGACGACGGTTAGTGTTTTGCCGAGTGTCCCATATTGGCACTTGGCAAAATGTACTTTCGCCGAGGTGTGGAGACACTCGGCAAAAAGGACTGTTTGGCGAGTGTTTTTGTTCGTCGAGGGCAAACACTCAAGAAAGTATTATTTTTGCCGAGAGTTTTTTTGCCGAGAGCCCTCTCGGCAAATATATTTTTCGTCGAGTGCCCGACATAAAGCTCTCGACAAAAAATTATACACTCGACAAACATGGGCTTTCCGTAGTGACATGATTAAAGAGATGGAGAGACCAATGATAAATCGATTCTTTATCCTGCGAAATTTCTAAAAAAACATGATCATATGTACGTAATATTCGTTGGCACCAAAAATTAAACTCCTCGTTGGTAAAGTCAGGCACCTATATATTCCACGTTCATACCACCAGTGCTTCTAAGCAAAGTTAAAGTTACTCTGTTAACAGATTCTGTCACTAAAATATATCACCCTGTTTTCTGTTGTGAACTAATGTAGTGGCCCTTTTTTTTGTTAATTGGAGTGTCAAGTAACAGGTTTTGTACAACGAATAATAGTAAACTTCTCGAACAGTTTAGATGCATTAGATGAACACTAATTGCTCATGTTAGGAATAGGAAGGAGCAGATGATAAGTCCTGTTAGGAACAGGATGAGTAGCTTGTAGGAATACACAGAAAATTTAATGCATATATCCGTACGCAGACGCACAGAAATATGTGCAAACACAGCAAAAAAAAATATAGCCCAATGGCGATTAAATTAGCCAGGGGGTGACGTGGACCTCTCCTAGCTACATACAAAACGCATACTATATTAACTATACAAGTATGACTATATATATCATATAATATCTCATATGTCCAAATTAAATTAATTAATTTTTTTCCTAGTAAGTGCGTGTGTTTGTTTTAGTAATGGACCACGAGGAGCACGCGCGTGGCCTAATTGCCCGGACATTTCCACCGTTCGATCGATCCATCTGTACGCATCAAGATGCATACACATATAAGCTAGCTACCTCTTTTTTTTTCTATGGGCTTCTCGAATATTACACGAAAAACACAAATATGTTAATAATGCACAAATATATATAATTGTTTATTATATTATGAAAGTCAACCATTATAAATACTTGCTCTCGCTAGATAAAAGTCAAACTGTAAACTTAAAAATTCATGACACATTCATAATTTATAGCATTAGGTTAAATCCTATAGTCAAGATATCTTAAAAAAATTCATTATACAAAAGCGCGTATATACAGCCCATCTCAAATTAATCAACATCTTCAGGTAAGTAATATATACTATACTTAATTAATTACGGGCAGAGATCAATTGATTAATTTTTATTCTGTTGCCAACTTGACGCTATACACGCATATATTATGTGCACATGTGTGTACATATATAGTACACTGTTTAAATATTCGGACAGCTAGCTCACATCGATCGAACGATCCGCATATAGTCAGGTGATCGATCCAACGTAGTACGCGTCGGAGTTATCTAGGCCGAAGGCCTAGGTTTCCTGCCGCCCGATCGATCGATCAATTCATTCAACCCAACCACTTGATTATCACCATGCATTAACAAAATGGAATTTTTATCCAAGTAGTAGCAAAGAACTCATGACGACTAGCGTAAATTTATACTAATTAATCTCTTGCCCCTAATTTTAATTTTTTTATCTCTCTTGGTCGATATATATATGTCATATGGTTACATGTAGCATAATTTAATGAATTTAATTATACTAGTCTCCTCGTTCCACTTAAAAGACATGGTGATACAAAACTAATCTTTGACCCTTAAATTTTTTGTATAATATAATATTTGTAACAACAAATCATAATGATAATAAAGCAAATTCAAATACCAATCAAATGATATTATTTTCATCAAATAAATTTAATTTATAATAAAATAATTATTGATCAAATATTTAAGCAATTGAATGTTTAATTACAGGTGTTTTATTCAGTAGAACCGAGCGGGTATTATATTACGTCATTTAGGGGTGATCACATGCTGACTTTACTTGATGAGTTATTTTGGTCGCACTGGTGCCTATATACATAAAGAGCATTATGACATATATACAACCACTTGCTCTTGCCAAAAAAATAAAGTACATGCGACCACTTGCAACTATATTTGCAAGGTGTACGTTGCTTATGAGTTATGGCATACATTATTACTGTTTCTTTCAAGACATTACTGCTGACTAGATCTAGCTATGACAAGAATAATTAAATTAACTCATCAATATATATACATATACATGCCTCGCAAAAAAATATAGATGGACAATTTAACTTGGTCTCCTATGGCATAAAATACTTGTAGTCCTTGAGAAAATAGGATATATTTCGAGTAGTAGGATATATCCCGATCTTGTTATCATTTATATTACCTGTTTTGGAGCTTAAAATTCTTGGTACTATACGATGTAGCTAGCTAGAAGGGTTAATTATCACTAGTAGCAATTTAGAACCTTAAAAATCAAAGCTCTCATTGCATAAGCAAAAAATGCAGAACACCAGTATATAGTATCAACTCACAAACATATTTTTTTCCATGCATATATCTTGGAGTTATCTCCAAGCACATGATTGATATTTTGCTACAAATTCTATACTAAATATCACATATAAGCCAAGTTGCAAATATGTATATTCCGCTTATTCATTAAATATACATCCATATGATTCGTACACACATAAAGTAATTGATAGGCCATGCTATTCTAGAAGAAATATGCTGTACAGATATGCCAAAAGATGCCACACTTAATCAGGGTTTAGGACACGTGAGGCTGCACGCCTGCACATGGTTCAATCGATATAATTAAATTGAAACTTACCAACAATTAACTGTTCAGCTGCCATATAGCATTGCTTTCGATCGAGCGCACTTATTATAGCAAGTTAAGTAGGATTAACCTATACTACCTTCATTCCAAATTACTTCTTTATAAGTTGTTTTTGGTATATTCTAGGTTATTTAAGTATATATCAAGGTTTAAAATAAAAAACTATAATTCCCTTATCAAATAGTTGATAATTTATGATTGATAATAAATAGATGGTTCAGAGTAGAATAAAAAGTAATTTGAATAAGATGTGATTAATGTGATAAAGTAATACGATTGGAGTAACATATATTATAGGACAAAATTTAAATGGTAGAGAGAACTAATTTAGAATGGGAAAGTATGCACTACTTTAATTACAAAATCAATCAAAATGTAATTTTTTATGCATATAAATATTTAGTTTATTTAGTTGAACAATAACCAGAGTCAGAGTGCATCAACATTATGCACTAGCCAGGGATGATCACTTCATCGGGACGGAAAATATACTGTTGGTTGGATGCAGAATAACTATGCCTTTTGGATGACAACCATATCAACGAGGTACGGGAGGAGAAATAATGTGAAAATTAATTGTTTATGAATGATTAGTAGGCCAAGAGAAAGCAACTGCTAAGAAGTCATGTATCAAACCTATCGTTATTACATCAATTTGAACTCATGTTTTTTTTATTGGCATGGAGAAACAGTATCATTGGAATTTTCTTGCAAAGTAGTTACCTATAACTATCTATAAAGCAAGTAGTGTTTTCACCTAAATTTTGTTTTGCTTAACTATTTTGCAGAAAACCCTTGAGTTTTTCCGAAATTAACCCACAATTCGCTCGGCTATTTAAAAAAATAGTTATATGTGCGATAGATCATCAAATCGTTTTTTCATCCAAATCTATAAAATTTCCGATCCGTATAACCTCTCGCTCCATTGTTGCCTCACTTTCCTCACCTCCAGGCGAGCCCGACTCACGCGCCTCTTGCGTCGCCGTGCATTGCCACCGAACGACGACCGAGCACACGCCGCACACGTGAGCTAGCACGCCGTCGTCGATATACATGCAACTTATCATATTCATCAATATACTTTTCTAACTAATAAATATCCGAGTCGTAAATATTTTAAACTTTTACCAAATTTCTAACCGTTTAAAGTATCGGTAAGTCAATATCTATTTTTATTATATTTTTGACTTAATTTGGTGAAATTAAATTAACTTAGACTAAATGTCTATATGATATTATTTCTTAATCAAGGTCCAGTGGTACATAAAGTTCCCTTACTTTTAAAGTTATATATGTATATATATAACTATCTATAAAGCAAGTAGTGTTTTTATTTAAAATTTTCGTTCGTCTGGTTATTTTGTAGAAAACCCCTTGAGTGTTTATAAAATTAACTCGCAATCCTAATGCTGAAAAGAAAGGGAGGGTTTGGATGAAAAAAAGACCTCCTACGTCCCCTCTCTTCCGTCCCCATCCGTGTCGCGCCCGCGCGCGCCCGCGCCTCCCCGTCATTGCTCGAAGCTCCCGCGCCGCCACCCGGACCTTCGCCCTTCGCCGCTTCCCCTGCGTCATTGTTCCGTTGCAACGCACGACATTTTGCTAGTTTATTGTAATATATAAACTTGATATAGTGTATAATAAATTTAGTCAAATTAATAATTGTATTAGAGAACATGAACATGTAGTAACTGAAATCAATCTCCGCTTCCAAAATACCTCCGCTACTTTTATAGGATGTGTTTAATATATTTTGCATACATCTTCAAATTAAAACTTTTACTGTTGATTGCTAATTAATATAGTTTGAATAGCTTAAAATCAACAACTTTTTAAAGTACTTTGAAATATGGATATGCTAATATAATTTTATACACAAAATATAATTTGCAATTTGACTAATTGTTAACCAAACCTATAAAGTTTGTTTTATATATATATATATATTAAATATGTGGTTCGAATTTTGGCATGCAATATATTTAATAGTAGGACTCCTGGTCTTTTATCCCTTTTATATATCTCTTGTAGGGCACACGAGAAGAGTGTGACATTTTATTTCCCTGTGTTTAGTGGTGAAGCTAGAAAGATTTTTGAGCCCAGACAAACTTACCTATACCTAGTATTTATTCTTAGAAATTCCATCTTCAATCCTTTTAACAACTTAAAAATTCAATGGAGCATTCGTCAATGAGCCCGGGTGACCCGGGGTAGCAGAGCGGTGGATCCGCCCTTGCCTATGTTTGTAAAGGGTTTTCACATAAAAAATGTCTCTTTTGCATCTATAAAATTATAAAAATCAACGAAAAATGCTACAATAGCATTTCTGTTGCATTTCTGTTGGTATCATTTCGGATTCACAAACCCCTGTTAACAACGGTAGTCTAACATAATACTATTTAGAGTAAATTGTAGCTTGGGCTAGTTTTTTTAAACCAAAGTTTCGGCTTTGAATTATCCCTAATCCAAAGTTTTTACATAGGGCTAGGTAAGTTTACCACTTTTGTACTTTGGACCACCCTCTATATTTTTTCTCCACCTCCGGCTCCCACCACCACCACCACCATTTTTGCCATCGCTTGGAGCTTGATTGATAAGGCACCGACGAGCTCCTCTTCTCCCACACCGATGAGCTTCTCCCGAGTCTCGTTTCTTCCCTGCTTGCGCTAGTGCCTCTGTCGCCAGATCAAAATGAAGCAGGGGCAAGGTGGCGACAAGTTTTGCCGCCAGGTCAGAGTGAAATAGGTATAGTTCATAATATTCAGATGACAGACAGAGATGGAGGTGGTGGAAATGGTGGTGGTGGCGGGGGGGGGAGCTGGAGGTGAAGAAGAGACAGATGGTGAAAGGGTAGTCCATAGCGCAAAAGAAGTAAATATATCTAGGTTTATATGAAAACTTTGGATTAGGGATAGTCCAAAGTAAAACTGCCCAACCTGTAATTTACTTTACTATTTATCAACTTGTATTTCAATTCAGTTCTAATTACTCCATACTCCATAGTGTTTGCATGTTAGTTTGTAGGTTAAATTTTCACAAAAGATTGTCACTAGTATCAGCTCCTTTTTAGAGAAGAAAAGGGGGAGAAAATCGTTCCTATCATAGCTGACAACGGCATTGCATTATCCTGTCGCATGCATCCTAATTGTCTCATCTTTTCTACAAGGTGATGATGCTTAGCTGGGGATAGCATGCAGTAAGAGTCACTAGCAGAAACCTGTTCACAAAGTACACGTATGCTAATGGCTTAATTGCAGTGACGAAGACGTCGCAATCTGCGAGAAAAAAACATTTCTAATTAATTAATTAATTTTAAAACATAATAGTATGCATTTGTGTTTGCGTGGACATGCGACCACTTGGAATTAAAAAGGGGATCAACCAATTCTTATTTGGATTTGAACAGGGAGAAATTGATATGCAGCTAGTAGTAGCTTCTTGTTGCCGTTTTCGGCACACAGTTGCCGTGCACGGATAATGATGCACGATCCTACCCAAAACGGAAGGTCAATGCACGCTACTTATGGAAAACGCACGAGGTTTCGTCATTTGAGTTGTACAAAATTTGACCAAATTTGGTTCCTTCCGGTAAAAAAAAATGGAAAACTATTTTAGTTAATTTTGATCGTTGAGCGGTTGCCTTAATGTAGGATTATCAGGGGCCTCTCTTCTGTTTTAATATCTCAAAAGTATTGTACGATCATCGTTTCAATGAATAAATCAGCCATCGAATTAGTTTCATATACTCCCTCCACTTTTAATACGTTTTAATCGAGTCTGTTTCAGATCATCTGTTTTATTCAAAAATATAATTATAGTTTATTTTGTCAGGATTTGATTCATCACTAACTGTTCTTTAAGATGACTCGTATATTTTTATACTTTTATAAAAAATTGAATAAAACGAGTGTCCAAACAAATATAAATTAAAAAAAAGTTAAAGTCGGAATTTTTCTCATGAACTACCTTGACAGTACGAATTATCCCCTCAATTTAAAAACTAGATATTTTTCATTCTCATCTTTTCATACCGGACGAATCATCCTCCTGACCGAATTCAAAGAGGTTTTGGACCTATGTGACACATACGTGACAATCTAGTCAACATAAAAAATTAAAAATGGTGGAACCTATTAGTCAGTTCTGCCACTTCTCTCGATCACCACATCTGAGCCTTACCTTTTTATAATATTTTTATGCTGACTGGACTATCATATGTGTGCTACGTAGAACCAAAACTGCTTCGAAGTCTATTAGTGAGGAAATTTGTATTGTCACAATAGTTTGGAGGGTAGACTTTTTCTATTAAAAAACTGATGTAGTATAAAGCTAAAATGAACTTTTTATAACTAGCTAGAATAAACTTAACTATAAGCAATATATAAGAGAACAATTAATACCTCGAGATCCTACATTACTCAGCTAAAAATGTTTATGCTACCGTTTTAATTATATTTTCAGGACATGTCTACTTATAAAAGATTGGGCTAGCTAGTTATAGTTGAACTGACATCTAGACTAAGACTCTGTTTGGATCCAGGACCAAAGTTGTATCCATGTCACATCGAATGTTTAGATGTTATTTTGAAGTATTAAATATATATTATTTACAAAACCCATTCATAATCGGAGAATAATTCGTGAGACAAATCTAATGAGCCTAATTACGTCATGATTTGACGATATGATGCTATATTAAACATTTACTAATCATGGATTAATTAAGCTTAATAAATTCATCTTAGCGAATTAGCCACCGATTCTGCAATTATTTTTATAATTAGTTCACGTTTAGTACTTCAAATTGATGTCCAAACATCCGATGTGACATGGACTAAAATTTTAGTCTCCAATGCAAACACCGCCTAAACTTTTTTTAGTCCCTGTCATATCGAATATTTAGATACTATTTTAAAGTATTAAATATAGACTATTTACAAAACTCATTCATAATCGGTAGCTAATTCGCGAGACAAATCTAATGAGCCTAATTACGCTATGATTTGACGATGTGATTCTATAGTAAACATTTACTAATCGTGGATTAATTAGGCTTAATAGATTTATTTTCGTGAATTAGTTACTGATTCTATAATTATTTTTATAATTAATTTATATTTAATCTTTTAAATTAATATTTAAATATTCGATATGACACCGAATGTTCATGGATCCAAACACCAGCCTAAAGAGAAACTAAGATGGGATAACAAAAGGAATCGTATATAGCACAAGCTACTTACACATCAATATTGCTGTCACCGGTGATTCTCTGTGATACGTCTTGTACATGTAGACAAGACTATTGGAGAGAATAAGATACTATGGTCCGCGTGTGTGCAAGTGATTGGTTGCTACTTTGCTACCAGACCAATATTAATGTCTTGCCAGCAACACAACTCATAGCTCGTGTTGATTGGCCGGTTGCATTTTCATCAGTACGTACGATAGATGGGTGTCGCCCAACGAGAGAACCAAATCCATCGCGAATTTAATAAATGAAAACTGAAACAAAATGCATTACTATCCAACTATAATAGTAGTACATATGTCTCTCCCGATTATGGTATATATCTGACTAATATTACCGTTTGTAAACTAGTTTTCCAAACTATATAGGAACGTCTAAAAACATTTATACATTATTGAAAAAAAATAATCTTTGATTTATATGTCAAAATCCAAAATAGTTTCGGTTTCAATAGAAATCGAGACTGAATAATATTTTTAGTCCTGCTAAATCTTAATTTTCGGTTGCAATTGGTAACATCAACCGAGATAAAAATTTATTTTAGTCTCGATTAAAAAATCCAGCGACGGCGCGGGCGGCGGCGGCGGCCGCTTTGTTCCTCCTCATGCCGTCGGATTTGTGAATGAGGGCTGGCGGATTTGTGAATGAATTTATGATGTCCTCTAGATCCGATTGCCTCGTAGATTTGTGAATAAATTTGTGATGTCCTTTAGATCTAATTTTTTTCTTGTTGATGTCCGCTAGATCTGTTTGCCTCCAATTTCTGCTGAGGGCCAGCGGATTTGTGAATAAATTTATGAATGATTTTATCAATGTCTCAAATTTGTGAATGATTTTTGTGAATTTGTGGATGATTTTGTTGTTGCACGGTTGAAAAAAAGATATACAAGCAAAAAAATAATGAAAAAAACAAAAAAGATGGCAGCCACGTGAAGCATCCATCTTTAGTCCTTGGTTTATCAACCCACTAAAAATAAACATTTTTAGTCCCGTTTTTATTATTTCGGTTTTGGAATCCGGGATTAAAGGGGGTTTTAAACCAGGATTATAGTGGGCTCCAGCAGTTATACTAAACAAGATTATCATAACACAACATAACTATTACTGCTAACCAGTGTAATAGACCAAATCACTCAGTGTAGATGAATCATTCTTTTATCTCCCTTTAGTGGAGACAAAACAATTTTTCTCTGAAAGATGCACATATACTACAAGGAAAGGAAGAATGAATGCAAGGAACTGTTTGGAGGATTGAGGCAAATGTATCCTATCATTTTTGTTGCATTGACAGCAAGTAAAGTGAGAGAAGATGCAAAACAAAAGGTGTTGCGATGCGCCCAATTATTGGGGGACCCAGATTTCCATTTTGGGGAGTTGGCCCCACCCACGAAAAATTCCATGTATGTTTCAAATTTCCCACTTCAGTAAGAAAACTAAAGAAAATTATGTAGTACGACACTTGTACTAGCTAAGCCAGGGAAAATACACCATTTATTCCCCATATATATATATATATATATATATATATATATATATATAACTCCAGTACTGCCTGACTACAAGTCTTAATAAAAGAAAATACCAACTAATTCGCTCGAAAAACAAATCTATACGTCGAAGAAATTCACTGCGTCTCATAAACTCTGAAATCATTGTACAGACAAAAATATGAATATCTCTATTGCAACCACAGGTTTGTGAATGTCTTTTGAGTAAATATGTGTTATTTTAAGCCACTGACCTGCTGGTAAAAGGAATGGCAAGATACCATGTCTTAGGATATGCCCAGGTGTCCATCATTCCATCTTCTTCTTGTGATATGCTGAACCAGACACACAATGGAGCTCCATTCTAACAAATTTTTTTCCCGTCAAAAAGAGAGAAAAAGAAAGCATTTTTTACTTTACCTTTGTTGGAGCATACAAAAGGGTTCTAGGGAATAAATAGTACAAATGAGAAAGAAAATAAAAAGCAACAACGAAAATGAGGTGCAACAAATGGCAATGCAATACATGGCCTCTCCCTAGTGATGGACGGTTGGGACCGGCTGTACTGGTGGAATGCTCATCGTCACCTGCCAATTCAGGCATCTTCTTAGGCAGACAGTTGTACTGTACTACTACCAGTAAATAAATAAAAGTGCCATGTGAGGTATCAGTTCCTTCCTGCCCACATTTCTACCCAAACAAGATGCCAGAAATCAATTAGTAGATGTAATACCAATTAGTACCCAATATATGATCTTAAGTTTTCTCTTTCTTGTTTTTTCTTTCAGGTGATAAACAATTTTTATGATATATACAAAGCAGAAGTCTACAGTTTCAGAAAGAGAATAAACATGACAGAAAAAGTGAGGAGAAAAGAGAGGGCCATATCCAGCTACTGAGAAAAATATTGGAATATCTCTTTCTCGTCTCCTCCAATGAACAAACCAACATCATCACTGTGTGCCAAATCTCTTTATAAAACCATATGCTTTTTTTCCCCTCTACCTCCCATGTGTGGGTATCTTGCAATTTTTCTATTCCATATTGTGTCCCTAGCTGCTGCAGATCACCTCAAGAAAATTAACCCAACTGAGGGTGACGTGTCCTCGCCGGCAGCCAATCACAATTCGACAGGCAACCTCCAGGCACGGTGCCAGACAGTGATAGGCTTGATCAGGACAATGTGGTCTAAGTAAGTAATCAACGCCTCCTAAACCTAGCAGAGAACTAATTAATCCCATCAGATATTATAGTTGTACTAATGCTAGTACTGGGAGTACCAAGTTTGTTTAGTAAAAAAAGAGGAAACCCTAATAAGACATCGCAATCACCAAGCGACCAGCTGCATATGGCAGAGTCTTTGCTAGTTTGCTGCCCTGCCCCCTGGAGAGTTCCAAGAGGCGAAAATGAGAGGTAGATTTAAGATGCCGGGGGAGTGGGGGCCCACATGACAGCCTCAGATCTGGCATGTGGTGTGGTGGGAGTGTACGACATGTGGGGCTGCCTTGTGTGCTCTCGTTTGGTTGTGTGATGCATCATGGATCATGCTATCTACTGCTGCTGCCTCCGTCTTAAAATACCAAAACTAAATATAATATTTTTTATATTATAAATTGTTTGACTTTTATCTGATCAAATTTTGTTAAGTTTGGCTAAGTTTGTAAAAAAATTAACAATAATTAAAATATCAAATTAATTTTATTAAATCTAACATTTAATATATTTTAATAATATGTTTGTTTTAGGTTGAAAATACTACTATATTATTTTTATAAATTTAGTCAAAATCATAAGAAAAAAAGTTAAATGACTTATAACATAAAACGAAGAGAGTAATAAGAATATATATATTTAAAAGGAAGAAGGTTGTGATTGGTTAGAAAAGAAAGTTGATGAAAAAATTGAATGGTGAGAGATTTTGATTGGTTGAGAAAAAATATAGATGAAAAAGTTATATTTTAAGATAAAATTTAAATTTTATAAGTTGTTATATTTTGAAATAAAGAAAGTAATATGTACGAGTTATCACTACATGCTACACATGTGAGGGGGCAACTAGATCTTCTCAAATTGGATCCGCTTGTACGGTCGTTATTTAACGCATTAGCATCTGTGTTGGCAAAAGGGACCCACCGAGGTTTCAATTTTACCATGTTACTGTACCTCGTTTATGTGGCCCTATGTTAGAATGCTTACTTCCTCTAATTCTATAATTTTTACATTTTAAATAAGGTTATGGTCAAACTTTGACCATCAAAATCTCTAAAATTGAAGATGCTAGAATAACATATATAGATTACTCTTAAAGGATACTATACTAAAAGTAAATATTTATTTTTATTGTATATATCATAATAAAATATTATAGCATTTGAAGACCATGTTGTTGTTCAAAACGTCAAGAATTATAGAATGGGAGTAAGCTCTATCATCTGGATCTTGAAAGAATTTATTTTTATAAAGGAAAACGACACAATGGTGTATTTTCATTGAATACAGCATGAGTAAATACAGTCCTAGAGCAAAGGGGAAAGAAAAAAAGAGAAACTTTACACTTTATGGACTATACAGCGTATGGTAATAAATCGCGCAAGTGTTTATCCCCTGCTAGGCACCAAAGTTGAGCCTCCTCTTTGATCTTTGCCAGAAGATAAGTTGTTGTTGTCTCTTTATGATCAAAGATTCGTCGGATCCTTTCCTTTCAAATCTCCCACACGATCAGCTGGATCAGGGATCATATTCCTTTTCTCGGTACACCTCCCAGATGTGCTAGGTTCTCCCACCACTGATGTACTGTGTCGGCTTGTCCCCATCGGGCAGGCTCTACCTGCCAATAGCCTATCCAAGTAGCTATCATTTGCCAGATTCTTCTTGTGTATCTGCATCCTGCTACAAGGTGTAGTGTTGTCTCAGACTCTCGTCGGCAAAGTGGGCAGTGCCCATTGTTTTGCCATCCCCTTGTCGCCAGGCAATCTGAAGTGCAGACTCTGTTCTGTATAATTAGCCATGCGTGCAATTTGTATTTTCCTGGAGCCCAAGCTTTCCAAATTAAAGACTTGAAATTGGTGTCGGTCATCCCAAAGCATTGCAGTTGATAGGCCAAAGATGTCGTATAAATCCCATAGCTTGTAAGCTTTCACTGGATCTGATTCGCTTCCTCAATGTTTAGCTGCATTTCTTGGACCACCTCCCATAAGGCAACTAGCTGTCCCACAAGATTAACCGTTAAAGGTGAATTTGCACCGTATTTCCATCTCCAATGGTTATTTTTGTTGCTGCCGTGAAAAGCTTCTTATCATTCTCGTCACATGACGTTTCCAACCCCACCCAAGGCTTTGTTGGGTCCTTCCTTTCATACCACAGCCACCTTAGCCGTAGCACCCTAGTGAATTTCACCAAGCTTAGGATTTTGAGCCCTCCTTGATTTGTCGGTTGGTACGTCTTCATCCAGTTAACCTTGCACTTTCCTTTGGTGATGTCTCCCGTTCTGGCCCACAGAAAAAACGGTGACGTTGCTTATCTAGGTGCTCCAAAGATTCTTTTGTGACCCTGAAAGTTGTTAGCAGATAGATTGGCTGTGCTGTCAGCACTGGTTTCACTAGAGTTGCTCTCCCTGCTAGACCCATGTTCTTCCCCCTCCAACTTGTTATTTTCCCCGAGCTCTTGTCGAAGACTGGCTGCAGGTCTGTTTTCTTCAGTCTTCCCAGGGTCAGAGGGAGGCCTAGATATTTGATGGGAAAGTTCGCCCTTACCGTCGGGAAACCTTCCAGAATCTCTTCTAGATCTACATCATCACAACAGATGACTGCTACTTGTGATTTTTGCAGGTTGGTGATGAGTCCACGTGTCCTCCATCATCCCTCGTCGTTAGAGTTGGAGTTCTCGTGGTCCTTCGTGCATGCCCTGTGCTCAGAAACCCCGCAGCGATGCTTGTTGTCGCGGTCTGAACGGCGCCCGCGCCACTCCAAGCACTCCTCACCATCCTCAGGGTTGCGCCATCTTCCTTTCCCTTCCCCCCAGGCGGTCGTGGACCAAGCGAGGAGGCAACGGGTGAGGCGGGAAGTCATCGAACATCATGCCCGGAACATGTTCGCTGTCGAGCACCCCTAGATGCCAAGGCAACATGCGGCGCTTGGCGGGTTGATAGGTCTCCTACGCCTCAAAATTGACTGTCGCCGCCGTGAAATCATGTATTTCTTCAAGATGAATGACGACTTGATGGCACACTCCTCCCTGCCACTTCTTCGGCGGGTTGTCAGCCGGGAATAGAGGAGTGGAGGCAACATCGTCCGGGCGACAAGTGAAACCCAGCCGCATTCACTTGGAAATCGTATTGGGATTCACCGTCCAAAAGCCCACAGGTCGATCGTTCTGGTGTTGCCGGACTCGACGGGATGGACAATGTCCGTCTCAATCTTCTCGAGAGCACAAGTGCAGCCAATCAACCTCTCCGTGACGTCCACCGCCCAGGCATGCATCGGGACCCCATCTAGGCAGAGCCGGATGCGGAAGAGCAGAGCAACTCCGAGCGCACTCTGCAAGCTCCTCCACTTCACGAAGTGGATCTCGATGCCGCGCCTCCGAACAAATCCCTTGGCCAGTGCCTCTTCACAGTGACGCGGTGTTGGAATTTTGTCAAGAAGGCTTGCGGGTGATGAAGCGAGATGGACACTTTCCCACGACGAAGATGAAATTCCTCCAAGAAAGCTTGTTCGACGTTGTGCGGCTCGGTGCTCGGCGGCGCGCACGGCCCAAGACACCACAACAGTTTCACTCCATTTCAGGAGCTTGCCATTGATAGCGAAGGAGGTAGGGATGAAACAAGAATCCTCCTCCGGGCCTCATGGCAGGGTCGCCTAGCTGAGACATGGTACATTGCGAGGTTTGCGGTGGTGGTGGTGGCGGCCGACTTGCTGCTCTGCGCCCTGGTCGGTCCTGGGACGGCGCAAGGGTGAGGCAGGAAGTGGAGGCCGAGAAGGGAGCGGGGGCCTGATCAGGAAGACGAGGGCAGGTAGGGCGAGGCGCATGCGTATAAGGTGTCGCTGCTGTTCTCGAAACTTGGCGAGGCCGGTGGCACAAGGAGGGGAAATTTGCTTCATGGCGGCGGTGACACTCCCACGCTCTATGCCCAGAGCCCCCGCACGAGAAGCAACGCACTGGGTCTCTACAATGCTCCACTCTATGGCCGCTCTGGAGGCACTTGAAGCATTTACCCACTGTCTTCTCCCTGAATACATGCATCGCAGTGGTGGAAGCTAGCTTGCTCGACCAGCCGATGTCAACTCGGCTTGAATGGCTTTGCCGCGGCCGCGGCCGGCGGGGCGCAGGGCGGCCATCTCTTGAATGCGCGTCGCCACCAATGCTTGCTGCATACCCGGATCCACCCAAAATCTTCGCTTTCGTCATGCGCTATCTTGGCTACGCGACGTCGGGGCAGAATAGCTTCGTAGGGCGCGGGCGGCGCGGCCTCGCAGCGCTGCCGGTTGTTGGCTCGGATGGGTTGAGTAAATGTCGTAGCAACTCCAGCCTCCTTCAGCTTGCGCGCGTCCAAATTCAAAAAATCGCTGCCTTCACCGCTTACCACTTTGGCGAAAAGACCGGCGGTGGCTAACAGCCTGCAGATCTACATGTTTCGAGCACCATCGGGCTGGATTCGGCCTGTGCCCAGCGAAGGAGGTCGTTGGTGGAGTTGGCCAAGCCGCTACGGAGGTTGGCGGAGCATCCGAAACGCGCGGGGGCGAAGACGGCTTGAACACCAGCTCCGACGAGCGATGGGTGGCGGGCGGCGACGGTCGGGGGAGGAGAGGGTGGTGGGGATGGTGGCAAGAGCTCAAGGGCGAAGACATACCCGGGTTCCTTATATTTAATGACTATCATATTAGCGTACACATTCGTTCTCTCCGATGAGTTTTATTCTTCACCTCCGATGAGAGAGGTCGAACAAAGGGAGGAATGGGTTGGCCGTAGAATTAAAAGCAATCGTCTCAACTAGAGATGCCATGGGGTCACAGCTAAGAGCGGGAAAGTAATAGTAAGAATGAAGAAACAATTTAATATTTCCTTCGTCCAACAATATAAACATTTTACAAGTTTGAATTTTGTTCAGAAATACAAGTAGTCTTACATTCCATCAATAATGTTTCATTTAAATGTCTTCCTATTTACACACGCTATCCTCAAATCATGTTCATCCCTTATTTAGTTAGAGGCACTAAAATATTTTTTTCAACCTTAATTTCTACTAAACAACCTACAACTACTTACATTGTTAGATGGAGAGAGTATTATCATGATCTACCGAGGGAAGACATGGAGACATACATAGCACGAGAAATTGTTCTCCATCAGAGTAGATAGGGGAAGAGAAGTCTAAATCTGAGTGCACGCACGTTTTCTTTTCCATCCATCAAAGTCTAAATCTGAGTTTTACCTCTAGTCTAGGGCGGCAGGTACTGTGGTCGCCGTCACAGCTAGCAAGGATAAGGCTGGCTGGCGACCCAACCATGCATGCACATGCAGAGGACCACGCCGTACCCGCCTGCGTCGCGTTTTACGGCCACGCGGCGACGGGCGGCGCCGGACGCCCGCCGGCCGGCCGGCCTCCGATCCCCTCCTGCAAATGGAAACATGTGAACTCTCCCAATCATACATGCAACAAAAAATATCTTTACAACCATCCGCCCTAAGCCTGTGTTTAATCCCTCATTTTTTTAAGATTTATCGAACAAGACTTCATTTATTTGAAAGAAATTTATTTCACACATATTATCATGTGGAATTATTCCTTTCAATGCTATTTAATTCTTTACTTTTAAGAATTAAACAACAAGCCCTTAATTAGATAGCCTAGACAAACCTTCACATATATTTCATACATGTGCTTAATTTACTGGTGTACGTTTGTACAGTACGTCGTATGCTACCTGACACGGACGTGCAAATTAACTACCAACCGTAAACCGATCCAACAATATAATTTGTTAAATTTCAGGATCGATGACACAAAAGCTAGTCAAAATATGGTGCAATTAATCACACAATGGCTAGATAACTGATGATCATTGGATCGACCTAGATCGATCGATCCAATTGGTTTTGCAGCTTCTCTCTCTCTCTCTCTCTCTCTCTCTCTCTCTCAATGCCGGTACGCAAAGTACAGTGGTATACAGTGTATGGTGCTTTCTCGAGCTGGACATGGACCCTCTTTACTACTAATCTGCAGTACAAGTGTATCCTAACACTGTAGCCTCTTTACAACGATTAAAGAAGAGATTTTCTTTCCCGGAAAGAAAGGAGCTAGCTAGCATGCACACACGCACGCGGCATGATCGGTCATATGGTCTCTATATTTTCTTTGAAATATATAGTCAGAAGATCTACCTCATTTCGTTGATAAATAAATAAGAGAGTACGAACACCAACTGTCCATTTATATAAGGAGATAAGTGTCGTATTTTTGTAAATACGGAGTAGCTGTATATATGTGTGTACGTACGGTATTTTCTTTTTCTTTACAAGGCCGGCGGGCTTGAGTTAATACATATAGATGGTACCGGAAAAAGGAAAGGATCGAAGAGATCAATATTATCACCATCAATGAGCTATATGGTCCTCCGTGTTTAGATAACAAAAGAAAAGGATATTTGTTTTGTTTATTTCGTGGCTGTTATTTTCCGTCTACGTGTCCTCTGAATTAATAATATAATAATAGTTAATATCTATTGAACAGTACATAGTGGACCTGTTGTGATAGCTGTTGGTTGATTACCAGTTCAGTGGATTATCCATCGATGGATACCTAGAGATGTAGTACTGTTGTAGTTTACCCGAGGATAGATTATTGGCAGGCCTGATTCAAGACAGTAAGCTATCTCCTGTATACATGGCCATCATATACTGATATTTCACGTATTCAAGTGCAAAATATTTTTAGAGATCGATGGATAATTTACTTGCATATAACTATTATATATTTTGAAGAAGATGTGCACCTGCCAAATACTCTCGCTTTTTTAATGAACCGACACAAGACGATATCAATTTCATTATATAAAGTAGAGTAAAACTATTTATAAAAAGTCAAAAAAATGACTATACAGGTGTTAAAAATGACAATACAGGTGTTTGTATTAGATTTACATATGCGCACAATCAAATATGATCTTAAATCACTGAAAAATAATAAAAGAAATATATAAAGATTTGATATGCAGCTTTGCAGGAAGATACACTTTGATATAACTATATTTTTAATAGGGGCTCTTTTAGTACTATAGTAGTTGTGGATATTTATTTATAGTTATCCAAGAAACAATGATCGAATGATGAGCTAAACGAGGTTTATATTAATTAGCTCCATCCAACAAAATCATACTACTGCTACCGGATACTATGCCTAATTGCCTACCGACAAAAAGGACCACGAGGCTTACTCAAAAGAGGAAGTGGAGCAATTATGAAAACAATGGTTTCGTCCACCCAAAGTTTTCGAGAAGCCCACGGAAATGCGTCAATCATTGGCCAACCAATCTAATGCCGTCTGACAACAAAAACAAGGCGTGCTTCACGCGTACCAAAGTCAGTTGAAGAAGAGCGCGCGCACACACACAGTCACAGACTACCTGACAATTTCATAACGACGACAGGTTTAATTCAATTCACAGGATTTATTTTTCTTTTCCCAATGAACAAAAAGAAAAAAACAGAAACAAAAATTCGTGTGATGCAGACAGGACATCGTCGCCAGATTGACATTTTCTTTCAAATTACTCGCTAGCTAATGTGGGTCGAGGTTGACGTAGACACAAAACAATATAAAACTCAGCAGCAGCATATAGTGCGCATGGCATATATATTTTGAAAGATCGTGTGGATACCAGCTACAGGAGGGCAATTCAGGAGGATAGGCATGAATCTCTCAACAACGGAAAGGCGATAGAAGATAGCAGAAGCAAGCTGACAGGAACCCATACAAAATACAAGCCCAACAAAGACCACAGGTCACACCCGCTGCTGCAGGTAATTTATAAAGATTAAAAACAAAAACCACCCTGGCCTTGTGGGCCTGACGACGCAAGAGAAATATATATATATATATATATTTGACGTATGTATGTAAGTAAAAAAAATTTTAGATAACCCGTATGTATGTAAGAAAAAACAAATCTTAAATAACTTCTCACAATTAAAAATAAAAAATAATATGAAACAAAAAAGTAGACTTTAATTTTTATACGTTGAATTTGATTTTTATACGTTGAATTATGAGTGATGAATTATGAGTGAGTAAGAGAAAAAGTTAGATCTGAATCATTGTTAAGATGTATTATAAGTAAAAAGAAGAAAAATAAAGATAAAAATAGAGGTAAAAGATAAAAATAAAAATAATGATACTCCAAGAAGACCACCTCGGAGAGCATGGTAAAAGTAGATAAATAAGATTAAATTAGAAAAAGAATTGGACTGCCTACGGCAGCGAGCTAGCTTGCCAGATCTGGTAAAACCTTAAACCTACCCGTTTACAAGACCTCGTATGAGGCCCTCGTCGGAGCCTCCCTTCCGTGTTGGGAAATGTGGTGGCGACCGGCTACCGCCGGTGAACCACCGGGTACTGGAAAAGGGTGGGGGGGACCTTTGGACCAATAGGAGAGAAGAGAGGGTCGCAGCCATGGGGCCCACCGTACTTGGGTTTTTTTAATGATTCCCCCAACACCCGTCCTAGTCACGGACAAACTAGCAGTAGGAGGATGGATGTGTGAGCGAGCGCCTCGTCCCGATCCGAAACGTGCGGACCTTCCCCCTCCACAGGCGATGCTCAGGTCAATTATCTTCCTAGTATTCGTTTCACCACCTCTTTGTTTAAATCTCTTTTCTTAAAGAGAAAATAATTCCTGTAAACAAACTGAATTGAAAAAGGAATGCAGTACATTTTTTTAAGAAACATACGTACGACGAAACACGGAATTTTGGAAAGAATATACACGTAAAACAAAACATAGAAAAAAAATACAAAATGACCGTTCGGTTAGAAAAAAACATAGGATTTTAAGAAGAGACTCGTACAAATTTTTTATTGAGATTTGATCTCATGTTAAATTTTCTTCAAAAAGCATATGAATTGAGTCATTTCATAGAAATTTAATTAATAGGATTTGTCCAATCCTTTCTTTCCAAGGGCTATTCTATAAAATTACTACCGCATTTTTTCTTCTAATCAAAGAGGCCTAAATAAAACTTGTTAAAAGCAGAAAACAATACCATCAAGCATACTACCACTGAATTTTAATATATAGACGTTGTTGATAGAGAGAAACTAACACGACAAATATAGAGAATCATGGAAAGATGACAGCACGGGAGCACTATAAATATCGATGTTGTTATAAACTACTCCCTCCATCCAATCCAATCCAATAGTTCTAAAACAAGTTTATCGAAGATAAACAGGCGTAGCTCAAGCTGGAATATCAGTACCTCTCAACTAACATGTTACTATTGGCAGTCACCTAGTAATAGTGGCCTCAAAGGCACCAAGAATCTTGCAGATAAATAGGCTTCGTCGCATATCCATTATTAATTAGAGTATATGTGTGTGTGTGTGTGACTTCCTATTTGCGAGGCCTAACAGTTTGTAGTATTATAAAGCAACAGATACCATCTAACTAACGCAAAGGATCTAGATATATTAAACATATCACATATCACAGTATTGTTTAGTGGGTGTTTAAAATAGCAAGAATGGGTCTTACGTTGCTGCAGCAGTACTGGCAAATACCGTGGTCAAATTGGCTGTTGGGCCTCCTTGCACAGCTAGGGTGAGGTGGTGGGTTAGCATCTTTGATGGTACAAGGATTGCAATACACGCCAATCTTCTAGGAAATCGAGGATAATTTTTAGCCTGCAAGTTGGACATCAACAAATTGCCAACACAGACAGAAAAATGTTATGGAGTAGACACCCAGCTTGCTAGCCAAAGCCATATTTGCACAATACAATGTAATCATAGGGTTGGCAACATGAGACAAACATCAAGTTTCCTTTTTTTTCAAGGAAAACATTATAAAATTATAGAGTCATGGGCAATATAGAAAAGCAAACGGCCTAGATCCAAGGTATCTCCACTTGTTGCTACTATTGAGAGCAAGTTGTGTATTAGTACTACTATTACACTGCTTACTCTTTTTTTTTGTTTGATTGAAAAACCTAGGAGGTTGCATTACCATTTATTTCCTCGTCTCTGACTACGAGTTAAGTCGATAAGAGAAAACTTTGACATGGCCTGGCTCTTAACGATTGCCAGGAGACAGCACTAACTGTGCAATCTGTCCCGGGGCCCACCACCAGTGGCTAATTTTCCTCGAGTATAACAGTATCCCTTTAGGATCAACTCCAAAAGAGCCGTCATTATCTGACTCGGCTAATCATGCGAGATGCTACGGTTCTAGACCTGTTTTGTAAAGCCATGCAGGAACAAAACTGAAAGAACTTCAATACAAGTTGCTCGAATTCCTGAAGAGTCAAGAAAGTGCTCTAGGATTCACTGTTCCAAACAAGGACGGTAATTTGACCACAGTACTGTTCAGTTTAAGAAAACTTTGTACTTGCACGAGTTGCAAGTTGGAACATGAGTCTTCTAAGCTCCAAATGGAGCTTAAATTCATTGATTGCGGTGGTGTAGCTAGCATCACCATGCAATTGAAAAAAAATATTTGCAAAAAGTTCATTCAGAAACTGTTGCTTTGAACTACGTGGTTTACACGGGAGGGTTGGACTACAACGGTGATAGTCACAAGCTCTTAGTGGAGAAGACATGATGGCTACATAGAAGGGTAGACATACATAAGACCTAGTTCTTATCCTTAGACGTACGTCCTGGTGAAAGGACACGTCACACAACCATATACAAAAGGAACTCTTGAATCTCTCGCTAATGAAAGTTAAAAGTGTTCTCTATAAACCCAGATAAAAAAGGTGTGCCCTATATAATCTACCTAGCGCTCATCAGAAGTAAACCAGAATTAGAAAGCTCATGCAAAGAAAGTAGAGGTGTAAACGATTGATTAGTATAGTCCGGACTGAAGCGCAACGTATCCAAGAAGATAACACATAGCACATGAACTACTCCAGAACTATATAGCACATGGGACAAGACCGTCTGAAACGTGTGAAGTACTCACTCCATCTCAAAATAATTTAATTTAAGATAGGGCGTGACCTATTCTAAGACAACGAATTCAATCTTATTCTATCCTAAATTGAATTATTTTTGGACGGAAGGAACATGTTAATGGTTTCCTATGAGCATCATTCTATTTGGACGCCAACAGGAGTAGATCCAATTACTGGTAACCAAGAATGGTAGTGCCGACACAGTGTGATGCAAAGAGAAAAGGACCACCACTAGGACGCCCCCTTTTTTCATCCACCGCCCTCTATCAGGCTTTGATTGGAAGACCATCAGATCAATGGGAAAGAAACACTTTATAAATGGTCTCCCACAACAAATATATGTCAGATATCGTCACTATACTATACAATAAAGAAATGACAAATGATAGCTCTTGCTCAGCCAATATGAAAATTATCATATTTTTATTCTGTCGATGCTATGGTTTGTTGAGTCCCTCTGTCGTGTATGTGCACTATAAAACGATTAGTTGTTTAATTTAGGTGCTTTATGTCAAGAGTTCAGTGGTAAAATCAGTTCAGCAAGGAATTTTAAAGACTAATGCCATGTAACAGCATATATACTAGTATGAAAAAGAAGCGGCAGCGGCTATAAACTACAAGTATCTATCTGTATACCCAGGTAGTTGCCGAAAACAGTAGGTGTAGCATAAATACAGACTCTGGTAGTTAAAGAAGATAACTTAAACTGTGGCCAAATTTTTTTCTTTTTTTTTTCTTTTTGCTCTCCATCAGAACCACACAATTATCATCCAACGAATTGACTTTTTTGCGTTTTAACTCCATGCGTCGTCATTTTAACCCGTCCAAATCTCACTACGACTGGCGGGGGTTAAAACACAAAAAAAAGTCATCTATTGAATAAAGATCGTGTGGTTTTGATAAGAAGTTTTCAAGGTTACACCAATAGCCTGGTTTACATCTAATACGTTCCCGCATCATATAGGCAATCAGGTTACTGGGTTGCAAACTTGCAGTGCGGTTGCGTTAGGATGGTGGTCCCCAGTTACACAAATACTTCTCTGTTCGGAGCTTTCAATGGGACCGCTCGGATAAGGTAAGGGAAGCAGCTGGGTGATGCAACTGATGAATCAGGGAGGTGTACTTTGTAACACCTTCTTGTGGAAAAAGGAGTAACTCTATGCATGGTCCTAGTTCCTATTCAACAACCCAATCTAATTGGTTGGCATCTCGCTCTCGAACAAACGTTGCTAGCTTAGGTTCTCAATGCCTCCTTCCAAACCTTGGACCAGGCAACTAATGGCCAATGCAAGACAGCCGAACTACTGGACACCCATTGTTTGACTCCTAGGTTAGAAACTTAGTAACACTTTATCTCTTTATTCTTTTGTACTAGGCCTCAACCATGTTTATGTCTAGGACGGGAACCAATCCCGTTGCGCCAACCGAAAGGCAACTTAATTTAGCTGAGTCAGCAGTGAACGAATTAACAGAAGTGGAGAAGGGGGTCCACGGCCAGTTAATTGAAAAAAAAGGATACACTAAAGGCGAGTTATAGAGGGAAAAATACTACATGATGAGACATGACTCATGAGGACATGTTCAAATACCGAACTCTACAACCAGGCCAGGTGTTTTGTACTACTATTAGACAAAGCACCATTAGAAGAACCCGCATTCTGGGGAGCAAAGCTGTCCCTGGACAGAATCCAGTCTTCATGCATTCTTATATTCTTAAATAATTGTGTTCCGATGCACAATTAAAGTCAATGTCCTCAAATGGCAGCAGCCATAGCAATTATTCAAATACCGAATCGCCAAATGAGGAAATCCACCAGCATATATGTTGAATACTTTCTGCTTTTGGGGGGGCATTTGGCAAATAATTTATCAGGTCATCCGATATTCTGGCAGGTGCATATTATTTCTGTTAGTGCTTTAGATGGCCTATTATTAATCATTTCATGCCCAAATTTGATGCTTCTAGACGCGTGCCCCTTTTGGCCAACCATGACAAACAAACCACTCAGTAAACTAACAGAAATTGGGATCCAAGATGCAATCCATCAAAATCACACGAAAGGAAGCATTAGACTTTTAGTTTAATTGCCCAACAATCAAGACCCAGTAAAGTGATTCTTCATGTCTACGAACAAGACAGTCCAGTTGCTTCCCCTCAGTTGGCTCCCCCTTTTTTTCTGAACGAAACAGTAGGTTTCCATAGAACCTGGTTCCGTTTCTTTAAGCTTACAAAAGCAAAAACCGTTGCTTAGTAAACACTAGTTCTTTAGTATATGCTATACATATAGTAGCAGCACGATGAGGATAAAAAAATTTCAAGATAAATGGTTTTATTTCTCTAGGAAGGAGTGATTAGGGGGACAACTCTGCCCAGGGGGAGCAAATGGATGAGCAGCTCAACTCCTAGATTGGAATAAAAAACACCCTCAGGAGGATTAAACAAGCCATGGTCTAGTCGTAGTTGAGGATTTTAAAGAGGGAAAGAAGAGCCCACAAGGTGGCAACTGTGGGCTGTGGCTTCTTTTATTCTGTGGGTGGAGGTGGAAAGAGGACCTGATCTGGCACACGCACCATACGAGGTAGTGTAGGTATATAAAATGGTATGGCAAGACGTGGAAGATTGGTATCCGTTCTTAGAAAGTCCACAACTCCAGACCAAACGGGTCAGACCCTTTTTTTCCCACTAACTAATAATTCAAGGTTATGCATAAAATATTATATGTCCAATCAAGGGATTTATAATATTGCATACGTTTCCTAGTAAACGGTCATCAGACAGCAGAGTCAAACATACGGAAACAAAGAAACAGAAACAAATTTACTTTTTCTGTAAACAAGGTAACACGTAAATTCAAGGAATAATTCTCTGTACCTCAATTGGACAGCACATCATCGGATCTCATCAAGGATGGAATCCTGAAAATTTCAGCCATTTCAAGAGGTGACTTGTAGATATTTAGGCTGATAATATGTAACTCCAATTTCAGAATTTTATCAATTAACTGATGATCAACATAATGGTATTTTTGCCATTTTTCTTCAGCTACTGACAACATAATGGTATTTTACCTTCTCGCAAAAAAATATATGGTATTTTACCTGTGAAGTTTGTGAGGCAATCTGAATATTCTGAGTTTCATTGTAACAAGGGAGAACAGCAATGCACAGCATATGGGCTGAACCATACATGGGCCTACTGGACCAGAGCTATCTATTGCTATCTATAACAGGGTTACCGATGCCGCGAAAGCCGGCGCGGCTTTCACGGTTTTCGGTGGTTTCGCGGGGGTGCGGCACGGCATCCCCGCAGTTTCGTCAAAAAATTTCGTGGGAATTCAAAAAATTTGAAAAAATTCATTTTAACACAACAAATATATATTTTTTATAAAAAATATAAATTTCGCGATGTTTGCCGTGAAAACCGCGGTATATGGCGCGGTTTTCGCGAAATCCGTGGCACGACGCGGATTTCGATTTGGTTCAAATTTAAATTACGGTTTTCACGATTTCCACGGTTTTTCACGGTTTTCGCGTGTTTTGCGCGGTTTTCGCGTGGTTTTTCGCGCGGTTTTCACGGTACGCACGAAATCGCTCAAATTCAAATTTGTTACTGTTCATTGCCGCCGGCTTTCGCGAATTACGGCGAATCCCGCCGTGCCGCCAAGGGGCGGCACAGCATCAGTAACCCTGATCTATAACACCTATTACCCTAACATTACTAATATTAATCCAGAAACATGCTTAGTTTTAACTTATCTTGTAATACCCATATGAATTTATAATCATACCAAAAATATTATCTGTTTCCAAAGCATTTTTTAGTTTAACGATTTTGCTGGGAAATTACCATATTTTGTTAGAAAAGTATTTGCCTGTTGCAAGTAATTTTTGTTTATAGTTAACCATTTTTTACCTGTATGAGCATGATCATCAGACATTTGTGCCATCCCTGGGGACTGAAGAAATATCACCATTTCTTATATTGGAACCTGCAGAATTCAGAAGTCTATTAATAACTTTGTTATAGAAGTCTTCACTCCAAAAAAAACACAATTAAAAGGGAGCACCATAAAAGAACAGAAGTCGAATAAAGTGTGGTTTCTATACATAATAAAAGTAGACAGAATCGGTGGCACCCTCCCACTAATGCAGCAACAAAGAAACTATATTACCCACATTAACCTTAATACCTTATTTGACATATCCATCAATATGGATCAAGCATGTAAATCTTTCTAATACAGCTCATTGCAAATAAAGAGCCACATAACCAGTGAAGTTAATGATGTTACCATAATAATTACGTAAAGATGGATTGGTAACTGCCTATTACAGTTCGAATGCAATTCAGCAGCAAAAGTTAAGGATTATGCTATTACACTCTTTCCTAGTTTTCTTACAATTTAAGGTACTCTTTAAATAAATATACATGATATGCAACATAACTTCTGAAGTTGATGCAGAGTGCGCTGAGATTAAATTGATTTTCCTATGACCAGTTGACCAGTGAAAATGCAGGTTGCACCTCTTGTTGTAGATGTGGTAGCATTCAAATTGGTCACTGAGCCAGGACATTTTCTCCTGAAACAAGTTCGTTGTTAGGATTAACAAAAGGAACATTGCAGGCATTATGCGCAAATAATATAAAATACAAATTGAAGTATTGTATTCATACCTTGACAACGGATTGAGGTCATTTCAGGACCTGGCACATCAATGCCCTCATCACTAAGTAATATTATTCCTGATGACTCCACAGTAAAGGGAAAAGCTACTGCTGGAGACATAGGGGATTTAGCTACCTTGATGAACCTGTGACCTATACAAGTGCAGCTTGTATAACACATACAAAAGTAGCACGGCAGGTACATATAAAACAGATATTTGATTTGTTAAACATATAAGTAAGCTATAATGAAAGAACAGAAATGTTAGTAATACTGATGATATACCACTGCATTACAATGCAGAAAGCAATACCAAATCCTAACATACAGGTCTTATACAGAGCAAGTTGAAAAAACAATAAACATTGTTGCGGTTCCTCAAGTTCAATTATACCACTTACAGTGTATGTCAAAAGTGGTATACTACAAGATAAGGGTGCAAGGAGATAAATAATGCATGTACATAGATGAAATTGAAATCAAATGTATAGTTGATATTTTCCTATTGCATTGTCATGCAGCGTATCAGATGGTGGCTGCATAATGGTGTTAATAATACTTATAGGTGTATGTTCCATTATGAAATATAAAAATAATTAGACAAACCTGAGTGAGCCTCAAAGACAAGACGTATAGTTACAGCATGAGCCCACTGGATTCCTAGAGCAGCAACAAGATGATATTCAAACCTTTCAGCATTTTTACTATCATACTTCTCCAACACTGCAGGAGAGTAATAGAAATGTTATTCCATCTCAACAAAGTGTCTAAAAGATAATTTGTTTTCTTGGATGCCCAAACCTTCAAATGAATAATGATAGCCATCATCATTACTTTGGCTGCGTACTTGGTTTGTAACAACAACAGGAATCTGTGAGAACTCTGCTATAGATCTGCATGGCGAGAAAAAAAAATGGAAGGTAGCCAAATGTAAACTAAACCGATGTAGTTCAATATTATGAAATATTAGTAGAATGCTATGAAATACTAGGGTCTAGGTCACTCACTTCAGAAATGAAAGGGCCCATCTTAGAGGGTGTTGTCTGAGACCTGTTGCGCTTTTCTCAATCTCACTGTCACATAAGCAAATAAGATGAAACTGGGATTCAAAATATTAGATAATTTCTCCTTAAAGAAAAAGAAACACATAAGATCTTCATAATTATCATAACATAAGTAATGGACAGTATTAACAGTAGGCAAATCCCACATATAATAATTAGTTCATGTGGAAACATGGAACCTATTTGTGCTGGACATTGCTACAGACTACACATCTGTCACAGCCCGATTTTCGTTCGGGATTAAAAATCATTAAATAAATCATTTCCTAAAAATTAAATAAAATGAAAAGCAAATTAATCAAGTAAAGGTATTAAGGAAACATCATAGTAACTGTAGTAGGCCAAAGCCCTCTATAGCTACCAGTGCAAAGGTACAACAAGATATTTAAAACAATGATGTTGCTAATTGAAACCAACACTTAACATCGTGCATCCACTGCTACCACACTTGGGATTCCGCCTCCCCGATAAGTTCTCCCTTTTCAGGATTAAGCCTCAATATTATTTAAGGTGCAAAGTTTCATAGGAATTATGTTAGCAAGTTGAAGAACCAATTGTTTATAATGGAAACCGTCCTTTATAGTATCTGAAACTTATACATGTTATATAGAAGATACTGCAATACATTCAAGTTTACCTCTCATAGCTCATTGTATAGACGTATTTAAAACCCCACTAAAGCAATGCATACATTTCAGTAAATCATAGATGTTTAAATTTTCAAATCTGTTAAAAAATAAATATGGGAGTCACATTTATCATACAGGTAGCCACATATTAAGGATCTGACAATCCAACATTCACATTATGATATTTATTAAGCAAGAGAACTTTCTAAATAAGTAAAACAAGAATATGCTTAGAACGTGATTATTACTCATCATGATGACTATCATCGTTTGAAAGTAAGACAGTATGAAAGACAAAATAATATAGATTATCATGCATTTCTTACGATGACATAAGAGCAGCCATGCTATCAACAACGAGTAGCTTCACATCATGTTGAAGTAGAGTCACCTTCATCTGTTCCAAACTGTAGAAAGGTTGGAAAGAAACAAAAAGGAAAGGAGTATTTCATGCACATTCTGCTTATTTTTTACACACGGAAGCAATGGGGAATGGTTCTAATCATTGACCAGCAACCACATTGTTGGGTAGAAGAAAGGTATTTTGAAAATGTACTACCGGAAGTCTAAAGATTTGTAAATTAACCCTTCAACCCTCAAATAGCCCTCCTAGAACCACATAATTCCCTATCAACTTCCTTTGCAGATTGAGTTTACAAATATGTATGTACCTCTTGGTAAAATCAGATAATGATGTTGGGCGCAGAACTAGGATCCTCCCAGCCATCTGTACAAAAATACAAGATAACAGCCCATGAAGTCCAATACTATGAGAACAAAAGTACAACACTGAAGAGATTTTTCAAAGTATCGGTATATATGTACAAGGTGAAGCACAAGAACCTTTTGGGCCAAGCCTTCTTGACGAAATATTTGAGGAAAGCTTTTCTCACCAATCTCGATCATCCTAGATACATCATGCAAACCTTTACTGCAGGTAGTTCTCAATTGATGTACTTGGGAGCAGGGAATAGTAAGCAGAAACATCAGTTACCTCCGTGAAGAGAACTTGGATTCAGTATCAATGTACACAACTCGACCATTTAAGCCTCCATAGCATTCTGGTAATGTTGCTAGTAATGCAAGCTTCAGACAGAACTGCAGAGTGTGCAGACTCTTTATAAAATTTTACTAAAGTATAATAAATTAATCAACATAATATAAGAGAAGCGCTTGACGTTTTCTACAGGGAGGAGACCATTAAAAAATTTTTCTAACACAGTCACATGGGCCAACATATATCATCTCAAAAGAGTGCCTTTTGAAGATCCATTAATTGGCTCAGCGAAGGCCTTTGTACTAGACAGAATCAACAAAAGCATGCATTATCATGAAAACGAAAATTTTCCACTAACCAACCAGTCTCTAATTAAATAGGTTCAAGACCTTGACCGGCTGCCGGCTGGAATAATAAAAGAGGATAATACCTAGGAGTACTAAGGGTTTCTTTAATTAAGAAGAAGATAGCAGACAAATAATGTCAAAGAGGATTGAAGCTATGATAAGGTCAGTTCCTATCTTTGATCTCTGAAATAAGAATGCAGTAACCAGCACACAGCAATGCCATAAATCGTAATGCCACAGTGTCCAGTTACATCCATGCAAAAGGTTCATTTACTTTTGGTTCACTATCGAGCATCGACACCAACTCACGAAGCGATTCCAGAAGGCACGCACCACAGACACACAAAATCCCACAAAGCATTGGCATAATGCTGAGCTGCTCACCTGAGTCTTGCCAATCCCCGAGGGCCCAACAACCTCAGTGAGCTTCCCTGCAGGGATTCCTCCACGCAATGCCTCATCCAATCCGCGGAGCGTCGTGGCCAGCCGTCCATCTCCTCTTACCCTGACGGCCTCGAGGAGAGCAAGCGCCTGCACAAATCAACAAGCACAGGAACAAACCCAACTAAGACCAAAACCCTAAACAAATCGTACACGCAAATGCACTTGGCAATCCTACACGGATCAATCAAACTAGACCAAACGAGACTAACCAAACCCCCGACCCGGGGACGCCGCGAGGGAAGCGACAGATATATACCGTTTGGTACGGAGGGCAGGCGATCTCGCTGACGTGGGTGACGGCGGCGCGGGCGGTGTGGATGCCGGCATCGAGGACGCCCATGAGCTCCACCTCCGGCAGCGACAGCACGTCCTGGGTAGAGTGGGGTTTAGAGGCGGCGGCGGTTGGTGTTGGAGCAGGAGGAGGGTTTTAGAGGGCGGGAGGGGAGAGAGCGGCGGGGCTGACCTTGGCGGTGGTGAGAGGCGCGCGGCGAGGAGGTGGGCGAGGTGAGGAGGCAGCCGCATCTCCGAGACCAGCTTGTTCGCCATGGCGATCGCCGATCGGTGGGAGAGGGGTGAGAGAGATCGGGGGAGAGGAGAAATTGGGAGACGAGTTTGGGGGAATGGATTCGAATATTTTCTTTTTGTTTCCCCGCTCTCTTTAGGCTTTGTTCTTCCCCACCTTTCCCAACTCACCATCCTCTTTTTTAAAGTGCACGTTTGTTAAACTAATAAACAGGATATTTTTAAAAAATATTAAAAACTGTTTTTAAAAATCTTATCAATCAATTTTTAAAAATAAATTAATACTTAATTAATCCTGCACCGATTAAGCAGATCATCGTGTTTTGTTCAAGAAAACAATTGATGAATCAATTTCTTAAGGAATTTGGCTCGGATGGCAATCGTATTAATATCAGTCAAAATAACCTTATCGATATCGATGACGAATAGTATTTAGATATGTAAGTAACAGTGTCACATCAATATAACATGGACAATGTAAGAAAAAAATGAGTTAGCTGATAGAATTATGAAGACGATAAAAGAACAGTTTAGGATCAAACCTAAGGAACAGATATATGTGTATTGGTGTTTCTATCCAAAGTGGTTTGATAGGTTTCTATTGTCTCATAGATATAGAGTCTTAGATTTCTTCAAATTTTAGAGCAATACACATATTTACAATTGAACATAACAGTCGATTATTGACTCAATATGATGAAGCATCGGTTAAAAAAGTTGTTAAGTTGTTTCTATTATCATTATTAGATCAAACTGACTGACACGTTAGCATCTTATCAATATTTTAGAAACTATACTGAAGCTAAACGGATCTCTCAGATTATTTTGTGTATTGACGTAGACTTACACCATCGGTCGGAGAAAGATTTTTTTGTCAAGTTTACCTTGTTTGGGTTGATGGCCAAAGCAGTTATGCCGAAAGAATTGAACGGAATTTGGTTTGCGTTTAACATCGCAAAAAAAATTGGCAAAAAAGACAAGAAAAAACTCAAACACCAAATGTTGCAAAATTGGGCACCAAACAACTTGCCAAACTTATGACAACGTAAAGTATTGCCACTTCCATAATTTGGATAGTTTTTGACATAGTGCTAAACCGAAACCCAATGACACCTCATTTTAAACGTGTAAATCATGTACTACGATTAATAATTCACGTCAGTGAAAACCGTCGAGAAAGTCACTTTGTGTCGGCTAATCATAGAGAGGTCGATATATATGGTTTTAGGATTAAGGATACGAATCAGATCGTATCTATATTTGAAGGATTTGGATTGGACTTTGTCCAACGGTTTTAAAGAAGTCCAAAGAAAGCCCATGAACCAGCCCAAGAAAAGTCCCAACAACAACACAATAGGTAGCAGCAAGGCAGCCACAACCCCCAAAAGGCAAAAAGCCTCCGAAAATTCAAACCATCCCGCCCATGTAAACACAATGAATCACCGCCTCTTGACTGAAACGAGGACGCGATAATCAGGCTCGAGCCTAAACCCACGCGTGGGCCCCACACGTCAGTCTCTCCCCGAAACTGCCGCACGCGTCGACTCGTAAGCAAGCCCTCTTCCCTTTTATTCCCAAATCCCAACCTGCGCCTCTCACCGCCAACGTCTCTCTCTCTCCCCAGCTCGCCGCCGCCGCCGCCGCCTCCTCCTCTTCCCGGCGATCTAGGGTTTGGACCCCCGCCTCCGTAGTCCGGCCGGCCGGACGGTCTCCCCTCTCTCTCATGGAGGCGCTATCGCTCATCGACGTGGCCGCGGAGGACGACCTCCTGCTCGACCTCGCTTCTCCCCCGCCGCTGCATCCCGATCCGCCCCACGCAGGTGAGAACGAACGCCCGTTTCTGTCTCTGCGCTTCGTTTTGATCGAGATTTTGGGGGGAATCGCCGGTTGATTGGTGCCGTGGAGATGTTTCGATCTCGCGATCTCACGGTTTGGTGCTGCGATTTTCATTTTAGGGTGTGATGAGGTGGTGGCGACCGAGGCTTCTCGCTTGGATCCCGCCGACGATTCTCCGGAGGCGGGGCGGGTAGTGAATCCGGATGGCGCGTCGGAGGAGGCCCCTGAGCAGTCGGAGTCTCCGAAGCAGAGGAAAGCCAAGACGGGCGTTAATCTCCGCAAGAGCTTGGCTTGGGACAGCGCCTTCTTCACCAGCGAAGGTTGTGCATTAACCAATTCCCAACTCATGAATGCAATTTCTGATGTTCCGAAGTATTTGTTTCTTGTTGTAGACTTGTAGTAGACTCCTGCATCTTGATGTACATTTCGATTTAGGGGATCTCTCCCATTCCTCACTATCGTGATGACTGAAACAAAAGGGTTACAGAATTTAGAGGAAAAAACAGCACCAGGCTGCTGTTTAGAGGCCCAGCCCCAGCTGACGAGCCTGTAAAAATTTGTGTTTTTTCACACGCACTAACAGCAATATTCAGTCACACGCTGCATCATTATAGAAGAACCATACCTAGTTCCCAATGTTTGGACAGTGAACTTTTTTAAAATGCTCCTCTACTGCTGTTGATTTAGTCCTTGGTTTGTCAGCCTGTCATGCATTTTGCGTTGCAAAGCTACCAATTCCTTTTCACTCTTTCAGCGTTCGCTTGTCATGAGGCAGATTGATAGCAGCTCCTAAGTCCTAACATTTCCCTTTCTGCTTTATCCCTGCCTGTCTGACGTGTTTTTGTTCCTTATTACAGTAGGCAAATACCGTAATCAGTTCCTAACGTTTTCTGGTTTGAGCAGGTGTTCTGGATACTGAGGAATTGGCTGTTGTAAACAGCACATTCCGCAAGGCACAGGGTTCCAGGTTACCTGGAATCGCTGAGGAAATGAGGAGGTCAGGGGAGTCAACAACCTCGACTCTAGAAAGCGAAAGCTGGGTGATGGAAAACCTGGAGACTGAGCTGTTTGACAATGTCCGTGCTTCAATCCAGAGATCACATGGCAATCCTGGAAAATTCCCAAGTGTTACTGCTGTTACCTCAAAACCCCCAAAGTCCAAGGCAAATGTTCCTCGTCCTGCAGGTAAGAAGCCTCTTCTGAGGTTTATCTGTTGTTTTCATGTTTGTAACTGATGTAGTTATTCTTTTTGCTACTTCCAGCAAGAAAGGGGGTTGATCTGATGCCTCAGAGTAAGGTATATAGCACAATTTTTATATGATTTGATACAAAATTTATGTAGTCCGTGTCCATCACTACCAAATTTTTTGGATGCTTGTTCAGGCAAAGCCCCCTATTTCCACAAGCCAGGGAGTTGCTGGAGGAAAACAAAGGACCCAAGCTACCTTGAAAGAGCCTACAACTGCAAGAGTGGTATGGTCCATGCTAGCAAATACTGAGTAATCATGACCTATGCTATAGTTTAGCTGTTTACATTCTTCATAGCCCCTTTACATTTAAAAGCATCCTTCTCAATGGTCCAAACACGTCTATTATATGATGGTTAAGCCGAAGGCAGGCATGAATAGATCACAAAGAACTTAGAATGTGCTGGTTTAAACGAATAGGAAATTATTTGATATTGTTAACTTAACAATGAAAATGCTGCTGGTTCTTAGAACAACATGGCCTCTTTGAATTCTTTCTTTAAGTGTCTAAGTGCTCCTATTTTTTGTTGAAATCTGAGTTATGGATATACAATTTGTGATGTTTCATTTTGCGAGATGTAGCTTGACTAGCTTCCCCATTTCCTTGTCTTAGTTGAAAATTGGAATTGTGCAATATTCTGAACTTTTCATTCCAACTCTCTGCTTGAGAAGGCTCTTTCAGGATCTACAGAAGTAAAACCATCTTTGAAACCTCCGAGGGCTCTACCAAGAGTTGCTACAATGAGAGCGCCAACTAATACAGCTGTGGCTTCTGGGATTCCAGACAAAAGGAGCAGCACTGGTGGGCCAACGGCATAGATTCTGTCTGCTATAATGTTTATTATAGATAGCAAGCCTAACATGCATTTTCTCTTGTAGGAGGTGTGGTCAACAGGCAGACAGTTGGTAAATCTGTCAACAGTTCAGTAAGCATACATTCTAGGCCTGGTGGGGTGATAAAATCTACTTCAACTTCAAAATCAGGTGCCTTACCATCATCATCATCATCATCATCAGCAGCAGCAGCAGCAGCAGCAGCAGCAGCAACAACAACAACAGCTTCAATTGGTAATATGCTAGGTCAAAAAAACAAATCGTCAACCCTAAGCAACAAGAGCAGAACTGCCCAAAGGATTCCTGTCCGTTCAACGTCAAGGACAGATATCAACAAGGTTAACCCAGCAAGAGCATCGAGAAATAATATTCCAATTAGGGGCAATAGTAATCGTGTATCGCCAAGCATTTCACCCAGCAGTTCTGTGGATAGCTTGAGTTCTGTGGTTTCTGGGGCTTCAACAGCTTCCACTGTAGGGAAGATGAGCCATACATCTGAGAGCTTCAGTACACGGTCGTCTTCATTGTCGCCTTCCCTCAGAAGTAGCAATAAGCACCCTCCAGAAACAGCAGACGGAGCCACTCAGGGGAAAGGTTCCAAACCATCCGGACTGCGCATGCCTACACCCAAGATTGGATACTTTGATGCTGTAAGTAAATTTAGTGTTTTCTTTTGTCTGGGCCATTTAGTGTTTTCTCCATTGTGATCATGCAAATGTTCTCAATTGATGGCACTACAAATTACAATATGTGTCATATGTGTTTGTCTTCAGGAGAAGTCCATTGAGCAACACATTGCTGCACAGATGCAACTGCAACCCAAGAAGATCGAGTGTTCACCTCGGCAACCTTCTGCTCAGATGGGGACCCCAGCATCATCTATCTTGAGTCAACCGGAATCGAGACTTGCAGCATCACCTCATGAGAAAACAAGCAGTGTCCAGAGCAAGGCGTCGCCTTTGCTGCCCCTTGAAGTTGTACAAATAGAACTGGAACCATCCCAGGCGATGGAACATGAAGCGTGCAAACCCCAGCCCACTCCTGTGGTAGCAGCAGACACTGCAAAGGAGAACATTCCGGCGTTGCATCAGAACATCCAGCTAAATGATGGCGCTGGTTCGTTAGCAGTTGACCTGATTTGCGAAAGGTTGTCCACCATTTCTTTTGGGAACACCACCGACCTGGCATCTTGATCTTGCAGAGGATGAATCGTATGGTATGCTGGTTGTTTCTGATACATCCTTGTATTATTGGAAGGCAACTGCATCTTGAGTTCTTTCTCTGGCATGTGTTGTTTTAACTCTTGAGTTCTAGTGTAAGATCTTTTTCTGTACATCGCATGTCATGATAAGTATTGCGCTTTCGGCTGTAATCAGATTGCAGAACACTTAGACAGTTGACACTGCTATGCCAACTGCAGATTTGCAAGTAATCGTACATTAGTCGCATTTGTTCATCCATCTCCCTACAAATTGTTGTTGGTGTTCTTATTCATTTATAACTCTAGATTCTAGTATATGAAAGTAGTGAACAGAACACTGTGGAATAGTCATGCAAGCACAAACTTGCAATGATTTTTGCATCTCACTGATTACAGTACACATCGTCATTGTTACAAAGCATCATTACATCTGATCTAACGGTGTGCGATAAGCTAACACGGTCACCAATCCCTACACTTTAGGATCCCAGATTGCGCATCTGGAGCATTTAGAAAAAGATTGCAAATTGTCATCTTCATCATCCTATCAATGATTAAATCAGAACACATCAGGGTGGCAGTTGAAGAGGTGCATATGCAGAATGTTATCGGCAGCATTCCCTGGAGTGCAGGAGCTACCAAACTGAAGAGGTCAAGTAACTCATTTTCACTGGATTGAGTTCACTTGCTCCTCTTCTTGGCCTCGCCGTAAAGAACAACGCCTGCGACTGTTATCCCGTAGCCTAGCATCCCCATGAAGGTTACCGGGTTTCTGAATATCAGGATGGAAACAACAACAGCAACAGCCCCTTTCGCATTTCCAAGAACCTGATAAGAATCAAGCAACACATGACCATTGTGAGTTGCAATTTGCGAACATATCAGGATGCGCCTGAATGTATGGAAGATTGAAGATCATCTGAGAATCACACTAACAATGAAGCTAGGAAGGATGGATGGATTACCTGGAGAGTGAGCGGGCTGGTGTGCTTCGTGACTAGAAAGTTTGTCAGGTTCACAAAATATGCCAATGAGGAATTGCAAAGCAGTATCCATATAAAACTCGGGTCCTCCCGCGCGAGTGCAGTTACCATACCAAGCGCATCGCGCTCCATGATCAATGTTGCTGGAACCAGCAGAATGACGGCCACCGGAGCCATGTAACGGAGGAGATCCATGGAATTGAGCTTCTCCCTGCATATCAAATTAGGTGGATCGAAATTAGCTATAACCAGACCAATGTGGGTACAATAATTCATAAAGGATGTGATGAATTATTACTCTTCTGATGACAGCAAGATCCCCTGCAGCACGGTCTTGAGCGCCCTTGCGGCGGTTGCGCCGATGCACATGATGAAACCAAACAGATGGAAGCTTGGCTCACCCTGAATCACAAACACAATATACATAAGAGTCTTGAGATTGTTGAAGAATTCATGGTGATGAAATTGTTGAAAAGAACTGGATCCTTTTGTTCTAATTGTATTCTGACATCAAGCATTGCATCTTGGGAAAGCAAGCAAGGCAGATCCACCGACGAATCACGCCCTTACCCCGGTGGCGATGACGACGCCGGCGACGACGGGGACGAGGGCGGCGTAGGTGGCGCATGCCTCCCGGCGGGCCGCGACGGCGTAGGCGAGGACGGCGGTGAAGAAGGGCGTGGTGGCGCCGACTGCCTGGTTGAACGACACGGGGAGGTACCGGAGCGAGACGTTCCCGGCAACGACGGAGGCGCAGAACACCGCCCCGAGCAGCGCCACCCTGGCGAGCTGCCCTCGTGAGCGCGGCGCGGTGGGTCGCCGTGGAGAGGCGGCGGTGGCGGCGTAGGAGAGGATGGCGCAGGCGGACATGTGGCAGGCGGTGAGGAAGACCGGGTAGCGGAAGCCGTAGGTGGAGAGGAGGAACTTGTTGAGGAGGAGCACCCCGATGTTGGACGCGTACCACGCCGCCACCAGCCCCGCCGTGAACAGCCTCCCCGACACCGCCGTAGCAGCGGGGGCGTCGGCGGCGGCGGCGGCGGCCGCGGCGGAGGAGGACATGGGGAGGAGGGTGAGGTTCTCCTGCCCCATTCTCGACTCGAGCTCGATTCGGACTAGTGGCTGCCTCGTTAATGGCTTCCGCGTTAAGAGAGAGGAAGGAAGGACACGTGGCGGGGAGGGGGTGGATTAGGAGGCTAATTATGATGCTCCATGATCCTCACTGTTTTTTTCTTAATTATTTTTCATTATATTATTTAGTATTTTATTATTTGGTCTGGAGCGTGACCCGAGATGTGGACAAACATGTGAACGTGCATGCAAGTATGCAACCTGTCGGGCTTTGGAAACTTAGATTATTGGACTATCGTTTCTTTACGAGCTTAGGCTATTCTAATAAGTTTTACCAGACATTATACACATAAATTAATATATCACATAAAATTATTTAATAATATAATGTAGAATTAAAGAAAATAAAGGGATCAGTTTTATCTAGATAAAATTCTGTATACAAATCACATCATAAAATTATAACATTTGAAAATAATAATTTCAAACATTATTATTTTCATTCATGCTTATGTAGTTGTTTTTAAAGCATCAATATAAAATTTTTATTTGAGATTTGAGGTTAGCTATTAGGGTGTACAACTAGTACTACTAATCACAATTCTATGGGTTTACTTAGTACCATTACACTAAAATACTGTATATTTTAGTGACATTATCACATACAAATTATATAAGAAGACTAATTTCCAACTTCATATGGTATTTTACTGTAATTCATTTTTTATTAAAATCCTACCTAACACAATTAAACGAGAATTTCAATCCACTTATATTACGTTTTCCACTAATCCTTTTGTCCATATTTTGCAACAGAAATATGAACGAATGGTTTTATGGGTTCGTTTTTTACAGTTGGTTCATTTTTTTCTAAGAAACACTGTTATGAATGATTTTCTTGTGATAAGGCCTCTTTCTATGGTTTGAGAAAGAGTGATTTTTCACTGGTGAGAAAAATACAATGGTGAAGGAGCACAATAAAGACTGTTTTTACGACAGTAGACCGTCCCAGGATGTTTCATAAGTTGGTTTTTTACAGAAGAAGGGTATATGTAACAAGAATAAACTCAAATAAATCTTTAAATTATTTTATTTTCATATGTGTTTGGTTCTCCGAACTAAAGTTTGGTTCTCTTCACATAAATATTTAGATATTATTTTATATATTAAATATAAACTATTTACAACACATATTTCATAATTGGTAGATTATTCGCGAGATAAATCTGAGTCTAATTATATCATGATTTGATGATGTGATGCTACAATAAATATTTATTAATTATGAATTAATTAGACTTAAAAAATTATCTCATTAATTATTCTTTGATTCTGTATTTTTTATAACTATTTCATGTTTAGTTTTCTAAATTGATGTTAAAATATTCGTAGTAAATTGATGTCAAACCATTCGTAGTCCATGAAATCAAACTTGTTAATATCAGTATTAAGGAAGGACAAGTATGACGTATCACATCAGAGTTAGTGGATAAACAGAGATTACCGACGAACAGCTGGGAAGTCGGAACAAAGGAAGCGTACCGTACCCTAGCAAACAAACTGGATGAGGCGAACGTGTATCAACAGGCACGAAAATGTTTTTGAGTAATTTATGACGGCTTCTACTCCGTACGGACTTTGGAATCTCCTCATCAACTAATCAAATTCTCAATCGACGTGATGCGACAGTCGTAGTATTATACCCGTGTTAACCAATGATTCAATTTTGCCTGATTTTTATAATTTACCCATTGAATCAGTGAGCAATGGACGCACCAGCTGCGTGATCTGCCGCCAATTTTTTTTCTCACTTTTTGCTGGGCGATCCACCAATAATAAACACAAAAGAGCAAATGCCATACTGGTGGTACGCAACTATGCATGAAACTTGCACGTCTATGTGAAGTATAAATTTATTATAGTTGAATCTGTATGTAAAACAGAAAAATCTATTCGTATTCGTACTCACTACTAGTACAAAAAGTTGAAGTGTTCAAAAGATATCCAAATATACCGGGAAATTCAACTTTGTGTTGAAGCTGCAGCCATGCTCAGTTGGAAGGGGTAAGAAAGAGAGAGAAAAAAGAAGAATGAACATGGACAAGAGTACAATTATATATCTTTGCTCGATGTGAAAGATTTATGTCCCGAAAACGTTTTGGCACTTCCTCCCACTATTCCTCAGTTTAATTAGTTGTAGGTTGTTTAATAACGTTATTAAAGACTAGTAAATATTTATTAAAGACTAGTAAATATGTCCTGCGTTATAACGGACGTCATTTTATTTTATCATAATTATTCTAAAGTTAAAGTTTCATGTAATTCCAAGTATTCTCGGGTAAATTTTATAAACACTCATGAGGGTTTATGCAAAATAATCAGAAATAAAAATTTTAAGTAAAAACACTATAGATATATTGCACTGAGTAAAGCGCCTAGTAGTGTATGTGAGCATAAGACCATTAAGTTGTTAAATCGAATTTTCCCAATGCAAAAAGATGCTCAAATGACATAATTATTGTTGCTCCAAATACACTAACACGGAGGATTATAAGAAAACTATAATACAAAAAATTATTATTATCGTCTAAAGTTTAAAACCATGATAAGTATTTACTTATTATTAGTCGGTTACATGTATACTTATTTTTCCGATACTTGATATTAATAAATAATTTTTTTATATTTTAGAGAGTAGCATAGTAAAAGAAATGATTGTGGCTAGCTATCAAATCATGCTCGCTGCACTTCAATCACATAACCGCTTTCACTAAAAAAATCAGAAAGAAATCGTATGATGAATAAAAAGGAAAAAAGTGATACTTGTTGATGATGATTACGAGGGAAAAAATCTTAATTAAAAAGAAAATGGTGATATTTGTTGGTGAGTAAGAGAGAGGGAAAAATTTTGTTGTATATTGTATATTTTTTGAAAATCTTGTTCGACTTTAATAGCAGCGGGCAAACATCTTATTTAAGTTAGTGTTACTTAGTTGGGAAGGTGGGAAGGTGAGGTGGTATTTATTTGTGCTACTGTACCACGATACTATAGTGCTCGGGAGATACAGTGTCGTGCAGTACTGTCCTGGGCTGCTGCTTCGCTCGGTGGGCTGGTTGCTGGGCTGCGGCTGCCTTTTTCTTGGCCGGCCTGCTGCTGCTTTGACTGGCTGCTAGCTAGCTTTTTCCTTTTCTCCGATTCGGCTTCGCGTTGTGGCGGCAATTTCAGAAAAATTGAAGGGGTTTTATGTAAAATAGTCAGGTAAAACAAATTTTTGGGTGGAAACACTACTCGCTTTATAGATAGTTAGTTATAAATTATAAATTATAGATTATAGATTATAGATGTGAGAAAAATCTCTTTCAGCCATCTCATTAGTTAATTTTTAAAGAGTAATTTGCACCCGGTGGTCTTTATAAACATGTAAAGCACGCATCGAGATCTTTAGACTTGTTTTGTTGTATTATCCCGATCCAAAACCTCATTTGACTGTGGTCTTGCTCACTTGACATGCCACGTGAAATATGACATAATAAAATTTCCTCAATCCCTTTTTTCTTCCCTTCTTCTTTTCTCTTCTTCCTCCATCGGCAACAGTGGCGGGCAAGCAGAGAGAGGAAGGCAGAGAGAGTCGGTGCTGGCCACCGGAGAAAGAGGCACCGGCGGCGGGGTTGGCCAGACGGCATAGTGGAGGCTCGGGGCCAGAGCCAATGACGATGACCACGAGCCCCTCGCCCTATCCCTTCTCTCCACCTCTGTCACGCCCAAAAATTTAGCAAATTTTTAGATTATTTTGTGTGTTAAATCTCTGTCCAGGAATCAGCCAAGGTACACAAAATGACAAATCAATAAACAGATCCAACCATAAAATAAAGCATAAAATACTTACGAAGAGGCACTTAGTCCTCGCACCGAAGGAAAGCAAAGCGAAAAAGACGATCCTAACGGGGCTTCGCTCCACTCCACGAGCAAACTCAACTGGGTTCGAGTCTTGGTCTTCTAACTCGTCTTTGACTCGAAGCACTACACTTCGAAAAGGAAAATAATAAGGCCGAGTACAACCAACGTACTCGGCAAGTCACACTGAGAAGTGCGGACGTGCAAGGGAGACAAGAGTGACTTGGGCTATTTTGCATAAATACGGTTGTAAAAACTTTATAGTTTAAAACAGTAAAACAGTTGATTAATTATGTCAAGATTAATCTTCCATTGAACAATGCTAGACCACGTTGAACAGGTCCAACCAATCCACCTGAACTAAACCAGTTCCATTAAGTCAAATCACTAAAAGTGGGACTAATCATGGCGAATCTGGTCGATCGCCCATAACCGCGGGCATGGCTATCCGAATAGTTCTACTCTGATAAGAGGTGTACAACTGTACCCACAAGACACGATCCATCGTATGTCACCGTGCCATGCCTGACACGTTACCATGCGAATGATTATGACAAGACCCTTCGCATAACTCTCCCTGACCAAGCGATATCACACTAAGGTTTCGCCCCTACCCCTAGTCCAGGTAGGCAACCCCCTGGTGCCTAGGTGAATCCGCGCATACATAGACCTTGCTTGGTCCATCCGAACTCCATCACACCTACCCTTGCCCGGGTACGTCGCCGAAAAAGCTACACTACAAGTCCAACCGTTGTCCATGCCGGCTTGAGGTAAGTACGTAAGTCTTTCGGGGTTTCCCATGAACCGGTCCTTAATTATCATGGGTGCGACAAACAAAACCATGCACCCATAGCCCACCATTTAGTCATATTTTAATTAACCATGAATCATTGCCAAGGTACCTCCGGTCTGAGACCGTCATTTCATGTGACTATCAGCTAGTAGTATAGTTCTCCCATTAGGTCAGCTAGTGTAATTAAGCATGGCTAAGCATAAATAATTCTAGCAAGATCACATAAGTGATACAAGCTAGTCAAATCAATCATCCATGTTGACAATGAATGGATAGCAATTAAACAAGACACAAGCGATCAGATAGGTTGCCCCGATTCTCGTGTAATTAGCAAAACATGCAAGTTTATTTGCAAATAATAAATATTTTATAAATTGGGATCAATATGCATCAAGGAGAATATGACTTGCCTTGCTTCTTCACACGATCCTCTTTTCTTCACGAGCGAAAACTTCCAAAATGATGAAGTCAACACGCTGGCACACAAAATGAGGAAAAAACCTAATAAAATCAAATAAATAGTACATGAAAGGTAAACAAACGTGTATAGTTCAATTTTAGATAAACTTTGCAATTTGAATGACCCAGTTTGGAGTTCGTATAGATAACATATGAATTTTAGAAGTTTTGGACCATTTAATTGAATTCTCAAAATTAAAATAATTTATTGCGTAATATTTAATTAATTTTATGAAGGAAAGGAGGTTGCTGACGTCGGGATAAGGGCTGTGTGCGCGGGGAAAAAGGCTCAGCCCACCGTGGACCGAGTCCACCAAGGTGGGCCCCACGCGTCAGCGGCACCAAAGCGACCAGCCTACCGTGGACCGAGTCCACGGAGGTAATCGGCCACGCAGCGCTCATCTGACGGCCAGATCTGCAACGGGCGGGTCGAACGCTCGAGGAGAGAGGGAGGTCGGTTCGCCTGCCGGCCAAGCGCATGAGGGTGCGACGGCGTCGCACGGGCCCGAAGGCCACCGGCGATGACCAAGGGGGTCGGAGGGGCAAATAGGAGAGGGAGCAGAGGGAGTCCTCATCGAGCCTGACGACGGCGACCAGCGGCAGAGGGGCCTCGCGGTGGGGAGATGGTGGACAGGAAGCTTGTGGCTCGTTAGCTCGCTCGGCTCGTGACGGGCTTGGCTCGGCTCGGCTCGTTTCAATTTCCTATCAAGCCGAGCTGACTTTAAAGCTCGTTAGAGATAATGAGCTAGCTCGCGAGCCTAAACGAGCCAGAGCATGTGGGCTGAGCCGAGTCGAGTCGAGCCTATCACAAGCTGAGCAAGCTAACGAGTCATGAGCTTCTTTTATGGTGTATGGTGTATAATGAGTCGTGAACCTAGTAATTGATGACTTAGCCGACTTAGCAAATGCATGCAATCCGAGCCAACTTAGCAAATTTGCGGTGAAATCATATAGTCACGAGCCACTCACGAGCCTAACGAGCCTCGCTCAAGCTTTCAAACGAGCCGAACCGAGCCGGGTTTCTAGCTCATTAGGATAACAAGCCCAACCGAGCCGGCTCGTTATCCTAACGAGCTAAGCCAAGCCAAGCCGAGCCGAGCCGGCTCGATATTCACCCTTAGGCGGCGGCACCCGTGGGTCGACGGCGCGACGGGGTTCCGACGATTTCCGGTGACGACGGAGAGGCGGTCGAGAAGCGGGATGGCGTGGCGAAGCCGGGGTGCGGTGGCGTGACCCGACGAGTGATGCGGCGGCGGCAGGAAGTGGTTGCCGGGGAATGGCGGCTTGCGAGGGTGGCTCGGCGCATGGTGAGGCGAAGTTATGGAGGGGTTTCGTGGTGAGCACGGGACGGCCGATGCTCTCTGGGTAACGGCGAAGCCGACGGTAGCGAAGGATTCAAGCGGCGAGCGACGGTGACCGTGAATTGGGCGACCGAAAAAGGGAAAGTGGCGGCGGCTTCGGGAGGACGGTGGGCACGGCGTTTTGGCGGAAATCCGCGAAGGGCGAGCATTGGCTGGGGCTCGGAACAACGCGGCGAACCCGACGGTGCAAGCAGTGCGGGCCAGAGGCGGATAAAACGGTGGCGTTGCGTCGTCGGAGCTCGATGGCAAGCGACGGAATGAGGGAGAGCGCGGGGAGAGCGAGGGGAAACGCGGCGAGCGCGGGAGAGCGAGGGAAAACGTGCGGGGGTGCACGGGGGAGGGGTTTAAGGGACTCGTAAGGCGGCGTGGTGCTCGGGACGTGGGACTAGGGTGGCGCAAAGAGGCGGAGTGCTCGTCGGGTGCTCGGTCTCCGTGGATCGAGTCGTTCCGACCGTTGCGTGCGTGGGAAGAGAGGGGGAAGTCGGAGCGCATGATGCGGTGAGTGCACGAGTGAGGCGAGGTGGCGGGAAGAGGGGCGGCGGCGGAAAGCGGCGGCGTGGGCGACCATGGCGGTGTGGGCACGGGAAGCGTGGTCGGAGGATGGGGATGACCGACGGTAGGGCCTACCTCTCGGTGGCTGCGAGAGAGAGGAGAAGGCGACAACCGGGGCCCACACGTCGCGAGGAGAGGAAAGACCGTGAGAGAGGCAATGCAGACTTCAAGGGCGCGCGGAAAGGATAAAAGGAGTGGGCGCCGAGCGGGCCGAGGAAGAGAGAGGAAGGAAGGCCGCGGGGAGCTGTGCGGACTTTACAAAGAAGTGGGCCGACGGTGGCCCAAGGCGGGAAAGATATTTGAATTTGTTTTCAATTTATTTAATCAAATAATTGATGTGTGTATTTTTATAAATACTTCGAGTGCTCAAATAAATTCAAAAAAATCCCGATAATATAAGGACACTCGAAGTATTTAATAAAAATATAAAAATATCAATCACTAATTAAATAATTTATTTAAATAATCACTTAAGTTCTTTTGTGTTATTAAAATTATTTCTAGAGCTCCAAAATTTCACGAAAAATTTCAGAGAGTATTTTAGGGCATGGAGAATATTACAAAAATATTTCCAGCCATGATTTTTAAAGAAAAATTTAATTTCCTTACTAATTTTACTTGATCAATTTATTTTATTTTTAATAATTTCTAAAAAATGCATTATTAAATGATATTTTAATCCCGATCAAAAATCGGGGCGTGACAAATCTACCCTCTTACAGGAATCTCGTCCCGAGATTCGGAGCTAAAAAGAAAGAAGGTCGGGTTGGGGTTGGGTTGGCTGACTGACCTCTACGGGTTTTTTTACTCACCCTGATTGATTGACTGGCCACTTGTACGACGATTGGTTGATCAAACTGGCTTGACCCAACTGACTGGATTCAACCCTGGTGTTGTGTTGCTTCACAAAGTCAAACCGGCCGGACCTTCCCGTCCCGACCCGATCCGGATTACTGGGACTCAAAATACTTACTTCCCTCCGACCACACAATTAAGACTAGCAAACTTGACAAGTGAGAATTCACTCCGTTGACTAATAGTTGGTGATACCTTTTCGAGACCTTGCAACCGACTTTCGTGAGCACACGACCCGAATTTTTTCGGAGGAGGTGCCGATGGCTATGGAGGACTTCTCCCTCGCCCCCGACTTTCCCGAAATAGCAGTAAGCGGAGACAGTGATGAGGGAGAGGAGGCGACGAAGACAGTGGTGGCATCGTCAAAGTAGTAGCAGCAAGCGATGATTGTGGTGGTGAGGAAGAAGAGGCTATGGCGACAGTGTCGAAGCAGCAGCAAACGATGGCTAGAAGGTGAGAGAGAAGGAAGAGGTCGAAGGGGAGAGAAATGGAAGGGGAAGAATGGAGAAAAATAAAAAAATAAAAAAATAAAATGTGTCATGTCATCGTTCATGTGGCATGCCATGGAGGCAAAGATAACAGTTAAACAAGGATTTGGACTGAAATGGTACAATAAATCAAATTTAGGAATCTTGATGTGTGCTTTGCACGTTCATGGACCTAGGTGAAATCTACGACGGGTATAATTTACTAATTTTTAGAGGGTGTTTGGTAGAGCTCCAACTCTAAGCTCTAGCTCTACCTAGATCTGTTTGAAACTAGTGAAAGATAGCTCAATTCTGAAATACTTCATCCAGATCTGTTTAGAGCTGAAGTATTGGCAGAGCTTCAGATTCACTTCACCAGGATCAGGATATGAAGCCCTGCCAAATACCCCCTTAAATTACATATTCTTAGATTCTCTTCTTTAACACTTTATCGGTTGAAAATGTTTGGATTCTATTAATTGAAATTAGGAAATGTTTGGACGGAGACCACCTTTACTACACCTTTGACAAGCAACTTTAATCAACTTAGCTTTTGGTTGGCTGCCACATATTTATCATGCTATGTTCTTTGATTTATGTGTCCCCGTATATCACAGGCATACAAAACCTGTCTAACTTGTGGCAAGGATTTCTTAGCCACACAAAATTCGTGGCATACCACATCTTACTATAAAAGTTTGTCAAACTGAAACAACATATTCAAACCTCTTAGTTGTAGTGCACTAGTGTGGAAGTCAAACTGTGTCAAATCTCAAACGTGGTGGTATGCTGGTATATAGGCAGTTAAAAAAAAACTGCAACACAAACAGGGAGAGCAATCCGTATCCTGAAAACTCTTTTAAGCGCTATAGGGAGCGTTCATTCTTTTTTCATGTCAAATAAATGAATTGAAATTTTTTAAAAAATGATGAGATAAATTAAAATATAATATATCACTCCACTCAAATTTAATTTCTACGTGTTACGACAAAATAATAATTTAAGTTTGAATATACGTATACCAGTCAATTTTTTAATTTATTATTTTTCTATGATTTATAGAAATCGATTTTAAACTTACATGTTTATAAAATAATATATTAAATATTAATCTTATTTTTTAAAAAAATTATAACTGTTTAGGTTGTATGAAAAAAAAACGGATGGACGTCAAACCGAAAGATTAGAATCCATCCCCATCCGTATCCGTCTGCGTCTGCATGGACACGTAGGCACACAAAGTCACGCATGCATGTGCCACGGCAGATGCATCGTGCCACGTCGGATCCCGCCGCAATAGAGAGATCCACCGGTCTCGTCGCCGTGGCCGACTCCGTCTGCGTCTCGGATCGTTGTCGCGCCGCCGCCATAAAACCCTCGCGCCCCCGACCCCAACCTCCACCCAGAACCCCACGCCGCCACACGAGACGAAACAACCACCACCGTGCGCCCGCGCCGGCGAGTCGACGACACCAACGCGCGCGGCGGGCGGCGGCGTCGCCGGCGTGCCGATCGATCAGACGTCGTTGCCGACACCAGTCACCAGCTAGCGCCCGCGTACACAGATCGATGGATACGGATTCGATGGAGTCGGAGATGGCGGTGATCCAGTACGTGGTGGCGGAGCTGAGGAACGAGGACGCGGGGGCCGGGGCGCACGTGGCGGCGCTGGCGGCGCTCTGTGACGTGCTGGCGTTGGCCGGCGACCACCTCTTCGACACCTTCCCCATCGCCGAGTTCATCGCCCGCCTCCCGCGTCTCCTCGCCTCCGGCGAGGGCGTCGTGCCTCTCTTCGCCGCGCGCGCCATCGCCGAGGTCTGCGAGGGTGTGCCGCTCTGGGCGACCAGCTTCGCCAGGTACGGCGCCATCGAGGCGCTCCGTGACAAGCTGCTCGCCATCGACTGCATTGAGCTCGCCGAAGAGGTAATTTGTAGTAATTATATTCATCTTTTCGGATCGCCTTAATTATTTACCTACTTATAAAAAAAAGCCCTCCTTAACTACTAGCATTTAAACCTAAAAGCCGGCCTATGACCCTAGCTATATTAGGTTAAACTGGTAATACAATGGTTAATATGTAATTTTTTTCTATTTTTAGAAAAACTATATATATTTTAAGAGTACGAGTTAAATATGTACTTACGACCTCACTAATTCTTATAATATTTTATACTAATAATATAGGTTTTACACGTGCACGATCATATATTTCACGTGCACGATAAAATCAGTTATATGTTGAGACATTGTGTAACATAAATTTCATCAAGACTACTATTTTTTTACATGGAATGGATATAGTTTGAAGTATAAATCTCCTATTGCTGTTTCATCAATAGTAAGATTAAACTGAGTACAATTGTATGGCTGTTCTTCTCTTTTATGGTTGGTTGGCTGGTGTACAGTGGTGCTAAAGGACGGTTGCTTCGTTTGTGTTTGGACAGTGCCTCCGAGCTCTAGGCGTCATATCCATGGAGTGCCCCAAGGAGTGCCTCGGCCACGGCGTGCCAGCCGCTGTGCTGCAGTTCTTCGACTTCTTCTCGATGCACAAACAGGTGAGCCTCCTCATCGTGATCAGACATCGATCTCATCTCTTGTGTGGTTCATCCTGCGGTGCGCTGCTGCCTCCGTGGTTGACTTCTGCTTGTGCCATGCTCACCACCTGTTTGTGGAAATGCCTCGCAGAAACTGGTGCTCAAGATCGTCGCCAACGTCTTGGGCGACTTCGACGCGAAGGATGCGGCCAAGGCCATGGAGGCAACGCCCGTGCTGTGCAACCTCCTGCAATCCACTGACAAGACGGTACGCGTGTTTTTATGATGGTTATTATGAGTTTGGCTTCTTCTCTTTCTTGGAGAGCTACTGATTCTGACTGATGGCTTGTTGACCGTTCTGGATGTTTAGATACTCGACTCCGCCGTTTCTTGCTTGGTTATGGTCTCTGATGGTGCTTGCGGCAGTGCCCAACACATGGAAAAGCTTTACGAGCTTAATGCAGTCCAAGCGACGATGAGGTTGATGGAGAACGACGGGTGGAAGAGCCAAAGCGATGAGACTTTATCTGTATGTTGCATGATACTGCTTCCTCAGTCATTGTTTTTCTAACTCTAAAATTGACTCAAAATGCAACATTCTTGTTATTCCGCATTACCTTTTAAAACCACAGGTTTTGGATGGAACTCATTATCAACTCTTAAGTCTTCAAAATCAGGAGACTCTTTGATTACCACCTTTATAAACCACGTGTGTTTTTTCATGTTTCATGAAAAGGCATCCTTTTTTATTAAGAGTCATTTATTACGGCACCCTTTTTTGGATGTTTATGGCACCCTTTAGAAAATCTAAATAGTGTAAGGAGTATCGACAACACAGGGAGACACAATTTAGTAATTCACAGCAAAGCACATGTGGTATATTAGCTGTCAACTTATTCCAATCTCAGTTTTAGCACTTGATCATTCATGACTGAATTGACATGTGTGACAGGGCATCCTTGATCTGCTCACAGACCTAGCTTCTGTCTCAGCAAGGGCTGTGAAGTCTCTTTTTGAGTTAAATATTTGTGATTTGCTCAAGCAGATGATAACATACTACACCTTGTCGCACAGTGATCACAATAAGGTACATTTTCCCCTGTGTATTATCTTAGCATCAGAACTTTTGTTGCCATGTTTTTCTATGAGGAACCTAACACTTGACACAAAAGCAGATTAAAAATTTTAGTGTAAATTGTTAAAGTGGTGTCACATGGTTATACCTTAATTTTTCTTTTGAAGAGTTAGAAATATTGGTAGTACTTCTCATTTGTTTTTTTATACAATTACAATGAATGTGTGTTCGTGCTGTCAGAGTACAGTAGATATGTGAATGAACTGTACAAGTATTCCACTGTAAAGTAGTTTTTCGTATTATCTATTTACACAATTCAATTCAAAACTGCAGGTGCAGACGCTTGTAGAGCTCATTTATCATCTTATGCCACCTCTTGAAATGTGTGACCATCGTACTGAACTAATCATTGCAAAGAAGAATGTCATCACAGAACAAAGCAGATACATCGAACAGCTTGCTAGCATCCTTACTTTTATAATACAGGTAAGAAAATTCTCTCCAGTCTTCTCGTAACACAGGAAGATAGCACTGCAATTATCCCTTGACATAACATATTTCTTCTTGTAACTTAGGTTGCGAAATCTGCTGCACTATCATCAATTTGCTACAGCTGTGTTGTTGTCATCAGAAACATTGTTGAATTAAGCACACCTTCTTCCTTGGTGGAGGTACAGAAGACAGTAAACCTGTCAAGGTGAACTTTTCATACAGTTAAATTTTCTCCAAAAAATGTTTTGAGGGGCCTTGAAACATGCTTCCTTTATTTAACTAAATATCTTGAATGATGGTACTGATATCTTGCCCTTGTATCAGCTTACTTGCTGGCTGGCTGGCCCGGAAGAACCGCCATATCATATTCCAAACGCTCAACGTTTCGAAGACCCTTTTGAAAAAAGACCAGAAATTCTTCTTTGAGACCTTCATCAGGGAAGGTCTAAAGCATGCAATTGATGCAATACTAGCACAGGATAAAGGAAAGAGCACCTTGCCAGAAAGTTGTCTTTGTTTTGATTTAGACTTGGAGACCTCGACTCATGACGCATGCAGGATTAATAATGGTGCTATCCTGAAACTAGCGGAGGAGATAAAGAAAAACTTCTTGGTAAAGGGAAGTGCCAAGTCTCCTCACAAGTTTGGGTGTGCTTTTAAAAGCATAAAGGAATTTTTTTCTCGTTTGAATTGTCATGCCACGACACCCCCAGCTAAAGATCAGGATCTCTGCAAGCAGTTGTCTGATTTTTCAAGGCAATTATTATCGGATGAACTGCCAAGTACTTCTACTTTTGAGTTTGTGCAGAGTGGATCTATCAAACATTTGGCAGGTTATCTCTCCAATGGAACATACTTTAATTCAAATATCAGGAATTGCCAGGACTTAATAGGGCAGCTTAAGGAGGTGAAAAACCGGCTGCAGAAGTTCACGCATTTGGCTCTCAGTGTGGACAATGAAAGCTCGGTGAAGCCACTTGAGATTTTGGTGGAGAAACTGATAGATGCGTTGCATGTGTGGTATGACAGTTTTCCTGTAATCCTGGCTGATGAACAGTGGACACGTGAGAGCACCATGATTCCTCTGAGGGATTCAGGAACTGAGGAACAAATGTCACTATATATAAAATTTTCAAGATCACCCAGGGAGGAGGAGTTGGAGGATTATGGTGGAGTTCTCCCTGTTGATCTTTCTTCGACACCTGAATCCATTGAAGAGGTCCTGCTGCCTGAGATCTGTAAAAGAACTGGCAATGAATCTGCATACAAGGTATTACACGTTATACCGGCTTGTTCATATTTTCTCAATTCTGCGTTTACTGCATGTTTTCACTTTTGTATTCACATATCATGAACCATCAAGTGTGAATTTAGTTTTATTTATAACATGTTATTTATATGATTCAGGAAAACACTCAAGAAGCAAATGGGAGCAGAAAATTCATTGGGCTCAGAAATGGTATTAAACCTTTCTCCTATTCCGCTTACCTCTAGGATCTAGCGTGCTTCTTTACATGATGTGACAAACTGCAATGTTGTTTACTTGGTCAATTATGATATGATTTTAAGAGAAACAAACTAACGAATGTTGGTTCCCCAGGTGACGGGCACAAGTCCTCAAGATTGAAATTCTCTTACAAAGGAACACAACTCCAGTCATCTGCAGCACTTTTTGAGTCAATCCTCCGCTCAATGCATGAAGGAGAAACCGATCTCCAGATTGACCCATCTTTTTGGGATAAAGAACACAAGATAGTATACAGAAGAAGAAACAAAAGCAAGAAAATATCTTCCCAGAGTTCCTATAATACTCAGTTGTCCCGTGTGCATGAAAAACTTGAAATGTCATTGCTAAAGGACGCGTTTTTCTCCACCATACTCACTGGCAAGCTTCCTGGTGATCTGGATGAATCTGATCCATCATATAACTTCCTGTTCATGCTGAAAGTCCTCGAAGGGCTCAATCGTTTTTCATATCATCTATCAATGGATGAGAAGTTATGCAAATTTGCTGAAGGCTGTCTCCAAGAGTTCGATGACCTTAAGGTGACAATTTCTCCAATTCCACGGGATCAGTTCGTGAGCAGTCTACTGACAAATAAGCTAGAGCAGCAAATGCAAGATAGCTTGTTTGGGGATGGCTTGATACCCTCGTGGTGTATCTATTTGGTTGAAACTTGCCCGTTCTTGTTGTCATTCGAATCTCGATGGAAGTATTTCTGCTTGACTGCACATCACTCATTCATGACAGACGAGGCTAGCAGTTCAACAGAAACTAAGAAGTACAGCGTAAGACGGAGCAAAATCCTTGAAGATGCTTCATCAATGTTGAACAAACATGGGTCAGACACCAAATTCATTGAGGTGGAATTTGATGGAGAGGTTGGGACCGGCCGAGGCCCAACCTTCGAATTCTATACCACAGTTAGTCATGAACTACAGAGAGTGGGTCTTGGAATGTGGAGAGGAGACGACACCAGCCAAGAATGCGAAGCTGGTTTTGTCCATGCTCCTTTTGGTCTCTTTCCACAGCCATGGTCCTCAGCAAACACTTCATCTCGAGGGATCAGTTTGTCCAATGTGGTAGAAACATTCAAGCTTCTCGGGCATCTTGTAGCAAGAGCAGTTTTGGATGGAAGGGTCCTGGACATTCCTCTCTCGAAAGCATTTTACAAGATCATGCTCGAGCAGGTAACTTTTCAGCAATCGTCTGATTTCAATCTCTTCCCTCTTCTTTGCTCAATCATGTCACCTTTTCTCTGATCATTCCTGTTTTTGCTTTTAGGAGCTTGATATTTATGACATTCCATCATTTGATCCCAAGTTGGGCAAGACTGTTATGGAGTTTCAAGCACTTGTTAAAAGGAAGAAGTTCCTGGAGGAAAGGACATCCGAACCGGCAGCTGATTTGTCCTATAAAAACGTGAGATTGGAGGATTTATGTCTTGACTTTACCCTTCCTGGAAATCCGGAATATGAACTTGTCCCTGGAGGCTCAGAAAAGATGGTGACACTTGACAATTTGGAGGAGTATGTGTCTTCAGTTGTTGATGCAACCTTGAAAAGCGGGATATCCAATCAAACAGAAGCTTTCAAGGCTGGAATTAACGAGGTTTGCAACGAAAATATTCAGTAGATCTAATGTCTTCATTTTTTTTCCAAATAGAGCTAAAAAAATCATTCCTGATTTATTTCGGCATCCTGCAGGTTTTTGCTCTTAAGACCCTTCGATTGTTCAGTGAGGATGAGATGGAGCGTATACTATGTGGCGAACAAGATTCTTGGGCTGTATGCATCTTTCACCATGCCTTTTATTTTATACATTCGTTTCTGAAAAAGAGTTTCTGGCTAGAGTTTCTAACTTTCAATATTTGCAGTCGAACAAACTTGAGGATCACATCAATTTTGATTATGGATATGATGCGAACAGTCCATCAGTAATTAGTGTAAGTACAACATATAAGCCTATGCCTCTCACATATTTTATATCTTAAATAACTTGTAATAAGGAAGTCAATTGGAAAATTCGTTTTCTTTTCAGTTCCTGGAGATATTGCGGGAGTTTGGAAGAGAGGACCAGCGGGCGTTCATGCATTTTACGACTGGAGCTCCTCAGCTCCCACTTGGTGGCCTAGCTTCGCTCGATCCTAAGCTCACTGTTGTGCGAAAGGTATTGCATTTATTTTTAACTCATAAGAGACTATCCCATTAGGTCCCAAGATTAATATTTCGATAGAAACTTAACTCAGTATTATTAATTGTGCTCGACAGCAATGTGATAGCAAAGTAGACGACGAATTACCGAGTGTCAATACTTGCCGGCATTTCTTCAAGCTTCCACCGTACTCCTCTAAGGTACCATAAAAGCATGCACTTTTAACCCAGTTCATGAATGATGCAAAACTAAAAACGATTTCTCAATTGCCTGCATTTCTGGTTTGCAGGAGATAATGAAACAGAAGCTCAAATATGCTATCAAGGAGGGTTTAGGCTCCTTCCAATTATCATGATAAAAGGCTGAAGGTACAACTTATTGCAGAATGATGTACAATACTTGAGATGATAGATGTTCATTCACGGAGGGCTCTGATGGAATTACACTGACTAATTTGACTTAGATTATCTGATCTGGCGATGTTTTTACTTGGGGAAATAGTCACTTGAGATGTAACACCAATTTTCTCCCCTCCTGCTAGATTATGTATATAGACTACTTCGATTCTTTCGTTTTGTATGTCTATATAATATGTACTTACACCCCCAATCTCTGGGAAGTGTATTGCTGCTCTTTGATAATGAATATCCACCATTTTTTTCACTCTGAAACTGATAGTGATTGATTGTGCTGATGTAATTTATGATGAATGGAAATATTAATTTCTTGACAAATCGCCAGTCTGTCGTGTAGGTTGGGAACTTATTTCTATGAACACATGAAGAACTGTCTGAATTTGTAACACTGACAGAAACATGCACAACAAGTACTATGCTATATTAATTTCAGATACCAAATTGAATATATATGATCCGACTGTCATAGCCAAACACAAGATCCATGAGCGAAAACTTGCGTTACAAATTCCAGATATATAATCCAATGATCTGGCATATAATCAAAATCCCCATCCCATTGTTTTCAAGCAGAAAATAGAATAAAATTCAGAGGTTCAGATGCTTTTACAACCATTGGTATCATCTGCTGATCTGCAGCACAAGTCAAAGCAACACTCTGCAGAGGACTGTCAAAAAAATATCACACAAATGAGGATAGCACGTTCATATCCATCACAATCAAACAGAAGAGTTAGTACTTGGTACACAGTAACTGAGAAATTTATGCTACAACTTCCAAAACTTAATCCAATGTTGTCACATATAATGGTAATTCTCATCACGTTCTTCAAGCAGATAATAGAGTACCAACAATCAGTTGACATATCAGAGAGTAAATCCAAAATGTAGATATAAATATATAACAGAACATGACCATCCTAGATGTTTTTGCAGCCATTGGTAATTCATCTGCATCGCTTAATTTAAACAACAGTTTGAGCAAGACTGCCAAAAAGATGTTACTAGAGAGACTAGTTCAACACATAGCCTACTGAAATGATATAACTTAATCCACTGCCTCCTCCTATGGATTCTGAGTATCACGTAAGAACATTTCTTGTTTGTAAACTGTTCACTGTCTCCTCATCTCCTATGACCTGCATCAAGAACAATATACTGATAAGTGATAGTAGAACAATCAAATCAAAGCTGCAAGTTTTTTGGGCATGGATCAGATGATGAGAGCCACAGTGTCAGGGATCAGCAGAACAAACCTGAGTAAGTTGTTTCATCAAACTCAACAGATCAAAAGAACAGGTGATCCATGGCAGTGTTCAGTGAGCTCTCCGGAGAATCGATTGGCAAAGCCGACATCGAGTAGTTGAGGCGGAAGCTGATGAGAGAAGAGCTAAGAGCATTGATCTTGGCTGTGCCTGAGAATGCAGCCTCGGCATCTGCACGCCTCTTGAACATCACCACGGCATATGAATTCTCAGTCTTGGCCTCCATGATTGGACCAAACTTGCTGAAGATGTTGACAAGTTCACTTAGAGGAAGAACAGCACTCGGGCAGATGAAATTCAGCACCAATCCAGCCAGAAAAGGATCATCTTTGAGGTCACTGTTCTTCTCATCTGCAGGTCTTGTGCACCTTGCCATTGTGAGTGACATCGCCGGAGGAGGCGGCGGCGCATCGCCATTGGTGGTGGTGGTGGTGTCAGGGTGGATCACCGCCGGTGACCGCGACATCTGCTGCGCGGCGCGGCTCATGAGCTTGCCGATCTTTGTGGACATCTGATGAGACAGTGGCTGTGGCGTTGGCTCGAAATTCTCCAGTTCCAATTCATCGTCATCCACATTGTCAGAGGTCGGGTTCTTGGTTGGTCTTCCTCTCTTGCGGTGTGGCGCCATGGCGTTCGCCCCGATGCCATGGTGATACATGTAGTCGGGTAGGCTCCTCGCGGCGCCCCTCCACCGGTCGAACGCCTCCAGCTGCGCCGTGGCGATGGCGAGGTCGATCCTGTCGGCTCCGGCGAGAGGCGCCAACGCCAGCGCGGAGACGTACCCGACGAAGGCCTCGCCGCGGAGCGCGCCCCGCGTGAACGCCGCGTCGACCGTCGCGCCGTGCGCTCCCTCCCGGACGCCGGCGTTCTCGATCACCTGCTTCTTGGCGGCGACGCCTTCGCAGCAGCACGAGAGTCCCGCGCCCACGCGGCGCGCGACCTCCCCCAGCGCGGCGTCCACCGCGGAGGCGAGCGCGGGCATGGTGGTGGCGCTCTGGCCAGTGAGAAGCGCGAAGCCGGCGCCGCGGAACGGGAGGAGGTCCTCCGTGTCGACCCACGCGAAGGTCTTGTCCCAGAAGAAGGCGACGAGGTTGGCGCCGCGCTTCCTCCGCTGCTCCAGCGCCTGCTCCGACGCGTCGGCCGGGTCGAACACCTGTCCAGGCCACCACGGGTGGCTCCTCACCTTGCCGTACACCAGCCGCCCAGGCGCGAACCCTCCTGGAAGCCCCTCGTCCTCGAAGGCGCAGTCGTACCGCGCGCGCTCGCCGGCAGTCTGTGGCGTCGCAGGTTTCGGCTTCGGCTTCTTCTTCGTCGTCGTCCGCCAGCGACGGAAGTTCAAGAGGAACTCCGCCACGTCAGGATGCACGACGCGGGACCGCCCCGGGCGCCTCAAGGCGGTCACCTCCCCCTCGCCGACGATCTTGGCCACTGCAACGTGCGCCGCCGCGCCTTTCTCCGGCGGCGCCATGCGATCGTCCTCCGCCACCTGTGAACAAGCACCAAAACCGATCAGCACCACATAAGTACATGCGCGCCTGCTGCTCTCGAGAGGTCGAGAAGAGCTTCCCTTACCGGAAAGTGGTGTTCTTGCAGTGACAGGAGAAGGTGGCCGGGAGCTCGCCGGAGTGGGAGACGGAGCAGAGGAGTGGGAGGGTTTGGTTGGGGTTTACAAGTAGCAGAGGGAGAAGGTGTTAGTATGTAATTGTGAGTGTTTTTGAGGGTTTAAGTGAGAAATGTTTCTTTTTTTGTCTCGACTTTGGTCTCGCGGGTCTCGGCCATGGCTATGTAGAAGTACAACTTCTGTCAATTTGCCAATTAAGACCTTGTAGTTAGTACTAAATTATATTTCTGATAAGAAATTAGTGTTTGGTTATGAGACACGAGTTCAGTTCACAAGAACAAGGGATGCAAGTGTGATTGTGTCTTAATCAGAAACAAAAATGCCTGTTGATGTGCATCATTGCATGTAATCAAATTCATCCTATAAGTACTTTTCTTCTTGTTGTACTATAAACTACTACTATGTATGAATGGTTAGAATCTGTCCATATTTGTACATATTTTTTTTACAACAAATTCAAATCTACATCTGCCTTTTCTACACTTCTGTACATGCAGCTTGTGCGGATCGTTGTATGACTTATGAGCTTTAGATGCGTAGTACTATGAAATTCCATTGGGGTAGTGTTGTAAATCACATAGAGGCACTGGACTGTTGTGCAAAAAGATGCGAAGCAAGAAAAGGAAAGCGTGCCAGGCTGAAACCGAAACTGCCATCTCTGCAATTTCTGCAGCTGCTGCAAATTCTGCAGAGAGAGAGAGAGAGAGATGGTGGTTGGCAAAAGATTCACACCATTCTCCCAATCCCAATTACACCAACCCTTTTCTGTGACATGTGTATCAGGTTTCATCAATGCGTTTATAGTTTTATACTGTACAAGAGAGGAGTATATACAAATTTCTATAATTTTGTTATGCTTAGAATTCATAAATCTTCTATATTTCCTTCGTTTCAAAATAAAATGTTTTTACATTAATCTATATGTAGGTAATGTCCGAATTATATACAAAAGTTAGATTCTTTTTAGACGGTTATCTATAGGCGAGGATGAGGGGAGGAAAATGATCCGTGGTGAAAAAAAAACTGGTAATGATGCTTTGTCAAATCCTTCTATTATTTACACTCTGAATTTCTCAGGCAAGATGAGAAGGAGATAATGCATTAGCAGACAGTAAAAAAAAATCTTGGAATTCCTGCATATGTACTGTACTTCTTGAAGTGCATTGCATTGCATTTGCTTGATTGCAGCAGCCGGAGTTTGCGTCCAAGAGAACTTTAACCCCTTTTGGCCAAAGCAGCTTTTGATCCCCTTCAGAGTTTGCACAGCCAACCAAACCTCTGTCATCTCCTCTCTAAGTCTATCTCGTCGAGTTGAGTTGTTGTTAATCTCGTCGAGTTGGACGTTACAAAATAGCAAAAGTTAAAACACAAATTACATTAACCTCATGTCTTTGCTTTTTGTTCAACGGCCAGAATTCTGAATCTAGAGCTTGGCTTCTGTGATCTTTTCTTCTCCTTATTCATGTAGAAGTGAACAATTATTGGCCCAATATTGGGATCCAACCACGTACGAGTTTTGGGCCGAATTTCAACGGTGACGATCCAACAATCTTGGGCTGAACTTTGGTCTCTATAAGTAGGGTTGGGCATTCGGTTTAAACCGACGGTTCGGTTTGGCTCGGTTCGGTTCGGTTACACGTAGTTCGGTTTTTAAGGAGGAAGAACCGATCGATTTTTACAAAATCGAAAACCGCGGGGTTCAATTTCGGTTTCTTAGGTCGGTTTCTCGGTAAAAACCGAGCTCGAGGGGGCGGGACGGGACGAGCACGCGCGGAGTGGGCTGCGGCGGCGCGGTGCGGATGGCGCGGAGGGTGCGAGGCCGTCGGCGGTGTCGGCGGCGCGACGCGAGAAGGCGAGGCCGTCGGAGGCGCGGCGCGAGAGAGGCAAGGCCGTCCGCGGCGAGGAGGGCGAGGCGCGATGGCCGGCCGAGGAGGAGGTCGCCTCCACCGCCGGGCGGGGCTAGGGCTAGGGGCCTCCACGACGCCGGGAGATGAAGAGTGTGGAGGAAGAAGGTGACGGCGGCGAGGTCCGGCTCTAGTGCTTCTCGCTAGGGTTTCCGGGCATAAAACGACCTCGGAGTTCGAAGCTAGGGCTGGCGCGCGCGATGAGATGGTCGGTTCGGCCGGATTGTTTTTCGGGAGATCGGTTTTCATACAAAAAACCGAAGCCGAACGAATTAGTCGGTTTATGCTAAACCTCAAACCAAAATCGAACCGATTCGAAAAACCGCAAAATTCGATTCGGTTCGGGCGGTTTTCGATTTTCGGTCTTTTTTGCCCACCCTATCTACAAGACGTACAATCAGGAATTTTTGGCATTTTTAATTTTTTTATTAAAAGATTTACAAAAATAATTTCGTTTTCGAAATTTTGCAAAAGTAGTCGCTTGCTTTGCTTCGGGAGGACGTTTTTAAAAATCACCCTCCCGAGAGCGATTTTCATGACGTGGCGACGACCGTTGCGGCCGTCTGCGTGCGCATCAATTTATATTTTGCCCCTTGCTACCCTCACGCGGGCGATTTTCTGGTCATTTGGGCTGCCTACAAAAGGGCGCGGTCGAGGCGTAAATTTGCGGGCGGCCTCCTTGCCAACCTCGGGAAGGACAATTTTTACTGTTCTCCTAGGGAGGCTGCATGCAAATTTGCCGTGTTGGCGACCTCTTTTGCGGGCGGCCCCTAGGGAAACAATAAAAACTATTCTCCCGAGGGTGGCAAGGGCCTTAGTGCAAAATGACACTCCACGAGATGGCGGCCTAACGACCATCCGCCATGTCACTAAATTCGCTCTTTGGGAGGGCGATTTTAAAAACGTCCTCCCAAAAGCGGCGGACGACTAATTTTGCAAGAGTTAAAAACAAAAATTATTTTTACAAATCTTTTAATAAAAAATTAAAAATCCCACAAATTCGACAATGAGGGGCACAACACTGTTCGCCTCTCGCTCGACGCTCCAATCTTGGTCCTCATGGCCTGAATTATCCTAATTCTTTGTTACCAGTTTTTTTGGTTTTACTGAACTTGGCTACCATTGTGGTGCTGAGACTAGGATGATTGAAAGTTTTGTACCTTTGTCTTTTTGGTTGGTATACTGTAGTTAATATGATTCCCATCAAACAATGCAGTTGAGAGTGAGTTCTTACCTGTATTATACATTGCATTTGAACTAGGGCTGGGCAAAAAAAGATCGAAAACCAAAAACCGCCCCGAACCGAACCGAATTTTGCGATTTTTTGGTAATTCGGTTCGGTTTCGGTTTGAGGTTTGAGGTTTAGCATAAATCGACTAATTCAGTTTGGCTTCGATTTTTGCTGTACGAAAACCGATCTCCTAAAAATCCAATCCCGGTCGAACCGGTCATCTCACCGCGCGTGCCCACCTATCTCCGAACTCCGAGGTTGTTTTATGCCCGAAAACCCTAGCGAGAAGCACTAGAGCCGGGACCTCGCCGCCGTCACCTTCTCCTCCACACTCTTTGTCTCCCGGCGTCATGGAGGCCCCCACCCTAGCCCAGCTCGGTGGAGGCGACCTCCCCCTCGGTGTGCCGGCGACGGCCTCGCGCCCTCCGCGCCGTCCGCGCCACGTCGGTGCCAGCCTCGCGCCCTCCGCGCCCTCCACGCCACGTCGCCACGAGGCCCCACCACGCGCGCTCTGTCCCGGCCCCTCAGCCTCGGGTCGGTTCGGTTTTTACAGAAACCGACCTAAAAAACCAAAACCGAACTCTGCGGTTTTCGATTTTGCAAAAACCGATCGGTTCTTCCTTCTTCAAAAACTGAACTACGTGTAACCGAGCCAAACCAAACCGAACCGTCGGTTTAAACCAAATGCCCAGCCCTAATTTTAACCATAGTACGGGAAACAAGGTATGTTCGATGAGGACATCACCGCCACCGATATGTCCACCCCTCCACTTGGTCCCCTTACTCGTGCTCGTGCTCGACAACTTAACCATCGATAAGCTCCTTCTTAAGCACTTGTCCATCTTGTTTAGACAACGGAGACACTTGCATTGTTGTTTTGCTCGGAATGAAGAACAGGAGCCAAAGGGGAAAGGATTAAAGGGAAAGGATTCACAAGCTCCAGGTTCGGGCAGCAGAACAACACCAACTTCTGACGGGTGCTGCGACTTCATACGGACTCCGATTGGGGTGATCTTGGACTTCCTGGAAAGCCTATCAAGTCTATTTTCAAATGGATTTGGAATCACCTTCAAATTCGCCCTGAGTCAACGGGAATCGTCAAAATGGTCGTGACTGGTACTGTGTTACCGAACTTGGGCTGATGGGCCTTGTATCAAGTTGGGCCCATTAGGGCGCGTCCTAGGGTTTGGGGGAGACATCCTGGTCGTCTCCAACCTCACAAATACCCCAGCAGCCGCCACTCTAGGGTTGGGTTTTGTTGAGTTGCATTCTTAGCCATTGTTGCTAGTCGCTTCTTGGAATAGCGCATCTTGGATAAGTCCCTACTTCTCCGCCTTCTAACCCCACATATTGTATCTTGGATTCGAATCCCTCATTCCTATTTGGTAATTTCAATACCTGTTATCTTGTTCTTGCAAGTTTCTTCGATTTGCTTGCAGGATTGAGAGCCCTAGTGGTGGTGTCGTGCTCCACAAGGTGCGGCATCCTTGGAGGTGGTGTACGGTTGCTAAGGCGCAGACACTTGAGAGAGCCGTAGTCGGACCGCCAACGTCATCCCCTTCCCCCAAATCGAGTTACCCTCGCCTCTCATCGAAAGATCGGGCACCAACCCTAGCGGGTTCACATCATTTGGTATCGAGCTCAAGGTTTATCGGTGAGAGATTTCGTTTCACCCTTTGAGCCTTTGCTAGTACTACTTGGTTAGGGCTTGCTGAGTTTTTGGTTGCTTTGGTTGTGTCAAGTTGCTGGTTCCTTTGGTCTAATCCACTAGAGTTTCGAGTTCTTGTCACCCCTTAGCACCAAGTTACCAATCATTGCGTTTAGAACTCGGATCCGAATGTTGAGTTCGAGTTGATTCGGAATCGATCTGTATCTGGTTTCTTGAGTTACATATCTTCCACATACGAGCTCGGATCTTGGTGTTTAGATACAGCTGGAAAGGCTACGAGTAGCTTTACAAGATTGCTTTTGGCCACAAGTTCTAATTCGGCCTCATTCCTGCTGTAACTCGCCCGTCAAGTTTAGTGCGTATTTGTTACTTGTGCTGTCCAACTCTGCACTAGTTGTCTTGTGTGCTTTGAGGACCTCCCTCTGCATATTTGCTAGTCCGAAAGGGGAGAAACAAAGAGGAAAAAGGCGAGAAAGGTGCAAAGAAAGAATGAAAGAAAAAGCCGCACCAAAAGAAAAAGAAACCACAACAACATTGAGCTGAATTCGGACCAAGAAAGGTTGTGTTGTTTGCGCAGATTCGTGTCATAGGTACTTGATAGCTTGTGTCAATTGGTCATATTAGGTGCTGTCATTTGTGACTAGGCTCGCGTCTCTAGCTTGGTTTAGCCTAGGACCAGCACTTACCATCATTTGAACAATTATTCACTTGCTTGAGACTAATGTGGTGCTAGTATTTTCCTTGTGCAATTTTTCATCCTTCCTACTGACTCCACACACACAACTACATTCTCCAAGTGCTTGTATTGTCTGCACCGATACATTGCTTCCTAGGTGCCTCCCTTGCTTGTTGCCTTCACATCCCGATTGGCAAGGTAAGAACTTGTAAGAGCTTGCTTAATAGGTTGAGAGTGAGCGACTCCACTTGAACACAAACCCAATAGGTGTAGGGCTGTTTTCCTTTCACTTGCTTGTTTGCTCTTGTCTTTCTTACTATGACGGGGCGAGGAAGAAGACGATCGTCGACATTCTCCCCGCACCGGTGCTCTTATTCATGATGTCTGCGTCGAGTGAGGCCGCTTGCAAGGCCTTGATGCAGATTTGCGACCACAAATGAGAAGCTTGGGCAATTGGAGGATGCACAGATTACTACCAACAATCGGCTTGGTACCTTGGAGGCATCCATTCAACGAGTGGACACCGCCTTCTTTGCTCTCTTGAGGCGATTCGATGACTTTGCGGCTCGAGGCAATCACAACCGTCACCGGATCACCACCATGATCGGCACCATCTTGAAGATGAAGGGGATGAGAACAACTACCCGCCGACACGAAGATGAAGAAAGACGCCATCGACGCCCGAACAGACGTCGTGGTGTGGGCGGAGGACACCGCCGCCGTGAAGTGCACCATAACAACAACAACAACGAAGCTTTCCACAAGATTAAATTCAAGGTACCACCCTTTGATGGCAAATATGACCACGATGCTTACCTTACTTGGGAAATTGCTGTTGATCAAAAATTTACATGTCATGAATTTCCGAAAACACTCGTGTTAGGGTCGCTACTAGTGAATTTGATTTTGCTTGTTTGGTGGATTGAACATTGCAAGAAAAATCCCGATAACATACCACCTACTTGGGATGCTTTGAAAAGGGTCATGCGGGCTAGATTTGTTCCTTCTTACTATGCCCGAGACATGTTGAATAGGTTGCAGCAATTGAGACAAGGAACTAAAAGTGTAGAAGAGTACTTTCGGGAATTGCAAATGGGCATCTTTGCGTTGTAATCTAGAGGAGGATGAGGAACCTGCTATGGCTAGATTTTTGGGTGGATTAAATAGGGAGATTCGGGACATTCTTGCCTATAAGGATTATAACAATGTCACCCGTTTATTTCACCTTGCTTGCAAAGCTGAAAGAGAAGTGCGGGGACGACGTGCCGTACCAAGACTAACATTTCTGCGGAAAGACTAGCTCGTGGCGCCACGCACAACTTCTACTTCGCCACACGTGCTTGCTGCACCATCCTCTTCATTGAGTAGGGCAACACCTCCTCCATCCGGTGACAAGTCCCGTGCTGCTCCATCAAATTCAGCAGCAAAAGACCGTCCAAAACCCGTAGAGAGCTCTTCATCTCTTGCCTCCACGGGTAGAACAAGAGACATTCGGTGCCACCGCTGCAAGGGCTATGGACATATGATGCGTGATTGTCCAAGCAAGCGCGTGATGATTGTTAGAGATGATGGTGAGTACTCCTCTGCTAGTGATTTTGATGAAGATACACTTGCTTTGCTTGCGGCCGACCATGTAGGTGAAGAAGAGGAGGAGCACATTGGTGCGGACGATGCAAGCACACTATGAGAGCCTTGTTGTGCGGCGTGTGCTTAGTGCACAAATGGAACAAGCGGAGCAAAATCAGCGGCACACCTTGTTTCAAACAAAGTGTGTGGTTAAAGAGAGATCTTGCCGCATGATCATTGATGGAGGGAGCTGCAACAACTTAGCTAGCAGCGAGATGGTGGAGAAATTGGCACTCCCTACACAGCCACATCCTCATCCATACTACATTCGGTGGCTCAACAACGGTGGTAAGGCGAAGGTAACTAAACTTGTGAGAATCAACTTTGCCATTGGATCCTACAAAGATGTTATTGAATGTGATGTTGTGCCTATGCAAGCATGTAGTATTCGCTAGGTAGACCATGGCAATTTGATAGAGACTCCATGCATCATGGTAGATCAAATCGGTACTCCTTTTCATACCATGAGAAGAAGATTGTGTTACATCCTATGTCCCCGAAATGATTTTAAAGGATGAACTTGCTAGAGCTAACAAATTGAAAAAATTGGAGCATGCTAAGAGTGAAAATCAGATTGTAGTAAATGATCTTGAGAAGCATAAACACAAGAATAGCAAATCTGCTCATGATAACAAGAAGGAAATTAAGTTAAAGGGAGCTTGCTTGATTGCTACAAAATCTGAAATAAATGAGCGATTGCTTCTACCTCCCTTGCTTATGCTTTGGTCGTAAAGAAGCATTGATTTCACTCCATGAATTGCACCTACTTTGCCTCCTGCCATTGCTAACCTTTTGCGGGAGTATTCGATGTGTTTCCAAGTGAGATTCCACGGACTGCCACCTATTCGAGGGATTGAGCATCAAATTGATCTCATTCCCGGAGCTTCATTGCCCAACCGTGCGCCATACGGGACCAATCCAGAGGAGACAAAGGAGATTCAACGCCAAGTGCGGGAGCTACTCGACAAAGGTTATGTGCGTGAGTCTCTTAGTCCTTGTGTTGTTCCGGTATTACTTGTGCCAAAGAAAGATGGAACATGGCGCATGTGTGTGGATTGTAGGGCTATCAATAATATCACCATTCGTTACCGTCATCCTATTCCACGCCTAGATGATATGCTTGATGAGTTGAGTGGTGTTGTTGTGTTTTCTAGGGTTGATTTACGTAGTGGGTACCACCAGATTCGTATGAAATTGGGAGATGAATGGAAAACTGCTTTTAAAACAAAGTTTGGATTGTATGAGTGGTGGTCATGCCTTTTGGTCTCACTAATGCACCTAGCACATTCATGAGATTGATGAATGAAGTTACGCGCGCTTTTATTGGCGATTTGTAGTTGTATACTTTGATGACATCCCGATTTATAGCAAATCACATGAGGAACATCTTGAACACTTGCGTGCTGTTTTTGATGCATTGCGTGATGCACGTTTATTTGGTAACCTTGAGAAGTGCACATTTTGCACGGATCGGGTGTCTTTTCTTGGCTATGTTGTGACACCACGGGGAATTGAAGTTGATCAAGCCAAGGTTGAAGCGATACATAGCTGGCCGGTACCTACAACTGTTACCCAAGTGCGAAGTTTTCGGGACTTGCTGGTTTCTATCGTCGCTTCGTGAAGGACTTTAGCGCCCTTGCTTGCCCGCTGCATGAGCTTACCAAGAAGGGAGTGATCTTCAAATGGACGAGATGCACATCGGGACGCCTTCGACATGCTTAAAGATAAGTTAACACATGCACCTTTGCTCCAGCTTCCGATTTCAATAAAACCTTTGAGCTTGAATGTGATGCTAGTGGAATTGGTTTGGGAGGTGTCCTTTTACAAGATGGCAAACCCGTAGCATATTTCGTGAGAAATTGAGTGGGCCTAGTTTGAACTATTCTACTTATGACAAGGAATTGTTTGCTTTAGTTCGAACTCTACAAACATGGCGGCATTATTTGTGGCCCAAGGAGTTTGTCATACATTCGATCATGAATCTTTGAAACACATTCGTAGCCAAGCCAAACTGAATCGTAGACATGCTAAATGGGTAGAATTCATTGAGACCTTCCCTTATGTCATCAAACACAAAAAGGGAAAGGAAAATGTGATTGCTGATGCTTTGTCTAGACGTTATGCCATCTGTCACGACTTGATTTCAAAATCTTTGGCTTGGAAACAATAAAAGAACAATATGCACATGGTGCTGACTTCAAAGATGTATTGCTGAATTGTAAAGGAGGAAGGACTTGGAACAAATTCATCCTCAATGATGGGTTTGTGTTTAGAGCTAACAAGCTATGCATTCCAGCTAGCTCCGTGCGTTTGTTATTGTTGCGGGAAGCACATGGAGGAGGGCGATGAGACACTTTGGTGTGAAGAAACGAGAGGACATCCTTGCTGCTCATTTCTTTTGGCCCGGATGAGGAGAGACGTGGAGAGATTCATAGCCCGCTGCACGACATGCCAAAAAGCTAAGTCACGTCTTAACCCTCATGGTTTGTACATGCCTCTACCGTCCCTAGTGTACCTTGGGAGGATATCTCTATGGACTTTGTTTTAGGACTGCCTAGAACCAAGAAGGGGAGGGACAGCGTGTTTGTGGTGGTAGATAGATTTTCTAAAATGGCACATTTCATACCGTGTCACAAAACCGATGACGCTACCAACATTGCTGATTTATTCTTTCGTGAGATTGTTCGTTTGCATGGTGTGCCAAATACAATTGTTTCGATCGTGATGCAAAATTCCTTAGTCATTTTTGGCGAACCTTGTGGGCTAAGTTGGGAACCAAGCTGTTATTCTCCACTACTTGCCACCCTCAACTGATGGTCAAACCGAGGTTGTAAATAGAACTTTATCAACCATGCTTAGGGCTGTCCTAAAAAAGAACATTAAAATGTGGGAAGAATGTTTGCCTCATATTGAATTTGCGTATAATCGTTCGCTGCATTCTACTACAAAAATGTGTCCTTTTGAGATTGTCTATGGCTTCATACCACGAGCTCCTATTGATTTGATGCCCTTGCCAACTTCGAAAAACTAAACTTTGATGCTAAGCAACGTGCTGAATTGATGCTTAAGCGCATGAAACAACTAAAGAGAACATAGAGCGCATGAATGCTAAGTATAAGTATGCTAGTGATAAAGGTAGGAAGCATATGCATTTTGAACCGGGTGATCTGGTTTGGTTACATTTGAGGAAGGAAAGGTTTCTGAACGAGAAAATCCAAACTAATGTCTAGAGTGATGGCCCTTTTAAAGTGCTTGCAACGTGTTAATGAAAATGCATATAAGCTTGATCTTCCGCAGATTTTGGGGTCAACCCCACATTTAACATTGCAGATTTGAAACCATACTTGGGAGAAGAAGATGAGCTTGAGTCGAGGACGACTCAAATGCAAGAAGGGGAGGATGATGAGGACATCACCGCCACCGATATGTCCACCCCTCCACTTGGTCCCCTTACTCGTGCTCGTGCTCGACAACTTAACCATCGATAAGCTCCTTCTTAAGCACTTGTCCATCTTGTTTAGACAACGGAGACACTTGCACTGTTGTTTTGCTCAGGAATGAAGAACAGGGAGCCAAAGGGAAAGGATTAAAGGGGAAAGGATTCACAAGCTCCGGTTCGGGCAGCAGAACAACACCAACTTCGACGGGTGCTGCGACTTCATACGGACTCCGATTGGGGTGATCTTGGACTTCCTGGAAAGCCTATCAAGTCTATTTTCAAATGGATTTGGAATCACCTTCAAATTCGCCCTGAGTCAACGGGAATCGTCAAAATGGTCGTGGCTGGTACGTGTTACGAACTTGGGCTGATGGGCCTTGTATCAAGTTGGGCCCATTAGGGCGCGTCCTAGGGTTTGGGGGAGACATCCTGGTCGTCTCCAACCTCACAAATACCCCAGCAGCCGCCACTCTAGGGTTGGGTTTTGTTGAGTTGCATTCTTAGCCATTGTTGCTAGTCGCTTTCGGAATAGCGCATCTTGGATAAGCGCCCTACTTCCGCCTTCTAACCCCACATATTGTATCTTGGATTCGAATCCCTCATTCCTATTTGGTAATTTCAATACCGTTATCTTGTTCTTGCAAGTTTCTTCGATTTGCTTGCAGGATTGAGAGCCCTAGTGGTCGGTGTCGTGCTCCACAAGGTGCGGCATCCTTGGAGGTGGTGTACCGGTTGCTAAGGCGCAGACTTGAGAGAGCGTAGTCGGACCGCCAACGTCATCCCCTTCCCCCAAATCGAGTTACCCCTGCCTCTCATCGAAAGATCGGGCACCAACCCTAGCGGGTTCACATCATGTTCGGTGCTAACACTCAATCGATTTCTGGATTGTGGTAGGCTAGTAGCTGTTTGATTTGTCACTAAAATTGCACAACGACAGCGCTTTGAGTTAGCTGGGCAAGCAAATCGGTCAGACTGCCTGAGTTTCAGAGGCTCCAGGAGGTGGAAAGACATCATGGATGCAAGGAAAACTGGAGATTGGAAGATTACACTAATCGAAGCAGATGCAACCATTGTCAACGGAGCAAACTCCTCTCAGTTGGTAATATCTCCTTCCATCTTATATCTTTATTGTCCGTAAGCATTCTTTTTTAAACGAAACGCAAAAACAACACGTGCTTTATTGATAGAGCAAAAAAAATACAAAATACAAGACTAACTACAGTCCTGGAAGGTCATATACAGAAAAAAAGAAAAGAAGATAAAAGAAAGAAACTCACCCAGTTGGATTGGGACATCAACGTGGGAAAACACTCAAAAGCGAACCTCCATAAACACCGCTAACAAAGCCAAACTCGTCTCACACGGCCAACAAAAACGAAGCCTACACTATGGCATCCATCAAACCTACACATAACCAAACGTCCAAGCCTTACAGCAGGGCCCAAAGCCAAAATGTCTGTAAGCATTCTTGTTTTGTGCCCAGTGTTAAATTGCAATCAAGGAAAATGGGAATGAATTTTGATTGCATCATTGAGGTTTCTTTCCTTGAGGTTCGGGCCAATTCTCTGGCTCAACAAACCGAGTCTAGTTCGACTATTACAAGCTTGTCAAAAACTGGATAATGCATCGCTATCTTCAATGTCAACTACACTATCAGGCATGGTAGCTGATTCATATGTGAATGTGAGTATGTCCATGTTGTCTAAGCCCAGGTCAACATGGCCTTTGGAAAGCTGTATGATACAATATAAGATAAGATGTAACGATTGCATGAAAATAATTACATGCAATATTTTCTTATTATTAAAAAAGATACTTCGATTCTATGACTTTTGATCAACACAAGTTCTACAGGGCGTCATCATGCAACTATCTTTTTTTCATTTTACAATTGCCGTCAGTTAACCTCCATTGCATTAGCTCTTTGATTTTTTATGATGCCTAAAATATACTAAAGACGTTTGAAATATATATACTATTTGTGTCAATTGCAAATAATGCAATTAAATCTACTGTTGTTTCAATGGCAATTAAAAAAGAAACTTAATCTTGTCTAGGTTACTTAATCTTGTCTAGGTTAGTGTAGGTCACATTTTAGGAGCAAAATTTTTTGTGGGAAGGCCAACGGACTGGCTGACCAGGTTTATTAAGGTTTAAAAGGAGAAAAAACAGAGTTTTCAGCACTATGAATGTCGCGCTGGTTTTTACAGAGTATGAGAAAACTAGGACAAGCTAAGACAAAAACTGAAAAAAAAAGAAAAACTAAGAGGCCTGGAACATCTACTTTGCCTCAAAACTGCTTCAACACTCTTCCTCAGCTTTACATCATCTCTCTTTTGTGCTGCTTCTAATGCTAGCCTAAAACGACACTCTTTTGAAAAATGTCTGCTTCGTACCACACACCGATCTCGTCATTGATGTCTGCTGCAAGTTCAGGGGCTGTTCTGAATTTTTGCTGGAACACCCGAGAGTTGCGTTCTTTCCGGATCATCCAACGAGACCAACATGAAAAAACAATCGAAATTGATCCCGTAGCTAGTCCGACAACAGCGCCTCGTCTCCTGCCACCAATCACTTAGAGCACCCCCGAATTCAGCCAATGTTTGGAAAGAGACGTTGCACCAGGATCTCATCCGCAACCAGACTTCGCAGGGAAAGAGTAGCTAACAACCTAGTGATGGCATGTTTCTTGTTCCATGGCGCAAAGAGGACAGGAGCTTGAATGCGGTCAGTTTCTTTTTGCTAAATTGTCCGCCGTGAGACATCGGTCTTTGAGTGCCAACCACATGAAAAACTTGACGTTCGATGGTGCTTTGCATTTCCATAAGTCTTCTCCGTACTCACAATCTTCCATCGGCATAAAGAACCAAGTATAAGCAGAGGAAGTAGTGAAATTTCCATCTTCTGAGCACTTCCATATGATAGTATCCTCTTCTCCCTCAAATAAACTAATATTACCTACTTCCTCCCATAGTTGAAAATACTCGGCTAGTGCGGCATTTGATAAAGTACCTTGCGGTCTCCTGACCCAGCCACTATCCTGCAAGGCTAAAGAAAGCGAAAGGTTTTTCTTTCCAGCAAACGAGTACAGTAGCGAGAATCTCCATGCTGGGCAACCATTCCCTGTCCAATTATTAGTCCAAAAATCAGTGCTCTTTCCGTTACCAAGGTTGAAAACAGTCGTCGCACGAAATATCTCCTCAACGTCCTTCCCATCATAAGATTAACCGCTATCCAAGGCCTGTCTTTTTGTTCAAAGTTCTTCGCAATCCATTGTAAATGAAGAGCTTTACCAAAGAGGGGTAGATCCTTTACTCCCAACCCACCCTTTTCGATAGGGGTACAGATCATGCGCCAAGAGACGAGACAATGCCCACTATTGACATCATCTTGCCCCTTCCATAAGAAGCCCCTGCACCTTCTCTCAATTTGCTTAATCGCCCAACGTGGGAGTTGTAATACTGTCAGCAGATGCAGTGGTAAGGCAACAAGCGTCGATTTGATCAATGAAAGTCTGCCATCCGGGGAGAGGAACTTAGATTTCCACCCGGCCACTTTCTTCGAGAGCTTATCAAACAATAATTGCAACTCCGCCTTAGTTGGTCTCTAGGGGAAAGCGGCAACCCGAGATATTTTATTGGGAAGTCTTCTCTTCGATATAGCAAAATTTGTCCAATTTCCTCGGCTTGTTGCAAAGAGTATCGGATAGGAGTGATTGTACTTTTTGAAAGATTATATTTTAGCCCCGAGGTTTGCCCAAACAAATCAAGAATCTTGCTAACAACTATGGCTTCTTGCGGGACTGGTTTGAAGAAAACGACCGCATCGTCGGCACAAAACGGAAATTGGTGGTAGCTCCGATCTATGGTCAAGCGGAGTTAGCAAGCCAAACCTAGGAGCAAAATGATCTTTTTTTTAAGGCTAATGGAGTTCAATTGACAACAAAAAGGAGAGAAAAACAATAGCATTATATAGATATTGCTTTTGTCAATGGTAAATTATAAATCTGAGTGTTTACTCTACCATAAAATTTCTAAAAAAGTTATATTGTTCCCGTTGCAACACACGGATACTCAACTAGTGTATATCCAATTATCCAACATGGCTTGATATATTAAACTTGCCGATGTTCTAAGTTACCTGGAGTCTGAACTTTGCATGCTTCTTCTGTCTTTTTTATGAACTCAAAGTGAGAAAATATGTTATGGAGGAGCTTCTGTCTCTGACTTGGTTCTCAATTTTTAACCTTCACAAACCGGTAAAATATGCAATTGGCCTGTTAAGCCCGTGTAAAGCTCAGGCCCATGTTGTTCTTATGAACAACAAATTAAAGAGCTCCTACTACTGCTAGAAGAAAACAACATGTTCCATTTTGTAATAATATAAGTGACCTTTGCTTTTGAGGTGTGCTGATGAACGCATGATGAGCCATAATTTCATGGCCTTTGTCTGCCATATCTGAACCTTCTTCTCTTTCTTTTTATTCCCAAAGAAAAAAGTTTAGTTAATCACGCACTGACGATCAAATACAGATAGTTAGGTACTCCTTCTGTAAAAAAAAATCAACTTTTTATACATGAATTTAATTATATTATGGCCTACGAGTACAGTAGCAAGGGCAATTAGTAATTAAGTACTACTACTCTCCTGTCACTTGTTCAACCAGATGTTCTTAATTCCACATAACATGAGCTGAATTTAGGAGGTGGTACCTCCATTATCCACTCCAAATCAAGCGATCAGACAAACAGGCTATATATCTCATCTCTGAAGTTTTCAGAAAACCAACAGCTGACAGTCTATATATCTACACCCAGTACTGGCAATGGCATGCCTTAGCTGCCAATCAACATAGCTCACCGAGCAAGATGTTAGTGCTAATTAAATTCACTAGATTCAGTGTAGTTGGTGTAATCAACCCGTGCTCCTGTACACTTGTCATCTCGATCTATACCTTTACACACCCCCTTAATGAAATGAAATGAACAGATGAACAATGGTACTGAGCTAACTTTGCTGCCATTTTTGCTCAACAGTACACTACTACGGTCCTACTAGACCCCAAGAGATGCTCGTAATCTAGTTAAGAGAGAGGATTACAGGCACCATAATTAAGTTGGAGTTGCTTCCAAATTATCTTTTCAGCATTTGTTTCCGAACGATGTTGCATGATTGTGTAGCACAGTAACGAATTCAGAAAAAAATTATCGAAGTTCTCGACATATTAGCAGTCTAACATTAAGGTAATATAATGATTAATACTATGACTAAAACGGTTAGAAATAGACAAACTACTCATAGGAACGCCCCATGCAGGCCATGCATGAACCAATGCAACAAAAGATGGTCACACAATTCAGATAAATGAAGCAAGATTAATTGTTAGGTGCAGGATCAATTTTTTTTTCCTTTTTTTTCAGTTGCAAGCAACACACCTGCCTGCGTGCCTACAAAGAGATTCAGGTAGTAGTGCCACAAAGCATGAATTTTCAGGCATGATGCACCACCTTTCAGTCCTAGCTAGTCTGTGAGCTAATCATACAGTACTTTGCACAAGTCCTGATTAGTGATCAGTAAAAAGTATCTTAGTTGTGAAGCTAGTGGTTGCCTGATTGCAGCCTGCACTCTAACTATCACTCTCTAGAAGGGAATCAAGCAAGCAAGTGGAGCATGTGTCAATTACTGATTCTTGTTTATTTGCCTAGCTTCTTTCTTGTTTTATAGTATCCTCGTCTGCCAGAATGAAGGCTGCATTTAGGGCAGAGGTCTCTCTTGAGCTGTCTTATTTACGTCCTATGCGCACCCATAATTGATGTCACAACAATTTGCAAGTGTCAACCAAGCTTTTCAACTTAGGCTTAGTTAGAAACATATTACTTAGTGTACCTCTGCTATAAGTTATCTACTTATTATAGGATAGATTAAGTATTTTCATAAACAAACTTAAAAAGAAACGGTCTAAGCAATATATCAAAAGAATTTTTTTCTTAGAAAATGTATTTTTAAGCGTGGAGCAAATAATCTATTTCAACATTCTGATAAATAATTTTAAAAAAACTCAAACTTAAGTACTCCTTTTCATGTAGACCACAAATAATATATACCATCTTATGTTTTTAAACAGATGATGTTGTTATTAACTTTTGAAATAATATTTGACATTTGTTTTATTAACAAAATTAGGTATACCTTAGGGTATACCTGCTAAGTATAAGTTATACTTCAAGCTTTTAGTGATAAAACAAGTCAAAAAAATAAATGACATTTATATAAGATTTTTTAAATAAAACAAATGTTTTAATATCATGTTAAAAGTTAATTACGTCATGCATCTATTTAAAAAACGGATGGAGTACGCTGTTCATCTCAAAACTCGCACCTGTTTTGAATGTGTTTATACAATTATTGTTCATAAGCAACAACTAATCCTTCCTATGTGATTCTGATTTTTCTTGTTCTAAAAAATCATTTTCTTTGCGCTGGTGTATGCAGTATGCTTCACTCAACACTCAACAAAAACAAAAAACCGTAAAAAAACACAAACAAAGAAGCTGAGGCACAGTCCAATTGAGTGAACAATTACTTTTTAATTTTATTTATACCATTCATTCATAAACTAAAACAACATTATATAATATGTCATTTTTAATACACAAATATCAATGATACTAATATTTTCATACCACATTTTAATTTAGAGATTACTTCTTATTTCTTTCCTTCACCTCAGCACTCAAAGACCCTTTTAAAAACACTCTTACATGTATTGTGCATTGCACTAGGATTATACACTAGTAGTAGTCCTAATTACAGCTCGCTAATTACGATGCAGTGATGCAATCACCCCAAGAAAGAAAAGAAGGCACCAAAAGCAGAACACCCCAAATCTTTTTTTTTCCCTCTCAAAGTAGTATGGGGGAATTTTTCACAGTTCCCTCGCAATAAATTACTGGGTCAGTGGACGATGCCTCCTTTGACTCACCAGCTCTTGTCGGGGAGCCAAACCCCCTCCTCACTCTCATCTCACCCTACACCGGGTACTTGACCAGTTCACGACAGTGACAGGTGGGGTCCATCTCACCCTGGCCCCACCCTCCGGTGAGAGGTTGAGCCAAACCAAACCGGTCGTCGAGGCCACCCACTGTTCCTCGAGACCAGCAAACACTCGGGGGGGGGGGGAAGACTGACAGGTGGGCCATGTACCATGTACGTGTAACTGACGCGTGGGTCCCAAAGGCCTCCGGGACACGTGCCCGTGGCGCGGCCTCGTGCGGCGGAGCCACGCAAACGGCCGCGGCACGGGCACAGCGAGGCGCACAGGCGCACGCGGCCGCATAAACCTTCGTCCACTCCTCTACACTAGCAGCCGTAGAAGACAACACAGACGCTGCAGCGGCAGCAAGGCAGGAGAGGAGGAGGAGAAGCAGCTTCAAAGAATCACCAAAGAGCAGGAGAGGTGAGAAATGGTGTTCCTTTTGATCTATGCTTTGCTTCTGTTTGCAGAAATGCGTGTGTGCTTGCAGTATTGTCCTGTGGGTTGTTTCTTGGGTTCTTTTGTATGGCCACTGCTGTTGTAGGAGGAGGAAGAAAGGCTGAGAGCTCTCATGGCTGGGCTTCTCCATGGCCTGTGAAGTGGCTAGGGATAAAGATCAAGAAAGGCTTCTTCTAGCTAGCTCCTTTTTGCATTGCATTCCAACTTTGTTTCTCCTGCACTCTTTGCTTGATGTATTGTTGTTTCTTTGTTTGTAGGAGTAAGTTCAGTCCCTTTTTTTTCCTTAAAGAAAGTTCATTTACTTTTGAATCATCTTTTTTTATCATCTCATATTCTCATTTGCATCTTGTTCTTGCTAACCCCAAACTGAGGAAGAAGCTAATAAATACCCTTTAGTACCACAATACGGGTGCTTTAATCCATAATACAATGCGTTGCCGTTACTGCAAGAAATACAGATAAGCTTTCAGTTTTTAAAACGTTTAAATCCCCCATATTTTTAGCTGTGAGCATGAATCACGCTGCTTGCATCTGTCAGTTCCTCCCATCACTCCATTAGCAATGAATTTTCATCCTTTGGCCGCTCAGGTTCTTGCCCATATGCATTGCTTCACTGAACCAGCTACAAACATGGGCAAACACATTTCAGGATCTAGACCCATGGGATCACAAACTCACAATAATGGCTTTACCACCAGCACACACAGGGCCTTCTCTGTAACTGTGCAAGTTTTTACTGCAGCCTTCTTCTCACTTTGAATTTTTGACCCTCCCTTTCTTTACTTTCTGCTATGTGCTATTGCTCCATTCCATGTAAGGCTGTATTATTATTCTCCTCTTGAAAGAGAATGACCATTCTAGCCCATACTGTTCATCCTGATGGGTTTGATGAATCAAGGGTAGTTTGGTATATGCTTGCAATATTTTAGATTTGTTGTGTGAAATGGGTTCCTGCTGTGTTTGCCGGATTCCTGCTGCCAAAGGCCATTGGGGTCCTTGGTGGTTGTGGTTGTGGGCAACTAGGTGCACTGTTACCTCTGCCTGAGGTTACAGGTCACAGGTGTAAGAAGAAATGTACTAGTGTGTACATTACTTTCCTTTCATCTTTCTTGTTCTGTCAAAAATTCAAATTAGTGGGATATCCTTTGCCATTTTATCACTGGCTTTGCTATACTCTATAGCTTTCCAAACTGTTGTTTGTTTCTTTAGAAAAAATGCACTCTGCTAATAACCTGTACCTTTTTTGACACAGTAACAGTACAATTTCAGCAGTGTACTTTGCTTTCTTACATTTAAAGTTTGCAATTTGCAAGTGAAATGTCAACCAAATAATCTTGTTGGTGTACTTGAACATGTTGAGTTGTAACTAACTTGCAACTTTGTTTTTTTATTACTTACTTCATGAGTTCTTTTTTTCTTTCTTGCAGAAGTCAGGTGAGCTCAGAAGGATTTGGTAAGGGATCTCATTATGCAGACTTCAAAAACCAGGTTAGCCTTCTTGTCCTAGAACTTCCATGTATCTTGCCTCCTGCTCTCTTGCTCTTGTTTTCTCAGCATATATGCAGTTCTGCTCATGCATGTGCGTGTCTGAGACAGTGGTTACACCGTGAGCAGGACAGTACTAAGTAGTAGTATCCAATGTCGATAGCTTGTGTGTATTAAAATGGATCTGATGTACGGGGGGCCATTGCAGGTTGAGTTTTCCATGAATTGTTACTTGTGAAATATACCATAAATCTTACAATGCCCTAGTGTACTTGAATATTTGTTGAGTATTAGGCGTTTTCTTTTGCAAGAGAAAAATTTCACCGGTATCAACTTAGAACAGTCAAATGAGAACATTCCTGTGCTTATTTACTACTAGCTTGCATATTGCTGGATCTTGTACACAACCTAGTGAAGGTTGCCTACCGGTGAAATAGTTTTTGGATGTACTCTTGATTAGTCGTGTGTAAGCCAACCGTTTTTCTCAGATTATTGTACTACTCCTGTTATCAATCTCTTCTTCATCTGGCATGTGCACTGATAGATCTGTATCTAAAGAAATGTGCACTACTAGATGGTATTTGACAACATTGTCTTCAAAGTTGGTATATCAGTACACTGGGTTGTTCAACAACTGCATGCTTAGTGTACTATTTGCGGTTAATAACAGTACTTGCAATCGTTAAACTGTTAACCTCAATGCCTCTATTGTTGTTGTTAGTCCGTTGATCTTTAAGACAATTAGATAACATTTTTTTTTTGCTTTTGATGTGTGTAGGAATGGGCCTTCAGATGCCCCACAGAAGGCTTCTCCGGCAACACCACGGTCATCTCGGGTGGCGAAAACTGGAGGGAATGAAACTGACTCTTCAGGGATCACACCAACAAGAACCCCTCCAGAGAGGAGCCCTAAGGTCACCGAGCGTCGGTCACCACGAAGTCCAATTACTGAGGTGCTGATATGTTTTGCAGGCACCGCATTTACTTCACTACTTGGTGGATTCTTAGAAGCATGTTTTTTTAGAAGTGCACCTCAAATTAAGATATTTCAACACCAAAATTGCATATTTCATTATTCTGCAATGCCTCTGGGCAAGCAAGTGAACCTTTAGCGCGACATACATTTTAGAACTGCAGTTTTATTTATAAAAATGATATGTTCATACACAAATTCTCAATATTTCATTAACCTGTAAGTGAGCAAGTAACATAATGATGGTATTGACTTAAGAAACCATTTAGCATAGGAAAAATACGTGCTCTTTCGTCATATGGTTTGGTTTATTTGAATTAATGTCAACTTTCTTAAGTGGATATTCGCTAAACAATCTGCACCCTGTTCCAGAAGAAGCGCCCAAGTAGGCTGTCCGAGTTGGAGTCCAGGGTCAGCCAGCTGCAAGATGAGCTGAAGAAGGCCAAGGAGCAGCTGAGCTTATCAGAGTCACGAAGACGCCACACACAGCAGGAAGCAGAAGAAGCAAAAAAGCAGGAGCAGGCTGCAACATCAAAGCTCGAGGACCTGCAGCGCCAACTTGTGGAGTTCTCAGCCGCGGAGGAGTCCCGATTCCAGGAACTGCGGAAGGTCTCACAGGAGCGTGACCGTGCTTGGGAGTCTGAGCTCGAGGCTGTGAAGAAGCAGCAGTCAGTGGATTCAGCTGCTCTGAGCTCGGCCTTGTCTGAAATTCAGAGGCTGAGGCAGCAGCTGGAGGCTACCACACAGTCTGATGAAGCCCGCGCCAAGCAATGCGAGTTTGCTGAATCTGAACTCGAGGGCTTGAAGCAGGAGATGGAGCTCCGGCTTGCAACCATCGAGGGCCTGAAGGTAAACATTGGCGAGAGCGACAAGGCTGCAGCTGAGGCTAACGCGGTGGTGGCTGAGACCAAGAAGCAGTTTGAGATGGCACAAGCTACCATCGACTCGCTGCTAGCTGAGGGTGCCCGGTTGCAAGAATGCCTGAGGTCAAAGGACGCAGAGCTCGACCAGTCCATGGCTCGGTTGGCAACACTGGAGGAAGATCTGAAGAAGGCACAGACTGCAGGCAATGGACATCTGAAGAAAGAACATGACAAGGATAATGTCGATTGCAGCTTTGGCAGCCCTGATCATGGTGAAGCTCGGGAGAAGGTGGTTGTAACTATCCCCAATGGCAATGGCAGCTGTGGTGGTTCTGGAGCAGAGATTGAGCAGCTGCGGACAGCGCTCGAGGTGGCTGAGATTAGGTACCAGGAGGAGCAAACTCGCATGACGATCGAGACGAAGACCGCCTACGAAATGCTGGAGAATACAAAGTCAGAGTACGAGCGCAGAGTGCACGATCTTGAGCTGGAGCTGAAGAGCAAGAACGATGAGCTCACTGAAGCGAAGGCCGCTTTGGTTGTAAGGTCAGATGGGAAGAGCGAACTGATGCAGCCGGAGCTGGAGGCGAAGCTGATGAAGTCGATCACCGACGTGACGGAACTGAAGGCGAGCCTGATGGACAAGGAGACAGCGCTGCAGAGTGTGATGGAGGAGAACGAGACGCTCAAGTCGGAGGAGGGGAAGAAGGCGGCGGAGGTGCAGCAAAGGTACGAGGCGGCGGTGGCGGAGCTGGAGCTGGCCAAGGCAGCGGAGCAGGACGTCCGGATGCGGCTCGGGTATGTGACGGAGGAGGCCGACAAGAGCAGCCGGCGTGCCGCCAGGGCATCGGAGCAGCTGGACGCGGTGCAGGCAGCGAGCGCCGAGATGGAGGCCGAGCTGCGGAGGCTCCGCGTGCAGTCTGACCAGTGGCGCAAGGCGGCTGAGGCGGCCGCCGCCGCGTTGGGAGGCGGCGGCGTGGGCGGTGGCGGCATTGGCAGGAACGTGGAGCGGACAGGGTCGCTGGAGCCGGCGGAGTACACCAACTCGATGATCGGCGGGAAGCTGGCGAGCTCGCCGTTCTCCGACGAGCCGGAGGAGGAGTCGCCGAAGCGGCGCAACAGCGGCGTGCTCCGGCGGATGAGCGGGCTGTGGAAGAAGAGCCCCAAGTGATCATCGACGCCATGGAATGGGAGGACAACTTGGTGTGTACTAGAATTGAAACTGACTAGCTAGGCTGATCTGGTCACGCCATGGATGGATGGTTAGCTGCAACACTGTGAATCAAGCTAGTTAAGTTAATTACTGGTTGGTTAGTTGGTTTTGCTGCTGTGGTTGCAGTAAAAAGAAGTTAAAAAACTCTTGTAATGATGTTGGAGATGAGGGGCATCTACATTTTGGCTGCATGCTGTCTTTACAAAGAGTCTTCTTGTGTAGTGTTAGCTGATCAGGCTTTCTTGGTCCCCATTTCGAATGCGGAAATTTCATGGGATTTCGCAAAAATTTCAGTTGTATATGAAAAGATTCACTTGTTTGACACACAGAATATGAACTGAACTTGTTGATGCATGCGATGGATGCATCAGACAGGCGACAGCAGCTGAATTGTTTCTGTGGACTAGTGTTTGTTTGGTCTTTCGTGGGCCAGCCCAGCAGCTAACAGATCTTGTTCTGGGCTCATATTTTTATACTAGGACGGCCCATGAACACGATAATCTCGCACAGATGAGATATGATTTGATGTCTGAATATTACAAACTGGAGAAATACATGAAGCTCATCATCCATGCCGAATTCAGATCACACACGGTGAATTCAGATCACACATGAATCATCATCATCCATACTCATCGATCAGAAATTCAGAATTCAGAGCACACACATATCGAATGCTGACAGAAACAACAGAGATAGATCGATGTCTAGTCTAGGCGAATAGCTCTACCGGGTCCACGCAAGCAGGGTCCCAAGAACAGGCCAGTAGCAGCAGCTACAACTTACACTAAAAAAAACTAATCCATGGTAAAATATAATCGATCACTGGTAGCTAATTAACTAAGCAACGAGCACATAGACGGCGTAGATGATGCCGGGTAAGTATCCCAGGATGGTCAGCAGCAGGGCGATCCAGAACTCCATCTGCAGCCATTCATTCATTCACGTTAGAGTATATGGTAGTTTGACGAATATTAGGATAGCATTGATTTGTACTCTGGATATATACCATCCTGAGGCTCAATACTGTTCAACGACTCATTCGATGAGAAATCTATCAAGAATCATCGATGCATACTGATGCTAGGTAGATGTAGATGAGATTGGTGCTTACGCCGATGCCGTAGCGGAGGAAGACGCCGAGCGGCGGCAGCAGGATGGCCAGCAAGATCTCCAAGAACGTCTCTGAACCCATCACTTTTCAGCTCCTTCAGATGTCGATTCTTCAGTATATTCAGGTGGCTAGCTAGCTAGCTAGTTGTGTAAGATGAGAATGCTATGGTCTGAAGTGAACTTGAGAGTGAAGTAGCTAGCTACTGCAAACTGCAGCCCTGGCTCGGCTACTTCTACCTCGCAACTACGCTTGTGTCAGCAACAGGTCAAGGAAGATGGCCCACGTGGCAGTGCTAAGCTTTCCATGGCGTGCCACGTCGCCTTTGATTCAGGGACACCTGTCCTGCTTGCTGCTGCCTCGCTTGCGCTGCAGTGCAACCGGCTGCCTGCTTTGCCTGAGCCATTTAGGATGTGTTTAGGTTGTGGTCAATATGATATCGTCATGCCGAGATTTTAAAGTTGTTTTTTTACATGGATATGATCATTCAGTTCTATTTTTGGGTGAATGGGAATGAAAATAGTAACGATTAATTAACAATAAAATATGTTAGTTATAATTAATATAGCTATAATCTATACTAATTTAACCACAAAATAGACTAATTATATCTAATCAACACTAATTTTGACAAGTTAATTGCTAATTAATAACAAAATAAATTAATTATTATTAATCAATTACTAATGATCAAGATGAGCAAAGATAAATATTCTCGTCCGATCAATTTGAGGGATACACTCATTCAGTATTTTCGTGAAATATTCACAAACACATTCAAAAACTAAATCACCATCTCCTATCTAGATATATCCTCCAACCAAACATGTCATTAACTATTTGTCAATTCTAGATTTAGCGTTTAATAATTTGTTACTTATATGACAATGATAAAGATAGGTTTTTATGTGCGTATAACATATAGATTCAATAATAAATTGTGAAACATCATGTATGAAAATAATAAATAGTTAAATATCTCGTTTTGTTAAGCTTTACGCCTTTACGGCTCTACTCTTTCCTGCGCCTAGTGATCCCTATTTTCTTTTCGGCATTAGTAACTTTGAAACAATCATGACTCCTGATATGAAATAAAACCTTTCATAATGGCTATCTCGTATTATGGCTATTTCTGGCATTTAAATATTATTTAAAATATAACTACTTTTTCATTTAATTTCTCGCTTGACCAACAACAATTAATGTCTTTTATTTAATTTATTTAACTATTTTATCATTTCAACCTATCACGATCATTTCTTAGTCTAATATCAATTAAGAAAAAATGAGTTGCAAATTTTTGTGAGGGCTGGCGCTATTTGTTAGGCTCTATGGTTAGCTTAAAAATGAAGTTGTGTTTGATAACGTGAGAGTACCTTTCTATTCTCTCTTTCTATTTACAGATTATCTTCAGAAGAACCAAGTGGACAAGTCATTGGGCTCTACTATAAAAAAAATATCGTCTGCTCATAAATAAAGGTTGTAGGGTTTTTGAATTGGCTGTGATAAAAATGTGTTTGTTAGTTTTGGGTTGGCGTTTTAGTAATAGAATTGTTTTTTAATTAGGCTTGGTGTGTGTTTTTTTGTTATGCTGGATTTCTAAACTTATGGTGTGAGACTGTAATAATGAGCAGCCATATGCATCAATTGATGGATAAGCTAAGATATTAATATATATATATTTTTCTAAAATTATCAATTAAGAAAGATAGAAGTATCTATAATATGGGTGGGATGAGAAACAATATATATAATTTTATTTTAAAAATGTCTAATATAACTTGCTTTGTAGAATTCGTGCAGCAAACACGACTAGTCACGGTGGTAAGTGCGAATCATCTGTGTATTTTTTTTTCGATTATCTGTGTATATCTGTTGGTCTAAACGGCAGAGCTGGTTAGCGTCAAAAAGTCTATTTCCGCGTCGATAGCAAGCAGAGAAGGAATATACTTATATTGTACTATGATTTGTACTGTCATTTTTAATTTTTGTTATCCTCTCAGGTTGAATGGAATATCCACTGAATTCATCAGTAGCTTTTCATGGTTTCGCGTATATTTGTAAAAAGCAATCGATCGAGTTGTCCTTCTCTTATCTGAGCCCTGCATACCAAATACCCATATGATCGAGATCCTGCTGACGCAGGCATTTTGGGAAGAGAATGATCTGACTTACTAACTGCTTGATGAAGAATTAATTAACATCCTTGTCAACCAATTAATTCTGTCATCCTTCTCGTGATTCCTAAGCTGCAGGAGAGATATATGGGTTAGGGAAATTGAACTTTTCTCAAAGGCATACGAATATGAAATGATCTAAGATTGAATACAACTTCTTGCTTCCATAATCTAAAAAAATGAATGGTTTGTTTCATACTTTTAAAAATACATTTTTCTTAGAAAAGGAAAGACTTTGTTTGTTTTAGACAACTTGTTTTAAACCATTGCTAAGGCTATGTTTGTTTGAGTTTCTACTTTTCAACTTTTTAAAAAGTTAGCTTTCAAAACCAATCTTGGTGATGATCTTTACTATTAGCTTTTGTAATAAATTTTTATTTTCTTAGCTCACCAAAAAAAAAAACTCATTTCATAATTTTCAAACTTTCCATTCATTTACTCGAAACTAACTTTTCAATTTTAAGCTCATCAAAGTTAGTTGTTTGTTTGTTTTAGCTTTTCAGCTTCAAAGCGTGCTACCCAAAAACTGAAACAAACGGAGCCTAAGTCTATTTTTTAAACTATTTAATTTGTTCCTTAACTTTGTAGATAACTTTAATATATATTTCTTAAACTATTTAATTTGTTTAGGACTCGTTGCGAACGGGCCTCTAGCTCAATTAGTTAGGTAAATTTCAGGCTAGGGTTAAAAAAATCCCATCGTTTGTCCCACGTCAAAGCACAGGTTTAAGGTCCACCCAGTGGTTGAGGCAAAGTTAGGGGGTTTTCTTGACCTGCGTAGGTCTAAGGCCCGTCGAGTGGGTGGGGTAGGGTTCGGGGGTTTTTTTTTTACCTGCGTGAGAATGTCTTCTTCTTTGTATGATGCTCGGGGGCTGTCTTACCCTCTGCAAGTCAAGTTTTTTTATTTTAGGACTCGTTCGATTTAAAGGACTTTCATAGGACTATTGTAGAAATTAAAACCTTAGGATTTGTTCTACATGTATCATTCCTTTCATAGGAATAGATCCTATCCGATTTCTAAGGATTCTATTCTTACAACATAATTTCATAGGATTCTTAGCATACACTAGTTGAGAAATCATCTTTAATACCGATTGGAAACCCTCATTAATCCTGGTTATAGCAACCGTGATAAAAAATCAAGACTAAAGATCTTGATCTTTAGAATGGTAGATACATACCAAGTAAAAAAAGTATGAAATGTGTGATTCAAACTCAAGATCTCTCACATCAGTCCTCACGCGTATGACCATCACACCTACTCTACACTTCTAACTTAAGCAGATATGCTTTTTTTAACTAAGTAGATATGCTTTTTTTAAATAACTCAGAAGACATCTTTAATACTGATTGATGGTTGATAACATCAACCAAAATTAAAGATCCATCAGATCATCATTAGTCTTGATTGGTGCTACTAACCGGTATTAGAGATGTATTTTTAATACCAGTTGATAACACAAACTGAAACTAAAGATGTTTGCAGGGATTTGGGTTTTTTAAACCGGTACTAACGAGTTTTAGTACCGGTTCTTAATTCATTCGAGATATTTGTGGATTTGAGACATTAGATAAAAAATGAGTTATCTAATAGTGATAAAGTGAGAGCTCTTGAAAAAAATTATAAATTTATAAAGAATGAAGTGCATGTGAATATGTGACATCTTTAATTCTTCACTTTTTTATGTGGCTATGGCTTGCAAATTCTACGAACCGAATACGCCCTTAAACAGACCAGATTCCAGGACTCGACTGCTCTACATGGAAAATAAGTAGTGGTAACTACGAACAAAGCACATAAACGCTGTGTACATTCAGATTCAGGAAACCTCCTAACAAATAACTATATTATTAGTAGGTACTTAATGAGTAAGCAAAGACAGCCAACATGTCCACCGACCATGCATGATCGATCACTGCAATCTGCATGATCCCATGACCTAGCTACTTTGGTTGCAATGCCATGCATGGCTTGTTCTATTTTTAATTGATTTTCGTCCCTGATCTAACAGTATTGCCTCGTGATTCTTCTTTGGCCGGTGCAACCAGTCCACAATGCCTACTTACGTACTTAGGTCAACTCTATCTTCAATATACTCCTATACCTTAATTATAACTAATTATTTCGGTCTTCATTTATACTGAAGCAAATCAGTCCATCGGTTGCTTGTGATCTGATTATTAACCAAAACGACTTCTATTAACGATAAAAATAATTTATAAATAAAATTTTTGTATGTATGTTCTAGAGAAACAAACTACATTAAAAATATTCTAAAATCAACTTTAAATTTAAATTTTATAACGGCTAACTTCACGTAGGTATATATGACATTGATGGTATAGACTCGAGAGAAAATATGTAGTGCTTCATGTATGTGTGTGTACATTCATAGAAAATAAGTTTAAGTACATAACGAGATTATATGTTTGTACTGCGTCTTTAAAACATACGTTTGTACCGTATTTTAAAATATATCTTTAGTCGCTTGGGACCCACATATATATGTGAGAAGTAAATAATGACATAAAAACGATACTTTGACCTGTGACAATATTTCTATCAACAAAATGAGAGTAATTGAACATGTCACATATACTGTTATACAGGATGACGCAATGGATAAGTCGTTTCATACGTGGCAGGTGGGCACTGTTGCTCTAGCTTATCCGGTTGGTGCTCCAGCAGTCAACCGATGACGGCAACCAACCCGGCAGGATGATGCCACGTGGCGCAGCCGTTGCCTCGACACGTGACCTGCCAAGGCTGATGTAGGTGCGTCGACGTGGCGCCCTTGGTGTTGACACGTCACGCGCCTCCATTGGTCGCCGATTTTGCCGGTGCCGGTTGGTGGTTGCCTTCCGATGTGTCGATGGTGAGCGTGACAATTGACACAGGAGTCACATTAGTTTACTCGTAATTTCGTCATGTGTAATCATTGTTAACTTCGAGCTAGTTCTGCTTCTTTTTTACCTTACGACATGCTATTATTAAAATAAATCAACCTAGACGAGAAAGAAAGAGTTATATCTTCCGTCCAGATTCGTTTTAACAGGTATCACATTTAATTTATTTTAAAGGTAAATGTATCATTAGTTCATAACCTCTTACGCTGGTGTCACTTAGGTCTATCACCTTTGAAATCGTAGGATTGGGTCAATGACCTTTCAATTTGTGTCGCATTAGTCTATATACCCGCTCGGAGGCCTATGTCGCACGGACGTGGCGTCGACATGTCCAGTCCAGCTCGGTGCCTACGTCAAGCAAAAGATGGCTCTACGTCCAGCTCGACGCCCAAGGAAGTGGGTTATCAAGAGGTTGACATCTAGATGGGGCTTGCAAACAAGTACATTGATTCATTCAGGGTAGATCAAAAGATGACCCTGACAAACTTGGCTAGAGTTGTTCAGAAAGATTGGAATGTCACTCCCTCAAGGTCAAAGCTTCTAGGGCTAGAAGGTTGGCTATGGCAAGAGTCCTTGGTGATGAGGCAGCAAACACTTGAATGTTTGTGCTTATTTTGCTTGTCGTAGGCGCCGAGCTGGACCAAATACGTCGGTGACACGTCCATGCGACACAGGCCTCCAAGCGGGTACGGACAAATGTGACACAAATTAAAAGGTTATGGACTCAATCCTACGGTTTCAAAGGTGATGGACCTAAGTAACATCAGCGCCAAAGGTTATAGACTAATGATCATTTACCTCTCTATTTTATGATAGATGAAGTATAAGCTATATTGATGTTATATTTTTAGAACGGACAAGTATTTTGGATGTAAAGACTATAAGAACGTTTGATTCATGGCCATAGTTTATCAACATTTTCAAACTTTTAAGATAACTAGCAAAAATGCTTGTGCATTTCAACAGATAAAGACAATTTTGATGATCGATAAATACTCTGTCAATTTAAACAACAAACTGAAACAAGGCAAACGGTAAAACAAAGTCAAAAATCATATATAACATTGAACCTGGTTGCGCTCGTTTCATGCGTAACACGGAGAATCCCTAGTGTATAACTTTCCATAACGTTATAAATTGATCGGGTGACTATTCTATAAGTTGGCGCATGTGTATTGTACTATACCTCATCAATCAAATATTGAAATTTTGATTATTTAATTAGTGAAAGTTTTTTAACCGTAGATAAAAAGTATTTACAAATCAACAAACTTACCGCATACACATCTTAAATGATGATAACTTCAATTTAAACTAGGATAACTTCAAAAGAAAAATATTTATGAGGAGAGAGATTTAGAAGAGAAAAAGACAAAAAAGGTACAACCTATATTTATGTGCCATAAATTTTAAAAAAACAATCAAATGTAAATTACATACACTTACACTGTAATTACATTATAATTACATTGTAATTTTTGAAAAATAAACTATAAATTTTAAAAAGTATATTGTAATTTTAATACTTACATTGTAATTATGCTAATATTCACTGTATAAAAGGTGTCGGCTATTAATTATTAAATACTGATGTTGATTATATATAAAAATAAAGTTGACTAATAAGCAAAGAAAAAACCAGAAAAGAGTAGGAAGAGGTGGGATGTAGATGTCTATAATGGTGATATACTGACATACGGATGCGAGCCCATCAGATGGCTGGTCCTGAAATCAATTACGAATTATGACGGCAGATTTTTACCAATATCGAAAGATAAAAGGATGAGATTGAAAGGAGAGAGGATTAGGATGATGAGGAGAAAAGGAGAAAAATAAAATGAAAGAGAAAAAAGACGTTGATCGGTGAAGGACGTGCATAGCTTCGAGTAAAGATGCGCGGGACGGGATGACAGGAAGGTGTGAGCCGATTGGATTGGGTTGGGCTATTTTAGACTCACCTTGAATTAGATACGGACGATATACAACCAACTCAAATACGGATAACATATCAAGAAAACATCTTCAATTTTTATAATAGTAGAGATTTATTATCTCATTAGTTTTTTTAGTGATCGACAACTGAAATTGATATTAAGATCAATATTTTGAAACATAGACTATCAAGGAGCAAATTCAAAATCTTATTAACAGTACTCCCTCTATCTCAATATATAACTATATGGACTTTAAATTTTGTTTATATATATATATATAGTTGGGTTACTATGTGACGCGCTGCACAACCCTATCCCATGTGGCATGGCCAAATCTCTAATTTGAAAACTCAAATGAAAAATTCGAACCGTTCAAATTGTTCTACATATTAATATTTAATATCGCCTTGTAGACCAAATTTTATATTTTTTTGAAATTTTTTACTATTTTATCGGATAGGTCAAAAATGCATTAATCCAACGATTTTTGGAGTATCTATTTTATTGCATCTTTGACCTATCCCGATAAAATAGTAAAAAATTTCAAAAAAATATAAAATTTAGTCTACAAGGAGATATTAATATGTAAAACAATTTGAACTGTGAATTTTCAATTTAATTTTAAATTAGAGATTCGACCATGCCACACGGGATGGAGCTGTGCGGCGGGCCACACAGTAGCCCATACCTACTTATCATCTCAACTAATCACAACCATCTCTCATGTAATTTCTTCACATACTTATCCTAACCAATCATAACCATTACTATTTTTTCTCTCCTTAACCATTGTATAAAAACTCTAAAATTGTTTATATTCAAATTTTATCTTTTAAGACACAGCGAATATCTTCTTGTCTATTCATTGCTTGGTCAGCTGGTCTATGATGGCAAGTATAAGAAATGAAAGAATACCATTCATCTTTCTATACCCCTTTTAATCATATAACATCTTTGCCTCTTTTATGGATCCCTTTTGCTTTGAGAAGTTTGCCACACACATATATCCCTTTGAGCTCAATTTTAGTGTACAATACATCTTTCTTCTGAAATGCAGAGTATCTGGCCATGCTCATTGGTACCCCTCAAAGATCAACATGAAAGTGAGTTATGGCCGTTTGTATATAGCCCTTGCCCCTAACGTTACATCACCAATTTTGTCTCCATTTCCATATTCCTTAGGTTTTTTCCTTGATCCAAAAGGCCTTGTCATTCTCATATGTGTGACTCACATGTTCTATACTTGAAAGATCAAAAAGATGTTTTCTTCTCTTATGCAAGGAAGGAATACTTTAACATGATATCAATAAGCCCACACTTTGTACTACTCTCTCATTCCACAAACAAATATAAGTATCGGAGGACATTGACATGGTCTACAATATGTTACTTTAACCAATAATATTTATAAATATAAATTATTGTAAATTAAAAAAAGTTATGATAGTTTTGTTTCATGATAAATCTAGTAATATAATTTTGACATCATCAGTATTTATAATTCTTTTTTATTAATGATCAAAGTTAAAAAAAATGTTTGGCCTGACAGTGTTTCAAAAAAATTTATCTCTATGGACATAAGGAGTAATGTGAGATGTGTCATGTAAATGCCCTGTAATGCCCCATCTTGTGCTGCCCATGATGTACATACACTGCACCTCATAACCCATAACTAGTAATTGACTATAATTAACACTACAAGTCCACTTGATGTATTAAGAAACTCCTTTGTATTTAAGTAACTAGTGTTGGGTAGTGTAACGGTGTAACCACCGAATTATCTAAATGTTGGTTCAGAATCAGTCGATGTTGACATGGCATCAAGTCGAAATTTCCTCTTTATTGCTGTGTAGTCACTCCATTGCACATGCGTGTGCCTGAATTCCTCATCATTTTCAGGTGGATTAGCTCTTGAATAGTCCAAGTTGCACCATTTTTCTATGTAGAGAGTAACCCAATGCCCCGTCATGTAGGACTAGTAGAGAACCAACCCCATTCGCTTATGCTTATATTCATAAGACAAAACATAAAGTTTAAATTTAATTTTAAAATTAATTTTATGATTTTTATCATAATTTATTTTTCAATATTTGTTTTCGAATAAAAGTTGTTTTCATAAATTATTTTTGTTATTAATAAGTCGTATGGATAAGTATAAGTGGGATCCACTTATATGCTCCTACCTTGGTGGATGGAAAATTCCTAATTTCTACATAGAAAATAACTGAACCGATAAAATTTGTTCAGAGGTTTTTAGTTATGAAAACACCATGATTCCAAATAGGACACCAATGTAGATTTATCTTACAGACTCAACCGCGTAAAATTTTATATTTTATTGTCTTCAAGATACGATGTTGTTTAGTTTCGATTAAAATATTTTTAACAACAAATGTGAAATACCCAGACTTTGCCACCTATTTTCAGGCAAACATCACATTCATATAGGCACCGTCCATGTTTGATGTTGTTACCAAGTTGTTAACGTTAAAATTTGTTAAGCCTCAAAATCATCATTGATGTGAAGTCAAAAACGGCTTCAGAGTATTGGAATTAGCTGATATAAATTATTAATAGTCAACAGTCAAATTTTTAAGTAGATTCGGTTAATCAATTAAAGAAAGTTTATTCAGAAGAGACCGAGTTCAAGCACGACAGTTTATCTATTAATTAGGTAGAGCAGTTATTTTTGTTTTTATCTTTAGAAAAGTATGTTTAGTGTCCGATGAGGACTTTATGTTTTTTTTATTTTTAGAAAAGTTTATCGTGTCCAATTAGAACTCGTATCGGCCTGTGGGTATTTGTAATTTATCTTCACAGATTAAAATAATTACTTTTGGCGCATTGCCACCCTAGTTTTCTAGGTTTTATTTTAACGAGTTCTTGTTTTTGAACATAGACTGCATCGATTGAGTTCAACCTCTGGCAAAAAAAAAGTGAGTTCCGTCATCTTCGCTTGCGCTCGTCTGGCTAGGACTTTCTCGGTTGAGTCCGATATTCTAATCGAGCCGATGCAAGTGTTGTATATTTGGTATATCATCTTTATCTTTAGTTCATTACTATTTATAGTCACATCGATTTAGTTAGAATTTTCTCGATTAGATCCGATATTCTGATCAAGTTGATATTTCTATAAACATAATGTTGTTTTAAATAGATTTGTTATATCCATCATATTAGACAGATTTATCGGCACATTGAGTGTTAGATTATCATATACAATCACGTGCTGCATCGATTGAGTTCAACCAACAAGATTGTTGTTGATATTCTAAATCTTGTTAAGCCGGTTCATGCTAATGTTTCATCGGAGGGTTAGTTGATCTTATCTGATGTGTTAATTTTCTTTTTGATGATTTTACTGTCTTAGTTAAATTTAATGCATGACCATTTTGATCGACGTCATATCGGCTGGTTTAAATCTATCAGGCAATCATCAACCTTACACTGCATCAGTTAGGTCCGACCTATGAGGTTAGGTCTGACCTATGAGGTTAGGTCTGATCTATGAGGTTGCGGTTGTAAGTTAGATTTACTTAAGTTAGTATACATCAATTATTGTTTCATCGGGGTTTCAGTCGCTGAGTTATCTAGACGTTGCATCAGTTTACAAGGATTATATACAAATTGAATTTAGTCGATTGCAGCAAAAGTTTCATGAATCATCTAATCATTTGGATTTAATGATATTGGATTTTCAACCGATGTATGCTTTAACCATCAAGATCAACATCTATTATATCATATTATTATCGGTCAATTGATTTGTTGGATATTTGCTTCATTATATTTATATCAGCTAATTACATTTATATCATTATTTATCTTTGTCGAAATATATTTTGGACATATAGGCGACCGTTCAAAACCTTATCGACATCAGCTAGTATCACTACATCGTTATCGGTTGGCATCAACAACTATCGGATATCAGCTATCACTCTATCGACCGATTCTATATCAAGCTATCAACTATCGGTTGATAATTTTTGGATCTGTCAGCAGGACCCAGGCTTCGTTTCATCAACACCTATCTGTTGACCGATCAACCTTACATCTCGTTAGTTACAGGATTAAACTGACTGACACACTTGCATCTTATCATATTCAGGACCTGGACTAGAGGTCAACAGATCTTTCAGACTGTTGCGTTTGTCAACAAAGTTTATATCAATACAAATCTGACACCATCGATCGGACACAGATTTTTCATCAACCCATGTAAATCATGGAGACGTGTAATCATCGATAATCGAAAAAACCACGTGGCTATGATTAGTTTTCAGTTTTGCAATGCAGTGAAATCAATCACTCTCTCCCTACTAAAAACCTGATACGATTAGTACTAGCAGTCAAGCCGTATAAAGTCAAAAAGCAACCGAGCAACTCTCCCACGCACAATACTTTCCCTGTTTACAATTACTCTGTATTTAACATTTAAGATAAGATTTAGTTAAAATTTTAAAACTTTAACCGCTAATAACTTATAAAAGAATAATATGAATAAGAGGTAATATCATAATGTTATAGAACCATCACATGTTATAAACTTAGTTATAGTTTTAAAATTTTGATATAAGCATGATTAATCTCATTACGTTTCGGGTGATTGAATCTACCCTCTCGGGTTTTAAGTTATAAAGGTTTATATGAGGGTTCATATTTAAGACGGATTATTTTTCAGTGTTGGACTAGGTGCATGTTAACCACGAGATTTCTAACTTTGTTGATATTAAAATATATGAACCCAGTTTTTTTAAAGTGTTTATTCGGGGACTTCGTTAATATAAAAAAATGTATTGTTCTACTCTTTCATAGTACTTCCTTCAATTTAAAAATTCTTGATGATTTGAACAAGGTCGTGGTTAAAATTTTATAACTTTCACTATAAATTACTTTAAAAAACATATAGTTTAAAGTCACAATAACAATATATATATAACGATCTTTTAAAGCAAGTAGTATTTTCATTCAAATTTTGTTTTGCTGGCTATTTTATAGAAAATCCCTTGAGTTTTTCCGAAATTAACCCATAATCCACCTGGCTATTTAAAAAAACAGTTATACATATGATATAGCTTATCTTAACTACTTAAAAAATCTATAACTTTTCGATCATCAAATCATTTTTTCGTTTAAATCTATAAAATTTTCGATTCATATAACCTCTCCCTCCATTGTTGTCTCACTTTCCTCACCTCCAACAGACGAGCCCAACTCACGCGCCTCCTGCATCGCCGTGCGTTACCCTGAGCGACGACCGAGCACACGCTGCACTTGTGAGCTAGCGCGCCGCCGTCGATATACATGCAACTTATCCTATTCATCAATATACTTTTCTAACTAATAATATCCGAGTCGTAAATATTTTAAACTTTTACTAAATTTCTAATCGGTTTAAAGTATCAGTAAGTCAATATCTATTTCCATTATATCTTTTACTTAATTTGGTGAAATTAAATTAACTTAGACTAAATGTCTATCTGATACTATTTCTTAATCAAGGTCGAGTGGTACATAAAGTTGAAGATAATCTTACTTTCAAAGTTATATATATATAAAGTAAATAATATTTTTATCCAAAATTTTCGTTCGTCGATTATTTTGCATAAAATCCCTTGAGTGTTTATAAAATTAACCCGCAATCCCAATGTAAAAGAAAGGGAGGGATTGGATGGAAAAAAAGACCTCCTACGTATCTCTCTTTCGTCCCCATCCGCGCCGCGCCCCGCGTCACGCCTGCGCCCCTCCCCCCGTCGTCGCTCGGAGCTCCCGCGCCACCGCCTGGACCTTCGCCCTCCGCATGCTTCCCTCCCTGCGTCGTCGTTCCGTTGCAACGCACGAGCATTTTGCTAGTATATATATATATTTGTCTTACAACATACTATAATAAAATAGAAATATATTTATTTATCATATATATTATAATAAAAAACATTATATTTTGGAGACCGTTATTGTCCAAAAGTATCAAGAATTATAAAATCATAGTAAGTACCATAAAGAAATAAAAACGGATCAGATATGAACAAATAATGTTTATACCATACTCATTTTCGTATTTTTTTCCGGATACAAAAACCGAATATGAATTGCTCGGATATAAAAATAAATATGGATTATCTCAAATACAAGTAAGAATCGAATAAGTAAGAATCGAATATGATCGGACACGAAACAAATATTTCTCGGAACATAAAAACCACCACAACTTCTAATAGAACAAATACCATCATATATATAATTATATATATATATAATTAGCTCGTTTTTATATAATAAGTTTGATCATAAACTAAACAATGCTAATTAGATTTCATATATATTGATATAAATACATGTCTAACTGATATTATAAGTTATAAAAATATTTAAATATTTAAATAATATTAATAGTATGCACTATGAGATGTGCTATTATTTATTATTAAAATCTAAAGAGGTAGATGGAAGGTCCAGAGTTAGAAAAAAAGATAGGTCTCGTGTCTTCGGCAGATATCCGAATAGCATTATTCATTGGATATTCGTTTTATTATCTGTATCCGTCGGAAACTCTGATATCATATTCGTATTTGTATCCGGACTATAATTATCCATTCTAAACGGTATCCGTATTCGTTTTCCTCTAGTACGGACAGAAACAATTCACTCCATTTTCATCCCTAGTACCATGATATGTGTATGTTCTTAAAGATGAGTATGTGCATGTATATACACATCTGTACTATGTTCGAGAAAAAAGTAATCTTACTCTACACCTTAAATGTAATATTTAGGACGGAAGAAAGTGCACGATACGAATAAAGTACGTATACACGTACTACGTATTTCTACTGCCGACGTCAATCGTATACGCCCACTCCCACACTCTCTCTGCTTCTGTTGCTGCTGGAGCTGGAGCTGCAGCTGCAGCTGCTCGCCTGCTCCGCTCGCTAAAAGCCAATCCCCAACCGCCTCGCCGTCTCTCTCTCTCTCTCTCTCTCTCTCTCTCCCCCACGCACACAGCGAGCAGTAGCAGTCGCAGGGCAAGAAGCAGAGAGAAGAAGGAGGAGAAGAAGAAGAAGAAGCAGAGGAGGGCCAAGAAGCAGAGGAGGAGGGGTAGTTGATTCAAGTAGAGGAAGAAGAAGAATCGGAGGAAGAAGAAGGAGAGCAAGATGTTGCGAGGAGGGACGAGCTTGCTGGGGATCGTGAACTTCGTGACGTTCCTGATCTCGATCCCGATCCTCGGTGGAGGAATCTGGCTGGCGTCGAGGGCAAACTCCACCGACTGCATCCGCTTCCTGCAGTGGCCAATCATCGCCATCGGCCTCGCCGTCATGGTCGTCTCCCTCATGGGCTTCGCCGGCGCTTGCTACCGCCAGACATGGCTGCTCCGCCTCTACCTCTTTGCCATGTTCTTCATCGTCGTCGCGCTCCTCTTCTTCATCGTCTTCGCCTTCGCCGTCACCGACCGCGGCGACGGCCAGGTGGTCATGAACCGCCGGTTCCTCGAGTACCAGCTCTCCGACTACAACGGCTGGCTCAGGGACCGCGTCGCCGACCCGCAGTATTGGGCCACCATCAGCGCCTGCCTCCGCGATGGCCGCGCCTGCGCCGGCATGCGCCGCTTCGCCCGCGACCCCAACACCGGCATGCTCGTCCCTGAGACCCCCAGCATGTTCTACGCCCGCGACCTCTCCCCCATTCAGGTACTGATTAAACAACGGATTGATTCATCAGTTCTTGCGGAGATAGCTGCTATCTGCTTGACTGGTTCCGATGCGATTCGGATTTTGGGGGTCCAAAGTTCGCGTCTTTGTGACGCTCAGAGGGGGAAAAACTTGACTTCTTTTTTAATTTGTTCCTGTTTGGTCCAAATGAACTAATTAAGGAGCTAAAAATAGCGGAGAATCGATGCATTTTTAGACGTTCTGGAGTTGAACGGTTGGATTCTTGGAGAGCTTTGGATAACAAATCCATGAATTAGATAGGCATTAGCAGTTTCCCAGTGCCAACCACAGGTCAGTGTAGAAAAAGCTGGGATTTTTTTGGCACAAAAAGGAGAATTAGTTAGTCGATGTAGTTCATCTTTGAGCTCTGGGAAAGATTGCAATTTGGGGCCAGTCTCTATTGGATTATTGATTCGATTTCAAGGAAAGGAACAACAGCCTATACTGTTTTCTGATTGCTTGTTGTAAAGTTTGCTTAGGATATTCCCAGTTATCACTACATGGTACCCATGTGGATCTCAAGATGTGCTTTGCTTACCACTTTCATCAGCAGCCTCCCTTTTGCATAGCAAGCTATGGCCCTTTAAAATATTTGTTCCTGCATCAGCTTGCACCTTCGAGAAATTGTTAATTCTGCAACCTTTTGCTTGCCCATGATTTGGCCAAAGCAGCAAGAAAATCAGAACCTTTAGCTGCATCAGTCCTTCGATTCCACCCGATACCTTTCTTCAAAAACAATCTTTTTTTCTGCTTAGTTCATTAAACTGCTTCACGTCGCAAAGAAGGAATTTCGTCCAAATTCCATGCGGTGTGCCATAAGTACAGACTCTTTAAGGTGATTTAGACTTTAAATATTGAAGGATTAATATCTAAATTGTTTTTTTCGAGGAAAATACTTGCTCTGGAATTGTGAACAACTCCCTCAAAGCAGTGTCCTTTTTATGGATCAAGTTGGTACCTCCAACTTCAGGCTGCACACCAAAAGAAACCTATGTGACAAGAATTGACCGCGTGGTCGATTTGAGTCCTTGTCTATGTTGTTTCTTTATTTATTTTTTTTGCTGGTGCAAAGACCAAATAATACTCAGACATTTCAGAATTGTCACTATTGCAGTGGTAAGAAGTAGAATCTGCAGTATGCTGTGATGCTGAGGACAAGGTCATTTTCCTAGCTTTTTCCCTTTTCTTTTCTGGATACCAAAAGACAAGGTGGACCACAGCATTAGCATGATTGAGGGGATCACGGCCTCTCGTTTCTTACCCAACACAACAAAATGCGATCAGGACAGCTAAAAGCCGGTTGCTAGGTGCCACATTTGAGAGTTGGAATTGGACCATGGAACCCTTGCCTTGTTTGTGCTTTATATTTTCGTTGCTGTCTTCTATAATTGCCAGTCTGTTTGTTCTTTTCCTTGGCTATGGTTTTACAGATCACATGAAAAACATACCCTTTCTCCTGTAGTTTTTCCTCAGAGACTGTACCGTTATGCTATGGATTCATTGGATTGCATAAATATTCTAATGCAAATTAGCTATTGCCCATGTCTTCATAGGTCTACTTTGATGGAGCCAAGAAATTTATATAGTTTAATGTGCATGGGTACATACTTTGTAGGACATATCCTAACCATGAAAGCATTCAAAGTTGGTTCAAGGTTTCCCTTTATTCAGATTCGATTGCTTTGTTTTCGCTCTGCATGTAGACATATGCATGTTTGATCTGTAATCGAACTGGTATCAACAATTTTGTGTTGAATATAGGGGATTTTTTCTAATCTGTTCTGTTAGTATTTATGTTTGTTGCTGTTGTTGACAAGACTTGGAAGTCTAGGTGATGGCAAATGGATAATTGGTCCCCAAGTTGTACATACTGTCCTGACAGATGTACATGTTCCATGGGAAACTTTAAAATGTTTAGTTTATGTTGTTAAGCTAGTGCTACTCTAGTCCTGTTCATTTCAATTTATGTTGGGTGTAAATATACTTGTAGATAAATTATAGTTCTTCCATTTAAACAATATGTTTGGTAAAACTCAAAATTTCCAAGTGCACATTTAAACCAGACTTTTGTAAAAAAAAAAGATCCTGTTAGCTTAAATCCATGAACAATTTGCAAATTGCAAGAACTTAAATTCTAGCTATGAATATTTCAGGTTAATGACTTTATTTTTTTGGGTTCTGACCAACAAAATGTTTCATGCTAAATTTTTGGGAATCTTCAAGAGTGAATTTAAGTCAATGAACTCTTGTAAAACTACATCTACAAAAATGCATTTTGTTGCCTTGTCCTTTCCTTTCATGTTCATTAGGGTAGTAAAGCCACTTTCTGTATCCATAGGAGTGAAGTTCTGAATATCTAGTTTGGATTATCTGTATGATTTCTCAGAATACTAACACCATCTGGTGACTTGACATTTGCAGTCTGGATGCTGCAAGCCACCAACATCGTGTGCATACTCCTATGTTAACGAGACGTTCTGGACCGCGAATCCTGGCGTTCCGACCGTCGTGAACGATGTGGACTGCAGCAGGTGGAGCATTGACCAGCAGACGCTTTGCTTCCGGTGCAACTCCTGCAAGGCAGGCGTCCTCGTTGGCATCAAGAAGAGCTGGCGCAAGGTTGCCATCCTCAACATTGTCGTGCTGATCATCCTCGTCATCGTGTATGTTGCTGGCTGTGCCGCTTTCCGCAATGCCAGGAGGATCGAGAACGATGAGCCGTTCGGTATGGCGAGGATGACCAAGACTCAACCCAGCAGGTTCCAGTTCTGATAGTGTGTAGAACTGAGAGCCTTTGCCCTTTGCCTGTACAAAAGACCACATTGGTGGTGCTAAGGCCTTGTCTGAATCTCTTATATTATTTACTGAAATGTGGAATCAGCTACACTTTGGGTGGTGAAAAGGAAAGTAGTTCTTGTGTCAGAATTTTCGGTTTGGTTTGGTTTTGTGCTTGCTATAGTTGTTTAGGGTAGGTCTGTTATGTATTGGGTACAAGGTGAGGTCTGGAAGAAACAACAGTAGTTCCCTCATTTAGCAATGTATTATGCTGTAACATTGGAGATTTTGATTTGGCATAATTCTTAGATGAATATGTTATCATCATGAACATGATGAATGTAGTATTGCTTTGTAGTTCCTTCTCTCTCTTTCTTTGTTCCCATTATAAAAACAATGATGGATGACCACATGATCTGGTATTGCGCAATATGATCTTATATCGTCTAAGACTGACTCCAACAATGCGACAAAAACTCAAAATGGGTCGTTAACATTGTTTTCGGTAGAAAAGGAGACCCAAACTCACAACCCATTTTGCATACCATGCTAGCTGAGACGTAAATATGTCGTCCCTGGACGACGACGACGCAAACTCTGGCGTCTGCGCCTCCCATCGCCACTCCCCCGACGTCACGGCGTTCACGCTGCACAGTGACGGCATTCGTGTCGCGATCCCTGCCGCCGCGGTGGTGCCGGAGGCGGCGTAGCCCAAGAAGTTGAGCCTGGCGCGTGGGTCACGGAACTCGAGGTACATGTTCTTCTTCCGCCGCCGCTGAGGCCTCATCTGCCGCTCCCCTCCCTCCTCCGCCGCCATCTGCTCTGCCGTGCCACGATTTGCTCCCTGTGCTAGCTTCGGCACCGTGAAGAAATCGCAATCGAGGCATCCGTGGATGTCGTAGACCTCGCATGGTGGGCGAGCACCCAGATAGGTATACTATTTGCCTTCTCTGTTGGAGGAGAGAGCTTTTAGGTCCTTGACTTTGTCCTTTCAGCGAGAGATATATATAGGTCTTCTATTTTGCATCGTATTGTTAAAGTCAGTCTAACAACTGACAAAGTTAGTTATGTTCTTTTGTTTTCTGATGGAACAAATTTTTTGTGCTGTATAACAACATAGTTGAGGCCTCGCTTTGCCTACGATTAGGGCCATGTGTATGTTATGAGTTCGGTGTTGTGATCCAGCGGCGGATGAATCTTCAGTGTTATCAACCTACAGTGTTACCTCTGTCATTTGTTGTAACCATGAACAAATACTGACCGACCGATTCACTCGTTGATGTATGTGCTGCTGCATTCTGTTCTAGGTAATAAAAAGAGAATAATGGGAATCAACTGGAGTATATAACAACTGTAAAATGATCACAGGAAAGAAGCAACAACATACATGGGTAGCATTTCCATTGAGGGAAGCTATCTCAAAAGCAAAATAATACACAACCAGTTTGCCTTAAACAGTTGCCAACAACATGAACCCATCTTAAAATTAATAGACTCTGTGTACTTTATTATATTTGAGGATTTCATTGCAACAACCAAAGCAGCGAATCTCCCTCAGCCGCCAAGAAGCAGTTGATTTAGTGAGACGACGACGACGATGGTCCCTGCACAAAACAATTACAAATCCGTTACTTCTCTGATTTAATGACACTGGATCAAGTATTCAAGTTATCAGTAGACTAGGTACTGGGCATTGGACGTTGTCAAGCAGGGATTGCTAGCAGTCATCGATCACACATAGAAGGCCTAGATATTAATATCTGCTTGGGCATTTCACATGTCAAACCCAGCCGAACATCGCTACAATTCAGGATTAGCTCATCTGATCCATTTGGTACCTCCATGAAGTTCCATCATGCACAAAAAACAGTACTACATCTACATGTAATGTAACTGATACCCCCACTAAGGTTGTGTTCGTTTCTCCACTTCCCCAACTTCTACTCCCTCGTTTTTCCGCGCGTACGCTTCCCGAACTACTAAACGGTATAGTTTTTGTAAAAAAATTCTATAGGAAAGTTGTTTCCAAAAATCATATTAATCCATTTTTAAAAGTTTTTTAGCTCATACTTAATAAATCATGCGCTAATGAGCTATCTCATTTTCGTGCGGGATGAATGAGTTACGAACCTCAGGGTTCGAACACAGCCTAACTGAAGGTAGATTTGCTCCTTTGCCCCATAGTTGAGTGGCGTTTGCTCTCTAACCACACCCTCAGTGAATGACAACCAGGTCCCCGGGCCACATGCCCACATGTCATACACACATATGTGGCAAAGCCACAAAAAGGCAAAGTTCGTCCACTTATGCACGGAAAAATTGCAAATCTCCAAAGCGACTAGCTGGTTAAGAGGTGCCTAACAAATGTTACAGGTCAGGGAGATACACCAGGACCGAAAATTTTAGTTATTTTCCATCATTCATCCCAGTGCAGTTTTCACATTCTCGATTCCCAAAAGAAAAGAAAAAAGAATGACCTAGCACCACAGCCCACAGGTTTCTTATTGACAAAAGATAGTTCAAACATGGACTAGTATGCCAGTGAATACAAAAGGGACAGAAGGTTACCTCATGCTCATGCCCATGACCATGAGAGTGATCATCATGACCATCCCAAGGATGACGGAAACCCTGAAAGCATTATTATTTATTAAAAAGAGATGAATCAACGTAACTCAAGATCGAGGAAATCAAAAGATCATATTACCAAGAGAACCGCACCGTCCTGCTTAGCCCTGTAGAAAACCCAAAACCTGTACAGAGAAAACTTGGGTTATAAATGCAAACAAGTAAAAAACCCATGATATTAATAAGCAAACATCTGTAGCTGTTCATAATTGGATATGCTTGAAATGACAGAAAATAAATGGAATCAAGGACAAACTTGGTTACAGTCTTGCAATGAAAGATAGGTTACTTTTTTAAAAGGTAAAATTAAAAAATGTAAGTGAAGGTGCTAACAATGAGATTTATATACTCATTTTGCCATGATAAGATATTTGAGCAGAAGCTTCACAGTAGGCTGCGGATGACTTTGTCAAGAAGCATAAGAAAATGTCTAGCTGAAGAATAGAGTGGAAAAAAAGATGGTAAGGACTTTACTATCATGCATCTTTGTAGATTGATTGTGTCACGAAGTTGTGACATTCAGGTAGGATGGTACCCTCCAGTAGACCCTTCACTGGGCATGGAGCTCATATCAGACTTGCTTAATTATAAGTGCTTGGTTATTTAGTTGTTAGTGATTAGTATTTAGTGGGTGATGGATTTTAGTACAAGTCATTCATTCTCAGAGGATGTTTTTTCTCCCTGAAGTGCTGTTTAATGACGACCTCAAGGTGACACAGTAGTTTGTCCAAAGCTCAAAGCTAGTTACGATTCACAATCACGCTGGAGATATAAACAAGAGTAATTTGGCCATACGGTTGGTCTCCTTATTGGGCTTAATGCGTATTCATGTGTTGTGAATAAAGGTTGCAAAATGATGAAATTAACAAAAAAGTGGTTTGAAACGAACAAAGGAAAGACAAGAGTTGGAGCTTCTTCCCAGAGTTGTGAAGAAGAACATGGATGAAAAGGTGGTAAAAAGCTAGCTAAAAGAGTCTAAAATTTGCTACTACAACGCAACAAAATATTCCGAGTCATAATCGAATTCCCGGAGAGCCTGAATCGTGAAATTATGCTATACCAGCGTTGACATCGATGAGTACTACTCCATGAGGAAGTGTTCCGATACAAACAAAGAAGACGAAAATGAGAGCAGAAGAGGATCTGAGAGATCCCCAAATTGAGTAAACGTTTACTGCAATCCAATTCCTCTTTAATGTACAGTAACAAATCGCGCACAAACACTGGTTGAGCAGTTGAATGAATGAATCTACTACGGACTGGGAGAGGAAGACGGATCTCATCCGTTCAACGAGGATTGCAGGTCCAGATTTGGGGGGGAAATGGGCTAGCACCGAAGGATTTGGGGGGAGGGTGCGTGCGTACCACATGACGGCACAGAGGCCCTTGCCGGCGACGGTGTGCCAGCGCTTGTTGTGGGGGATGGTGTACCCCTTGTACGTCGTGCCGCCGCCGCCGCCCATCGCCGCCTCTCCTCTCGCCGCCGGCCGCTCTCTCTCTTCTCCTCGGATTCGATGGCTGCGTCTGCGTCACTGCGTGTGGTGTGGTCGACCGGTGGTGGGTTGGTGCGAACTAATGGGCCGGAAATAAAGGCCTGCTAATTAATCAAAGGCCCATTTGGTTATTCATCCTGGTGGCCCATCTCGGCCTATTATTCGTGGTCCTTTTCAACCAATTGGGCCGTGGGGTTTTCAGCCTAGCTAGTTTGCAAGTAGGAGAACATGAAAAAAAAAGTGAGATGTGGTGTTTGAACACAAATTAAAAACAAAGTATACTTCAAAAAAGAGATGTGGAGTTTGAACACAAATTGTGTATACTGTTTAATCTATTAAATAATTGAGTACTCCCTCTATTTTTTTATTTGAACTAACCAAGGTCATATGAAAAAGTAGTACTTCTCTAGCTTAAAATGTGGTTGTTTCGAGTTAAATGCGTTGTTATATATATTTCACAATATCAAATCTTATATGAATTGAAATCCTTCATTATTTTTTTTTACAAAATCCTACAAACAAAAGAGCCCATTAACTATACCAGTCCAGTGGGAAATCAATCATCCTAATCATCATTGGTCGGTCCATAGTTCAGACAAGCTCACTAAAGATTCTTTTCTAGAATGCCATAGGATTGTGAAGAGCTTTGCTTGCTTTACCACTCTGCAAGTCCAAAAAGTCGAGGAGAAAATAATGACAAGACATATGAATCAATTAATCACATCAAACATGCATGCCAGTAAGAATGCAGGGAATCCAGCTCCAGCACAAGCAATGCAGATTAAACACATGTCCAAACCTCAAGTAACTAACTATTGCCATGTAGAAAATTTAAGCCCTTTCTTCTGCAAACCCCAATCAGAGCACATGATTCCAGTTAAGAGATTGGATCAGAGAAAGGAGGACTGGCCCCCTTGTGGTGTTAATAAGAAAAGCAGTGTGCATTTGACATTCAGCAATCCAGGTAGGTAGGTTTAGTTTATGACATGAGGTAGATGAACATGTTCTTTCTCCAGTTCAAACACATTTTTTTGATCTTATGCTGAAACCTGATCCCCTCATGATCAGCAATTTCTTTGTTCTTTAGCAGGGCGTGTTCCATCTGGGTCAAAGCTCCCTATGAACGGACACTGACTCCAGTTGACGTTTTCGGCTGCTGATGTACTTATGATATTCAGCAATGGTCAGAGAAAATTGTTCATGTCCCCTCATGCATCAACAAATCTCCCCCAAATTTTGGTGACAAAATGTTTTTGTATTTCACACTTTTGAACTGGAGAAACTGGATATATATGTCGACAAAGGTTCATACGAATTGTGAATTTGTGCATGCATGAAAAGAAAATGTCGGCAGCTTCCCTGCTCGTTTGGTTGGTTGACAGAGCAGAAAAAAATTCAGTCAGTGACAGAACTTCAGAGTTGCAGATCATGCATCATTGCAACCACCAACATGACATGTTCAGAGATCAAATTAGTAGTAGTAATTAACCATCACAAAGAGTAGGTAAAAACTAGAAAAATGCCATGAAGCACATGTTAATTAATGACATCCGACAACTAATACACCGTACAATATTGTACTCGTTTTCGCGTCAAGTACAACAGTAGCTGTTGCCAACATTTTCAAGGATTCTTCTGCTCTGCATGCCAAATTGATTACACTAAACAAGGGATCAGTGCATAGCTGGCTGTATTTCATTTCAGCTCGACCAAAGCTACACACATTTACAAATCAGACCTAATTAAGCTAGCTAGGAGTTCATCATCATGCATATATGTCCGTATTCCACATTTGATGAGCACTAATGCACTAGGTTGGATCATGTGGCATGTACATTTGCTCTAGTTTGGCATTGGGTTTGGAGCCATTTGCATCTGGTCTAGATAAGGTAGTTATTTAGGTTGCCATTCTTGTTGCCTTCTTCACCTTCTTCTCATTTCCTTTGGAAAGAAATTAACTTGGAAAATTAGCTAATGCAAGATGATTAGACAGACAACTACGAAAATAAGGAGTTGGACATTTTCATGCAGATATATATGTAATTAACCTAGATGGTAGAGTAGAGTAGACTAGTTAGATCCATGTACTTAACCTGCCACTTGTGTTGTTGAGGAATTTTTTCATCTACTAGGTAAACCTAAGTTAGGTCGATGTACAATGCACATATATCTCCTTTCTACTAAGCTACTTCATGCATGCTGTCATGAATGCGTGTTTGATAGTAGTTTAACTTGTTTTTTTCATAATAATTTTTGTCATTAGATGATGCAAACTAGTGCATGTTGCAGATATTTATCTCTTGGGATTTGCCTAAGAAATACTAGAAGCTAGAAAAAAAGGGAAAAAGTTACTGATGCCACGTCAAGTATGAAGAATATAATGCATGCATGTACTGAAACTTAAATTAATTTGATCAGTATTTGGTCGGCACGCGACGTATGAAACATTTCAAATTTTAAACACACCGTACGATCGAGGGCAACTAGTCAATCAACTGGGATTATAGATTTGACGTCATTTCGAAATACATGTACTCCAGTTGTTGCTTGCATACGGCATGAATATGCCACTCGTATAATTTTTAATTAGTTAAATCGTTTAATTAATTACTGCAATGTGCCTGACCTGCCAATTATTAGTAAGATGCATCGATCACTTCTGCATCAGGCCATATATATGAACAGGAATTAATAGTAGCGTGGTAGCTAGGATCGTTATAGTTGAGTTTTGTTTACACTGTCAAGTCCAATGTGCAGATCGATTAGTACATATTTTGTTCATAATTAAATACTATTCCATTGGCTTATAATATTATTCTATAAGCCAGATGAGATATAGTAGCATATAAACCGGAGAACACTTCATGATTGGCAAACTGGATATCAATTAAGTTAATTCAGCACATGGTTCAGCTTTGAATTGAACTCTTTTGCGGCGTGCCACTAATTCAAACATGAGTCTTTTATAATTCAACTTAGAATTTAGTTATATCTCGTGGCAGAGATGCAGATCGTGCAGTTAAGTCAGATGATTCCATTCCCATGGTACAATGAAGTTGTATTTAACATGCCCGTAATAACTCGACGAACAGAATGAAGCTAACACTTTCAAAATTGGATATAGTAATACAAACTTATATTTATCATAGTCTTAATTTTATTTTTTATTTAATAAAATACTTCTTAAACTTGAAAATAATAAATAAAAAGTTGCTGGTATTACAAGCCCAATTTAGCACCTTTTGATTTAATTGTTATTAAAATTTAAAACTGATAATTACCAAGTCGTAACTGACCTGGAATCATGATTAATTAATAAACATAAAGTTTTTACTTGGTGCGGAGTCTCAACTTTTTTTATAAAATAATAAATTTCTAATTTTGTAACTAACGGATGCAAAGTTGTACTCGGCTTAGAGTCTCATTTTTAAGTTTCTTAGAGCTTTGATAAGTTTAATATTTTAAATTGATCAATATTAATTTTTGCCGTTGTTAGACTCTCAATTTTAATTTTGAAATCCTAATTCGAAAATTAGCAATTGTGAATGCCATGAATTCTTCTGTTTGTCCAAAATATTATTATTGGACCACCTATATGGATAGTCATATTTACCTTTTTTCGAGATTCAATTATTCACGGTACTATAATAATATTATAGTTATAAATTAAAAAAATATAGCAGACTTTTGTGGTTGCCGTCGATTGAAATATGTGTCATCTTTCATCTCTTTTGATCATGAGCGTTGCTCTGGTTTATTAATATAGTTATTAGAAGTAACTTTATCATTTATGTTTTTTCTTAGCTAGATCGATATGTGATTATCCATTGCGCTGGCATCACTCATATTTCATCGAAAAACCAAAAAAGAAAGAAAAAAAGATTTAGTCACTGCTAAATAACAATTATATCACTTTACTTTTTGTTGACAATAATACTTTTTTACTACCAGTAACTAGGATAATTGTATAAATAGATTTGAACCGTTCGATCAAATTAGATCAGTGGTTTATATTTTTTTTACTGCGAGTAGAGAGCATCGTAGTGGGACTATTTGATTATACATAGACAAGGAAATTGCTATACTTCTGCTGCAGCATGAGACTGAACTTAACACTCAAGAAACTGATGGTCAAATTTAATTCCTATATCTACTTATACTTCCATGGTTACCATGAAATAATCTCCTTTTCTGGACTTTGAAAATCTCCCTCTTTGTGGAAAGTTACATGATATATGAAATGCATTTATGCCTAACAACATGTACAGAAGGGAATATATTAAGGACATCCTTTTCACAAAGGACGTAGTCAAGCAAAGAACAACTTAATTATTCAACTAGCTATCTATCCATGACTTGTAACATCAAATTGGTCAATACTTTTAACTTCTTGTTGCAGCTTCAACATGCTGGAGCTTTTATTCCACATGATCCTCTTTTTTTCATGACCAAAGTACAACTTAGTAGTCTAATCTAGCAATTTATTTTCCTTAATATTCTTTGGAACACTAAATTAACAAGTAGTATATATTTTAAGCAAGTATTGCACTCTAGTTAACCCTTTGGTTAACTTGCATTTGGTAGCATATATTACATCAAGTAATTGAACTTTAATTACATGGATATACTATATATCTCACATAAATATATAAATATGACTCTATACTAATTGACATATCCCAACCGCCTTGTAGCACTTGAGTACTAATTGGATCAGCTTGATTAATTAATTAATTAATTAATTAATTCTTCGTGGGATTATAATTAACGCCGAATGCCAGCTCGCCGCGAGCTCACGTCCAGAGCGGCTCGTCGACCCAGCCGATGGGGCTGGCCTGCATGGCGGCGGCGGTGGCGCCGTCGACGACGTACAGCGCGTCGACGGGCGCGGCGGGGATGCTCCGGCGAGCTGCGAGCCGACGGCGGCGCAGTAGGCGGCCGCCGTTGTGGTGGGCTGGGGCGGCGCGGCGGCGGCCATCTCCATGCAGAGGAGCGCGACGAGGTGCGCGTGCTGGGCGCGGGCGCTGGCGAGCTCGGCGTGCGCACGCGCGAGCTGCGCCTTGAGGTCGTTGACCTGCTTCTGCAGCTGGCAGATGGCCCCCGCGCAGCCGTACACCGGGTCCCTGATCCGCGCGTTCGCCTCGTACACCATGCTGCTCACCGCGTCCGCCCGCTGCTCCTCCGGCAACTCCTGCATCCATCCCGACAACGACGACGACGTACGTTAATGGCGAGCTCGCCATGGCCGGCAACGCACCAATCATGAGTTAGTAGTTGCTTGCCTGCAGGAGCTTGATGATGTTGCTGGCGCCGAACACGCGGTGCGCGGTGGTGAACTTGTGCGGCTCGGTGGGCGGGAAGTAAGGCGCCAGCACGCAGCGGTCGACGCAGCGGCGCCGGAGGATCTTGCACGCCGCGCACGGGCTGAGCACCACCGTTGTCTGCCCAACCAGCGGCGGCGACGTCGGCGTCGGGGAGGGAGGCGCCGTGGCGACGGTGCAGGCCGTGTCGCTCGATGAGCCCATCTTGATTAGCGAGCTAGCTCTAGCTGATCGATGTTTGCTGGGTTTGGGGAGTTAAGTGGATTTGTGGCCATTGATGTGGTATATATAGAGAGGAGAGAGGAGAGAGTGTGAGAGTGGCAGCTCAGCTGGGTAAGCTGCTGTTGGAAGTGAAGCTGACTGTTTAAACCTAATGTTGGTAGGAATGGATGTTTGGACCTGTTATTAACTTGCTATAGTGCCATTAATTAGTTGAGTGTGTTGACACTTATCAGCTCTGCCTCTGACAATTAATTGAATTGAAGTGTGCCTGAAAATTAGACAGTGGATCTGTATATATTTGATCTTGATTGTTAGAGGAAAAGATTGAGTACAACTTAAAGCAGATAATAATGGATCAAAACAAATTACAATGGTTGATGCTTGATATTTATCGTGTATACTTGTTTAGTTATTTATCATTTACCTGATTTTTATCTAATTTCAGTCCCCTTTAGAAGGTTGGTTGTGTTCTTTCGGGAGGTTAGGAACCCTTTGTTTCTGAGACATAAAATGAGATGATAAATTAGTACGTAATTATTTAAAATTAGCTTAAAAACTTTTAAAATGGATTAATATGATATTTGAAAGCAACTTTTCTATAAATTTTTTTAAAGAAAAAATAATTCAAAAACATATGTGTAAGAAATGAAAGATGATGAAGTTAAGAAAGCATAGTATAGAATATAGGGAAAGATAGTTTCGTACAGACAGCCATAATCCACTCTATTATCCTCCTTTTCTCATGGTTCGTTCCGCACACACGTTAATTATAGGCCACCGCATTGCCTCTCCCTCAACCTCTCATTTACCGATCTACTCACTGCGATCTATTCATTGCCTGCTCTCCGCCATGTTGCCGTGTCTCCTCTGCACCCACGAGGCCCGCGGGACGCATCCTCCCAGCTACCTGCCACTGGTAGAAATCATTTTTGGTTGATATTCTCGATTTAAATAGTATTTAGGACTAAAAATTATTTTTAGTTTTGTTTTAAAAAGTCTACGAATTTTTAGGAACATTAGTCCTGGTTCAAATATTATTAGAGGTTGTCAGAGCGCTGACATCTTTAGTTCCGGTTGGTAACATCAACCGAGACAAAAAAATAATATCTTTAGTCCCGATTGGTGTTACCAATCGGGACTAAAGATGCCCGACGCTCTGACAACCTCTGACACAATCTATTAGTAATTAACATGGATCGCTCGCGGATCCATGTCTTTGACTAAATGGATAAACCAGAGTCCACATATTTAAAGATATTTGAACTGTTTAACAGGTAATGTCATATATCTTACTTGCTATTGCATATATGCGATTCTCGGATAATTACTAGCTAATTTTCAACTGCACGTAGGGCATAAGAACGACTTCGGGCGAATGTTCGCGGAAATTAAAAAGATAAGGTCTTCGTGAGGATAAACTTTTCAGTGAGTAACATGCTCCAAAGTTATTTTGAATCATTACTTTGTTCTAAAATATGAAATGTATTTTAAATCTATCGTCGTTTCTCTTTTAGTGTGCAAAACAGTCGCATGACAACAACTTATGCGGATACTATGTCTGCGACTACATTTACCGCTTTGTGACCGATGTCACAACTATCGACGATATAGATGTATGTATAACAACCATTCATACATTTACGTCTCGATTTCTTATTCACTTCATATATTTATTTCTCGTTTATTCGAATTAATGACAGCTTATACGAGTAAGAGACAACCTCCCTCACGAGACTTTCATACAAGCTGCTCAGAAAAAATTGATGAGATTTATAAACGAGCAGATCATTGATCCCGCGGGGGAGTTTTACTTTCATTTAAGTAACTTAACCACCAGATCCACAAAATAAACAAATTTTTGTAACATACGAAATATATATGGATATTGTACATATGTGTACATATTTTAGTAATATATGTATATATTTTCTTTCTTAAGTTCATTTATATGTGTGTAAATTATATATTTATACATATATATATGATATATATGTATAAATATATGTGTGTAAAATATGTATATGTGTAATATTGGGCAGCAGCACTACTGGAGAAAGGAGCAAATTTAAAAAATAAAAAAATCTTTAGTGCCGGTTGGAGCCACCAACCAGGACTAAAAATGGAAGAGCCGGCCCCGTGGCTCCGTCATATTTAGTCTCGGTTGGTGGCTCCAATCGAGACTAAAGATGCATCTCAACCGGGACAGATGACGATCTCTAGTCACAGTTTGATAATCGGTACTACTGGAGCCAACAGGGACAAGTGAGTCTTTCTCCAGCAGTGTACCTCTCACCACTTTATCCACTTCATTATCATTGCAGGGCTTTTCTCTCTTCTTCTTGGGTGAGATTCCCTAGCCCCATCTCTCCTCTTTCGTCTCTGTGGCTCACACACCACCGCATCCGCCATCACTACCCCCTCCCTCCTCACCTCATAACCATTTCGATGAGATCTTCTCTCCCTTCCATTCGCCTTCTCCCTCTTTTGGTGTTGAAGGTTGAAAACCACTCTAGTTCTCCCCATAGAATTGTATTTGTACATATGATTTTACCGGTATCCAAATATTTTATAACAAAAATTAGCGGCTGGCCATGTGAATTTCTGTAACGAACTTTTTTTTAACCAGAATTAAAGAGCTTGCAACGGTCATGTGAAAGGTATAGGACGGTTAGCTAGTTAAACGCATGCAGCTTGTGTTCCACGTACGTACGTAATCCATGTGCATGTACGTATGTACTTACGTACGCGCGACCGTATACCGCCGCTAGCACACGCACGCATGTTATCGATTTCCCTCTTCTTGACATATGCATATATATAGCAGGTACTATATAATGGCCCTAGCTATAATAATAATATTAGCATGCTACATATCTTTCACATGATAAACCTTAGTGTTTTTCACATGTGTATTAATGAAAAACGTTTTGTGATTGGACTGTACGCATCCAAACGTCATGATCTATTTAAAAATTCACCCTAAGAGATGAGAAGTGACAATATATGGAGTATTTGGAGAAAAAATAACGGTCAACTACTGAAATTTAAGTGCATGGATTTGAAACGAAAACTTAGGGATGTATAAGAGATCGTAAAACAAATTAAATTCGGATTCCTAGAATTTATTCTCAGAAGATAGTACATGCATGCACACACGTACATTGGTGCGCTCAGTGATAAAGTGCGTAATTATGCATTTGTGCTACTTGAGGCTAGATCTTCTATCTCTTAATTAATTTAAATGTAGGTTAGACGTATCATAGTAACAGATACAGCTTTAAAATAAAGATAGGACGGCCCCTAACAAGGAGCCCTAGTTGTCTGCTGGCTAGGGCACCGGTGTATGGCGCGTAGAACAGCACACACAAAATAAAGAGCTGAACAAATATCAAAGTCAGACAACAATGAGCATAATCACGAAGACAAGACGACGATGGATATGCCTTATGCCTGGAATTAGGGATAAAAATGGCCAAAAACAATATCGTTTATTTAGAAATGATTTAGCTGGTTGGTAATTTTCATAATTATCAATTTAATCATTTAGTGTGGAGTGCTAAAAGAAACTAGAAAAAAACAAATTTTATATAACCAAATCAGAAACGGTAAAAAATGATACTAGTAGATCAATAATTTTGGTTTTCATCCCTAATTAAAGTATTATGGGTTGATGATGAGTTGGTGGTTAATGGGCTGCTACACCCAAGACTAGCTAGAAGAGAGATCTGACGGTGTGGGACGACGTGGACCATAGCTGGACCAGTCAATCCACCCTATCCAATGTGTGAGTCTGTCCCTTCTATATGGGTATGTATATGCGGATGTCAATGCTTATATGAGCGAAAAAATTAAAGTCACGATGAAATGAACTGAGAATGAACTTGAAAGATGCATAAATAATTTCCTCTATATATGTATGTGCGCAATTCTTTGGTAGCAAAAAGGAAAGGCGGCTAGGAATATTTTCAATTTGTCTCATCTATTATATGACTATAGTACCAAACTACCAATCATCATTATTGCCAATACACAATTAATATTGGGCACGTAGACATGCTGCATACCACGAAAACATGCATCTAGCCTATCCTATAGCGATTAACTAATTATTTCGTCATAGAAACAACACATATACCAACCAGCTTGCAAATAATAATTCATCATGCATCACGCGTGTATATTGGCAAGGTAGTTGTAGTGGAATCTCGTCGTGTATAGACTACCACTACGATTCATGCCCTATATTAATTAATTTCGCCTGTGTATTGATTTCTTTTCTTGAAACTGAATATACCGATTTCTAAAGTAGACATAATTGTATATGCTTCGCCGTGTGGACTTTATAAGTTAGAACAATAATATACTTTTACGTGCTAACCATCATCATATCGTCTCTCTGTTACCTAAAAATTGAAAAGTCATGGGGGTACCAAATCAACCATATGCATGCATGAAGCATCTGGCCCTTTTTGATTACTACGTGCCAGTGCTTTCGCAGTCAAATCAGTTAACCTGAAAGTGTATATGCATGCTGGGCGGGAGTAATTATATTTGTACGGAAACAGTATATAATGGACATTATATTTAATTTGCAGCGAAAAGGATAAAGTGGAGAAAAATATCTACACTAATTCTAAAATTAAGATCCAATAATTCACAATTATTTTTTTAAGTGTCATGAACTATTGTAGACTGAGCCTAGCTCAATTGATAGGTTCCTTACGATTAAACTTGTTCATTCGAGTTTAAATATTAAAATATTAATTTGGTATTTTTTGGTAGAAGATATACCTATCCATATTACTGATTGTTCCATCTTCAACGATCTAAAATTATGTCATATAGTTTTTTAAGATGCTCATATGGATAAGGTACATGTGTATGAGATGAGTATGCACGCATGTACTTCCTTTACAATAATCTTTTATTTAATTTATTAACTTAATTTCTTGTATTTAAATCAATCACAATAATCCCATTTAATTTCACCAACTTTTAAAATCATCACGTAAAACTTTAGAATTCTTAACATTTTGGACGGATGAAATAGCTCAAACAGATGTACATACGTCAAGCATGCACAGTGTTACCGCATACAATTAATTTCTATGTATATGCATGTACTCCCTATCTAGATGTGTTCAGATTCATATAAATAAATTAGGTTTTTTTAGACAAACGGAGTACATAGTATATGGCCAGAGAGAAGAGGTGAGGGGTACGGTTGTTGTTGGTCGGATAGATTAGATAGACGATGGCGAGAAATTCAGAGATGAGGTTGGTAGATCGAGGTAGTAGCTAGCTAAATGGTTACGCTGATAATGGAATGGCTGGAGCGCACTTTGTGAAGACCTCAGTTGAGCCCAACCTGGAACGATACCGGGATTAATTAGCAGCCAGTAGTCTGCACGTAATACACAGCAAATCAACTCTAGCTCTGCAGATTATCCTCGTCAGAAATTAAATTCAGACGACGCGTAGACAGATGCATCAGAAGGATCTACTGCATTATGTATGCATCTATGCATGCATGTCTGAAGAAAAGGTATGGAAAGAAACAGAGAAATTGGAAACCAGAGTATGATGAGATGCTACGACAGTTAGGTATGGTGATACACCCACAAACTCAAAAAGACCTCAACTCCATTGATCTAACCTTCTTGTTTCTGTTAAGTATGAACGAGGTTTCCATGCAGCATATATATGGGAGGCTATAGCTAGCTAAGGACTCACTGTTGATTAGCATGAGAGCATATCTGCATATATGCAGTGGAGGAGAATTGAAGTAGTACAGGCATTGTGCTTGTCCCACATATATATATATATATATATATATATATATATATATATATATATATATATATATATATATATATATATATATATACTCCAGGAATAAAATAGATACTTCGGGAATCGTTGGATTATTGTATTTTTGACCTATCGATAAAATAGTAAAAAAATTTAAAAAATATAAAATTTGATATACAAGGCGATATTAATATGTAGAAGAATTTGAACGGTTCGGATTTTCAATTTGAGTTTTTAAATTAGAGATCCGGCCACGCTACACGGGATGGGGCTGCGGCGCGCCACACAGTAGCCCATCTCTCTCTCTATATATATATTTCTCAATTATTTTTTCTTTTCTTTTTTTTGTCTGTGTGGGATTCATATACATATACATATTGATGAAAAGAGTAAAATACATTAATTAATATAAATATGACTTTAGCTTTTCAAAAACCAGATAAAAAATTAGTTGTTCGACTTTTCAAGCTAAAAGGTCACTTATAAACTGGAACAAACAGCGCATAAATGTGGTATATATTTAGGTTTAAAACTACCTTATACCCCTTACATATTACTCCTCGATGGTACCGAGAGGTATGTGGTAATTTAGGATCTAGATATTATTTTATATATAACTATCTATAAAGCAAGTAGTGTTTTCACTTAAATTTTGTTTTGTCGGCTATTTTATAAAAACTCCTTGAGTTTTTCCGAAATTAACCCATAGTCCGCGTGACTATTTTTAAAAACCCAGTTAAAGAAAAAAAGATTTATTTTGCAGAAAACCCCTTGAGTGTTTATAAAATTAAACGTAGTCCCAATGTGAAAAGAAAGAGAGGACTTGATAAAAAAGACCTCCTGCGTCCTCTCTTCCGTCTCCATCCGTGCCGCGTCCGCGCCGCTCTGCGCCCCCTCCCTCCCGTCGCCGCTCGAGCTCCGCGCCGCCGCGTGACCTTTGCCCTCCGCCTATTCCCTTCCTGCGTCATCGTCCGTTGCAACGCACGGGTATTTTAATAAATTCGAAACTAGACTCAACATTTTTAACATTTAAGGACCTATATAACATAACACGCTAATAAATTTAAGGAATATTTTACTCCAACAATATATGGGCACAGCGCTAGCTGCCATGCACATTTTCCTCTTACATTCATCTGATGCCTTTTTCTCCCGGCTGCAAATGGCAGCGTACCGAACTCCAATTCGGCGCAGACGCGGCGAGAAAATGGTCAGAAAGACAGGTACAGCAGCCAGCACTAGTACTGTATCTTGCACTGTTCATGCGTACACGTATGCACAGCACACAGCCTGTTTCTGCACAGGAATAATTAGGACGATAGCGAAGCTATCTCTGAATCTCTGATATGATATGGTTTTAGATTTCTTCAGTTAACGTACTACAGTATATATGGTTCTCTTTTTCAAAGCACCACTTGATCGATATGGGCTCATATGAATGATCGTTTGATGCCATGGTAGTGCTCTAGCAATCTAATCTATCCATCTCAAAAAAGGAGGCAACAGTATTCTGAATACTGAATACTGAATACACTTTCATTTTCAGCATTGAAGTTCTGATGGACATGCCAGGCCGGGTGCACGGTCTGAGATATGTAGTAGACATGTGTCTTGGCCCAGCATGATTTGGGCCTTATCACAGATTCACAGGGCCAATGGATCATTCGGCTGTTGGGCCTAGCCCAGTACACCCAAAAGGACAAGTGGCCCATAAAGTGCATTTCATCAGATATGAGTGATTGGCCACAATGGGATCAATCCTAACATAAACTTGCAGTTTTGATTAGTTTTAATTCCTCCCTCCATTTCATAATAACTGACACTTGACACTATTCACTTTAGAACTTTGATCACTCGTCTTTTTCCTTAATATTTATAAACACTAAAGATTATGTCATATTATTAAAGTGTGGTATGCCCTAAATACAAACATAAAACTTTTTGTTTATTTTGGTCTAACAATTTGAAAGTAATAACGGTTAAAGTTTAAATAAAAAAGTCAAAATTATCAATTGTTAAGAATCAGAGGGAGCAATGGTCATCTCTAAAGGACACATGAATCTAAACATAACCAGGTCTGCATTTCTGGAGTAGTGGCATTTCTCACTGCATAGCTGCAATCATCCTGCATCTGCAGCAGATGAAAACAAAACAAGGAACTTTTTTCTTTCAAACCAGATGATGGCCACTGCTTCCCAAAGTTAAGACACCCCGGTTAAAGTTTCGGAGTATCAAAGAACTGTAGAAATGGTAAATGTTATGCTAGCAATTGATTGCACTATCCACATCAAACACATCAAGGGATGCAAATTGCAAAAAACCCCATGCCAACCATCCCTTTTGGTTGGCATCTTGTCTGTTGCCCAGCAACCATTGCTGAACCTGTTCATTGGCTCCATGTTGTTCTGGGCAGCATGTGCCATTTGCCCTGCTGACCATGCTGCTGTATAGTTTATGAATGCATGCAGATGCAGCAGAGGAGATGTCATCACACACATGAAAATTAGTACCCACACCACCATCTTTTGGACAGTTTTTTTTGGCTGGCGTTATACTAGCCTTTGATGGCAACCTAGCAATGCCATTGTTCAGGGTGGTTTCACTTCTTTATTTGCCCTAACTAACCTAGTTAGTAGCTTTTTTGTTGTTCACAGATGCTTAATTCACATGTGAATCTGTTAATGCTGAGCTTGTTTATTTAGTTGCCTTAGCTTACAGTAGTTGAGATAAGTAGAGATCAATCATTTTTTTGTTTACTGCCACTAGATTCTATCAAAACAAAGAGGAAATTTCAGAAAAGAAATACTGAATTTTTTTGCCATTTTGCACACCTGCACCTGCAACTCCGTCATCAGAACAATCTTTCTGTTTTCTGAAACCAGGTAGCTTTTGATGCAACTTTCTAGGTTAACTCCAAGTTACAGTGAGTGCTGCTGGGTCTGTCCTGCATTGACACGTGTAGCACTGCCTGGATTTGGTCGTTGGGTGATCATCTCGATCAGTGTTCATGGCTCCACTTTTAAGGACTAATTATCAGTAAAGTAAAGAACTTTATATAATCCTGAATTTTCAAGTGATGAATCACTTTTAAGATGATAGCCATTGTCTTGTGTGCAGTAGTCATTTACGTAATCCCTTAACAAACAGCTTGTTTTTCACCATGGAATCATTCAAGCATTCAGTTTGTGGATCATGATGTCTCTGTCCTCTCTGTTCCATCACATTCTTAGTGAATGAATCTCTTGCATTTCTGCTGTTATTTTGATGCATTGAAGTTTATGTTTTCTGAGTTTTGGAATGTTGCCTCCCACATGTTTTTTTTAACTAGGATACCAAGCTCTCCCCATTTCCATTAACAGAAATGAGATATTACAGCATAAAAGTTCCTAGCAGGTTCTGCTAATCCAACGGATAACAGCAAACTAAAGTATCATAAAGGTCTACTTTCCAAGACAGATATAGCCTCGACATCTCACAACATTCACCCACAACATATGAAGAGATTTCAGCCTGCCCCAAACCACATTTTCAGAGATTCTCCCCCAGGACATAATACAAATTTCTCTCAGCATATTTCTTTCAGTATCCTCCATTAGCCTTGTAGCCTTCTTGTCATGAGCTCCCATCCATGATGTGCACCGTAGATCTCACTTGTCACTTGCCCGAGCAGCTTGGCCTCCTCCGGAAGCCTTCCTGCCTCTTCCTCCTTGCTCTGCAAGGTGTCCCATTGAGAGACATAATGAGCAACCTGAAAAATAACCTCCATGGGGTCTTCTTTAGGCAACTTGTTTTCAAAACTTGATTTGTTTCTTAGTTTCCAAATTGCCCAAAGAACTGCTGCAACCCCTCACTGCCACAAGATTTTGGGTCCTCTTATTAAACCCCTTCAACCAAGCCCCCATCATCCTCTCCATCATGAGCTCTTAGGGTAGCCCTATCAATGTCCTGCATGTGCCCTAAACATGATCCAACTTCATACAAGGCTAGATAGTTTTTCATTTCATCTGGCAGCCCAACCACATTCACCCACACTGTGTTCATTTTTCCTGATGCAGCAGCTTTCTGAGACCATTTTTTCACAAATATCTTACTTCAGTACCCTTTAGCTTGAAATCCTCATTCTGCTAATTCCCCAAGCCTCTCCATATTAGGGAATCTAACCAGAAAGGTCTCATTTGGTTGTGTTTTTGCTTTCCAGGTCCATTCCCACTTGAATTGCATACTGAAACCTTCTTCCGCTTGTTTTTCAGTTATCATTCCCCTAGAGGAAATTGATACTATTCCAACAGGGTTAGCATGTTCCTTATTACTCACAGCTCTAGTGTTTTAAATCAAAATACATCCTAATCCATTTGCAGCACGACCTACATATCTAGCAACCGTTTTCTTGCTTTCCAGATAACAATCCAAAGTACGATGGTTGTCTCTTCCACAAATCACACAATAAATCTAAACCTTGCAATCCCTAGTAACATGACCATGAGCCTTACATCTAGTGCAAAAACCTCTAGGACTGTCAGCATTTTGTGGTACCTGATTTAAGCCCTGCATCATATGCTCTTGATTTCCTTGCACATTTTTTGGCTAGAACGGGGAAGACACCCGTCCAAGATTTTAAGATTGAAAGGAGAAAAAACAGTACAAAAATTCGGCTACCAACAGTAGCCTCGACTAGACCTATTTAGTCCGGCCGAATTAATGCTAATCTAGGACCAGAAAAGGAAGCAGAAGCCCCGGGCAAGCCTCCGAAGCCCTGTACATCGTCCGACAAAAACTATTCTCGGGACTGAAACACCCCCGCGGCTATCCAAACGCCGATTTCTTCATTTATGTCGCCAGCCAGCTGCGCTACTGATCTGGCCTTGTTTTCAAAAATTCGGTCATTTCTTTCCTTTCATATCATCCAACAAACAAGTTGGACCATTGCATCGAAGTTCTTTCTGTTGTTTCCCTGAACCGATCGGCGGGCTTGAAGCCACCAATCTGTGAGCTCACCCCCCCCCTTCTGAAGGAATCAAGAAATGGATCCCAAACCAGGTTCTCATCCTCAACCACACTCCCTCCGCGTAGCCACAGGTAATAAAAAGATGTTGACATGTTTCTTCATGCAATCGACAAAGTACACAAGAATCCTGATGGGGCCAATTCCTCCCCGCGAGGTTGTCCGCCGTTAGACAGCTTTCTCTCAGCATGAGCCAGGTGAAGAATTTTATCTTTGCTGGGACACGGGACTTCCAGAAAAGCGCTCCATAAGAAACATCCTCTGTCGTCTTAAAAAAACCACTCATAAGCTGACCGAACAGAGAAAACTCCATTGCTTGACGACAACCAGTCCAACCTGTTTTCTGTGTTTTGCAGAGCACATCCACTCACTTCATCCCAAAGATGCAAGAATTCCGCCAAAGCTTCCAGGGATAGGGATCCTTGAATCCATTTCATCCATTTATTGTTTGGTAAGGCTTCCCCCACCGTTAGTTTTGCCCGACGAACATAAGAATATAATGTAGGCCATCTCCTGACAAAGCTCCCGTTCCCATCCCAATTATCGGTCCAGAATTGAGTGTCCTTACCATCCCCAACGACAAAGCGTGCTGCTGATTCAAAGATGAGTTTTATATCTTTCGCCGCCGTGTGGCCCGCCCTTGCCCAAGGTCTGTTCTTGTGTTCCACCTTATTTGCACACCATTGTAAACGTAGAGCCTGCCCTTGAAGTGTTAGATCTTTAATCCCTAGCCCTCCCTTTTCCACCGGCCGACATACCTTCTTCCAAGCCACTAGGCAATGCCCTCCCCCTACATCTTCCTGCCCTTTCCAGTGGAAGCCCCGACATTTTCTTTCAATTTCTTTTATAGCCCACCGAGGGAGCTCTAAGACCGCCATGAGGTAAGCCGGAATCGAAGAGAGGACTGACTTGATCAGACATAATCGACCATCAGTCGATAACATCTGGGGTTGCCAACCCGCCATTTTCTTTCCTAATTTGTCCAACGTCGGTTGTAATTCTGCTTTTGTTGGTCTCCTTGTCCCCAATGGTATCCCCAAGTAAACTATCGGGAAATTCTGGACATTGCAATTGAGCACCTGCTGCACCATGGCCAATTGATCCTTTGAACAATGCATCGGAGATATTGTACACTTGGAAAGGTTGACTGATAACCCTGACGCCTTGCCGAACAGATCCAAGATCCCTCTAACTACTTGAGTCTCCTCCAATTTAGGACGAAAGAAAACAACAACATCATCTGCGTAAAGGGAAATGTGAGGTAGTTCCTGTCTCGGTTTTAAAGGCTCAAGAAGCTTTGTCGACACAACTCTTTCAAAAAAGCCCTTAATGTATCCATCACAAGCACGAACAAAAGCGGTGAAAGGGGGTCCCCCTGCCTTAGCCCTCTTCCTGGCTTAAAAGGTTGCGTAGACTCTTCCCCGCACATCTTCGCCAAACCCTCGATCCTCCACCTAAGAAGTCACAAAAGTCCCTATCACTAGTGTTGATGAAGACGAACCCTCTGCTTTTTGCCAGATTTGTTGTATCCCCTTGTCTTTGTTCTCCTGGATCGATGCTAGAGGTTCCTCTAGGGCTGAGCAGTTTTGCACCGAAAACCAAAAAAAAAACGAATCACACCAAACAGAACCGAAGTATGCGATTTTTCGGTTTCCAGTTTCCTTTTCGGTTCGTGGTGTTGCAGAAACCGAATAATTCGGTGCGGCTTCAGTTTTTGATGTATGAAAGTCGAACCCCCGAAAAAATTGATTCCCAGCTCGACCGACCATATCCTAACCAGTCTTGGGCCGATTCAATCCAATCGAGCGGCAGAGAAGAAGAAACCCTAACGAATAGTGTCGCGCCGCCTCCGCCTCCTCCTCGACGCGTCGTGTCGCCTCCGCCTCGGCGCGCCCCTCCTCGCCGCACCGGCTCCGCCTTGCCACGCCCCTCCTCGTTGTCGCCTTCCTCGCCGCCTACGCCTCGCGCCTCGTCACGCCCACCTAGCCGCCTCCTCCTCGTAGCCGCCTTCCTTGCCGCCTCTTGGGGTCCGGGGTGCTTGCTTCTGCTTCTTTGGTTTTTAGTAAAAACCGAAAACCGAACCGAAAAAATCGAACCCGAATTTTGCGGTCTTTAGTATTTACAAGAACCGATTGGTTATTCATTTATGTCAAACCGAACTTTGCGTAGGAAAAAACAAACCAAACATGCGGTTTTAACCGAATGCCCAGCCCTAGGTTCCTCTTTCAGCACCTGCACCTGTGTATCCACCTACAGTGGTGGTCGCTGATCCCCCTGCTGCGGCGGATTATGCGTCGATGGTGGCGGAGGGCCTCTCCCCCAGCCGAGAACTCCTCCTGGCCCATTCCTTTGGAAGGGTGGGCAACGTGGCTGCCACCTGCTTGGCCGGAATCTGTCCGCCATTGCCGCTCCCATCTCCTTCACCACCGATGTGAATCCACGTGAATCACACGTCCCCATCCCCTTCCACCTCCAATTTCCTCCTCCCACTCCCTCTCTCAGCCACTTCACACCCTCACCCGACTTGACTCTCCATTTGCCACCAAAACCCTCTCTCTCACACAGCCCAAATCTTCGAAGACGTTGGAAGGTGTTTGAGATATGAAGCAATGGCGATGGCGATTTTAGGTCAAGGAATGACGTAGATGGATCGAGGGAGGAGGTAGAGAAAGGTAGCAACGCGCCTGGCATGTTGTCCTACTCCTTACTGGATCAGATCTGCCCCACTATGCCCTCCGACTCCGATCGCCATGGTCGGGGTCCTCTTGTCGCAGTGTCTACATCTGTCCTTTTGTTTTTGGTTCTCATGTAGGATTTCAGCATATGCATGCTGATTGCTCTGCCTTCCACATACGATCTGATAGTCCATATCAGGGTTCACCAAAATGTTCCCGAGCTATAAACCAAGAGTCAGCCGTTCTCTTGGTTTTTGCAGAAACCATTGCAGAAACCATTTGAACGTTGTTGCCTCCCAATAAAATCTAGTCATTTTTTAAAATAAACTAAAATTTAGTTTTTTTACAAAAAAATAAAATCGAGCGATATAGCAGGCCAAACGAACCGCCCAACACAGCACGTCCGTTAGGCACGACTCTTGTAGCGGGCCGTGTCGTGCCGGCCCACGTGTCGCCCCCCAGGCCCAAGCACGGCCCAAGGCGAGGTCATGTCGTGCCGTGTCGGCATGGGCCCGAAAAGGCCCACATGCCGGTTTTGGCCCGCGTGCCAATTTCAGCCGGGCGACACTATTCCCCGTCCAAAAATTCAAAAAAAGCTATTCCCGTCGAAAAATTTAAAAAATATTAGCCATCCAAAAATTCAAAAAGAAACTATTCCTCGTTCGAAAATTAAAAAAATATTCCTAGTCCAAAATTTAAAAAAAACTATTCCTCGTCTGAAAAATATGAATTGCCCGAATAAAAAAACAAAATAATCATACTTAGTAAAATATTTTAAAACAATATGGGGAAAAATAGTAATGACCTTTTTTGATGTTTATATGATACATGTTGCCTCGTTAAAAACTGTCATGTAAAAACTCATATATGAATCTGAGAAAACCATGACAAAGAAAAAAGTACAACCTGGTCTTCATCTAAATAAAGGTTCTCGAACTGGTCGACCAATTTTTGGTTGCCAGTAGTGTATTGGGCATGTTCTGCAACTACCTCCCAGTCTTTAACGCTTAGTAGCATTTTGACGTGCTCGCTGCTCAGACTTGTTTCTCTGTCTTCGATAATTCTTTTGCATAGACTGAAGGCCAATTCGGAGGGCACCGTAGATACAGGCATCGTCAACACATCTCGTGCTAGTTTTGAAAGCACAGGATATGACATCTTGTGATCATTCCACCACTCGAGGACGTTGAAGTCCGATGATTCGTGCCTGATGGCATCGCTATCCAAATAGTTGGACAACTATTCGGCGGGACCATGCGATCCAGCATCTCCACTTGCTGTTGACGAACTGCTACCACCACCATGGCTAGAAGATGAGCCACCCCAAAATTTGCCCCACTGTAATTTTTTCTTACCTGCTGCAGGGGAAGGTGGGGGTCTTGCAAGCGAACTCCCTGAAACTTTAGTTCATACTTTGCAAATACCTCATATAATTTAGTTTAACATCAGCATAATAGATAGTATTATCAACCCTATAGTATCTCCAATGAGTGATAGAATATTGAGGAATACCCGTAATTTTCCCCTAGGATCAAGAATAAATACAAAAGCATACAGCATGGGATACTTTTCTAATATTTAAGATATTTTTGTTTCATACTAAAGATAACATGCATTAAAAGTTCATCATTTTCATAATCTTTCAACAAAGTGGCAATTTGAAGAATATTATGCAAAAATAAATTAGCTGTTGGATAATATACTTGCAATAAAAGAATAGTGGAGTATGGAAACGTTTGAAGAAATTGATAAAATCTTTCAACAACGTGCCAGGTATGATCAGTCAGTATTGATTGATTGTCATTGTTTCTTGGGCCATTAGGTGTTTGAAGGAAAACAGTAAGTAATTCCTAGCAAGGTAATACAACCTTCAACATCGATGCATTCCATCGATGTTCCGCATCGGTTAAAAACTTACGTGCGGGCTTACCCAATGCACGACAATACCTCTTCCATTGTGCAATCCGTGGGTTTGAAGCAGTTAACCACATGATTGCTTGACGAACCACGTCGATGTGTACATTCACTCTCTTAAACCCAGATTTAACAATTAGATTAATGATATGGCATGCACAACGTTGATGCAGAAGAAATGATTCAGCATAAACATAAAATAATGGCTGCAGAATTTTCATGGCCTTAGAATTAGCAGATGCATTATCTAAGGTTACAACAAATATTTTATCAGCAAGGTTATACTCATTAATAACCTCTTTAATTCTCTTCGCTATATTTTCACTGGTATGTGCAACATCAATTAACTTTAAGCCAAGAACTCTTTTTTGCATTTATTAGTCATCATCAATGAAATGTACAATTACACTAAGGTAATCCTCTTTCGCCCTACTACTCCATATGTCTGAGGTGACACTAACAAAAAAGGTGCATGTACTAAATAATTTCTTAAGTGATTCACAACCTTTGTCCTAAACATTTTCGAAATCACGGGTTCTGATTTGTCTACTAACAACTTTAAACCTAGGATTATGAAGTTTGGATGTAATTTTCAAAAGCAACACTTTCACCAAAGTTCAAGGGTAAATCTTGTCTAGCAATTAAACGGACAAGATATTCTCGAGCTACCATAGGATCGTACTCCCATATATGTACCATACCATCAGGATTTAGTAGAAGTTGCTGCTGGCATAGTTGGATTCCTTGCTTCTTCGCACAAGCCTCAGCATGCCGCTTCAAGTGTCCTGTTCGACCAGATGATTTTGTATACAATTTATTTCTATATATTCTACATCTCGCTACTGTTACCTGTCTTTCGTCAAGGCCTATCACGACCACCTCATTGAAATGTTGCCAAACACCGGAAGTTCTTTATCTCTTTGAGTCGGTGTTCGTTGATGCACTCCCGCTCATAATGTCAGATCCTTCTGAACCCACCGACGCCGAAACCGATACCTCCTCCACAACTAGTGGTGCTGGAGTCGATCCGGTGGCATCATAATCACCAGTTGGGAATGACCCTGACAGGTAATTAGGGTCAAAATCACCTAACGTGAACGATGGATAGTTCGGATCCATTATAAAACGTTGAATATAACATAAACAAATTTTAGAATATTTATTCACAAAAGTAACATAAAAATACAAACAATACATACATATGAATATATCACGTACATACTTTCTTACCACCTTGTCTTCATACCTCTGCTTTGCATTATTTTCAACTTAGAAATTATTTTTGATTTTAGACAAAATTTGTTCAAATTTTATCTAAATCAAAAAATCAAGCTATTAAAGAGCACAAAATGAGATGTTTGGGTGAGGGAATGCTTGGGTGGGATGCCATATTTATAGGATGAAATTTAATATTTTTTGGGATTTTTTTGGATTTTTGAATTTTTGAGCTGCAGCGGCTAATTTCAAAAACTAGCCATTCCTGGCCGTTAAAGTGCCATGTGTCAGGCTCTGATTGGATGCTATGCTAGCCGTTGGACGCCGTTGGTCGGCCGACCCCGTGCCCCCGCCACGTGTCGTCACCTGAATGGACCGTCCCTCCCCGCCATGTCGTGTCTGCCCGTGGGTCGTACCGTGCCGGTACGCTACCGTGTTCGTATCATGTCGTGTCGATCCACGAGCTGCAGCGTCGACCCAAACATGGTATGGTTGAACGGGCCATACCGACATGACTCACGAGCCATCATACTGTGGCGCGCTATAGTGCACATGTGTCTGGGTCGGCTCAGCTAGACACGGCCTCCTAGCCCATCTGGCCACGTATATCGAACGGCTTTTGTTGTCGAGATTCGGTGTTTTTGTTAACCCTGGTCTATACTGTCGCTTGTACGTATGATTTTCGGTAGCTTGTCATTTTCCCAGCAACAACTTCTCCCTTTCTGCCTGTCTTGATCAACAAATATACAGTTCATTTCATAAATATTTTCTTCATTTGATTGTTGCTTACGTAAAGTAGTTGAATTACAACTTAAGCAGTAGGAGTAGTCGTCAGTTGCAGCATAGCTTTCACTGACGTCTCCTTAAACAAGTTGTTAATTAGCACAAGTATATTTTTTTCTCTATGTCCTTTTGTGTTTCTTCTTTTTGCTACAATTATTCGGGTAGAAAATAAGAAGCGACCAATGCGAATTCCTTCCTCTTTTCTGACAGTGATGCTTCTGTTTTTTCTTCTCTGATAATGCATTGCTTGCTGCTTGCTTCCACGCGGTAAGAGAAGAACTGAAGAAGAGTTTCAGAGTTCAGACAAAGACAGATCACCGAACCAGTAGCAATCTAGTCGATGAGTAGTCGTCAACTAGACAATGAGGATTAAGAGTTCATGCACGAGATGGTCGAGGAGGAGAGCCGGAGATGTGGGGAGGAGGAAATTCAGAAGAAGAAGAAATGTCAGTGAGAGATGGAAGCAAATTCAGAGAAACGCACACGGCGAACTGGAGATGCAGCAAAGTGGCTGACTGAGATAATACGGGCCAAGATCGATCGATCGATCGATCGAGCCTGAATTTTCTTGAAAGTGGCTCACATTAATTAATTTTATTCTTTTGTTGTACTAACAAGTTTGCAACGAAGAAACGGGATCATAATAATTCTCCCAACGAGCTAATTCGAGCGAGTATAAGCAGCTAGATGACAGAGCGATAGGTGAGCCATCCATCCTGCAGTTCCTGTCTCCACATCGTCGTCGTCGTCTCCCAAACTCTGAAAGTGACCAAAGCCAAACTTTCATGGACCAGACCCAAATTATATAGCCTGCATGATCACCATTATTATGGAGAGAGTATCATGTTACTGCAGTAGATTAATTATCAGTATCCTTTAATTTCTCCAATTACACTACAGTCACTTCTATCTAGCTCCTGATAAATGTACATACATTTGCATTTGCATGCTCCTCATAAATGTGCATGTATGGCAATTTTGTCACCTTAATAGTAGTATTAGACAACATACTTTGCATGTATAGAAATCAAACGAAAGGCAGACTTTTTTCTTATTCCAAGCTTCCATTGCTCACCCAGTTATGAGGTTTCCAAGTTAGGTTTTGAAATTTGTTTCTTTCTCCAACTTGATTAATCATCCTAACTATAATTAGTTCTTAACTTCCATGCTCATGAGCACAAAGGGAGAGACCTCCAACCACACGCATGCGTGCATTGTAGACAATAATGCACACATGGTTATACAATCTCCAAGCTAGATACCCATACCTGCCAATTGCTAAAGATGATCACTTTGCTGAATAATAACAGGTTGGAGTCTTGGAGAGGTTGATCAAATGTTGAATTATTAGTTAGTTAATTAACTTGACATCCAGCAAGACAGGACTTAACCAACGCGTAGTGGAGATCGATCGAACAAATATTCCTCGACTACTTCTTGTCCATGATTTGATCATCAGCTCGCTCGACTGAAGATCACAAATTCATCTAAAAAAATGAATAGTTTATGAATTGTTACAACTTAGAGCAGACGTGTACATACGAGATCGACGAACAAGAAGTTGGTTCTTTGGACAAAATCACATGGGCTCATCGAGATTGACCTATCTTGAGAGGAGGAAAAAAAGAAGAAAGAGATTGGAAAGAGTAGTGTGAGTCCTGGCTGACAGGGAGAGCTTCGCTGTCTGAATCCCAGCACATTCTGCCCTCTTTCCATCTTCAAAGACTAATTAGCACGCCTTCTGATTTGTTTTTGACTTGATGATAAGTTAGTTGTTTAATGACTGTTTGGTGTCTGAATATGTTTTTTTCTGAACGACTGAATAACTGAATAGGGACGAACGGATGAATTAATTAATTATTATAAAATTAAAAATAAATTTAATTTTTTCTTACAAATTATACTGTTCCGAAGTCCGGGAAGCATGCGCATTTCTTTGATCATTCCATTAAGCAGAAAAGAATGCACCCAATTCACATCCTTGGCACTGCTTGATCATCGGTGACCAGTAGTTTTTTCATGGTAAAACTCACAGCAATCATGCATGTCTACAGTGAATTTTGAAAGTGTTGTGGGGTTCAGTAATTCAGTTCCTGTCTCCATGTGAAGTGATTCCACAAAATTGTACCGTCGATGCGTTGATGACAATTGCTGATAGCTGACAGGTGGGCCCCATGCAGTCCTGCACCTGTCCTACTACGTGGCAACCGCATACAGAATCTGAGTACTTGAAGGACAAAGGACATGCAAATTCATCTCCCATCTTGTTTAGAAGAAGTTAATCCATACATGCTTTTACCTTTTTACAGTTCTAATCAAGACATTGAAAGTTCTTGAGCTCGATCAGAAATTCAGAATTCAGAATTTTGCAGATGCCTGGTCCAGACTGGTCATCCTGCTTGCCAAATACTCCTACTTTTGATGCCAAGCTTCTCTGCTTCAGATTCCTGCACATTTGCAACAAACACAACACTTGTGGCTAATTGCACCATTAGAGAAATCTGCAACTTTTGTTGCTTTTTGAGTAGGTTCTATGTTCCAATCCCAACAAACTCAGAAATGGCCTCTTCTCCTTCCAGCTCAAAGTCTTTTTCCTTTGGCTTCAAGAGAGCTGAGAGAGGAATAGAATTATGGGGATTGTATTAAAAGGGAGAGCAAAAGCTGCAGCTCACCTAATATTCTTCGTCCTGGAAGTCTGAATAATTTTCTTTCTGGTAAATGCCAATCCAATCAACTAGTTAATTGCCAAAAAATCTTTTGTGTAAAATTGATGAAATATACTACTAACAAATTGGTGAATGGCAGAGGTAGTGATTTTATAATTGCAATGGAGTACTTGAGATTCAGTTAAAAAAATTGGAGGCTCTGAATTTATGACAGTTTGGCCATGCTAGTTGCCCTTGGCTGCTAGCTTCTGAATCTGTGAGAGAGCTTGCTTCCTCACTGTGGAATCCTCAAAACCAGCCAAAGATCCAGCAGCTGGTGGTAGCCCTGCAGTCAATTTCCAACCAAGTTGAGAAGTACTAGTAATCAGCAGCTCTGACCATAATACTACTACTTTTCATCACTGGTCATACACTAAACCATCATTAAACTTATTTGAAAACACTATTTGCTCTGCTAATGGAACACACACAGTACAACAATAATAAAAGAGTGTAGGTGCAGCCCCACCCAATGGCCACTAGATCCATCCATCACTAGAGAATTGGAGAAATTAGTATTCCATATAAAATATTCTTTTACCGAAATTTTTCATTTTGCCATTTCACCATGGATGAAATTGTTTGTCGGTGAGGTGTTGATTTAGCAGGAGATTAGGTTGATTTGTTTGCAAGAAACAAAAGAAGGGAAATGGTGGTGTGGCCGTTGATGGACAGGCAAGTTTCACCACTCCTCCCGCCTTCTTTACACCCTCCTCACCAACCATCTCTCTCACCATTTTATTTGTCATTGTTCACCGCAATTTTTCACCATTCCAAGCACCACAAAACCTTCCTCCTCCTCCTCATCTCTCTCTCCATTTCTATTTTCTCCCCATATCTTGATTGATCTTGTATTCTTGTTGAGATTCCCCATGCACATTCCTCCCTCCTCCTCCTCCATTTCCACCATCACCCCAAATCTTGTTGGGTGATCTATCTACTATCATCTTCTTGTAGGAGTACTAGTGGAGTTTGTTGATCTTCACCCCCACCACCATTAATGGCTAGCTTGGGGGCTTCACTAGAGTAGTAGTAGATACCATCTTCTTCCTCCTCATCTTCTTCTACCTTGATCTGGTCCTCCATTGGTGTTGTGCATCTTGATCTGGTGAAAGGTTGAACCTTTGTCCTCCATGGGGACGGCGGCGGTGGCGCCGGAGAGGCCGAAGCAGCGGCGGAGCAGCCACCTGTGGAAGAAGGCGCTGCTCCACTTCTCCCTCTGCTTCGTCATGGGCTTCTTCACCGGCTTCGCGCCCTCGTCGTCCTCATCCTGGAGGGCCGGGAGCGTCGCCGGTAGCCAGCCGCACCACCGCCCCGGGCACCAGCTCGCCGCGTCCCATGTCGCCGTGAACCAGCACGTCAGCCTGGTGCCGGATGCGGCGGCGGCGGAGGCGGCTGGGGTTGGAAACGGCGCGATGGTGGACGTGGACGACGACGAGGAGAGAGGGCCGCGGCGGATGCTGATAGTGGTGACGACGACGCGGTCGGGCGCCGAGGAGCGGCGGCGGCGGCGAGGGGAGCTGCTGCGGCTGGCGCACACGCTGAGGCTGGTCCGGCCGCCGGTGGTGTGGGTGGTGGTGGAGCCAGCGGCGGACGCGGCGGCCACGGCGGAGGTGCTGCGTGGCACCGGGGTGATGTACCGCCATCTCGCCTTCAGGCCCGAGGAGAACTTCACCACCGCCGACGCCGAGGCGCACGCGCAGCGCAACGCGGCGCTCGCCCACGTCGAGAAGCACCGCCTCTCCGGCGTCGTCCACTTCGCCGACGCCGCCGGCGTCTACGACACGCATTTCTTCGACGAGATCCGCCAGATCGAGTCAGTACTCCATCCATTCCTCGAATCTCGCCGGTTTTCTAGCATTTTTTTGCTTGATTTCTCTTTCGTTTAGGTTGCAAATTAGAATGTGCCAATCCGAATGCTTCTTGATTGATTCCTCCTATTGATTTCTAACCTCAAAGGTTGAACCTTTAATTGGTTTTTCTAAGTTTTTCAATTCAATTTGAGTTCTTTTCGATCCCCACTTCTTCCATGTCTATACTGTTCTTCAGGGAGTTGAATCTAGGAAAAGAAATGCTTCAAATTCAATCCATCTAGGTCATACATTTTAGATTTTTTTTCTTTTCAGATGTCCACCACCGACTAGGGTTTCTCTTAACTAATCACCACTTCTTAATTTGGTAAATTACTCGAGCCAATAAATTTTTGGTAGCCGCGTGGTTCGTTGGGGGAAGTATCATTAAAGGCACAATCTGTTATTAGTGGGGGGGAATTAGAGTAGGTTAGAGTGTGTTGTACCTATATGCTTTTATCATCATCTTGTGCACAATACTCTGATGTGAGGAGTCAATTATTGGATCTAGCTTTACACCTTATTTATTCCCTTTCTCCCAACAAACTAGTATGCATCTATGCTTCTTTTGAAGATTGAAAATCTCTTACTTTTGCTCACCCCAACAACCAAATATGTTGCAACCACTCCAATTAGTTTAATTAAGACATTCGACGTGCCTATGGCTCATGAGCCATAAGCAAAGCAAAAACCTATAAAAAATGGAAAAAAATGATTAGTTAACAATGGTTGCAGTACAACTAGCTGTTTGCCCACCGACATGCGGGCCCATCCCTGTGCCACCTAACAGAAAATGCATGGTGAATCACATCACTCTCTCCCTATAGCATGAACTGAATGTTGCAGTTCTGGTGCTCCCCGAAGTGGGTAACAAAATGCAGGAAGAAATTGGCCTGAAAACAATTTAGGCAGAAAATAGTAACCTTATGTTAGGCCATGACCATTGAACTCCCAATAAATGGAGGCCCCATCCCCACCATCTGTTGCTTTCTATGGCCATGAATGGCCATTTCATATGCAGAACAAGATCTGCCCAACGTTTTGGTGAAGAGTTTTCCGGAATGGCGTCTAGTTGCCGTCTTGGATTCGGTTGGAGTCGGCAGAATGGTTGGTCATTGAGATTGTGCATGATGTTTTTTTTTGTACTTGAATAATTGCAAAGAAGGAAAAAAAGAACATTTTTTGGCCGGCACTTTGATGTTGGACATTGGTTTCCATCATAGCTGTACTCCAGTATTGTGATCTTGCAGCCAGAGAATACTACTATTATGTCCAATTCTGTTTGCTCTGAGCTTCTCAAATCCAGGTCAAACCTTTCTTCTATTTTCATTTTGGCCTGATTCAACAACCGGCGGAAGTGCCTGACATTTCACCTTGCCTCTCATCTTTTTCTTAGCCAGCTAAAATATGCTAAAAATTGCTGTTAGTCCTATAAATGAGATCTTCTCCTTAACATCATTTCTTCCAAACCTTGGCCTTTCAAGTTTCAACTAGAAATGCATGGCTCTGAAACATTTGACTTGCCTTTTGCCTTTACTTTTTCAATAACAAACATCCTAACTTTGATGAGTACTTGCCTTGATAAAGAAAAGAAATGTACACTTTGTTCAGTACTATGGTACTACCACTACTGCTCATATCATGTGATGGAATAGTGGTAATATTCCCAGGAAGAACAAGCTTTTGTGTTGAGGGGAACATGATGAGATTAAAGCGCTCCTCTTTTTTCCAACCAAACTTTTGTGCATCACTTCACCAACCCATAGTGTTCTTTTAGTGCGTGCACATCAGCAAATGTGAGCGTCAACCAAGCACATCCCAGAGCTTCTAGCATCGTCACACTGCATATCTTCTTCATTGCCTTCGTCAACAGTACGATATGGCCTGGGATGTGTATCACAGAATTTACCACTTAATACAAATGAGGAAGTGCAAGTGAACAATACTGTGCTCGCACCACACTCGGTGCACATAGTGGGCATGGGTTTTGACCGCGGTTATGATATCTGTTAACTTGGAATTAGAGTTCGGGAGTTCTTTTATTTAACTCTAGAATCCAGATTTTGTGTATGTTTGTCCAAAGAAGTTCCATTAACCGAGTTGAGCTTGTTAATTATATTGCGGATGACCTAAATACATGCTCAATAAAGTTTGTATCCATGTCAACGATCACCTCATCCCATAGCTTGTTCTACCTAGTTTTTTAGCCCTTTCAAACTTTGGAATTTGAATCATTTAATTCAATATTTGTCACTTGTCCGCATATATGGGCAAGTGGTGGGTTTAGTCTATTCCCACGTATGTTGAAGCAGTTGCATGCAGGCAATAACTCACCTTGTGTTGTGTTCCTTGCCTAGTGTCTAGTGATGGAGATGGGTGACAAAAATTAGCATAATAGTAGTATAGCTTTTATGATGGAATGAGGCATGTGGAAGATATTTCAATGGAGTTATGGTGACATATCCTCCTTAAAATATCTCAGTTTGAGTGAAGCCTCTTATTTTCAAATCAAACTCAATTAACCCATGTGTGCTTAATGTTGGTGGATGCTAATTCTAGTCAACTCGTACTGTACTGTCTAAGCAAGATGAGGTTGGCAATCACAAATAATTCATTCATTTCATCTTTGCTGGTGCATATGTGCATAATGCTTACTTACCTGCATGCTACTATGGTATATGCATGTTCTGTTCTCTAAATGTTAACATGTACAGGGCGTTTGGCACATGGCCAGTGGCAACAATGTCGGCAGGCGAGAAGAAAGTGGTAGTTGAGGGCCCGCTATGCAGTGACTCCAAGGTTGTCGGTTGGTTCTCGAGGGACTTCAATGATGGGACCACCCGTGCAGTGACATATAACACGGAGGCGGACTTGAATCCTGCTGGTGCTGCTGGCACGCGAGCTCACACGATTGACATCTCAGGGTTTGCGTTCAACAGTTCTATTTTGTGGGATCCCGAGCGTTGGGGCAGACCAACGTCATTACCAGACACTTCACAGGTTAGTTCATCCCCAATCATGTTGTCGAATTGGTAAAGCTACACTCTGCATTTTAGTAATAGCACCACACATTCTGCAACACTTAACAAGACTGTAATACTCTAAACGTAATAAACAGTATGGAAATTGAGGAAGATTTTATTGGATCTGAGATCACAATAGTTTTAGGCTGTCCACATCATGATAGCCAAATAGTGAACCTCTTAAAACAGAGGACCCATAATTGAAACAACCATGTATTTGGAAGTTTGAAAGGAGAAGGATCATATAACTAAACACTTATACTGGCAGAACAGTAATAGATCTCCCTGGAGCTGAAAATCAACAGTAGATTGATTTCTTCTAAATAAATAAGTGATATTCATATTTTCAGAGCTGTTAGGAAATTTTATTGGGAAAAGAAGTCTTACTGTTGCCCAGGCATATGACAGTTTGAATGGATTCATTAATTTAGGTTCTTACCTTGGGGGGAGGGAATATCATATTTTCTAGAAACCCAAGATCTTTCTTACAGACAAACTTATGTAGAAAAGACTCTCCCACTAAACATTTTAAATAGATCTATTGATTTATGTTTTTACCTTTTGGAAGTTGCGTATTTCATAACAAAAACTGAGTTCATTCTTCCTATTGATAAAAGGACATTTGTAATGCGGAAAAGATGTATTATCTGACCGGCTGACTTCAGTATAAATTATTTCGTACTCATACGGATTTTGAGTTGATTTGACCGCCCTAGTGTTATGCAATTATTGACTTCACTTTCTATGGAACATGGTGGGCAACAGGTGGCAATCAGATGTTCCACCATCACTTTCATGCATTCTTTTCTTAAACTTCAGATTTTTATCTTGTTCAAGTCACCTACTGACCTACTGGTCACATCCTTGAGCTGCATCCCACCAGCGATACTGATTACTGAAAGCTACATTGCCACTAAACCATAACATATCTACACTGACTACTGATTATAACAAGATAATCGAGCCCTTCAATTACTCATCGAACTTCTTGCCCTCCAGTTGAATTACGCTACAGGCTTGTTGCACCAGAAAGATCCTAATTCGTAACCACATCAAGTTTGCTACAATCCTAGACTTGCAAGGAATGTGTATTGATACAAAACTTGTGAGTTCATTCTGAATTATGAACTGATGCTGATAGTATTATACTTTTCTTGCACATCTCATAAGCCAGAAACAGTTCTTTGAAGGAGACATTCGGAATAATAATTTGCTTAGCATTCCCGCATCAATGCAACCAAAGTTAAATCTTCCTTATCCAAATAATAATGGATATACTTTTCTTGGTGTGATTGCAGGATTCCATCAAGTTTGTGCAAGAGGTTGTATTGGAAGACAGGACCAAGCTAAAGGGGATTCCCTCAGATTGCTCCCAGATCATGCTTTGGCAATATACTATGCCCATGCAAGTTCATGCCCAAACCTCTACTCCACAAACTCACAATAGAAGGTAGGGAGAGAACAAGCAAGAGTCTTCTGCAGAAAGGGGAAAAAAGTGGGAAGTTGATGTAAATGTGGTGAAAACAAAAGAAAAGGAAGAAGGTTGTTTACACTGAGTTTTTTCCCTTTCTTTTCTCATTTTTGTTTCTTTTCTTTTTAGTTTGGGGGGCCATGAATTGTCTGCGGAAAATCTCCCCCCAAGCAATAGTATTTATTCAGATTTACTTGTGATTCTTTAACTCTGCTGCTCTCATCTCCTCTTCATCTCATCTCCTGGGTAATCTTTTGTGAGGGGAATGTTGCTTGAAACAAATTCCCCTTGTGGATTGCAATAATACACTGTAGAAATGTGGAGAAAATTTGGCAATGACATGAGAATTCAGAAATCCTGTTCATCCAAGAAAGGAAAAAAAACACATGAAAGGAAACAATTCTGTTAATTTGATTCCAGGTTTCCAGCTAGCTCTCCTTGTTGTATAATCTGACATTGTTTGCACTCTTATTCTATTTCTGGCATTGTAAAAGCAGAATTAAGGATGGTAATTGCTGCCTAGGATACATTAGAAGTTCAGAGACAGGTTCGTACTAACAGTGGTAGCAAGTAGCAACAGCCAGGTTCAGACATCAGAGACAAAAGCCTGAAAAAATGAGAATTTGGGTGTGGTATCTGCAGCAAGAGTGCAGCTGCAGATTGGCCGATTGCTCGTGCAAGTTTTACAGCGACAAACTTTCATGTGTCGGGCCGGCATGGCAGATGCGTGCATCGAGATTCACGTCTCCTCGTAGTAGTGCTCTTCTTTTCTTTCCTTCCTTATTTCATTTTTTTCTTTTGAATATGCGTCTCCTCGTCCTTTAAAGTCCAAATTGTGACAGAATCAAATTTGGGCAAATTATGAGCACCAATATTTGGATTGAATTTCATTTTTGGAAAAAGACACTGAATCAATATTGGTGCAGCTTTTTTTGGCCCACGCCTGTACGTGCACATGGACATGGTCCCTTTCCCTGTAAAGCCATATAAGCCCATACAAACTGTTTAGGGCCACACGACCAAACACTTTTTTTTCTTTTTTTTGGTTAACCGATCCAACGGTCAGATGGGCCACCAAAGAAGCCGACATGTAATGCTGTGTTTGTTTGTTTGTGTTTCTGCTTTTTAATTTTTCTAAAAAGTTAGCTTTTCACGAAAAGTTACTTTTGATGATCTTTTTTTATTAACTTTGTAATAAATTTTTATCTTCTCAAGACACCAAAAGCCAAGAAAGCTCATTTCACAATTTTCAAATTTTCATTCATTTTCTCATAAACTAGCTTTTTAGCTTTTCCGAAAGTTCAAATGGAAAGGCTGGTTGTTTTTTTATTTTCCCTTCCGAACAGCGTAGCTCGAAAACTACCGTAAAGTGAAACAAACAGGCCTAAGGCTCGGTTTGCGATTGATGTGATGTGGTGGGCAACGTTTTCCATCCCATTCTCACTCCATGATAAGATGATTACATCGATAACATAAAAAAGTATAAATTATATCTCTATTACCTTAAAACTCAGTTGTCTTTCTTTCCTCCCCTCCTCTCACCACACTCTTAGCATGTGCCTACACGCATAGCATATGTATGTAACTACTAAATCCAATGTTTTATTCTCCAATCATACTTATATTGGTCTCTGATCCGTTATAAACGTAGGGGATGTTACTATTATCCTTGAAAATTAAATTTAGAATTTTCAAATCTTATGGTAACATCAAGCATGGTAAGATGTGTGGTAACTGCACGGTAAGATGTAGTAACTGTGGTCGACTTAAAAAAAAGAAAAAAATCAAGTGAAAAAAAGAAACCTTAACATCGCATTAGACAACAACACAAATACCATAGTACTGTAATATCCACAACTACCATGATTATAGCTTAATTCCACAGTATAATACCCGCGAGCATCAAACCTTCATTTCGAAGTAAGACCAGTTGTTAGTCATGCAAAAAAAATATAGAGTTAGCTTCGCATTTTGTATAAATTTTATCACTAGACATCATTACAAATCATAATTGTCTGGGGATTATTTCCTTTTTATTTTCCCAAAATTTGAATTTGAACAATTTTTATCAAACCTTATTGTCGGGCAACCCTTAATTGTTCCCCCACTAGCCACTGCCCATGCTTACTGCCGGGTAACCTTTACTGTTCCTCCACTGGCCACTGCCCATAGTAAACGCGGTTAACGGCGGTTTGGAAAATCTAGTTGGTGTGTTGTGATTATTTTTAAGGTTGATGTGGAAATGAAACTTTATAATCCCTGCGTTTGATATTACAAATCGAATTATAGTTCAATAAAATATATTATCCAACTTTCATGTCTCCCCCTATTGTTTCATAATTTCAGACCCATGATAATATTGTTGTTTGCAACACAAATTATATTTTTTTTACCAAATACTAAAATGTATAAAAGTGGTTGTAACAGACGAGATTATCATAAATCCACCACAATGCCAAATGGAGCCTAAGTGATTGGTATTTTGATTTTCTTTCTTTTGTGGTGAGTTTTTTAAACAAGGTAATTATTATTTTTTGGATTAAACTCCAATAGAGAAGGTAGCAGGATACTAGGAACACCATATGTGAAAAATCTGTTGATGTTAAGAAATGGGTTAAGAGAACCAAAAAAGGAATAACTAAAGGAGTATTCTAAAGAAACGAAAGTTTTTATTTATGCATGCATATATACTACTGTTTCACTGTATGTTGGCACTAGGCAGGCACAAGCAGATCGAGTTGTATTTATTTTCTGGTCCAAAAAAGAGTTAGTACAGCGCCAAAACAATTCAATAAATTCACGAGTACATACGTACGATCTGTACCATAGTTTTGCATGTAATTTTAAATGCTACCGATCGACGTGCCCTAGATGTGATGAATTTTTTTCAGATTTTTTTTTAAAAATAAAGCATCACAAAGGGAAAATATCACCACTGTATATATAGTACATCATCTGTGCAATACTCGTGAGCCCCATACATGCATCCACCTTACTGTTAATGAATGTGATATTTATGTTTGCATGAACACTTACTCCACTTCGTTCCTGTTTATTTTCCATTTTTTACAACACTGTTTTATATTGAAATTCTACATTTTTTATGGAATACATAATATGTTATTTCTCGATGCACACATTATATATTTTTTAGAGAATGTAAATGGTTCACATCTCTGGTCTTGCTATCAGAGACACGGCTGATAAGTCTAAAAAGATAAATAACAATAACTTTATGAGATAAATCTCCATCTCCTTTCTAATGATTTCCAACTAAAATACCAAATAAAAAGCACATAAATTCCATAACAATAGTTTATAGGAATTAGGCTAATTAAAGCAAAATAAAAGATCCTTGACTATATGCACATTTTATATACAAAGATGGAATATAAATTAACCTCTTTAGGATCAAGCTAGTGTTTAAGTGAAGAAGATAGGGCGAGAAAATTCCATGTTTCTACAAGCTTCTCAAACTATTAAACATATATTTTTTAAAAAATTATAAAAAGTTATTTAAAAATCATATTGATTTATTTTTAAAATTTAAAATAATTACTAATTAAATCATCTGTTTTACGTATCTTCTTCGATCCTTTTCTCTCAAACACAGCCAAAAGATCAAGCAATTAATTAAGGGAGATACCAAGAAATGTGTCATGATCGAATATGCTTCATATATGCCTCCAAGACACCTGAACATAGGCAAACTTGTCGTTAATGCAGACAAACACTGAAACACACGGACACTGACACAAGCAAGCGAAGATCGATCCAACAAGTACTTCCAACGACCGACTTGTTCCGACTTCCGACGAACGATATATCCATTTCTTCTGTTCATCCATCGATCGATCGATCAGCCAGTGATGATGAGGTCGACAGAATTAGGATACTTTGTGCCTTTCGTCCTTCAGATTTCAAAAAAGATTAAAAAGAAAAAGAAAAGCTATGTTTAGCTTTCATCTGCAGTGAGAGATCACAGAGAAAGAGGAGCAAATTAAAGGCAAGTTGATTAATTAAAGAGGAGAAGCTTAAAAAAAAGAAAGGAAGAAGAAGAAAGAAAGAAAAGGGAAGACCCAATGCAAAGCAGCAACCACCTTGAGAGAAATGATGATGGATAGGTATGCATCATCCTTTTTCAAAGCAGAAAACGCCCTCCTACCTATCCATCCATATATATCTTTGATCGATCATTTGGATATTTGAAGTAATTAATTATCACCCCATCAATCTGTCTGGATAAATTTTACATGAACAATCTTTAATTATAAGGCATATTAACTTAGATGAAACATGGAAAGGGTTGAGCCTAGTCTATCCAGTTTGTCAGATCCAATTTCTTTGTCAAGTAACCTGAAGGTAGTGTGCCTTCGCCTAATCTAAAGGGATTAATTGGCTTACCTCTTGGAATGGACCAAAAGCAATCAATTAACAAGTTAATTAGTCAATTGTTCTCTGATTCACCTATTTATGACTTTATTAAAATCAAAAATCAAATTATGAATTCTTTGATCATTGTATAAAATTTTTTAACCGTATAAGTTAATTTTTTTTTTATTTTGCTACGTTAGCAAGTCAAATTGATCAATGGCATGGTTTTATAAGAGTATAGGACCACAGTATATGGGATTATGTATCATTTCCAAAACCCCTCATACAACCATCACCATAATTCCCTCTACCTGAAATTTACTCTTAATTAATTAACAACATAGCAGACGAATTTCTCATCACTCACTAATTAAACCAGTACAGCTAACTTTAATTCAGAGATCATGCATGAACAACATACTCCTATATGGTAGTGGGGCATATTTGCAAGCTAGTGGCGGCACAATAATTTGCATCATTGGAGGCAAATGGTACGTGCTTGTAGCTATCCAGAATCCAGTGCAAACGCTACACTACACTTCTCCGTGATTAATTACTTCCAGCTAATCTTAAAAGAGACTCTGATACTATGATTAAAGAAGAGATGCACATAAGATTAGTGTGTGTATGATCGATGCAGCTTAATCGCTCGTTAGGCTGTCGCTTTGCAACTCGTGACATTATTTAATCTCTGATGGGAAACACAATGAAAGGATGCCTCTCACTTGCACTATATATATACTATATGATTGCATATATGTGTGTGTATCATTAGTGTTTGTTTGACCATGATTACTGGGGCTTGACCTGTAATGTGTCAGACAGTTTTAAAAAAATTCTTTTTTTGAAAGTACTTTAAAAAAATTTCGTTTCTAGTTAATTATATAATTACAGGGCCTTCGTACAAAAAGAAGTATTTATATGGCTGAGATAACAGGACAAACACTCAGGTTGAAGATATATTTCACCCACATGCATGTACTTTTTATCCAGTTTTCAGATGTTTTGACCTTGATAATTGTTTAATTTAAAATTTGGAATGCATGGTTGCCACTGTAACTTGGTTAGGAAACATGTACATGTGACATTTTGCATTTTTGCAGGAGCTAGTGAAAAGAAAGAATTGTATGGAATGAAATTGGCCAAGCATGGATGCAAAAAACATAGCTATACCTAGAGAACTAAGAGAAGTAAATTTGATGTGTACCTGGAGAGAAATTTGTGATAAGATTGAATGAATATTAATTATTGAAGCATGCCAGCACAACAGACATGCATATGGGAGCCGAATATAAACAAGAAAGAGAAATATAAACAGTTATGATGAGTTGGCACATTGTTTGCAACATGATCTATCAAATAATTTCCTGCCACCTTGCATATAGAGAATGATATGCTTTGTTTTGTTCATTAGCATAATTATATATATATATATCTTTATTTTTCATTTTTCTAGGACACCTTTGCAATACTATATACTACATATATACTAGTATGAAGATTGCTGTCCTTTTACACTAAACTAAAGATCATCCTCTATAATTTATTTGCTCCTAGTTTATATATATTGCAAAATTGTACACACTATATGTTTTGTGTGATGCAGGATTTATTGGCTGTCACAGCTTAATAAGTAGGATCATATCTATAACTGATTAATGCTGACACAACTTTTTGTTAGCTGATGAAGCACTCACTCAATAGAGTAACTTATGACTGAAGGCAAGTCTCAACAAACTGTGCTGAGTGCTATGGCCATTCAGACAAGCAGGGTCCTGATGAAGGCCAGACCTTTGCAACAATTCCCAAAAGATAATCACTCATGTACTTGTGGGGTTGTGTCATCATAATTCAGAGTTCAGATAATCACTGTTAGTTACAACTTCAGTGTTTTGGATGATCACTTGCAGTTTGTTATGACTAGTAGTGCTATATATCTTCAGTGCCTCATCCACCTGATCCTATCAAGCCTTACCAATACATAAATACATAAGCACACAAGTCCAAAAAAAATCATACTATGAGTAAATGGGAGCCTTCAAGAAATATTTTTTTTATTAGTAGTGTATATATATAATTGAGATACCAGTTGTATTATTATTATTCACACTTTTCTGTCTCCAAGCTGTCCACAGTCCTCCTCCCACTGATGTGTGTGTGAGAGAGAGAATTGCAAGAATTGCAAGAAGCACCAGAGGAAGTGTACCCAAAGAAGCATCTTTGGCTTCTCTCTCAGCTCTCACCAGTCACCACTCCCATCCAAGAGATCCCAGCAGCTTCAGAGCCTCTACTACAACAGCTTCCAACTTCCAAGAACACGTCTTTCCTTTCCTCCTGCTGCTCTGGCTGGCTGGCTCTGGGCTGGCCGTGCCCTCCTGTCAGTCCTAGCTCCAGCTACAATCCCTCCTTGTTCATCCACCACTACCACCGCCACCACCATCCACATGATTGCATTTGTGCAGATTCCTGGAGAATTCAGCTGTCCTCTCATGCCGATCTGACACACCTTCTTGTTGTTGTTGCTGGTTGCCGCACAACCGAAAGGGGGATTATTTGGCCCTCTTTCTCTTTCCTTTCACAGGAAGTTTTGGTTATTCCTCTTCTGAGGCTCCTCTGTATGTGCTCTTTCCCATCCCATTGTGCCATTTTGTAGGATAGATCTGGGGATGTAGCAGATCTGATCGGTAATTTCTTTTGTTCTCTTCAGAAGGATTTGAGACCATGGGGAAGAAGGGGAAGTGGTTTGGAGCTGTCAAGAAGGTGTTCAGCCCTGAATCCAAGGAGAAGAAGGAGGAGGTAAATGATTATTGGCGCTCGTTTGAATATGCCCTTGTTTCGAATTTACAAAGTTTAATATGGATTCGATCAGGATTTATAGTTTTCCGTCTGAATTGCAAACAATTCTGTTTTCAGTGAGGTCTGAATTGTGTTGGGAGAAAAGTCTCAAATTTCTATTGTTCCAATTAGTGATGAGCACATTGGTTCTAGTTTGGACCGGGACACCAAAATCTCCCTTTTCTTGTTACTGATGTAATGGAGTCTTTGAATGTTCATCCCTTTGTTGACTAGTGCAAATAAATTCAGAATCTTAAGGATTTTTCACCCATGTCATGGTTTCAATTGTCATTCGTTACTTGCCATTCAATAATTTGAGAAGGATTACATACATAATATATTTCCTCTTGAAATTGATTGTCTTCGCTGATTTATATCACAAGTCACCGTCTTCTCTTTTGCTATTACTTTGTTTTACTCCAATTTGAACTGAAATGTAATCACACTCAAACTTTGTCCACTGAAATGAACAGAGACTGAGGAGGAAATTAGCAGCTAGTAACCCAAACCCGCCAGATCTAACCCCTTCGGCTTCTCTGGAAGTCAATGTTTCGGTGCCACCCCCTCCAGCTCCTCCACATGTTCAACAGATTGAAGATGTTAAGGTCCCTGAAGTTGAGCAGGAACAGAGCAAGCATGTTACTGTGGAGGTTGCCCCTCCTGATACTGCCCCCGTCCCCGTACAGACGTCGGCATTGCCACCTGGTGTATCAAGGGAAGAGCAAGCTGCAATCAAGATCCAGACTGCCTTCCGAGGTTACCTGGTAATGTGAAATAACTCTCCTGAATTCAACTATTTGATACCGTTTTGAATATTTTTTTCTAAAGTTGTTTGAGAACTCATTGCGGCTATTTATGTCATCAGCTGAATATTATAAAGATGGTTGTATTGAGTTTTTATTTATGCTGGCTGCTGATTAGGTCGTTGCAATTTGAGGTTAGACGCCAAAAGAACAGTTCTTGTATAGTTTATGATTTTGTCTCCTCATCAACATGACTGCACAAGCAAGCAAATGTCTGCTGGTGGCCAACTGTCCATCCTGAGATTTTATCTTTTCCTGTTAGAAAATTTAGGTATTGGCAGCTCACCAATCAATCAACTGGTAGTTGGCTGGTTGCTGTTAATTCGAAGTGGGACACTTGATTGAAGTATCTTTAGGTATTTGCAGTTCCTGTATTCTTTTCATAATGTTGTGTGGTAAACGAGCTTCTATGATTCTGGGGTAAACTTTTCTTGCGTGACATGTGCACCTGGGGGAGCTTCAAACTTATAGTTTGGTTCATCTCCTTTGGAGCAGTCGTTCTATTGTTTATTTGTTTCTGCATATGTTTGTTGAGATGATCTACAAAATTTTTTTGGAAAGTATTAGAAATTAGTTCTTGATCAACTGGCAGTTGGTGGAAGCCACCTTTCATTACTAATTTTGATTTTAAATCATTTTTTGATGTTGATGGGTTTGTCGGTCAGGCTTATTGATGTCCCTTGTCCCTTGATACAAAGATAACATTTCTTGACGTCGACTTAGCAGCAGTATATTCTGTTACTTGGAGAACATGATAACAAAATTTTAAAAATGGACTTAGTGAGAAGTAAAAAGTTTGTTACTTCTATAATGTACTGACTGTTTCATCACTGCAATAATGCAGGCAAGGAGGGCATTACGAGCTCTGCGGGGACTTGTCAGATTGAAGTCACTGGTTGAGGGTAACTCGGTTAAGCGTCAAGCTGCAAGCACTCTGCGTTGCATGCAGACTCTAGCACGGGTGCAGTCGCAGATACGTTCAAGGAGGCTGAAGATGTCGGAGGAGAATCAGGCCCTCCAGCGCCAGCTTCTACTGAAACAGGAGCTGGAGAGTTTGAGGGTAGGCAAACTATCTCAAAACCTTGCAATCTGTCAATAAAATATTTCATGCACCACTATTGTTCAACGAACTTCCTAGGATACTATTTATTATCAGTTCTATTGTAAATGAATTTTGCTTGATGAAAACTCTAGTATGCAGTTGTTCTACATCTCTCAGAAAATCATAAAATATCGTTGGGAGCATTAAACATACTCCATTTGTGAATCATACCAGATGGGGGAGCAGTGGGACGACAGCACTCAGTCTAAGGAGCAAATCGAGGCGAGTCTGATAAGCAGGCAAGAGGCTGCAGTAAGAAGAGAGAGGGCGCTCGCATATGCATTTTCACATCAGGTAGGTATCTTTGCTTCTCAATGACAGATGCCAATCTGTACTCCTCAATGACAGATGCCAATATGTATCTGTGCTTAAAATGTTCCGAAACTTCTGTCTTCTGCAGTGGAAGAGCACTTCAAGGTCAGTCAACCCAATGTTTGTAGACCCTAACAACCCGCAGTGGGGATGGAGCTGGTTGGAGCGCTGGATGGCAGCAAAGCCTTGGGAGGGCCGTGCCGGGACCGACAAGGAGAGCAACCTTGACCGTGCATCAGTGAAGAGTGCAAGCTTGAATCTTGGAGAGGGTGAGATCACAAAAGCCTTCAACCGAAGGGGATCCAAGCCAGACAAGTCATCACCAACAACTCCAAAGCTGGCCCGTCCAGTGTCCCGTCAATCCCCTTCAACCCCCTCCGCTAAAGTTTCACCAATCTTTGTGAAGAAGAAATCCGCGACACCGAAGAACGGGCTCTCACAGGTCGATGACGATGCGAGGAGTGTGTTCAGCGTTCAGTCTGAACGACCGAGGAGGCACAGTATAGCCACCTCGACCGTGCGTGATGATGAGAGCCTTGCAAGCTCCCCATCTGTGCCAAGCTACATGGCTCCCACGAAATCTGCAAGAGCTAAGTTGCGCCTCCAAGGATCAGCAGTGACAGATGGCGCAGAGACACCACCGGAGAAAGTAGCCTCTGTTGGTTCAGTGAAGAAGAAGCTGTCCTTCCAAGCTGGAATGGCGCCGCCGTCTCCGATGAGGCGGCATTCGGGCCCTCCCAAGGTGGAGAGTGTGGTGAAGGACATTGCTGAGCCACCTCAGCCAGAGGCCTTGGTGATCAATGGTGGAAGCAAGTGACTCATATGACAAGTACCAGGAGGGAGCAATGGATTCTGCAGATATATTTCATCCGATGAACAAAGGTTTAAGATTATATATCAGCTGTATGTGTTGTCGGCATTGCTTTTCCAGTTATAACCACATTATTTGCTCTAGCAGATTCGCAAGTACCCTGCCAGTCGATTCCATTTGTTGTTTCTGTAAAACTATATCGATTTGCCACTTGAAACCTTTGGTGTTTGTATGTAAACAAGTCTTCTATTTATGCGAGCCACATATTTCTTTTTCTGAAGATCCCTCTGAAGTCTGAACAGTGCAATCGCATCGCAGTTTCAGAGTTTGTTGTATTGCACAAACAACGCATTCCGTATCTGTCTAAAGACCATCAGAGAAAAATATTCAGACAAGTGAAAACCCAAAGCCACCAGATAAAAGCAAACATTCATACTATATTAATAATAATGATACATTTACATTTGAAGTTCAAAACCCACAATAGCAAATTCCATGAAGTGATCTCATTGTGTACAACAAGAATATGATTCTCTTTATAACAACCTGATCAACAACATCTAAGATATAATGCTGCATACAGAACAAAATCTTACATTGATCTACCTTTCATCATCAAAGAACAAAAGGAAGAAATGAAAGAATGAACCTAAGGCGCTTCAAATGTTCAAATTCATCACTATGGTTGGCTCTTCAGTCAGGTGTAAAAGAATCTCACCGAACTTTGACCTATGGCAATCTTGGATGCTACATTTGTTTTCTAGTCAGCAACAGCTTGATGTGGAAGCACTCATTGGGCAATTATTTGCAAATTTGCAGAAACTGCATTTCCACCTGTCTTCTTCACTCACAAATTTAGGCTCCCCTGCTCCTCGCCAGAAGCTGAGGACTTCCTGAATTTGATCCTTGAACCACCTAGCATCATAAGAAAACTGGTATTCTTCAAGCAGGGAATGATCTGCCTGTAGTTCATATCTGCACCAGTCAAAGGATAAGGAACTTACTATCCATAACTGGGGTGTCATTTATGAGAACTCAAAATAGTATAGTGATTAGGCTTTCAGTAGTCAGTACTACAGACCATGTTCAGGCTGTAAAAGCTTGCAACTAATATTTACCTCAAGACTAGCAGTTCCTGAGATAGTGGTAGTGTATGGCAGGTGACCTTGAAATATTTCAATACATCTTCTAAAGTCTGAAAGCAGAAACCATGTCTAAGTTACAACTCACAAATATACTAGAATTACAAAAAAAATTATAGAAAGTAGCATGAACATCCAAATGCTCAGTATAGTGGATTAGCAGTATACGATATCATGGAATGGAATGATTTCCCATAAACAACTCTGGTTATTCAAATCACAGTGCCTGAACAGTAATGGGAGAAGAAAAACCCCAAAGCATAAAGTTGAGGCATGGCACCTTTGCATTGAGTCCCAGTAACCTAATGAATTGCTTGATATCGTCTGATAACAAGTAACCTGGGTCAAGGTCAAAATAGCTGAAGAAATTCTCTGCTGGGAATTTCTCACCAATCAAATTGTCCCATAGGTACTTGTAACACATCAACTGAAGTCTGTCACAAAAAAAAAAGAACATAGTTTTTAAACTGTAAGATTCACCTATTTTCCTTTTCATGTGGAATAAGGTACATCTTAAATGGCACAATACATGGAATGCAGGTGCTACACTCTTTTGTAAAAGCGTTCTTGCCAAGTATCATCAACTTGGATTAATTAAGCATCATTCTGTATCCACATACTGAATGATTTACCCCAGAGCTGCTTCAATTACAGATGTAGGCACAAGTTAAATTTGCCTCCAGGAAAATATTAAGTATACCCTAGCAAAAAACAATCTTTTAATCCATTTGTAATTATGGTGTTATTGACAATGCTACTGTTAATAGACCAATCGAGCATCAAAAACAACTTTGTATAATTCCAGTTAAGTCACTTCAAGGGAATCATTTGTTACTCAAGGGAGCAAACATTTGAAGCTAAGCTTAACTTTGTACCTGCCAACAATACAGCATAGATTGTGGTCTCTACGTTTAGTGGTTAGGAAAGGAAAAATAAGTGGCAGACCTCCCATTTCTTTTTTGCGCTTCTGAGGGAACTGTTGGCCTGAAACGCGTCTTTGTATCCACCAGGATAGGGTGAAGTGAAATGCCATCCGGAGGCATTCGGAGTTCATCAATAACACCTATCATCCATGAACCCTCAACGACCCCAATCCTGCAGTGACATGATTTAGAATCAATTTTACTGAAAGTAATGTTAACGATATAAAATGTTTTCTATCCTCTCTGTAAACCAACATTCTAGCCAGAATTTCCATAGGTATGTGCTACAGGTTTGCAGAAGTATTCATACAAGAACATGTCAAGTGCTTACACAGGGAGTTCCCGAGTGATGCCCTCCAACATTAACTGGTTTGCTCCCACGATAAAGTTCATGAATTTCACTGCCCACAATTCTTCCGCGGATCTAATGGTGACATCTACTCTCTCGATAACCTGCTCCAAAATGAAGTAAATCAGCAGTCCTCTTTTACAAAAATGAAATAAATCAGTAGTTAGCTCACATTCCCAAATAAAGGAACAGATGGTTGTCTTTTTCAGAAATTGAGAAAACTCAATAGGACTATGAAGCTCATGATAACATCAAATCAGTTTCAGATAAGCTCTCCATGGTAACATCATGATGAACAAACAGAGATTAGTGGCTTACTGCATTGCTGCCTCGGCAAAATAGTGGCAATATGGCATAATCATTCAGTACATTTCAAGGTAGAAATGTGAAGGCAGCATTCTGCTTGGAAGATTCAAACACTGCAGGGCTCACCTCTTGCTCGAGCTGTGCATGGCGCTCGGACCCAGCCTTCATGGCCTGGGTCCTCTCCGGCTTGCCGTGCTCGAGGACGAACTCCATCTGCTTCTCGCACCATTCCTATCACAAGGGAACGCCGCCGTCAGTATCACTGAGAATAGAAGAACGCAAAGGCGATGCGGCTCACCTGTCCGACGGGTAGTTTGGGAGGCGACTTACCGTGGCGGTGACGGCGAGTGCGCGGCGGTCGCGGAACCGCGCGAGCAGCGACCCCCTCCGCGGCATCGGGAGCGGGGGGGAGTCCTCGATGTCTCCGCCGCCGGAAGAAGCGGCGGCCGAGTAGGCCGCGCAGGAGGAGAGCGGGGCCGCGCGGCGGGCGGCGGCGGAGAGGATCGGGCGGGCTGCCGCGGCGGCGGAGAACGCGGCCTCGATGAGCGCCATCTCCTCGTCGCTGACGATCTCCACGGGGAGATCTCCTATCTCACTCGCGGTCGCGGGGGGCGGCGCGTTGGCGGCGGAGGAGCGCATCGGAGCCGGAGGAGTCAGGGACTCAGGGGTCACCAACCAGAACCACACAAAATTTTGAATTTTTTGACCACTGATCGGCCAAAATAATCCTCTAAATTCAAATTTAAAATTGAAAATTGACATCACGGCCATTTAGACATATTAATTAATTGATTGATTAATTGTTCTGCATTAATAATTATATGAATTTATATTATACTAGCAACTCTGTCCGTACGTTGCAACGGGTAAAGTCAGGGCGCGAGTAGGTAATTAAGCGTAGAAAATTGAAGTTGAAGGACATGCTAGCTTGGCTCTGCCATGAATTATGATAAATCATATATATAATTACAAGGACACATAAAGCAACCTCCTCTCAAATGCATATATATTAATTGCACCCCTTGTCGATCTGCGAGCGATCTGGACCGTACAAATATAAACGAACGGCTCACACGCACGCACGTAGCAATGTGATTCATAGAGGACGCACGTATGTATATCCTTAGCATATATTCATAATGTACGCATGCATACATACGTACGTATACGCTATACCATACGTGTGTCTCTTCTTCTCTACCGAGGGAGCGGGATGTCGGCCAGGTCCTCGCGGTACGGCAAGGGCTCGTCGCCGGCGGCACCATCAACGTCGCTGGCATCGGAGACAGCGGCCTTCTCGCGTCGGCGACAAGGTGACGACGAAGTCCTTCCTGACGGTGAGGTAGACAACGACGACGATGTAGACGAGCATGAGCGGGAAGACGCCGACGCCGACGAGCACATTGGCGTACTTGGGAGGTCGTTGTGGATGAGCCAACCGACGCCCGAAAACCACAAAAACACTAACATATTATGGTTGAGTGGTACGGTGCGTTGGGCTCGGTCGGTCCGACCCGGTGAGGTGGGTTTTTGACGTACTAGATAGATGGGCGTATGGGACTGCGGGTTAATTTCACAAAAACTGAAAGGGTTTTCTGCAAAATAGCCAGACGAACAAAAATTTTGGATGAAAATACTATTTGCTTTATAAATAGTTATATACATATCTTGAAGCATTCTCACTGCAATCCATTAATCTGATATGAATTTCAGCAAACATTTTCTTTTCTTTAGTCCGCGAAAAACTACAAGTAATTCTTTTCTGCCTACGGCCTTTCAAAATGGTAGTCTTGTAATTTTTTCTAATATATCAATAGAACATACACTATCCATCTTATGCATTTTTGTTAAAAAAAACTACAAGTAATTTAACCGACTGAATCTTACCCTCTCTGAATTCTGAAACATGAACGGATCAGCGGTCAGTGAAATCTGAATTTGTAGATATTTCGCCGTGCTTTCTCAACCATCCTGGAGAAGGACAATGTCCGGGGCTTCCTCGATCTCTTCATAAGAAATGTGGACCGAATGGCTCAAAGCTTCAATTCCATTGTTGAACACAATGCCCTGCGTTGTGCCAAGACGCACCGGGCATTAACCCAACTACATGAACAGCTCTGGGTTCTTCCCCATCCACCAAGCAGCATCAGATTGTCACTGAAGGTGTTCTTCCAATCCATCTTGCAGTTGAGCATGCCTGTATGCATAAGTACATGCTGAGGATAATTTAGCTGATGACCACAAGAATCTGGAGCATGATAAGGTGTACTATATCAACAAGCTCATCCATCTGCTGTGCCTCCTTGAGATGGTTTGTTGCCTGAAATATGACCCTACGTTTCATCAGTTATTGTTGTACTTTGGTCAGCATGACACAACAGTAATGAAGTTGATTCTGTTTTATTATGTCTCAAATCGGTTCTGGAACACATATTAATTGTTTGCTGAATGTTCACTTGTGAGGTACAGTATTCTTTCCTTAGCTCTGCATTTTGTGAAAATCTCATTCGGTTGAAACATGCGTTTTGAGGGGAAAAAAGGAAAACCTTTTAGAGATGACAAAAAAAAACAATGAATGCACAGAAAAGTTGCTTTTGTTTCTTCAGTTTTTATTTGGATCATGGTTTGATGGGATTTAGAGACCAAATGCAATATCCATTATAAGTTATAACACTGAAAAATCTTGTGCTGGTGGTTTCTGCAGAAGCTCTTCCTGGACACGATTAGGCTGCTTGCAAAGTACACAGACAAGATTATCTACAGCAATGCTAGGATGCTTCACCTAGTACATACTGATGTGATGGTGTCCTCTCTGATTATCTGTACAAATTTGAGACAAAAATTTTCAGCACTGAAGTTGTAATTAGGTTTTGATATTCATCACACAACCATTGGGCTTGCAACACAATCTCTCAAGCATATGGAGGAAACATCACACATATTTCTTTTCACAAGCTATTGTTCCATGCAGGAATTCGGCTTGCAACATAGTTTGTTCTATCTGTAGAAGAGTATGAGCAGGAATTTGGTTCTGTAACACAATTGTTCTATCTGTAGCAAAGTAAGTATATGAGCATTCTGCTAGTTTAAGAAAACATCACTCGTAAAGAGGCAAACGTTGATATATAAATAAATAAGTCTGACAAAAAAATTGAGGACAATGATGACAGGTCGGAACAAGTTACATACTGTAGGTTTTTATCAAAGCTGATAGTATCCTTGGATAAACTAAACATCATCCGACTGTTGCGAAAGATGCAAATTAATTAAGAACGGCAACAACTGCTCGACTGACTTGTGGAGGGACATAAATATTCAAACCATGTGACTGATAAATAAGATTACGATCTGAAACCATATCAAAATCAGCCATACAAAAAGTAAATTAACCAACTACACTTAATAATAAATAGTAGTAGTAGCAATAAGCTTCTTAGCATCAGCTAGCAGTGAAGCTTTGGCAATATTAATCTTTGATCCCGTTCTTGAAGCCGACGTTGCATATAAGGTACTCTTCAAGAATGCAGGGGCGTGCAAAGGGCACAATCCTTCCTAGGATGTAGATGCTGATATCAATACTGACACTTTCGAGGACATGCTCGAGCCGCGGCTCAACAGTTCGGTCCTTGAGGTGGCACAGCCATAGCCCATGGTGCACCGGCTGTTCATCCCAAGATACACCGTGTTGCCATGGATGGATGGGAACCTGTTGGTAGAGAGGGAGACGCACGCCACGTCGCCGATGAACACCGCCCGGTCGGCAATGCCGTCCACACGTACTCGTACCGGCCTGGACTTTTGCCGGGCAGCTTGATCAAGTCGTTCTTCTTCCTTCGCTTGATGCACCCCTGCTCGTGATGTGTGAGGTGGCTGAGGCTGTAGTAATGGCGCACCATGAGCATACGGTGATCGTCGTCGTCGGGCGGGACAAGGTAGGAGATCACAAATGGTTGGACTGATCCTTGACTTGACGATGGGTATCAGCCGGGGCCTAGGATGAAGGCTTAGCTTCAATATGTTGCCTTGGTATGTCGCGAAGTAAACGCGGCCACCGACAATCCGCCGGCTTGGGAAGGTCAACCAAGCTTTGTCATCGAGGAGCTTGGGAAGGTCAACCAAGCTATGAGCTCCGATGGCAAGCTACGGCAATCTCTCCTGCCATGGTGAGTACACCGATTAGAAACCGAAAACTATTTAGACAAGATCGATCTACGAATTGTGGTGTGTAGGACGGAGTCACCATTCGTGGAGATCGCATTTGCGCTTCTTCAACCATCTCGGGGGATCTTCATCATCTGCAAGGAGCTAGGAGGCTGCTACAGCGGGTTTGCTTCATCATATCGCTCTCTTCAGATCTTCTGCTTCTGGTTTCTGGTTTCTCAAAGAATCGACGCAGTGGCGGCTCCATATTGCCACGGAGTGAACCCTAATTGGACACAGAAAGAATTAGGATGGCGACGAGGTCGTTGCGCTTGCGTTGCTCGGTGGCGAGGGCGAGGCGCAACAATGGCGGCCGCAGCTTTGGTCGACACGAGGGCGCGGAGCAGCGAGGTGGTTCGGCTGGGCTGCCACACTGTTGGGCCGTCGCAGTATGGCCTGGAAGGTAGAGGAGGGCCTCCTCGGTTTGGGCTGGCATGGGCCGAAGCCTGGTGTGCTGGGAAGAAATGTTCCTAATCTCTACTATCAAACACAGCCTAAATTACACTAACAGTTCATACATTCAAATAGGTACGACAAATTATAAATAATTCGTTGCGGTGCAATGAATTTGCCTAATCGGTGTGAACCAAGACCAAATAACTATCTATGTACGTTGACACAACGGTGACATAAATTTGCAAGTCAATCCTTGGTAATTTATGACCTGTTGCATATTGACCCGGTCTATCTTGTGTATGACTCGGTTGTAAAGAAAGGAAAATTTAATTGTACGTAATAACTGTAACTCTCGGCTGCCTAATATTTTTACCTACTTAAAAATTCATTCATAGTGTTTTTGTTGTTCCATCTGTCTAACTTAAAAAAATTCTTAATAGTGTTTTTGTCATTCCATATGACTTAAAAAATTCGTATATTTCTATCGTTTTATCCTGACATACCGCATATCACACATTATACCGTGCGACGCCAATCATGCTCGAGGCCGATTGTGTAAAAATAAAAAATTGAAAATGCACAACTTAAGTCATGAAGCTTCTTATTTTTTGTTTTTGTTTTTTATTTATTTATTTTCACTATTATAAAATTAAATATATTTTTATCGAAATTTCGATACATCGTCCTTTATCTGAGCCCGATGACCATCCGCGCTCGATTTCGATTTTTCGTACGTCGTGTGTCCGTATCGTGTGCGATTCTCGCGTGAAGCGTTCGGTTTCCGTCAAGATGCTTGGCTATTCCCATCTCTCTCGGTGACGGAGCGGCCGGCGATTCCCCGGCGGACATGCTTCTCGCCGTCCATCAGCCCGCGTCGCGCCGCCACGATCTTCTTTACATCGCCTCCATCTCCGACCTCCTCTCCATTGTGCCGTCGTTCGAAGGTCGCAGCGGTTGGTATTGGGCGGCATCACCTGATTCGAATTGGTGGCTTTCAGCTAAACCGATCCAGCGATCAGGCATCACCGGCGGCGAGGGCGATCTCACGCTGGAGCGCGGCCTGCATGCTGGAGTGCAGGATGGACTCCAGCTGCGACTGCGAGCATGCCGCCGCATGGAAGTCCACATACAGCTCAGGCTGCTGAACTGCAGCTGCAGGCGGGGACGAGAGAAGGATAGCGACAATGGAGGCGAAGCTGTAGGACAGGGATTTTCTATACCTATCATGGCATTCATTATTTAAATATGATTAAAATAGTTACAAAATTTAAAACAAATTAAAAACATCAATTGATATGAAATAAGTCTGTAGACAAACATGCAAAAACTAAATTTGATTTACAAATATAGAAAAAAATAAAATCAGGAAGTGAATATTACTTGTACATAGTAGAAGAAATTCGTTATTTTTTTTCTTTGTGTGTAGATTGAATTTAGATTTATATGTTTGTGCAGTATCTTATATTATCGTAATCTTTCTTGTTAAATTTTATAAATTTTTTATACAACTGTTTAAACCGCATGCATACACCTAGATCCCATGGCATCAAGGTATAAAAATACTTTTTCAAGGAAACTTGCTATAGTGGCCATCTTTAATTGGCACTTTGGCAGTGCAGTGGCCAGTCGGAGTTGTGAACTACTTTCTCCGTTTCATATTATAAATCATTTTGATTATTTTAGAGTTTATAAAAAAACTAGCAAAATAGTTCTGTGTTAAAATTGCTACTATATTTTTCTATAAATTTGATCAAATATAAAAAATTTTGATTATGAAAAAAAGACAAAAACGACTTATAATATAAAACGGAGAGAGTTGCAGCTAGCTAATGCATTAGATGAGATGTGAGACTTACAATTTAGTTTTTTTCTTCTGATTATGATTCCTCACAGACGCCACGTAGTACAAAGAACAGGTCAACATCAACGTGCCACGTAAGTGCCACGTTTGTGAAAACTGTCGATGGGCTATACGCCTTTACAGGGCACCTCGGCTAGTAGAAACCGTGGTTGAGAGTCCCTGCAACGTAGCGGATGATCCTCTTCACAGCCTGCTGGTGCTCCGTCGTTGGTCGTTGCATGAACCAACTATCGTATCTGACGGAGAATGCAAGTCTGGCCGTGTGTGGGTGAGGTAGCGGAGGCTCCCCATAAGACACCGGTACTACGTAGCGTCCACCTCCTCCGTTGTGCTGTCACAACTCAGCTTTAGTCTCTCCTCCATCGGAGTGAGAGCTGGGTTGGAATCGGTAAGCCCAACCAGCTCAACGACGCACTTGGCATAGGCCGTCTGTCGAAGCGTGATCCCGGAGTCGTCCTGGTGCACCTCGATCCCTAGGTAGGAGAGAGGGCCCAGGTCACTCATCTGGAAGGTGGCCTTCATCTCTTCCTTGAACGCCACCACCTCCGCATCCTTGGTGCTGGTGATCACCAAGTCGTCGACGTAGACACCCACCAGCAGAGCATTTCCTCCATTGCCCCGCCAGTAGATGACCGCCTCGTGCGGGCTTTGCTCGAAGCCCATCCTCTTGAGCGTGGAATCCAACTTGGCATTCCACGCCTTGGTGCCTGCTGCAAGCCATAGAGGGCCTTGTGCAGGCGTAGCACCTTGCGCTCCTTGCCGGGGATCGCAAATCCCGGCGGCTGGTGCACGTACACCTCCTCCTTCAAGTCGCCGTTCAGGAGCGCCGACTTGACGTCCATATGATGAACGCATCAGCCTTCCCAAGCAGCCAGCGCAAGGAGGAGTCGCACGGATTCCATCCGTGCCATGGGGACGAAGGCATCGTCGAAGTCGATCCCCTCCTGCTGCACGAAACCGCGTGCCACCAAGCGAACCTTGTGCTTGATGATGGCTTTGGCTTCATCCCTCTTTAGCTTGAACACCCACTTAAGGGTGATCGCGTGGTGACCACGAGGGAGGTCAGCAAGCTCCCAGGTGCGGTTCTCCTCAACCGTGTCCATCTCCGACTTCATCGTGGTGCGCCATGCCGCGTGTCTCTCGACCTTTGCGAAAGACCGAGGCTCGCCATCGTCGCATGCAAGGTGCAACTGTGCCTCCAGGTCATGAGACACCAGTCCCGGCACCGGCTGGTCGCCGAGAAGGTCTTCCATCATACGGTACCGTAGTAGCTCACCATCATGGTACGCGTCGATGCGCTCCTTGTCGTGGAAGAGTGGAGTAGCGAACTCCACCGGGCTGTGCTCGACACGAGCTGGCATCGAAGTGGACATGCCTGGAGGGTGGTTGTTGGTGCTTGGAGTGTGTGGGGTCGTCGTCGTGGTGGTGTCGCGAAGAACTCATCGCAGCCGAAGTCGTGGCTCGAGAGTGTGTCGCTGCCGGAGTCGGTGGAGGCTCGGGACTGGGGTAGGCACGCTCGGTGAAGAAGAGCTGCCTACTCCCTCAGCTCCATCAAAGTGGACGTACTCGATAGTGAAGTCGTCATACGTCAGAGTCGAGCCGTCGTCCACCGTCTTGTCCCATGCCCACCCTCGCCCTTCGTCAAACACTACGTCACGCGCCGTGTGCACACGCTGTGTCTCCGGGTCGAGAATGCGGTAGGCCTTCGAGTCCTCCGCGTAGCCGATGAACACCCCTGGGGTGCTCTTGTTGTCGAGCTTGTCGATGTGGCCGAGCTCCTTGATGAACGCGAGGCAGCCGAAGACCCGCAGGGGGGGACCGCCGGCTTGAGCCCATGCCAGGCCTTGTACGGTGTCCTGCCGTCGAGGGTCTTGGTTGGCGAGCGGTTGAGGATGTAGACGACCATCACCACCGCCTCTCCCCAGAAGGCGGCCGGCATCACCCTCTGCTTGAGGAGAGCCCGAGCCATCCCCACAACCATCTGGTTGCGCCGCTCGACGATGTCGTTCTGCTGCGAGCTGTACGGCACGGAGTAGTGGCGCTGAATGCCCTTATCAGCGCAGTATGACGCAAATTTAGCCGCCGTGAATTCGTCGCCCTTGTCGGTGCGCAGCACGCGCAACTTGCGACCGTACTCCGCCTGCGCAGTAGCCTGCGCACGCCTGATGGCGTCCACAGCCTCTCCCTTGCTGCCGAGAACCATCACCCACATGTAGCGGGAGAGGTCGTCGACGAGCAGCAGGAAGTAACGTCATCCTCCTGGTGTGGCCGGTGTCACTGGGCCACATAGGTCCCCGTGCATGAGCTCGAGCCGCTCCTTGGCTCGGAAGCTCGTCTGCTAGGGAAAGGGGAGTCGCCTCTGCTTCGTTAGCACATAGACGTCACAGAGCAGCTCCACGCGGTCAAGGCACGGCAGGCCTCACACCATCTCCTTGGCACTGAGTCGCTTCAGGGCCTCAAAGTGAAGGTTCCCGAAGCGCTCATGCTACTGCCACGCCTTGTCGTCCCGACGGGCGGCGAGGCAAACCGATTGTGCCACCTGCACATTGAGGATGTAGAGTCGATTGGTGCCTCTAGTTACCTTGGCAAGAAGGCGATGGCGACGATCCCAAATCCTCATGACTCCGTGCTCGACCAACACGTGTGAACCGTTCTCATCCAGCTGTCCCATGCTGATGATCGAGTTCCTCAACGCGGGAAAGTAGTAGACTCCGGTGAGCAGCTTGTGCTCGCCGGACTTGGCGGTGAAGGTGACGGAGCCGACACCCTTGATCTCCATGCCAGAGGTGTCCCCAAACTTGACGGAGCCTCGGACACTAGAGTCAAGCTCGGTGAAGAACTCCCGTCGGCTAGTCATGTGATGGGTGGCGTCGGTGTCGAGGTACCACTTGTTAGTCTTGTCGTTGCTGGAGCCGTCGTCGAGGAAGACGTGTGCCTTCGACTCATCAAGGTGGAGGAGAGTCGCTGTGGCCGGTGCCGCTGGAGGTAGCTCGATGCTTGCGTGTGCCAAGAGCAGAGCCGGCTCTTCCTCCTCCACCTATGCGATGTGGGCCTGGCCGCGTCGTGGCTGTCGACAGTTTTTGCCCCAATGGCCAAGCTTGCCACAGTTGTGGCATGCGTCGTCTCGTGACGGCCTATGGTTGCCAGTGGCACCGCCCTGGGCCCCTCCGCGGGTGCCACTCTTGGTCCATCCTCGCACCCTGATCTGGACGCCTCCGCGCCCCTTGCGAGGCTTGCCGCGCTTGCGGCCGCCTATCGAGGAAGAGGACTCCCCTTCCTCTCATCACCCTGACGGGCCTCCCATTGCTCCCAAGTGAGATGGAGCTTCCCGCCAATGGTGATAGGCCCCGAGAGAGGCTGTGGCTCAGCGCTGTCGACGACCTTGAGGCGACCTATCGCCTCCTCGAACGATATCGTGGAGAGGTCCAGCAGAGACTCGATTGAGCGAGCGATCTGCTTGTACTTCTCTGGGATGCAACGGAAGAGCTTCTTGACGGCTCTCTCCTCGTCGTAGGTGTGGTCGCCGTACTGCACCATCTTCTGCAGCAGAGTGTTGAGATGGAGGGCAAAGTCATCAACGTCCTCACCTGGCTTGAAGGCCAAGTTCTCCCACTCCTTGCAAAGTGCCTGCAGTGTGGACTTACGGACACGGTCGCTACCGATGCGTGCCGTAGCGATGGCGTCCCAGGCCTCCTCGGCAGTCCGCTTCTAGGAAAGCGAGAACTGCATCTCGGGCGAGACTGCAGCGATGAGGGCATCCAACGCCCGTCGATCTTCATCGTAGTCGACGTTGCCGTACCGAGCCGCCTCGCGCATGTGCCGCACCTGAAGCCTTACCCTCATCACCGCGGCCCACTCGACGTAGTTGGTCTTGGTTAGGGTAGGCCATCCACCGCCGGGGCCGACTTCCCTGATGACGGCCTGAATCCCGTGGTGACCACGATACCTGTCCGGGAAGGGAGAGCCTCGTCGCTTGCAACGACCATGATCTCCGTCGACCCGGTTGTTGCCGCCAGGAGCGCCGCCGCCGCGCGTGCCCCCGTCAGGAGTGCTGCCGATGCATCCACGTCTGTCTGGGCTGCCGCCACCGCACGCGTGGGGTTGCGCGGCTTCCCACTGCTCCGCCCACTTACGAGCTACCTCCCTTGTCAACTCATCAACGGAGCTGCCGTAGGCGGAGACAGAGCTGCTAATGCTACTGTCGCGCAGAGCCTTGAGCTCTGTCATTGCCGCACGCGCTGCATCCATCGCCGCATGCTTCCACTTTCGTCCTTGCCGCTGCCAATTCCGTCGCCGCCCCTTGACGCCCTTGCTACCGTCGCGGCGGTCTCGCCTTGCTCGCTCGCATTCCTCTGCCGCCGCGAGCTCGGCCTCCTGCCGGAGCCGCACGCTCAAGGCCACCGAGCGCTGAAACTGTCCTACAAACATGGCATGCCACTGGGGGGCTACTGTGTGTGGAAGAGGCTGCCTCTGACGAGCTGTTGTTCGTCAGTGCAGGGGAAGAGGGATGAGCAGGAACAGCCGGTGTTCCTGCTGCCGGCTGAGGACAGAGGGGAGCTCAGGAAGGAGATGAGCAGGAGATGTATAGGCTACATGATAGAACGGCTCTGATACACTTGATAGTAGCAGAATCCTTACTCTCATCGAGAGGATGGCGCTAGGAGTTGGGGCAATTTTCTGTTTATTTCTCACAATGTCATACCAACCCGAGGGGTTGGGGATACATATTTATAGTTGGCTTGCTAGTCTAAGATGCTAAAAGCATATGTTGTCCTAAAAGCAGATGTTGTCCTAAGATGCTAAAAGCATATGCTGTTTAAAAGCAGATGCTGTCCTAAAAGCATAAATTTTAGCAAGTCTCACAAGTTTGTCCACATCAAAACTAGAGAAGCAGTTCCTTGGGTTAAGAGAAGCCATGCAATCCTGTAACTCTGAACTAATTTCACCAAACCGATGATTCATCTCCGACAAAATGGCATGAATAGCAGCGATAAAATTCTCAACATGGTAGAAATGCATGTTTGTTACCTTTTGCTTTCTTCGTGCAGATGTTCCATGGTCATTTACTAACTTGTCCATATCTGGCACTTCTATATCATTCTTATTGCAAAATTGTTTTACTCTCGTAAATAATGTTTCCCATCCATTTTCTCTCATATCTTGCAAGCTATCTTTCACACCCATGATCAAATGAATTGTTTCAACAATATCTTGATCCCTTTGCAAAGCACGTGACAAACCGTCTGTCATGCTCAACAATTCTATCATTAAGTGCATGATAAACACAAAATCAAAACTCTCCATTTTACCGATCAAACCAAATGCTCCATCATTAGATGTTGTTTTAACAGAATCTTTCTTTACTATCTCAAGGACATCAATGATAGCCTCCCACATCACCAAAATCCGAAGCAAAGTTTTTAGATGAGAACCCCATCTAGTATCTCCGGGCCTAACTATGCTACTTTCTTGGTTTAAACCTCTTCCGGTAAGAATCTCACTATTCTCAATCTTTTCTAACAACACATCATGATGCTTCGCAAGTAAGGCATCCTTTCTCATACAAGAAGCGCCCACAATGCTGACTATCAAAGGAACATAGTTAAAGAAGTCTACAATGGCTGGAGTAGAACTTGAAACGGCAACAACAACTAATTGCAACATCTAAAGAAGATGTCAAGCGAATCTCATATCGTTTTTCTTCCTCCTTGCTAATTTCATTAATTTTTCTAGCCACACTTGTTCTTTGGTTTATAGAGTCAACGCAGCTTAATCTAGCATCTGTATGAGTCTTGCAACTACTGTGTTTATGAAATACATCCACAACTTTCCTCTAATTAATAAATCCTTGCTTCGAAAACTGTTAACGCCAGAATTTGGTAAGCCCCGAAGCCCGAATCGGCTAAGGTGTCCATCGGCTGATACCGAATCAGATAAGGCAAGCCGATATAGCCGATTCTGATATGACAACATTGGAGACACCGTCGGATCAAGATGATGTGCTTCATGAGGATTGCCATATAAAGATAGAGTCCTAAAACTACAATTGTATCTATTAATTAGGAAGAGTTTGTTAGTTTCCTATTTTATCTTTAGGAAAGTGTGTGTTAGTATCCGGTAAGGATTCGGTTTGTTTCCTTTTATCTTTAGGAAAGTTTGGATTTGTAATCTGTTAGGATCTCTGTTAGCCCATGGGTATAAATATGTAAGCCCGGGGTTCATGTAACTCATTTCTCGATCAATACAACCTCGGCGCATCGCCACCTTTTACTTTTCTATTTTGTTCATCATCCAGTGAGATTTGGCACCCAACGCGGGGCTGCATCGGCTTCGATCTCTAGCGAAGAGGTAAGTCCAAGGTCCCGTCGGCCCAAGCATATCATATCTATCTTTAGTCTCATTACTGTTCATAGATACATCGGCTTAGTTAGGACTTTTTCGGTTAGGTTCGATATTCTGATTAAGTCGATGTTTCTGTATACGTAATGAAGGTAGATTTCTTATATCCATCACATTAGACAGATCTATCAACTCATGGAGTATTAGATTATCATATACAATCTTGTGTTGCATCGGTTAGGTTCGACCTACTAGATTGTCATCGATAATCTGTCTTGTTAAGACGATAGGTTCATGCTAATGTTTCACCGGAGGGTTAGTCGGTCTTATTATATGTCTATGTTAATCTAGTCCTAGTATCTCGATTTAGCTCTATTGGCTGTCTCTCATTTTAGGGTTTCTGCCGATATCGGCTAAATCGTTATATTAGATTACATTAGCTTAGTCATCTACCACCCTGAAAATTAGTCAAAGGCTTAATTGTCTAGATATTGTGTTTCTTTTCATACTTAGTGTTGCATCAATTCAGTTTGATCTACTAAGTCGTGATTAGAACCGTAATCTCTAGCTTGTCTGTTGGCTGCCACTAAGGGTTCCGTCGGGGTTTCAGCCGACGAGTTATTTGGACATCGGCATTAGCTGGAATCACACAATCAGCTGTCAACAGATCGGTTGTTTTGATTATCGGTTTATCGGCCTATATGATTTATGCTCTGCTGTTTTGCATAACTTGTCAATGGTAGGATCAAACTGACTGGCACGCCTGCGCTTCATCGATTCTAGGACCTACACTGAAGCTAAGCAGATCTCCCAGGCCGGCGTGTTGATTTTTCTCGTCAACACAAACACAGAATTCAAATTTTTCAGGCTTTCCGGGTACAAAAAGGATAACAATATAGGCAATAAGGTGCATCCTTTGAAACACTATACTCTAGCAAATCAAATTCGCCAAACCATGATTGTTGAAATGATCTCCACTGACCATTTTGCCATTTAGAAGGACAAGTATGATTAACAAGTTGGGTTGGACCATTCAAAGCTTATGCCCTTCTTACTTGATCTCTAATTTCAAATGAGTACTCTTTAATTAGCTTGCGTTCTGCTGGATCACCAATTATATCTGAGAATGTAAACTCTGTACTAGGCTTTTTTATTTGACTTGTGCTCTCATTAGTGCCTCTTGTTGGAGTACCACTACCACTAGCATTGCTTGAATTTGAAAAATATGTGAGCAATGTTCTTTTTAACATTTTGAACTAATCTGCAATTAAATCATAAATTTATAGGCATTATAATTTACAATTGAATTTGTATACTATGTTTTGCTGCTTTTGCACAAAAAAAATTCAACATGTGTTACGTGCCGCCGGCGCTGCCGCCCTTCGGCCGGCTGCACCGCGCCGCGCTCGCCGCTACTCGCCTGCGTGCGCCTCGCTCGCTGCGTGCGCGCCCGCTCGCGTGCGTCCGCCGCCGCACCTGTGTGCGCCGCCACCGTGCTCGCGCGCGCCCGCCCACCGCCGCCACTCCGCCGTGCGCGCCGCCGCTGCGTCGAGTCGCCTCCTGCCAGCCGCCGCCGCCGCCACCTACAAACTAGGGTTCGGGAGTTCGGGTGGATGAGTGTTGTGTTGCTCTATTTTTTTCACTTTTCTTTTCACATCTACTAATGGGCTGACTCTAATGGGTCATGAATAGTGGGCTGGCGCGCCCGAGTGGGCCGACGAGGCCTGCGCCTTGCTTTCCAAACTATTAAGTCTAGTTTTAGCCCCTTCTGCGACATATATAGACCTACAACATTTTAGGGCTGCTAAACTAATCCACCGGGGGTCCCCCAGCCCCCCTTGTAGATCCGCCCCTGCATATACCCTAACTTCATCTTATGAATAGATGCTCTGCAGCCCTCGATTGATTGCAGCACATTCTCTTTGATCTTCTTCGCAGTCTGCTCATCCTTCACGTGGACAATCCTTGGAGGCTTCAATACCTTCACTAGATTAAGCAAACTTTCAAATTTATACTTCTCACCCTTGACCGTGAGCTTCAAATCACGGCAGTAGCGCCGCGCGCCCTCCTTCCATGCATTCTCTGCAAAATTAAAACTAGAAGTTAGTTTAACATAGACTTGGTGCACGATCATGCAAGAAGTAACTAGTAATATAGAGTATATATATTAGAAACACTACACACCGATCATCACTTTGTTCTTCTCCGTTTTTTGATGGATAGTAAACAATGGCAAGTAGGCAAGATGGTGTGCCCATTTCTCAGATAGGACATCCATTCCCACGAGCTCGGCCCCTTCCTCTGTCATACTATCTGCAAAGAGGTTCTGCACGCGTGGCACCCAACAACAGCTGAAATGCTTATAAAACTTCTTCATGGCTCTCATTGCCTGGCACAATTCCTTTTCTGGACCTTCACTCATCTGGCAAGCCTCTCTCATGATTCGGTCTGTAGCTTGGTCATCTGTTATGACTGAGAGCTTCTTTATCTTCATATCAACTCCATTCCTGACCAAACAATACATGGCTAAGTGCTCGGCTATTGTAGACGACCTGCAACAAACATCACGATACATAATACATCGAATCACCCGACAATGCTCCCAGTCCCAATACAAAGAACAGAGACCTGCAAAACCCATCTCTCCAAGGACTTTGGCTTTACTGTAAGAGGCATCAGATTGGCCCCAAACATATCCAGGAGGCAAAATATGATCTAACACCATATCCTCTATGGATCCCAAGGACATTTTCCAACTCTCCACGATCATGATACGATTATCTCGGATAAACTAGAGGAGATACTTCCATTTGTCATGGTGTAAATTGGACAACTTCTTCATCAAGTCAAGACAAGTAAGGAAATTGGGGTGCTTAGACCTAAATTTCGAATTTTAATTCCACCGCCGCACCTGTGTGCGCCCGCCACCGTGCCTACGCACGCGCTCCCACCGCCGCCACCTGCTCGCGCGCGCCCACCACCACCACCTGCGCGCGCACCGCCGCCTGCCCCGAGTCACCGCCTACCAGCCGCCGCCGCCGCCACCTGTAAACTAGGGTTCGGGAGTTTGGGTGGATGAGTGATGTGCTGATCTGTTTTGTTTCACTTTTCTTTTCACATCTACTAATGGGCTGACTCTAATGGGTCATGAATAGTGGGTTGGTGCGCCCGAGGGGGCCGACGAGGCCTACGCCTTACTTCCCAAACTATTAAGTCTAGTTTTAGCCCCTTCTACGACATATATAGACCTAAAAAATTTTAGGGGAGCTAACAAATCCACCAGGGGTAGGGGCAAAAGCCCCCCCAAACCCCCTTGTAGATCCACCCCTGCTTATACCCTAACTTCATCTTATGAATAGATGTAGCTCCGCAGCCCTCGATTGATTGCAACACATCCTCTTTGATCTTCTTCGCAGTCTGGTCATGATTCGGTATGTAGCTTGGTCATCTGTTATGACTGAGAGCTTCTTTATCTTCATATCAACTCCATTCCTGACCAAACAATACATCGCTAAGTGTTCGACTACTGTAGACGACCTGCAATAAACATCACGATACAAAATACATCAAATCACCCTGTGATGCTCCCAGTCCCAATACAAAGAACAGAGACTTACAAAACCCATCTCTCCAAGGACTCTGGCTTTACTGTAAGAGGCATCAGATTGGCCCCAAACATATCCAGGAGGCACAATATGATCAAACACCATATCCTCTATGGATCCCAAGGACATTTTCCAACTCTCCACGATCATGATACGATTATCTCGGATAAACTGGAGGAGATACTTCCAATTGTCATGGTGTAAATTGGACAACTTCTTCATCAAGTCAAGACAAGTAAGGAAATTGGGGTGCTTAGACCTCAATTTCGAATTTACATTCCAGGTTAGCCAAGTATCAGGATGATTAAGGTCATGGGGCATTACAAGACAGCATGTTATTAGATATGGCCTAATCTTTTCGTAGTATTGAGCTTTGAGAGTGCCCAAATCCAAATCTTGTCTCACCAGCCGATCAATATCTCTGATCAATTCAGTTTCTAATTTAGGGTCAACCACAATTGGATTTTCGAAATCAAACACTTCGGGTGAAGGTGGGAGTTTGGGAAGTGTTGAGAAGGGCCTGGAGTTACCCACACGCAAGCTGCCCGACCGCGGTAGATGATTACGGTCCCTTGCCAGAGAGCCGGCTGATGGCGAGAGCACCCTTGTCGCCGGTGGGAGGCGGCCAGCAGTCGCCGACGACGAGGGCCACATCCTCACCCTCTGCAGCTGTCCGGCGCCTGGTGGTGACCAGGGAGAAGGCGAGGACATCGCCGGTGGAAGGCATTGGGCGCCAATTACCGGGGATGAGGGTGGCTTCCTCGCCCTTTGCAGGTGGGCGACGCCCGACGACGAGCCGGTCGAAGGCGAGAGCTTCACGGTGGCAGGCGTTGGGCGCCAGGTGCCAGCGATGTAGTCGATGGCAACCAAGCGAAAGGCAAGGGTGTCCCCGGCAATAGGCTTTGGCCGCCAGTTGCCGGCAACGGAGAGGACAGCTTCATCCACGCCGGCTGCTACAGGTGGGTGGCGCCCGGCGACGAGCCGGCCAAAGGCGAGGCCTTTGGCGGTGATAGGGGTTGGCCACCATGGCAGGAAGCTGCCGGCGGCACGGGCACCATCCTCGCGGCCTGCCCATGGTGTAGGATCGAGATGCCGACTAGAGGGGGTGAATAGGCGATTTAAAACTAAGTGGCACTAAATCAAAACTAACCTAAGTTGCTAGGTTTGGTGAGAGATGAGTCTAACTAAGCAACTAAGTTAAGTTTTGCAATCCTAGGGTGATAGTGGCTCAATTATGTCTCTACTAAAGTAACTTGCACAAAAGTAAATGCAATAAGTAAATGAGACAAGAGACAAAGGAATTTTTCACCGAGGTTCGGAAACTCGCCGGTTTCCTAGTCTCCGTTGAGACGAGCCCAACTCCACCGCTCAACCACGAAGCCACCGCACGCCCTTCGTCAAGGGGTGGGCAAGGTGGGAGACGGCCACGAGAGAGGACTACCCAAGCCTCGATCACTAGGGGTACTTCTTTCTTCGCTCCGAAGGTGGTGAACTCCAAACCACTCACAAAATCGGCACCGAGCCTCCTCCACAATCTTCTCGGAGAGGTCACCGAGCAACTCCTCCACAAGCCGTCTAGGAGACGGCAACCTCCAAGAGTAACAAGTAATCCCGCGGCTTGGAGATGATCAAGTGCCACACTAGCTCTACAATGAAGCAATGCACTTGGCTCTTGGCTAAAATCACTCTCAAACACAACAAGTGGATGAACACTAGCTCAGGTAAGTGTGTGAGAGATGCAAGGATGTATACAATGCAATAGAGTGCCAAGAAGAGCTCCCTTGCAGCCAAGGAGGGATTATTTATACCCAAAACAAGTGAACTAGTCGTTGGAGACAAAATACCTCAACACTGTTGCCTTCCGGTCAGACCAGCGAAGGTTGGCCGGTCAGACCGGCCTTATGTTGCAACGGCTAGAAAATTAGCCGTTGCAATGCAATGATTGCTTCTGACAATAGGGGGCCGGTCAGACCGGAGGCCAAAAGGCCAGTCAGACCGCCCTTGGCTCGGTCAGACCGCCATCGGCTCGGTCGGCCGGTTGCGGCTCTAGATCGGCCGACCGAAGGGGTCACGGGCCGGTCGACCGGCGGTGTATGGTCGGTCGACCGCCACAAGGGGCGGTCGGACCTCGCGCATACCTGCGGGCAGACCGCCACCAAGGACCGGTCAGACCGGATAAACACCCACGGCCGACCGGCCTTGGTCAGCTAGCGCCAACAAAAAGATGTGCATGCAAAATGAAATGCAAATGACCTAATGTGGCAATTTAATCATCTCTTTGCTTAGGTCATTACCCATCTTGATAGTACGGCAAAGATATAAAAAGAATCTATGAAATTTGATCGGCCAAACTCCTCGATCATAAAAAATTGTTACTTTTACCGTCTTCAATCCTTTTGCATTGTGCCATCGAAAAATATCTTCGGTAAACATTCATGCACTTCTTATCATGTGATCCTTACTTAAACATGTAAAACTCAAAAGTATCGTTAGTCCACAATTAGAACTTTGTCATTAATTACCAAAATAAATAATAAGGCCTAGGTGCTTCACATGGTTGGCGCCCGTGGCGATGGAGCCATCGCCATTTTCGCCGGGACCAACGGAGAGAGGCCTGTCGGTCGTAGATGGCGGCCAACCACCGCAACAGCAGTCACCCTTCGAAGCATCGATAAGGGTCGGCGATTTGGTCGAGATGTCACTCTATGGTTTCATTTCACTTTCAGACGGAGCGGGGAGGAGGACAACTGGAGAGAAATGTGGGGATTAGAGAAGAAGGTGGCGAGTCGAGTCTCCCACTATAAGTGCAACAAATTAAAATAAGAGAGAAAGAAAATGACACCATTTTAAAAGGGATGGTAAGAAGTGAGAGGGTAGTTGAGGGTAAAATAGAGATAAATTTAAAGTGAAATGATTGATGTGATAAGTAGTATGATAAGATTGTATACTTATTTTGGAACAAAACTTTGAATCTAGAATTCTAATTATAGTGGGACCAACGAAGTAGCAATTAGTTTCCCTAGCTAGCTATTATAGCTCATAATCTCTACTACTAGCACATAACTATATATTTCGACATTTTATAATATATTACATATCACAAGTTTCATGGGCTTCATTTTTTTAGCTTCTTATTACCTGCGGGAGTCCCGCTGCTAGTGAAAAATTATGTCAACAATATATAATTGTTTCAAATATTTTATCGCTCCGTGACACATGCATATTTCAAACAGATCGGTGTAACAGCCAACAATACTTGTTGCAACACCAAGACCCCCAGTACGTACGTGAAACATAAAAATGAAAATCAATTACAACATCGAAAACACACACAGAGAGACTACTTGTAGATGACTACACGGGCGGCGTTGTCGGTGAGCTCCAGCGGCACGCGCAGCCCCAGTTGAACTGAACCGGTTTGGCTCGCCCTGCCTACAACAGGAGCATATATGCTCCTCATGGGAGCCGCGTCCAAGACAGCAGTGCACCAACCCCCACCGCTCTCCCCCATCGATGCAACGTCTACTTGGAATCCATTCCCACTAAGGTCTTGTTTGGTTAAGTCTATGGGAGAAAGATTGAAAGAGATTAAGGGGATAATTCCATGCTTCAATAGATGTAAAATTATTCCTCTCCAAATTCCACCAATCCTCTTGTGGATGGGATTAACCGAACAAGGTCTAAATTAACAAGAATGCTAGTTCAGCTAAAGCCCACAGTCGTCACCATCGAAGATATCCGAGTGGAGAGGAGTGGAGATTGTGAGAGAGTGAATAATCGCCAAGCTACGACTTGAGGAGGAGGAAGAAGGCGGGGGAGCCAAAAGGTTGTTGGAGATGAGATTCAACATTGGTGGGAAGGGAGAAGGGAGCGCGGGCGTGGGACCTAAGGAGCCCAACACCGGCTCGGACAAAGATGGAGAAGCAGAGGCAAGCGATGAGCAGTGATCAGGGTTGTGAGACCGATGGCAGAATTCTGGCTCCACCAAAATGGAAAAAAATTAAAAAATTCTAGACAAAAATTTATACCAATATAATGTTGTCTCGGACCTCACCAAAATGGATGAAATTCACCAAAATTATGACCATTAATTTGGTCGGAACCCTAGAACTCCAATGGTGATGGAGGTGTCACTGGTGGTTGAGAAAATGGGGAAGGGGTAGAGGAAGGAGCGTTTGATATCTTGGATGAGATTGGACGCCGATGATCATCATTTCTCGTACTACTAACCCTCCTTAGTATGGGATGATATTTACGCATAATTCCTTATTAAGGAATGTGTGAATTTCAAGTAACGGAATTTTTGAAAATTTCAACCATTTTCACTACTATTTTCACTGACAACACTCCTTTATTTATTTTTCTTTAGAATGATCCCCCTATGAAAATCATAGAGCTCCCCCGTTAAATATCCGCCTAAGAATATCAATTTTCACAGACAATCATTTTAGGAGGTCCACCTATGAAAATAGAGTTATTTTCATAGGCAGACCTCTTTTTACCGGTGTCCCAAGAGGCCCATCTATGAAAATTGGATTTTTTTTAAGGTGGATCTCACTCATGGGCAATCCTACTTTAAATTCACATGTTGCCTCTCTCTTAGTCTCTTCTCTCTCTCTCCCTCACATGTTCCCTGCTCCACCTCACCTCCTCCTCATCCCTCCCTGTAACAGTTTGAAAATTGTATTCTAAAAAATGAATAAAAAGGAGAAGTAAATTTTTATGCGGGTAAGTTTTGTAATATGTTTAATGTTGAAGCATTTAAAATCCCTAAATATTTATAAATTTTTCTTTAATTTCAAGTTAAAAAATCAAATGGTATTAATAATTGATTTCATTTTTGCTCTTTTATTTTATTAAAAGATAGAGATAGAGGAAAGAGAGAGAAAGATAGAAGAAAATTTAGGGAAACCCCTAGAAAAATATAGTTTGATCTTTTCAATCTCTTTCAAAATCTTATTTTCAAAATTTTATATTCTTTTAAACTTATTTACTTACTATTTAAAACCTTTTAAAAATATTTGTTTCAATTTTGCTCTTTTATTTTTATTAAAAGATAGAGATAGAAGAAAGATAGAGAAAGATAGAAGAAAATTTAGGGAAACCCCTAGAAAAATATGGTTTGATCTTTTCAATCTCTTTCAAAATCTTATTTTCAAAATTTTATATTCTTTTAAACTTATTTACTTACTATTTAAAACCTTTTAAAAATATTTGTTTCAAAACTCTTTTGTATTTACATCTTTTCGAGCCTAAATTTTTACAACCAAAGAATAGCACCTTTTAAACTCTAAAAAATTCATCCTTTTTGAATTCCTTTACTTTTATGATGATTTTTTATATTTACTTAAACTTGTTCGATAATTTCTTTTATTTATTTATCAATAGATCGTAATGTTGAGTTCATGGAGGAGTTAGAACTCAACCAAGAGATCGACGTACACGCTCTTATTGCCCTCCAACCAAATAAAGATTTTGAGACCGTTGATGCTCAAGTCAAGTCAAACTGTCTTTGATCATTTATAAAGTTCACAAACAGTAAGTTATCATGTTTTAAATAATATATTTAGACATAAAGGTTTTGTGAGATGGGTTAGCTAAGTTAGATAGTTATAATTTATCATTTCATGTAGTTTTGTACATTCTTCAGATTAAATATGTTAATATTTCATGCAAGCATAAGGAATGTCTTAGTTCATATAGAGTATTATTTCATGCTTTAGGAATACCCTATCATTTTATATATAAAAATGAGAAGTTTATTATTTCACATGATTAGATATATTCTCCTTCTCCTTAGACAACATTCTGATAGTCTGCATTAAGCATAAAACTATGAGAATAATGAAATGAGCATTATCACATGCATTAACATTTTATGAAATGGTCATATGGAATTATATCATTATTTTATACAATAGAATGGAAAATGATATATTATTCCATGTGATAGGTAAATGAAATTCCTATCAATCCATATGACATAAATAATTTTGGTTGCATGCCAGAAAATATAAAAACTCTTGTGCCAAAAGAAAGACATACTTTCGCCCATCCGATAGACCGGTTATACCGGCATAGCATTTATATATTTCTCTCCGATCTTCCTGGGAGTTAGGAGATTTATTCATGCGATTCTATGCATGGGAGATTTGTAGTGTTGTTGAAGTCTCATTGGTAAACAGTTATGTAAACAGCGGATAACAACGTCGATACTAACCATATCAGTACCGACTGTTAAGATAACCCTATGTCTCACCAAGCCGGGGCAAGTGTGACGAACAACTATTAAATAGGGGTGAGGACACCAATTATTGGTTAGAATTGGTACTCCTATTAAGATAATCCTTTAGGTCTCGTTCACACATCAGAAAAGGTTAGAACTATATAAATGCTATGTTACCCTTAGTCTGGCTAACTACGGTTAATCCTCGGGTAAAGCTGGGCAAACGCTGTAGTTTATTTAATTCGAATACGTCATACTCCTGGTTAATGGAGTTGTGTCTATGGGTGAATCCAGAACAATGGCATGAGTATTTTTCTTAAATATTATTATAATTGGGATATTCACATTTTAAGTCTTTCTAGGATGGGATGGAATGTAGAGTTAAGATTCATGTTTTATATTCTCATAGGAAGCATTTCATAGAAAAAATAGCAAGAAGTTAGCAAGAGGTGTGACCTCTTTGTGAACTTTTTTTATGGCATATTAAAGGACTTCTATTATCTTTTCTAGGGTTTTTGATTCCTATGAGATTTAAAAAACATACTATTTTAATTCCTGCGTTTTTTATATTCCTCTAATTTTTCTATCCTGCAAATCAAATCAAAGGGGCCCTGAAGCTATAGGGCACTCTAGGCTTACTACACTACACTAGTAGGAAAATGCTAAGTTTAAGTATTTTCTTTAATTTTCACTTAGAGTTAGGACTCTATATATCCAAGTACTAAATTTAATTTAAGGCTCAAAAACCATCGTCTTATAATATCAACTTAATTAAAAGCCCAAGCCAGTTAATAGGCTTATACTGAAATAAATTAAGGTGGCCTAGCCTGAGACTAATGTGAGCTTTTGATACTAGATTCGGTGATTTACAAGAGATTAAACAAAGAAGAAAGAAAAAAGAAAAGGAGTTGATTTTGGTGCTAGGGAGATATGATGAGCATTGGACGGCCGGTGAGGATAATTTCATGTTTTTTTATTTTTGTGGCATATATATATATATATATATCCTGTGTTAATATAGTTCTACCCACATAAGAATAATAAGAATAATGCATCGTGCTTTTCCTTAAAATTAGCTAATACTCTCTCTGTCTGAGTTTGATCATCACCTAAAAAAGCACGGAGATCAAGGATTAAAAAACCTTTATTATTCTGAAATTAATCTTCATCGGTTCAAGTGCTCTGTCGCATCATCTCCTGTTGATTGCCTCACTTTTTAAATATTACATAGCATTCCACCAATAAATATTAATTTTGATCGGTCACATGCAACGTATTCAATATATTCATTTACTCTGCACGAATAAATGAATATATACTTGTTACGTAAATTAGCTAATACTCTCTCTGTCTGAGTTTTATCATCACCTTAAAAAGCACGGAGATCAAGGATTAAAAACCTTTATTATTCTGAAATTAATCTTCATCGGTCAAGTGCTCTGTCGCATCATCTCCTGTTGATTGCGTCACTTTTTAAATATTACATAGCATTCCACCAATAAATATTAATTTTGATCGGTCACATGCAACGTATTCAATATATTCATTTACTCTGCACGAATAAATGAATATATACTTGTTACGTAGTAAATGATGATCATTTTGGGAATACGTGATAATTAAATTAGGATAAAGGAAGTAATAAGCATAGTAATATGTACTGTGTGCCACTAACTTTAGCAATAATGATGACTTGTAACTTGTACTAGCAAAAATTAAAGGAATGAATATTTGGAATTGAACATGGTGTAGCAAGAGAAATGTAGCAATCAATTAATTCGTGTAATGTAAATAAATGTATACATCTAGCCCTCCCTATTTCAAAATATAATACGTATTTTATTTTATAAGGATAAGTATTTAACCAATAATTACCCAAAAAATACATGAGAAATTACTTTTGAATACAAATCTAACAATATCGATTTTGCATTAAAAAATTAGTATGTGTGCCTTGTAACACTACTACATAAAATATCTTTGCATACGGTCCAAAGTAGTTTTCACAAACGGCCAAGCCAACCGCCTCCCACGATGTCTCTGAAGATCCTGATTTTCACGTCCGGACGTCACGACAACACGTGAAAATCGGTTTTTTCTTGTCGAGCCACATAAGGAGACTGCTTGCGAAACCACGATCCTCACAAGTGGTCAAGTTACGCTGCTTGATTGTGATAACTTTAACAAAAAAATAAAAAAAATTACACAAAGCCTAGCTTGATCCCCCGTCAGATCCACGCTCGACGAGCTCCCAACGCTGGATCCCCACTGCCTGAAGCTCGACGCCACCACTCATCTATTCCGCGGTCGTTCGCTACCATCGCCCACCGCCACATCCGCACCACCCGAAGCTCATCGCCGTCGACGTCGTAGGGGTAAGGGCAGAGAGGCAACGAGATCCGTGCGGGAGAGGGAAAGGCCGCCATATCCACCCCTCATGTCGCCGCCGCCGGCGAATCCACGCGCGTGGAGGTGGAGAGGCGGCGGGATCCATGCAGGAGGAGAAGAGGCCACCGGATCCACACCTCCCATCGCCATCGCCGATAGATCAGCGCGTGTGAGGGGTAGAGAGGCGGCGGGATCCACGCGGAATGGGGAGAGACCGCTGGATCCGCCCTTCCAATCGCCGACTACAGTGGATCCACGTGATCCGAGGCCACCGCCGCCGCCGCCCCCACCGTCACCGCTACTAGCCCAAGCCCGAGGAGGCCAGATAGGAGTGGGAGATAGAGAGAGGAGGGTGGAGGAAAAGGGGTGGAGAAAAATAAGTGGGAAGAGAGAGGAGCGGAGGAAAAGGAGTGGAGAGAGAGGAGAGAAAAAGGGTAGGGCAAGTGGCTCTTCGCGAACTACTGGTGGAGGAGAGAAACCCCAGAATGCGAAAAACCATTTTTGTAGGCGGGCCTCTTAAGAGGCCCGTTTGTGAAAATAGGCAATTTTGCAAATGAGCCTTGTCAGAGAAATGGGAACCGCAGTCCCTATTCACCCAGGTCCCTCTTCAAGATGTAGAAGGAAGCATATCCAAACAAGGGCTTCACTTCTAGATTGTCTCCTTAATCTTCGACATCTTCGAGAAGCTCGTCCAAATCCGACGAACAATCTATTCCTAGCAGTGGGGGTGGCCCAAGCCCCCGGGGGCACCCTGACCCAGTGCGGTGCATCGGGGACGTGGGGTGCCCACATGGGATGGCCTTCCAGAAGTGAAACGCACCGTCTTCAGGTCCCAGGCAGGGGTCCGAGCACTCTTCGTGCCCCAGGCGGGGGCCCAAGCGTGTCCCATGCCTCGGGCTCTCAAAGAGGTCTGTAGTCACATCGAGGAAAAGTTGACCGAGCGAGGGAGTTGCCCAACCACTCCCTCATTAATGGTTATATGGCTCACGTCTTCCAGACATCTCGTCGAGAATGTGGGGAGCGTGGGAGCACCTATACAGGGTGTCACCTAGGCGGGCCCATGAACAGTAGGGGTAGGTGCACCTTTTTGACTATTGGTACACCCCCTCCGTCAGCCAACAGGGGAAACATTCCTCCTCGTTCGGATTGAAAGACTTCGAGAAGACCAAGCATGACTCATTTAGTGGTGTAGGCCCCACTTCAATACACATATAGTGTCGTGTGGACTCCCTTTCAGGTATAAAAGGAGGATTCATGTCACTAGAAAGAGGGTTTGACCAATTCGAATAGCTTAGCTCTCATTTCACCAAGTTAGTGTCCACCCTTAGGTTTCTCACCTCATTCATTGTAACTCATTGCAATCATCCATAGTCTACACTTAAGAGTAGAATATTATGTATCTGTGCAGCTTGAACCTGTATAATCCCTTGTTCATTGCTCTCGCAATTAGGACCCGGACTTGACTCATCCCTTGGCCGAATCTCCAAGAGAGAGTACTCACTTTCTCGCTAGAGGAGTTTCACACTTCGACATGCCTCTTAAAATGTTCGCGTGAGAAAATGGATTTTCACCGACATACCTTAATCGAACATCATCAAAATCTCATGTGTTAGGATCCTTGTCGATTGAAAATGAAGGGGTTTTTTTCATGCTAGTAAGATCAGCTTCGATGCGTTGTATCGCAGTTTTTTTGGGTCTTGTTGCTTATGCATGGATTGCAATCAGTGCTTTGTTGCAAAGGGTTAAATTGTGGTCTTCCAACATTTCATTTCTCTGTCTTTGGAAATACACTACTAAATTTTTTTCGTGTACTCTTGATTATGGCACATAGATTTCTTGCTAGTAAGAAAAGTTTCATGTATCGTACTGTTATTTTGTCATGCAAAAGCATGTGTTGCAAATTTGCAATGAATGCTCTCCTCAGCAGCGGAGGTTAAATTGTGGTCTTCCAACGTTTGCTGTCCTGTCCTTTTAAAACATGCTAGTAATTTTTATTGTATAAAGCTCAATTTATAAATAAAATGAGATTTAATATATGAGTCTTGTTTGTGTTTAAATAATACAAATTTTATTTTATATACCATTGCATCAATTAAGAAAGAAGAGGTGTAATAGTCTAATAGAGGAAGGAAGATAACCATTGCATGAACAAGTGACTTTAAATTAAATACCCTTTTAATCAGATTTCAAGGGTTAAAATTCATTACATCCAAGCATGCCCTAAATTGTTCTCTACAAACAAATCCAGTAATCACCCATGCTAACTCTACAGTCTGCACACTACCAGGCAACCAGCAATACGGAATGATTAACATTTCAGCCAACCCGCACTCGCTGTATCCGTTTTGATCAAAACCAAGATCCATACGACCTATACGATCCATGACAATTGCAAACAGATTTAAGCTCCATGCTAGTCAGCCAAGGCTCGAGTAGTTGCCAGAGTTTACACAAATATGCTTGCACAACTAAAGATCCACACAACAATCTTTAGCCTTTGGCAACTGAAGTATCAAAGATAGAGTAACCATAGCTTGCTGCAGGCAACTCCTTCTGACAAACTGTGCATAACCAGTACCATGTATATACGGAAGGATAAGGAAGAAGTTCTGGACATGTACGCTTGGACTAAGGTTCTACAGCCGAATGGACCACAAACGGAATGAATGAATGATCCCGAATACACTAAAGCACCACGTGTTTCTTTATCTAGTCTATGCAGGTCAGTTAATGATGACCACTTTCGCCATACGGGTGAACTGCTGCCCCAGTCTCACCATTCACCATGGAATCCATTTAGCTTTCCGCTTCTCCTCTTCAGCTTGCTTCAGCTTGAGCTGATTCGATAGCTCCTCATTCCTCTACTTAAGCTTGGCCTCTAAAAAAACACTCTTTGTGAAATTCACACTCTCATGGTACACTGCTCCCATAGCAACGCTCCCTAAAAGTACAAAGCTCCACATGTTCTCCCTGGAAAGAAAGTGCAATGTATGGGTCAAGAAAAGCTTAAAATGGGTCCACAGCTGCATCTTAGTCCCGTAAAAGGATATTTCACTTAACAGCCCAAAATTTCAAACTGTCGATCATTTCTAAGGTGGAAACATATCAGCAAAAGGCACATATACGTGTAGCCCATACAATGCAAAACTAAAGACGCAAGAAGGTGCTTGAAACAAAATCATCAGGACTCACGTGAATGTTAGGTCATTGCCATCGCATGGGAACAGATACAAACACAGATCAACACTTAGATACAAGAGAAGGAGATGGAAGAAAAAGAAACTCAGATCATCGAGAAATCCAACCAGAGGGATGAAAATGGGGGGAAAGCAGATTCTGAAGCAAGAGAAAGATGGGGAGGAAGAAGATACAAATAATAAATCACAGGCATGCAGCTGAGAAATACTCAAATATTTACCGAACAATTATTCACTAGAAGCTATCAAATTTGAATATGCAGTACAAACTCAGGTCAAGCATTATTCTTCTAAGCTAAGCATCTGAGACTTAATCTCTTAAAATTTACACTTGCCAAATTATGCTCAGCAATTAACAAACTTTTCATAGACTAATTTACAACACTTCTCATAAAAGTAAAAGTCTAGATTGTGAACATTCAACTCAATTCATTCTAAAAACAAGATTTTTCTAGCCACACTTATTCTTTGGTTCATAAAGTCAACCCAACTTAATCTAGCACATGTATGAGTCTTGCAACTACTGTGTTTACGAAATACATCCACAACTTTCCTCCAATTAATAAATCCTTGCTTCGCAAACACAGAATTCAAATTTTTTAGGCTTTCCAGGTACAAAAAAAGATAACAATATAGGCAATAAGGTGCATCCTTTGAAACACTATACTCTAGCAAATCAAATTCGCCAAACCATGATTGTTGAAATGATCTCCACTGATCATTTTACCATTTAGAAGGACAAGTATGATTAACAAGTTGGGTTGGACCATTCAAAGCATATGCCCTTCTTGATCTCTAATTTCATATGGGTACTCTTCAATTAGCTTGCGTTCTGCTGGATCACCAATTATATCTGAGAATGTAAACTCTGTTCTAGGCTTTTTTACTTGTCTTGTGCTCTTATTAGTGCCTCCTGTTGAAGTACCACTATCACTACCATTGCTTGAATTTGAAAAATATGTGAGCAATGTTCTTTTTGACATTTTTGAACTAATCTGTAATTAAATCATAAATTTATAGGCATTATAATTTACAATTGAATTTGTATACAATGTTTTGCTCCTTTTGCACAAAAAAATTAACATGTGTTCGTGCGCCGGGCTCTGCCGCTCGCGCGCCGCATGCTCGCTGCGTATGCGCCGCCACCGCGCTGCGTGCGCGCCCACCGCCGCCACTGCTAGCGCACGCCCGCCGCCACCACTGCGCACACCGCCGCCGCGCCAAGTCGCCGCGTGCCAGCCATCGCCGCCACCACCTACAAACTAGGGTTCGGGAGTTTGGGTGGATGAGTGTTGTGCTGCTCTGTTTTTTTTCACTTTTCTTTTCACATCTACTAATGGCTGACTCTAATGGGTCATGAATAGTGCGCCGGCACGCCCGAGTGGGCCGACGAGGCCTGCGCCTTGCTCTCCAAACTATTAAGTCTTGTTGTAGCCCCTTCTGCGACACATATAGACCTAAAAAAATTTAGCGGGGAGGGGGCTTAGGGGGCTAAACTAATCCACGGGGTAGGGGCAAAAGCCCCCCACCGTAGATCCGTCCCGCATATACCCTAACTTCATCTTATGAATAGATGTAGCTCCGCAACCCTCGATTGATTGCAACACATCCTCTTTGATCTTCTTCGCAGCCCGCTCATCCTTCACGTGGACAATCCTTGGAGGCTTCAATACCTTCACTAGATTAAGCAAACTTTCAAATTTATACTTCTCACCCTTGACCGTGAGCTTCAAATCACGGCAGTAGCGTCGCACGCCCTCCTTCCATGCATTCTCTGCAAAATTCAGAGTATAAGTTAGTTTACATAGACTTGGTGCACGATCATGCAAGAAGTAACTAATAATATAGAGTATATATGTTAGAAACACTACACACCGATCATCACTTTGCTCTTCTCCATTTTTTGATGGATAGTAAAGGCAAGTAGGCAAGATGGTGTGCCCATTTCTCAGATAGGACATCCATTCCCACGAGCTCGGCCCCTTCCTCTGTCATACTATCTGCAAAGAGGTTCTGCACGCGTGGCACCCTATAGCAGCTGAAATGTTGATAAAACTTCTTCATGACTCCCATTGCCTGGCACAATTCCTTTTCTGAACCTTCACTCATCTGGCAAGCATCTCTCATGATTTGGTCTGTAGCTTGGTCATCTGTTATGACTGAGAGCTTCTTTATCTTCATATCAATTCCATTCCTGACCAAACAATACATGGCTAAGTGCTCGGCTATTGTAGACGACCTACAACAAACATCACGATAAAGAATACATCTAATCACCCGGCGATGCTCCCAGTCCCAATACAAAGAATAGAGACTTGAAAAACCCATCTCTCTCAAGGACTCTGGCTTTACTGTAAGAGGCATCAGATTGGCCACAAACATATCCAGGAGGGATAATATGATCAAACATCATATCCTCTATGGATCCCAAGGATGTTTTCCAACTCTCCACGATCATGATACGATTCTCTCGGATAAACTGGAGGAGATACTTCCATTTGTCATGGTGTAAATTGGACAACTTTGTCATCAAGTCAAGACAAGTAAGGAAATTGGGGTCTTTGTCACATCCCGAGTTTTTCCCTAATTCATTTAAAATAATTTACCCTAAATAATTGGAATTTCGAAATTTACCCGAGTCAACCTATAATTTTAAAATGCAATTAATAAAGGGAAATGACATGATAGGATTTTTCTTGAATTCTTCATGTTAAAATACGCTAACAGGATTTTTACTTGGAATTTTTAGAGCACTCTAAGTATTTTTAATCAATTAAATAAGAAAACAGGAATTTAATTAAGTCCCTTTTCCCTTTTTCTTTTTCTTTTTTTTTCTTTCCTTTTTCCGTACGCCCGTACGGTCCTTTTCCCGCCCGACGCCGTAACGGGCCGTCGCCCGTCTCCGCGCGCGCCACCCTCCTTGGTCGTGGGCCGAAGCCCACGGCCCCGCCGCGCGCGCAAGTCCGGCGCGCTCTCCTCGCGCGCGGCCACCGACAGTGGGCCCCACCTGTCGAGCCGCCTCCCCGTGCCCGGCCGCCCAACCGCCGCCGCCGCCATAGCCGCGTCGCCCGCCTCTCCCCGGCCGCTTCCGCGCGCTCGCGCCGCGTGGGCCCACGCCGGCTCCGCCCGTGCCGCGCACCCGTGCCCGCACTTCCCCGCGCGCCGCAACAGCCGCCGCCGCCCAAACGGTCGCCGTATATCCCTCTCTCTCTCCGAGTCCGAGAACGCCGGCGACCTTATCCCCGCCGTTTCCGTGCCTGTTTCGGCCTCCTCTCTCCCCTTTAAAACCCCTCGAGCTCCGCCTCGTTCCCTTTGTTCGCCGTGGTTTCTAGCCCGTGTCGCCGCCGTTCTCCGTCGCTCATCCGCCGGTGAGCTCGCCGCCGTCCCCGGTTCCTTTTGGTTTTCGTTTGCTTCCTTTTCCTTTCGCGCACGCCGCCGTTCGCCGAGTCGCCGCCGCCGGTCCGCCGCCGCTGCCGGGTCGCCGCGCCCGCCGCCGCTCGGATGGTCGTCGCCGGCGTCCCGCCGCCGCCGCCGCCACCCGTGGAACCCTAACCCTAACCCTAACCCTAACCCTAGCGCCGCCCCTCTCTGTGCCGTCCGATCTTGCGGATCGGACGGATCTGCGCCGTCCGATCACGACGGATCTGCGCCGTCCGATCGTCGCCATCCGGCCGCCCAGATCGCGCCGCGTCGCCGCGATCCGGCCGCTGGATTGCGCCACGTGGCGCAATCCGCCGCGCCGCGCCTCCCTCCCGCTGCTGCGCCGTGCGCGCGCGCCCTAGGGCCGACGCCGGCCGCCGACGTCATGCTGACGCCGACCCGTGCCGTGCAAGGGTGACGTCACCAGGGACTTAATTGCGCAATAAATAATTTAATCTTTTCGTTTAGTTTTAAAAATCGCAAGTAAACTTCTAAAATTCATATCTTTTGAATCCGAGCTCCGTTTTAGCCCATTCAAATTTCATTAAATCCAGAAAAATGTCAAGAATCCATTAAAAATACTTTTCAGTGCTGTTTCAGTAGACTTTTTAGGGTGTTTGTTGAGTGCTTTGTTTGTCGTGTAGATCCCGAGTTTTCCGCGAGCCCGTTCTTCGAAGTAGTCGCCGAGGTTCCTCGCCTCCGAGCAAGGCAAGTCATATCTTACATTGACCATATTGTACCTATTTTATGTAAATATCTCTTTTTCTTTCAAATACCGCATATGTTTTAGAATGTCATTTTATGGGATGATTATACCTATTGTACTCAACCATAGGATTGTTTACCTTATACCATTGATAACTTGGGGTTCAATATGACTAGATGTTAGCTTAGGGTTGCTTAACTATGCTTAGCGCAACTAGCTCACTTAAGGGAATCACACTAAGTTTAATGCTAAAGTGACCTCCTGATATTAAGATATGATTTTGTTCTTAATAATACTGAATTATAAGAAAGGTGGGTCGTGAGCACATGGTTGGACTTTGGTTAGCGTGCTCATGACGATTAAGGACCGGTTCTCGGAAACCCCGGAGAAATGTCGTGCATACCACAAGCCGCATGGGTAATGGTCGGGCCCGTAGCATAGCGTCTCTAGTTAACGTACCCCGAGAGAAGGTGAGCGTGATGGAGTTGGGTCGGCCCGGTTTTAAGGGTTGATCGCTTCCGGATTCACCGCGGCACTAGAGGGGCTGCCCATTGCCCGATGGGGATGGGGGCGAAACCTTGGTGTGGTACGATTGATTAGAGGGGGTTGTGTGAAGGGTCCTGTCACAATTCCTTTCCGGGGCACCGTGGTGGTGCACCGGCGCACGGTAATGTGTTGTGGGATTGTGTCTTGTGGGTACAGTTGTACACCTCTGATCAGAGTAAAAACTATTCGAATAGCCGTGCCCACGGTTACGGGCGATCGACCAGATTCACCTTGATTAGTCTCATTTACTTTATTCGAATGAAATGTTGGATTATGACTAGTGCAGGTGGATGGATGGGCCTGTTGCAACGTGGTTTGAGCGTTGGACAGTGTTTATTTAATACTGCTTAAATGTTACTACTGTTTTACTGTCTTCAAATATTATTATTGTATTCTGCAAATGCTGTTTATGCAAATTGAGCCTCTTGACCATTCCTTGTTATTTATCTCGCATCATGTACCCCTTTTTCCGGTGTGACTTGTTGAGTACGGTGGTTGTACTCGCTTGCTTCTTTTTCCCCTTCGGTGCCGGGGTTGAGAGCGAGGTCTCCGAGGAGGTGTAGGCTTGTTCTCGTCAAGGTTTAGCCGTGGAGTTGGTGGTCGCTCGCGCGTGTCAAAGTTTAGCTTAAGTCGGTTTTTTTTCTTTTCCGCTGCATTTATGTAACTCTTTTATATTGTTTCTAAGACGAGGATTCGTATTATCAATAACGTCGATTTGTGTACCTCTGATTCTGGACGAGGATGTAATGCACAAATTAGCCGCTGAGAAATTCGGTGTGAATTTCGGGCGTGACAAGTTGGTATCGAGCCTTCCTATGACTCGTAGGACAAGCCAACTGGAAACCTTAAGAGCCCTCTAATTCTTTTCATGTGCATATGTTTTGAAAGAAAAAGGGGTGTTTTGAAAAGTGGAGTCAGTCTAGGGTTTAGGAATTGCGAAAATGGGATGTGGTCGTGGGTTTTGAGCATGTTTTGATTTTCCCACTCCTTTGTTTCTATAGATGGCAGGTTCCCCAACGACGCACGGAAAAGGGATGACAAGCCGTTGCGGGCGCGTATGGCCCTTGCGCTTGGATATCCCGAAGCACGGAGTATACGGCGCTTGCGCCTCTCGGGCGAGTTGCCCTACCGTGTTCGGTTGGAGGTTCACGGGTTTGTGGGAACGTGTCTTCCCAACATGGAGGTCACGGCTTCGGAGGCACGTCGATCACGCTTGTCAAGAAGCCGCCTACCCGATGTTGGCCAGATGAGGAGCCGCATGATGCCGACCTTCGCACCTCCTCCTACCGCTACCATCCCCGTCGAGGTAGTTCCTCGAGGTCGGTGCATTCAAGTCTACGGCAGAGGAGAATGACACTACCTTCGACCACATGTGCACCGTGCTCAAAGGACTGGATCGATGCACTCGACCTACACAAGGCGACCAAGGAGCCGAACGACAAGAAGATGCCGAGGATCGCGCGATGCGGGGACGAAGTGGTTCGTCGAAGAAGGAGGTAGCCGAGTTGAAGGGACTCCCGCCACCGGTTGGGGTTAGACTCCGCACTACGCCTCGGAAGACCACCACCGCGCCTGTCCGTATCCAGTTGGCACCTCGGATTCCACCGCCTTCTCCAGCTCCACCCGCTCCAGTTCCAGCGCCGGGTCCAGTACCTCCTGCTGCAGGTCCTGCCCTCACCTTTGCTCCAGCTTCGGCAAATCCAGGCGGAGGTGGCAGTAATGGTTGGATCTCCGTCTCCAGTGACTCAAGCTCAGATAATTCGGCTGAAGACATGGACTCCGAAGAGACTCAAGATTCCTCGGAGGGAAGAGGCAGGATCGGTTGGGCTACGGCAACCGACTCAGAAGATTCCAAGTCTGAGGTGACGCCCGAGGACTCCAGAAGCCGTTCGGAAGAATGGGGATCTTCTGAAGGAAGCGTCGACTCCTCGTCTCGTGGATCGTTCTAGTTGCCCTCCTTAGTTTTACCGTTTTTCTTAGTTTGTCTTCTTGGTAGTTGCTGTGTGTTAGGCTGCTGTGTGTGGGATAGCTGGCAGTCGATATCAAGTGTGATATGACTGACCAATTAAGGATGTTTGGTGTTTTTCCTTGTTTCTAGTCAAGATCAGAACAATGCATTTGAATTCAAATAATAAAGATTAGTGCTAAGTCTGTCTGTTTTTCTTCTTTTCTCTCTCTGGTCGGTCGTCTCCTTCGGATGGTGAACACCGGACCGGGCGAATGAAGAACAATGGGCGTCAACCGACAACCACGAGGCTCACGACGCCAATGGCAATGCTCCTCCACCGCCACCCGAGAATCCCACCATTGCTCAAGTGCTCGCTTCACAGACACAGATGATGGCTGCAATGATGCAGCAAATGCAACAACAACACCACCAGATGCAATAGCAGCTTCTGCAAGAAATGCGAACAGAAGCAAGAATAATCGCTTGCCGCCCCACCACCCCACCAAGCCGCGAGTTCCTTCGTGTCCGACCGCCGACCTTCTCCAAGACCACCAATCCCATGGAGGCTAATGATTGGCTTCATGCCATAGAGAAGAAGTTGGATCTCGCTGCAAGTGCACGGATCAAGAGAAAGTCTCTTTTGCCACTCATCGTTCATGTGGTCCCGCTTCGCTTGGTGGGACAACTATTTGGTTACTCGCCGGAGCAAAGCAGTTACTGGGAAGAGTTTCGTCGCAGCTTGACCGCACATATTCCTGCGGGAATAGTTGCACGTAAAAGCGTGAGTTCCGTTCTCTTGAGCAGGGTAACGTATCGCCATCGAGTATCTCGCACGAGTTCAATCGTCTTGCCCGTTATGCCCCGAAGATGTGCGCACCGATGCGAAAGGCGTAAAAGTTTTTGGCTGGTTTGGATGATGAACTCGCGGACAAGCTTATCTCCGGAGAGTATGCTAACTTTGAGAAGCGGTCGACAAGGCCATTCGACAGAAGATCGGCGCAACAAGATGATCAAGAAGAGAAAAGCATTCCGCACACGACCTCCTCAACAAGCGGAAATCAGCAGAGGCCGCGTTTCATGCCCGGAAGTCGAGTGGACCTACCACCATGATTGTTCGTCGCATCGACCTTATCACCCGGGAATTTCCAACCGCGCGTAGTGGCGTGGTCGCAACACAGACTCCACCCGCGCCCTCCAACGCGCCATCCCAAGAATCCACACCACCACCTCCAAGGAAGGACTCGGGAGGAAAGCCGAGAGTCTGTTTCAACCGTGGTGACCCGTGGCATTTTGCGGACAAGTGTCCGGCCAAGACGCGCGGGCCAAGGTTCATCCAGCTCGAGTCAATCATGCGTCCGCCGAGGAAGCACAGCAGCTCCCGAAGTTATACTGGGTATGTTTCTGTAAACTATACTCCCGCCACAGTATTATTTGATTCTCGGCGCCATGCATTCTTTTATCTCAAAGCAATTTGTTGGGGCACATGGGTTGTCGGTAGTGGGACTTAAGATACCTATGCGGGTTCAAACCCCGGAAACCACTTGGAGACCACTCGCATTGTCCCTCGCAGCCATAGAAATCCAAGGATCTATGTTTCTAGCCAACCTTATCCTCCTTTAGTCCAAAGGCATAGATGTCATTCTTGGGATGGATTGGTTGTCCAGACATAAGGGAGTAATTGACTGCGCTAGTCGCACCATTACTCTAATTAATACGAAAGGAGAAAGAGTTGTTTTTCGCTCTCCCATGCAAGTCAAGCCCGTAGCAAGTTTGAATCATGTTTCCACGGGAATCGTCCGAAATGGCGGCCAAGACCCCGTGAAGTTAGAGGATATCCCCATCGTCGAGAATACCCGAAGTTTTCCCGAGGATTTAACTCGAGATGCCGCCAAAAAGGGAAATTGAATTCGGATTGACCTAGTACCGGACAGTCCAATACACAAGAGGTCATATAGGATGGGAGCCAACGAGTTGGCGAAGTAAAGAAGCAAGTGGATGAACAGTTGCAAAAAGGGTATATTCGCCCGAGCACGTCGCCTTGGGGTGCTCCGGTGATTTTTGTGGAAAAGAAAGACAAGACCAAGAGAATGTGTGTGGATTATCGAGCCCTCAATGAGGTTACTATCAACAACAAGTATCCCCTACCACGGATTGATGACTTATTCGATCAACTCAAAGGAGCCAAGGTATTTTCCAAGATAGATCTCGATCGGGCTATCATTAGTTGAGGATTCGGGAAGAGGACATTCCCAAGACCGCCTTCACCACTGTGTATGGACTATGCGAGTGTACGGTCATGTCTTTTGGTTTAACCAATGCACCGGCTTTCTTTATGAATCGATGAACAAGGTGTTTATGGAGTTCTTGGATAAATTCGTGGTGGTGTTCATTGACGACATTTTGGTCTACTCTAAGTCGAGGAGGATCATCAGCAACATCTTCTGGACAAGACTCGAAAAGTTGAGAGACCATCAACTCTACGCCAAGTTTAGCAAGTGTGCTTTCGGTTAAAGGAGGTACAGTTCCTCGGCCACATTGTGAATGCCCAAGGAGTAGCCGTGGATCCAAAAATGTGGAATCGTTACTAAGTGGACCCCGCCTAAAACAGCCACGCAGATCCGAAGTTTCCTTGGACTTGCGGGTTACTACCGCGCTTCATTGAGAACTTCTCCAAAATCGCCAAGCCAATGACTCAACCGTTGAAGAAAGATGAGAAGTTTAAGTGGTCGGCGAGAATGCAATAGGAGTTTTGAAGAGCTCAAGAGGAAGTTGGTGTCCGCACCGGTGTTGATACCGCCCGACCCAAGCAAAGGACTTCCAAGTCTATTGTGACGCATCTCGCCAAGGGTTGGGATGTGTGTTGATGCAAGAAGGCAAAGTGGTCGCATATGCATCTCGTCAATTGCGCCCACATGAAAACAACTACCCCACTCATGATCCTGGAGTTATCCGCAGTGGTTCATGCATTGAAGATCCGGCGACACTACCTAATTGGTAATCGTTGTGAAGTGTATACGGATCACAAAAGTCTTAAGTACATTTTCACTCAACTGATTTAAACCTCCGCAGAGAAGATGGTTCGAACCGATCAAAGATTATGACTTAGGGATACATTACCATCCCGCAAAGCTAATGTGGTTGCGGATGCACTAAGCCGAAAAGTTACTGCACCACCCTCGTGTCGAAGGAATGTGTGACCGCTTGCGGCAGAATTCGAGAATCTAAATCTACGAGTGGTGGATTTTGGTTTTGTGGCTGCTCGGAAGCCCAACCCACTCTCATTGATCAAATTCCGGGCTGCTCAGCGTCGATCCCGAAATGGCCGAACTCAAGAAGAACATGAGAGTCGGAAAAGCTCGTGGTTTTTCGGAAGACGAACATGGCACAACTGGATGGGAAAGAGGTGTGTGTGCCGAAGACAAGGATTTGAAAAGGCGATCCTTACGGAAGTTCACCAAACTCAATACTCAATTCACCCGGCGGACAAAGATGTATCAAGACCTTAAAGAAAAGTTTTGGTGGGTCAGCATGAGGAGGGAGATAGCCGAGTTTGTTGCACTTTGTGATGTTTGTCGGTCGAGAGGAAGGCGGAACATCAACGGCCCGCCGGATCGTTGCAACCACTTCGATTCCGTGGAAACGGGAAGAAATTGGGATGGATTTCATCACGGGTTTACCCCGCACAACGTCGGATATGACTCAATTTGGGTCGTGGTGGACCGACTCACCAAGGTGGCCCATTTCATACCGAGTACATACTACCTACTCGGGAAGAAGTTGGCGAGCTTTATCTCGCAAGGATCGTGTGTTTGCATGGCGTGCCTAAGAAGATCGTGTCCGATAGGGAAGTCGGTTACTTCCAAATTCGGAAGAAGTTGCAAGAAGAACTTGGTACCGTTTGAATTTCAAACGGCCTATCATCCGCAAACGACGGCCAAACCGAGAGAGTGAATCAGATTTTGGAAGATATGCTAAGAGCATGCGCGCTCGATTTTGGAAAAGCGTGGGACAAAAGCTTGCCCTATGCCGAATTCTCTTACAACAACGCACAGCCAGCATTCAAATGGCACCGTATGAAGCACTGTATGGACGGAAATGCCGCACACCCCTTCAGGGACCGGACGGGTGAGCGCCAATTGTTTGGCACGGAAGTAATAAGCGAAGCGAGGAAAAGGTCCGAGTGATTCGGGAAAGGTTGAAGATTGCGCAGTCCGACGAAGAGCTATGCCGATAATCGTCGAAGAGATCTCGCTTTTGAAGCGGGGATTTTGTGTATCTTCGCGTCACACCACTCCGGGAGTACACCGTTTCCAAACCAAAGGTAAGTTGGCACCACGCTTTCGTGGGACCATACAGATTCGGGAACATCGAGGAGAAGTGGCCTATCACCGGAGCTTCCTCCAACATGACCGGTATTCACGACGTGTTTCATGTGTCCCAGTTGAAGAAGTGTTTAAGGGTACCGAAGAACAAAGCGAGTCCGCACCGTGTTGAAATCCAAGAGGACTTAACCTACGTAGAGAGACCAGCACGTATTCTTGAGGTCGGTGAGAGAAGGACTCGGACAAGGTTATCGTGTTTTGTAAGGTTCAATGGACTCATCACTCCAGGAAGAAGCTACTTGGGAACGAGAAGATGAGCTAAAGGCCGCGCACCCGCACCTCTTCGCGGTACCTCCGAATCTCGGGGTCGAGATTCCGTTTAAGGGGTAGGTTGTCACATCCCGAGTTTTCCCTAATTCATTTAAAATAATTTACCCTAAATAATCTAATTTCAAATTAACCTGGAGTCAACCTATAATTTTAAAATGCAATTAATAAAGGGAAATGACATGATAGGATTTTTCTTGAATTCTTCATGTCAAAATACGCTAACAGATTTTTACTTGGAATTTTTAGAGCACTCTAAGTATTTTTAATCAATTAAATAAGAAAACAGGAATTTAATTAAGTCCCTTTTCCCTTTTTCTTTTTCTTTTTCTTTTTCTTTCCTTTTTCCGTACGCACGTACGGTCCTTTCCCGCCCGACGCCGTAACGGCCGTCGGCTCGCCGTCTCCCGCGCGCCACTCCTCCTCGGTCGTGGGCCGAAGCCCACGGTCCCGCCGCGCCGCGCAAGTCCGGCGCTCCCCTCCTCACGCCGCGGCCACCGACAGTGGGCCCCACTGTCGGAGCCGCCCCCGCGCCCGCCGGCCGCCGCCCGCCGCCATAGCCGCGCCGCCCGCCTCTTCCCGGCCGTTTCGCGCGCCGCGCCGCGTGGGCCCCACGCCGGCTCCGCCCGTGCCGCCGCACCCGTGCCCGCACTTCCCGCGCGCCGCAACACCGCCGCCGCCCGAAACGGTCGCCGTATATCCTCTCTCTCTCTCCGAGTCCGAGAACGCCGGCGACCTTATCCCCGCCGCTTCCGTGCCCGCTTTCGCCTCCTCTCTCCTCCTTTAAAACCCCTCGAGCTCCGCCTCGTTCCCTTTGTTCGCCGTGGTTTCTAGCCTCGTGTCCGCCGCCGTTCTCCGTCGCTCATCCGCCGGTGAGCTCGCCGCCGTCCCCGGTTCCTTTTGGTTTTCGTTTGCTTCCTTTTCCTTTCGCGCACGCCGCCGTTCGCCGAGTCGCCGCCGCTGGCCCACCGCCGCTGCCGGTCATCGCCGCCGCCCGCCGCCGCTGGATGGTCGCCGCCGGCGCCGCCGCCGCCGCCGCCACCCGTGGAACCCTAACCCTAACCCTAACCCTAACCCTAACCCTAACCCTAACCCTAGCACCGCCCTCACCGCGCCGTCCGATCTTGCGGACGGACGGATTCTGCGCGCCCCGATCGCGACGGATCTCGCGCCGTCCGATCGCCGCCATCCGGCCGCCGATCGCGCCGCGTCGCCGCCGATCCGGCGCTCGGATTGCGCCACGTGGCGGCAATCCGCCGCCGCGCCCGTCTCCAGCGCTGCAGTGCGCGCGTCGCCCTAGGGCTGACGACGGCCGCGACATCATGCGACGCCAGCCCTGTGCCGCGCAAGGGTGACGTCACAGGACTTAATTGCGCAATAAATAATTTAATCTTTTCTTTTTAGTTTTAAAAATCGCAAGTAAACTTCTAAAATTCATATCTTTTGAATCCGAGCTCCGTTTTAGCCCATTCAAATTTCATTAAATCCAGAAAAATGTCAAGAATCCATTAAAAATACTTTTCAGTGCTGTTTCAGTAGACTTTTTAGGGTGTTTGTTGAGTGCTTTGTTTGTCGTATAGATCCCGAGTTTTCCTGGCGAGCCCGTTCTCTTCAAGTAGTCGCCGAGGTTCCTCGCTCCGAGCAAGGCAAGTCATATCTTACATTGACCATATTGTACCTATTTTATGTAAATATCTCTTTTTCTTTCAAATACCGCATATGTTTTAGAATGTCATTTTATGGGATGATTATACCTATTGTACTCAACCATAGGATTGTTTACCTTATACCATTGATAACTTGGGGTTCAATATGACTAGATGTTAGCTTAGGGTTGCTTAACTATGCTTAGCGCAACTAGCTCACTTAAGGGAATCACACTAAGTTTAATGCTAAAGTGACCTCCTGATATTAAGATATGATTTTGTTCTTAATAATACTGAATTATAAGAAAGGTGGGTCGTGAGCACATGGTTGGACTTTGGTTAGCGTGCTCATGACGATTAAGGACCGGTTCTCGGAAACCCCGGAGAAATGTCGTGCATACCACAAGCCGGCATGGGTAATGGTGGGCCCGTAGCATAGCTGTCTCTAGTTAACGTACCCCAGAGAGGTGAGCGTGATGGAGTTGGGTCGGCCCGGTTTTAAGGGTTGATCGGCTTCCGGATTCACCGCGGCACTAGAGGGCTGCCCATTGCCGATGGGGATGGGGGCAAAACCTTGGTGTGGTACGATTGATTAGAGGGGGTTGTGTGAAGGGTCCTGTCACAATTCCTTTCCGGGCACCGTGGTGGTGCACCGGTGCACGGTAATGTGTTGTGGGATTGTGTCTTGTGGGTACATTGTACACCTCGATCGAGTAAAAACTATTCGAATAGCCGTGCCCACGGTTACGGGCGATCGACCGATTCACCTTGATTAGTCTCATTTACTTTATTCGAATGAAATGTTGGATTATGACTAGTGCGGGTGGATGGATGGGCTGTTGCAACGTGGTTTGAGCGTTGGACGGTGTTTATTTAATACCGCTTAAATGTTACTACTTTTTACGTCTTCAAATATTATTATTGTATTCGCAAATGCTTGTTTATGCAAATTGAGCCTCTTGACCATTCCTTGTTATTTATCTCGCATCATGTACCCCTTTTTCCTGTGACTTGTTGAGTACGGTGGTTGTACTCGGTCTTGCTTCTTTTTCCCCTTCAGCCGGGGTTGAGAGCGAGGTCTCCGAGGAGGTGTAGGCTTGTTCTCGTCAAGGTTTAGCCGTGGAGTTGGTGGTCTCGCCGCGCGTGTCAAAGTTTAGCTTAAGTCGGTTTTTTTCTTTTCCGCCGCATTTATGTAACTCTTTTATATTGTTTCTAAGACGAGGATTCGTATTATCAATAACGTCGATTTGTGTACCTCGGCTGATTCTCGGACGAGGATGTAATGCACAAATTAGCTGCAGAAATTCGGTGTGAATTTCGGGCGTGACGGTGCTTAGACCTAAATTTCGAATTTGCATTCCAGTAAAGCCAAGTATCAGGATGATTAAGGCCATGGGGCATTACAAGACAACATGATATTAGATATGGCCTAATCCTTTTGTAGTATTAAGCTTTGAGAGTGCCCAAATCCAAATCTTTTCTCACCAGCCGATCAATATCTCTGATCAATTCAGTTTTTAATTCAACATTAAGACCTATCTGACTTTGGAATTGTTCTAATTTAGGGTCGACCACAATTGGATTTTTGAAATCAAACACTTCGGGTGAAGGTGGGAGTTTGGGAAGTGTTGAGAAGGGCCTGGAGTTACCCACACGCAAGCTGGCCGATCGCGGTAGATGATTGTGGTCCCTCGCCAGAGAGCCGGCTGATGGCGAGAGCACCCTTGTCGTCGGTGGGAGGTGGCCAGCAGTCGCCGATGACGAGGGTCGCATCCTTACCCTCTGCAGCTGTTCGGCGCCTAGTGGCGACCAAGGAGAAGGCGAGGACATCGCCAGTGGAAGGCGTTGGGTGCCAATTACCAGGGATGAGGGCAACTTCCTCGCCCTTTGCAGGTGGCGATGCCCGGAGCCGGCCAAAGACAAGGGCTTCGCCGGTGGTAGGCGTTGGGCGCCAGGTGCCAGCGATGTGGTCGATGGCAACCAAGCGGAAGGCAAGGGCGTCCCCCAGCAATAGGCTTTGGCCGCCAGTTGTTGGCAACAGAGAGGACAACTTCATCCACACCGGCTGTTGCAGGTGGGTGGCGCCCGGCGATGAGCCGGCCAAAGGCGAGGCCTTTGGCGATGATAGGGGTCGGCCGCCATGGCAGGAAGCTGTCGGCGGCACAGGCACCATCCTCACGGCCTGCCCATGGTTGGCGCCCGTCGGTGACGGCACCATCGCCATTCTCGTCGGGCCGACGGAGAGAGGCCCGCCAGTCGTAGATGGCGGCCGACCACCGCAGCAGCAGTCACCCTTTGAAGCATCGATAAGGGCCGGCGATTTGGTCGAGATGTCACCCTAGGGTTTCATTTCACTTTCAGACGGAGCGGGGAGGAGGACAACTGGAGAGAAATGTAGGGATTGGAGAAGAAGGTGGCGAGTCGAGTCTCCCACTATAAGTGCAACAAATTAAAATAAGAGAGATAAAATGACACAAATGCCATCCATTTTAAAAGGGATGGTAAGAAGTGAGAGGGTAGTTGAGGGTAAAATAGAGATAAATTTAAAGTGAAATGATTGATGTGATAAGTAGTATGATAAGATTGTATACTTATTTTGGAACAAAACTTCGAATCTAGAATTGTAATTATAGTGGGACCAAGGAAGTAGTAATTAGTTTCCCTAGCTAGCTATTATAGCTCATAATCTCTACTACTAGCACATAACTATATATTTCGACATTTTATAATATATTATATATCACATGTTTCATGGGCTTCATTTTTTAGCTTCTTATTACCTGCGGGGAGTCCCACCGTGAAAAATTATGTCAACAATATATAATTGTTTCAAATATTTTATCGCTCCGTGACACATGCATATTTCAAACAGATCGATGTAATGACCAACAATACTTGTTGCAACACCAAGACCCCAAGACGTACGTGAAACATAAAAATGAAAATCAATTACAACATCGAAAACACACACAGAGACTACTTGTAGATGACTACACGGTGGCGTTGTCGGTGAGCTCCAGGCGCACGCGCAGCCCCGGTTGAACCGAACCGGTGTGGCTCGCCCCGCCACAACAGAGCATATATGCTCCTCATGGAGCCGCGTCCAAGACAAGAGTGCACCAACCCCCACCGCTCTCCCCATCGATGCAACGTCTACTTGGAATCCATTCCCACTAAGGTCTTGTTTGGTTAAGTCTATGGGAGAAAGATTGAAAGAGATTAAGGGGATAATTCCATGCTTCAATAGATGTAAAATTATTCCTCTCCAAATTCCACCAATCCTCTTGTGGATGGGATTAACCGAACAAGGTCTAAATTAACAAGAATGCTAGTTCAGCTAAAGCCCACTCGTCACCATCGAAGATATCCGAGTGGAGAGGAGTGGAGATTGTGAGAGAGTGAAAAATCGCCAAGCTACGACTTGAGGAGGAGGAAGAAGGCGGGGGAGCCAAAAGGTTGTTGGAGATGAGATTCAACATTGGTGGGAAGGGAGAAGGGAGCGCGGGCGTGGGACCTAAGGAGCCCAACACCGGCTCGGACAAAGATGGAGAAGAGGAGGCAAGCGATGAGCGGTGATCAGGGTTGTGAGACCGATGGCAGAATTCTGGCTCCACCAAAATGGACAAAAATTAAAAAATTCCAGACAAAAATTTATACCAATATAATGTTGTCTCGGACCTCACTGAAATGGATGAAATTCACCAAAATTATGACCATTAATTTGGTCGGAACCCTAGAACTGCAATGGTGATGGAGGTGTCACTGGTGGTTGAGAAAATGGGGAAGGGGTAGAGGAAGGAGCGTTTGATATCTTCGATGAGATTGGACGCCGATGATCATCATTTCTCGTACTACTAACCCTCCTTAGTATGGGATGATGTTTACGCATAATTCCTTATTAAGGAATGTGTGAATTTCAAGTAACGGAATTTTTGAAAATTTCAACCATTTTCACTACTATTTTCAATGACAACACTCCTTTATTTATTTTTCTTTAGAATGATCCCCCTATGAAAATCATAGAGCTCCCCCGGTAAATATCCGCCTAAGAATATCAATTTTCACAGACAATCCTTTTAGGAGGTCCGCCTATGAAAATAGAGTTATTTTCATAGGCGGGCCTCTTTTTCATGGGCAATCCTACTTTAAATTCACATGTTGTCTCTCTCTTAGTCTCTTCTCTCTCTCCCTCACGTGTTCCCGCTCCACCTCACCTCCTCCTCATCCCTCCCCGTAATGCTTTGAAAATTGTATTCTAAAAATGAATAAAAAGGAGAAGAAATTTTTATGCGGGTAAGTTTTGTAATATGTTTAATGTTGAAGCATTTAAAATCTCCTAAATATTTATAATTTTTTCTTTAATTTCAAGTTAAAAATCAAATGGTATTAATAATTGATTTTTATTTTTGAAAAATCTTAATCTAATCTTTAATTCAAGGAAGTTTCCAAAATTGATTTAAATTGTTTTCAACCTCTAAATTAACTTTTTCTAAATTTTCTCTAATTTTAATTAAAAATCAAACATTAATTAAATTCTTATTTTTAAAAAAATCAATTTGACTTTTAAGTTGAGAAAATTCTCGAAATTAAAATTAACGATTTTAAAGTCTAAAGTAAATTTCTTCCAAATTTTCCTAAAATTTTCCCTTCCTTCTATTTTTCCTTTTTCTTTTTCTTTTTCCCTCCTTCTTTCTTCTTCCTCCGCGGATTCAACCTCACCACGCGCGCGCCGTCCAAACCAAGCCATGGGCGCCGGCTCTTACCCATTGAAACCAGGAACCGACATCAAGGCACCTCTATCCTCTTGAGCAAGCGGCCACTCGTGATTGGAGCAATGACATCATCAGTAAACCGACTTTGTTGCACCGACATTGCCGTTCTCATCCCGCCAAGAACAAACCGACCTTAATTCACTATAAATCGACCACCATAGGTTAAACTTTGGATACAAAATTTGTACCTTATCCCTTCCTCTATCTTTCTTCCAAAATTCCCCAAAACTTAGTTCTGTGTGCTACCCGAATTTTGAAGAACACTAAGAAACCCTAGGTTGAGCCACACCGAAGGATTTGTCAAAATTCATCGTCCACAATCCAGTCCTTCTCAAATTGAAGGTAATACTACCCTCTACACCTTAAAGGCTTGATTTCCCCTCATTTTACCAAGGCAATAACCCACCGGAAACCGTTGTCGGCAAGCCGCCGTAATTCCCCTGCTCCGGCCGCTACCGCACGCGTGTCACTAGGCTACTACAAAGCATTTCTGGCTAAAAGAACCATTTAGCTAGCATCCCTGTACTATGTAGATGCTCTCACACCCATTAATTTGGTTGCGCCATCGCCAGACTGCGGTGGCGACGAACGCCGCCGCCGCGGCCGTAAGGCTGCTGTCACCAGCTTGTGTCGCCGCCTTTTCGGCCCGACCGAGCTCAAAAACGGGACCTCCGTAGCTCATAGATGAAGGTAGAACCCTTTAACCCTGAGCACCAGTCACCTACGCCGTCATCCACCTTCACCCTATCGGCAGCCTTACTGAATGGAAGAAACAGAGAGAAGGAAGATAAACACTAGAGAACAGAAGAAAACAAGTAAAGAGAAAAAAGAGGGAGAGAAAGATAAGATAGCCCAATGGTTGTTAAGCCGCGGTATAGAAAGAGAGGTCCGTGGTTTGAATCCGGCCCTAGTTTTTTTTCATTTTTGCTTTTTTATTTTTATTAAAAGATAGAGATAGAAGAAAGAGAGAGAAAGATATAAGAAAATTTAGGAAAACCCCTAAAAAATATAGTTTGATCTTTTCAATCTCTTTCAAAATCTTATTTTTCAAAATTTTATATTCTTTTAAACTTATTTACTTACTATTTAAAAACCTTTTAAAAATATTTGTTTCAAAACTCTTTTGTATTTACATCTTTTCGAACCTAAATTTTTACAACCAAAGAATAGCACCTTTTAAACTCTAAAAATTCATCCTTTTTGAATTCCTTTACTTTTATGGATTTTTTATATTTACTTGAACTTGTTCGATAATTTCTTTTATTTATTTATCAATAGATCGTAACGTTGAGTTCACTTAGGAGTTAGAACATTAAATGATAATACAATTGAAGATGCTTATAACATCCCTAATAAACAAGAATGGATCAATAGGATACAAGGTAGCAGATATTTGTCGAAAGGCAAGTGAAGATGGCAAAAGAGTTTATGGAATGGACTACATTCACATATCCTCAGGGACATTATGAATGGCTTGCAATGCCATTAGGTCTAAAAACGCACATGCCATATTCCAAAGAAAAATGCAAAATATTTTTAATGAAAACCAAGAATATATATTAGTCTACATAGATGATTTGCTAGTCTTCTCAAAAACATATAACCAAGAGATCGACGTAAACGCTCTTATTTCTCTCCAACCAAAGAAAGATTTTGAGACCATTGATGCTCAAGGCAAGTCAAACTGTCTTTGATCATTTATAAAGTTCACAAACAATAAGTTATCATGTTTTAAATAATATATTTAGACATAAAGGTTTTGTGGGATGGGTTAGCTAAGTTAGATAGTTATAATTTATCATTTCATGTAGTTTTGTACATTCTTCAGATTAAATATGTTAATATTTCATGTAAGCATAAGGAATGTCTTAGTTCATATAGAGTATTATTTCATGCTTTAGGAATACCCTATCATTTTATATATAAAAATGAGAAGTTTACTATTTCACATGATTAGATATATTCTCCTTCTCCTTAGACAACATTCTGATAGCCTGCATTAAGCATAAAACTATGAGAATAATGAAATGAGCATTATCACATGCATTAACATTTTATTAAATGGTCATATGGAATTATATTATTATTTTATACAATAGAATGGAAAATGATATATTATTCCATGTGATAGGTAAATGAAATTCCTATCAATCCATATGACAAAAATAATTTTGGTTGCATGCCAGAAAATATAAAAACTCTTGTGCTAGAATAAAGAAATAGTTTCGCCCATCCGATGGACCGGTTATACCGGCATATCATTTATATATTTATCCCCGATCTTCCTAGGAACATAGGAGATTTATTCATGCCATTCTATGCATGGGAGATTTGTAGTGTTGTTGAAGTCTCATTGGTAAACAGTTATATAAACAGCGGATAACAACGCTGATACTAACCAGATCAGTACCGTCCGTTAAGATAACCCCATATCTCACCAAGCTGGGGCAAGTGTGTGATGAACAACTATTAAATAGGGGTGAGGACACCAATTTTACTGGTTAGAATTGGTGCTCCTATTAAGATAACCCTTCAGGTCTCGTTCACACATTAGAAAAGGTTAGAACTATATAAATGCATGCTATGTTATCTTTAGTCTGGCTAACTACGGTTAATCCTTGGGTAAAGATGAGCAAACGCTGCAGAGTTTATTGTATTCGAATACGCCGTACTCCTGGTTAATGGAGTTGTGTCTATGGGTGAATCCAGAACAATGGCATGAGTATTTTTCTTAAATATTATTATAATTAGGATATTCACATTTTAAGTCTTTCTAGGATGGGATGGAATGTAGAGTTAAGATTCATGTTTTATATTCTCATAGGAAGCATTTCATAGAAAAAATAGCAAGAAGTCAGTAAGAGGTGTGACCTCCTTGTGAACTTTTTTTATGGCATATCAAAGGACTCCTATTATCTTTTCTAGGGTTTTTGGTTCCTATGAGATTTAAAAAACATACTATTTTAATTCCTGCGTTTTTTATATTCCTCTAATTTTTCTATCCTGCAAATCAAATCAAAGGGGCCCTGGGCACTCTAGGCATACTACACTACACTAGTAGGAAAATGCTACGTTTAAGTATTTTCTTTAATTTCCACTTAGAGTTAGGACTCTATATATCCAAGTACTAAATTTAATTTAAGGCTCAAAAACCATCGTCTTATAATATCAACTTAATTAAAAGCCCAAGCCAGTCAATAGGCTTATACTGAAACAAATTAAGAATAGGCTTATACTGAAACAAATTAAGGTGGCCTAGCCTGAGACTAATGCGAGCTTTTGATACTAGATTCGGTGATTTACAAGAGATTAAACAAAGAAGAAAGAAAAGGAGTCGACTTTTGGTGCTAGGGAGATATGATGAGCATTGGACGGCCGGTGAGGATAATTTCACGTTTTTTATTTTCGTGGTGTATATATATACACACACTAGGAATTGTTTTCGTGTGTTGCAACGGATAAAGTCGGGGCATGGCGTGGATGGAGACGGGAGGGAGGCGCGGGCGCAGCGTGGGAGCTCCGGCGGTGGCGGGAGGATGGGCGCAGTGCGGCGCGGGCGCGCGCGGATGGGGAGAAGCGCTGATAGGTTTTTTCATCCAAGCTCTTCCTTTCTTTTCAAATTGGGGACTGCGGGTTAATTTTATAAACACTCAAGGGGTTTTCGCAAAATAGTCGAGCGACGAAAATTTTGATAGTTATATATATAGTTGGACTACTGTGTGGCGCGCCGCTGGCGCACAGCCTCATCCCGTGTGGCATGACCGAATCTCTAATTTGAAAACTCAAATTGAAAATCCGAACCGTTAAAATTGTTCTACATATTAATATCGTCTTGTAGACCAAATTTTATATTTTTTGAATTTTTTTACTATTTTATCGGATAGGTCAAACATGCATTAATCCAACGGTTTCTGGAGTATCTATTTTATTGTATCTTTGACCTATCCGATAAAATAGTAAAAATTTTAAAAAAATATAAAATTTAGTCTACAATACGATATTAACATGTAGAACAATTTGAACGGATCAGATTTTCAATTTGAGTTTTCAAATTAGAAATTCGGCCATACCACACGGAATAGAGTTGTGCGGCGCGTCACACAGTAACCCAAGCTATATTTATATTTATATTTATATTTATATTTATATTTATATATACCGTGTTAATATAGTTCTACCCACGTAAAAATAATGCATCGTGCTTTTCCTTAAAATTAGCTAATACTCTCGCTGTCTTTTATCATCACCTACCCAAAAAGCACGGAGATCAAGGATTAAAAAACCTTTATTATTCTAAAATTAATCTTGATCGGTCAAGTGCTCTGTTGCTTCATTTCATCTCCTGTTGATTGCGTCACGTTTTAAATATTACATAGTGTTTCATCAATAAAAATTAATCTTAATCGGTCACATGTAACGCATTCAATGATATTCATTTACTATGCACGAATAAACACATATATACTTGTTACTTAGTAAATGCTGATCATTTTGAGAATACCTTTAGGTGATAATCAAATTAGGATAAAAAAAGGAAGTAATAAGCATAGTAATATGTACTGTGTGCCACTAACTTTAGCAATAATGATGACTTGTAACTTGTACTAGCAAAAATTAAAGGAATGAATATTTGAAATTGAACGTGGTGTAGGAGTCATATAGCAATCAATTAATTCGTGTAATGTAAATAAATGTATACATCTAGCCCTCCCTATTTCAAAATATAATACGTATTTTATTTTATAAGGATAAGTATTTAACCAATAATTATCCAAAAATATAGATGAGAAATTATTTTTGAATACAAATTTAATCCGAAGCTCATCGCCAACGACGTCGTATGGGTAAGGGCAGATAGGCAACGGGATTCGTGCGGGAGAGGGAAAGGCCACCATATCTGTGCGGGAGAGGGAGAGGCCAGAGGTCGTCGTCGCACCTTGCTGCTCCAGCTGGGTCAATCCGCCGCCGGACCACCGTCCTTGTCCACGCCGGCCGGCGAGGAGAGAGAAGGAAGTACATGCCGCGAGCGGGCCAAGCCTATCGAGTTGCTGTTTTTCCCGTGACTGAAGGGAAAATTTAACGAAATTCTTGTGCACACGATTAAAGTTTCAATGGTTTTCACAGTAAATTAGATATTCCTTGATGTATCGTGAAATAAAAAATTCTTTCCTTGAGTACGTACGTGCCATCCACGTCACCCGAAGATAGTAATGATGCCCTCTAAAAATATTTCGAACAAATAATCCATATAGTTTTCTAGTTTGAAATTTGTTGTTTTATATCTTACAAACAAATCTAGACAAGATTTTCTATATGACTATGTAACATCATGTTTATCTATATGTGTGATTTTTAAAATTTATTTTTAATTTAGACGACTTTTTAATCGAGACTTAATTGAGTTTTCACCTAAGTTAGCTTATATTTACCTATCTATATAATATCTCATAGATTCAACACTTCACTGAACAAGTGCAAGAAAATAATGTTTTTCTCCGTTACTCATACTACAATCAACTAGCAAAATGCCCGTGCGTTGCAACGACGACGACGCAGGGAGGAAGCAAGCGAAGGGCGGAGGTCCGGGCGGCGACGCGGGGCTCCGAGCGACGACGGGGAGGCGCGGGCGCGGCGCGGATGGGGACGAAGAGATGTACGTAGGAGGTCTTTTTTTTATCCAAGCCCTCTCTTTCTTTTCAGTATTAGGATTACGGGTTAATTTTATAAACACTCAAGGGATTTTCTGCAAAATAACCAGACGGACGAAAATTTTGGATAGAAACACTATATAGTTATATATATGTATATATATAACTTTGGAAGCAAGGGTATCTTTAACTTTATGTACCACTGGACCTTGATTAAGAAATAGTATCAGATAGACATTTAGACTCTGTTTACATCCTGTAAAATAGTGTAAAGATTTGGGATTTTGGAAGTAAACGGGTAGGTGTAAAGTTGGCTTGTAAAGTTTTGGATTCGGGAGGTTTGAGAGAAAAAGGTGTAAAATCTTTTGGGAAACGTGCTTGCCCACCCTACCCCAATGTACCCCTCTCGGACGCCCTCCCCGCCGCATCCAACCCCGACCGGGCCGTCGCCGCCGTCCGCGCCGCACCCGAGGCCGTCGCCGCCGGAGCCGAGACCGGTCGCGCCCGTCGTCCGCGCCGCACCCGAGGCCGTCACCGGTTGAGGCCGCCTAATCCAGCCCCGACGGGTAGCCGCCGTCGTCCGCGCGCCGCCGAGGCCGCCACCGCCGAGGCCGTCGCCGGATCTGGACGCCCGTGCCGCAGCCGAGGCCGCCACCGCCGAGGCCGCCGTCGGATCTGGACGCCACCGCCGCCACCGAGGCCGCCATCGCGAGGCGCCGTCGCCGCCGGAGCGAGGGAGAGAGAGGAAGGAGGCGCGGGGAGAGAGGAGGAGAGAGGGTAAATTTATATTTTTATAGCATCCCAAAAATTTTACACGAGATGAAAGTAAACACCTCTCTTGGGTGTAAACTTTACACCCAAAATTTTTTGGGTGTAAAGTTTACACCCAAAACTGGAAGTGAACGGGGCCTTAGTCTAAGTTAATTTAATTTCACCAAATTAAGTCAAAAATATAATGGAAATAGATATTGACTTACTAATACTTTAAACCGATTAAAAATTTGATAAAAGTTTAAAATATTTACGACTCGGATATTATTAGTTAGAAAAGTTTATTGATGAATAGGATAAGTTGCATGTATATCGACAGCGACACGTTAGCTCACGCGTGCAACGTGTGCTCGGCCGTCGCTCGGGGCAATGCACGATGACACGGGAGATGCGTGAATCGGGCTCACGTTGAAGGTGAGGAAAGTGAGGCAACAATGGAGCGAGAGATTATACGGATCGGAAATTTTATAGATTTGGAAAAAACGATTTGATGATCGAATAATTAGTAGTTAAGATAAGCTATATCGTACGTATAAGCTGGGGTTTTTTAAAAACTAGTCAGATGGATTGTGGGTTAATTTTGGAAAAACTCAAGGGTTTTCTATAAAATAGCCAAGCAAAATAAATTTTAAGTGAAAACACTATTTATTTTATAGATAGTTATAGATGAATCACTAAACAGGCAGATGCCACCTCAGTGAAATTCTTTTGTCATGTGGCTCATGCCACATTAGGTTTCTCAAGTTGGATAACCAAAAAACCAGAATTTGTATTGATGTGCCTTAGTTTTTCTTAATCCTATGTTTAGTTATTGACATCTGCATGTTGCTGATAATCCAGCTTAATGACATTTTGAGGACCAAATCCTCTATCTACTCATGTCATTTGTTTTTCTCCAAGACAATTGACAAGTTGTTCTTGTTCTATATAATCATTTTTTTCCGCAAAAAAAAATGTTTCATGACGAAGTGCAGTCGAATATCATCCTCCGGAAACTCAAAAAACTTGGATTGAACAGAAGGGAACAGTCAACAGAGCGTCCAGTTCAGTCTACAATAAAATAGGTCCATTAGCTAGTTGGGCTAAATCCGGGCGCAACAAAACCCATATACAGCCCATATTTACCTCCATGTTGCAACCCGTCTAAATATCAGGCCCAACATAGCCTATATACAGCCTATTATGTCTAACCCCAAGTGGCAGCCCGGCTAAATAGGAATAAGTCCATTCGATCTCCCTCCTCCCTCAACCGGCCTCTCATTAAGTGGTTTGGGAGATCAGTGAGGATTCTCTGACTTAAGTCAGCTGACTTTGGGTCACTAACATGTGGATCCGTCGAGAGATGGACCCATATGTCGTGACCCAAAGTCACCGACTTTAAGTCGAAGAATCCTGCCGATGAAAATGGTTTCGCTAACGTGGCGGTACGGTTGACTCGTTGAGTCGGATGGTAGGATCCTCATGTCGAGACTCACATCACATGTAAGCCTCTCTGGAAAAAATCCAGTAGCACCCACGTGTCACACTCTCCCTACTTCCCTACCCTTCATCTCTCTTCTTTTTTTTCGAGTAAAGTGCACTAGCGGTCCTTAAACTTGTAGGGGTGTGTCATCTAGGTCCACAAACTCTCAAAATGTATATTCATGTCCCAGAACTTGTCAAAGTATGTTGTTTTCGTCTCAAATTGCCACGCCTCCTCCAGGATCCTACGTGGTGCTGACGTGACATATTCACTAGCTTTACACTAACTGACAAGTAGGGCCTACTCAATTTTTTTCATTTTCCTTTTCTTTTTTTCTCTTCTTCCTTCGGATGCCGAGAGGCTAGGGGAAAGCTAAGGGTGTCTACGGAGGACGAGCTTGACCAGTGGCAACTGAGGTTGACGTTGGCTATGCGGAAAGACCAAAGCAGAGCTCGACCTTGCTCGCTCGCACAGAAAGGCTTAAGGGAGCTCATGCCGCACACTGTTGGATCGGGGCGGAAAGTGTTGATGTCGGCGTCGGGCTTGGAATGTAAGATGAAGACCGAATCGAGAGGCTCGTCCCCGGTCCATCCTCGTCAAGCTTGAGCTCAACGAGCTGGCACCAGATGAGCCCCAACCATCGGGAGAAGGCGGTGGCAGTGACCATCGGGAGCGTGAGCTCTACGAGCTTAGTGAGGGAGGCAGCGATGGCCGGCCTCCTAGAAGACAGCGGCGCGTGAGGACGAACGAGTCAGGTAAGGGAGAGGGGTGCGGACGAGACGGTGGCGACAGAGGCCCTCTCCCATTGTCTTGTTGCGTCGTTTCCCCAATCTCCTCCGCCGCACCAGCTAGCCATGCCCGGACGGCCATCGTGAAGGCCCTCCCCCTTCCCCCATCTTCTCCATTGTGCCAACTAGCCCTGCCCAGGTCGCCATTGTTGAGGCCTTCCCCTTCCCCCATCTCCTTCGTCGCGCCAGCTAGCTCTGCTCGGGCTACCATCGTCGAGGGCCTCTCCCTTCATCTCCTTCGTTGCGTCCACTAGCTATGCTCGGGCTGTCGTCGTCGTCCCCCTTCCCTGCTGGCCATCGTCGTCTACTTTCTCCTTCCCATACCGACTGTCATCGTCCCCCTTCCCTTTCCCTTCCCCTGCTAGTTGGCAGCTGCAGAGAGAGAGGAGAAGAAAAAGAAAAAGAGAAGAAGAAAAAATATTTTAAGTGAGTCTCATTTATTAGTCAATAATGATGTCTTGTGAACGTGTGTGACATGTCACGTAAAATCCTGAAGGAGACATGGCGATTGAGACCGAAATAACACATTTTGATAAGTTTTGAGATCTAAATCTGCATTTTAAGAGTTCGACAACTTACACACCCTTACGTTTAAGGACGGCTCGTTCACTCTACTTTTTTTTTTCTCCATCTCTCCTAACGACGGGGGTGGGCGGTGATGCAGAGGAGGCGGGCGATGGCGGACGGCGCGGCGGCCGCGGATACCTCACTCCTCCCCACCCTCTCCGGCGGGTAAAAACGTGGCCCTCTCCATGGATCTGCCGCTCGCTCCAGCGCGCGTCCCGCCCCCGGCCACCGTTGTTGCTCTCATGCGGTTCCTCCCCGGCGTTCTGGCTGCACTCTGCTCCGGCCGCTGCGAACAACAGCCGCTCGCGCCCGCTGCTCCTTACCGCGCCCGTAGGAACATGAACTCCCAGATCGACGCCGATGCGGAGCTCAAGGTTATCACCATCGGCCGCCCCGGGAAGAAAAGCAGGCGGCGCCACGACGACTGGAAGACACAGCCGCCGCCGTCTAAGGAAGAAGGCGGCGAGGACAACGAGAAGGACGCGGCGATCCCAGAGGTGGTGACGAATCGGTTGATGCGGTGGGGCTGTCAGTGGGGGCGGCGTTCTTCCCGGCATTCTACCTGAAGACGAGGACGAAGGTGGACGTGCCCCTGTGGATCCGCTTCGGTGTCTCCTTCATCTTCTTCGACGTCGCGCTGCTCGGCGTGAGCTACGACATCGTCTCCGCGAGCTGGGACCTCGCCAGGGAGGGCTCCCTCCTCGGATGAAATGAGGCGCGCCGCAACTGGCCGGTCTTCTGGGACTCGCTCCACGGCGGCGATCGCTCCTCTCCGCCGCCCCTTCGGCTTGCTCGACGGCCGCCAACCGCTGATGCTGCCTTGGTCGTCGGCGCTGTGAGCTCGAGGCGAGTTAGAGCCAGCGCCTCCCCGCCTGCGCAGTGGCTCCCAGCCGCCGTCGCCTATCTCCGCCATTTCCTCAACCGGCTTCCCCCTACTATCCTTCGCTGGCTATCCAGGACGGCGTTGACTGCGCTGGGGCTTCTCCCCTTTCCTCTCCGGGAGTCGACGGAAGGGGAGAGTGAGTGGAGACTGGAGAGGTGAGGAAGAAGGTGAGACGAGGGAGGCAAAGTAGACTTATAAAAACACATCATGTTTATCTCCACGTGGCAACACGGCCCATCCAGTGTATGATCTGACGTGGCAGGACAATCTCTGAGGGGTCCCACGCGAGATAGTTGCGACGAGTGACGGTGGTGTGAGCGTAGCAATTAAAGGGGAGAGGCGACCTGACCAACCCAACCCCGCCTCGTTCGGTCGCGGACTCGTACGTACGGTCCCAAAACCAGATTTGATAGCAGCCGATACGTCCGCCGCGGCGGCTGAATAGAAGAGAGAGGGAAAAAAAAACAACGAACTACCCCACCAGTACCACACCTCCTCGTCGAGCCGAGAGACCCCGAGCCGAGCCGACGCGAGAGAGGAGGAAAAAAACCCCACGCATCCATACAAAACAAGGCGAGGGCGAGGCGAGGTGAGACGAGGAGGAAAGTGGGTTGCGGCTGCTGCGGCTTCGCCATTCCCAATTCGCTGCGCCGCCCGCCGGATCTCCCCCGCCCCGTCGTCTTGCCCCAGGCCGGCGGCTGCGGCGGTTTGGGTCCCCCCGATCGGTTGCCCCCGCACATGGTCGTGGCGGCGGCGGTGGTGGTGCGGGAGTAGGGAGGCGGGCGAACCGAGGCGGTGGCGGCGACGGCGGAGCCCATGGCGGACCTGGTTTCCAGCTGCAAGGTAGATTCTCGTTCCCCCGCCCGCCGGCAAATTCGACCCGATCTCCGCCGATTCCGCGGCGTAATTCGACCGGTGGGATTCGTTGCGTCGCGTCTGTTTTGGGGGAAGTTGCGGCGTGACCGGCCCTCGCGCTGTTGCCTGTAGATGAGATGATTAGTTAGTTTTGTCGCTAGTTTTAGTCTTTTTTTTCCAGTGCTTGGTGTGGAATTTATTAGTGCATATTCTGGCGTTTAGGGTTGCGGATTAATCGGTGAATTCAGTATAGCACCTGGCGAGAGGCTTCAGTGGGAAGTTCAATTGCTTAGCAGGCGCTTTCGCTTGTTGGTAAATCCCCCACATTTGCTTGATCCGTAGTTTGCCCCAATGTTGTATGGTTTCGTATCGTACGGGGAGCATCCAGGTGTTTTGCGCCATACTAGTAACTAAGTAAGTTGCTCACATAATTGCTAATTTGCACTTTCTTCAGTTTGGTATTTTGGATCCTTGTGTTCCATGACAGTTAGTTTCGCATGGTTAGTTGCGTCATGCTTAATTCCACATGGAGTATCCGCTTTGATTTGGAAGTGATTCCACTGTTTAAGTCCATGGATCAAACACCAGTTGTACCATATGTGCGTGTCATGCCAAATGAATTGCTTCAGTACCTTTAACATTGATCCCTTTGCCTTTCCATCGCAGGATAAACTGGCATACTTTAGAATAAAGGAACTCAAAGATATATTGAATCAGCTCGGCTTACCAAAGCAAGGAAAGAAGCAGGTCGGCAAATTTTGTTCCTGTTAATCTTTTTTACATCACCATCTATCTGAGGACAGTTTCAACTAAATGAGAATATGAGATGTAAGCGTTTGAGGTGAACCGGTAGACTCATAATACAGCATTGATGGGACCTTTGGTGGTAATAGTGGTCTGATATGAAGAGCTCATTTCAATGAGCTATTTCTTAGCTCTTTGTCTTATGTTTTCTGATGCACTTCTCTTATATTCTCACAGGATCTTATTGATAGGGTGTTGGCGCTGTTATCAGATGAGCAAGGTATGCATTTGTCTGTTGTTTCTGCTTCCCTGGTCTATGTTATTACCTTACATATTAAGTTATGGACTGACATGCTAAATTTTGCACTGTCTCATTCCCTGTGTTTGTTTCAGTGGCATCTAATCTGTCAGCATGAATGGATGATACCTTCCTATTTTCTAGTTTTAAATATCTAAATTTGTGTGTTCTTTTCTTGTTGCAGGTCAAAGGCATCATGGATGGGGAAGGAAAAATTCTCTCACCAAGGAGGCAGTGGCAAAAATTGTTGATGATACATACAGGTTAAATTTCATTGTTTCATAAAATTGACCATGTGGCATAATAGTGGGGATATTTGAGATGAAATCAGTGGTGCTGCTTTTTTGAGATCCTTATGCCTTCATTAGCAGGAAAATGCAAATCCAATGTGCTCCTGATCTAGCCACCAGGAGTCACAGCGGATCAGATTTCAATTTCAGGCCTAAAGAGGAAACCTATGACTCTTTCCAGCCAGAGCCCAAAGTTCGCTGCATTTGCAGTAGCACAATGGTTAATGACAGCATGATCCAGGTATTATAACATTTTTTATTTCTTACTTTCCTTCTTTTGAAAGATCATTACAGCATGTGGAGCAGACATTTTTTTTCTAAATCTATGAATTATGATCAACTTCTTCTGGTGCCATCCCTCTTATTATCCTGTATCATGTTTTTCTGCAGTGTGAAGATCACCGGTGCCAAGTGTGGCAACATTTGAATTGTGTACTCATTCCAGATAAGCCTGGGGAAAGCGCTGAAGTTCCACCCGTTTTCTACTGTGAATTATGCCGACTGAGTCGGGCAGACCCGTATGTCTTTCTACTGTTTGATTTTTCTTTGGGTGGTGTTAAGCAGGTAAATCTGTGGTGGAAACCACAGCATTTTTTAAAAGAAAAATCAAAACAAAAACATATGTGGGGAAGGTGATAGTACACGCTCTTGTAATTCCATGTGCAAACTTGATTTTGCTTGTTAGATATGAAATTGAAAAACAGTGAACGAAAAGACAAAAATCAAGATGTGTCATGTGTGACTTTTACCTTGCTGTTTCTCAATTTATTATCTCATTAATGAAATTAATTTTGATCTTCTGATTTCGCACGGTTGAATAATGTATCACCTCCCCTATGCATGAGATTACTTGGGGATCTTTTGAAACTTCTACAAAATGGTTTCCAGTTTATCACCATATATTCTACAAAATGGGATTTAAGTTTTGATTTGCTGCAGCTACATGCTTTGAATTTGCAGATTTTGGGTCACTGCTGGAAATCCATTACTCCCAGTGAAATTCGTGTCATCTGGTGTTACAAATGATGGGTGGGTATAAATGGATTCTTCTTACTGGCAACATTTTAACTGATAATAATCCATGGCTGACTATTTATTTATTTATTATTTATGCTCTTCTTTCTCTATTTTGTCTCTGCAAAAATAGCAGTTCATCCAACACCTTTATTTACATTCACTGGTAGCTCGCTAGACTCTCCTTTTTTCACTCCTTGAAAATAGAAAAACAGTTCATGACACTTGTTTCATCATGCCACTTAATTTTTTTCGCTGTTGCACAATCATAGAATTTTCTCTTACAGTTGCACTATGGCTCATAAGTACATATCTAGGTCAAATCTATTGTTGATACTTGATATGAGTTTACTTTGTCACATGCCTCTCCATATATTGTGCAAGGCTCTTCTTAGTGTTACTTTGTCACGGAATAATAATCCTTGCAATGTCACAAAGTTAAACATATGGGAACTTCCAGTTAATGTTATTTGTGACTATACAACATTGTGTCTAGCACATTTATGGACAACACTATGCTTAGAAGGTTTAATTGCTATTCTATTTACTCTAAATTGTCTCGTTTAATGATCCTGTGTTACTTGTGATGTATAACATCCTTATTAAACCTCTCATAGAACAAGTGTACCTCAAAGTGTGGAGAAAAGCTTCCAGCTTTCTCGATCAGATAGAGAAACTGTCCAGAGACAAGAATATGATCTCCAGGTTTGCTCTATTTTACAAAACTAAGTTATATATGCTTGAGTTCTGGAGTCCTCAGTTTGACTTAATATTGCGTCATATTGTAATATCATAATGCTCTTGAGTACCAAGTAAGAAACCATGGGTTTATGTCACTCAGTTGTTTAGGACGTTCATAAGTTTCTTGTTGATTTTAGGCTTGTATGGATAGCATATCAATGGTGAAGGCAAACCTCTGAACAATTCATTTTCCTTTTGTAACATGGAATTCACACTTATATGTCTATTGTGCAATTTTTCATTGGTTGGATTGTGAAGACAAAGCACTGTGGATAAGTTATGTTCTCTGTGTAACATGAAATATTCTTAATTTGTTCTGTCACATGCCAATTGTTTACTTTTGCGTCGTTGCAAATTTTCATCTGTACCATGTGGATACTACTTGCTAGCATTGTGCATGGAGAATATTTCTTTGTGCAAAAAAGTTTGAGTTTATGTGGACCAGGCTGATTTAGAATTCATTTTGTCCAATTATGAAACATGGTTGAATTCATTTCATATTTTTTCCTTGCATACATCTAAGATATGCATGCATATCGTTTACACTATATTAAGCAGTGAATGTGTTCACAGGTTTGGTGCATGCTTTTGAATGACAAAGTTCAGTTCAGGATGCAGTGGCCCCAATATGCTGAATTGCATGTTAATGGTATTGTTGATGATTTTATAGCACAATTTGATTCACTTTCGTATTTGAAATGCATCCCAGATTAAATATTGTCTTATATGTTGTCCTGTGGTGCAACGTATGCTGTGCAGTTATGCCATTGTCGGTTAATATTTCAAGTCTTTCTTTAAAATAAGTTACTATCTGTGTAACATTAGTTTCATTTTATGTTCAGGTATTTCTGTACGAGTAGTGACTAGACCTGGTTCTCAATTACTAGGGATAAATGGACGGGATGATGGTCCACTGGTAAGTTCAATTTCCTTCTGTCGAATTGGTAAGATCTAGATACTAATAGGCAATGATTTGGCTCTCCTATTTGATATTCCTGTATGGTATTCTATTGTAAGCCATTTTTGTTGTTCTCCGGTTGACAGAACCTACGTTATTGAGTGGAGTTACAACCTTAAAATGGAGCCATGTTATATTACAAAACCTTTGGGCATGTTTTCATTGATTTTGTAGTTAAAATTTGCTTTAGCTTCTAGTGGCGGTCTGTAAAAATTTGCTTCTGTATTTTTAGTGCTTCTATAAGTTCTCCTAAAATCATATTCGCAAATAACTCTTAGGTGGAAAGTCTCATTGAGAATCTTAGCTCGATGTGTTTTAGTATGAGAAAAATGTACTGCGCAGTTTGAAACAGATTATTGACTGGATTATTGTCGTATGTAGATGATTATAGATATAAATTAAATATTTTGATAAATAAACTTAACAAATACAGCTTAGAACAAGGGATCTAAGTAATGCAGTAGAATATAGTATTTTTTGAGAAAAACATAGTTTTAGAGGCATGGAGCAAATAATCCGCGACAATGATCCAGTTAAGTAGCTGAAAAGAACAGGGCCTGTAGAAGATCCAGTTAAGCTTGCAGAGTCTTGCAGCTAGGAGTGATACAGTTGAAAACCAGCATTAAGGTTTGGAAGAATAGTGCATTCTCTTAGTTTAGGAAGCACTGTGAACTAATGAACAACCACCGGTCGACAGTAGTTGTCAATAATCTCACTAGTCACTAGGAATCGTAGCCATGAGGCTGAACCATCCATCAGTCGCCACAACAGTATCATATATCTTAGCCAGCGGGCACCAGCCACCGTGTGAATCTTGCATATAGAGAGCTGGAGACTTGTATTGCTTATTCTGGTTTGTAATGATTGTAAGGCTTTCTATTCTTATTACAGAAATGTTGTCTACTTGGCGTTATGCTTCCCTTTAAACATTCCCAGGCATAGGGCATTATTTTTACACGAAGCAAGCTTTCACATGCATTCTTTATATAGTAACGCTGGTTGCCACATCGTGTTACATTGAATTCTATTTCCAAAGTTTTGGTTCTGCATAGCTTGTACTATCATTCTCATGGTTGTTTTCCCTTTATTTGCAGATAACCACATGCAGTAGAGAGGGAATTAATAAAATTTGCTTATCAAGGGTCGATGCTCGGACATTTTGCTTTGGTGTTCGAATTGCTAAACGGAGGACTGTTGCTCAGGTATTTCCGTTTGACCTTTTGATTTATGAAATGATAATTTTCAGGTTCACATCTCCCAGATGTGTTCGTTGATTTGATTGAAATATGATCTCCTTTTGAAATGTATACAAGCAAAATTGAGGTTTCTACATGAGGTTATTGTATTCTTTAACCATATTCCTCTGTATACATCATTGCACTTAAAACTTTTAACTATATCGAAGAATGACATTTATCAGCCACAAGAATCAAATTAGGAACTTATACTGTTGAGAACTTTCCAAACGGCTCTCAATTTTCACTCTTTCTCTAAGGGTGCTTTGAACACCCATCTGACCAGGAAATAAATCCAGTTAGCCGCTTGGTCCATGCATCCCTCGTCGGCATTATGGTCCAGCTCTGAGTACTGATAGGAAAAACTGCAAATTACGCCACAAAAAAATCATATAGTTTGCAAAGATTAACATTAGCTTTATCTGTGGGTTAGTGGCAATAACTAATAGGGGTATATTTTTGCGAGTTATAACTTCAATGATCTCATGCATTATATGTGTGTTTCTTTTTGAACTGTTTCTTGTACCCCGAACTGCTTTTATTTTAGAACTGTTGAATGGCTTTCCAGTTCAACCCATTTTGATGGTGATGTCCTTAATAGAATTTTGTTCCACAATTTCGCTATTCAAGCATATGAATACATATATTGGCTAATTGCTGCTGTGAAGTGCTTACTCCTGTTCTCAAAAGACACAATTTTGCTATACTTTTAAGCAGTATGTACATTATGGTCGTATTATGTTTCATGTTCCTATTGAAGTAGTTATGCATGGTTTAATTTGACATTTCCTGATGTATTACAAAATTTAATAAAGTTATTACCTGGAAATGTCTGAAATTTTATTACCCTCTTCTTTGCTTAAAGGAAAAAAAGTATATTTTAAGCATAATAATGAAAGGGGGATTGCTAACCGCTGTCTTTATTTCCATGAGATGTTTCATTCCTCTATAAAGGCCAACAACTCTATTAGCTAACACACCTTTTCTGTTTCTAATTGTGCTATTGTTAATCAGGTTTTGAACTTAGTGCCAAAGGAAGCTGAAGGAGAGTCTTTTGAGCATGCTCTTGCTCGTGTCCGGCGTTGTCTTGGAGGTGGAGACACTGCAGAGAATGCTGATAGTGACAGTGATTTGGAAGTGGTTGCGGAGTCTGTTACAGTCAACCTTCGTTGCCCTGTGAGTTTTTGTTACGTGTAACTGTTTAGTTAGCATAACATATGTTTGTTAACTGTACACTACAGTATGCAGATATAGTCATTTTATCAGGTTATTGATGTTCATTGTTCATTGATCTGGAGTAGTTTTAGCACATATAGGTTCTAATGTCATGTCAAGATGTGCTTATGGCTGCTGGGGTGTAAGGCTAAGCCTTTCTTGTTATGCAAGATTGGAGACGAATCTAATTTGTTTTCTGACATGTCTTCAGAATAGTGGATCCAGAATGAGGATTGCTGGGAGATTCAAGCCTTGCATTCACATGGGTTGTTTTGATCTTGAAACTTTCGTGGAATTGAATCAACGGTCCCGCAAGGTTAGATCTTGTGCTCCCTGATGCTCATCCTTCAGATACATGTATGTGCATCCAGGAAAGAGTTATTTTTTTTCTGGAGCCCACAACCCACCTTTTGACCTGTTGATGCTTTCATATTTTCTTTTTATATCCTCTGATTGCTCTGTTCTCTTGTTTCTATGCAGTGGCAATGTCCAATATGTTTAAAGAATCACTCTCTTGAGAGCTTGATGATTGATCCTTACTTCAATAGGATTACTTCTCTGGTAGGTTTTCATTGTACCTCTAAATCTTTTCATCAGATCCACAGCATTTGGTGATTATTTTTCTTTTGGATGCAGTTGCGCAATTGCAATGAGGATGTCAATGAGGTTGATATCAAGCCTGATGGATCTTGGCGTGTGAAGGGTGATGCTGCAACTAGAGAATTATCTCAGTGGCATATGCCTGATGGTACCCTTTGTAATGCTAAGGAAGATGTCAAACCTGCCATGCAAAATGGAAATGAACAAATGATGGAAGGTACTTCTGATGGACAGAAATCTTTGAAAATTGGAATAAAGAGAAATCCAAATGGAATCTGGGAAGTTAGTAGTAAAGCAGATGACAAGAAACCTTCTGTGGTTGGAAATCACATGCAAAACAATAGTGGGTTCCGAGCTCTAAACAACATTGTGCATATGAGCAATAGCCCAACTAGTAGTTATAGAGACGGGGAAGACCCAAGTGTGAACCAAGAGAGCAATAGGCATGTTGACTTATCATTGAACAATGGTAATGAGTTTGACAGTTTCTCTCTCAATTTTGGCCAAGCATGCAATACAGATGATAGACCACAGCAACAACATAATGCCGCAGACGTCATTGTTCTTAGTGATTCTGACGAAGAGAATGATGCTATGGTTTGTCCACCAGCTGTCTATGACAATACTACCACTGCAAATGGTAGTGGTTTTCCTTTCACCACCACTAATGGTGTTGGATATACTGAAAGGTACCAGGAAGATGCTGGCGTTGGTACTAGTGGCCTTGGTTTATTGAGTAACAATGTTGATGATTTTGAGATGAATAACTGGCAAATGCACTCTTCTTATCAACAACCTGAACAAGGCTTCCAGTTTTTTGGGAATGATACTGATGTCCATAATAGTTTTGTTGGTTCACACAATTCCTTTGGCTTAGCACCAACTGACTATTCTCTTGATTGTAATGTTGGCGTAGAGGAGGCGTCTGTAACTCCTGCCCTTTCAGTCTGCCGGAATAGTAATGAAATGCATGGAAGTTTGGTTGATAACCCACTGGCTTTGGCTGGCGATGATCCGTCCTTGCAAATTTTTCTTCCAAGTCAACCTTCCTCTGTTCCTCTTCAGGAAGAACTTAGTGAGCGTGCTAATGCACCAAATGGGGTTCAGTCTGATGATTGGATTTCTCTTACACTCGCAGCGGGTGGAGGTGGTAACAAAGAGCCTGCACCTGCTGATGTCAATTCACAGCCACAAATTCCATCAACAGAGACAGGGATCGAGCCATTGACCGACGCTGGTTTGTCTCCCTTTTCTGCATTTAGTTCTTTATTTATGTCACAGTTATATTCTAAGGCAATAGTTTAGTTTTATTGAAATATTTTTACCGACAACTTAAAAATATGTCTGTTTGGTTAATCATCTTCTTTTCAGTTGAATTATTTCCTTGTATGATACTATATCCATGTGTGATACTTCACTTTTCCTTGTTTTCATAACTAGTTAAATTGGCAACAATTATCTTTACATAATTTTGTTGTGAACTGATTACCAACCGGAAAGAAAACAGCGATGAATTAGCACAATGTGGATAAGATTGTACTGGAAACATAGTAGCTGCTAACCTTTGGTGATCCTTGAGTATGTCTTCAACTAAGTTACCAAGCATGATTACTCCACCTTTTTGTTTTATAAGTGAAGAGTTCGTTAGTTTTTGCTCTCAATGCATTTTTTAGGAGCTGCAGAGACCCAGATCACCAATTGTATTGCTAAGCTTATACTTGTAGCAAATGTCGATTCACATTGTTATTCTGAGTTGAGCAGGCCTGCTTTCTCTTTTCTTCAGTAACACTCAACAATTTTGAAGGAATTTGCTTAGTATCAAGATATTTATTGTACCAAATGCTTCTAAGCCTGTATTCTATTATCAGCCCATCTTGCTAGTGGGTGGTTTGGTAGTTACAGTTTCTATGGATTTTGCTGCTATTATGGTCACCTGTATAACAGGGGCGATGCTTGGTGGGAACATATGCAGGAACTATCTAGTTTATATGCAGGAACATCCAGTCTTTTGTCTGCTAGTGGCTATTGTTGGGTGTTCCCACCATTATCATCATGTATACTTATCAGCAATTATTGTTGCGATTGCTCAGTTGGTCCAAACTATTGGCATAATTCCTCTACTCGTTTATTGCAGCTTCTGCATTTCTGAGCACAAACATTGAAAGACGTAGCGGAGCTGATTTAAATCCAAGAAGGATAGAAAATATATTTTCTCATCCTCGCCAGCCTCGGTCTGTTAGGCCTCGACTCTGTTTATCAATAGATACTGATTCTGAGTAGTTTGGACATCATAATGGGCTAGCTGAGTTTGCATTAGTTTGGCAAAGCTGCCATCCAGAAATCATGATTTATACTGGGGGGGTTATCGGTCGTCTGGTTGATGTAAAGAAAAACACCAGCATTGATGCTTTGTTGCCTCAATGGTTTACAAGCTTTCAAGTGTTCCATATGATCCAGGAGGGATCTGCATAGAGGACATCTGATGGTGAGCATAACTGATTAGTCTTTTTCCCTGTGTTACTGTTCCAGATTCCTTGTAGTTTGTTGTTTGGATATGATTAAAGTTGTTAGTTTGCAAGTGGGCATGTCTTTTACCAAATAAAAAGGAAAAGAATGACATAGAAAATCCCTTCCCATTCATTAATAACACCATCTGAAGTTTGATCACAATAGGATAAAAATGCTGCAGATTATAACAGGATAAATAAGAGCAAATTAATATGCTGTTAGTTTCTAAGCACATATTCATTCTTGTAAAGCTTGTTTATGCTTGGATTGGCTTTAGAGCTTACACATCATGTTAGGATCTCTTATTTGCATTTTCCCAAAAATTAGTTGTTGTCTGACATATATTCATATAGAACACGAAACATCTATACAGTAGTCGAGATTTTCAGATAAGATGGGAGTCGCAGTAAGCATAGCTGCGTAGGTTTCTTGTTAGAAGCTTGTCTAAAGTAGTTATTTGCCAGCAGTGAAATGAATAAAAATTGTAACATATATGGCTGCTTCTCTGGGTAGTAGAATTACTCTCTGAAGTAGTCAAATAAGAAGTAAAAGATTTGAACCTCGTATAACAAGAAATGTTCCCAGTTTCTTGTGCAGTTGTTAACAGATGATGCTATAAAGTTTTTACTTTTAATCACAGAAATTGTTGAGGCTTGTCAAAAAAGGCATGATATTGTAGTTACATTCCTTCTCATTGGAGGTCGCTAATGTATTTCTTTTTTCTGTTAGGTTGGTATAGAAAATTTTCTAACTGTGTATCGAGGCTTAATGTGGCGACTGGAGCAGTTTGTACATTTTTTTTTGTTTTGACTTCTACTGGATATAAGGAATAGAGGTGGGGTCGTCCCTGGACCCTGGATGCAAGACAAATACATGTGAATGTTTTGTGTGTACCATCATTGTATTTAGGGTTTGGGGTACTAATTTAGTTGTTTATTAACCTGGTATTTGATGGAGAATAAATTATTCCTGAAAGTGGCGGCCAATAAACACGGAGCCCTTGGGTTTTTACTTGGGTAATTGTTGACTAATCTCTGCTTTGCTATGCGATGCATGAGAATGTCGGGTTTTGTGTTCACTGCGCTTCCATGCCGGCACATTCTAAAGTCATGAGGTTAATCATCCCGCTTCCCAGCACGTACCAAGTTATATTTTCTCTTCCATGATGGTAAGCACTTCTTCTTTTGCTTCAGCTTAATGTTGCGAATGTTTAGCCTTTTTTTCCAGTTTTCATCAAAGAGGGATGGATATAGATATCAAAAAGGAGTTTATCTTAGATGCGTCCCTGTTTTTACTTTTTGGGCAAGTGTGGCCGTGTGGGTGTACATGAGATGACAGCAGAGCACAGTGTGTTTCAGTGTTTGCTTTGAGCTGGTTCAGAATCCTGCATCTGGACGATGGGTTCTGCACTTCTGCGATTGTGAATGACCCATGAATGTCTCCATGAGTCTCTGCTTGCACCCGGAGCTTGAGGAAACAGGCAATTTGTTCTGGAGGCAGCACCAGACCTGGTGATGGCATTGCACAATGATACGCACTCGTACTAGTAGTACGGCCGCACGTAGGTGTCAGCCTGCTCCCTCCTTTCCTGCAACTGCAAAATGCAAATCCAATGCTTTATTAGTAGTAGCTTTTTCTTGTTTCTTCTCTTGTCCCTCGCACTCAGCATCATCACTCTGTTTGGCTATTGACGGTTCGATAGTTGATTCCTCCTCCATTGGTCATGATTAAAAGAGTACTATAGCAGATCTCAGGCATCGGCAACCACTGCTCTCTCTCTCTCTCTCTCTCTCTCATTACTCCTGACTCTAGATTAATGCACATATCGTCACTGCACAAGCTGTAGAAGTAGTAGCACGATGCAGTTCAATAAACTATATGCTCCTTGCACGCTTTACTACTCTCCTGTAGGTCAACTCATGGGCAAAGCAGCGGATCACTCACTTCTTCCACGCATGTCTCCACGATCCATTGCATTTTCTGCTACAAGTGTATTAGATTCTCCGGCCATTCACAACCAACTCGTGCTAGGCATCCTGCAGGTCAAACATCCTATCTCGTTGATTTTTACAAAGGCGTATTTCTTTATTTCAAAACATTAAATCTCATGTACTCAAAGCAAACACTGAATCAGTGTTTTTTTAAAATCAAAAGTTAATCTAGTTACAGCAATTAAATTCTGATCCAAAGGATCGATTTGAATCCAGAGCAGAAACTTCCGAGTCTGCCTATTTATCAGTACTACTAGTGCAGAAAACATTGCTGCACATCGCCATAACCATAATGGATGGCAGCAGTAGCTATTTACGAGTTGCAACTGTCACTAAAGCGAGATGACTACTGCTGCAGCTGCTAAAGTTGCCGAGCAACTATAACTTTCGCCAACAAAATTGATTGCTGCTGCCTGCTGGGAATTCCCTTTTGGAATAAAGCTTCCCTGCAGTCTTCTTCTTTCTTAGTATAGCACAACACTGTTTTGATCTGACTCTTGTGCTTAATCCAAAATGCAATTTTGTTTCTTCAGGGCCTCTTGTAGTTGTAGTAGCTGTAAGTGAGTAGTACTCCATCGTATACTAGTACTGCTACATGTACTAGTGGCAGTGATAATCAGTTAAAGCTACACATTGTTAGGTGAGACAATTGTACAGGTTTTGTTAAAGCCCCATTGCACAGGACAAACGATAGTACTACTACTAGTAGTAGTATCATTCATGGCTACATTGATCTTTTTACTGTACTGTTTTTCAGCAAGTTTAATAATAGAGCTAACTATTATCTATAACTTATATATTAGAGCTATTAGTTTCATTTTTATCATCCTCTCTTTCTCTAACCATAAATCCATTGTATTTATCTTGAAGCATGTGTAAACCTAGCTCATGCAATATGATAATCAACCTTTACATTTTGCATTCTCTCTAATCCACCTCTAATCCACATAAGCTTATGGTTGGCTTTCATATAAGAAAAAAACACAAATATGGCAAGAGAGTTAACAAGGAAAGAGGAAAAGGGTGAGAAACCAGCTTGAGAGAGAAGATGGATGATTAGATGAGAATTTATTTTGAAACATCACCATTGGGCATATAATTTCGTGTATATATGACATGGCAGATATGAATACTATTTTAATTTGAGTTGGAATTGCCCTTATAGCTTAATATTATTCTTGCTCTAATAGGACAAGTATTATAGATGGTTACATTAAGAGAGATTTAATTAAGATCATTAAAGTAGCTAGGAGTACTAATTACTTGGTACCTAGTACTACCACCTTGTGGAAATTTACAGCATACTCGGGTAAATTTGATTTATACAAGGGATTTTTTGGCACAGACATGAGGAATAATAATAATACTAGTATTACCCACAAGAAATTACAGCTTACCATTCTAGACTAATTAACAGAGGAACAAAATGGAAATATATTGCTACTAGTATATCGGATAATTCGATTTCAATGCAGCTTCGGGGGCCCACCTGCTCAGTGACCGGCCAATGCCACCGGAGGAGCGGCCGCCGGCGGCGCGTGCCTCCTCCGGCCGCTGCTCCCGCCGTTGGCCCAGAAGCAACCGGCGGTTGTCGCCTCCGCCGCTGCGCTCCCCGCCATCTTCGCCGCCGCCGTCGTCGCCGGCTCCGACTTGCACCTCGGTAGCACCAGCGGCCGCGCCGACGAGCACCTCATGTCTTCCTCGTCGTAGTCTTCGTCTTCCTCTTCTTCTTCGCTCACTTCCTCTTGCTCCTGCGTGGGTGTCATCTCTTCTTGCCTCTCCTCGTGCTGCGCTTCCGCCGCCGCCGCCGCCTTCTGCGACTTGCGGGGAGAGGGGAATGCCCGAGAGGGTGCGGCGATCTCCGCCGCCGCGGTGTCCATGGTCGGCGACGGCGTGGAGACGGGGAACCTGGAGGTGAGCGGAGACGAGCGATTCTGCGGCGCGGAGCGGCAGCGCATGAGGAGGAGCGCGTTCTTGGGCGGCGTGGTGGTCGCCGACGAGACGAGCTCCGCTTCCTCCTCTTCCTCTTCGTCCTCCTTGTCGTCGCCGTCGCCATTGATCCCAAGCTCCTCCGCTTCCTTCTCCCCCAACGATCCAAAGACCCCCGCGGAGGCCTCCATCTCCTCATCCTCCTCGGCGTGCTTTCCCCTCGGATCCGGTTGCTTCGGCGCCGCGGCGACGGCCACGTCCCTGCTGCTAAACACCCACGGCGAGCGGCGGCTCCTCTCCACCACCTCCGGCGACGGCGCCTTGGGGCGGCGCCTCCGGTCGAAGTCGAACAGGCCGCCGCAGAGAAACGCCTTCTTGAGGCACCGGCAGTAACCCCTGCCCTTCTCCGGCGCCGCCACCTTGCTTGCCGCCGCCGCCGCCTTCTTCCCCTTCTTCCCCTTCCGCATCCGCACCTGGCCAATGCAGGTCACTTTGGGCGACGAGGGCTCCCCGTCCGCCGCCGCGGCGCGCCCGGCGCCGCCCCGACCACGCGACACGAACATCGGCGACGTCGCCGGCGCGCGGCGGGAGCGGCCGCCGCCTCGCCGGCTCTTGCTGAGAAGCAGCCGCGCTAGCCCCGGCGGCGCCGGAAGCTGCTTCTCCGCGCGCCCAGGGCTCGCCGCCGGCGGCTTCATCCTCGCACTGACGCACGCACACACGAGGAAGCGGGGGACACGAAGGAAAGGAAAGCTTATAGCTGCGGGAAGATTAGTCTGTGAAGGGTGATTTATCAGACGGCTAATCGTGTTTAGTGGTTTGGGTGATTAATTAGGACGGATTAATTACGAGTAGTCTTAGGATTCGCTTGCCTTGCTGTTTGGTTGATGTGGACATGGTGCACTGAACCATGCAATATTGCCATGGCGGTCCGTTGGCTTTCTCCGTCTAAAGTTGGTCCCTTGTTACATTTTACCGTTTAGATATTATTTTAAAATATTAAATATAATTTATTTATAAAATTTATTCATAATTGATAAATTATTCACAAAACAGATCTAATAAAACTAATTACATCATAATTTAGTTACATTAAATATTTATTAATTATGAATTAATTAGACTTAATATATTTATCTCGTAAATAATCCAATGATTTCGTAATTATTTTTATAATTAATTTATATTTAGTTTTTAAATTGATATCTAAATATATATATGAATTAGAGGCAATTAGAGGCAGTCCATAAAACCAAATATATCTTGGTTTGTTTGGTTTGTGTGTGTGATGTGATGGATGTAACGTGTGCGAGATTCTCGTTTACAATGCTCTGCTCAGCTGGTCATGTCATTCTTCCGAATCCTACACCAGAACTCTATGCATGAATGAACTCACTCAGTATCTGTGCTAAAATATAATAATTTAATATATTAAATAAAACATTACTATTTATTATTTTAATATATTAGATAAAACACTACTATTTGTTATTAGGACTGAGGAAGCAGTTGTATTGATAAATCTTTTAAAATAATTTTGAATCTAAACTCCCTCAGTTTGCATTACTTCCTTTGTCTCCTAATAAATTTATTTAAATTTCTTTCATTTGTCTAAAAATAAATTTATTTTAAAGTAATTATTATATCGAAGTTTGTAAAAATAGAGAATAATTATATTGATAGTGAATAAAGTGAAGAATAGTTGTATTGAGATTTAATAAAAGTATGTGTATTCTTTACTAGTATGCGTGAGATAAGCGAAAAATAAACTTATCTAGGATGGATGTAATACTTGTCAATTTTACATTTATTTTTTAACAAAATATTGATTATTCTCACATTCTAAAGCAATTATATAGATTTGTCTTTCAATCTCTGCTCTTCATTAATATTTTGATCAAAAATAATGCTGCTTTAAAAAATATTACTTCTAGGATAGTACTCCCTCCAGCTTGAAGAACAAGTGATTTAAATATTTAAATTTTGTCCTCAGGTATAAGGTATCCTAGCATACTAGTATTTGTCATGTCAATTACCTAATATTTAAATTTATCTCATCTTACCCTAATGACTTAACCACCCTTCCACTCCATAAATACACTTATTTAATGAAAGACATTATAATCCTTTTCCTCTATCTTTAATTAAGGGAATTGCTAAAAAGTATCGTAAGTTTTTTTTAAGGTAAAAGACTTTCAAATATAAATATAGTATAGTTATAATGTAATTACATTAACTATAATTATAATTATAATTATAGTGTAGCTACAAATGTAACTATATTATAACCACTGTATAACTTATGTATGAAGTTATATGTAGTTTTTAATACTTATATATAAAAGTTATAATGTAGTTTTAAAATAGTTATGGTCTAATTATATTATAATTTATTATGGTTTTGTTTGAAAATTCTTCACTTATGACAGTTTTTTAGGTAGTCTATTTTTCAAAAAAAAACCCCTAAAATTCTTTATATTTGGGACCAGAATGAGTAGTGGTTAGTAAGTGTACATACATACCTTCTTTATTTGATGTGAAATTTGTTCAGAAAGACTGATAGTTTAAAACGGAGGAAGTATTATTATTTAAAAAATAATCCTTGGATATGAATTGAATGAATGGCTCATTCAAACACAGAAAAAGATGTGTCCATTCTTGAGTTCGATCTGAACATTTATTGCAAGGGTTTCTTTGGTGACCTTGTAGTGCTGAGAGGTGGGGCCCACAGAGAGTCCATGGGCCGGGTCCACACATTGGCTCTGACCACTCACTCCTTGTGAGTAACATGAGTTGTATTGGCAAGACAACACAGCAGAGGGATGTGATTTGAGGATTCTTTCTTCTTCTTCTTCTTCTTTCATTTCTTGGGCATATCCATCCATCCTTTGCTTCATTTTCCTCTGCTTTGTTGATTTCCATGTCACAGACTACTCCAGACTGCAGCACAGAGGTCATTTCACTTCACATCAATCCATCTCATTCAACATCCATGGCCTCTCTCTCTCTCTATATCATGAGGATGCTAGAGAAAGGAGCAATTGTTTTGCTATATGGACCAACACACCACCAATGGCATTGCATTTTCAGTTCCATACATGTGCGGTTGGCATAATTAGAGGTTAATAAAGACATCTCCAATATTATGAAATAGCAGGTAATAAACATTGAATGTATCCTTATTATCTGGTAAAATATATTATAGAGGTGATAAAACAACTACTATGCATAAGCTTACTATCATGTATTAGCACTTTACAATGGGTTTCATCTATTTCTTCAATTGTAGCATGGCTCATGTTGGAGGAATTTTTTTAGGTGGATCTCACCTTATTACCTACAATACACATGTATATATTGTAGTGCATCTCTAACCTAATATTGTCATTTGACATGGGCCCATCTTACTTTTGTAATAAACAATAAGGATGTCCTAAGGCCCAGGAAATTCTTACACATTTTACGGAAAGCTATAGAGCAATGTGATTATCATTTGAATGGATGTTTCAAAATAAAGGAATACATGTATCTTGGTTAGTTTGAATTGGACGAGTATATAAAGGCTACACAAAACATTACACTAAAATTAAATATTGTTAATGTCATTACTGGTAAAATGCATGATAACCACCGATCAAATGTTTTTCTTATCGCTTATTTGTAGTAACTTACAAGTGCATAAAATACATCGGCTGTGATCAAATGTGCTGACCATGGCTTTTTCTGGTGCAATTGCCTTCCTCTAACTTTCTGTTGTGGCTGCATGACTCATGTTGTGTCATGTGACGCAACCGATCGAGGACTTCCTATGATGAACTACATGGTTCATGTTTTGTATTGCTGCTCAGGCCGTTCGAGACTATTGGAGCGAGCAACTAAATTTCACATGAAAATGAACAGACGTCGGTAATGATCAGTACGTTAATCAGTACACTAATGAGACTAACTGTACCTCGGTTGATATCATAATTTCTGTACAACATAAAGAAACACATTTTATTTAAATTGTTTAACCGTCTTCCTTTATCGAGCCTACTCAAAATGAATATGTTTTTCCCCTGCTTTCATAACACTCTTCTGGACCAGTGAGTACATGAACCATAAATATCATGCTACCATGGGTTCGCATAGCATAAAATTGTTGCATCCACTCTTTGTATTCCTCGATAAGATGGAGGCATAGAAACACTAGTGTTCAAATAAAATAAAATAAAGTAAAATAAAGGGGCATTGCACGAGTGGTGAATCAGCCATGGCAGCTTTAGCTCTCCACGTCGTTTGCTGATAGCTAAACAATTGCAAACCCAAATGTGGTGGTCAGTGTGGATGCTGCTGCTGCCGTTGATTGCTTAATTATTTTTGGGTGTCAGGTGATCGAGCGAAATGCGAGCTAGCTTGCATTCAGAGTGTGTGTGAGCTCTGAGCTGTTGCCATGTGGATCTCCTTGTCTGGGGATCTGAATTTGTGTGTGTTTTTCTCTCTGTGTTTTCATATGAGATCCTGATCTGAGCTTCTCTCTCTGTTTTTCTTTAATGAATCAGTCACTTGACCTTGAATAATGCACAAGTGGTGGTGCTTCCTCAGCAAGCTTACTTGCTGACAGAAATTGAGAATCTGTGTTTGAATTGGAATATTTTGGGGACCAACATTTGAATTTGGACCTTTTGGAGATTAGAGTGCTAGCTCCAAAAGGTAGAGACGAATGCATAACAATAACAATATGACCTAACTCTACCTCTTCGTCGTCATAAATTTTGTTTTCTCTGGTAAAATATATTTGACGTTGGTATTATGATTCGAGGAGGTTTGTATGTTTTCTTCGGAATTCAAGAGCGCCAAACTGAGATTATTATCACCATAGGCCATTTTGATGGCAAAGAATCTAAAAGGCATTTGACTGTTCTTTTCAGTTATTCCGTAGTACTTTATTGGATTTTTACCGTAGATTATTTGATCCACGTAGCTATAAATATATTTTCTTAAAAATCAATATTTTTGAATGCATCACTTAAGTTTTTGTTAAGTTTACTTTCTTTTTAAAAATACAATTTAATTATTTCTGTAATTAAATAAACAATCAGCGATAATAAATCCGACGAATAATTTGTTTTAAACCGGGCCTTTGGTTGTGTTGGGAAAGTTTAAAAAAGATCAATCAAAGGCTAGCTTAATTATGATGAAACATCCCGATCAAACATTGTACTACTAATTAATCAGTACCAAGCTAACTTTTGGACAAAATGCAAAATTAGGGAGAAAATAATTAGTTGCTTGCAAGCTTCTGTAGACGTACGTACGTGCATGTTAATGTCATCCAAAACAATAACAAAAATCGAAAGTTTGTACGTGCATGGATGGGTGCGTGCACACGACACATGGGGTGTGAGCCCATATGGGCCAAGGCCAGTACGTTTTGTTGTGCTACTAGCTAGGCAATGTCACGAGCAACATCTGACATACGGCACGAGCAACCTTTAATTTCTCCTCCTCTTCGGTTTTTTTTTTACCGAAACCCTTTTTTCCCTCTCTGTTTGGCTTTTGTTGTTTTTGTTTTTTTGTCAAGAGCGAATCCACGACGAGGTTACATCTCAGCTATCTCGAGCTAAGCTGTTCATTCTTATTCATTTGTGTCTTCAAATAATTATTATAATCTCAATTTTATCCATAATCCATCATTTATATATATATATATAACTCATCCTTTGTGGGCGAGGCCAAGGAATTTTCCACTGTTAGTCAGATTTGCCTATGCTTCACGAAATACCTGGCTCTTGGTAAACTGATGTTTCTTTAACGAAGTGTGGCATGATCACTGGTTTTTGCTGAATAATTGCATATTAATTGGCAGCCAAGAGCCATGCTGTAGAGGGTGAGAAATTTGATAGGGACCAAATAGTACTACGTTGCTACTATACAAAAGGCAAGTGAGATCTAGTAGTACATGCATGTACACAAGTAAACGATGCACATGTATTCATTACAGTAGTCACAGATGAACGCAAGGAGAGGTGGGACAGGCCAAAAATAAATGTGTGGGGTTATGTAGTATTTGACATCACTATGCAGCATGCATGTGTTTAATGTTTGGACAATGCATTATGATGGTATGATTTTATAGGATTAAAATCGACTCATAGAGAGTGGTATTCGTATACACAGGGTTCATCCAGATAAAACTAATTATCTTTCTCTCTTGTTTAATTTCATGTTACGTCATCAAATAATGAAATAATCTTACATGACGTACTACTTAATGAGAATGGAATCTCATGAAACTCCCGACTGAAAATAGACTTAATGAAAAGAAAGAAGAATTAACCTCTCATTCGGTGAAAAGATTAAAAAAGAAGTGTGTGTTATTAAAAAACAAAAAGGAGAAACCACAAAACAAAGAAAACTGACTTTCTATATCTGTTTTTCATGTGTTTTTTCTTAATGATTACATGACTGTATATTAAAATAATATATATAAAAATAAACATTTAGATGTCGTCTTCTATTTTACCCTTATACTTTTTGTTACAATCATGTGTTTTTTTCGATTCGTAAGTTTCTCATTCCCGTGTTTCAAAAAACCAGAAATGGAATGGTTGGCGTGGATTTTGACCAATTGGGGAAATAGAGGACACGAAGTCAACTGTGGAGGCATAGGATCCCGTAATGTCTTTTTCTGCAGATTTGAATACCATTCTACTCGTACAGTAGCTTCACTTGAGTATACATGCTGGCCAAGTCGGGCAGTATCCCAAATAAAACAAACAACAACAAGAAGAAGATGTCATTAGTTGAAGGGACACTACATTAAAAGCAACTCACTCACCTTTTGTCCACCACACCTCTGCACTGCAATGTGGTAAATAGGGGTATTTTATTATTGGCGCTCATCTTTTTTTTTCAAAAAAGAATAATGGTTGATGTACTATTATGACGTATAAACAATCCAATGAATAATCCAATGAATAATATGTTTCAAACAAGATCTAAGAACACTACATCAATATTAGTATGGACATAGTTATATATTAAAACATGAGGTTGGAAAAGCTAGACGAGAAAGAAGAGCCGTGGCCAATTCATACTCGCTCCATAAAAAAACAACTCCTAAAGTTTAAACTTTATTAAAAATAAATTAATTTTTATCCTTTTACCTATACACGTTTCGTAAGTCGAGAAATTATATCCTTTTATACTCCTTGTCTACCACTCATTAATTTATCTTTCTATTAATGAGAGGTGTTTTAATTTTTTTCCTTACTACACCTTTTATTTAAAAAATAACTTTTGAAGATGAATTTAGATAGAAGTTAGTTTTTTTAGGACCAAGGGAGTACTATTTTTTATATTGGGATGCTAGGAGTGGCTTTTTATGAGATAGATGGAGTTTGGCATGTGAGCTGGGCCAAACCCATAATCCAGCCCACCTTGCACTAACATATATCATGGCTTGTATATGACAGAAATTAATTCAAAACATTTATTTGAAAGAGGCCCTAATAAGTGGAGTATAGAAAACAACCCTACCAATCTCACTTGCTCGTGTTTAGGTCTCAATACATTCTAGATTTTCTGTGCTGTTTTGCGTGTTATCTCTTGTCAAATTTTGAAATAGTTCTGGACGGTGGCTGGGCGGCGGCAGCTGGTTCGTTCGTTGGCGCGCGATTGAGACGCGCGCGGCCGGCACCGCCTTTGGAGAAGGCGACGGCGTCACGGAGCATGAGGGCGACCACGTCGGCGCAGGAGACCGTGATAATTGTCGTCTTACCAGATCCGTCCACCGGCTCATACTCGCCTCGCCGGAGTGCCGCCGCCGCACCCTAGCTGTCCCCTGCATGCTTCGGCTCATTGTCTACCCTCGTATCTGGCGGCTTCACCGACTCATACTCGCCTCGCCGGAGTACAGAAAGAAGCTAGCACGGCAGCCGGTTCAATGCTCGCACGTACGCCGTCGCTCGCCGCGACATGATCACCATCGCAGCGTACGGTCGGCGGTGCAGGTAGCCGTTTCCCAAAGACAAACAGGGAACGCACGGCACGCTGCCGCTGCGACGGAGGAACGCCATGCCAGCCGGCGTGGTTACCGCGCATGACCAGACAACCCGGCGTGCACCGGCTGGAGAGAGAGAGTTGACGAGATCGATGCAAAGCTGTGTGTGTGTGTGTGTGTGCGAATCGTATTTGGCTTATCTGGGCCGCACACGTCTGATCGAACGGCTGCAGATATCCCCGGTGTTGGCTGCACCAGCGCCACCGCTGCCTCCTGCCGTGCTTCGCCGAGTTGCCGAAGCGACGCCGCATCGATCGTTGCCGCCTCGCCGGCGCCGGCGACGACAAGGACGCTCAACTGATGCCGATGCACGACATGGGTCCTCGATCTCTACAAGACGTGCCGGAAGCTCACAATCTAGTCGAGTTTCCTTGGACTTCGATCGTTGCCGATCAACCGCTCCTGTTATTCACCATAGCTAGCGAACGCTCCATTCGATGAATTGCATCTCTTTCTATTGTTTTTTCCCAACACGCAAAAACCTTTCATATATATTAGCAGAAGAAAAGACATGTATAACTATGACCATTGACATGATCATGGGGTTTACAAGAAAAAGAGAAAAAAAACACTGGACTAACTTGGAGAAAACCAGGCCCCAAAGAGCAACAAGAGGAAAAGAGAAGAAGTCCCCCATATAGCTTCTTAGTTCCTATTGCCCTGCAACACAAGTCCCCGAGGAATTCTGAATTAGTGGATTTTAGTTTGGATTTTGCTAGCATCAGTGACCAGTCCAACCAACATTTGCGTCGACGTGTTGCAGGTACTTCTGATTCCTCATAGAGGATTAATTAGAATGGTAAGAATGAATGGTACTGAATTGGTCGGCAAAAGGCACTTGTCGCACTGAAGTTAAATTACTGTTCTGGATGATTGTTGTGATATATTTTGTCTATGATGATTCTTCTGGTATTGAGAAGACATATTATGGTCATGTGAAGCTTCCAGTGATATATATGTTGTGTTTGTGAAGAATATTGTGTTAGCCATGAAGTTACGGTTTCAAAGGCCCTCATTCAGATTGCATCAAATATCTTGATCATATCCGCCGATTTTCGAGCTCCTTATCGTTTTTCCTTTTATTTTTCATGTATGAAGTATGATCGAGTCTGTATACCATTAGGATTAAAACATATTTGTGGGACCCATTTGCTGTTCACACTGAAAAAATATTGTGGGACCCACATATCATCCTCTCTATCTTCTTTCCTTTCTTTCCCTTATCTCTCTCTCCACTTTCTCTTCCCCTTGGGCCGTTGGCGAGGAGCGGGGGAGCGGGGGAGCGGCGGCTGGCGGGAGGACGGTAGCTGGAGCGACGGCGTTGGCGCTCCAACATCCACGCAACACTCCCCTTCCCCCGTAGCCTTGAGAGCAATGGCGCTCAGCAGTGAGGTCCCTCCTTCTCCTCTTCAATCTCTCCACCTCTGACATCGGCATCGTGAGAGGGCGAGTCTTTGAGCTCCTCGCGAGGAGATTAGGGAGACGACGTGGCCTCCTCGAGCTCCTCCGTCATCGGACTATTGACCATCCGTGGCGCCGCGACCTCTAGGAGCTCCCTCGCCGCTCACGCTGAGGGAGAGCATGACGTAGCCCGCGGCGGCGCTCGGCACGACACGAGGACGAGGCCATGGTCGACGCATCGCTACGCGCACGCAGGCGGATGAAGAAGGAGCTGTGCCACCTGGCAGGAGCAATACCTCGAGGATGTCGAGGGAGGTGCCCGTAGCCACCGTTACCACCGCCCTGATTCATGTAGGAGAGAGATGAAGTGAGGAGAGATGGGGAAAGAGCCCTGGAATCTCCTGCACCTCCGTCGTCACCGCTCTGGCCCTCACCCGCCCGCCGACATCGCAGCTCCAGCGCTGGCCTTCCTCTCGCCGCCGCAGCTCCAGCCCTCGCTCCCTACGGACGACTGAAGAAAAGAGAAAGGGAAGAGAAAGAGAGAGATAAGGGGGAGAGAGAGGAAGGAGGAAGAAAGGAGAAAGAGAGAGATAAGAGGGAGAGAGGGAGAAGGAAGAATGGAAGGAGAGAGATTTTGATATGTGAGCCCCATAATTTTTGTGTGTGTGAATGACAAATGGGTTTCATATATATCGTTTAATTGTAATGTAACGCAAACGTTACGTCAATGCCATATGGGACGACGACAGGTCAAGACTGCCATGAAGGAGCCATGTAAGTGAAATCGCCCTTCAAAATCGTTCAGAAAGTCAAATTATATCAGTTTTAATATTTAGGAGATCAAAAATATCAGGTATTGTGGTTCAGAGAGATTTACCACTAGTTAAGAGAGTCAAGGTAGACTTATTATGTGCATAGGGGGGATCCACAGACCTGCTCATGGCCCGATGGGCCCTGTCCCATGGAGTTAATGGGCCTTGCAGACTTTATGGTGGGATCTTTCTTGAGCAGGCCTTCGCCAACACTTTTACTTGCAGCAGAATAAGAATTTTCCTTTTTCTTTTTGAAAAAAAAGCGAGCCTTTGTGCAGGCAGTATATGTGCATATACATATAGAAATATATTCAATATAGAATATACTTATCGTGCAATTATATATATTCCTGGACATGGTATGATTATGATTATATTTCCCAATGAATTAGCTTGCAAGAAACGCCAGCCAACCTAGCTGGCCCGTATGATCGATCGATCGATCGATATGTTAATCCACTATATAATTTTGTCATTGACACGTACGGTGTCACTCTCTTGCAATTGGAGTGGGTTTTTAAGTCATCTTGTATACATATCAGCATATATATATATATACTCATTTAATTTGATTATTCATGTCCTAAATGATCTGCCCGTTAAAGTATATAATTTCTTGCTGCCATAGTGCAATGTACCGTATGAAAACAAGTGAAAATTTAAACTCTAGAGAACGGCGGCTAGCTCAGCTGGCAGGGTGGTTCCACCAGGTTTGAATCAGGTTTGAATCCCATGCCTAGGTTAAAGAAAGTCACACTAGTCTCGATTCGTAACTCTCAGTAGTTCGGGTTATCAAACCGAGACTACGACGGGACTAGATATGCATCTTTAGTCTGGTTGAAGCCACTCAACCGGGACTAAAGATGACGATGCCATGTGGCTGGCTCCGTCATCTTTAGTCCCGGTTGGTGGCTTCAACCGGGACTAAAGATTTTTTTATTTTTTTAATTTCTCCTCCCGTTGTTAGCTTTGCTTGTTTACACACATATATATATTTATACATATATATATATAGATTTTCGTATATATATATATAAATACATAACACATTATATATAACACACATAACATACATATATATATACAAATAACATCGAAATCGAATACAATAAAATACAACAACAAAATTTAAACATGTATACAACAAATTATTCATAAATTTGTTCACACATATATACAACAAAATGCACTATATACAATAAAATACAACAACATCAATTTTTCACTCGGCTCGCCGCTGCCGTCGGCTCCCGATCGCCGCCGACTCCCGCTCCCGCTCGCCGCTGGTGAGAAGATGGCGCCCCGCTGCCGCCACCTCCTCCCCCGCCGCCGCCATTTCCTCCCCTCTCCTTGCTTGCCGAGGGGAGAGGGAGAGAGAGCTAGGAAGACGGAGAGAGATCCGAAAAATGTGCTAAGTGTTGGATCGGTGGAGAAGACGATGCGAGCCGGGAATATATATAGCTAATTCATCTTTAGTCCCGGTTGGTGTCACCAACCGAGACTAAAGATAATTTTCCGCTATTTCCAATTCATCTTTAGTCCCGGTTGATGGCACCAACCGGGGCTAAAGATAATTTTCCGCTATATCTAATTCATCTTTAGTCCCGGTTGGTGGCACCAACCGGGACTAAAAATAATTTTTCGCTATTTCTAATTTATCTTTAGTCCCGGTTGGTGTCTAATTCATCTTTAGTCCCGGTTGGTGGCACCAACCGGGACTAAAAATAATTTTTCGCTATTTCTAATTTATCTTTAGTCCCGGTTGGTGCCACCAACCGGGACTAAAGATAATTTCTCGTAATTTTTCAAATTTATTTGGTCCCACTAGGGTTAACAATTAAATATTCCATTAAATAGAGCCAAATTAAATTAATTAAATATATGTTTAAAACAACAATATTAAAATTAAATCAAATATAGATAATCCTAGACATTAATATGCTCCTCTAGATATTATTCCTCTTTTGCCCATCGGTTTTCTTCATTTTCATCTGCTATTGAGCAAGACATGAAAAATTTTACTTTTTCTTTTTATTTTTTAATATTTTTTATGGACTTAGGAGCACACGAGAGGTAACCACATAAAATTTGAGCGTAAACAAGCAAAAGACGTGGCCTATGAAAAATTCGGAAGACACGCTCGGAATCGGAAAAAGGCTTCCGGCTCGAAAAGGCAATCTTCTTAGGCTTTTTTGGGCAAAATAAAATCGCCGAACACGACAAAACGCGAACGAACGCATCCGAAATTTTTTCTCATCGATTTTCATATATGGAACGTCTCGATCGGAGTCCGTATGCGAAAGTTATGGCCGTATTATAAACCGACTCCGAGTTAGAGGACGAAACGGAAACAATACGCGTAAAACTTGTTAAACGCGCATAAACTAGACATGACGGCCAACATTTAAATGTTCTTATCAATATTGTACATTCCTCCGATTCGTATATTATCACCAAAATAATTTTACAAAAGATTTTGTATATTGAGAATCATTAGTTAATAGCAATATGATGATATGCAATAACAAAACTAAAACTTTCTTCTATCATCAATCACCCACATCCATACAACACCACACTCTTTTTGAAATTATAGATCCCCTTAAATTAATTTTTGGACATTTGAATCATGTAGCAAAATTTATATATTTTTATTAGGTCAGTTAAAAAATAAGCACATTCACTTTGTCCCAGTTAGTACACCAATTGGAAAAAATAGCATCTTTAGGGGACTAAAGATGGTGTCGGAAATTGTCGAACACGTCGGCGGCCAGACATCTTTAGTTTCGATTGGTAGCACTAACCGAAACTAAAGATAGCATCTCTAGTCCCGGTTGGTGTTACCAACTGGGACTAAAGGTGCCCGGCGCTCTGACAGGCTCTGACAACATTTGAACCAGAACTAGAGGTGATCTTTAATCCCGGTTCGTGTCACGAATCGGGACTAATATTTCTAGAAATCCGTAGACTTTTTAAACCGGGACTAGATATGATCTCTAGTCCCGGGTACAACTCAAACCGAAACTACTGTGGTTTTTGTAACTTTAACCAATGATGATTTCTCCAGTAGTGTTTACTTAACTATTTCTTGATGTCAAGCTCGTTGTTGGTACTCTAGCCAATTTTAAATTCATTTCAAACATAAAAATTAAACTCTAGGCACGTCGTGTATGAGAGGAGAGGAAAATAAGCTTTTTTTTTAAAAAAGGTATAATCTTCAATGTTTGCTGCTATATATTCTGTATCTCATATCGTGCTTGCTCCAGCAAACGAGAAAATAAAAACAAACGGGAGGAAACACGTGGTGTTATATAGGAGTCCAGACGAAGGCCAGCACCAGTGCTAGCTAACCACATCAAGTTGTAGAGCGTCTCCATGCTCTCTGAATGATGATGATGATGCAGCTGATCCATTCCATTGGTAGCGTGCACGCATGTGACACACCAAATAATCAAGGATTTATATTTGAGGCCAAGGAGGGATCTACCGATGAAACTCAGAGGCTTTAGCCTTTTCTATAGCTTTATTATCGATTTATAAATAGCTTTATTATCGATTTTTAGGTTTATATATGTTAAAAAATGCTAAAATTATTTTTTATAAAATATTTTTAGATTCGTCGCTGTTTGAGACAACAACATGTTACGATGTATTTCCATAATATATATACGTAGGTAACGTGGTGTATATGAGTGTATATATAGTGTATAATCTAATTACTAGTAGCTAAGTAATTATAAAATGGCGTGCTGGCTAATGTCAGGACAACAAAAAGTGAGTACTACTAGTAATAGATAGTACAGTAGCAGTATGAGTATGTGTGGGTTTGGAAACCGGAGCAAATCTGTGTTAGAAAATGAAATCCAAGGATCGATCTCGTTTGCTCTGCTTGACTCGACTAAATAAACATTCACTGAAATATATTACAGACTGGTACTAGTATATTTTTGCTGCAGTATATATTGTATGTTATCCCAATGATCTCCCGTCTTTCAAGTGTAGTTTACGCCAGCCTTCACGTAATCGCCACGGATCTCAAAGCTACCAATACGACCATCACCCATTGCAGCGCTTGGCTCCCCTGAAAACTTGAACTCTCGATACTGGTACTTGTCGCGTTGAGGTGAATTTCCATACTTTAAGACATAAAAAACATACACCTCCTATTAAAAAGCGATTTATTTAAAGCTATATTTGACACCGGTCCATAAAAACAAATAGAGCCCTATTATTTCGCTTATACTTTTGTATATGCATCTAAGTCGAGGATTGAATTTTAAAACTTATTTTTTAATTGATTTTATGGTTGTGTGATCGTAGTTTATGATAGACTATTGAGTTTCTTTTTTGATTTAACAGAATTACGTGTCTATATCTATATCTATATATAAATACCTATATATAAAGCAAGTAGTGTTTCCACCCAAAATTTGTTTTGCCTGGCTATTTTGCAGAAAATCCCTTGAGTTTTTTCAAAATTAACCCGTAGTCCGTCTGGTTATTTTAAAAAAACTTAATTAAAGAAGAAAAAAAGTTATTTTACGAAAACTCCTTGATTGTTTATAAAATTAACTGCCGTCCCAATGTTGAAAGAAAGAGGGGGCTTGGATGAAAAAAGACATCCTACGTCCTCTCTTTCCTCGCTCTCATCCGTCTCGCGCTTGCGCCCTCCTCCCGTCGCCGCTCGAGCCCCCGCGCCGCCCGGACCTTCGTCCTTCGCCTGCTTCCCTCCCTGCATCGTCGTTCCATTGCAACGCACGGATATTTTGCTAGCTATCTATAAAGCAAGTAGTATTTCTATCCAAAAATTTTATTCTGCCTAGCTATTTTACAAAAATCCCTTGATTTTTCCAAAATTAACCCGCAGTTAGGGGTGGATATCGGCTTGGCTCGGCTCGGCTCCTGGCTCGGCTCTCGGCTTGGCTCGGTTCGGCCGGCTCGGTAGAGAGCCGAAATTTATGTACAAATTACATTTTATTTTTTTAGTCTATTAAACATGCAAATATACAATTAAAAAAATAAAAAGTGATATATTAAGTCCATAATTAACGTAATAACACTTGTCCATCGACAATTATCCATGCAAATGTAATGATGCAACTAGATTAGATATTATTACTATTATAATCTAAAGCATTAGATCCATATTGACCATCACAAAATTATAAAAATTATTGATTTATTGTCACATCAACAATAAAACAAGCAAAAGAATAGCAAAACAAGCAAAACATTAGGCCCTACTTTGTACATTGCATCTGGCTCGTTGAGCTCACGAGCAGCTTGTGAGCTGACTCGAGCTGGCTCATTATACCTAACGAGCTAAACCTTTGGCGCAGCTCGTTAGCATTTCTCAACGAGCCGAACCGAGCCATCCACGAGCCGAACGAGCTAGCGAGCCACGAGTATTTCGTCAGTCCTACCCGCAATTCCAATGCGGAAAAGGAAAGAAGGGTTTGGATGAAAAAAGACCCCCTTCGCTCCTCCTCCCCTCGCCCCTCCTCTCGTCCCCATCGCGCCGCGCCCAACATCACGATTGCGCTCCTCCCTCCCATCGCCGCCGGAGCTCCCGCGCCCTCTCAGTGCCGTCCCCATCCGTGTCGCGGCTCGACTTTACCCGTTGCAACGCACGGACACAATTGCTAGTATTTATATATTTGTAATAGAGTTTTTGGCTATATGGTTAGACTTATATTTTTTTTCTAGGACCATGTGCATATATATTTATAATAACGACACTTCATTCATTATCTTCTTTAGTTTATTTTATAGCATATATTTTTAAATCGTTATGAATATATATAAGTTTTACTCATATTTTTTTAAAAGAATTACTAGTAAGCTATTCGCATAAACATAAACGTAGAAAAAACAAATGAGGCCGAAAATCATTTCAGCCGTCGAGTGACAAATACCTTTGTGGGACGCTCCCTTCCTACCCCCGTGGCCGACGCGGACGCCGGTAGTTACCGTTCGAGTTGGCGGCGGCGCGCGTCGTCGTCGTCGTCGTCGTCCAGGCGCGGCAGTCGATAGCTAAGCTAGGCATAGGTCATGTGTGCAGTGTGCCCGTGGCCGTGCAACCACCCCACCACGTCGCTCCAAACCCTCACCATCGCACCGCCGAAAAGAAAAGGCAGCTCACAAATGGAGTCCATGGCTCACTGGACCTCACACACTGCCACCCTACCGTTGCGTTGCGACTCGCACGTGTCCCCCACCTCACCCTCTATTACCTCTCCCCTCCCCTCCCATGTCTAGTCCTCCACATGCCACCACCAATGGCACCACCACCGCCGCCGCCGCCGCCGCCGCCAATTCCGCTGCTGCTGCTGCCCGCGCTCCTGCTCGCCGCCGCCGGAGCTGGCGTGTCCACCGCGCTGCGCTTCGACTACGCCACGCTCACGCTGGGCAGCCTCAGGCTGCTCGGCGACGCGCACCTCAAGAACGGCACCATCCGCCTCTCCCGCGACCTCCCCGTCCCCAACTCCGGCGCAGGCAGGGCGCTCTACGCCACCCCCGTCCCGCTCCGTGACGGCTTCTCCACCCAGTTCGCCTTCACCGTCGCCACGCTCAACACCGACTCCGTCGGCGGCGGCCTCGCCTTCGTCGTCGCCTCCGACGGGGTGACACTCGGAGATGCCGGGCCATACATCGGGGTCTCGGCTGCGTCCGATGTCGCCGTCGAGTTTGACACCCTCATGGATGTGCAGTTCGGGGATGTCAATGGGAATCATGTCGGATTGGATCTTGGGAGCATGGTGTCCGCCGCCGTTGCTGATCTTGATGGCGCCGGGGTTGAGCTCACCAGCGGGAGGACGGTGAATGCGTGGATCGAGTACTCGCCCAAGAGCGGCATGGAGGTGTTCGTCTCCTACTCGCCCAAGCGCCCCGCCGACCCGGTGCTCTCCGCGCCGCTCGATCTTGGGGAGTATGTCAAGGGCGACGCCTTCGTCGGCTTCTGCGCCTCCACGCAGGGGAGCACCGAGATGCACGCCGTCGAGTGGTGGACATTCTCCACGCCATCATCGTCGTCGTCGCCGTCCAAGCCATCGCCGCGTACGGCGGCGCCTTCGCCGCCGAAAGAAGCGCCGGCTCCGCCTCCGGCGAGTCTTAATCCGATGCTTCCCTCGCCTCCGCAGCTCCCCGGCGTAACCACGACGCCGTCGCCGCCGGCGTCCACGGTTTCGATCCCTCCCACCAGCTCGGTCGCGGTGGCGAGCGCTCCGGCCAATTCGACTGCGGGGAACAGTAATACCGGATCGCCGCACCCGCCCGCGCATGCGGCGGTGGCCGGCGCCGCGACGGCGGGGGCCTTCGTGGCCGTCTCGTTCGCCGGCTTCGCGCTGTGGGCTCTGGCGCGCCGCGCCAGGGCACAGAGGCGCGGCACGACGGCGCTGGCGGTGGCCGACAAGCGCGACAGCCTCGCGTCGGCGGCGGCGCTCGCGCGCTCGCCGCGGGAGTTCACCTACAAGGAGCTCAGCGCCGCCACGCGTGGCTTTGACGCGTCCCGCGTCATCGGGAACGGCGCGTTCGGCACCGTGTACAAGGGCATCATCCCGGACACGGGCGCCATGGTCGCCGTCAAGCGCTGCACCAATGCCAGCGCGGACGGCGCGCAGGCGCGGTCCGAGTTCCTCTCCGAGCTCTCCATCATCGCGGGCCTCCGCCACCGCAACCTGCTCCGCCTCCAGGGGTGGTGCCACGAGAAGGGCGAGATCCTGCTCGTCTACGACTACATGCGCAACGGCAGCCTCGACAGGGCGCTGTTCGACGCCTCCTCGCCGGTGCTCCCGTGGAACCACCGCCGCGAGATCCTCGTCGGCGTGGCGTCGGCGCTGGCCTACCTCCACCACGAGTGCGAGCGGCGCGTCATCCACCGCGACGTCAAGTCCAGCAACGTGATGCTCGATGAGGCGTACCGCGCGCGGCTCGGCGACTTCGGCCTCGCGCGGCAGGCGGAGCACGGCGAGTCCCCCGACGCGACCGCCGCCGCCGGCACGATGGGGTACCTGGCGCCGGAGTACCTCCTGACGGGGCGCGCCACGGAGGGCACCGACGTGTTCAGCTTCGGCGCGCTGGTGCTGGAGGTGGCGTGCGGGCGGCGGCCGATCGGGACGGAGGGGCGGTGCAACAACCTGGTGGAGTGGGTGTGGAGCCTCCATGGCGAGGGCCACGTGCTCGACGCCGTCGACGCGAGGCTGGGCGGCGAGTACGACGAGGGGGAGATGAGGAGGGCGCTGCTGGTGGGGCTCGCGTGCTCGAGCCCGGAGCCGGCGCTGCGGCCGGGGATGCGGGCGGTGGTGCAGATGCTGAGCGGCGAGGCGGACCCACCGTTCGTGCCGGCGGCGAGGCCGTCGATGAGCTTCTCGGCGAACCACCAGCTGCTGCTGAGCCTGCAGGACAGCGTGTCGGACTACAACGCGCTGGGGCTCAACGAGCTCTCCGACGACTCGTCGTCGGACTTGCTCAGCTCGTCGTCGCTCACCAGCACGCTGCGAAAGGGCGGCCACGACATCACCGGCTTCAGCTCCACCGCCGGCGACGCCGCCCGGTGAAAGTTACTGCCTTTTTCATCCTACTAGACACCAGTAGCAGTAATTTTCTCTCCAATTGTATGTATGTATTGATGAGTACATAGATTAGCATTGGACTCAAAAATTCCATTTGTAATACTCCTACTTACTTATCGTGATAATAATCCAAGAATTCAACCAGATGATTCATTCGTTCAATCCAGTAACCAACTACATTAATTGATCAGAATTTCTACGAACAAAAATAGTCTTTTTTTGCATAGGAATGACTTGTTGGGTGTGCAATGGAATGGAAATATCCAATGCTTGAGCAATTGGGCAGGAAGCTGAGCTGGTTGCTGCAGCATGGCAAGGAAAGCATCTTCCCTTCCAATCTAGTGCTGCATAATTACTGATCACCTCTTCTAGTTCTAGCTAGTGATTAGTAATTATTAGCTTCGCTTTTAGGAGCATCGCGTGGAAGTCATCCATGATTCATTCATTCGAGCCACCAACCAAAATTCTCAAGTGGAGTATCAAGATATCAACACTAGCTAAGCTATTATCCTAACACTGCTGTTGCTGCTTGTCTACTAGTACTTGTACTAACTAAAGCAGGCAGCCACTGATAGTGTCACAGTGTCACTCACTCGTCAGCCTGGATAGTTTTGTTGCCTACCTGGCATAGCCCTGTGATCTCGCTGTCGCTGTCAAGTGGGCCCGGCGCAATCCTGGGGCCCACAGAACAGTGCGCTGGCGTCTTTTCGGTTTCCCACAGGGTTTTTCCCCCAATCGGTACTTGGACTCTCCGTCTTAATAGGTAGTGTAATAATACTCTCTTTGTCTCTCCTCGCCTCAAAATTAGTTTATTTCTACCCTAATATTTGTCCCAAATAACGGCTCCTTTGCTTTGGAACGTAGGAATTAAAAACACATGAATAGAAACATCATAAAAGTAGAGGTGACATATCTAGCTGATCCTTACAAATTGTAAAATGCAGGAATTGTGTAAAACTTGTTGTTTGGATGCTTGGAAAAGTATAGGATTTTTGGATAGAGATAGACCCAAGGAAAGTTTCCCATGAGGTCCAACCTAATCTTAAAAATCCTTCAAATTTCTCATGAATCAAGCCATTCCATAAGAATTTTGTAGGAATATCAAGTGCACATTCCTTTGTTCCATCTGAGCCCTTAGAAAAAATTTCCATAAAATTTCACTCTTACAAAAATCCTCTACTTTTTCTTTGTTCCAAAGGAGCCAGTTTTTATCCCTTTATCTACTTTTGGTCCTTGACAACAAACTCGGACGCATGCACACACCACTACACTTACAGACTCACAAATGTGCTCTTAACACATGCTCAAAGAGACGAAACCAGAGGCACATCTCTAATTTCACTAAAAACATGATAAAAATTCACCTACATGTGCATAATATTCGTAGACAATAGGATTACCTTTGATGGGTGAAGTAATGCACTCACAACTTCACCACCACACCACCCATGCTTCCCCACCCACCAATACTACTCCTTATTATTGAGGGACATTTTGGTTTTTTCTCCCTTCATACTAATTTGAATCCCAATTGCTCGAAATGAACTTATTTTGTGACCAAGGGTGTGCTCGTTGGTTAAGGTCAGGAACCTTTCCTCCTAGCACGTAAAACAGAATGGTTCATTAGCACATGACTGATTAAGTATTAGCTTAAAAACTTAAAAACTAGATTAACGAGTCTTTAAAGCAACTTTTCTATAGATTTTTTTCAAAAACCATATCGTTTAATAGTTTAAGAAACATGTGCGTGAAAAACAAGAGAATAAAGTTAAGAAAGTGTTATTTGGAACACAAACTAATAGAGTAATGACAAAACAGGATATTATAAATCTTTGGGTTCTTTTTTGCTTACCGTGTTGATGCCGATCAGGGGTTATACGTAGAACATCTATGTAATTGCTTTGTTGGCTGTATGAATCATAGATATAGTGACCGAAAGGATTTTTTCCCCTTAACGAAGAATGGTACATTATAATCTTTCATTAAGGAAATATTTTGTAATCTGGGCCCACGCCACATCAGCCTTATTAGGGACACAAGAATCAGACAGGGAAGGAGCTTGGAATGGAGTTCATGAAGAGGACAGCTTGAGGTGGGGGATTGGGAATAATGGATCATTTTCATGGATGTCTCATCCTCCTCCATCAAGTGTTGCTTCTCAACCATCATACAAGCACACACTTTTGTCTACATAGGTTTGGAGGCTTGTATGTATGGTGGTACTCTACATCAACTCATCATCTAACTGTAGCTATGAAAATGTTTAGCTCATCAAACGTTTTTGTCAATATCTTTCAGGTACAAACGAAAACCGATCGAATTCTGAATTTCTGACATCTTAACATGAATTAACCGAGAAAACGATTTTTTTTATCGATTATGCGATTGAGCGAACCAGGCCAACATTAGGAATGATGAAGAAATGGAATTATATATGTAGGGAGAAATTGGATCATAAGAATATGCAGTTACTTTCATTCTTGTGCTGGATGGTATGAAGTCATTGTCAAGCAGGGATTGAAAAGCAACCATAGCTTTGATGGAAATGTATGGGGCCCTCTCTGATCATTGCCTTGTGTTTGTAGGGAAGGAATGGGATTTTTGGAGTGATGGTAATTTTAAAAGTTGACTTCATTTGTAGAGTTGTCTCTTCTTTTTTTCATAAAAGCATCCTACTCTTCAATTACTCCAAAGAAAGGGATAATTGACCAGTGCCAAAACATGACTAACACTAGTCTCATCTTTATGATATGTTTCACTACATAAGACTTTTTTTCCCCTGAAAGAACACTACATAAGTTTTTTTTCTTCTTCTTTTTCCCCCCTTTCTATAAAGGCAAGGACACCACATCACAAAACCATGCTGATGAGATTGCTCGTGTTTATGCAACGGTTTCAGAAAATGGAATAAAAATCCCAGCCTCCTCTGCATCATACGATACAACACAGCCGTTAATTATTACAACATTGTAGTCCTTGTTTACTAAACATGGTCATATGCAAAATTTTTCATATGAAGGAATAATTAACCTGACGTCCCCAAGATGCATGGCCAGATCTTGAACCCAAATTATCCACCCCATAGGTTCATGGATTATATGGTACAACACCCACAATCCCACATCACATGTTGAGGTTGCTGACATGATTACCATAATTTGGGCCTCTGATGGCAGAGATCAGCAGCAGCCGGCATGACAGGCAGGCAGGCAAAACCACGATTTCACAGATGGCCTTCATTCAATTCAATGGCGTATTGTTGCAGTTGAACCCATGGGAGACGTCGGCAAATATCGGCCAGAATTTTCGGTGTATTTATTGGGAAATGACCCTGATCAAGCACATGCAAATGATTCTGCATAACTCAAGTCACTGCCACTGTAATACTACTGAGATTAATAACTTAATCTTGTTGTTAGAGAGTGACAAAAAACAACAAAACTAACAGGACAGTCATGACAGTATCTGCAAGTGCAATACTACAAACCTGCAGTCTCAACGTGGCTGTACTGCATCACAGATCAAAAAGGGGCAGTACAGTGCCTGACATGCCTGGATCACAACAGCCTGAGTGTCACAGAGGACTTTTCACCAGTAGTACAATCATCCATCTTCATCACTTATAATATATCTTAACAACGATTTAAATCTAACATTTTTCTTTTTCTCGTACTCACTCATAATTCGACGGATGATAAAAATCAAAGTCCACTCATAATCTAACGGATAAAAATCAAAATCTACTTCTTTATTTCATATTATTATTTTATGTTTTTATTATATGGATGCATGCATGAATTTAATTACGAAAGATTATCCGATATTTTTTCTTTTTTCTAGTTTTATCCGAAATTTGTTTTTTTCTGGCTTACATGCATTAAAAAGAAATGCATTAAGTGATCCATTATATTTCTATAACGTTAACGTTAACATAGTTAGCATTACTAATATATAAAACCACCAGAGTCCTTTTCTTATGAGATCTGAGAGCAGTTTTTCACTTTTTGACAGGCTGCTCATTTGCTCAAAGTCTATAAAAGGCTATGTAACTGAAGTGCCAGGTGACTTGCTTGGTTGGTTAAAGATGATACAGATGGAGCAGTAACTTCACATGTCACCTTACAGATCAGGATTCTGGTTTCCATTACCTGTCTGTCTTTGGCATGGTTCAGCAAGAAGACAGACATCCAGAGTCCAGACCAAACTGATCTAAATGAGAAAAACTAGGAGTGACAATACAGTTTTTGATCAAGTATGAACTATCCAGATCAGATCACTTCATAACTAGTAAGAAGACAGAACAGTCCATTTTCTAAAATTCAAACCAAGGAGACAACATAAGTAAAAGTCCACCGGATTCGGTTACTAGAACCTGAAACTTTCTAAGTAAGTAGTAAGTTGCATCCAGCGTGTTTGCGAAGACGGTAATTCTCAACGGTGCACACTATCTAATTTTAGAATTCAACCATGGCCCAAAAACAAAGAGATGTTCTATTCTTGGTTCAGCACATTCCTCCTCCTCCATAGAAGCATGAAGAAAATGCTCCTCATGTGGCCCTTCAAAAACAAAAAAAAAAAATGCTCCTCTTGTTCTCCCACATTTTCATTGCAGGCAGGGATCACATTTTTCTTGCAGTGCACAAGAACAATCTGTGACTTGACAACAGGATCTTTAGCAAAGGAAGGTGAAAGGAGCCTGTATATAAGTCTCACCCTTGCTGCCCCTGTTGTGCACAACCAAAACTCTTATCAGTTGCAAGGGAAGAGAGGCACAGGGATTGTAATTTCAACAAAGGAGACACAGGGATTGAGAGAGATTTTCATACAGTGAGCAGAGATGAGCTGCTTTTCATGCTTCAAGCCTGACAAGAAGATGCCGTCGAAGAGGATGGAGGAGATGCCGGTCACAGTTGTGAAGAAAGCCTCCTCACAACATAGATCATCCCTCAAGAACTCTGGTAAGGCAAATCTTACCAACAAAAAGATATCCATATGTGATTCGTTCAAACTGAGCATAAATTAGGTTGAGTGGCAGCATCATCAGCACAAAATCAGACAAACAGAAAGTAGAAGTTGCACTGCTCTAGAAAACCTCCAAGATTTGAAGTCCCTTAATATCTTCTCTTTTTCCATGAAATCACTATGTAGATTAGATTCCATTAAACCTCTACTGACAGACATATATTGTACTTTGTCTAAGGACAAAAAACACTCCTGCTCCACATTAGTCCCTTCTGGATATCTGTGTATATATACTACTGTATTTGTCTAAATTAAATCTGTCTAACCATTATATTCTGTATTATCTGTTTTGTACTTTTGTGCCAGTGATACATGCATTTGATGTCACACTCATTCCCGTCACATATCATTAGTCCAAAATATAAACCATGACAGATCAAAATGATTTCTGCAAATATGACATGGATAGACTATAAACAATTGATATTTTTGTAATCTTGTACCAGTCTAGATAAATAAGCACAAAGTGGAATTCTGTAGTTCTGTCTAATATGTCCTACAACTTACGACTGCAGAATCTGACAAGTCGCCACGTGTCCATTCAAACCACAAGAAATCATCTGTAGCAGCGAAAAATACTGAACCTCCCAAACGAATTCCAATTACTGCCAAAGCTGAAAGATCATTCACATTCCGTGAGCTAGCGACAGCAACCAACAACTTCCATCCTGACTGTATTGTGGGAGAGGGGGGCTTCGGCAGGGTCTACAAGGGCCAGCTTGAAGATGGCCAGGTATATACAATAACGATTGGTGGCAAATATTCTTCAGATAAAATGTCGCTCACTCATCTGAAATTGATTCGATTATTTTCCAATACATGATCAGGTTGTAGCTGTCAAGCAAATGGACCGTAATGGATTTCAAGGAAACAGGGAGTTCCTAATTGAGGTCATGATACTCGGGCATTTAAACCATCCAAACCTGGTCAACTTGGTTGGCTATTGCGCAGATGGAGATCAAAGACTACTGGCATATGAGTACATGGCCCTTGGCTCACTTGCTGACCACTTGCTTGGTAAGTGCTGGTCTTTTTGTTTTCTTCAGCTAACACATTCAATTGCAAATGCTTATCTGGAAACCAAAAAATATATGCTTTTGATCACAACATTGTTAGCTTAGGAAAATACTATGAAGTATATTCAGACAACAGTGTAACACAATTATCTAATGTTGTTAGCAGTTGGCAGAAACTTATTAACTAGATTCAACAAAGACTAATAAACTGAATTGCTATTGCAGACATTACACCAGATCAAGAACCACTGAGTTGGCGTACCAGGATGAAGATAGCACATGGAACCGCAAAGGGGCTTGAACACCTCCATGAGAAGATGAATCCACCTGTCATATACCGGGATCTCAAGTCCCCCAACATCCTTCTTGATAAGGATTACAATCCTAAACTGTCAGACTTTGGGCTTGCAAAGGTAGGCCCTTTTGAGGGGGAAAAACACGTCTCAACTAGGGTGATGGGCACATTTGGGTACTGTGCTCCAGAGTACGTAAGAACAGGCGTGCTAAGTACCAAGACTGATGTCTACAGTTTTGGGGTATTTCTACTTGAGTTGATCACAGGAAGAAGAGCTGTGGATACCTGCAGACCAAGTTATGAACAAATCCTGGCTTACTGGGTATGCACAAAAAGCACTTAACTAGACCAGCATTTTTTTTATCAGAGTACAACCACCTCTATGACTTGGTCATATAATTCAAACAAATGGAACATTAAAAAATGCTATGAAATTTTGGATAGAATTAGTCAAATAAGATGCCCTTCTACAAAGTTTCTGACCATTGAATTTGTTTGTGGTCAACAGGCCAAACCCATGCTTCATGATCGGAGGAGGTACCATGAGCTGGTAGACCCTCTTCTTAGAGGTGACTATCCAGATAACGATTTTAACCAAGCTGCGGTCGTGGCAGCAATATGCCTAGAAGATGAAGCCTCAGTTCGGCCAAATATGAGTGACATTGTTGTTGCATTGGAATTCCTCGCAGAAGTACCCGCAGGCTGTGAAGAGAAGATTAACACTGAACCCCAGAACAGAAAGGATGAAGATCCCTCAGTAACTGGTAACACCAAGAAAGATCAAAGCACATTCGATCGTCAACGAGCAGTTGCCGAGGCCATCGAATGGGGCTCTGTGAGGCAGAAACAAAAAGCTCAAATTAAAGAAAAGAAAGCTCAACCTCAGGGCATTGTAGCCCCCAAGACAAACAAGTTGTAATATGAGTAATGGTTATGCACAGAACCATGTGCAAAAGTTTTAGGCTGTCTCCCAACTTGTAAATTCGCAATGTTGTACAAGCTTTAAAGCTGAATTGTAATAAAGAGATTAGAATTCGTAAATGACATGCTTGCCTCAAAAAGTGGTCAAGGATCAATGCCATGGCACTATAGCCCCTACTGAAGCCAACAGGTTGTAGAAAGTGAAAAGGCCAGTTTCGCTTATGCTTAGATATGCCAATTGCCAGGCAAATTTATTAAGCTGTCCCATAAGAAATAACGTTGCAATAATGGCTGAACACTAGGGCTAATTTTTCACAGACAAATTTGAACAATGAATCAAATTATTGTCCTCATAATTATGTCATACTGATAGGCATCCATAGTGCAATAAGTGATCGAATGTGTTTCTATCTATTTATATGTCAAACATATAAATCAATCCATCCATCTAGGTACGACACAATTACAATGGTTCAGATTAAAACAATAGAGTCACTGCCAAATACAGTATAAAATTTCTAAAGTTGAAATAAATTAAAAGGAAGTTAGGAATTGGATGTAAATAAGAATTCTATAGTCTATTCTAAACTACAAAAGAAAAGAACCTCGGATTTAAAACCAACAGAATTAGCAAGTTGATTTGCATAAGAATGCAATTCACAACTGAAAGGTACTACCTCCATCCCATAATAATTGTATTTCTAGGATTCAAATTTGTCCCAAAATAGTTGCCATCCCATCAATCACTTCTCATTCAAAATTTTCATATTCCACCCTCAACCATCCTCTCACTCTTACCTATACACCATTTAGGGAGGAGCATCATAGTCTTTCTTCTCAAACCTTAATATATGCTACTCCTTCTGTTTCATATTATAAGTCGTTTCGACTTTTTTCCAGTCAAACTTTTTAAATTTTGACTAAGTTTACAGAAAAATGTAGCAATATTTTCGACACAAAACAAACATAATATCAAAATATATTAAATTTTAGTTTTAATGAAACTAATTTAGTCTTGGATATATTGCTAAATTTTCTATAAACATGGTCAAACATAAGAAAATTTGATTTCGAAAAAAGTTAAAACGACCTATAATATAAAACGGAGGGAGTAAACAACCTAGAACTACAATTATTTTGGGACGGAGGTAATATGGAAAATTCAGAACTAAAAACACCAAAAATAGTAACTTAAATAAAAAAGGACTTTACAAGATTCAACTGTGATAATTACCAATTTTAAGTTGTACATTAATTAAAATAGAAATAAAATTGTGATTTTCATTTACTCAGAGTTCTTATCATGTGCATTTTGATAAATATTAATTTCTAAATAATAAATACAAAAACATATTTTACTATATAGTATAATAGAAAATTGATTCTACACAAAAATATTTAATATTCATATATTCAAAATTAACTTACCCAAAAATGTATGTATATGACAATGTATTTAATAAAAAGAAAATAATGAAAAGTTTTAAAACTATGCAAATATAATGAAAATATATTTATAGAATATATTTATATTTTTAACCATGTATCTCATTAAAAAATTGTGCAAGTATATTTTATTTTGTTATGTTTTGTTTTTCAAAAGGTACTTTTTACGAGAACCATTAAGGGAATTTAAGAATGACTTATATTTTTTTATATAATAAGTCAAATGGTCAAATGTCGTTTTAAAAGTCAACAACATCATATTTAAAAATGGAGGAAGTAAAATTTTAGAACGTGCATAAAAAAATGAACTTTATAATTCATTTCTGATGACCCATATTGGCCTCCTTCAAAACCCCATTTACATGTTAATTGGACTTTTAAGGCAACAAAATATTTAACCTAAGTTGGATAACACGGCAGGGATGGAAAGCCTCTGGCTGGTGCAACACAAGTATGCCGTATGCTAGCTTAACATACCTGTCCTACAGAGAAAGCTAAAAAGGACAGAACAGTGCCTCACATGCCCTTCTTTTTCATATACATTTACCCAAAAATTATTATTATTTTAATAATTGAAAATATATTTAATAGAAAAACCCAGCTAAAATTACTTTACCCAAATTTCTCGCATAGGACTTTTACCAGTACAATCATTCGTGTACAGGAGTACCAGACAACCAGAGTCCGTTGGGAGGTGGGAGTTGAGAGCAGTTCTTTTTTTTAAAAAAAAAAACTTTTAAGGGCTGATCAAAGCCGGGAAAATATGCAGTGCAAACTCTATATGTAGTGTAAATCTAAAAATTATCATATGATACACAAATGAATGTATGAGATTTGTCCATGTTACCATGAGTGATTCTTTTACAGGATTTTTTTGACTCGCAGTAAAAAAAATTACTCATTAAATCTAGAAGTAAAATATCTCAGACGTCCATTTGTGATCCTAAGGTGGTTTCTAGGTTTTGCACTACGTATTTCCCCTATAACAGAAGTGTTGATGACTAGTTTGGTTTGGAAAAATAGTACAAGTGGAGCACTCTACATTTCACTAGATAGATCATGATTTTGTCAGTAGCGCCTCTTCTTTTTGGACGAAAAAGGCCCTCTGACAATTGCATTAGAGGAGGAGAGGAGAGGAGTTTAAGGTATAGAGTCAAAACAGGAGCAATTTGGCTCAACCAGCAAAGGAGCCACTTGGCAGATTACAAACAGGACTCGACCTAGGCATGGTTCAGAAAGCAGATAGATGTCCAGATAAACTTGATCTAAATCAGAAAAATGACCACACAGTTTATGATCAAGTTTGAACCAGATAACAGCCAGTGTGTCACCCAGATCAGACACTCTAATAAGAAGGCAAAAAACAATCCTTTTTCAAAATGAAAACAGGGAGTCAACACAAGTAGCATGTTCTCGAAGTTGCACATTCTCAAATAAGTAAACTGTCTAATTTTAGAATTCAAGCATGATCCAAAAACAAAGGGATGCTCTATTCTTGGTTCCGCACATTCTCCTCCATAGAGGCATGAAGAAAATGCTCCTCTTATCTGTCCACATTTTTTTTGACTGACTATCTATCCACATTTTCTTCACAGGGGTCACATTTTTGTTGCTGTGCACAAGAACAACCTGTAACTTGGATACAGGATCTTTTTAGCAAGGAAGGAGAAGGGGAGCCTGTATAATAACTCTCACCCTTGCTGCCCCCAATGTGCACAACAGAGGCTTATCGATTGTAAGAGCAGAGAGGCACAGGGATTATAATTTCAGAAAAAAAAGGAAGAAACAGGGATTGAGAGAGATTTCATACATCAACGAAGATGAGCTGCTTTTCATGCTTCAAGCCTGAAAAGAAGATGAAGTCAAAGGGGATGGAGGCAAGGGAAGTCACAGTTGTGAAGAAACATGGAGCATCCCTCAAGAATTCTGGTAAGATCATGGGGGAGATACCCCAGATTCTCTTAGGCCTAAGCAACAAAAGGAATCCATATTTGTCCAAATGAAATCTATGTAGCTATTACATTCTACATTATCTGTTCTCTGACAGTTTCACATGCATCAGTTATCATACTTATTCATGTTTTCTGAAGTTCTCTTGTAATCTTGACCCAATCCAGATTTTGAGTTTGAATAACAATAGAAAACACGCAGATCCAAGTAAATATGTACAGAGCAAAATTGTGTAAATTTATGTCTAATGAATCCTATAACTCACCACTGCAGAATCGGAAAAGTTGCCACGTGTCCCCTCAGACCACAAGCAATCATCTGAAACAGCAGCAAATACTGAATCACACAATGGAAGCCCAGTTACTGCCAGAACGGGAACAAAATTCACATTCCGTGAGCTAGCGACAGCCACCAATAACTTCCGTTCTGACCGTCTTCTGGGAGAGGGGGGCTTCGGCAGGGTCTACAAGGGACAACTTGAAAATGGCCAGGTATACCCAATAACGATCAGTGGCAAATAATCAGCTCATTTGTCTCAAATTTTTCACTGATTCAATTATTTTTCCATGCATGATCAGCTTGTAGCTGTCAAGCGACTGGACCTTACTGGATTTCAAGGTAACAAAGAGTTCCTAGTTGAGGTCATGATGCTCAGCCTCTTAAACCATCCAAACCTGGTCAGTTTGGTTGGCTATTGCTCAGACGGAGATCAAAGATTACTGGTGTATGAGTACATGGCCCTTGGCTCACTTGCAGACCACTTGCTAGGTAAGTGGTCTTTTTTTTCTCTCAACCACAAGTGCCAATGCTAACTTGACGACAGTCAGTTTAATCCATGATAAAATCTAGATGCTAGTGATCACAAAGCTAACACAAGTGCCTACTCTTTTATCATAATATTGTCATCATAGAAAAATACTCTGAAGAATATACAGACAACATTGTAACATGATTATTTACTGTTGTTAGCACTTGGCAGCAAATTAATAGCTAGATGAAACAAGGACTTATAAGCTGAATTGTTATTGCAGACAACACCCCAGATCAAGTACCACTAAGTTGGCATATCAGGATGAAGATAGCCCATGGAACTGCTAAAGGGCTTGAATACCTCCATGAGAAGGCGAATCCGCCTGTCATCTACCGGGATCTCAAATCCCCCAACATCCTTCTTGACGACGAATATAACCCTAAGCTGTCAGACTTTGGGCTTGCAAAACTAGGCCCTGTTGGGGGAAAGGCACATATCTCAACTCGGGTGATGGGCACATACGGGTACTGTGCTCCAGAATACATAAAGACACGCCAACTAACTACCAAGACTGATGTCTACAGTTTTGGAGTTTTTCTACTCGAGCTGATCACAGGAAGAAGAGCTGTAGATTCGTCCAGACCAGAATGTGATCAAATCCTGGTCAAATGGGTATGCAATAAAAGTACTTGACCAAAGAATACAATTGTCTTGTTATAACTCGGGCATATTTCAAACAAATGGAACATACACAATTCTATGAAATGTTTGGATAGAAATTAGTCGAATAAGATGTCCTTCTACGAAGTTTCTGATCGTTGAATTTATTTGTGATCAACAGGCCAAACCCATGCTCAAAGATCCAAGTAGGCACCATGAGCTGGTGGACCCACTTCTTAGAGGTGACTACCCAAAGGGAGATTTGAACCAGGCTGTGGCCGTGGCAGCAATGTGCCTACAAGATGAAGCCTCAGTTCGGCCATACATGAGTGACACTGTTGTCGCATTGGGATTCCTTGCAGAAGTACCCGCAGGCTATAAAGAGAAGATTAACACTGTGCCCCAAAACAAACAGGATAAAGATTCCTCATTTACTGGTAGCACTAAGCAAGATCAAAGATCATTCGATTGTCAACGAGCAGTTGCTGAGGCCATTGAATGGGGAGCCACGAGGCAAAAACAGAAAGCTCAAATTCAAGACAAAAGAAGTCACTTGCACGGTGCATTGTAGCCCCCACTGAAACCAACAGGTTGTAAAAACCAGTAACAGCTATGTATAAATCCATTGAGCATAGTGTTTTAGGTTCTCTCCTAACTTATAAGTTATACAATTTTGTGCAAGCCTTAGAGATGAATTGTCATATAGAATTACAATTTGTAAACGGCATTCTTGTCTCATAAAGGTTGTCTGGGATTAATACCATTGCACCATAGCCCCTACTGATGGCGACAGGTTGTAAAAAGTTTTTTGTTGAAAAAAAAGGTTGCCATATAACAAGTAACATTGAAATTCTGAGTGAAACCCTAGAGGCTAGGGCCAAATTTTTAAAATACATATTAGAACTGTAAATCTATTATTGTCCTCAACTCATAACAATGTCAAAGTGTCAGGGATCCATAATACAAAGAAAAAGGTGAATTGGTTTGTGTTTATATACCTAGCAAGAACAGGTCACAGCAAAGACACATGGGTAACTGATACAGTTTGCCTAAATATGACGCAGAAAGACATCGAACAATTTATTGTACTCCTAAGCTGCAAGAGATTACCTTTGGAGTGACTTCTATGCTGGATATTCTGTGGAGCTCAATGCACTAACCGCACATAAAAAAAAAGCTATTAAAAGAAAAAGGCAGAGTTTATTGCTTCAATATTCTCAGCTCGACAAAATGCATGATCCTGCAATGCAGAGTTGTGTTCACGAGTAAGGAAGACGTTTGATTACTAACAAAATGAGTTGTTCAATATGGCCCAAGAAACCTGGCCATTGCAAGAAATTTCCTTCCCATCAACAAAGGTCCAAATACTATTTTGTGCTGCAAAATAAATAAAACAAGCAGATATCGGCAGACCCATGCTCTCCCCTGAGATGAGTTTTGATCACTAACACGTCATTTTAAAACTTAACATCTGAAAGATAATTCCAACTAGGCTACTTATACTTGCTTAAACCTTTTGTCCTCTTAACGTGAGTTTCTGGTTACCGTCTCTTTGCCTCTGTACTAATACTATGATCAATGATATGACACAAATACACATCAAGTCACTATTAGCAACTTTATGGTCTACGGACACTGAAAAGAACCTCAGAACAAGTAAAGAAAGATGCGTTTTATTTCTTATTAAATGGAAATATACAAAGCCATGACAAATCTTGGACAAATTATCAGATATAGGACATCAGGGACAATGTGTACAAATTGTCCAAATCATGCTCACCTCCCCAAGTAATACATTGATACCTGGCTTCCAAAATAATAGTTTCAGTCCTCTTTGAAGAGCTCGCGGCCAATTATCATTCTTCTTATCTCACTAGTACCGGCTCCAATCTCAAACAGTTTTGCATCTCTCAGCAAACGGCCAGTTGGGTACTCATTTATGTATCCGTTGCCACCAAGACACTGTATTGCCTGCCATGGTAAAAGGTTTAAGATTAATTAGTACACCACAAAAAAATGATGTGTACTGAAAATCACTAGTTTAAAATTTGGTAAAATAGTATTTTTTATAAAAAGAACATAAGTTACAAATAGTTAATCTAATAGAAATGAAAGATCTAAAGTGAAATAGGGTGGCAGTACTCCGAGGAAGACAAATGACAGTAATGGGATGACAAGTGCCGGTTTTGATAAGTCAACTGTATTTGTCAAACAAAAGAAAACTAAACAGGGGCAAATCATCATGTTCCGAATAATTCATGAGGAAAAAACAGAGTGAACACGGAATCCAATGTAATAAAGACAAGGTTTTTCACCTGAAGTGCAACCTGGGTTGCCCTTTCAGCAGCAAAGAGAATCACACCAGCACAATCCTAAATAAAAAAATATTATCATTAGATAGATGAAGATGAAGACAATTTACCACCATGATAATTAATTATTAGCTGAAGATGAAGACAGTTTCGTTGTGATGGCAAAACTACATGCAGGTGATGCAACAACATAAGCATTTATTCCCTCCGTCCCAAAATAAGTTGGTTTGTAGACTCTAACGTTTGTCCCAAAAAAAAGCTGATTTCTATACACTTAACTATCCTCGGTTCACAAATCGAAGAGTTCTATCCCTTCAATACCCCTTACCTACCTACCTACCACCCACCAATACTACTTTCCTATTAATGAGGGGCACTTTAGTCTTTTCCCCTCCATACTAATTTGAATCCCAATTGCTAGAAATCAACTTATGTTGGGATGGAGGGAGTAATAGCGTAGGGACTTCGATAAGTACCTTGCGGTCAACTTTACCATTGTCACAGTCCCTAGCAACCAAGTAAACAAATGACCTGAACAATAAAGAAAGCTGCAGTTAGGATATGCTTAAACCTGTCAGTAGAAGTCTTGAGAAGATATGCATACCTTGATGACTGCAAGGAGGTGTACATATCTGCCATTTTCCCCTGCATTAAAAGATTACTTATTATGGTTGGTGCCAGACGTCTGTTAACAAAATGTTGCACCTAGAAACAGGATAAAACAGGACATATGTAAGAGTTTCCTGGATATACCTGTATGAACTGAAATTCACCAATTGGACGGCCAAATTGCTCTCTTTGGCGAACATAAGGAAGAACAACATCAATGCATGCTTGCATGAGGCCGATAGGACCTGCAGCTAACACAAGTCTTTCTAGATCAAGCCCTGACATCATGACATAAACACCTGCAACAAGAAAAGGCACATAGAAAAACTGTTCACTCTTTGAGGATGATAACAGGATCAATGGCAAGAATTATGGCAGTTTTCTGTGTGTACAGTGGCAGTTTGGTAGAGCAAACAACTGTACACGACCGAATAAATATCTCAGGATAGCAACAAGAGTTCTGACTAAGCTCACGACAATCAGCAGGTAATACCTTTCCCTTCTTCCCCGAGAACGTTTTCATGTGGCACAAAACAATTCTCGAACACAAGCTCACATCTGTATCAAAAATATGTAAGATACGAATCTAATTCAACTCTTTTGGTTCTCTTAAATAGAAAACATACGTGTCACTTCCTCTCATGCCAAGCTTGTCCAACTTCTGTGCAGTACTGAACCTGCAGAAGTGCAGTTCAGAGTGAAAATTCTGGCAGGTAAACATCTTTGCAGTATAATTTATAATAATCCTAAACTTTTATCCATCCAAAGCCTTGGTCAGTTGGTCTTAGCTTCAATCAAAGATTATTTATCTCATATATTTTTACATGACCAGAAAATTATAGTAACATATCCACGATCGTGCATAACGATATGTGATGGAATAATTCTTTACCCGGGCATCCCCTTCTCAATTATGAATGCGGTTATTCCTTTTGATCCAGCAGCTATATCTGTTTTTGCATACACAACCTGAAACTCCCAACTTTAGTGAATTAGCAGGCTTATTATGTCTATAGACCTATAAACAGATATAACTTGCTTTTCTGGAAGCTACCGCTAAGAGATGTTTTGGATCTGCAGATACAGTTGTTGCGAAGGCAACAGCAGCCAAATGAAACGTGTTGAAACACCAAGAGACAAAAACCCAACAGAGCTAATGACTTGAACACGGGACATGAAAGGAGATATCATGAGGGAGTGAATGTACAAAAGGGCTTGAGAACATTACCAGTGTCTGAGCAGATGGCCCGTTGGTGCACCACATCTTATTCCCGTTAATGACATAACCACCATTTACTTTCTCAGCTTTGCATTTCATACTGACAACATCAGAGCCAGCTGAAAGTACAAATAGAGAAGGAATTAGCTCACAAATCATGCGACGAACTAGAACAGCACGGTAAAGAGATCAAAATGATACTTACAGTTTGGTTCGCTCATCGCCAATGCCCCGACATGCTCCCCACTTATTAGCTTTAGAGAAAAGGTAAAACATATTAACAGCATCCATTATCAGTCACTGAGAACACTAAATGAGTAAATTGTTTAACACTGGAGTCTGACTGAAGCAGTACAAGTTGATGATTTGGGGAAGCACCTTCGGTAAGTACTTGAGCTTTTGGACAGGGCTGCCATGCCGGACCTACAAACAAACAGCAGACGCATCACAAGTTCACAACTGTGTTGAGCAGAGATTGTTTTGTCCAATGTAATGGCTTGCTCATGGCATGTCACAGTGACAGTAGACAAAACAGTACCAGCTGGTTAATGCAGAGGTTGGAGTGGGCGCCGTAAGACAGGCCGACCGAGCCAGATGCCCTGCTTATCTCCTCCATGGCAATGCAGTGGTACATGTAGCCGAGCCCCATCCCACCATACTCTTCTGTAGACCAGAACATGATGGTGATGTTAATCATTGCGCAGGTAGCAGAAGCACCCTGACTTGTCTAGCTAAAATTGGCAATGGACGAGACAGATTCGAGACATGGCGGTGGTACATGTCACTGTACTGCTGCTTATCTAAAACAAATTTTGACGGAAATCTAAAATTTACGTAACAAATTTGAGCGCGACGTTGGTAGCTCGATTACCGATTACTGAGCAGCAGAGCAAGTGAAAAATTGAGAGATGAGAGTATTGTACACACCTGGGGCGGTGAGGCCGTGGAGGTTGAATTCTCCCATGAGCTTCCAGAGGTTGACGTCCTTGGGAAAGTGGTTGGAGGCGTCGATGGAGGCGGCGTGCGGGGCGATGGTCTCCTGCGCGAACTTGTGCACACTCTCCTTGAACTGCATGCAGCGCCGGGCAACGCCGCGAGGGAGTTAGGTCCCCGTGGCGGCGATCGATCAAGCGGCGGAGTTAACAATTGGGGGGGTGGCTGGCGCACGTACCTGCTCCTGTGTCTCGTCGAAGAGGAGGGAGGAGGCGGAGGAGTAGAGCCGCCGCGCGAGTCCGTCCCCGGCGGCCGGGACCGCTCGGCGGAGGATCCCCGGGAGCCACCGCTGCGCCGCGGCCATGGCGTTCGCCTCGCCTCGCCGCCGCTCACTCCAGTACACAGGGAGGAGGAGGAGGAGTAGCGAACTTGACTGCTGCTGCTACTGCTTAATCCGCTCGCCTTGGAGTACTAGTAATCAAACAGATTCAGACTAGACAGAGGCGTGTTGGGATTGATTTGGGCTACTGTAGAGGGAGTGGTAGGTGGGTGGGTCTGGCTCTGGCCTGTCGAGTTGGAGCCGACGATGCGATGCCGTTCAAAGTTCAGACTCAAATTTCAGATAAGCAGCAGTGGTAAGTATCGCAGTAGCAGATTGATATACTTTGCTGACTCACTGATCTCCTCTCTTTTTATCTTATCCGACCCAATATAAATACACCTACAATCAAATATAATATTTTATAATACAATAACTTTAAACAGTATAGCAATCTAGATCGAATTGAACATTTTCTAGTATACGAATTTAAATAAATTTGGAAAAGAGACATTTTATAGTAGGCCAAATTCATAAAAAAGTCCAATTCAATCCTAGGTAATTATATTTTAGAACGGAGATAATAGTAGATAATATTTCCTCTTTTCTTAATAATTAATAATTTTGACTTTTCTATTGAAACCTTAACTATTAATTAATAATTACTATTTAATTATTAGGCCAAAGTAAACAGAAGTTTTATGCTACATATACCTCACTTTAATAACGTGGCACCGTTTCTATTGTAAATATTTTAAAAAACGAGTAGACAAAGTGTACAAGTGAATAGTACCCAATATCAATTATTATGAGCAAAGGGAGTTGTCGGCAATATATTATCACGATGAGCATAGCGGTTGTCGACAACGTCCGGACAAGGGTCGTTATAACTCGATAAGCTATAATATGTTATGTTGGATTGGGAAAGAGCGTGTGTAACCGGTGCCTCGGGGATGTAGGATACGATTGAACCTCGTTAACAAATATCGTGCCTCGATGTCATCACTGTGTTTGGATCTCCTATGATATTTCTTCCGTGTTTGATTTTCGATGGTGATTTCAGGGCCGATTTTATAACAAGTGGTATCAGAGACTGCGGGAGATCCGTGGTAGTGGTACGAGGGAGGTGCTCCACGTCGCGACGACTACATAGGATGTCCAGGGATGGACATGGACACAAGGTGAAGCACGACAGCAATCAACGGAATTTGATCGGTGGATTCGAACACTTCAGGCGGCGGTCTGAACTAATACAGGACATGCTATATGAAATGATATGGGGCATTTTAGAAAATGTGTAGAAAATTTCAGTAGTTTCTTCACTGCAGAAGTGTCTGAGCAATAGGATACATCCATGTCAGGCGGTACAAGTGGAGCTACATTTGACCGGAACCGTCGGACGCATAACCACATACCGACTACCCGACAAGTTATCACCAAGGTGGAGGAAACTGGTAGGCCTAGAGCGCCGAGGAGTGTCATCTCCAAATGGTCGAATAGTTGCATGCGTGTAGCCTATGATCATTTAGGGATCCTTCACAAAGATATCAACAAGGTCTCGGTGGTGGAGAAGGAATGAGCTTGGATGGCATTAGTCACATGGTTCGACTATCCCACTAAAGCAGAAGCGACTAAAGCAGAAGGCACTATAAAAGATGGGCCACACCTGGAAGAATTTCGAGTGGAAGCTTGTCTCCAAATGTATTATCACGTCCGATAATCGAACCCTATTCAACGATTACCCGCAAATAACAGAGAAGGTGTGGGAGGAGTTCTGCAGGCTCAAAAGCACTCAAGAGTTCAAGGACTCAAGTGAGGCACATCGCTTACTGCAAGCACGGAATGAGCAATCACACCAACTCGGCACGGCGGGTTACATCAGGAAGTAAGAAAATGGGCTCAAGAGGATGAAGCTGCAGCTGCGGTGAATGTCCCTGCCCTTTTCGCTGGCATCCCTGAAGTACAAGCTTGAAATTGGGCTAGAGCCAGGGGTAAGGTCAACCGGGATAGCCTAACCAAAATGATGTCGTCATCTATCAGCACCTAATGAGTTTCCTTCTAACTTAAGTAATGCTGCACTCGCAAGTTTCCTTCATACTTTATACATGTCAGTAACGATTGACCCTTATAATATGTAGATGGGGTTGATTGGTGAACAAACTTCGCAAAGCAAGGTTGAGTCCGCACGCGAAGATGACGTCTTCGCTAGGGCGCTCGGAAATCTAGAATATCATGGCCGGACTTGGGGAATAGGATCCGATGTGTCATGGAGGCATGGCTTGCCCCAATATAGTATGAAATATCGGAAAAGGAAAGCCTCAAAAGAAGAGAAGGATGCCCGCGTGAAGGAGCAACTCAAGGAGGAAGTCATTCAAGAGCTAAAGCAGGACATGTACATGGACGTTAGGGTGGAAGAAAGGGTGGCAAAGGTCCTCACCGATAGAAACATAGCTCAAGGGCATGACCATGCAACACAATCATCTCCTCATCCACACGTTGACACGAACCCGTCACAACGAAGGAGTAGTTGTACGTCCACATAGTTGCCTCATCTCCTAGTCCAAGTACCAGTTGCGGTGAACCACATAGAGGTAACTGATACTGTATGCTCCATCTCATTTCAAATGCCTCACCCTTCACATGTTTTTCAGTACTAAATTGTTTCATTACAATGCAGAACGTAGCGCAATATACCCTAGTGGTTAGGGTCGCACCAACCTTTGCGTCTGAAGTCGCAGATGGCATGGCTTACAAACCCTCTATAACAGAAAGGGTGCACAATGCAAACCTCGTGGATGGGTATGCGAAGGTTTCAATTAATTTGGTCATGCCCAACTGGCTTTCATATCCAATACCCATTCACCGAATGATGAAATTCTTACTTTGGGTGATGCGTGCAAGACATACATACAATGTACCAAGGTAGATATTATCGTAAAGGTGATTCCTCGTCCAAATCGACTGATGGAACCTGCACCTCCTAAGGCCCAACTATCAATTGAGACTCCTCGTGGACCCGCTATGACAACCACATTCACCCGGGGAACCTTGCATGGATTTGGCTATATAGCGGCCAACTTGACTCCAATTAAGACCACACGCAAGGCCAACAGCTCCCCACCACTTGTCAAGAGATCGAAAGGTGAACAGTGATGTGGTTAGGGCAAGGGGAAGGTCCTAGAGCTCGAGCTGGTGGCCCAACAGCAGCGTGCGCCATCATAGTTTGTAGTACTATGCATGCCTTTGGTGGAGGACAATGTGTTAGCCGTAATGGGTATTGTATCTCGAGAGCTATATAAACAATACATGGAGCTGAGCAATGCTAAGCGAAAAAATAGGGAGTTCGCTATAATTGGACATCACAACCTTTATTTATGTAGGCTTTGATGATATCTTCGATCTATTCAGGCTTATCTATTCAGGCTCTGCAAGCTGGACACTAGCCTTCTTAAATGCTACTCATTGTAAGGGCATCATACCATAATGTTTTATGCTAGTTTTCCACCCCAAAATTATGCTAATATCTATTACATGTCTTAAGGTTGTGTTGACTGCAAGCTCGTCAAACTGGTAACCATGTTGGATTCCTAGATCTGTCGATGATCAACAAGCTCAACCTCCAAACCAAAGTAGATGATGTTATTGAGTATGTAAATCGATGTTTATGGGCCCACCAAGACAAGGATTACATATTGTGTGCACACAATCAAGAGTAAGGACACAATACCCTTCATCTACATTATTTTAGGGGATTCTTATTACTGACGCTACATTACCACCGTGCAGACGCCATTGAATTTTGTTGGTCATGGTACCAAAATAGAATAGGTTTACTATCTTAACTCCAATAGGAAAAAGAGTACAATTTCGGTGCACTCACCGATGCATTAAACAGGGCTTGGGCACCATATGTTGCAAAGGAAGGCAGGCACAGAGAGCGCAAGGACGACCTCTATCATGACACCACATGTGCACGCAACAGATCGAAGACCAGTGTGGTTTTCACATGTGCCACCACATGTCAACATTACTAAAACAGGTGAACGATTCTGACCCTAAGGTTTGTGCTGATAGTCACGTCTCTTCTATCGAAACTGACATTAGTCCTCAATACGTACTAATTCCGGTCTTATTCGATAGAGAACTGGCTGGAAAATTAGCGCCATCAACCCCCCCGCTATTAGAGGAGAAATTTCTGCCTTCATTCTTAGCGAAATCATGAATAAGAAAAGAACATTTTGTGTTAAGTAGACGATCGAATTGTTAGATGTGGTGTTGTAAACTAAACAATATTTTTTATTTTCTGTGATGTAACAAATATGATTCTGTGATGTGAAAGGCAATGAATTTATTTTCATATATGCAATCACCTATTTATTAAGAGTATTTGTAGTTAATTTCTTGGTTATCAAATAATCACAAAATGTGAGGTGCTCGGCGATCCAAGTTGGCTTGGGTGGATATAGTGCATACACTAACCAGCTAAGACAACTTGGGTCATCGAGAACCTTGTATTCTGTCATTTTTTTGATAATTCGAGGTAGTGAATTGGAATATCTATTTAGTAATATTATTTGTAGTTAGTTCTTTCGTTATCAAATTATCACAGAATACGAGGTGCTGGGTAATCCCAGTTGGTTTGGTCGGATTAGTGCATACGCTAACCGATTAAGACACTCAGGATCACTCAACACCTCTTATTCTGTCATTCTCTTATAATATGAGGTAGTTTACTATAATATGTATTTAGTAAGTTATTTGCGGTTAGGTCCTTGTTTATCAAATAATCACAGAATATAAGATGCTCAACGGTCCTGGTTTGGTCGGATTAGCGCATAGAAAACCAACTAAGACAATCGTATCACTTCGTACCTTGTAATCTGTTATTTTTTGATAATTTGAGTTAATTTGATAGAATATGTACTTAGTAAGTTATTTATAGATAGTTGTTTGGTTATCAAATCATCGCATAATAGAAGGTGCTCAGGGTCCCAAGTTGGTTTGGTCGGATTAGTGCTTTCACAGAACTGACTAAGATACCTTGGGACCCCTAGCACCTCGTATTCTATTATTTTTTTGATAATTTAAGGTAGTTTGCTAAATTATCATCAAACTTTGAACAACATATCATCAAAATTGATCACTCCTCCTGCTATATACTCAATACTTACTACATTATATCATTTAATTGTTTTATTCCTTTTTTAAATGACATGTCGTTGTTCTTCTTCAAAAGGCATAAGCTATAGGTAACTTGGGTAAGTTTGTAGCTTCATGTGCTCATAAGAAATTGAGTAAGTTATGGCTTCACTGGCTCAAAAAAAATGTAAGGTAGAAATGTGTATTGGGAATATGTGACTGTCTATATAATTTCTGTGGGATTTTGAATGCATGTGTATGATGTTGAGTTTGTGATGTATTTGTGTTGAATTGGGGGGATATCTGTGATGCACCTGTTTTTCAGAGGGCATGGCTAGCAAATCCTGATGCTAGCCAATATTTAATTTTTTTAAAAAAATTACCTTATCATTGATGGGTCATAAATAAACACCATCACAGATGACCTCATCTTTTGACGGTTTTGGTATATCAGTCCATTAGAGCTGAGTCACCCAGAATGGACACCAAAGTAGATTAGTCAATTATGGGGTCATCTCTAACGGGTCATAAACTTTGCACCCGTCATAGATGTCTCACCTCTTATGGGTTGCAACCACACATGAGCTTGTGAAGACCCTTACCTCTCATGGGCCAGAAAATACGAGCCCATCAAAGGTGGGTGGAGTCATCGGTGATCACTCATCTCTGACTAAAGCTAAACCCGTTAAAGATGAGGGTTTGAGCCTGTCAAAGATGACCTAATCTGATGTATCGTAAATAAAACTACCTACCATTTTTAAATGTTTCATTTGGTCTTCATACTACATTTTGTTTCCTCCTTTCAATTTATCATCACGATATTCAGGTTCCAAAATACACAATTTAGCCAACTTGATGCACCAGTATACTTGGTCCTTCAAGTTATTGCATCAAAACGGCATCAGCTTGACAAATTCGTGTATAATGCACTTTACTCAAGTTTGATAAACTACTCTCTGTCCGAAACAATGGCACTTTTAGATTTAATTTATATTTTATAAGTAAGACAGTCCAACACATGAAACTGATCGAATATGCTCAACATTATTAGCAAAGCACCAGTTCTATTCCGATTAATCGTACACGTTCTTCGGCAAATAAATGTTTTGGAAAGTCTGCGTCACTTCTGTACTATATCTAACTTCTCCGGTTTTATAGTTATAAGGGTGAAAGAAATGGATTTTGAGCAAGGATTAAGGACAAAAAACAGACTCTGCTCAGCAATATATGATGAGATCAGATGCAAGCTGAAATAAGATTCATCTGTGTAAAAGAAATGATCCCATACTTAATTAGTTTGGCATTAACAAATACTATCTCTCCATCCTAAGAGATAAGCGATTTTACTCATAGAAATTATATAGGCAAACTTTTTATATTTGAGGAACAAACGATCCCATACTACTTAATTAGTTTACATTGACAAATACTATCTTCGTTCTAAATATCAAGGATTTTGCTCATGTAAACTATATAGGCAAAATTGAACGAACGATCCCATACTTAATTAGTTTGTATTAATAAATACTAGTATATAGATAAATTTTTTATAATTTTTTGGAAGTAATAAGAACTAGACACTTAAGTGAAAACACAACGCGTCGAACGTTGGTGTGCACTACAAACAAACCGAGTATCACAATTAGGATGGATCGCTACATATGCCGTTGCCTGGACAGGACTCTTATGAGCCTGTTTAGGACTGCTCCGCTCCGATCCATGTTTTGTTTTTTTAGTCAACGGGTTCACTCACACACACGCAGCTTTAGAAAAAAAGGAGTTATGAGAGCATCTAAAGAGGTACTCCACAAACTCTAATTTTTTATGAAGCTGCTTTACGATGGAGTTTGTGAAACAGAGTTCGTAGAGCAGTCTCAAACAAAGCCTATAGATGGCTCATGACGTTGGCCTGCATCAGGTCAGCCATACGCGCATGTAGCCCATTGCCAGTCGATGGGTTCGTTTCGGCACAACCCACTGATGGCCCATACTAATCGTTTTGCGACTAATTCGGTGCTTCCCTTCTGGAAAGTAATAGCTGATTATTTCTATTCGAGATTAGTTAATTTATTTTACTGAGCACACACAAAAAAAATTGAATATGACTAGTGATCATCGACTTGATGAGGTAAGCCAGTAGTACTTACATGAATCGACAATGTCAAAGACATTGGCATGTTCGATCAGTATTGCCCGTGTCATGGAGTCAAACATGTTCGATTTGTTTTTTTTTCATGTACTGGAAATACACCTATAATCTTTGGTTATTATCCAAAATTACCAATGAAAACATAATAGCTGATACTCTTGCCGTTTGGGAGATTAGTGATGAGCTTTCGGTTAGAGAAATACTTGATACTCATTCTTGAATTGAAGAACTAGGGATCAAAATCAAGAAGATTACTCAGCCAAATCTATGAGATGGGAATAGGAGGTTCAAAATCAATTCATTCGAGTGAAGTGAGCGTATAGGAGAACTTTGCAAAGGAGCATCTGGCTACAATGTGCTGCTGCTCAGGTAAGAAGTTTCACCTTCAAATTTCAATATGTGCAATGCTGGTTTTAGGTTCAGATATCTGACCAACCCTTACCAAATTCAGTTTCAATATGAATAGGTGGCACAGACACTTGGTCATGGGTGCAGAGGGGCAGCAGCCTATGATGCTACCTGAAGACCCCAGCTTGCTCCATCTAATGTGAGATCGAGCTAAAGATGATGAATTCAGAAACTTCAGAAGCTGCCATGAACTTAACACCAAACCAGCAAGTTCTCATGAACTTAACACAAGAAAGTCTGCTCCTGATGTAAGGACATGGGGTGCAGATCTACCTGGGCTACTTTAGCATAAGCAAGCAGTCAATCGACAACACCGGCGACAAGCACAAGCTGGATATGCGACTGTCTTAATCTAATTAAATCAAAATTAGTTCTTTCTACGCCATTTATTTGTTGTTAACATAATTATAGTTCTCATGTATGTCCTTTTGTATGCTTGTACAGAAGAGCTGCCATCAGCCAAACTACGTTATCAGGACATGCAGGTCAGAACTCAGCTCAGAAGGGCTGATTTTTTTTTATTTTTTGCCTCTTTTTTAAAAAGATTATCACAAATAGCCCCTTTGACAGTTTTAATTCGAAAAATAGACCCTCAAGCTCGGCGCCATTGTTATTGGCGCCGATCTTACACATCACGGCGCCATAGATCTTGACGCTGACCTACACTAAAACAAATAACTTACACAGTACATAGCGTTCTTTGATATTCTTCACGTCACTAAGAGCTCGGCGCCAATAACAACCGCGCCGAGCTTGGGGTCCATTTTCCAAATTAAAACTATGAAGGGTCTATTTATGGTAATCTTTTCAAAAAAATTAAAAAGTAAAAAGTCGGTTAGAAGGGTGTACGACTGTGTGCTCTGTCAATTGAAAACCGGTTGATTTTCTTTTCAGAACAAAATGAATGACAGTTAAACAGTAAGTTGTAATATTTGCAAAATACTAAATATGTTTCTTATTAATGAATATTTGAGATTGATGTTCGCAAAATACCAAAGGATTTGAAGAAAAACATACGATCTTTTTTAATTCAAATCCTAGGGGATCTTTTCCTTTATGGCACTTTGAAACGAAGGATTGAAAACTATTGAATCATGTAAATTCCTAAGGAATACCCCAATCTATACAAGTTTTGGAGGAATTTTAACATGAGGTTCAACCTCATGGAAGTTTTCTATGAGTCTATCTCTCTTATGCAATTCCTGTGTTTTTTCGTCCAATTAAATGATCTTTTTTTGTATTTTTTTGTTTTACAATCCTTTATTTTGCATTTGAATTCCTGTCAGAATTCTATATTTTTTCTATTCCTCCGTTTTCTGAAACATGTGCTTTAAAGGAGCCCTAAACAAGTTGCGTGGAGTTCGACTTTAAGAAGAGTTATTTTCAAACTGAAGGCTATTTTCGAGCTGAAGGCCTGAAGTGTTTATTCAACTCAAAGCAATCTTAATGGATGATCCAACTTTAGTTTGAAAATATATGAAATAACGACATATTTATAATAATACATGCCTAGTAGTTTCAAAAACCATTACTCTCTTTCAAATTTGACTTGACTATATAAAAATCAGGTTTAATTCCTTCTCTGTTTCAGTGATTTATTTATTACCAATATAAATTTCATGTGCTATCGTATTCTGTTTGTATGCAACAATGTACTATATTTTTGCACTTTTAGCATGAAGGAAGCACGCCGGCTAAGGCTATGTTCTTCCCTCGAGGTTCCCAACCTCACATCGCTCGTTTTCTACATGTATGTTTCTCAAACTATTAAATGGTATATTTTTTGTAAAAAAATGTTATAGGAAAGTTGTTTTAAACAATCATATTAATCTATTTTAAAGTTTTTAAGCTAATACTTAATTAATCATGCGTTAATTCATTGCTTCGTTTTGCGTGCGGAGAAGAGGGGTTTTCAACCCCTTCAGAAGAACGTAGCCTAAAGGGGAAGCGGATCCTTCGACTTTAGCTCCAAAGTCATGACCGTGCAGTTTGTGTTGTATCGGCTGTTGAATCAAGGGTTAATTGGATTCATGCCATTACAAACGTGCCTATTCAGATAAATGTCATTACAATTCGACTATTCGTACCCATGTCATTAAAATTTTACAAAATCAGGACCGTGTCACAGCAATCACGTTTTCCATCCATCTTCTTTTTTTTGTTTTCTTCCTTCTTTCTCCCGTCTTCTTCCCGTACCAACCGACACCGAATATCGAAAATCCCGACCGAATACCGGATCCGCGAGAAAAACGGGAGCGGGAAAAAAATACGGGAAACGGAAATGGGAACGGTTGGGGTGTTTTTTCGACCGTATTCGCGGATCCCGTATTTATACGGGAAAATTCCCGCGGGAATTCCCGTTTTATCGGACCCATGTAAACCAATTTTGGCCTGGCCCATATTTTGGCCCAACAATAACAAAACCCTAAGTGAGAGAGAGAGACCCCGACCGGAGTCGAACCCCATCCATCCAGCCGCCGCCTCTCCCTGGGCAGGGGCGCAAGGCGCCGTACCCTGCAGGCTGCACGCACCGTCCACACCCCATCCAGCCAGCCAGTCGCGCCACCATCCCCATCCTAGGCTCGGCGCAGCATGGCCGCAACTGCACCGCACGACACACGGCGGCGCACACATGGCTGGCCTAGGCACTGGGCAGGGCGCCGCATCCCATCTCGGCGGCATCCCGACAGTGCACCTCTCGGCGGCGGCCATCGAACGCCGCACACCTCCCCCCAAGGCCGAGCGGCTCTGCCCCGCCTCGCGCTGCAGTGTCGACTTCGCCCGATGCCGGCCAACTCCGCCCGATGCCCTACGCCAAGATGTCAACCGAGCAAAAGCAAGCTTCTGGTTCTACATCAGGCTCATCCGCCTCCAAACGCCGCCTCTTCCTAGAACCAACCCCGCCGGTGAACAACAGCACCCTCAAGCCTTTCCCACCGGCAGGTATAATTAGTGATGTGTGATATTTAGTTGGTTAATATTGTTTTTCCAATTGAAATGATGAGGCAAAATAAGCATGCTTCCTGTAGCCATCTTAAAATGATTTTTCCCATGTAAAATGATGCTTCTTATAGTTATGAATCTGTGTAGTCATGAAATGAATTTGTGTTAAGTGTTAAATAAAATTGTAATGGCAAGTTGGTGCCTTGGTGGAATAGAACTAGTAAAATGGCATTCCTACCATAGTACCAAACCTATCTGATAGCGATAGAAAAAGACATTGCACTTCCAAGAGGGATGCCTTTTCTTGTAACAAGATATACTAAAGCCGACAGCAAGAGATCATAAAAAGAAACAGAGATTTGTTTAAGCTACGAGCCTGATCATCTCTGAACATCGCCGTTGCATTTGTTGCAGCATTTGAAGTAAAATGGAAAATACATCTTTATATAGAGACAGAATTGCAGTTTTTTTAAAATTTAAGGTATAAAAAACGTCTTTATGGTAGGAATGCCATTTTATCCTTGTGCATAACTGATTAAACATCCCATGTTAGCATAGTTGATATATGTTTTTTTTAAAAAAAACACACACATTACATGGCTATTCATTTTATTATTGTGAATTTTATGGCTTAACAAATATTGCCTTGGCACTTGGCAGGTTCTAAAAGGTCAAGGCAAAGCCCTGGTGTATGTCTGTCTGTATCATCTGCAAGTGCAACTCCTACATCTAGTCCAAGGGCAGCAACTGATGTAGGCTCTTTGCCAAGTCAAGGTGACACTAGGTCAGGAGGTGATGGTGGCAGTGGTTCAAATGTTGATGTTCACATTGGTTCAGGTGATAGAGATGTTAGAGATGTTGTTGCAAGTGATATAGGGTTGCTAGTGCTGCTGCAAGTGATGAGCCTGTGCAACAGAGAGATGAACCCAGTGGAAGGAGGAAGAAGTGCACGTCTGATGTGTGGCAGCACTTCGCCAAGAAAAGTCTTGTCATTGAGGACAATGGGAAGACATATGTTCAGAAGTGGGCTCAGATAAAAAAAATTGGTTCAATTGTTGGTGATCTTGAAGTTATTGAGGCCCTTGTTTCAAATCATCGGATTGAGGTATTGTCAATTGTGCCAAGTCTTCAAACATTTTTTTACAAGTAGTAACCTTCTAGGACAATGAGAAGACATATGTTGAAGTGTATGTGTAGATACTTATGCATCTTATTTGTTGTAGGACAATGATGTCGCCGATAGTGAAGAAGAAGCAGATCATATGCACTTTGACATGTAGATGGTGACGAAGAAAATGTGGTTATCTTTTGCTTTTAACTTGCCATAGTGCTAAGAACATGTCCACTGCTTCTTCTCTTTGCAAACATGTGTGCAAATTTGGACTTGTGATGTAATGTCATGAGTTTTGATTTGTTGTTTTTAAATATGGACTTGTGATGTAATGTCGTGAACTGTGATGTTTTTAAATTTGGACTTGTGATGTATGTATGTCACTTAGCCTTAGGTGTAATGTGGTGCTTCCAATTCCCATTCCATTGTCAAGCTTGATACTGTTGCTCTTGTTGCTAACATGAATGTGGTGTTGCCATGTTTGATTCTAAAACACATCTAGCATCCCTCTGTTAGTTCCAAATTTTGCAAGTTGATTAATGAATTAAATGTGGTTATATGTGTGTTGATGTTCCCGTTTTTATTACCGATTCCCGATCGTAATTGACATGCTCCCGACCGTTCCCGACCATTTCCCTTGTCCAGTATTACCAAATTCGTATTCCTGTCCGTCTTTTCCGTTCTCGTTTCTGATCCCGCGAAAAAATATGGGAACGGAAATGGTTAAGGTCTTTTTCCGACCGTTTTCAACTCTAGTTGCTACAACAACGACGTCATCATCCGGCGGCGCTACTACCGATCCCGAGGATGATGAAGCTAGCTGTGCCGGATGCGCCGGTTGGTGGAGTTGGCAATGACATCGATGAGTGGGCGGTCGGCGGCCTCTGCTGCTGCGATGGGAGATGTGCTGGTGTCGGAGTTGTGCCTGCAGAGAGCAGAGATCGACGTGCTGATGGAGTGTGAGCAGATGCACGTCGGGTTGTAGCATACTACTAGAAAAATAATTTGTCGCCACAAAAAAATCATGGTATCAATGCTAAAATCCTAGCAATAGATATATATTGCCATAATTTTAAAATCGTTGCTAGGCATGGTAATAAATAGAGTGGTAATAGGTTATTACAATGATTTTTATTTAGTGCTAACAAACTTTTGATATTGCCCCAAAATTCATGTGACAGAAAATCATATTATAACACTTCACATCATTACAATAAATAATTATTGCTACCACTTTATGTGTGTGACATTAGTTCTACGTACTAAATTAAAAGTAACCTAACTATTTCTTTTATCTCTCCTTCATGCACACTCTCCTTTACCAATTCACTTACGCATCAATTCTGTTAGAAAATGCATATCTTTCCATTTGAGCCTACCTTTGAAGCATGGATTTGAGTATCTAAAAGGTTTCAAATCAAAAGTTATCATCTATAAAATTGTAGATCTTGTCGAGGGCTATAATTTTCATATTATCCTAATCCATGTCCATATGAAAAAATAAGTTAAATTATGACATGGTAATTTTTTATTGCAACAAATTTGTTGATTGTGGAAACAAAAATAGTGAAAAGTAACTTACCACAACCATGTACTAGGCAAAATTGCCAAAAAAAATAAAATTACGATGATAGAACATGATTTTTGCAACAGTAATGGTTTTTTTTATAGCTCGTTTCCTATTGCAACAAAAATACTGAAGGAAACAACGATTCTAAATCGTTATAACAAAATATAGTTATTTGTAAAAAAATTATTATTGCAATAGTATAATATATTGTCATGAATTATTTTTCGTTGTAATAATTTGACGACGATAGCTCAATTATATTGTAGTGGCGGCTGTGCCGGTGAGCTGGTTGGTGGAGCCGATGTGGAGATCGATGTGGTGGTGCGGAGCAGGCGCAAACGCGGTAGTGCCAGGCGCTGGTGCACGCGGTGTCGGCGTGGTGCCATGGCGGTTGCAGCGGCTGCGGGAGAAGGAGGTCGAGCTCGATGCCGCCTACCGTCGCGCGACCGAGCTGGAGGAGCGGCTCCATCAGCCCGCCGTCGAGAGCCACCGAGAGCCAGGTGTGGTGCGGTCTCGCCCGCAGCAACAATGCCATCGTGGCTGGCTTCCCGTGCCACCCTCAACCACCTCCTCCACGCCACCCCCACCCAAGCCGCTGAGGACTTCATCGACTCTGACCCCTCGCCACCGCGGCCGATGACGCCTAGTCCTTCTGCTGCTTCGAGACGAAGGCAGGTGCCACTGTAACGCCCGTCACCGACGCCACCACCTCACCGGCCGCGTCCAAGTGGTCGTGCAAGTCATGTGGAGAGGGCAACGCAACTGTGCCGCCACCTCATCGGCACAACATGTGTACTCCCTCCGGTTCCATTTTGATGTTTTAACCCAACATGTGTACTCCCTCCGATTTCATACTTTTTGATGTTTTATACAAGTGTAAGTCAAACTTTTATAACTTTATCTTATAAAAATAACATATATATATTTGTCTTATAAAATGCTATAATAAAAGTAAAAAGAGTAAATTTCACAAAACTACAACAAATACTTTAGCTAAATTATCATAAAACTATAGATTCAACATGATGTATCATAAAACTACAAATTTAACACTAATTTTATCACAAAACTATAAATTTAAGGTGAAATGTCGTAAAACTACAAATTAGTAACAAAGTTATCACAAAATTATAGATTTAGTGTCAATTTAATCACAAAACTTGCACACTTATAACTCAAACATTTTGAACCACCTTCAAAACCACCGTGGAAGTCATTTCGCATCGGTTTTAATAGTTTAGAGGTCCAAATATATTTAAGAGAATCAAAATGGACTTATTCCAAGGAAAGAAATAGAGGGAGGAGGAGTTTGGGCCAAGGAGGGAGAAAGACTGGGCTGACCAAGAGGGGGTTTTGGACTGAAAGAAAATAAAAGAAAGAGATGACCCATCTTTTATAGTAATGGTTCATATTTTCGTAGGAATTTATGTAATTAAAAATTGGAGAGAGTTTGTTTGGACATTTGAATCTAAATTTGATATTTCTATTACAAGGATTACTGTAGAGTTTCATAGAATCATTTGGATGGAAGGATTGTATATTTGGATTTATGTTTGAATCAATTTCTGACGTTTGAACTCAGTTAAATGTAAGGAACATAAACGATATTATTTGACTGGAACCTTAGTATTTTTAGGGTGGATTGGTATTCGAAACTATCAGAATATAATTGGAAAAGGACGAGGAAGGGAAGGAATTCAACAAATAAGTGGATTTTGGGCAGCGATTTATGACACGGTTTGAATTCCAAAATTCGAATGCGGGAACTCTTATTTGGAAGAGGATTTTCGGTGAAGGATTTGTAGGACCATGAGTGATTTGACTTGGCTAATGGTATTATCTTTTGAATTAGGAAGGAGCAATTTAAGAGTGACATAGGAAGGGAGGTTTGAAGTTCAAACTTTGAATCCCAAGATTTATTTTAGGTGGATGTTTGGATCAAAACTTTCAAGGTCACAAGGAGGTATTTAATCGAGATCTATGAGATCTATGAGATCTATGGCACTAGTCTTATATACACACAAAAAGAATCGAATTTATGAATATAAGTTTGTATTAAAATAGTTTTTAATGGGTACACGGAAAGCGAAGTGTTAGAGCAAGACCAACAAATTCTCAAAAAGCAATTCTTAAAAAAACTCATTTAGAGAATTCCTAAAAAGTTTATAGAATAAAATCAAAAATTGATATGGCAGATTCTCAAAAATAATTCTCTATTTTTAACTAACCGAGACCTATCAACCGCTAGGGTATTTCTTTTCGAGGCGTGACAGCAGATGCATGTGCTGGTGCAGATGACACAAGATGCAGGTTCAATTAATGCAGGCGACACAGGATGCAGGTCCAACTGATGCAGGCGGTGGCATGCACCAAGATGTAGCGACAAGTTTTTTCGGCGAGATGCGGGATGACGACGACAGCGACGTAGGCGGCGGTGGCGCAAATCTTTTTTTGCGTACGTCTCGCGATAAAATAATCCTCACTGGCGGAGCTATTTTAGAGAACCGGGACTCTATTCTCGGTTTTGAGCATGAGATCCGATTTTAGAGAACCTATAATTTTTAAGATCCATATGGATTCTCTGTTGGAGCCAGTTTTTCAAAGAAAATTCTCCAAAACAAAATTAGAGATTCATTTAGAGACACTGTTGGACATGCTCTTACACCTTTGATAGGCTCTTTGCCACAAAAGTAGTCCTTGAGAAGTTGCTGCATTTTGGTGATCCTGCTTCTGCCCACAATCGAGGTTGATATCGTCGATGTCACCCTTGCTCAGTCCGAAGTCCAAGTCCAAGCATAGAAGCATCCAACGGCGACGGAAACTAAGGCTAGGCCAATGGTGGCAGCATAGATCGAAGCCATCATGGTGGTGGAGCATATCAAACTCAACGAAGGGAGCTCGAGCTTGAGGCCGAGCACCCAACGGCCCCATCTCGACTTTTGCCAGATTAAAAGTGTGGCCCATCGAGGCTACTTATTCACCAAGCAAATTTAAGGCCCATTTGGCTGCGAGAATCAGTTCTGTATCTCCTGTTTCTTCGAGAATTTGTACCAAACGGTTAAAAACGAGAAACGTTTCTTGGAGAATCAGCAGAAATGTTTCTCGTTTTTAACTAGAAATGAGAAACATCATTTAGGTAGTTTCGCCGGTTTCTGGAAGAAACGTTTCTTCAAGAATCATCTGTGAATCACTAGAAACGTTTATGCCCGTTTCTTCCGTTTCTCCGAGAATCCGGAACCGTACCAAACGGTCCCTTAGTGTTTTACATGCCATCCAAGCAAACTTTTTTGTCCAATGGATAAAAAACTTTTGGGCCTATAAATTGCACTGATTTTGGACCAATGAGTTGGCTTGCAAGCATACCCTTAACAGAATGGAGTTGGAACAGTGGAAGGAAAATTAGCTATAATTGCGACTTAAATCCTTTTGCACCACTGACATATAGGCCACATTCTTCTCTGGTTCCATATACTTGTGCTTGACCATCCAAAGCCACTAGCTCTCTTGTCACCAATATGCATTTATGATTTCTCTGTATATGAAAACTTTATCAATGTTGTCGATATTTCCTCAATTTCCATATTATAATTCGTTTTGGGTCTGTTCTAAGTCGATTTTTTTCAAATTTGACCAACTTCATGGAAAAAATTTAGCAACATTTCTGATACAACACAAATATATTGTGGGAATATATTCAATGGTCGTTTTACTCAAACTAATTTCGTGTTGTAGATGTTACTACGTTTTTCCTATAAACTTTAATAAGTTTGACTTAGGATAAATCAAAAATGTCTTATAATATGATATGGAGGAAGTAGTTAACATACATATTAATACTTTATAGTTGATACATCCACATTGTTTAACTAGTTTCTCAGAAAACTGAGGATATTTTCTAAAACATCTCTAAATAATAATAATAATAATAATAATAATAATAATAATAAATAAACATTCAATAATATACTTTTTTTCAGTATAAATGATTTTATGGGGGATTGGAGAATGCCATTTGTTATGAATGTAATGGTCATGATGTACTATAAATATTGCAACGAGTTTGTGTATTTACAAATACATAAATCTTATGTTAGAGAAATTAATTATTCCTAAAATTTAAAAAGTTTAGGATTGTACACAAATATAAGAATGTAGGTGGAATTAAATGGGGAAGGTTATGATTAGTTGGGAAGAAAGTGTTGGTAAGGAAATTAAACAAGGAAACATAGTGATTGGTTAGAAGAGAGTTTAGATAATGATTGGTTAGAAGAGAGTTTAGATAGACAATTTGTTATATTTTGAAATAAATTTTGAGTGCTAGATGTTATTATATTTTAGATCGAGTAAGTAATTAGTAGTTATATTTTTAAAATATGTTTATTTTTACATTCTTGCTCTTCTCTAAAATATGATAGGAAAAAATACTTTCCGCACCACGTGGAAGAGATCTTATCCGGTCAGCCTTTTTAATTCCATGTCTCAATATGTAGAAACATATCAACAAGGGGCATATTCAAAAAAGGAAATGTTGGGGTTTTAAAACATCTTGGAGTATTTGGACAGAAAAATGTTAATGAGATTGATACTAAGCCACTGGATGAGGATGAGGCTGAGAAAGTAGAATGCTATATGGAAGTTTTTGATTTTCTGGAGGATTTGCTCAAAGCTCATTATGGAAGTGACACGATAAAAAAATTCTTAATGATCTCATTGATTTGCTTCAAACCCCAATAGTTTCAGGAGATGACCATGTTATTGTCAACCACGCCTCATTACTTTCAAGAGAAGCAAGATTCTAGAGATTTTTTTTAAGTAGAACATGATTATGCCATGAATGCTGTAACCATAATTATGCTTTGAATCCTCATATTAAGACCTTCCATCTGCTCAATATTTTTAACCATGATTATACTATGCAAACTTCGAATTCAAGTTTCAAGTTCCAATTTGTCTGTTGCTTACATTATTTCTGAACTGTAATATGCAGTACGTTTTTGCGTATTGCAGTCTCTGCACCAGCAGTTGTTCCTCCTCCAAAAAATATTTGATGCCTTTCAGTGGAACCTATAGTAGTCCCAAAATCTGTAGCAGATCCTGCACTTTTATCCAATGTTCCTAAATAAGCACTATACAGCTTAGGTTTCACAAGTTTTACCAAGTTTAAATAGCTTTTGTGCCTTCCAGATAATCCTTCAAACTTATGCATTCTGACCTGATTAATAAACGCTTGTAAAAACAAAACTTCATTGCTTACTAAGAACAAAGGCATACTAAATATCAGGGGGATTGCTATTCTGAAGTGCAAAGGTAAACTGAAATGGGTCCTCTAGTCATGACAACTTGCATAAATAGAGTTAAAAGAAATTTCTCACCCAATTGCATAAAAAAGTGTAGGTAATCTTCAGAAAGATGTGCAACGTCATAATAATAACATTAAGTAACAACAATTTTAAGAGAACAAACAAGTTTATTTTTTTCTCCTAGAGCAGACTAGTAGAGAACTAATTTTACTGTTTTCACTGATTCAATAATCGACAATTATATCCCATATTTCCATCAATACACATAAAATCCTTTAAAACTACCAAGGTTAGTTAAGTGGGCTTTTGGTACTACTCCCGCGGAAAAATAGTTTACCAGAACCTGATTAAACTTGCGCAAGTTACAACCGACTGATGTGCTGGTCATGAGTCAACAATCGGTCTCATCATTCCAATTCATCCAATGCACTAACCTTAGTACAGATAAAATTTGGCCGAAACAATAAAGATGAAATCAACTAAAATTTACACATCTAGATTGAGAACGAAAATAAGGTAGAACCTGTTCTTCGGTCCAACAATGTTATGAGTTCATGCCTTAAAGAAAAGCAGTAAATAAAAATATAATTGTCGTGTCCTGTTTTGCACGATGCATCCAACAAAACTAAACAAGTGACGTTGGAATAGCAAGCTACAGAGACTGAGTTCTTTTGTAACATGCAGAAATATTATATGATGCTGCTATATATTTGAAAGTTCATCCTTAGAAGTACCTCAAGCAAGTTGGTGATTTACAGTATCTGATATGGAGTAAAAGATTGCTTAACAAGTAAACAAAGTGGCATGTTACCATCACACTAGGTTTGTGTCGATCGGATGCCTCACCTCCCTCGCTCTCTTCCACCTATCAGTCTTACCCCCACCATTCACCCATCAATGACCAATCATCACCAACTATCTGATAAAAACAATGCGCATGTTCCTCCTTGGCTGCGTCCTCGCTCGACAGGTCTGGCTGTCGTCTTCTGGTTGGGCATCCCTCTCTTCTCCGCGTGGCAGCAGGCTTCAAGACTAGTGGTTGGCCTCAAGGTCACGGTTGCCTGTCCACCTACATGCGGTTTTCGATTCCTTGGTTTTCATGGTCTCCTAGGTATGTGGAGAAAACATAACTCTAGGGTCTTTCGATTCAACCCTTTCCTCAGTTCTGGTGCTACTGGACTCTATCAGATGCCGATTATGGTCCTTAGCAGACTCTGCTATTTTTAAAATTTTTTGGGAGATTAGGAGGGTTTTATCTCCCCTTCCGTGTATGGAGTAATCTTTGTTCGTAGGAGTCTCCCAGCCTGTCAGGGTTTGTAGCCCCCAATCGATAGAAGCCGACTGGTTGTCGTGAGTTATTTGTGTATTTAAACAAATTTTTTTAATATATTGACGTAGAAATCTTTTTAAGTAGTTTACGGGAAAAATTAATACGTATATTAATAATAATAATAACAATGGAAAGGAGAAGGTGGAGAGAGATTGAAAACTTGCTAGCTGAAGCCGGTCGGGGTACGGAAGGATGATCTTCTCCGGCCGGCCATCTTTCCTGTCGGCCACCGCGCAGGGGACGCCGCACTGCACGACGTCTCCACCGATCGATCTCCCACGGATCGGACGAATGCTGTCCATTCTCCATCAGTGCCTCCGGCCGCCATGGACGGAGAGAGAGGTCCCGTGTGGGCTGTGGTTTTTATAGCCGGAACGGGAGCTAGCTTGGTGGAAGACGAGACGAGTAGACCTCATTAAATGTTGGTATAAATGTCTGGCCGGAGATCAGTGGGCTCCAGAATTTCGCATCTACAGTAACAGCACTGGGACTTGCAATATGCTAGGTACTCGATCATTACGAGTAGCTTGCATGCGAACCCCCGTTCGTAACCGATTTTTTCCCTCGTTTTCCGTTAGCATGCTTTTCAAACTATTAAATGTTATATTTTGTGCGAAAATTTTTTATATAAAAGTTGCTTAGAAAAATATAGCAAATTTATTTATTAATTTTTATAAATTAATATTTAATTAATCATATGCTAATTATGTTTCTCGTTTTGCGTGCGACTAATCATCCCACCCCAGCATCCACTTGCGAACGCGCCCAAATGTTCTCAGGTTCCCTATCCTGCAATAAATATCTGGCCGGAGGCTTTTCCTCGGATATATAGTCTCATAAATAAAAGAAGATGAAGATTGGTATAAAAATTTGAAAAATAATGGGGTATATATTGATAACTTTTGATTATATTATCATAAGAAAATAAAAAGCATGTTAAGCCTATTTCTAAATATAGTTTTTCGTGAACACGTAAAAAGATTGTACATCAATATATCGAAGAAAAAGCGGTGTCAAGACCGTTAACGAACGGACTTCTTCTTTTAACCCGATCTCGTTTGGGTCCCTCCCAAACCCTGGACGGGGCTCCAACGCGCCCGCTAGGGGTAGAAGAACTCATTAGTTGTAGTTATTCGAAGGGACAAATCGCTCCCTTCTGCGACCGGAGGAAGCATTTTGGAAAAAAAACTTGATCTATACCTTCGGACAGCAGAGCAGAGGGAACGGAGCCCTCATCCCGATTGGGGAATAATTCTCTTAATGAACTACTTAAGAATAAAGAAAGGGGGTTGAAAACACAAACACCTCGCAAACAGAAACCCTAACAGGCGGAAGAACTCCTAGGAACAAAAACTACTCTAAACGCGTGAGGGGAGGCAAAGCCCTCACAAGCTCCCAAGAAAACTCCAAAAACAGCAGAGCCTGCTAAGGACCACAACCGGCCCTTCGCCTCGATAGAGTCCACCAACATCAGAACTGAGGAGAAAGCCGAATCGAACACCCTGAAGTTACGCTCCCTCCACATGCTCCAGGAGACCATGAGAACCAAGGAATCAAAATCCCACGTGTAGGTGGTCCGACAACCATGACCTAGAGGTCGGCCACCAGTCCTAAAGTCTGTTGCCACGCGGGGAAGAGAGGGACGCCCAACCAGATGGTGAGAGGAGATGGAGCCAGACATGCCGAGCGAAGACACAGCCAAGGAGGACGTGGTCGGCCGACTCAAGCTCTTGCGCACAGAAGAGACAGGCTGAGTGAGAGTCAAGGCCACGCTTCAGAAGGAGATCGGTCGTCCAACAGCGCTGCTGAAGTGCCAACCAGAGGAAAAACTTGCACTTCGTAGGGCCCTTAGCGTGCCAGAAAAAATCAACAACAAAAATAAAGAGAACACGGACATTAAACGGGAGTACTAGTGGTATATATTGATACAATTTGATTATTTGATTATGATAAGAATAAAAAACATGTTAAGCCTATCTCTCAATATATGCTACTACTCGATCATGTTAAGTCTATCATCTCTACCACTTATAATGCATCTTAGCAACGATTTAGATCTAATATCTTTCACTTACTCACATATAATCCAACGAACGAAAATCAAAGTCTTTGTTTTATATTATTTTCTATTTTTATTATGTGCATGTATGCATGAATTTAATTGCTAGAGATTATCTGAGATTTGCTCCTTTTTTCTGTCTTGCATGCATGTCGGTTATTCGAGATTTTTTTTGGCTTGCATGCATACTTAGATTTAATGAGGAGTGATCGATTATATTACTGTAGTGTTAGCACGAGTATGTTACTAGTAAGAATAAAAAGCATGTTAAGCCAGGGCCAGGTACATTTGGGAGGATTGTAATGGTGGATCAGGCGATCGGAAGGAAGGTCTCCGTATGATTAAGCACAAGTCCAGATGTTACGCCGAGCTCGATGACGACCACATTAGCAGGGTTTTCCATTTTGCGTGCTCCTACCGTGTCACAAAACCGCGCAACCACGCCAAAAACCATAAAAACCGTGAAAAACACAATTTAAATTTGAACCAAATTTAAATCCGTATCATGCCGCAGTTTTCGCTCAAACCGCACGAAAACTGCGCCACATACCGCGATTTTCGCAGCAAACCACGCGAAATTTATTTTTTGATAATATATATATTGTGATAAAATAATTTTTTTCAAATTTTGGAATTCGCATAAAATTATTCAAACGAAATCATAGGGATGTCATGCGCACCTTGCGATACGCGTGAAAACCACAAAACCGCGGTGGTTTTCGCGGTATCACAAACACTGCACATTAAGAAGCGTCGAATCGGTGCTCAACACTTCAGCCAGCTTATTTGCTCGATCTTGTGATATAATGCCACTGTTTATGATCTAGTGTTCTACATTTAAGTACTCTTTCGAGATTCGAGTTATTTGACGTTTGTGAAAACTTTTTATACTTTCATCTTCAATAATTTCTCAGTGCTTAGTTTGAAAAAGAAAGATGGTATATGTAGTTTGCCTTGCAAAATACTAAAACAAACTTATCACTCCCTCTGTTTATAAAAATATAATTATATAAGACATCATTGTTTTCCACAAATCAATATTTAATCTTTTTTCTAATAATTAAACTAAAATGTATGTGTTTACTGCCATATATGTAGTATCATTAGATCTGTATTTTAAAAAGATCATGATGTTAATTTTGTAGTTGTTAACGTATTATAAAAATAAATGATCACAATATAATGTTGGAGACTTTATAGAAACTTAATAGGCCATATATTCGAATGGAGGGAGTAGATTTTATAAATTTATTTTACTATAATTTTTTACAATTTTAAATTTTTGACCGAGCCATCCTAGAGGTCAAATATTTATGACCGGAAGTAGGAGTAAAACGAGTTTTTTAGCCGAACGATTTAGAGTTAATGAGATCCATGCCACTGTAATTTCTTTGATATTGAAAAATATCATTACTATTAGTCTATTTGAATACATGCCATTATAATTATAATTTGATTAAAATTAAATATATATATCAGTACGTACCACTTCAACACAATTATAAAAAGTTTTGGACCAAATTACCCCTCATCCTTCCTTCACCTCCTTGGCCTCTTATTTCTTCTCCCTCTCTCCTCTTTTATCTAGGATCCAGATGAAGTCACGCCACCAACGATGGAGCTAGTGATGGAGTGGTTGGGCGATGTCGGTGGCAGGGCCGAGTCCTCAGCGTCCAACAGGAACTGAAGCTTCTCGCAACAGCTGTGCTACAGTGCCATGGACGACGAAAGTGGAGAACGGAGGGAGCATTCGACCATCAGGCCAGATGGGGATCGTTGGATCGGACTGGTGGAAAAGATAACAAAGATTAGTGAGAGAAAAACGGAAGAAGAGGGGTAATTTAGTCCAAAATTGTTATAACTACATCAAACCTAGCACGTTGCTGTGGGGAGTTTAGTATGATAATAACTTGATATGGTTTCATGATAATTTAAATAATATATAGAATGATAATTCAAATGTAAAAGTAAGGTGTCGTGGTTTTATGAGAGAAGAAAAAGGAGGAAGATAAGTTGGACCATAGACTAATCATCTAAGGGATAGAAACAATTGAGGTGATGTGGCTTAATGAGGAAAAAAAAGAGATATAATTTTGACCATAGATTAATCATCAAAGGGCTAAAAATAATTAATGCGAATGGCTTAAAGAGAAAATAGAGAAATAACATTAAGTGAGGATGAACCATATATGTGTATAGGATATTATAAAATAAAAAATGGTGGAGAGATATATTGAAATATTATGTGAATCATGTGGGATGATGATTTATATGTTTGTATTTTAAAACTCTAAAATTTAATAAATTATAGATAATATATCATGCTTGCATGAGGTTTAGTTTGTGAATGATGACGTGACATCTTTTGCATGTTAATATTTAAGATTTAGTGGGTTGTAACTATAGAAAAATAGGATTATATTGAAAGGATATATAGTGGTATATCTTTAATTTTGGTTAAATTATGATGGTATGTTTTCAAAGAGACGAATAGTAATGATATTTTTTCAAAATCAAAGAAGTTACAATGACAACTTGTAAGGGGGTCACTTGCAAAATACCCCTCCTTCGGTAGCCGGCTATTAGGCAATGCCCAACGGTCATCTGTCACGTCAGATAAATCGTTCTCTCGAGAGGGCGATGGGCGACTAGATTTGTAAATTTTCCAAACAAAAATTACTTTTGTAAGTATTTTAATAAATAAAATAAAAAATTCCTCGTCCTTCGAGCGTCTCTCTAGGTGGCCAAACGGGCCGCACGACATGGCTCGGCCTGGGCACGGCTAAGGCACGGCCCGTTAGGCACGGCTCGTGACGGGCCGTGCCGTGCCGCCCATGTGCCGCGCCTTGGCCCAAGCACGGCTCACGGGTGGCCGGGCCGTGCCCGTGCCGCACGGCACGGCAACGACCCATGGGCTGAAATCGGCCGTTGGCCCAAGAACGCGAAATTAACATTGTATACGAGTACTTTTTGCAACGTGCTACATACATTAAGGGTATTATGGTAAAATCACATATTTCGATCTCTATCCTAACCCTAACTCATGCCCATCCTCTCCTCCTCCTATCGCGCCGGCCGGCCGCCCACGCCCGCCGCCCGCATGCCGACGGACCAGCCGCTTGTCCGGCGTCGGCCGACCGCGCCGCCCGACTCCCCCCACGCCGACATCGTCCGTGCCGCCGTCGTCCGTCCTCCGCGCCGACGCCGTCCGCGCTGACGCCATCCGCCGCCGCGCGACATCGTCGGGCGTCCGCCTCCGGCTCGCGCCGAATCCAGCCATGCCGAACGTCGTCCCTTCACGCCCTACGCCGCACACCGACGCCCTAACCCTAGCTCCTCTCCCCGCCGACGCCCTAACCCTATCTCCTCTCCCCGTGGGTCATGTTATGCCGTGGGCCGAGCCATGCCTGGGCCGACACGATACAGTAACCGTGTCGTGCCGTGTCGGCCATGGGCTCGGTCGGTAGCCCAAACACGACACGTCGAATCGTGTCGTGCCGACCCGGCCTATTTACATTCGTGCCGTGCCGTGCTCGTGCCATATACAGTACACGTGTATCCGTGCCAGCCCACTACAGTCCGACCCATTTGGCCACATATAGTCTCCTCCCCGTCCGCTGCGCGAGAGCGACTGCGCTGCGCCGCCTCCACCTCCAAGTCGATCTCCCCGTCCGTTCCCTCGGCCTCGACTACCGTCTCCTCCTCGAGAGTTCACCCGCCACCTGCGCCGGTCTCCACCTATCCTGCTGTTTCCGGTGAGCACCTGCGCGTGCCGAATCCTCGTTCTACCCACACCTTCATCTCTTTGCCTTAACCTATCTTATCTTACCTTCTCTCTTCTATATCTGGAATGAAGCTAGGTTTTCTCCTTGTCTTAGCCTTAGTAGTAATAACAGCTTTTCCCCAAGAATATTTGGGTGTTCAACTGAAGCCTCATGCCCCCACTTTAGTTTAATCTGCTAGTTGTAGGTACTGTATTATTTGTTTCTCCGCATTTGCTGACCCATTACATACCGGATGACAGATCAAGGAGATAAGTAGGATGGGTATAATTTTCTTTCCACACCAACGTGCAACCTTGTTCATCCTCATTCCTGTTGAAAGGAAATGGGGTTCATATCCTCCTTTCTATTGAACGAAAATGGAGAAATGGGGATGGGTTGGTTTTCTTTTTACACCAAAACACAACCTTGGTCATTGCTTCCTTTTTTTTCATTCAGATGAAGTTGGGATGGGTTGAATTTGTGCTCTTACTCGTGAATTTCTCTGAATCTTGTCAGGATCTAATGTAAAGGAAAGGGCAATCATGAGCCTCCGTCGATTTGTGAATCTGGTAGTGCAGAACGGTGAGAAGGGTTTCTACTCACTGCGGCGTCTGAACCTGTCTCGACACCCATTGTTCTACTCATCAACAGAGGTGTCAGCGGTCCAAGATCTGCCAGCGCTAGGAGAAGAAGGATATGTATACTACCCGTTCAAAGGTTATGGCGAGAGGAACAAACCGGCTTTTGAGGTGGAGAGCATTCGGCTTCCATCACCAATTGTCAACTTGCTACCGACTCTATCCTCAACTGATAAAATGTGCAAGTTTGATTGTTTCTCTGTCTCGGAGAGCAAGATCATATGCACAGACCAGGCTGCACGGACCTTCCTCTATGACTTTGATGAGCATTGCATCACAAGCATGCCCAGCCTCTCCATGCTCAGTCCAAGGCGAAGAAGGAGAAGGGGAAAGCAGCAGCAGCCACCGCCTCTATGTCATGGAGTATGTCCTCTCGCCGGAGAGTGGCACCGGGAGTAGCTTCCAGTTCGAGGCCTTTGACTATCGGAAACCGAGACCAGACTTTTTCATTAAGGCTTGGCACTGTGACCCACTGCCGCCACCGCCGTTTGTCCGTGACCCTTTCTACGGTCCCTCTCCGGTGAGCTCCTATGCAGTGGTGGGAAATGTCATCTGCATATCTACGAAGGGGATTGGGACGAACTGCTTTGACACGGTGAGCTGCAGCTGGAGTCATGCCGGTGACTGGATGCTGCCATTCTACGGCAAGGGTGAGTATGTCCCTGAGCTCAAGCTTTGGTTTGGTGTGTCAGCCAAGAACAACTATGCCCCATGTGCTTCTGATCTCTCGCCTGTTGTCAGAGCTGAGCCACCAAAACCTGGCTGCATCTGGGAGGATCTCAACCTTGCTGAGGATTGGCGTCCGTGCAGGATGTCTGAACTTGTCAACCTCGGCTCAGGAAAGTTTTGCATCACTAGGTTTTTCCAACATTTGAGTAAGAGGGATTACATGCATGACCAAATTGCTCAGACCATTGCTGTCTTTACTGGTGTGGAGGTGCTGCCTGATGACAACAAGGCTGCCGGCAATGGCAAAGGAAAAGGCAAACAGAACGCCAAGGGGCTCCGTATGATCAAGCGCAAGTCCAGAAAATTCACGTTCATCGAACGATTCAACGACGTCGAGTCGGTGCTCTAAAGCTTGGTGCTTTGCTCGATCTTGTGATATAATGCCACTGTTTATGATCTACATTTAAGTACTCTTTCGAGACTCGAGTTGTTTGACGTTCGTGAAAACTTTTTATACTTTGATCGTCAATAATTTCTCAGTGCTTAGTTTGAAAAAGAAAGATTAAACTTATCACTCCCTCTGTTTATAAAAATATAACTATATAAGACATCATTGTTTTCTGCAAAGTCAATATTTAAATTTTTTTTGACTAATAGTTAAACTAAAAATGTATGTGTTTACTGCCATATATGTAGTATCATTAGACCTGTATTTAAAGAAGATCATCATGTTAATTTTTAACTTTGTAGTTGTTACGTATTATTAAAAGAATAATGATCACAATATAATGTTGGGGACTTTGTAGAAACTTAATAGGCCATGTATTCGAATAGAGGGAGTAGATTTTATAAATTTATTTTACTATAATTTTTTTACAATTTTAAATTTTTGACCGAGCCATATCCTAGAGGTCAAATATTTATGACTACTTTATAGGAATAAGAACGAGTTTTTTAGCCGAATGATTTAGAGTTAATTAGCTACATGCCACTGTAACTTCTTTGATATTGGAAAATATCGTTACTATTCGTCTATTTGAAGACATGTCATTATAATTTGATCAAAATTAAATATATATCACTACGTACCACTTCAATACAATTATAAAAAAATTTGGACCAAATTACCCCCTCATCCTTCCTTCACCCCCTTGGCCTGATCTTTCTTGTTCCTCTCTCCTCTTTTATCCGGGATCAATATGAAGTCACGCCACCAGCGATGAAGTTAGTGGCGGAGTGGTTGGGCGGTGTCGGTGGCAAGGGCGAGTCCTTGGCATCCAATAGGAACCGAAGCTTCTGGCAACAGTTGTGCTACGGCACCATGGACGACGAAAGTGGACAACGGAGGGAGCATTCGGTTAGCAGGCTAGATGGGGATCGCCGGATCGGACTGGTGAAAGAGATGACAGAGATTAATGAGAGGGAAAAGGAAAGGGTCAAGGAAGGTGGGGGTAATTGGTCCAAAATTGTTATAACTACATGAAACACCGCACGTTGTTGCGGGAGTTTAATATGATATAACTTGATATGGTCTATGATAATTTAAATAATATATAGAACGATAATTCACATGTAAAAGTAAGGTAATATGGTTGTATGAGAGAAGAAAATGGAGAAAGATAAGTTGGACCATAGACTAATCATCTAAAGGGATAGAAACAATTAAGGTGATATAACTTAATGAGAGGAAAAAAGAAGAGAGATAATTTTGACCATAAATTAATCATCAAAGGGCTAAAAATAATTAAGACGATCTGGCTTAAAAAGAAAATATAGGAATAACATTAAGATGAATACCTATATGATATTATAAAAAATAGTGAAGAGATATATTGAAATATTATGTGAATTATGTGGGATGATGGTTTATATTTGTATTTTAAAACTATAATTTATTCAATAAATTATAGATAATATAGCATGCTTGCATGAGGTTTACGAGGTAATAACTGTTAGTGGATGATGATATGATAATGATACGATATATCTTTAGGTTTAGTGGGTTGTAACTTTAAAGAAAGATAAGATTATATTGAAGGGGAAGGGGTATATAGTGGTTTATCTTTAATTTTGGTTAAATTGTAATGGTATGTTTTTAAATAGACAAATAGTAATGGTATTTTGCAAAAGCGAAAAAGTTACAATAGTAAGGTTCCAATTAATCCAAGAATTTATGCTAAGGCAACAAATAAATAAGGTGAAACATTTTTCGTCTGGGCTTATGGCTCATTAATTGCAGATCTTTTCTTTTACTTCTCTCTAAAAAAACCAATTAATCTACTCCCTCCATTCTAATGGTTTGGTATCTCTATCCCTTGTCTAGCTAAATTCACTAATATTTATATGAATTTAAACATATATATGAATTTATGTATGAATCTATTTAAAACCTAAGAGATCTTCTAATGTGAAGAAACATTAGCTAGATAACGAAGGTAAATATTCTTTTCCTTGTCTAGGACTCTTCTCTTCCTTCATGGCCAACTCCAAGAGGATCTTCTTGCTCTCTGAACCAGCTGAGCTTTGCCCAGTGTCCACTCGATCGCTTTCCCCTTTTTTCTCACCACTACTCCTCTTATGTCAGCAATGCATGCAGATATGCAACTGCAAATGCAATCACAAGAGAATCATTGCTTCCAGACCTTTGTATGCATCAAACTATCTACCTGTTCATGACAAAGGTAAACACTTCACTAGATAGTTAAAAAATTATTTTCTGTCCAAATCTGCAGCCCGATCCCTTCACCGCATTTGTGTGTTTAGGTTTTTCAGGCTAATTGAGATGCTAACTTAATATTGAAGACTGTAGCAAATCACCAAGACAACTGTATATCGGAATCAAGAGCTCAAAACAAGCAAACCTGACAAAAAAAAGTGAGTCTTAACCAAAAAGATCATTAGCCTAAACCCTTGTATTTTCCATGGCAATCATATATCAAACAATAATGTCATTACTACAGCCAGCTACTGAATGTTTTGGATTATTCCAGTGCCTTGTGTGCTTTCTGTCTACCAAGCATTACAACATTCCTTCATATCAAAACCCAGAGAAAAGCAAAGAAAAAGCGAAGAAAAGAAAGCAAGCAAGCAAGCATCTCAGCAAACCAAACCACCATTGTTATTGAAATGACTGAAAAATAAAAAATAATCCGCGCGTAACGGCGCCACATTTGTCATTTGAACAAATCCCAAGCGGCTTGACCTGATTGGCCATGGCATCCTGCTGAAAAGGACCAAAAGGTGAGAACAGAGGAGGAAGAAAAGGCAATATGCATAAGATGGGCTACTCTTTTTATTTGCCACTGATGCTATGGCAACTCAACTAGGGCCCTTCTTTACTTGCAAAGTGATGATACCAATGTGATACGGCCATAAAGCTAATATTGCTTGATGCACTTGTGAAGAAAAACTAAAGGCATTTGCCTCTCTGCTCCTTATCCTTGCAAGCCCAAGAATCCCAATTTCTTTTTTTCCTTCATGGTTAAGCATCAGGATGCAGGCTAAGGCATCCACACTAGACAACAATCACACACCATAATTCTATTATTCTAGTGCTTTATCATGCAGAATCAATACCCAAGAAGCAGATCAAATGGATGTTTTATTCTTATTCCATGGAACAGGAAGACCAGTAGCAAGTGGAACTGAAAAGAGCGGATGAGTTCTAGCCATATCATGACAGTATCCTTGTTTTGGTGTTTAAGGGCTCTAGTGACCTTAGCTCTGATGTGCTTAAATTCTTAAACTGTTGAGCTACAGAGCTTCAAATTAAATAAAATTACAAAATGCAAGTGCTTCATATTTTAGTTCTTTTGATGGATATTTAAAAGCAAAGAAAGAAAGCGCTAAGGCGGATTATGCGGAAATGCCTTGAAATCACATACATGTAAGGATGGAATTAGGCGCCTCTAAAAGCTAAAGTTTCAAAGATTAACAATGAATAAGAGAGGAGCCTTAAGCTAGATTTTCCAAAACGATCACGGCAGCAGCATTATTAAAGACAAGCAGGCAGCCACAAAGCAAGCAAAGGTAGAGCATTAGAATACACACTAGGACTTCCCTTGCAGGGACACATGCACAGTCATCAGGATGAAAAGCTAGTCCATGGTGATAAGAAAAGCTGCTTGCTTGCACCAGACCTGATCACCCAAAGCAAGAACAAGAACACCACTTCACCAATCAGTCAGTACTCAGTACAAGTGTGGCAATCTCAGCAAGAACAGCATAGATACATATATACTTAGATAGATAGTGCAGTGAGTGAACACAAGAAGCTAGCTAGCTAGTTCTGAAGATTCAGGACGAGCAGGAGCAGGAGCAGGAGCAAGAACTTGTTGATTGCATCAACAACAAGTAAATCAATCGATCGATCAATCAATTGAAGATGTATCCTTACCGATTCAGCAACGTGATGATTGGGTACCTGAACCTGGCGACGTTGCTGGCGTCGATCCCGGTGATCGGCGCCGGCCTCTGGATGGCGAAGGGGTCGACGGCGACGTGCTCGTCGATGCTGCAGACGCCGCTGCTGGTGATCGGATTCGTCGTCCTCCTCGTCTCCCTGGCTGGCTTCGTGGGCGCCTGCTTCCACGTGGCGTGGGCCCTGTGGCTCTACCTCCTCGCCATGATGCTCCTCATCGCCTTCCTCCTCGGCCTCACCGCGTTCGGGTTCGCCGTCACCGCCGGCGGCGGCGGCACCCAGGTCCCCGGCCGCCCCTACCGCGAGTACCACACCTCCGAGTACTCATCCTGGCTGCAGAAGCACATCCAGGACGCCAAATACTGGCGCCCCGCCCTCGCCTGCGTCGTCGGCTCCAAGGCCTGTCCCAAGATCGCCAACTGGTCCCCCATGGATTACCTCCAGCACGATCTCACCCCAATCCAGGTAGGTATACACCCCCTTCATCAAAACATCATCTTTTCATTTCTTCTTCAAAGATTATACTACAGCTCAACAACTCAAAAATGAGATGATTTGTTTGCATTCATCAAAACATCATCTTTTCTTCATCAAAGATCATATATACAGCTCAAGAACTCAAGATGATTGTATCCATATATGTAGTCGGGGTGTTGCAAGCCGCCGACGGCGTGCGCGTACAGCGGCGGGGTTGCGGTCGGAGCGCAAGACGAAGACTGCTTCCGGTGGAACAACGCGCCGGGGATACTGTGCTATGGCTGCGATTCGTGCAAGGCCGGGGTGATGGAGAAGGTGAGGGAGGATTGGCACAAGATCTCGGTGCTGAACGTGATGGTGTTGGTGGTGCTCATCTGCATCTGCGCCTGCGGATGCTGCGCCTTCCGGAACGCGCGCCGATCGGTCTCCGAGTACCCATACGGGGTAAACCGCATGCACAAGATCCACCCGCGCTGGGACTACTACTGGTACTCTTAGTTTTAATTCTAGCTGTTTTTCTCTTGAAAATTTTGTTCTTTGTTCTTTCTTCTTTTTCTTGTTGCTGATTTTGCTTGCATGTTTATTTTTGTCTTGGTTTTTTTTCTTCTTTTTGTTCCCTCACTTGTTTTATTTTTGGGTTGCATTTTAATTTGTACCTCGTATGTGTTTGGATTGGTTTAGTTGTTCAGTGCTGGAAAACTCTAGTATTTTCTAGCTACTAGCTGTTTTCACCAGAATTTTCTTTTTGTTCTTTCTTCCTCTTCTTGTTGCTTTAGCTTGAATGTTGATTATGCCCTGATCTCTTTTTTTTTTCTTTTTGCCTACCTCTCTTGTTTTATTCTTGTCTTGCATTTTACCTCATATGTGTTTGGGTTAGTTTAGAACTGTTGAGAAACGCATTGGTGCATGCCTGGTTAAGCTAGGTATTCAGAAAATGAACTAAGGGATCATTCAATAATCTGAAAACAAAATGGATCATTCAATATATGGCTAAGGAACAGCTCTGTTCTTCTCTTCAGGAAGGAAGAATTTTATTTGGGAAAAACTGTACTTTTTTTCAATTGCATGATTAAGCTTCTGCGGTAGTACTAGTAGAGTTCTTAAAATGAAACTATCTATATCCTGATGATGTGTTGTGACAAAAAAAAGAGGCAATTTAATTCGGAAAGAACCTTTTTCTTTTTTCAAATTTATGATTGTGCCTCTGAAGTAGTACAGTTCTTGCCATGCAACTCTTTTTACTCTGATGATGAGTGATGATAAATACATGTACTTTGATTTGTACTATCCATGTCTTTGCGATGGTTAACACTGCTTTATGACTTAATTTTGCTGCAGGTGGCGATGGTGGCGTGACAGGAGAGAACAGCTCTACTAGGCTAACTACTTGTATTTGACCCTTGTGACCTTGTATGATATTTTGATCTTGACCCAGAAATCAAAATAGTTGAGAGCTGGTTCAGTTCTCATCGTACTCTGAATTTCTGAAAGTCTGAATTCTCTGGGTTTTCATATGTACATCTTCAGTGCGAATAATTAAGCTGTTGTACATATTTGGGTAAAAGCAAAGTAGCAGATGATGAAGCAAGAGGCTTGTCTAGGCCTTTCCAGTATGGTAGCTCATGTATTTTTCTCATTAAGTAGAAATTCTAGTTGACAACTAAGAAAAAAAGGTTGTTTATCTTTCACTAGTAAATTGACAAGGGACTCGTCAGTGCTCATGATATTTTGATGCAATTCGATGTTAAAAAAAATAAAATCTTCCTTGCTTGTGCAGCATAATTTTCTTCCCTGTAGTAACGTGCATGCAAAGATATCTAGGTTATCGATCCATGACAAATTCCACTTTAGACTACTGAAATATTGCCAGCCTTTGAATAGAACACAAACAATATTTCAAAGGCAGGTTCATAGTTATAGGTACTTAAAAGATACTTGCAATGAGTGAGGATAAAACTGATAAAAAGAACATCAGAATCTGATGACAAACGCAATCAATGTGATCGTGAGGAATGAGGTGGTGATCATTGATTGTATCAGTTACCACAGAAAATGTTCACGCTAAACCTTTACAAGTTCAAGTGGGAATTTTATCTCCAGTAGACAGGCAGCAATGGTACCTAATCAGGATACGCATATCACAAAAGATATGCAAAGTTACTACAGCAGATGTCTTACGTGTATGAAACAACCTACATTTCGGAAGCAAAGTATCCACTGTCCATGTCATGATGACAGCTTATGATCATCTATCAAGGAACTCTGGAAATAATAAGTAGTAATCAATATCTAGTGTCCCATACTGCAAACTAGAATATAAACCTTTGCAAATTCTGGAACATGTTGAAAGAAATAAACAGAATATATAACCACAATCCATTGCAGCTCAAAACTTGCATCTTAGCCTAAATTCCTAGAAACAACAGTCTCAACGCATAACTGAAAAGTGAAAACCAATAGTAGGTTTTGCCCTTGTAGCTGTAAGGACTATGAAAAGGGATTAACATATGGACACAAATGCAACTGTAGAACACAATTGCTAAGTAGCTAAATCTGGAGATATGGAATTGGCAGTACCATGGATAAGGAAGTGGAGTGCTGCAGTTCATATCTGGCAAATAAAATAGGGATCAGTCACTAATTCTGACAGCTCAAGATCATGGGAACACCAGAGCATGGATTTACTTCATGCATAATGAAGTAGAGCTGCTACCTTAATTAAGCTTGCAATCCAACAAAACTACTCTTCAATTCTTCCAAGATATCAGGACCCAGGAAATACATAGGGAAGGGGTGAAGAGCAACAGAACGATAACAGTTATTGGCAGTTATTGCTACACTGGCTTCTTAAATTGTAACACAAATGCACTGAAAATTGTAGGTTGCAGATGCTGGCCATTCCTGGCCTCTGGCACAAAACGAAAATCACATCATTTATTTTAGATACACCATAGAACAGATACTCCAGTACAGGGAACAAAAAATTGAGAATACTGTTGAAAGAAGTACAACTAATATTCCATCAAAGGATTGTTACATCCATCCATGAATAGCACAGAACATAAATATGCTATTGAAAATAACAGGGATGAAACAGAGCAGAGGAAACAAGTTAGATTTCTTGCCATTTCCGAGAGAGCTACTTAATCCATCGCAGCTTTCATTTCTTCTTCAATCCGTTTTAGGTCCATCAACCTATCAGTCCATGCCCGTTCTCTGGCCACTGCAGCCATCTTCCTTGCTGTCCTTTCTGCTTCCTTTCTCTTAACAGCAGCAGAATATTGTGCTTTGCGCTTCTTTTTTTCAGCCTGGCCAAACAACAGATATGATCACAACCAATTGATTAGAAATAAGTGAAATGTTATTATTGATCATACTTTGAAATCGAGCTTAGATACAAGTAATTTTGAATTGTGGAAGATAAATCTAAAGCCATCAGAAGAGCAAGAACAGCAAAAGAATGCACAAAATTTTGGATTTCAACATTGGTGAACACCATAGAAATTGCCTACTCACAGAAACAGAATTAGCCTGTCCAATTCCATTATGATATTTCAGACTACGGTAACGTGCTACTGCTCGGTGGCACGAGGACTAGAGTAATGTGCATCCATCTACCACTATCAAGATTTCACCGAGGTGTGAGAACTAGAGTAACATGCACCCATCCATCACTATCAAGACTTTGTTGACTACTAGTTAAGTATGCATTTCAAGCCTGACACTGGACCAAGGATGAATGATAGTATGATGAGCAATAGCATATCAAAGGAACCTGCCACTACTCCTATAACAACATTAATAGGACAACATATGAGCACACAGATAACAAAGAAGGAATACACACCATGATAAAGGCCTTTCGCTGCTTGATCCTCTTCTTCTCCTTCCTTCCCTGCACGCTGCCGGCGTTCGGCTGGTTCGCTGGGATAGGCTCCCCAGGCTTGCACTTCACCCAGTAGTGCGGACCTGTCGTGAAATGCTACAAGAATTAACATAAACAGCACCCACCCATACATCGCACAATCGAACAAACCGAAGCGTCACTCAGATCACAGCATTTCGACCACTAAACACGCCGAACCTTTGGGGCGGAGGCTGGCCCTCTTCCGCCGGGACTTGAACCCGGGCCGGCGCTTCGGGAAGCGGGTGTCCATGAGCCCGCTGAAGAGTCCGGCCCCCATGGCCGGCGCCTGCGAGGCGGCGGCGGAGAATGGGCGGAGCCCGATCGGATCCAGCAGCCGAAGAAGAGGCGAGGGACGAAGAGGGAGAGGGGCAACATGACGCGTGGCGCCCCGGAGGAGAGCCCCCGCCCCGCCCCCGCCCCCGCCGCCGCGGGCGTCGTCGGGGATGATACCGGCGGGAGGGCTCGTCGGAGAGCTCGGAGGAGCGCCATCGAGAAAAGGTTCTAGAAGGTTTTGGTGGGCTAGGGTTTTCGCGGAGAGGGAAAAGAAGGTGTAGCAGCAGTGCAGGCTGCTTAGAATGCTTATATGGGCCGGAACTTGTATTGGGCCGCTTGCTCTTTAGAAGGGAGCCCGATCCAGGTCCCGGCCCAGTGACTCGACTGCTGTGGACGAATTTTGGTGGGAAATTGGACAATGAAATATCGTGATTATACTATTTCCGATACTGGATACAGTTTGGTTTTGCTCATCTTATTTTAGTTGTATTTTTTCTTTCATTAATTTCATGATATTAACTTGGAGTTTCAGTCTGGTAGGGAAACTGAAAAAAAATAGTTAATGACTGAAAAATGCTAGTAAACGTCAAGTAAATAATAATAATAATAATAATAATAAAGCTGAGCTTGATCCGACGGCAGTAGCAGAAACGATCGGTGCTCTTTCCTTGTTGCATGCAAACGATCACGGACCAACGAAGCAGACGAGTCGCTGTCATGTAGAGTAGGCGGTGTGGCGCATCCTACACACTTTGCGTGACTGCCTGGCTACTTGCTACTACTACTAGAGCCTTCCATTCCTTTGTCCCGGCCATGCCCCTCTCTCTTCCAGTCCACAACTCTTTGCTCATCTCATCTCATCTCGAAAAGGGAAATAAAGACTATTTCTGCGCCTTCTCTACCAAACCAGAGAGGACCATCCTGATGAGCTTAGCTAGAAAAGCAGACACATCACAATTCACAATGAACTCGTGAAAAGAAATACAACATCTAATGCGTAATAGTAGTAGTAGCAAACTGCAAGAAATTAAATAGATCAGAAACGAAAGGAAGCGGCACCTTCACGTGCGCCTAAATCGAAACAAATCCCACCTGATTGAACTGCACAATAGTATACAGTAATAGCTGCTGGCATCTGCTACAGCAACACAGAAAATATAAATAGCCAGAAAGAAGAGTTACAAACACATACGACATGGAAGCTGCTTGTATACAGATGATAAAAGCCTTTGAAATGTACACACAGCAATAACAAATACAAACAAGACATTGGAATCATTTCACCAAAACTCCAGCAGGCAGAGGAGGAAACTCAGTTAGGCATCATTACCAAATTACAATGATCTGTGTGAGGTTTCTGCATAAAAACTGATAGACATACCAACAAACATCCTTGTCAGCCTGCGGTCAGCATGACCAACACCTCTAGCAAAACCTACATCACTGTTAACAGGTAAAAACAAGTATCAAGTATGGAGCGGCTGCAGCAAAAAAAACGAGGTACAAAAAGTTAATACCAGCGAGAAATTTAAACGAACTTCTACTGCAAATCCTACAACAATATGGACAGGAAAGCCATTCACTTTCCCATGTTTAGTTTCATCCAAGTTACAAAAACTAAGTATGATACAGAGAACAAGAAAGCATTGCACTATTGCCGCTACCAACACTACAGACGCTACCTGCTTCCTATGTCTTTCCATGTATCCATGTCGTTGCTGCTCAACATCTTCGAACCAGAGCCGTACTGTGCCTTGAGAGCAGCCACAGGGTCAGATACACCGCTAACCAGAACCCCAGCACCCCCAAGCCTCCCAGCCTGCTGGAACCCCGAAAGAAGTTCGATTCCATTCCTCTTATGAAGATCGGCAAAGTTCTCCAGCAGTTTGTGATCTGATGTATGCGGCAGTACTGAAGGTTGCTGAAATTCTGTAAACACGCTGAGTGCGCCATTTTTGGTTGAGTAAACTGGTACACCAGCTGACGATCTCTGACACTTTGCCACCATAACCATAGGCTCAGGCTGTATTGTTCGCCCATCCAGATGGTCAAAACTCCTCATTGCTCTCTCCTCTAGCCCCAAGTTAGCAATGATTGGAGGCCTGGAGGAATAAACCAGGCGTTCCCTTGGATTACTCAACAACCTAGAAGAAGCTGACTTATCAACCTTTGGTGAGGGGGGCTTGCTTTTGCTTCCATGCACTGATGAACCAGAGCTTTGCAAGGATGATTGATGGCTAAGAATTTGCCCAAACAACTTGACATCACCAGGCCGCTTTTGCTGCTCCTCATTCCCAGCACTTGCCTTGACGGAACAAGGCCTAAACAAGCCTTCTCGTGCTTCCTCTCTTCTCCCAGTCGATAGAACCCCAAGATTTCCATTCGAAAGGCCCAAACTGCTGGACCTGCCATTCTGGAATTTTGATACTGTGAACTGGTCCGACTGGGAAATGCCTGTGCTTTCAGATAAACCAGATACTTCAGTTCCAAAGTGATTATTTCGTCTCTGTTGCATGTACCCATCGACATTACAAAACAGGGCATCATGACGATTACCAGACTGGTCTTCAAATGTTGGGAACATGTTCACATCTTTTGCCCCTGAAGCAATGCTGGTTCTGTTGCCATGATCCTCAAAATTGGGTGTAGTTATGGCAGCTATACCCTCAAAACAAATTGAGGTAGGATCAGGCAACGATGAACTAAATTGGACAGGCATTAAATCCTTTGGGGTAAGGGGCTTCGGTTTTGATTGGATTGGATCTGCCAGCTTACTTTGCTGATAATTTGAAGTAAATGCAGGACTTATGGAGGAAGTACCATCCATGTTCGAGAAGTGGATGATATTTTCCTTGCTAACCCCATTTGCAGGCAAGCAAACAGAGGGTGTTGATTTTCCACCTTTACCAATTGCACTCTCATGTGAACATCCTTCCATCCTGGAAACATCCATGCCAATCCCTTCAGAATGTAAACTGGATCTAATTTCCACATGTGCTGCCACAGCCTGTTCAACTGAAATGGCCATGAGATCATCCCCATGCATATTCACTGGTGTTACATCCTCTATGTCTTGCAGCTTATCTGTGCTCTCAGGACAGTTGATGTCGATTCGAGCATATGATGTTTGATGAGTGTCTTCATGTAACTGTTTATGATCAACAAGAATGCTGCAGTCTTTTTCTGCTCTGCTTCCACCTTCCTCAACATTTATGTCAACAACATCAGGCATGTTTGATTTGTCAGCTTCTGGCTGCCTAGAGGCAATATCAGAAAGAGGATTATGTCCTTGAATTTCTCCATCAGAGACAGGACATGCATCTATCTCCATTTTAGGGCATGACTGTGCACTACAGGTAATGGAATCCATCTCAGCAACACAGGCTCCATCTGTATCACTCCTTCCTCCATTGGCATCACCTGTAGGGAAACCAGCAGCAGCAACACCTTGATGGATCAGATCCAAACCAAGTGATTTCCGAGCCTTGCTGAAAAAAACCTTGCATTGTTCAAAAGACTTGCTCTTCACATATGATGAAATTCGAGCAAAATCCTTCCCATATCTATTCATAGCCTCAATAAAACTTGACTTCTCATCATCATTCCAATCAACTATGTCAACTTCACACTCCTGATCTGAGAGAGTGCCATCATCATCAAAGTTTTTATCTGCTTCAGGAGTTAAAAGATGCTCCATTCTTGAGATGATCCCTATCTTCTGACCAGGATCAGCAGAACTGGTAATGCATGAGCCCATGCCTTCTGGGGAGAGAGTTCCACATATGCCTGCCAAGACATCAGCAGCTACAGATTCTCTCTCATGCAAAGAAACATCCCCAACAGAGTCCTTCTCAGATCTTTTGGTAGAATTATCAGCACCACAAGCAGTCCTCAGGATAGATTTCGCAGAATTTTTCTTCACTTCATTAGCGTATTCAAGGCCTTGGGCTGCCACCTCTGTGGCCACCCCAAGCATATCAAGTGATGCTGCATTTGCCTCAGGATTCCATTTCTTTCCAGATACTGCTCCTAGGTAATTGCTGGCAGGTTGCTGTTGCTGTCGAAGATCAAGAAGTTTCTTAACTTCTCGGAAACTATCAGATTTATGGTGCTTGTAGTAGAACTCAATACAATCAGCGGTTGTCTTGTGCTGAAGGAAACTGGATATTTTGGAGAAATCCTTGCCAAATGTTGCAAGTTTCTCCATAAATATTTCCTTTTCCTCCTGAATCCATGGATTTATCAAAGCTCGCTCCTTCTCAACTGAAACAGGATCCTCAACTAAACCGTTCTTGCTCACAAACTTAGCGCCTGCCTTCTCTTTTTCGTCTACAATCAATGCAGGCATTTTCAAGTAATTTCTGCAGCGCTTGAGCTGAAATTCTGAAAACAGCTTGTTTGCTACATCTGACATTTCTGTGATAGGATATGTGCTTAAATTACCAGCTGCATGAGAAAAAGAACATAATCAAATAGGGGATCACAAGAAAACTGTTTAGCAAGTAAAATAGCATGAACTACAGACATAAAAATTAGCCAACAAAACTTTAGTGTTACATATAAAAATCAGACATAATATTTGCAAAATGTCACTGGTGCAGACATGTCTAGGTTATATCCAACAAAAAAAATACTGCCGCAAAAAAAAACTACCTTGTTCCACTTTCCTATTACAACAACCATATCTAGATTATGTCTCCCGCAATACAGTCATACTTGATGGCATTTTCTGGCCTAATGCAGTCAAATACAAGCTAGCCAAAAAGCACACTACATTCTTTGCCAACTTATTTATGAGTATCAGACAATAGAGAATATGTAGACACACACTTTAGTTTTTCCTCAGGAACAAGAAATGACTCGATCAACATTCTTATGGTACATCGGCGGCCATTCAATACAACTCCCACAGTTGACTACATATCCTTGTTGTGGCAGTTTTTGTACATAACTTTTTGCTCTGTTTTTTCCACAAAAATAAGCCAGGTAAAATGTTTGATAAGTTCAAGCCTGAAAGGCAGGTAGACTAGCAAAATCTGACAACAAATGGCTGACAACATTGAGGCCAATATGTAAACGGCACCAGGTTTTTGCTAACAACCTTTCTGTATAATTTATTTGAACATTCACAATTTCAACTTCATGGAAGTTGGCATCACATCAAATGGAAGCAAGTAAAATGTTAAGCAGCAGCTGTGCACAAATATAAAGGCAGGCGAAAACATTTTGAACTGGCAATTATTAACTAGTGAAATGTAACTCTAACCTGGTACAGCCAATCTGGAGCGATTAGAGGACCGCTGTTTCTGAGATCCGCTCTGTGATGCTCGGTTGCTTTGATCTGTGCGCTTATGAGACTTAGAGCGCTGCTTTCTTACAGAAAGAAGTCGCACATCCTCCTTCCAGAGGTGACGCAGTACCCTGAACTTGAAGGTAAGAATCTGCCATTTGAATCTTTGTCGATTTTTAAGTATAGCATGCTTCTTCTTAATAATTAGATCATTCTTCATTTGGCTAGAAAGATGGCTTGATGTCAATAAATCAAGATGGGACCGATCAGCTGACACAGGCTTAAATAGCAATTGAGAATTTTGTTTGGCTTCATTCCTGTTCGCAGCAAAAATTCGATCCATTAAGTTATATTTAACATCATGATAAGAGCAAGGCCTTGTGGTCAAGTCACTTCTTCCATCTGCTTTCATGGCATTAAAATTATCTTGGCACGGATTCAATTCATGTTGCTCATTATCGACATCAATTCCAGAACCAATTTTCCCACATGGATCCGATGGGATAATATCAGCAGCAGCAGGGACCTGACCCGGAGCAACTCCAGGACAAGCAGCACTCTCTTCTGAACAAACTGCTTTTGCATTATGAGCTTGAGCTGTCTCTACTTCCATGAGCTCTGAGCCTTTTACGTCAGCATCCTGTTCCACAGAAATCTTGGGAGAAGGGGTCAGCTCCCCTTGTTCTTTCACAGGAGAGGGTGAAGGATTTTGTGCATAAGTTACTGCTGTAGGTGGATCTTTAAGTGTTCTATTCCTGGCTTCCGCATTTACAGATTTAAGTTCACCTTCCAAGGAGTCAATCTCAAGTTCTGTCTTTTCGAGCTCTTTGCTAATGCTTTCCTTCAGTAGCAATAACTTACTGACATTAGACAGTCTTTTCAAATCCCCAGAACAGGAATCTTCATGTTGCACCAGTTCAGAAAGGACCTTTGCAAGTGAATCAATGGGATCACCCTCAAGCTGATCTAACTTAGTGGGGACTTCATTAATGCAAGCCTGAACGTCAGCTCCTGGGATATTTTTATTGGATTCAGTGACTGTATTTGCTGTCAGTTCACAGGATTTATCTTCAGGAACTGCAGTTGGAACATGTAAAGGAGAAAGTCAGCAAGCAACATACTCAACATGATTGTCTTTTCGATCTTCAACAGTATATTACATGAACGCATTGCTACGTGATGGAACAGAAAAAGGAAATAATCAGGAATAATATACCATTGCAATCTCATATATTTAACTAAATCACAGGAAGGTGTCTTAACATAGACAGACACATACAGCCAAGTATTAGGGGACAGGATGAATGCAGATCCAAGGACAGAAAGTATTGTTGAGGGCATTTGAATTTATGTGGTAAATTGGTAGCATAAATAAAACAAAATGCTATGGCAGAGCACGCATATGATATTCAAAGAAGAAACTCTTTCAGTATAGTATTACTGTCTTCAACAAATAATTATGAATAGTGTTTCCTACACAATGGCTCTAATATTCCTAGCAAGAATGAGATCCAAATAATAGAACTTATTGGATCATTCAACAATAGAATAGAGCAGATACCTAGGTTAGCTCAGCATAGAATTAAGGAAACCATGTTGTGCTCATATACAAGGACATGCAAGAGAGAAATGACAGCACAAAAGAAAAGGTAAAAACAACTAAGTTTCGTCATGGAGAACAAGGTCAAAATGGCTGCATACCTGGTGATTTACATGGCGGTGCTGGTGATGGTGCCGCCACTGGGGACGCACAATGCGCGGGTGATGGTGCCGCCACTGGGGATGCACAAGGCACGGGTGATAGTGCCGCCACTGGGGACGTACAAGGCACATGTGCTGGTGTATGGGTGACTGCTTTTTGTTCGGTGGCAGTTGGGCTGCCTTCAGCAACAGCTTCAGAAGACTCTGCAGGTCCTTGTACCTTCTGCTTCTCATACTTGGCCAAACCTTGCCCCCATCCAAGCCGAGGCTTCTTCCTTGGTGCCTCCTCCTCAGATACCTGAGGAGCAGTGACGGCCAAAGACCGAGCTGAAACGTCCTTCACTGAGGCCGCCGCTGCAGCGGCCTGTCCAACAGGCACAGGTCCAGCCCCACCTGCGGCTGCAGCATCAGATCTGCTCTCCCTCCGGCGCAGCGGCCACCAAGGAGTCGCACGATGATGATGGTCTCTATCCCCCCTATCAGCCCTATCACCAGGAGGGTCATAAGACATCGGTACAGCAACTGATCTCAGGGGCGACCTCCTCAGTGGCGGAGGCGGGTGTTCTTGGTGATTTCTGGAGAAGTCACTCCCGTATCCCCTAAAGGGCGACCTCCGGTAGGAACCCCGCATGTCACGGCCGTCCCTTCGGCTGCCACCACCACCGTACCGGTTGAAACCCTTATAGCTGCCACCGCCGCCGTCGTCGTCCAGCCAGTACCGGTCTGAGCGCGAGGGCGTGTACCCAAGCGATTCATCAGGGTAGGAGCGGTCGTAGGAGCCGCCGCCCTGTCGGTAATAGCCGTCTGAAATAGCAGAGCGGTTCCGGCAAATTAGAGGGGAAGGAGAAGTCCGTGGCGGCGGGGGAGGTGGCGGCAGCATCAGATCTGACGATTTATGAGCGAAAGGCCTACCTGAGGAGGCCGATGACGGCGTCCGGCGAGGTGAGGGCCGCGAGTGGTCACGGAGGGGCGGTGGCGGCGGCGGCGGTTGGTACGGCGAGTCGCGCCACCTCGGTGGCGTGGGGGCTGGCGGTGGGAGGGGGTCGCCGCCGCAGCCGTCGTGCCTGCGGCCATCCCTGTACAGGAAGTCCCTCCGATCCGGCGGCGGCGGAGGCATCCACGGCGTGGTGGTCGTGGTCGTCGTCCCGCCCGCACGAATCCCCAGCTCCGGCCGCCGCCGCAAATCACATAGGCGCGGGGAAGCAGCCAACTCGGCAGCGCCTTCTCCTCCCTCCTATCCGGGGCTACCTACAACAAACCGAAACACGCCCCAACCTCTTCAGACGATTAAAACCAACCAACCACCAGAAATCCACGGCCACGTCGCCACGGGGTGCCAGGAGCCGACGACTAACCGTCCCCGGAGGAGGCGGCGGCGGCGGCGGCGGCGCTCGTCGGTCGTCGCAGGTCGGCTGTCGCCTCTCGCCCCAGAGACGTGCAGGAGTCCAAGCCCTCCTTCACCGCCCACCGTACAAGCGGCGGCGGAGGAGATGCGAGGCGTGGAGGCAGACAGGCAAGCAGTCAGAGGTGCAGGCGCCGAGAACCCCACGTCGGCGAGGCGTGGGCGGCGGCGGAGGCGCGCTGATCTGCGAGCAGGGAGGACGGCGGAGGCGGAGGCGGCGATGGGCGCGGCGCAGGGGAGGGGGGAGGGGAGGAGGAGGGGAGAGGTGGGGAAGAGAGGAGAGGAGAGGAGGGGGAGGAAAACGGAGGAGGTCGCCTGTGACAACGTGAGCCGATAGAGCGGACGCAACCCAACCCTTAACCCCAATTGATCCGCATCCTTACATCCGCTCCCCGCACAAAAACATAAAGAAATAAATCTTCCGAAATTTCGAATTGAAAATACTACCCCCCAATTAATTAAAGGGGAAAAATCAATGAATAAATAAAAAGGGGAGGATAAATCAGAGCGAGGGCAACCAGGCGGCTGACCAGCAACGCAAGCAAAGCAAACAAACCTTCCTACCTGCCTGCCCTGGCCACCTCAAGTTACCTTACTACCCCTCTCCCCACCACGCTATTAACGGGAATACCCCTGCCCCACGATCAACGGCCAGGATCGCTCTTGCAAGTTGCGGCCACGGACGGGCAAACCAAGGAGGTGGAGGACGACGACGACGACGACGACGACCTCGCCACCAACTCCAAACCCACGTCCTCGACGCCACCGCCCGCCGCCGACGAGTCGCCGGCTGGCCCCCCGCCCGGGACGCCAACCTCGCACGCGATCGTGCTCCTCCCGCAGCGACGCAACGATCTGATGCTAACCCAGACATTAAGATTAAGGAAGGGGAGGAGATCGAGATCGAGATCGGGATGGAGATCATGAGATGCAGGAGGGGAAGGAGAGGGAGGAACAAGGGTTGGTTTGGCTGGGTGGATTACGAACTACTACTGCGATTCTGATTCTGATCTGGTACTAGTAGCGACTAGCGAAGCTTGGATGCGTGCGATTCCACCGGCGGGTGCTGCTGCTGCTAGGATAGGATTTTACTATTATGCTACCGTGTCCATGTGTGATGGTGATAGAGATTGGCACTTTGGATAATTTTTCTCTCGGATCCTCAATACGGTTTGGTTTGGTTTGGGCCTTTCGGGAGGGGAATGGGGCATTATCAGAGCGCTCCATCCGACGATCGACGGCTGCGATTCTGTCTGTCAAATCTTATACGTGTCTCATGTATGGCGGTGGCCGCAGTGCAGAATCATGGCGCGGCTTCGTCCTGAAAAAACCAACATTTGGAACGAGAAGGTTGTTTGCTAATACCTCGTTATTATATTATGACTGTCTCTAACATTTAAATTTAAATTAAATTCCCAGACGGTTAATTGTTTCGGTTTAAAGATAAAGCATTTACTAAAGTGAAGTTAAACAAATTGTCAAAAAATTAAAAAAATAGAAAACAAATGCTGTATAGAAATTGTAACATCGCAGAATCCAGAATCCTTATTGAAACATCCTTAAAAATACCACGTGCAAATATTTTAAAAGAAACAAATAAGCTAATAAAATATTAAAAAGGTACTTACCGAAATACCCAAACAATACCACGTGGGATATTGGAAAATATGCATTGCAAAACAAAATACTTTTCTTGCCTCCTCTAAACGTTGCTGCCCCAGCCCCAACATTATCGATACGAGCTCAGCATAAACGTTGGCATAGGAAAAAGTGAACCCAATATCTTGTAGTTGTTAACAATAAAATTTGTCTTTAGTGAATTCGGCTAAGAAAAAGTCGATCAACCGATGAAAATTTATTCATAAGAGACCGAGTTTAAGAAGGAATCGTGAAAATTGCGACACAGCAATTTAATTCTATAATTTTATTTTTATCTTTAGAAAATTTTATCTAATATCTAATCAAGACTTATATTGTTTTCCTTTATCTTTAGAAAACATGTGTTATATCCGATCAGGACTTGTATCAACCCGATAATATAAATATGCGTATTCAGGGTCTTTGTAAAACATATCCACAGATCAACATAATTATTTTTGGCGTATCTCCACCTTTTTATTCTGACAAAATCTTAATTTTGAGTTGGGATGCATCAGTTTCGATCTTCGGTGAGAAACTAAGTTTCATTAACTTCGCTTGTATCAGCGTGGCTAGAACTTTCTCGATTAAGTCCGATATTCTATGCAGGTTGACGTAAGCATTGCCTATCGGATATATCGATTCTATCTTTAACTATATCACTGTTTAGAGTCATATTAGTTATTTAGGACTTTCTCGGTTAGGTCTGATATTCTGACTAAGTTGATATTTCTTTAATCATACTTCTGTTCTAGATAGATTTGTTATCCATCATGTTTGTGTAGATCTATCGGTTAAATAGGCTTTTCTTATTATCTTCAATAGTTAGGTCCGGTTTATTAGATTGTTGCTAATAAGTTCAATATTATTTTTAGGCAATGTTCGTTGGAGTTTTAGCAAATGAGTTGTTATTATTATTGTGAGCTTCAGCTATCAGGTATATGGTTAGTTAGCCGATAACATTTTAATTTACTTGCAACGGATCTTCAGCCTGTGTATGCTTTAATCATCGGTCTTGTATCTATTATGCTATATCGGTTTTGTTCAATTGGTTCATATTATATTATCTTGTTGTAATTTTTGAGCTACATCCTCATACTCAAATTTGTATATCTTTAGATAAATCAATCTTTATCAACTTCAATTTTATACTGTCTCGGTTCAGTCCGATCTATCAAGGTTATCTTTGATAAAGAATGATTTGTTGATAATCATGCATAGTTTAGTTCTAACTGATGATAGCATGAATCTTGTTTATCTAATTATTTTAAACTACATTAAATCTATAGCCGATTGATCAAAACCTTATCGACATCGGCTAGCCTCGCTACATCACATTGGCTTATTGACTGATCAGCTCCTTGATATTGTATGATCTGTCTATCTATCTTGTTAGTTGTAGGATCAAACTAACTGGCACACCCTGAACCCAATTGATACGACTTATATTGGATAAGCAGATCTCCCAGGCATTCATGTGTCATGACGAATTTCAAGTTAACATTAGCTCCTGCACCTTCTCGAATCCTAAGGAGATAGGGAAGTGGTGAGAAGGGATTAGGGATCATGAGACACATCTGTGTGCAACTATTGATTTTTCTAGTTGAAGCATAGTCGTTGTTGAGTAGGTTATGGGTTGGTGGGGCTTCTAACATTAAGGCTTTCTTCGGACATTAAACGAAGAGTATTATCATGAGGCAACCACATTTTTAGTGCGCTCACGTGCATGCTTACTAGTGATCATAGACTACTTTGGTAGCTATGAGTATCTCAAGATTAAAATAGCCTACTCTAATTTTTACGAGCGCCACAAAGTTAGAAGACTCTACTTCAATAGTACCATGAGGTTAAAAAGGGTCTACTGTAGTTGTTACAAGTACCACGAGATTAAAAGTACTCTAGTTGTTTATGAGTACCATGGAGATAACCTAGGACAATTCTCTTGGTATTTCCATAGAAATTTTGTTGGTCCTCACTAATTTCAGTGAAGCGTCATCAATATGGAAATAAGATAGATCGTAAGACATACTTGGTGCATGTGAGGTTGGTCCTAAAATCGAGAGATTTGGATGTCGGCCTTAAGCTTCACATCGCTCGTGAGCATATAACGTACCCACATGAATATATAGAACAAACTACATTAAGCGATTTCCTTAAGCCTGAGTGTGTCCTACCTTAACACCATTCCCACCCTTATATATTAAGTATATATTGCTTACTTTCTAAAAGGAATTTCATTGCCTATGTTTTATGTGGGTTGCACATAAATAAACTAGGGACAAAGTAGAGTTTATATAAGTAGATAAGTTTGTCATTGCCCAATAGTTACTCAAGATTTTTTCTAGTTCTAGCGAAAATGAAATGGCCACTTCTTTTCAAAAAAAAGAACACATAGAATTTGTTATTCACATGTCTATATGTCGGTGATATGGGCCTGGGGGTATAACTAGAATGCGATATCTGAAGAAGAAATACGCCTTCGCTCACCAGGGCGCCCCAAAGATGTGTCCTAGACGGCTCAAGCGGGTCCGGGCCACGGGAGGCCACGTGGCCATCCCAAAGGGGACTTGGCTCGGGGGCTACCCGGAGGCTGCCGTTTTCCCAAATGACAGGGTCTAGGATCACCCGGACCCCCCATCCGTCACCCTGCACCTCCCCGAGGGAGGAGCGAGATCAGCTGCCAACCACCAACCATCGCATTTAATGCCTAGAGAGAGGCCAGACGCCTGCCCCATCGCATTTATTACGATGTGAGGCACGTCTGGCAGCCGCACATCATCACCCTTTTTTTTGCTCGTCACGAGGAAAAGAGGGTGTAAAGTCTTTTGACGGCGACCGTGGTACGGCCGCATGGTCATTCCACGCACGCCTCCCTCCACGTCCCGTCCAGTCGCATTAAATGCGACTGGGCGGCCGCGTGGGAGAGAGAATACGAGCGCTGGGGATGTCACGCCCACCCCTCTCTTGGCGGCGGGCCACTGACCGGTAGGCCCCACTGGAGTAGGTAGGTTAACCGCTCATCACGTCAGCAGCATGGCGGCCACGACGCTCGTTTTTCTCCACCAACTCCCGTGACGCGGCAACAGGAATAGGGGTAGCTTCCCCGACAAGACAGAATAGGAGCCGCTCCATCACGTGGAGCGGAGTAGAAAAAACTAAGACTACTGTGGTGTCCCCTTACACTATAAAAGGAGGCCCAAGTCCATGATAGAACGGGTTCTGAGGTTCTGAAAATTGGCTCTTAGGTTCTGTCATTTTTGAGTTAGATCCCTAATTTGGTCTTCTGCTCGACCTCTTCAACCTTGGGCTTTAAGCACCTTTCACCTCAGTCTTCAGCTCCAGCTTCCCCAAGGAAGAACGACCACACAACCCTTGTAATTCATCCTCCACATAGCACAAGAATAGGAGTAGGGTATTACGTCTTCCCGACGGCCCGAACCTGTATAATTCTTCTGTGTCCTTTGTGATTACGATTTTCTTCCATCTTCCTACCTTCCATCTACCTCACCTCGAGTTTGAACCCTGATTCACCGCTCCCCTATGCCGAACCGAAAAGGGGGTCCCCCGGGTCTCCGTGTGTCGATCACACGCATCGACACTATAATATTTGACTTGAGAAAAAAAGTGTCATGGTTCCAACCCAAAAAGCCCCAAAACTAGTAATAATGGACAGGCTTGAGCAACAAATTTTTGGCACAAATGAAAAGTAATCTTAGCTCAAGTTAAACATCCAATAACATTAATAAATTACATTTTAGATGCATGAAGGATTATGTGCCCATACCATAGTGAGACAAAATGTGTCTCGATCACATTATCGGTAAACCTCTGCTATATATGCTTATAGTTCTTGGTTGTGTGCATCTAGTTTCGGTGTAGAGTCAAGGTTTTAATCTATTTCCTTAAATTACTTACAATTCAACTTGCCCCTAAAATTTACTTTTTTAAACACTCCTATCCCCTATCTTATACACCATAACATATCTTTGTAGGAAGAGACCGTCATTGAGACCACAAATGCGTAATCGGGAACCCTTTATACCCCAACTCCTTTGTGCAGGGAGATACAAAAACACCGAAGCAAAACCAAATGAATTGTTTTTTAGCATCTACAGCTAGTAGGTTTATGCTCATGTAAGTTTAGGAGGTGCTTGCCAAACCACAACTTAGATAAATTATAGTTTGTCACAACAAGTCTCACCGCACGAGGCAAAAGGGCTTGCCACCAACGAGCAAGAGGAACCTGATTGTCGCTAATTGCCAACGAAGGGGAAGATGCCGACCATCGTAGATGATAAGGAATCCAATAAACATTGACCGAATATGGCCAGATCTAGCCACCTCGCGGCCGGATCCGCACTAGCGCCGAGCTCGTATGTTAGCCTAGTAACCCTTGCCGCCATAGAGCTCATCAGCTCGGGCCACCATCAATATGTGTCGAGCTTGTCACCAATAGTGAGGGGCAGGGCTACCGTTGATGAGGACTTGGCTCTCGACCCGCACCACCGTGAAGCTCGTCGGCCTGAGCGGCGCCTAGATCAAATGATAGAGGCGAGAATAAGGTGGGCAGAGGCTAGGGGCGAGGGGCAACGGAGTTGGGCACCATGCAAGCAAGATGTAGCGATTTGCTCGAGGAAAGAGATCTAGAGAGAGAGCAACGGGAGAGGTGGGGGAAGAATAGGAAAAGCGACTTTGGTATTAGACCCGCCTAGAAAAGTGATTTTTGTGGTGGGCCTGGCCAAGCTACCCCTACAATATTAAGAAAACAATTGGGAAGTGAATATAACAATGCCCCCAACTTTTTATTTCTAGTGCTTGTTCCTATAGGTGGCTAAACGAGCCGCCCGACACGGCCCGACCCAAGCACGCTCGTGGCACGACCCGTTAGGCACGACTCATGTAGCGGGCCGTGCCATGCCGGCCCACGTGCCGAGCCCCCGGTCCAAGCACACCCACAGGGTGCCATGGCCGTGACGTGCCGGCATGGGCCCGTTAAAGGGCCATGGGCCAAGGTCGGCCTGTGACACTGTTTTTGCACTGTTTCACACTGTTTTGGCCCATAAAGGCTCACGGGCCGCACTAACACTGCGCAGCATTTGCTACAGTAACGGGTCATGCCGTGCCGGCCCACAGGCTCGCCCGACAGTCCAAGCACGACATGGTCACTCGTGCCATGCCGGCCCGAGCCGTTACGCCCTGTGCCGTGTGTTCGTGTCGTGCCTGCTATAAGGAAGGCCGTGTATAGACTGGCCCAGTGTGGTACAACCCATTTGGTCATCTATACTTGTTCCTATGTACGTGGAGGTTAGGGGCACTAGTACCCCAATGCGTATGTTGCTCATGTCATCATGCAGCATGCATAACATGAGGCGTGTCTATGACACAAGCACCCCCCATACGACAAACATACATGCGCGGTATCCTGTTACTCTGCTCACTGGATTCTTGGACCATCAGGGGCTAAACATGAGCAAGCAGCGAGTACTGAGTAGTGACTGAATGGTCTCCCTTCTGAAGCAAGCCATGTGAGATGTCATGGCTTAGATCGATGCTAGAGTGAGCTTTGCTTTCGATGGCTGCGTTTGCGTGGGAAAAACAAGGCAAGAAATCTTGGGGATCTATAGCGTGGGGACATGTAGCACGTGAGATTTTTGTTCCCGTAATGAGAAAAGACGATTTTGCAAGGGTTTTCAGTATAGTATAAACTGTTGTCCACCTCTGCATGCATGGGCTACCCCATGGTTTTCTTTCAGAAAGATGCTCCCATTTAAATATTTCTTTGAATGTTTCTCCCTCGAGCACTTATACGGAGTAGATTAGTACTATACTAGTATCATACTCATGCTAACGCTATAGTAATATAATCGATAATCCAAACATGCATAAGTAAAAAAAACAAATCTTGGTAACCTACCTGCATGCAAGCCATAAAAAAGAGCAAATCCATGCATGCATGCACACAATAAAAATAGAAAATAATATAAAACGACTCTGATTTTCGTCCATTGGATTATGAGTGAATAAAAGAAAGAGGTTAGATCTAAACCGTTGCTAAGATGCATTATAAGTGATAGAGATTATAAGTGGTAGAGATAGAAAATTATAAGTGATAGAGATAGAGATTGGATTATGAGCGAGTAAGAGAAAGATTTTAGATCTAAACTGTTTTAAGATATATTATACATTATAAGTGGTAGAGATAGAAATGGATTATGAGTGAGTAAGAGAAACAAGTTAGATCTAAACCGTTGCTAAGATGCATTATAAGTAAATAGAGATAGAGATTAGATTATTAACAGGGAGACTCCGCAATTGCTTGTAAATTTATTATCAGATTTTTAGGAAAAATCATAACATAATATATATTGATATCAAATACAGTTATATTGTGTTCTTTTTTTTGGCACGTTGTAGCACGGCTGCTGACTTTCACTTTCTTTCATCCATTTTTATTAGAAGTGAAAATGTGCCCTATGTAATTGTTGGCACTTTAAATAGTACTACTTTGGCTGCTATGTGATTTGCTATCAAAATATGTCAATAACACACATAAGTGATAAAAAGTTTGACATTATCAAAATATGCCTAGGTTTCGACATTATCAATATTTTCACATGACCGTAAATTAAACCAATCTTCTAACCGAAACTTTGGTTTGTAATAAATTGAAAAACCGTATGTGATTGTTTAAGAAAATTTTTTCCGTAAAATATATAAAAACAATCAGAATTTCCAGAAATACCTTTGAACTGTATTTGTGTAAAATGTGTATCCTAGATGTTTGTGTTTGGTTTTCACATTTTTACTGCCAAATCCTACCATTGACCAAACCTTCCACCTGGCCACGACCTGTCGACGTGGCATCACGTCATTGGCTCGGTCAATTCCTAAAATCAACCCACCCACCCACCACCAACCATCTGCCCTCGCGCACGTGCAGCGGAAGTGGCCCCACACGCGCGCACCATTCGATTCCCCGTCAAAACCAACCCCACCAAAATGCAAAAAAAAAAAAATTAAAAAATCCAAATCGGCGGCGAGCCGGCGATGAGCCGAGGAGGCGGCGGAGAGGGGAGCGGTTCGGAAGTTGCGACGAGCAGGCGAGCAGCCGAGGCCCGAGGAGGCGGCGCTGCGGCGCGGCGATGGCTCCAAACCGCAAGGTTGGTGCGACGCGACGATTTCCCCCTCGCCCTCGCCCTCCCCCATTCCGGCCATTTTTTCCGGTGCTGTTACCCCTCGATTCGCGGCGGATCCGTCCAAGTTCGATACGCACTGTTCGTCTCTGGTTTCGCTTTGGCTGTTTTGTTTGATCCGTTGGCTCCATCCCCCCCCCACCCCCCGGGTCTAAATCCATCATATTCCGTGGATCTTCTCCGCCCAACTGCCGTAATAGCAACATCACGAACGGCTTGTAAGACTGTCGTGTTGATGATCCAAGCGGTTTGATTTGACGAGACAAGCTTGAATAACGATGGAGCAGTCGTGTAGATATTGCAAACTATGGTTAAAGCTTAAAGTTTTGGCAATTTGGCTCTATATGTTGGTCTAGTTGGTACAAGGTGACTGATACTGTTTAATGAGGAAAGAACACCTGTCTAGTCTCCGATTCTTCATTTAGGAACAAAAACTCTTGAAGGATGATATATACAGGTCCTCATCAGACAGTTTGCATGACGTTGGGAATAATGGGTACTTGGGTTATTGTGTAGTGTCCAGCAGCCCAGGTAAAGGACAACATTTTTCTTGATCATGCAAAAGACACTCTCAAGAGCTTTGCTTTCTTGATGATTTGCCCCTTCATACTGAAATCTTTGAGCTATCGCCTGGGAAAAGAAAATGTTTGAGCTTAACATTATCTTTTTTGGTTTCGTTATACAAGTATGTTTCGCTGCAAAACCATTTCAGAACGGTTCCAATTTTTAGTGGAGTCTTAAGTGGTGTAATGATTACTTCTCTCAAACTGTCCAGACAATAGATTCTAAAGCTACTATAGCTTGAGAGCATATAACTTCCCCATACCGTTTCAAGTCTTTCTTGAAGCTTCAGGATTGATGACTAGACAAATACATTTGCCGTTACCTATGCTGGTGCTGGTGCAGACTTGTAGTAACTGCATTTACAATTCACTAGTGCTCAATCTATCAATTTACTGAGAGCCACCATTTATTCGATTATTTGCTTAAACTCATATTGTGTTTCTTTGTAGGAATGTTTAAACATGTCATTTCTGAGTTTTTTTGTACCTCGCATGGTATAGTTTATACAGTACCTCCCATGGGCCTTTGAAAAGCTCATTAGATTTGCTTCCTTATGAAGTGTCTGATAGCAAAATACCTTAAAATCTTTAGAAGTTGAAGATAATGACCCCTCTGTTTTCGTTCAGCGGAGTGTTATAAATGATATCTGGAGCACTATGGAATATGACAATGTTCTATGGATGCTGAATGTATTGGAGTTTCTCCTAAATTTTAGAAGCTAACTAGCAGCCAGCTATTACTTTTGCCATAAAAGCAGGTAAATCAGCTTATCTAAGGTAGTGACAAGGTGAAATTTTGATAGGTATGAAGAAGGGGGATGCTGAAATTTTGTGCCTTGTGTTAATAATAACAAATCATGCTTTGGTTAAGTCAGCTAGATGTTAGCTCACCTATAAAAATGCTTGCTAGTTTACACTGTTCTTTTTTTCATTATTCATATCTGTCTCAGAGTTCAGTTTGTCTTAAGCATGTTGGTTCTTTAAGCATTACCTGTAGTAATAAGCCTTATGTAACTATGACAGCTCCTTTTTGGTTTTTAGCTAAAGTTTGCATGGGCAGTGTTGCCAGTGTATTAACTAATTGCTCTGATGAGTGATGACTTCATGTACTAATTATAGCTATCCAAATGAACAATGTGAAAAGAAGGCAGTTTACAGTTTGATGGGCTTTGTTGCTGATTTTAAGTTTGTATCTAGGTATAGATGTATAGGAATGCCAGCATGTGTATTCTTTCCATAGTGCTATGCGATAGGTTTTATTCAGTATTGATGATAGAACAAATTTAGCCCGACATTTCAATGCTATAGTGCTGATATCTATCCTTTTCCACTCCTTAATATTACTGGTGTTCTGGTGGCATTTGTCTAATCCATTGTTCCAGCTTGGTGACTCTAGACGTCTTGAGCATAATTTGGTGAACTTGTAAGGGATGCTGCTAGACTAGGAAGCCCCACAGCTAGAGCACTTCTTTTCCTAATAGAAATATATATACATGATTTGTTGTGATAGTCTTTGCATTGGATATACCAACAACATTAAGATTTTCTTGCACATAAACATCTTTGGCCTCATTTCTCAAAGACTGACCGTCAGCACTCCTCACAGCTTCAGATTTTTATAGTTTTGCCTGTCTGCAATCTTTTATTGAGTGCCCCTACCCCCTGAGCATTTGACTTAATTCGAAGCTATCTTTTTTGGCATGTTATAAGTTGGTCGATGCATTTACTAATGTGCATAACAATATTCCTTAATCGGTTTAACATTTTTTTCCTGTAAGTAGAGCAAGCATTTGCCTTTCGTTCATGCTTGACAAGCACAGATATCAACATCGAATTGACCAGCTTTGTTCTGGCAAGTTCATCTATTTATCATAATGAAGCAACGCACAAGAGAGCTGAGGAAAAAAAATAGAACTGTTACAAATTGAGTTTTAAGAAAATGCCGATTATCATATTAAACATGATTAAAGGTGGCATTGCAGAATCAAATAGACTATAAACAACATTAAGCATTCACAATAGACTATAAACAACAAATAAGCTTACAGAAATGGCTTCTACTTGTAAGGTAATGCAGAAAATGATCATTAGCATTCTGTTGGTAATCTTATACTGTAAGTTATGAACTACTGCAGACTTGAGAAATGAGAACTTCTCACAATATTTTGAAAATGAATTTATCATGTAAGCTTTCAGTCAAAAAAAAGTATGATGTAAGCTAAATTGTCATCCATTGATTGGAACCTTCAGTCACTTTGATGCCCTTACTATGTACAAGATACAAGATGTATTTTTCATCAGAGAACTTGGTTGTGGAGTAAAATGGACTTTATCTTATTTCAAGTCAACTTTTACAACTTTATCTTGTTGAATTTTTTTTAGATGAATTCATTCAATCCCATTATTTCATGCTCCATATATTGAGAGAAATAACCAAACGCTGATATCTCAGACTTGGAAGTAGAAGAGCACCTGAGGATGGGTTCCTTCTGATTGAATTCTAACTTGCCTTTGTTACTATTATAGGCCAAAGACAAAAGACTCAGATTTTCTGCTATGGTTGTTGTTTCTTGAACTATCTGTTAATAATTCAACCCAGGAACTGTAAGCTTCAGCAAAAGCCAGTTGCCATATGTTCTGTTAGTTTTTGTGTATTCCATTATACTATCATATAGATCTACCCAGCCCATTCAATGTATCACTAGCTGTCTACTTTATACTGAAATTAAATCCTACTGTTTTGGTACTTATTCAGTGATTGATTTTTGCAGACTACCTTGTCATTTGTTACTCTAGAAATCGGCTGATGCCACACTTGCAATGGTCAAGAAAAAACCGTGGTGGTAGGCCGCATAACTTGGTAGGCAAAGCATGAGGGATGCATGGAGGCGTACTTCCAAGTTCTTTATATCTCAGAGGGACTCTGCACGCAAACGGAAGTACTTGTGCAGGCCCATGCCCCCATATGGTACGTTTGAATATATATTTTGCCTTTAGTAACTTGCTCCATCAAAGTTCCAAACCCCCCACACTGTAGTAACTCACAATAAAGACAATATTGACTCTGCTTCCCTCTTGGCCACTTCGTTGTTTCTGCAAGATGATGGTGGAGAGAATGTGATGGGGGACTTGGTGGTGTCGGCAGACAATGGTAGCTGCAGATGCAAGGCACACTCAGTAATAACTATATGTAAAGATACATATGGTTTCCTGTGTCTTCTGCCTGCAGTGTTTCGTGAAAAGATAAATACTACTCCCTGATCCGGTCAACTACACGTTGACGTAAAATTTGTTGCGACACAGTTTAATTTTAGTGTAGTTTTTATCAATTGGGTTTAAAGCGTATCAGTTTGATCATGTAACCAACAAGATAGAGACAGATTATATAAAATCTAATAGGCCATATGATGTAACGAGACCAATCGATGTCGTTAGGATTTTGATCAATCGACCGGCTATGTGTTTGATGTAGATTAAAATAGTCATATAAATACATCAGCTAAAAGTAAAACTACGCACAATCATCAATAAATCATTTGTTATCAAAGACAATCTTGATAGATCGGACGAACTAAGATAATATAATATTAAAGTTGATGAAAGATAATATAAGATTAAAGTTGATAAAAGATAGATTTATCTAATGACTATAATTTTGAGTATGAGCCGATGTAATATAGCATGATATATATAAACAGATCTAGCATGATATATATAAGTCCGATGGTTAAAACATACATCGGCTAAATATCCAATGCAAGTAAACTAAATTGTATATCGGCTAACTAATCGATATAAATTGTATATCGGCTAACTAAATTGTACATCGGCTAATAATAACTCATTAGCTAAAACTCCAATGAATGTTGCATAAAAACCTATCGATTTACTAGAATTAAACTTAGCAATCTAATAGATCAAACCTAACCAAGACAGTATAAGATTGAAAGATAAAAAAAAACCTATTTAGCCGATATATCTACATAAACGTGATGGATATAACAAATTTATCTAAAATAACAGTACGATTAGAGACACATAAACTTAGTCAGAATATATCAAACTTAAAAAAAAGTCCTAACTAAGCTGATACGACTCTAAACGGTAATGTAGTTAAAGATAAAATCAATATATCTTATAGACAACGGTTGCGTCAACCTGAATAGAATATCGGGCACTAGGCAAAACTTTCTAAAGATAAAAGAAAAGTTACTAAATTCTATCTAATTAACAGTAGAATTAAATTGTCATGTCATGCTCTTCTCGATTTATTTTTGAACTCAGTCTTTTCTGAATAAACTTTCATCAACTGATTGATTTTTTCTTAACCAAATCTACTAAATAAATTTTGGTGTTAATAGTATCTATATATTTTTGGTACGGAGAGAGTACTATACAGTGCAGTTCTGCTTCTTGGAGTCTTTGAATACCAAAGTCATCAGGCTCCCATGAGACTTTTGTCAGGTGGAGTTGTGACAATAAACCCAGCACAAGCCTGCCTTTTGTTATCTTGTCAGTTTCTGGTTCCTCGACCAAACAAGTTTGGTTTATTCAGAAACGCAGAGCTACGCAAGCAGCTACAGGTGTTGACGCCTTGTATATTATAATAAGGGAAAATTTGCTGCTGCACACTCCTGACTTTGCAGTTTCAGGCCATGATCTTAGGCTTTGTTCATGTCTCTTGGATGTCTGATGGAGCCTTGTTTGCTGGAGCTAAATCTGGATGTCACCTTGTTGCATATGGATTTTTTTTTCGTAACTAACTACATATGTTTTCGTCGGCTCACAATCTTGTTGCCATTGGGTGAATTATTTGAGGCTATTCCAAGTTGGATGTACTTTGTGCAAATCGAAATTACATTTCAATCAAAAGGCGAAATAAATTTATCTCCGGGTTAGATGGCATCGACACAAACAAGACTCTTTTTGGCCATTTCTTCTCGAGGCCGGCCTGCCGGCCGAACAACTCGACAAAAAGCAGAAAAAGTCAAGAACAATCATTCACCTCCATTTACTTTTGACATAAAAAAGAAGAGGAACAAAATATCATTCAGCTCATTTACTTTTGAGATAGTAAAAAAAAAGAGAGGAAGAAAATATTTCAAGAAAAGGACCCTGTCCACTAGAAGTTTGTACATTTCGATTTCGTTAGATCCGAGCAAGCAAATCAAAGACTTTGCATTTCGGACAGCGACTTCCTTGCAAACGCGTCGTCGACGATAATAATTCAGTAGCAGCAGAAGCTGCAAGGAAAGGGAAGGGTTCATTCATCAGAGATCGGACGGCTGAGGTGAGGCGAGGCCTCGATGGGGTGGAGGGCGCGGATCTTGATGTCGTAGCGCGGCGGCGGCGAGGACGGCGAGCGGGCGGCGCGGTCGTCGTAGGCGAAGCCGACGTGGGCGCCGCACTTGCGGCAGAGGAGGCGCGTCCGCCGCGTGAAGAGGCGGCGCGCCCGCACGTCCACGCACCGGAACTCGTCCACGTGCCCGAACCTCGCGTCGTCGATGGCGCCAAACCTCACCACCCCCGCCCCCGCCTCCGGTACCCGCCGCCGCTGCCGATGGCCGCCGTGTCCCTCGCCGACGAGCTCAGCTTCAGGTCGTACCCGCACGCCCCGCAGCTGACCGCACATACACATTTTCATCGATTTGTAAGCTACTGCTACTAATTAATCCTACTTAATTTGGTATTAATCTGCATGCCAATATCGGATCGAGGCAAGAAAGATCAAGAAAGAAGAGGATCAACTAATCACAGACTGACCAGTAGGAGACAGTGGAAAGGCTACTCAGAAGATCAAGAGCTGGCTGATCTGGCTTCTCCATCTCCATTGACGAGCTGATCAAGCTAAGCTTCTACCTACTCCACTTGTTTTCTTCCAAGTCGTATAGTTAGCACAGTGTTGCTGGATGGCTGGTTGATGTTTGTGTTCATCGATCGATGAGACAAACGGAGGAGTTTTATACGCGCAAATCCGTGTGGAATTCGGGAAGAAGAAGGGGGCGGCTATGATTTTGCGAGGAAATTAGGCGGGAGAACAACGTGTGGGTCAGCACCGACCACGGCATGTACTCCGAGCTGTGATTAGGGATGCAAAGAGAATCGACTCACGAATTTATTTATATATCAAATAAATGGATAATCCATAAGTTCTCGTATCATGTTCTGGTTTGTTACATCTAAAAATGTAAGAGAGATCGATCCATAAACACGATTAAATTAATAGGCAACCCATGAGTCAATTTGGTTCACGGGTTATCCATTATAATTTTGTTTATAAGGAAGCTGACTTATGGATTACCAATTAATTCCATTTATAAATGGATTTATGGATCGGTCTATTAAATCCTTAGCTATAATACTTCTATCATCCATACAGTGCTCCTAACTAATTGTACTGATTAGTGGTATTAATGCAGGTTAGTATGATCCATCGATATGGTCGGTGCTGTGCTGCCAGCGTCAGGTCTCATGATCACTTCACTTCATCGCACGTTCCAACCAACCAACTTAATGAATCATCGACTCTGGAATCTGGATAAGCCCGAATAATAGTATTATCATTGACACCTTTTTACTTATCCTCGATGATACAAAACTGGGAGAATCTCAGTGCAGACATATAATATTGCTGCAACTTTTAAACAACAGTGGTTTAGTTTCGTTGGTGGGTTAATTAATTAAGTACTTTTGACCTTTTAAAGTCAAACTTCATAAACGTTTAATCAAATTTATAAAAAAATATAACAATAATTGCATCATCAAATTAATTTTACTAACAACTGTGTCCGTACGTTGCCCGTACGTTGCAACGGATGAAGTCAGGACGCGGCGCGGGTGGGGACGAGAGGGAGGGGCGCAGACGCAGCACGGAAGCTCCGAGCAGCGACGGGAGGGAGGGGCGCACGCGCGGCGTGGATGTGGACGAGCGAGAAGGGCGCAGGAGGTCTATTTTTTCATCCAATCCATCCCTTTCTTTTTCAGCATTGGGACTGTAGGTTAATTTTATAAACACTCAAAGAGGTTTTCTGCAAAATAGTCAGGCGGACAAAAATTTTAGGTAGAAACACTACGTGCTTTATAGATAGTTATAGATATAAATATAAATATATATAGATATAAATATATATACTTTGTATACGTACGTATCTATATAAAGTGTATACACATAGGTTGAATAGTAGGCCCGCTAAAAAGCCTGATTTGGTGTGTGTGAACGAATTGGACTGGCCTGCTAAATAATGAAGCCTATAAAAATTACAAAAGAGAAAGTCTGAAAACGTGCAGCTAAATTTGGTAACGGGCATAGGCTGGACCGAAAAAGAAAAATCCCAAAACAACCAATGAGCCGAAAACGAAAGTGATCGCATGCATAGTGGGTCATGCGCCTGGTCGTCCATTAGGGATTTCGGGCCTGATTCGTGTTGGACGCGAGATGGCCTTGAAATTGGATCAAATCCGAGGTGGATCGCTGCTTGGGTCGTGACCCTCCATTTCGAAAAAACTCAAGGGGTTTTCTGCAAACTAGCCAGACAGAACAAAATTTTGGGTGAAAACACTACGGCTTTATAAATAGTTATAGATATAGCAAGCTGTGCCCGTGCGTTGCAACGGGTGAAGTTGGGGCGCGATGCGGGAGCTCCGAGTAGCGACGGGAGGGAGGGGCGCAGGCGCGGCGCGGATGGAGACGGGAGGGAGGGGCGCAGGAAGGGAGGGACATAGGAGGTCTTTTTTTCATCCAAGCCCTTCCTTTCTTTTCAGCATTAGGACTGGGTTAATTTTATAAACACTCAAGAAATTTTCTGCAAAATAGCGAGATAGAACACAATTTTGGATGAAAAACACTACTTACTTTATATAGATAGTTATAGATTATAAATTAAGTAAACATATTTTAATAGTTTATTTGTTATGTGTTAAAAATAATACTATATTTTTCTATAAATTTAATTAAATATAAGAAAATTTGACTTAAAAAATCAAAATGACGTATAAAACGGAGATAGTATTTGTTTCGAGTACTCTTGCTAGGAGAAAAGAAATACTAGAGAAGAAAAAAAGAGACAAGTCAATGACTAAATAATTAAGTGCAGTATGATGTCAGTACAGTACTACTGAGTTCATTAATGAGGCCCAATTGCAAAGACTCATCGATCTAGGCTAAGAGGCTGATGAACATCGCACAACTTTGTGTTTGGCCTCTCTTTGTATATCTTTGATCACGTCCAATTCATGCCCCGCTTGTCAATTCTCTGATCCAAAGCAATTTCGAATTTTAAATTTTAATATTTAAATATGGTTTGTCTGTCCCAGTGTCCCCTTCGGAAGGCATGTTAGTGATTTTCTTCTCAAGTTTTTTTTAGAGAAATTGATTTGGGTTCAAAACAGAGGGAAAAAAAGAGAGACAACTTCAGCACAGAGAGAAATTCCATTCGCTTGTAATGTAATGATCTTTTTCGAAGGATTATTGTGAGATGGTAAGGAGGGCCTAAGCGTGCGTTTTTCTATCAACTTCAAACTATAACTTTATTATATTTTTGTTATCATATTTTTTTTTAAAATGTTAAACGGTGTTAACTTAGACCAACAACGTATATGCTCCTGGCAACTCTCCACCAGGCAGCTATATTTTGTTCTCAAAAACATTACAACTCCTCCAAAAACTCTTTATTGGATTAATATCTCGATCTGTTGTTGATCCTGCCCCGGACTTGTGGGTCCCACCACCAATAATTAATTTCGAAACCTAATGGTCCAGAAAGTGATACGTGTGTCTGGCATTGATATCCATCCAATTGAAATTAGAACAAGGATAACACATGAATCAAAATATGCATCCCACATCAGGATAAATTAAAATATAATAATAACGAAGTCAGTGTCTAGCTAACAGTAATCGCGCATGTTTTGCCTGTTGAAAAGAAACACCATATTGGATAGATGCTGATATTTAAACCACCAGGCATAATGATTATTAGTAATTTGCATATGGTTCAATTTGATGGTAATGGTTTAACGGTCATGTAGGATCGATGTGGCTATAGCTATCTCTTCCTTTCAACTTGGATTAGTTTTCATAAGAGACATGACTAATTAGTCCTTGAGACTTAATTAAGACATACATATACATAAAGTGCTACTATCTTTTTACAAGAGATAGCTCTTGGTAGGATCGGAGCCAGAAATTGTCTAAAAGTTACTAAACCAATGTATTAATACTAGCCATCACATATTTTTAGAATACTTATAATACAATTGTAATAATTGAGATTACAAAACATGCTATCCCTTTTAAAATATAAAAAATTTTAATCGATGAGATTAATCCTATCTGATATAGTATATGTCACATCCAACTAAAATCTTTTATATTTTAAAACATATATTTTAAAACAAAGTGAGTAATATATTAAATTTTAGTTATCCTAGGCTTGGCTATTGGTGTAGGGCCTATTTGGATCGTAAGTTAGGTTTGCTCTAGCTTTGGTCATGTTCCTTTTAGCTTCTTGTTTCGTAGAAGCACGCTTCTACCTTCCTGGCCTCCCGCTACCATGTTTTCAAGTATAAAAGTTCGAAATCTCCGTTTCATAACTTTTTTTATGATGAGTTTTTGGACCAAACGAAGTTTAAAATATCCAAACGGGGTTCAAAATATCCGGCGGGAAGCCGGACAATTGTGCATTACAGTGGCAGTGGATATTATTTCTTCTCGGAAGCGAAAAAGCTCACCGAGCTTCTAGCGTTTAGCTTTTGTATGTAGTTCGAAAAAACCAAATGACTTTTGAGAAGCTAAACATAGAAACTAGCTATTTCTTTCACTTTTTGTCTACTGTAGGTTAAAAAGCCCAAAAACTGATGTAAAAAACAAGGCCTTTGTATGCTATTCCATACGTTTGGGACAAACAAATCTAGTCTAGCTTTATACTCTCCTCATTAGAAAAATGCAACCTAAAATATAAAATAAAATATGAACTATCCTAAAACAATAAATCTAAACTAGTTATTATAGGATATATCATATTTTATTTTAGATTAGTTTTCTTTACGGAGGAAGTGTCGGTGGAGTGGTATCACGGAGCCATGAAAGTCTCGCCGGTAAGGCCGAGCCAAATTGATTGAAATGACAAAAAATCTAACTCACATAATAACTGCATAAGAAAGCAAACCAACTAAATATATGGGGTATGACAAGTCTAGCAAGAAAGGCAAACAGTTGGTTTGCCCTTACCGAGCTAAGGTTAGCTAGGCTAATTAAGAAACCCAACGTGCCAGTAATTACTTTCGATCGCAACGGTTTATCCACACATATAATAATTAAAAAGGGGATTAATTCCATCCACAATATAACCTATCCAACAGTTAGGTATGGACAAAATTCATTTAATTTGTATGTGATAGGATTTGTGGTCATCTCCTGGACACAAACATCGTAATCATCCATGATATGCGCAAAACAAGATGTTACACCAATAATCTCATGATTAGTTTTTTCCCTTTAGAAGAGAGGAAATGTACACTAAAGAGGAACTTAGCACCAGTAATCTCAATGATTACCTAACCAACATGCATGGCCCGATTCCATTGGTTGCAAATATAACAATAGAATCATCCATACTATATTTAAAATATTAGTAATATTGATGTTTGTTCTGTCACATCATCTTCACAAACTACTATTACATACATCATACTATTACATACATCATAGGACTAAATTGTGCTTAATTGGTTTCATAGGTTAGAAAACTAATTTGTTTTTTGTTGCAACGTATGACCTATTAACTATTAACTAGTTCGTATAGGAAAAATGTCATCCATGTAACCTATCTAGCAAAAAATCGAATCATGCAGGTATACCTCATTAGAAACATTGACCAACGCAGGAGCCAACACTTGGACGGCTTTAACATGGAGCTTGAATAATCTTATCCCCCATTAGCTTGCTCCGATTAATTTACAATGTTATCTATCACTTGACAGGGAACTAACCATTATTCCGATAAGTACTTGTATAATTAAATTATCCGTAGTAAGTAATTTATGCAGAATGGTTGGCAAATTAATCGCCAAAGCTACAAATTAACGTAAGCGACTGTTGTTAATTAATATGGTCTGAAAAGAACAGGGGTCGGATGCCTGGACACGTACAACCGACAGTCAAGAGTATATGAATATACAGAAAGTGATATATATTTAAACAAGAGATATGTATATGGCCAGCTCGCACTATGTCCATTTATTTTTATTCTACTCATTTTCGAGAGATGCTAGAATTAATATATACATTAGATTTCCGCCCAAATTGCATGATGATATTATCGTGTGTATGTTTCAAAAATTAATTGGTAAAATACTTTGAAAGTGACGACACAACAAATACCATATATATTTATGGCGGCCGAAGAAAAACCTGAGCTTTTGAAATTGCTAAAATTTGATAGAATTGGGTTAGGTATCGATATGTTTTAGTTTGTTACCTTATTATATTTTTGGTATTACCAAAACTTGAAAAAGGTAAGCCCATAGTGGTATTATTTTTTAAAGGAAAACAACACGATATTGTTTTTATTAAATAAAGAAGGAGAAAAATACCGCCCTAAGGCAAAAGGAAAAAATAATAGGAAAAACAACCACCCACACACCGACACATCCAAACACACAGACTAGCACCGAATCGGTCATCGCTAAGCGTGACCGACCGCCGCCGAATTTTTTGCTTTTTAGCCCAAAATTGTAAAGATTTTCACAAATAGGCCCCGCGGTTTGAATTCTACAAATGGACCCCATTCTCGGCGCCAATAGTGATGGCGCCGGCGTGAACCACTCGGCGCCAACAATATTGGCGCCGAGATAGTTGCGTCACTTAGAGACGGGTCCGACGTGGCAAATCTCGGCGCCATCGATAGTGGCGCCGAGGTTAGCGCCATAGATCTTGGCGCCGACCTGGCCACTATCGCCGGCGCCGAGCTCTGCTACAGTGGGGTTCCGTCTTCCTCATCCAAGTATTGTACGCGCCCGACACTGCAGCCCCCGCTCGCCCGTCAGCGCACGCCGCCGTCGCGTCCGCCGCCCGCTTGCGCAAGTGCCGCTGCCGCCGCACAGCCGCCGCCGCCCTCGCTTCGCCACGCGCGCGCGCCGCCGCCGCCGCTCGCCCGCGGCGGCTGTTGGCGGCCACCGCCGCCCGCCCGCCGCGCGCGACCGGGCGGCCGCGCGCCGCCGCTGGCTTCCCCGCCTCGCCGCACGCCTGCCAAGTCGTCGGTCGCCGCCGCCGCGCCGACTTTCCTTCTCGGCTCCGCATGCGCCGACTTTTTTATCGTCGAGGTAAGTTTATTTTCGAGTATGAAATGTAGATGAAATTAAAATTTATAATGTGCAAATTAAGAAATTCAATGCATTTAATTTAGAATAGGCAATGTAGATACAATTTGAAAATCCAATGTATTGTTAGTTAGAATATGAAATGTGGGTTAAGTATAAATATGGAATGTATCTACTAGGTAAAATTTAGAAATGCAACATATGTGATTTCGGATTGGAATGCAACAAATGTGGGTTAAGTTTATGGGATTGGATTAGTTTACGCGAAGGTAGATCTCATAAAAAAATCGCAGGATTGGATAATTTTGTAATGGCTAGAGTTTTTGCGAAAAGTTTATATGTTTTAAAAACTATAGTGAATTGGACAAATTGAGTACCATATAACAATTAATTTGGATTGAACTAAATATATTTGTAATTTTTTCGAACTACTAGATGGACAACGTAGTGATCATATATCATGAAGGCACCGTGGCAAGAGATTGTTATGGATATATCAACTTTGTTGACATGCAAAGCGAGCCTGTTATATTTGATGAGAAGCCAACATTTAGTGAGTTGCTTGAAAGGGCTCGGGAGGAGCTACATTGCTCTGGAGATGATTCCATCATAGTTGAGGGTGTACTTCACGTAGTATCTCCTTCCAATATCCTAGGAAGGCTGACCCTAATAGGTTGTGCATATAAGTGGGAGAAGTATGTGATATCTGTTATGAAGAGTCAACTCCCAAGCTTGGAGGTGGTTGTGCGTAGGGTGGTGGTTGAACCCATTCGTCGTGAGGTTTCCACATTGATGCCTGATCAGCCATACCTTGCCATAGATGTTCCGAACCACTTCGCTTGCGGAGGCTGCACGTATGGTTTCGGATGCTCAATCGCCCCCAATGAGGTCGAAATTGTTGAGACATATAGAGATGCATGTCCATTGGATGGAAATGTGGCAGGTCCTCCTCGGAGATCCCTTTGACACGAATCATCCTAGTAAGTTTGAATATTGGATCGTTTCTCGTCATCATCCACCCTTCTTTTCTACCGCTAATATCTTGCTTTCGTCATATTTATGCATATGTTGTAGGGGATATTCCTGACAATGTGGATGATCCTTTTTTTGCCCAATTCCGGGACTCAAACAATGTTGAAGTCATGAATGATTTAGAGCCTTATGAGGTCGCAAGAGCTATTGATTCCGATGATGATCGACCAGTTGGAGAACTGACGGAGAGTGACATTGAGATGTTAAGGCGTATTTTCCCCGGCCGTCGTGATCCTAGAGTTCATGAGTTCAGTGATCTTACTCTTTCCGATCAGGCGTTTGCTGAGGGACGTGATGATGAGCTGATGGAAGCTCCAGAGGCGGGTCCTAGCATGGAAATTGTCAAGGACAGGGTTTTCAATGACCTTCCTGCACTGAAGCGTTGGTTGCAGGCGTTTGCAGTGATACGGAAGAGGCATTACAAGGTCCTGCACTCCTATGCAGGGCGACGGTACATAGTTGTCTATGAACAAGAAGGCTGCCCATGAAAGGTTTGTGCTAGGAAGCAAAAAGTCAGCGGAAAATGGAAGATAACAAGAGTTGTGGGGCCTCACACTTGTGCCTCACTTGAACTCAACATGAAGCATCGACAATTGACATCTACCCTCATTGCCAAAAGGTTGATGGGAATATTGCAGGGAGAGCCCAACATGAAGGTTAGGACAATTATCAGGACAGTTAGCGAGATTTACCAGGGATATGTGATAACTTACCAGGAGAAGGAACCCACCGGTCCATTTTACTCCAGGCAGTGACGCTCTTGGACACAAGGGCAATGGTAAGAGTAGGAGGCAGTGAACCTGGTTCTTACATATTGTGCTACATGTATGCAAAACTGCTGCTGGACTGTATGGAATATTATTATGTCTTGTATGGACTCTTCTTTTGGACTGTCATAACTATTCTGGACTTTACGGACTGTTATGAACTTCGTGATTTTTTCGTGTTGTCATGTATATGGGATGTGGATGAATGTGGTACATATTCTGTGACTGTTATATGCTACATTGATATTTGTGTAAGCTTTGAGTACATAAACAGGGGAAATTCTGCCAAAATTTTCTCCTCGAAGTTTCTAACATGAAAAATTCAGTAAAATATGGAGTGAGTCACTACAATAACTTCTAACAGTTAGAGTAAAATTGGACTGTATACTTCAATTACAATTTACTCATTCAAAACTGACAAAATGACACACATATTATTGCTATCCACATGTTCCGTCCTTCATACTCGCTCATGCTCTGTCACAATCAACTTTTGGCATGGCACGTATTGTCACATCCTTTCATGTCGTTCGCTGCACGATACTCTTAAAAATGACAAAAAAGTCTTTCGGCGTGCGAGAGACGTGTATGATATGTCGCGTCAACTTTCGGCGCGTGAAGGATTCCCACTCAACTTTCGGCGTGTGAAGGATTCCCCACTTACCTTTCGGCGCGTGAAGGATTCCCACTCACCTCCCTCCACTATATATTACTTCAATCCGAATACGAGCTCTTCATATCTTCATTCTGTTTTCTACACTTACACGTACAATGAGCTCTTCATATCGTCCTTTCGTTGAGCATCTCCACTGGCGACTCCATCCATTGAGTGATTTCATTCCACCATGGTGTGACCGTCCGTTATGCCATTGTGGGGATGCTTGCATACTTACATCGTCCCTCCTCACGAAACTCGGAGAAGGCGATTTTTCCAATGCGCCAACATTGATCGGGTATGGCTTATCGCAATGCTTTCTACTACAAAATATTCACACGAAAAAGCTAACTTTAATAGTGTATCACGTTAACACTTCATGTAGGCATATCGTCGGTCGCAACTTCCTTGAGTGGATAGACATGGATAACCCACAAACCGATGGAACACGGTACTACCCACTAAGCGAAACAATGTCGACTACCTTCGGCGAAAGGCCGAGTACCAACGTCGAGTTGGTGCTGAAGCTTTGGATTGGCCTATGGATTAGCTAGCACTACCCACATGGCGGGAACGTCCGAATGCCATTGTGGTCTCCGTTGCCAGTGGTAAGATCCATAAGACAAGCAACTAGAGGACAAAGATACTTCATGTGTCCCGAGATTGTGGATGACGATTTTGTCGTGAGTATCATTTTTTCTTGTTCAACCTATTCGCTTGTTTCGTTTTCTAACCTCGAACATCACAAATGAACATACAGGAGGATGTACGTCAGTGTCCATACGAACAGTGGATCGATACGGTTAGACCTGCTTCAATTGGTCGGACGGTAACGCAACCTGAGTCGACCGAATAATTCCTTCAGGCATGGATGAAGTACGAACGTCGAGTGGAAATCGCAAGCTTAGATTGGCAGAACAACCCACTAGGTTTTCCAAAATGGTCGGAGCGTCCCATGTGCGGTTGTAGGGATCGTTGCAAGATGGCTACCTCCTTTGAACCACGAACCTATGGCCGGAGATATTTTATTTGCCCCAACTTAGACAACGACTTTGTTATACGTCTTTCATTTTATCAATCCAGCTAACGTCTTCCATCTACTGGCTCTCTAACTGATAACATGTGTTTCTTTACCAGGGCATTCAAAGAAGGTGCAGATTCACTAGGTGGATCGAAAATGTCATTCCCCAATATAACGGCCTAAAAGTAAAATGTGAAACACAGAAGGAGTACAACGCCGAGAAAGAAAGAGAAAATTGAAGACAAGCTGAAAGCCATAGAATGGATCTGTATGATACATGAGACTCGACTCGTCGGGTCCGATTAGTTTGTATCGTGTATGCATGGCATACATTCCGCGGTTTAATTACGTGCAATATTCCTTATGAAACATATATCATGTATTATATCATTAATATATGCTGAGTTATGCTTGTATTACTACAAAAGTTTTCTACCGTGTCAATTGCTTATACAACAGAAATACGATAGCTCAAACTCACTTTTCCACGGTCCAATATGTCAATTCGTGATGAAGGGTGAAGGGAACACCGACGACGTTGAATACGACGAGAAATAGGAGAATAGGAATGTGTTGACAGAGAAGAGGTCCACCCGGGAGGTAGGCGCCACCATAGTTGGCGCCGAGGTTGGCGCCACCATCACCGACGCCGACCTAGGCGCCATAATCACTAGCGCCGAGCTCGGCGCCACTATAGCTGGCTCCACGTCGGACCCAGCTCCTACGTGGCGCAAATATCTCGGCGCCAATATTGTTGGCGCCGAGTAGTTCATGCTCGGCACCATCACTATTGGCGCCGAGCATGGGGTCCATTTGTAGAATTCAAACCGTCGGGGCCTATTTATGAAAATCTTTGCAATTTTGGGCTAAAAGAAAAAAATTCGACCGACCGCCGTAGGCCAACAAGGGGACTACAGGCGAGATCGCCCAAGACCCACCCTTAAAACCGACACGAAGCCCCGCTCTATCCACATCTTTGGGGTTGAGGGAGAGAGGGTGAGAGAGAAGAAGGAACCACTCTCCCCCCTAGGCCCTCTGATGTGGCCACCTTGCCGAAACTAGGACGCTAACAAAAGAGGACTTGAAGCTAGAGCGAGCTTGAACTGGTAGATCGGGAGGTTTCGGCAAGGGGCTGCCTAGACGACGTCTCCAAGGAGAGTAGCGACGGAGCACCGCTGCCGCCATCCGTCGAGGTCTCCAAGAGAACCAGGACTGGGTTTTCACCCAGCCGCCCGCAAGAAGGGACGAGATAGCACAACAACACCCTTAGGAGGAGGAGTGACGCCCAAGCGACACCGTTGCCGACCCGGTCAAAGCCGGGCTAGGTTTTCACCCGCTGTACGTCCCCTGCCTATCCAGAACTACCGCCCCAGAGCTCCACCACCAACTAAACCTCTGTCGGCGCACAGGCACCAAAGCACCGACGCCCCCGCCGGCCAGTCTCCGCGTGCCGCCACCGGTCGCGCCTCGCCGTGGCGCACCATCCTCCAGCTCCGCTTGCCGTGCTTCCCCGCGCTGCATCGGGCTCCACTGCCGGCAGTGGCACCACACACAACATCAGCCTCCACCACAACTGGCCTGTTGTCCTCGCGTCGGCGCCGACCTCCCTCACCGCCGATAGCGCCTCTTCTACATAACGGAGAGCATCTCCTATGCGGGCAAGGTCGTCGCGCAGAGCTCGCTGCGTCGGCACCGAGGCCGGAAGCCCGTCCGCCGAGGCCGAGAACGTGGTGACGGCGGCGCCTCGCCTCTACCTGAACGCGGCGGCGAACAAGCACACGCCGGGTCCACCGCCTTCATCCCATGCTACTGCTAAAGCCAAGCTCCAACCACGCACTGGAACTGCTACTGCGTCGCGTCTGGCTTCGCCCTCACGCCGGCGAGCTCACTGACGGAGGCCGGCCTCGGCCTCCCCCGCTGCCGACCGCGCCGGACCCACACTCCGTCTTCTACGGCCGCGCCTCCGCCTTCATCCTTACACCGCCGGCCTCCCGCCATGCCCCCATCCTCACGCCGTGAGCTAGCGCCCCAGCCAGGGTGATGCTGTAGTTGGCGTCGGAGCCGCCTGGCGCCATGAGAGCGGCGACCCCGTCCTCGTCCTCCCCGTCCGCGTCCGCGTCCGCCCTGCCCTTGGTGCACTTGGCGAACCGGCCCTTGAAGCGCAACCGCTTCTCCGCGAACGCCTTGCGGGACGCATACCGGATGGACTTCTCGAACCGTCGGCTCTTGCGCTTCTCCCTGCACCGCATCAGCCGCGCCTCCTGCTCCCGCGGCCCACGGATGGCCGGATCGCAACGGCGACGCCGGATCGCGCCCGCCTCGCCGGGAGGGCTCATTGCCGGCCGACACGGAGGACGCCTTCCTCGAGCCGCGGCAAAGTCGTCGTTGCTCGCGGCGGGAGCCGAGGGCGGCATCCCGAAGAGCCCGCGCGCGTCGTAGCGCTGCCCGCCGCCAACTTTGTTGAAGCCGGACAGCCACGCCGTGCGCTCCGTGAGCGTCGGGTCGCCGTAGAGCTAATCGAGGCAGTCCCCGCCGCCGGTGCCGGCGCCGCCGCCGCCCGCCATGTAGACACACATGAGAAGTTGTGTCGTCTTGTTCCAGCAGCAACCGAGGAAGCGAATGAATTTCTTGCGGCGGATGGAGCCCAGCGTGCGCAACTCGACAGAGAAGGAGTCGCGGACGCGCCCGCCGTAGCCGCTGCCGTCCCGTCGCCGACATCAGCGACCACGCCATCCCCGACGCCAACCACCATCCCCGACGCCAGCCGCCGTTCCGTCGTCCAGCCGTCTTCGCCGCCTCATAGCCGGCGAGAAGCCCCGCCGCCGCCGTTCTTGCGGCCGCGCGGCTTTGCCGGCGGCGGCTTGGGCAGCGGTGAGGCGGAGGAAGGAGGAGCCCGCTCTCTCTTTTCAAACTTTCAAAGGCCCTCTACAATTTTTTGAAAACAAAGTGACGCTCACAGATTCAGCAAATCTGCGCAGACAGTTACAGATTGTTCGTGTGCCCATAGTGGTATTAAAAACAACTAAAACGTATATATGTATCTACATAAATAAAGTCATGTTTGGAACATGGCAAGTTAACTCAATTAATCATTCGCGTATGAAGAAATTAATGCCAATTTCCAAGTGAATTATAAGATTCGTACAAACCACAAAATTATGATCAAAATTGTTCTTCTCATGACGCTCATATATATGATCTGGCTAGCTATCTCTGAAGCTTGGATGCATGGTGAAAAATGACATGAAAAATGAAGGGCTTTGCATTGTATGCGAGATAATTCACGTTGGCGACAGGTACTTATATTACAAATCTTTCTGATGGGCATAGGATTGGCATATATATGTACATGTACACAAGCTATATATATGGGGACAGGTGATCTGCTATAGCCAGTTTGCTATATATACACAGAAAAGTGCCATTTAGAAAGTGGCATATTCTTGTTAATATGTCATGTGTGTATTCTTCTTGTGTGTGTATATATATATAAAGATTTTTGCGATCTGTTAATTAGTATTTGTTTCAGGAACTAAAATTTTAGTCCATGTCAATGTTATTTTGAAGTATTAAATGTAGACTATTTATAAAACTCATTCATAATCGGTAGCTAATTTGCGAGACGAATCTAATGAGTCTAATTACGCCATAATTTGACGATGTGTGATGCTACAGTAAACATTTGCTAATCGTGAATTAATTAGGCTTAATAAATTCGTCTCGTGAATTAGCCACCGATTCTATAATTATTTTTATAATTAGTTCACGTTTAGTCTTTCGAATTGATGTCCAAATATTCGAAACACCCCATTAGTGAGGTGCAAAACTGTCGACAAGGAATCACATGTCAATGACTATATAAGGTCCACGGTTGAGATAGTTGAAATTGATGGATTGATGAATTATTTAATTTTTATAGCTATTTAAGAGTATAAACAAATAAATTAATTATAATATTGTATTGTGGTTAAAAAGTTGCTTCACAAAAGTATTCCAAGAAAATTTTATATACTCTCTCCATCTCAAAATGTTAATAATTGTTTTGAAGATGTCACATGTGTTAAGGAGAGAGGTAAAAAGAATTATTTGTCTTAAGATCTAGGTAGGCCCAAACTATGATAAAACCAATGTGTAATTTTGTGACAAAAAAAATACGTTTTACATGTTATATTTGAGATAAAATTTGAACTATATAGAAGTTTCTATATGTTACGAAACACACCATGTTTGTAAGCTTGAAAATCTCAAATAAAATAAATCTAAAATCCAGAATAGAATAGAGCATGTACAGTCTGCGACGCACAATCGTGCACAATGGTAAGCCATGTGCATCATGCGGCTGCCATGGCTCTCTTACTGCTACGGAAACAGTTTTTTCGTGGCGGTTATTTTGGGTCTTTACTGGCGGCAATTGAGGCCGCCACAAAGCAAAGGCCAGTAAAGATCCAGATCTTCGCTAGTGGTTATAGACCGTCAATAAAGAAATATCTTTGTTAGCAGTCGCTTTATGTCGGCCGCCAGAGAAGAACTATTTTCTCGGTGACCAATTTATGTCACCACCAATGTGAAGCCATATCTTTGCTAGCCGGCTTAAGACACATAAAATATTCTTCTCTGGCGGCTTACACTCTTTTTAGGACACATGACCCGCTAGAAAAAAGATCATCGGTTTCGAGAAAGACACATGGCTCGTCGGTAAAAATAGGACATCGTCCTATTTTTGACACGTGGCCCGCCCGCGAAGATGCAATATTTATAAAAAAATTGAAACAATATTATATATTATTTTTCTTACCTTTGTTCATGTATTTTAGAGTCACACGTGGATGATATAACTAATTGAGCTATCGATAAAGTATGTTCTCTTTTGTGCAATGCCATTGATGATTAATATACATGCACGCGAAAATAATATATGAAGATTAATATATACATATATATATAATTTCTAAGCACCTATATAGATAGAATTGGACTGACACCACATATACAAGTAGTTGAATGTCTTATAACCCGACCGATATACATACGCGTGAAACCTGTCTATATTATACTCCTCCTCCAGTTAGACAGACATTCGTTCTCCGGCAGGGCCAAAACTCCATCGTGGTCGAAAAACCTCCCAAGCTGATGTGCACACTCACGGTGGATGAAGTAGCACATGTCCCGTTGTATGTTCTCAATGGATTTATCATCGAGCTCCCTTTCAGACTTGGGAATTTTTGGAAGCTGCATCGAGATCATGACAAATTACGAAATTGTTCACAGTAATGCAAGTTAGCAATTAACTTAACAAGAGTATTGACGGTTTGTATACTTACGTCGTCGTAATTCGCGCAATATCTCCCACTGACCCTAAGGTATTCGCAGGTGTAATATCCGCATAGTACGGTTCCCATCGGCTGCTTATGACACTTTCAACATCAATTATAAAGTATATTAGTTAATTAAATAGAAAAACACATGCATTTATAAAAATTAAGTAGTATTGTTTGGCATCCAAATTTACTTACCACCACTTATTGCTGGTAATACCTTTATATGCATTTGCGAGATAATTAATTTAAATTTGTCAAAGACAACAACACGTCATGAGAATATATAAGAATAAGAAACGTCCATGCATATAACTTACGGATCGATAATTCGAGCATTTCTTGATATGTATTGCTTGTCTTTATCAAGAGAATCCAAGACGACGACTTCATTGTATTTTGGATAGAGAAGAAATACTATCCAATGGTCGCCGCAAAAGAAATGGTTAGTCCAGCGTGATTATATGTATATACTCGTAGTTGATACGAAAACTTACTCAAAGGCATATGGCATGTAAACACATTCCTTGTCCTGCGTAGATTCAAGTGCTATAGCTACATAAGTAGCAACATCGAGAATCTTTTCCTGATGCCTCTGTTCTATATATGCGTCCCTCTCTTGCCGCGTCATCGCCTGAACATGTGCCGGTAGCTTGTTCTCGTCTAGCAGGTAGGTGTGGTTCGTCTTGCTTATCCGGCACGGGTTTAGGTAGCCGACAGGCTTTCGCATCGCTTCGGCTTCCACGTAATTCATCCTTCAAAAAATGTAAGGTCAAATTAGGTACGCACATATGATTTATTGACACGTTCCAGTCATGCACTTACAGACACCAGATGCCGACCAAATTGGCGTCGAGCCTCTTTCGATGGTAGAGGGCATGCATATCGGAGAAATGGACTTGAAATAGGCATGGCCCGCTCCAGAAGATGTTCTCCTGCACGGCAACTGTGAACGATGAAAGGCTTTTTATGGTGCTTGCCCTGATGTATCATTCATGCCACCTCCTTAGTTGCCACAGTCCTTCTGTTAGTTGCCAGGCATGGATGAATGGTTGGCCATTCGAAACTCATGCGGCACATCGGGCGGTTGATATAATTGAGATAATCTTCCATGGTTTGCTTGAGGCCTGTTAACTTTCGTCATCAAAATCGACATCTTTGATATCTTTGTCCCTTCCTCGGAATGCCGTTATCATATATCTTTTCTTCGATTCACTTTTTCCTTTGTGCTTGTGTGTCCTTACCATCACTGGCACATCGGCACCCTTAGGTTCCTCCGGTTGCGATGGGTCTAGTTCATCGGGCATTGTCCACTCAGGCCCTGATTGTGCACGCTCTGATTGCTGTGCCGGAGGCACTTTCTGAACTTGTACTTCTGATTGATCCTTTTCAAGCCCTGATTGTACTTCTATCTCCTTTTCAATTGGAGGTGACGCAACAACAGGCTTTGATCTTGGAGGTGATGCAACTAGATGATCTGATTGCGGAGGTGATGAAACTGGAGGATCCCTCGGTTCTTCGTCCCTTGGTGGACGAGACGGTGACACCGGTATCCTTGGTGGACGATCCGTTCCATCTGTTGACCCTAGTTGAATATCATTCTTATGCCACAGTACAAACTGGTCAACGGCATCTCCAAGGTACACAATCCCCTCGGGTGTTGGAATGTCGATCTCGTGCATCCGGTGAGCCCATTGACCGTCCGGACCTCTACCTTGGCATAGTCATTCGGAATGTCTTGGAAATGGAATCTACGGCCCGGTATGAACCTCTCAGTTGCAACCTGTATTTTCTTTCTTGCCCTGCCGACCGGAATCAAGAGCTTGCAAGGAGTATCCTCCGTTACATCGTCCATCGGATAGCTCGGATCAGGCTGCGAAACGGAACCACCGTGCATCATATGCTAGCTCCAATATCTATGGCATTCCTCATGAGCTGCTGCCCTAGCCTGGGATTCTATCTTCTCCTTATAGCGATCACGCTTCTTGTAGGTATGAGCATCCTCTTTGAATCCATCCTTCCGGCTAGTCTTTGAGGATACTCCCGGACACGGCCGAGCCTCTCCCGGGTTGCCCAACGCATAGGTCAACTCGTCCCGGTCTCTATCTGGCATGAACATCCCGGCCTCTTGCTGCGTGACGATGTTCTTCATCTTGGCAGCTACCTCCTGGAGCTTTGGATCCTTGAAGACTACATTCCCCTCCGAGGTGAAGGCCGGTGTTCTTGCACGCACCCAGCCTGGTTCGTGGGTTGTGATTTTTCATAGGAACCGGTTTCCCGACCTTTTCCATCTCTTCATCTTATTTTGTCCATTTCTTAACCGGGACGTGCAACCGGTCGATCCCAAACGATGAGGATATTCATTCCTTCTTGCTAGTTCGGACATCCTCGGCTCTTCTCCTTTTCCTCCGTCGATGTCTTCGGGGGCAACGAACTCATCCCACTGGGCTGGTGTTATCTTTCCGTACTCCGTGAATGGCGTGCGTCCCTTCTGAACATATTTCTTGTTAAGGTCTGTTTTCCAGTTCCACCACAGCTTGCCCATGGTCTTGAGTGCATAGTCCTTTCTTTGCATCGTCGTCCTGTCCCTTGCGGATACTCAAACTTGCTTTGCGCGACGTCCAACAGTTGTTCTTTCTAGTATCAGTAACTTTCTTCCAATCCTTCCATGTGATCTCCACGATATCCCTAACTATAGCCCCACATTGGTTGCTATACTTGGAACATGAATCTTCGGGTGATAGGGGTTCCCCTTTCTCACTGATCCGCGTCAGCACGCTGACTTCTTTCAACAACATGTTCTTTCCTCGCTCGCCCCTTCTTTTCTTGTGTTTACTTGAAGCTGAGATGTGCACGACAGTTCCAGCTTCGGCTTTCGCTTTGGGTGCGGCTTGGGCTTTCCTTTTAGATCGGCGTGGAGCATTCTTCTATATTTGCATTTCACGTGACATTGGTTATAATCCATATATATACTTAATACGATCAAAACTAATCATATATAATATGTTACGTACCACCGGTTCGTAGGGGATGTAGTCCAAGGCGACTTCTTCATTGTCGCTCCCACCCTTTTTCTTCCTTGCAGGAGAAGGATGGGGGTCACTCGGTGAGTGATACGATCCACTCCCTTCCTCACCGGATCTTGACGGCAATGATTCCTCCGCGACTACTTGTGTGCAAATATCCTCCTCGACCATCGGTGGAGTTTGCTCGCCCTTGTCAACCGAGGGTTGTGCTTCGGTCGGTTTTTCCATTGATATTGTTTTAAGGTGAGTTTATATTAGATGCGGAATGGAATCGTTTTACTGTCCTAAGTGCATATTTTGAATGTATCCTAACAAACCTTCGGGCATTGGAAGTGAAGTTTAGATTTTTAGAATTATTAAATTACAAATTACTAAACCACAAAGTACTATTAAACATACATTAATTTATACTATAAATTTCAGAAGTTCATTTTGAATATGAATACATATGAAAAATACAATTATTTGATAGTATTTTCTTATAAATATCTTTGCAATAAAATTTATACTACCAATGGCTTTTACAACATATCTAACGTTAGTATTATGTGTCAAAATACATGTACTATTACTCACAGCATTGTCACATCAGCAGGTTGTACATTATTTTACATCAAAACATGTAGGTTTGGCGAATACGTCAAGAGTTAACAGTTAGTCCTTCTAAATTTGCATAACTATTGTGGTTAACACTAAATTGTCATAGTTTCTAAATTGTTTAACACTAAATTTTTGCTTTTCTAACTAATAAAGTATGATAATAGGAGAAAAAATATGTTTAAAAAGATGAAGAGATTGAGAGAAGAAGGGGTGGACATATGTTACTAATGTAAGTAGTCGCGGAACCACATTTTACACATATGTGATTTATTGCTTTCTAGCTATTACTTCCTCTATTATTGTATGATAAACTAACCAACGTCGTAAAAAAGAAACAGATCGAGGGAGTAGAACATACGTTGTCATGTTGAAAGGGTAAACATCTTTATTATTAATATGTGGATGATTTACTTAAGACGGATTACCTTAAAAAGGGCTCATACAAGATCAGTCATTAATGATTTTTCACAAAGAGACAGTGTTGCCTGGTGGATCTATCTTGTGCATGTTATCTAAAGAATAATGTAACCCATGCTTAAAGTCACCCATAATCAATAAATACAATTGTCAGAATGAAAATTTAACAAGCACTAACACAGTGGCACATCACACAAATAGTGTTTGTGATATAGTACGGTCCATGAGCTCCCAACAATAGATTAAATTTGTAAAAATCACAACCGACTAATTTAATTCTAGTTCTTGAAATGGAGATCGGTTGAGCAGTGAGGGAGGCGTGCATCTGCATCTCTTCGTCGTTGTCACTAAACAAAAGCAGAGTTAGCTCGGTGGCAACCAACTGATTCGATTTTTGTCAGCAAAACAAAAATGACAAATTAATGACGGCGCCCTAACCCATCGACCAGTTTTAACAATGTAGCTTATGTCAACATATATAAGTGCAAGAAAATGTTTAGCAATGTCAATATATATTTGCATTCATCAATGAGCAAAATATGCATGCTAGCTGCCATATTATGCTGCTGCCATATCAAAAATTTTAGAGAATTTCAGAGAAAATTTTGGTGCTGCTGCTGCCCACAAAACTGCAGACAATCAATCCATCCATCCATCCAATCAAAATAACAAACTATACATACATACAATCAATCCATCCATTCATCCAAAATTCCATCCAAAATTCCATCAAAATTCCATCCAAAATTCCATTCATCCACTGCATCAATCATCCATTTCATTCATCATCAAACATAAACACGCGTGCGAGAGGGGTACCTGGAGGAGGCGGCGAGCAGAGGAAGAGGAGGAGGCGGCGGCGGTGAGGAGGCTGCCGGTGGCGGCGGCTGTGAGGAGGCGGCCACCGGCGGCTGTGAGGAGGCGGCCATCGGTGGTGTGGACGCGGCTGGCAGCGGTGAGGAGGTGGCGAGCGGTGGCGGTGAGAACGCGGCCGGGGCGGTGAGGAGGCTGCGGGGTGGTGAGGAGGCGCGGCGGCGGTGAGGAGGAGGCGGCGGTAGCGGTGAGGAGGCGGCCGACGGCGGTGAGGAGGAGGCGGCGGTGAGGGCGGCGGCTAGAGAGCTCCTACCTCTGGCGCGAAAAGGAGGCGGCAACGAAAATTTTGGCAGCCTAGCGGCGGCTCAAGGGTTTTCGCGCCTTCGGGACTTAGGAAAAATTGAGACTCCCGCACGCCCATACATATAGCGAAAACCATCTTCGCTGGCGGCCGGCTTACCTGGCCGCTAGCCAAAACCTTTTTCGCTAGCGGCCTACTACTGGCGATAGCGAAAACCTTTTCCACAGGCGTCCACTTACTGGCGCTAGCGAAAAGGTTTTCGCTAGCGGAGAAGTGTCATCGACCGCCAGGAAAAACTTTTGGCCCATTTCAATATTTATTTCTTTCCACAACTAAATGTAAAAATATCCATAGAACTAATTACAAAAAGAGTCGGTAATCATCCGTACAAAAATTCATCATCCATCATAAGGTGCTGAAATTACATATATAGATTAGCCTTTCACATTCTTCCCTACTCCCTTATTCCTCATGGATGGCTTCGGGGAATCACCAATCATTGCTTCCGCGACCTTAATGTTGTTTGTAAAGTCCGTGAAGAGTGTCATGTTCTCGTACTGATTATATGTCTCAACATCTTGGACATCGTCAACTCTCAAAATCTTTTGTTTTCCCAAGACAACTATATCTTTCTTCAACTGAGATGGATCAGTCACATAGAAAACTTGAGCGGCCCGATCGGCAAGTACCCGTGGGTCATTCTTGTGCCCTACGTTGACGAGGTCGACGATTGTCAGCCCAAAAATGTCGACAACCACGCCGGATGGGTGTTTCACCCATTGGCACCGAATGATGGAATCTGCATGTTGGATCCATAGTCCAGTTCACGATTTCTTCTATGAATCCATAGTATGTGCTCTTTTGTCCGGTTGTGTCGATTGCCTCTACTCGAAGGCCACTTGTTTGACATGCACTCCTTTGGACTTTCGCTTTGGTATAAAATGTATACCCATTCAGATCATATGCTTGCCATGAGGTGTAAACACTTGATGGCCCGTCGGCCAACCTCTTAATAGTTTTTCCTCCGTAGTATCGCCATCCGGTAGGCCGAGGTTCTTGAACCATTCGAGTAAAGGTAGCCTTGTGTCGCTTCATGATCCATGCATCGAACGCCCGTATTCATTGCTTGTAATTTCTTAAGGTGCTGATCTATGTACGGCTCCACTATCGTGAGTTGTTGCAGCACAGTGAAATGAGCTCCTTTCAGTTTCTTGTAATCATCGTCGTGGATTCTTTTCTGCCCTTTTGTCCCTCTTCCAGATAATCTACCTTCATGTCGAGGTATCGGTAAACCAATTGCTTTCCCCTCTTTTAGGTAATCAATGCAACACTCAACGACTTCCTCGGTAGTATATCCCTCTATCATCGATCCCTCTGGGTGGACACGGTTCCGTACGTAGCCTTTTAGAATGGACATGTACCGTTCGAATGGCCACATCTGATGCAGGTACAGGGGACCAAGTGCAATAATCTGAGGCACAATATGAACTATGAGGTGTTCCATCATATTGAAAAATGACGGCGGGAAACACATCTCAAGCTCGCACACGGTCTCTATAGCGAAAGTGTGGAGAGGACCTAACTCGTCAAGATCAATTACTCTCTGTAGGATTGCATTGAAGAAGCAACACAGCTTTGTGATGACCACCTTAACGTGTAATGGTTCGATTGCTCTGATGGCGATAGCGAGGAATAATGTGAGCATTACATGGAAATCATGGGAATTGTAGCCTGAAAATGACAAATCCTTCATCGACACCAATCGCTTAATGTTTGAGGAGAAACCAGTAGGCACTCTCACCCCACGTAGGCATTTGCACATTGCCTTTTTCTCCTCATTTGTCAAGGTGTAGCAGGCCGGCGGAAGATACACTTTTCCGTTACCCTCATCTACAGGGTGAAGCTCTTTTCTTATCTGCATATTCACGAGGTCCTTACGGGACTTCAGCCCATCCTTTGTCTTGCTAGGTATGTCTAGTAAAGTACCCATGGTGCTATCGAAGACATTTTCTCTAGGTGCATGACATCGATAGAATGACGTATCTCTAAATCTTGCCGATCGAAAGGTACTTAAAGAAAATGGAGTGCTTCTTGAATGGCCCGCTAGCGCTTGCTGGTTCTTTGGCCTCATTTCTCTTCCGCTTGTTGGTTTCCTTCTTTTTGGCCTTCCCAAAAACAACCTTGAGCTTTTTGTTATTGTGAACACTTTATCACCCTTTCATGGTTCGGTGGATCACCATCCTCAACGAGTTGTCGAAATATTCGCTTTGGAGCGGTACGGGTGATTCTTTCTTAAGTAACGTCGGTGCCACATGTACACTAGCTTCTTCGATCCACGAAGATACACACGCTGTACCATCAACACAAATAACGCAGCATGTCTTCCCCTTGAGCAGCTGTCCTGATAGGGAAAACAGTGAAGGCAAGTCGTGACGGTGACAAAGATAATTGCATTAAGCGTGAAGTAATTCTGCATGAATTCGTCCCAAACCCGGACCCGTTATTCTACGATCAGCCATATCCTCCAGCCAAAGGCTCCGAAACACATCCATGTCATTGCCGGATTGTTGTGGTCCCTGTACAAGGATGGTCAACAAAATATACTTCCTTTTCTGACACAGCCACGTAGGGAGGTTGTTCATGGTTAGGAGTACTAGCCACGTGCTGTGTGAGCTACTCAAGTCACCAAATGGATTCATTCCATCGGTGCTCAATGCAAACCTTACATTTCTTGGGTCCTCTGCAAACTCATGGTACTTTCTGTCAAATTCCTTCAACGTCGAGCATCGACCGGATGTCGAATCATCCCATCCTTTTTCCGCTTTTCATGATGCCGGCGCATCGGTTCGGCATCCCTTGGGTTCGAGAACAAACGCTTCAATCGATCTTTCACCGGAAGGTACCACATGACCAACTGGGGGATCTTCATCTTGTTGTTGTCTTCTACCTCGTCTTGGGAACCATCCTGACCCTCGGACTGGCTACGGCTTGTTTTGTATCGACTAGTGTTGCACGTTGGGCATCCGTCCAAATTCTCGTACTCTTTACGAAACAAGATCGCAATGGTTAACACACGCGTGTATCTTTCGCACACCCAGAGATAAAGGGCAAATAAGCTTCTTCGCTTCATAGGTGCTGGTTGGCAGGGAGTTGGGTTGCGAAAACAGTTTTTTCAACAGAACCAACAAATCGTTGAAACTACTGTCCGACCAACCATTTCTGGCCTTCAATCTCATAAGTTCAAGCACCGTCCGTAACAATGTGAAATCCTTCATGCAACCATTTGCCTCATGATACAAAAGAACCTTCGTTGCCTTTTTATAATGATTCGAAGTTATCCAACCCACGAGCGGACCCAGCTACAACCTCAGGTTTAGCATGACGCAACATCTCTTCCAAATCAAAATTACCATCATCTACGTAAACATTACCATCATCGACATCATCAACTATACTTGTGTTGACCATCATCGCCACCAACATCATCATCAACATCAATGGGCTCTACTTCCTCTTCTCCTTCTTCGCTACTACCATCAAATCCTCGTCCAGTTGAACACTTCATCCCGTACTATCGCTGGTTGGGAACTTGTTTGCTTGGGATCTCTCCATGATATGACCAATTTGTGTAGCGTGCAACAAATCCATGCATCACCAAGTGTTGCTCGATTATAGATGGGTCGATCCAAATTTTCTGATTCTTGCAATGTAAGCATGGACATCTAATTTTCTTCGTCTTCTTAGATGCAACATTTTTCTTAGCACTTTCATGAATATGTTAACTCCTTCAATGTATGAGGACCAGTATCTCTCTCTATACATCCATGCTATGTCCGCCATCTATGCATTATTTGTGAAAAATATGTACAACTTCGTCACTTTATATATTTTTGATAATATGTCACATTAAAATTATACTAATTAATATTTATAACCACTATAATCTAGACAAGATAATTAAAGCTAGCCAAAAATCTACAAACTACAAACAACTAGAAAAAATAAAAAACTAGCTTTTTCTCTTCTTCTCAGCGTCCTCTGCAGTTAACTAATATATAGATCTGCTATAAATAAGCATATCAAAACTAGATATATATATATATATATGGAACATCGATCATGCACAATATTTCTTACAAAGTTTGCCCATTTTAAGCTCCAAATAATTTTTGCTATGCAAAATCTCAACAAACAACCAATAAAAATGAAAAAAAACTTTACAAATAGAGTAGGAAAAAGTATATGTAACCTCTGGTGTAGTAGATCTTTCAAAAGATTAAAGATCAAAACCTTCCTCCTATGTATTTGTTCACAAGAGAGAAAAATCGTGCTCAAATGTCATGGTCTGCTAGCTGGTGGTGGTATAGGTGATGATATTTTCTCTGGCGGTCAACATATGTCGGTTGAGTCGAACCGCCATAGAAAATATTTAGGGGTGACGGCGGCTTAAGTGGGCCGCCAGTGAAGATGTAGGAATCTTCGCTAGCGGGCCACCTCACCTTACCGCGGCGAAGATGTGATATGTTCTCGGCGGGGTCTTAAGATGGCCGTCGAGAAAATACCACATCTTTACGACGGCCGTTTTAAAGGCCGCCGGCGAAGATGTGTTTTCGCGCGCCCAAGACCCCATCCCCTATCTTTTGAGCGACGGTTTCACCTCGTAGCCGTCGAAAAAGTTTTTCCAAACGTCATGAAAGATTGTTTTCGTAGTTGTGTCTCCATACAAAACTATATATAATTTTTAGCATTTAAAATTTATTTCAAAATATAATAATTTTTCACCAATATTTTTTAACTAATTATAACTCTTATTCGTTTTTCCTTGTCTATTTTTATTTATCAGTTGACCATAACTTTTTTATTTAATTTTATTTATTTTTTTAATAATCGTGTTTAACTTAAAAAATTTTATATTTTGAAAGGTTGTAGTAATACGAGCAACGAATCCGGGCATGCATAGTGTGGTGAGTGGTGACCACACTGACGACTGACCGACCGACCAGCAGATTATTAATGGTCTCATCTCTAATTAACGTTTTCCCTGCTGCTATCCTGCAATTCCACTAGAAAGTCAGTCACTGGCGTCCACACAAAACACAAAAAGTAATTTGCAAACTGTGTTCTGTGTGTTAGTTGGTCCCGGGTTCAGAAAACACATTGACACATGCATCTATCATAGAATTCAAGGCATGCAACCACTCTACATGCCCCCCTTGTCCCCATCCACTATTCCTTTTCTCAACAATTTTTTAGCATGCACATACATGCTACTGATCCGTTCCGTATTATGAGTTAGTTCTGAGTTGGTCCTAAATTAAACTTTTTAAAATTTGATTAACTCTATAAAAACATAACAACATTTCACAAATATACTATAAAATATATTCAATAATGGATTCAATAGAACTGGAATATTGCATGTAAGTTTAAATTAAGATGAAATAAAAATGTCTTATAATATGATGATCCATTGCCTTTAGCCCTTTATGTATGAGTGCTTGTATTGGCGATGCACATTTGGCACTGTCACAGCACTGCCTTATAAGCTGTTCTTTTCTTCTGCCTCATCATTCTTCCTATAGACAGTTACATCTAGTATTTCTAATCTACTCCGTATATAATTAAGCTAGCTTAGCTATATATATATAGCTAAGCAAAGCAGCAGGTCACGGGATCAAGTAGAAGATTAGCCACAGCTAGTAAGTAGTGCAAAGCTAGCGGCCGGCGGCCGGCGGCGATCGGCCGGCGATCGCGATGACGACGTACAGGGTGTGCTGCTTCCTACGGCGGTTCAGGGCGGCGTCGAACGAGCCGTCGGAGGAGCTCGGGGACGTGTTCCAGGCGTACGCCGACGGCGGCGGCGGCGGCGGCGGCGTGATGGGGGAGGAGGCGCTGAGGCGGTTCCTCCGGGAGGTGCAGGGGGAGGCCGCCGCCTGCGACGACGAGCTGGAGGCAACGGCGAGAGAGGTGATGGCCTTCGCGGCGGAGCAGAGGCTGCTCAGGAAGGGCGGCGCCGGCGGCGGGCTCACCGTCGAGGGCTTCCACCGCTGGCTCTGCAGCGACGCTAACGCCGCCCTCGATCCTCGCAGACGGGTACGTATACGTATGCACGTGATTAGCTTAATTAACTTGTAATTAACCACTAATTAACCATGTTTATGCATGTATTCGATGATCTCTTCCTCCAACTAGTAGCTTAATTAGCTACTCCGTAAAATACATAATTATGATCTCTTCCTAGGAGTTTTTTTTGTTAATAATATATAAGTACTACTAACAAATGAGTATGAAATTAATTTGTAACAATAATAATGCTCCTCCTCCTATGTTCTTCTAGAAATTAAATCGCATTTAATTAATATATATATATATCAGGAATATATATTATGGTATACATCGATCAGGAATTAATTCAGTATTCAGGAGTAGCTAGGCCTTCATCGTCGGATACTTTGCATGGATACTCATACAGAAGCAATTAAACATTGGCCATATATTTTGTTTTCTGTGCCATATATAACTAATCCATTGTGTATATATACTATCTGGCACATTTTTTTATGGATAAACTAGTAAAGTAAATTAGGTAGAGAAGCAGTAGGTTGGGTATTAGGAAAAAGATAGATTAAAGCATGTTCTATTTGCGTGTCAACACATGGTACAGCCCTTGACCCCATGATGCATCACTGCCCTGTTGATTAACAGTTAGGCACATGTGAAGCCCAATTAGCAGCTAGTAAATAGAAGCTTACATTAGCATATATTGGGTGGGTGAGATGAGTAAGGATGGATAACTAGTCAGCTCGTTTTGGCTCGTTAGCATAATGAGTTGGCTCGGCTCTTTATACTAACAACTTAGGAAGGTGGCTCGGTTAGGCTCAGATAGTTAACTCAAGCTAGCTAGCCATATCAATATTGTATACAAATTATATGTTCATTTCTTTCTGAATCCATCAAACATGCAATATACAATAGGAAAAAAAATAAAAAGTGATAATATCTAACAAGTTCATAATTATCATAATAACACTTGTCCAATGACTATCATCCGGGATGAGGTCCTCAAACGTTTGCTCCTGGATCCGGTACTTGGTGGCGCCGCCGTGAGGTATTCTGCTTTCTCCATGACTTGAGTGATGACAAGTCGGTGAGAGGATAGCGAGGAACGGAGGAAGGGACGACGGGCGACTGGCGGGTGGCTAGCGCCTGGCGCAGGAACAGAATAGGGCAGCATGGGCTCACGACCGGCACGGCCTTGGCCTTGGCGCGACGGACAGCCAGCGCGACCTTAGCCGCTGCAGTGGCGAGTGGAGTGCAGGGGATGGGGCGGCCAGCGGTATCGAAGCGTCGGCGTCGACGTCGCTATGTGGCCAGTGGGGTGGGCGGCGGCACGTGCGTGTGAGGGGAGGGGAATCAGGATCGAGGGATGTGATGTCGACTAGGTGTGTGTAGATAGAGAATTTTAGGGTTTTCTTCGTGGGCCAAGTGACGGGTTTTTCTTGATGGGTCACTCATGGGTTATGGATGCCTCGAAGTGGACTGGCTCTGCTTTATCTTTGGCTCGTTGAGTTTATGAGCAGCTCGTGAGGTGGCTCGTTATAGCTACCGAGCTAAACTCTTGGCTTAACTTGTTAACATTTTTCAATGAACCGAGCAGAGCAAAGCAACTATGAGCAAAATGAGTTAACAAATAACGAATCACGAGTATTTCGTTCACCCCTTTAAACGAGACATCAAAAGATCAATTAAGGATCTTATCACCCAGTAGACATAGACATATATGGGCAGTACAATATGGAGACTCTTCTACTTCTTCTTTCTAGCTTCTGGTGTTATCTCTTCAGGTCTTAATTACCATGTGTCACTTGCTCCTCGATCGATACAAACTGGATTAGTTCTTGTGCGTCGGAAGTACAAATGAATTGCTTGCAACTCAGATCTTGACTGACGCAAGCAAGTTAGAAAATTTATTGACTGACACCCCCTAATTTTTTTTAAAAAAACAGCCTACCTAGTACTTCTATCAATTTAATGCCTAAGATCCGCGCAAGAGATTCTCCAGTTCTCCACGTTACACGCAACTTAGTATTAATATTGTATTGTGTTAGCAATATTAATCACTTAATAAAATTAAGGTCTCCTTTGGGCAAGAGAATTATGTACGCACTTCGGTCCCTTTTCTCTATTGAAAGTACTTACACGCGTCCCTCACAAATTTTAAAGGAATTTTATTATATCTCAGGCTTGATTTTTTTCTCCCTCTGAGCAATTTTTTTTATAATAGAGACGATGATCATCTATAATTTTATTCACGTTATCTCTGAATAAAAATAAAACTAATTTATATAAATACATCGCATATAATACATTAGCTTCAATATATTTGTCATCAATTAATTTTTTTCTCTTGCTTCTTAAAGTTTGTGTAAATATTGTGTTTTGCATTAGACGTGTCTCTATGTTTTTGGAGTGCAGGTATACCAAGACATGGGGTCGCCGGTGTCACACTACTTCATCTACACGGGGCACAACTCCTACCTGACGGGGAACCAGCTGAGCAGCGGCTGCAGCGAGGTGCCCATCGTGAAGGCCCTCCACGACGGCGTCCGTGTCATCGAGCTCGACCTCTGGCCCAACGCCGCCAAGGACGCCGTGGACGTCCTCCATGGCAGGTCATCTCTATCGGTGTGTATATATATATATATATATATATATATATATATATATATATATATATATATATATATATATATATATATATATATATATATATATATATATATATATATATATATATATATATATATATATGAGTGTTTCTATCCAAAATTTTTTGTTTTACCTAACTTGAGTTTTTCAAATTAACCCACAGCCTCAATGCAAAAAGAAAGGAAGAGTTTGTATAAAAAAGACCTTCTGCGTCTCTTCCTCACTGTGCCCATTCCTTTCGTCCCCATCCACGTCACGCCTCACGTCACGCCTGCGCCTCTCCCTCTCGTCTCTATCCACGTCGCATCTCGACTTCATCCGTTGCAACGCACGAGCACTAGTGTGTGTATATATATATATACACACACAAAGAAAATGCCCGTGTGTTGCAACGGACGACGACGCGAGAAGGGAAACAGACGACGACGCGGAGCTCCGAGCGGCGACGGGAGGAAGGGCGCAGCACGACGCGGGAGCTCCGAGCAGCGACGGGAGGAGGGGCGCGAGCACGGCACGGATGAGACGGGAGAGGAGGGGGTGCGGAGGTCTTTTTTCCATCCAAGCCTTTTACGACTACGGGTTAATTTTATAAATACTCAAGGGTTTTCTGCAAAATAATCAATGGACGAAAATTTTGGGTAGAAACACTATTTGCTTTATAGATAGTTATACATATATAACTTCTACACAAATTTTATTCTATATAACTGGCTATTTTTGCAGAAAACCCCTTTAAGTTTTTTTCTGAAATTAACCCATAGTCCGCCTGACTATTTAAAAGACCAGTTAAAGAAGAAAAATATGTTATTTTATAGAAAACCCCTTGAGTGTTTATAAAATTAACTGTAGTCTCAATGCGAAAAGAAAAGGAGGGTTTGGATGAAAAAAGACCTCCTGCGTCCCTCTCTTCCATCCCCATCCGTACCGCGCCTGCGTCCCTCCCTCCCGTCGTCACTCGAAGCTCCCGCACCGTCGCCTGGACCTTCGCCCTTCGCCTCCTTCCTCCCTACGTCGTCGTCCCGCAGCAACGTACGGATATTTTGCTATATATATCTATAAAGCAAGTAGTGTTTCCACCCAAATTTGGTTTTGTCTGGTTATTTTACAGAAAATCCCTTGAGTTTTTTCAAAATTAACCCGCAGTCCGCCTGACTATTTTAAAAAACCAGTTAAAGAAGAAAAAGAGGTTATTTTTCATAAAACCCCTTAAATGTTTATAAAATTAACCGCAATCCCAATGCTGAAAAGAAACGGAGGGCTTGGATGAAAAAAAAGAACTCCTGCGTCCCTCACTTCCGTCTCCATCCGCGCCACGCCTACACCCCTCCCTCTCATCGCCGCTCGGAGCTCGTGCGTCGCCGCTTAGACCTTCGCCTTCCGCTTGCTTCCCTCTATGCATCGTCGTCCCGTTGCAATGCACGGGCATTTTGGTAGTCTATATCTATAACTATCTATAAAGCAAGTAGTGTTTTTACCCAAAATTTTGTTTTGCCTGGCTATTTTGCAGAAAACCCCTTGAGTGTTTATAAAATTAACCCGCAGTCCCAATGCTGAAAAGAAATAGAGGGCTTGGATGGGAAAAAAGACCTCATGCGCCTCTCCCTCCCTGCGCCCCTCCCTCTCGTCCCTATCTCGCGCCGCGCCCGCGCGCGCATGCGCCCCTCTTTTCCGTCGTTGCTCGGAGCTCCCACGTCACGCCTACACCCCTCCCTCTCGTCCCCATCCGTGTCGTGCCTCATCTTCACCCGTTGTAACGCACGGGCACAGTAGCAAGTAGTGTTTCTACCTAAAATTTTCATCCATCCGGTTATTTTGCAGAAAATTCCTTGAGTCTTCATAAAATTAACCCGAGCCTCAATGCTGAAAGAAAGAAAGGGCTTGAATGTAAAAAAGACCTCCTGCCCCCCTCCTCCCGTCCCCATCCGCCGTGGTTTCGGTTTCGTGAAAGTCGGCCGGCTTTTGCGGTTTTAGGTCGTTCGCGGGGGTGCGGCACGGCACCCCGCGGTTTTGTTTAAATATTTTCATAGGAATTCAAAAAATTTGAAAAAATTATTTTAACACAAAAAATATATATATTTTTATAAAAATATATAAATTTCGTGATGTTTGCCGCAAAACCGTGGTATATATACCGCGGTTTTTGCACGGTTTGAGCGAAAACCGCGGCACGGCGCGGATTTAGATTTGGTTCAAATTTAAATTATGGTTTTCACGGTTTCCACGGTTTTCGCGTGTTTTGCGCGGTTTTCGCGGCTTTTGCTGGCGCGGTTTTCGCGGTACGCACGAAATCGTTCAAATTCAAATTTGTTACTCTTCATTGCCGCTCGGCTTTCACGAATTTCGGGCGAAGTTCACCGTCTTGCCGCCATCCGCGCCGCCGCCGCGCCCGCACCGCGCTGCGTCCCTCCCTCCCATCGCCGCTTGGAGCTCCCGTGCCGCCCCGCGCCCTTCCCTCCCGTCGTCACTCGGAGCTCCCGTGCCGCCGCCGCCGCTTCCCTTGCCGCGTCGTCGTCCCGTTGCAACGCACGGGCATTTTTGCCAGTGGTTATATAAAGAAAGTAGTGTTTCTACTCAAATTTTTATTCTGCTTGGCTATTTTATAGAAAACTCTTTGAGTTTTTTAAAATTAACCCACAGTCCGCCTGGCTATTTTAAAAAAACCCAGTTAAAGAAGAAAAAGGGGGTTATTTTTCAGAAAACCCTTGAGTGTTTATAAAATTAACCCGTAGTCCTAATGTTGAAAAGAAAGAGAGGATTTGGATGAAAAAAAGACCTCCTGCGTCCCTTTCTTCCATCCTCATCCGCGTCGCGCCCCGCGCGATGCCTGCGCCTCTCCTTCCTGTCGCTACTCGGAGCTTCCACGCCACCGCCTGGACCTTTACCCTTCACCTGCTTCCCTTCCTGCGTCGTCGTCCCGTTGCAACGTACGGACATTTTGCTAGTATATATATAAAGTAAGTAGTGTTTCTACCCAAATCTGTCTGGCTATTTTGCAGAAACCCCTTAAGTTTTTTCAAAATTAACCCGCAGTTAGGAGTGGATACCGGCTCGGCTCGGCTCAGCTCAAGTCGGCTCGATAGAGAGCCGAGCCAGGAGGCCGGCTCAACTCGTGAGCCGGCTCGAGCCAGCTTGTTTAGCTCGCGAGCCACTTTAATACAGTGTAATTTATCTGCAAATTACATTTTATTTTTTAGTCTATTAAATATGCAAATATACGATTAAAAAAAGTAAAAAGTGATATATTAAGTCCATAATTAATGTAATAACACTTGTTCATCGATAATTATCCATGCAAATGTAATAATGCAACTAGATTAGATATTATTACTATTATAATCTAAAGCATTAGATCCATATTGATCATTACAAAATCATAAAAAATATTGATTTATTGTCACATCAACAACAAAACAAGCAAAAACATAGCAAAACAAGCAAAAACATTAGGCCCTCCTTTGTACATTGCATCTGGCTCGTTGAGCTCACGAGCAGCTCGCGAGCTGACTCGAGCTGGCTCGTTATAGCTAACAAGCTAAACCTTTGGTGTAGCTCGTTAGCATTTCTCAACGAGCCGAGCCAACCACGAGCCGAACGAGCTAGCGAGCCACAAGTATTTCGTCGGCCCCTACCCGCAGATCCTAATGCTGAAAAGAAAGGAGGACTTGGATAAAAAAGACCCCTTCGCCCTCCCTCCCCGCACCCTCCTCCCGTCCTCATCTGCGCCGCGCCCCGCGTTGCGAGTGCGCTCCTCCCTCCCATCGCTGCTCGAAGCTCCCGCACCCCTCCATGTCATCCCCATCCGTATCGCGCCTCGACTTCACCCGTTACAACACACGGGCACAATTGCTAGAGTGTGTGGCGCGCCTCACGCCCTCCTTCCTGTCCCCATCCGAGCCGTGTCCCACGCCGCGCTGCGCTCCTTCCTCCCATCGCCCTCCTATCGCTGCTCGAAACTCTCGCGTCGCGCCTGCGCCCCTCCCTCCCGTCCCCATTCGCGTCGCGCCTCGACTTCACCCGTTGCAACGCACGAACATAATTGCTAGTGTATGTATATATATACACACTAACTTCCTCAGTTTCATCTATATATGCATAATATATATATCTACCACCCAAACACTCTATATACTCTCGGCTGGCCGTATTAGCGACACAAATATTAACCCTATATAATAACCAACCACGTTACATAACATTTCATAAATGAACTTTATTAAAAGAAATGTTCGAAGACTGTCTTTATCTAATTAATTTGTTGGGTCTCACAAATGATGAAAATAAAATTATTTTTTTTATATTATAAGTCGATTTGACTTTGTCAAAGTCAAAGTTTTTAAAGTTTGATTAAGTAAAATATATTAAATATTAGTTTTAATAAAACTAATTTGGTATTTTAGATGTTGTTATATTTTTTATAAATTTGATTAAAGACAAAATGATTTGTAATATGAAACGGAGAGAGCAGTAATTAATTACTTAATGCACATTAATTAAATTAAATTAAATTAATGAAATGAAATGAGAATCAAAACCAAACTTTGTGCTGGGCCTTTATGGGACTACATTGAGCGCTCGGCCCATTACGAGGAGTTGGCACATGCCCTCCTCTCCTCTCCCCAGCTAGCAATTCGGTGGCGTCTCCGGCCGGCGGCGACTACGCCTGAGACCGACCGGCCGGCGCCGCCGTTGCCACCACCGGAGAAGAATCTGACGACGATGGCCGCATGCGTTTGCTCTCGCAGGACGCTGACGTCGCCGGTGGGTCTGATGAAATGCCTTGAGGCCATCAAGGAGCACGCGTTCGTGGCCTCCCCCTACCCCGTCATCCTCACCCTCGAAGACCACCTCACTCCCGACCTCCAATCCAAAGTCGCCAAGGTATACGCATTTGCCATCACCATCTCTTCTTCTCCTTCTCCTTCTCCTTCTCTTTCTTCTTCCTACTGACATGGCGGCATCGATCGATCAACCTCACCTAGATGATCAAGGAGACGTTCGGCGACATGCTCTATCTATCTGAATCCGAGAACACGGGGGAGTTCCCTTCGCCGGACGACCTCAAGGGTAAGATCATCGTGTCGACGAAGCCGCCCAAGGAGTACCTCCAGACCAAGAACGATAACGACGCCGACGAGGCCGGCGTCTGGGGCGAGGAGATCACCGACGACAAGGTGGCTACGGCTGCAGAAGAGAAATGCACGGCGGAGGAAGCCGTCGTCGACGAGGAGCAGGAGGCCGAGACGGACAAGAAGACGCAGCAGGGGGTGGACAACGAGTACAGGCGCCTCATCGCCATCCCTCTGACAAGAAGAAAGCACGACATGGATCAGGACCTCAAGGTGGATCCCGACAGGGCGACGCGCCTCAGCTTGGGGGAGAAGGCCTACGAGAAGGCCATTGTCACCCATGGTGCTGACATCATCAGGTCATCCAGCTCAACTCACTCACATGTGTACAGCTTATTCTGAACTGAACTCTGTGTCTGAGTCTGACAGTGTTAGTGTTGTTCTTGTTCTTGTTCAGGTTTACACAGAGGAACTTGCTGAGGATATTCCCCCGGTCGACGCGCATTACATCTTCTAATTACAATCCTTTGATGGGTTGGAGGTATGGAGTCCAGATGGTAGCAGCAAACATGCAGGTAACTACTGCAATCATGTTACTCTTTTTTCCCAAAATAAGTTTATTTTTCATCCATCACATATATACAATACAAAATCAAAAGACCAGAATACCACATCTTAATCAAATCTCAATATAATTATTTTTCATTTTATTTACCTCCAATGCATTTATTCCACACTTCCATAAATCCAATGGAATGATTACTCAAAAATAACTTATTGTGAGACAAATAAAAGGAGCTAAAATGAACTTATTCTAGGACGGATGGAGTATTTCTGTCACACTCTTAATAATGATCTTATTCTGCATGATAAGCACACGAGTCATCATGTTTTCTTCTTCAGTTCAGCATTACAATTGTATTACATATAGTGGAGTAATATTGTATTTAACAAATCACTACTTATTTTGAACTAGTGAACTGAGATATCCTCCTTGCAGAGTTGCACTTTCAAGGATTGTAGCAAGGAAACATCTTTTTGTGTCTTTTTTCTATAAAAGGAAATCCAGTCTAGTACAAGGAAAGCACTGAATCATTAAAAGATTCACCCAATTTGATCTGAGCTATCTGCACCATTCATGTACAGGGCCATGGAAGAAAACTATGGCTAACTCAGGGGATGTTCCGAGCAAACGGGGGTTGCGGATACGTGAAAAAGCCTGATATTCTGATGAACAAGGCTCCAGATAAACTGTTTGATCCTACATCCAAACTACCAGTAAAGACAAGACTAAAGGTGAACCAGATAAAAACTAATTACTACTACCTTTTATTACCTGAACCTTCTCAACTTAGAATCCCAAATGTGCTACCATTTTTCATATCTGCTACAGTAACTGAAAGTCTGTAACCCTGTGTCAATGCTACAAAATCTGAAGGTGACGGTGTACATGGGAGACGGATGGCGATTCGACTTCCGCAAGACGCATTTCGACAAATGCTCACCCCCAGATTTCTATGCAAGGGTTAGCATTATGATCAAATCTCATGTAGTATACTACATATCCATCGAATCAATCGATTACCTATAAGATGTTCTGAAACTCTGGATGAGCTGTGCCAGAGAAGCAAACTCTGAATGTTCGGTTCAGACATGGCTAATGACTGACAAGAAAAAAAAACTGAAAACTGCAGGTGGGCATAGCCGGAGTAGAAGCGGACACGAGGATGGAGCAGACGAAGGTGAAGATGGACACGTGGATTCCGGCATGGGATCACGAGTTCGAGTTCCCGCTGAGCGTGCCGGAGTTGGCGCTCCTCCGGGTGGAGGTGCACGAGTCCGACAACCACCAGAAGGACGACTTCGGCGGGCAGACGTGCCTGCCGGTGTGGGAGCTCCGGCGAGGGATCCGTTCTGTCAGGCTCTGCGACCACAGTGGCGAGCCCCTCCGCTCCGTCAAGCTCCTCATGCGCTTCGACTTCACCTGACTACTCCATCTTTTTCTTCGTTTTCTTCATCATCGTCGTCGTAGTAATAGTTTCATGTATGATATCACGAGGGATGAGGCATTGCTAGTACATAAAATTCAGAACTTTTTTTTAGAAAAATATGGTTTTTGTGTGAAACTGAAGGTGTGATTGTACATTTTGTACGTACCTTGTTGTTGTTGATGTTGTTATTGATTAATAAACGTGTTAATAAAAGAGGGAAGGGTTCTTTTAATTTGAAGGTGTTGCCATTGATTACATGTTGGTATTGAGCCGCAAATCATTGTTAGGAATCACTGACAAAGGCCAATTAGGTAGGTGTTTATTGATTTTCTTGTTCATGGTACAAGACCTCTACCTTTCAATTTATGCTGTGCAATTGTCTTTGATCTACAAGTAGCCAAGTCCAAGATAGTTTGGAATCCAATTCAATGCTGAAGCGGCATGCATGCTAGGGTAATGTTTTTTTTTTTTTGCTTGCCATGTAGATGAGGTTGACCACGCGTCGAGCAGACTAAGTCCAAGTTTAATAGTATTAATCTTGCGATTTCAAAACGTAAGTAAAAGGGAAGATAATTGCTGCATAAAATCTATGAGGACAGGAAAAGATGGATCTTTTTAAGGTGATTCTAGCGTGTGGTAAACGTCATTTAGGACATATGGTTTTAGAGTTTTAAACAAAACAGAAATGTCAATTGTAAACGTCATTTAGCACATCAGGCTATCTGAGGGAAGCTGGGATTATCTGACATGAATATTGAGGCCTTTTCATCAAGATAGCTGGTAAGAATGATGTTTTTAGTGAAGTGAAAGATAATTTAATTAGAGCAGAGGATGTTGTGATGTACTCCTACTAGCCTATTTTCTGAAACGAAAAGGTTGGTTTATTTGGAATAGAAGAAGCTGATCTGATGAAAAGTAACAGATGATGGAAAAGAAAGAAACTCTCCTTTGCAGTTGCAGTACCATTCAATCTTACGTTTTCAACGTCAAATTCCAGCCCTCTTGACTTTCTGAATGCATTGAGCCGGTCAGACATGGCATGCTGAAACTGAATAGTAGAAGAAGAAGACAACATTGCCAGCCAGAGATAATTCTAGTCTGCTACTACTACTTCATCTCCTTATGAAAAGTATTAGTAGTAGTATAAATTCATGTTTCTATGGAGACTTGGAAGCTGTATCAATTGTCGGTACCAACCGTTCTCAACTCTGAAGTTGATGTGTTCCACTGCATCACCACCACTAATTCATATGAACTCCATTTTCGTTGGCCAATCTTGAATCTTCCATCCATGTTGAAACCGTGCTTCCTGTGAGGTAACACAGCGGATTAATCATGCGAGATAAGAAGTTCATCAGAGGATTAGTCGTTTCTTCAGTACAGCAAGGTTTTTTCTGAGTAAGGTTTCTGAAATTTTCCAGTGAAGAAGAGGATGTCCACCCAATTTCTAGAACCTGAAACCATATTCTGATGGCAGAGTTCCAACGATCCTGACGCGGTTGGCGCACCAATCAATGATGGCCAGTTTCTGAAATGCCAAGATTCATTCATAGCCTAGAGGAGTTGAGAAAAGGGATTCCATATGCCATTGTTAAGATGACAAGTAGAGACAACAAGTGGTACTTGTAACGTGTAGAAAGGATTCCTGCCTGGATCATGAGAGATTCCAACCAAGACTGGTTGTAGTGCCTGCATTTGCACGCAATTCAGGACCAGTGTTACTCTGACCTGCTCTTCATTCTTCAGATTTCAGAGTTCTTATGCATGTTAATTCTTGGGTTAATCCTGCTAGCTTTGTTTGTAGTACTAGTACTCATGTATTAATATGCTGTGCTGGGGTGTTCATCAATCATCAATACTACTAGTTAGTATTGAGTGAGATGCTTGGACAAAATAATAGTTAACCAACTACTCCATAACTAACTCTCTTGATATAAATAGAGGATCATTCAGTGTGAGTGAGGTGTGAACGAATAGTGGGAAACGATCATAGAAAAGAAAGCAACATCCATCATCTTAATCTGTCACCATTCATGTGAATCGAAGTGCAACAACAACAACCCGGAATTGAAAGACACCCAAAGTTCCTGCTGCTCCATCGATCGAATCCTGTATATATTTATACAGTACAACCTGCAAGCTGATATCTGCATGTCTGTATTTCACTGAACTTCTGATCATATATATTCAGAACTAATCATATGCGTATTCCATGTCCAAATTTTGAAATTACATCCTACTATATATCCATGTCAAATAGTATGATCACGTAGATATATCTAATCTTAGAATTGATGGTCTTCAATACTACTTGCAATCTTTTTCTTATGAATGTGTGTGTTTGGTTGTGTTCATCTTAACTATATAAGTTGGGAGTATTATCAAGGCAACCATACCAATATAATTATAAGCAGTTTTTTTCCAAAAATATTATAGACCATCATCTAGTCCCAGTACCACTACTAATCTAGTCCTGACTTGGACTCTCAACGATCTAACCTTGTTGTATTTGACTGCTTTGACCGTTGACCCAGTTGACCGGAGAAGGTTCCACGCGCCGTCCACGTGGCACTTCCTGTGCCGTCGGATCCATGACCGTACACAAACACAAGCTGGAAAACCGGCATGTAGCTTGCCCTTAATTTCTTCCATGGCTAAACAAAAGTTCAAAGCATGGAAAAGCCGGTCTAGGCACTACATCCTCATGTATCAACAACTAATCAAGCATGCAAAAGGCATGTCATTAACAGTAATACTATTAGCTAGTAACTGATCATGTGGAAGTCAATGTTAGTTCTGATAGTTCGTAGCAGCCACAGCTGCATGCAAAAGTCAAACGATCAGGTGAAGAACTGGCTCACTAATCTCACACGCACGTGTTAGGAGAGAACTAATTACTACTGGTAGAATTAAGCTGCCATACCATAATAATTCTATTGTTAGAGCAGTGATCGACTTGGTCAATGATTTTTCGGCGCGAAATCAGTTATGACAATCGTCAGGTTTATACTCTGACCAGCTGAAATAATTAAATATATACTCCAGTAGCTAATCAGCTTTAGTAATTTAGTATTATAATCCAAGAACATTACTAGATTGGTGTGTATACCATGAATCCAATTTGGGCTCCTTCAGAATCCAAAGGTTTTTTTTAAGGAATTGGTAGGATACGAATCCCTTGAAAGATTGCCTACATACTTCTTTGGAACAAAGGAACAAGCCGTTTGAAATTACTGTGAAATGACCAAATCTATACAAATTTTAAAAGAAATCTACCATAAGCCCCAAATCTATACAAGCACTTTGTGCAAATTTAGTTCTTTTTCCAAGCTTTATTTTTTCCTTTTACTTTTCAGTCGGAGCGAGAAAGGAAAAGAAGATGGAACAAAACAGAACAACTGTAGGTCATACAAACTGCTGCCTTCAGTATGTTTCTTCAGCGTATGTTTGGTTCGAGGGCAAAAGTAATGGGTCATTAGTAATTGATTAGCGATAATTAATATATTTTATTGTTAATTTGTAATTAACAGTGTTGATCGATATAATTAGTCTATTTTATATTATTGATTAGTATTATTTATGACACGATTAATAATAACTAACCCACGTTATTATTAATTAATAATTTACTTGTTTTTATTATATCTATCTCGTTCCACTCAACCAAATGATATCACCCTATCTCTAAATATATGAATGGTCTACACACTTAGTTTTTTTTTTAAAAAAATTAACTTCTAGCTACGAACCGGTTTTTTTCGATGAAAGAGTACGCTGGATTTGGAGAGAACAATGATAGCATTGCCTGCAATCGTACACAATTTATTCAGTGCTTTTTGACCAGGGAACAGTATCGTTAGTAGTAGTACCATATCAGTATTTTAGGTTGTCACTGATTACGCTGTCATGTTATATTATTACTACGTGTTTGGAACATGCCTTTTTGACCTTTACCTGTACATTAAGCATTTGTAAAAAGTTGATTATCATTATAGCATGAATAGTAGTCCAGTCAAAAGCCGAAGCAATGGCCATATACCACTACAAAATACCAACTTCAGCGACTAGTACTCCTTTTTACCACTAATTCTACTGATTAGGTACGATGATTCATATTTGATGACTACTTATAAAAATTACTTTTCACCATTATATATAAACTAAGAAACATACATGCGCACACGCCCACACAGTCGTGGATCTAGCTGTCGGGATGATCGGACGGCCACGGGAGCTCCACCGTTATAGAACTTTGTTGTTAATTGGAGTAACAAAAATACTTATAAAATTTTTGCTAAAAACTAAAAAAAAACAGTTTGTTACCCGAGCTTGAAGGTGTTGCTGGCTTCGTCACTGTCACTACGTATGCACATTCACCGGTTCACCACATAATTCACACTCAAAGACGACGGTATGGATACCGGCGGTAAATCGTTAACCTCGTTAAAATTCTATACACATATTTTATTACCGCTGTAATTTGCAAACAAAGAGAAAACTGGCTAATTCAGTAGCCTAACACAATCTTTCGCTTTGTGTTTCCTCCAGCTAAATAAACACGTGCTTTCGATAGCATATTCCAACTCAAGCAGAGTATGATACTGTTATTGTTAATAATAATAGTATTTTGAAGATTTGTTCATTTACAGTATGGTATTTTGGTTGTTTTAAAATAGATGCAGTGGTTGTAACTTATTTATTTTTGTATGAAGGGAGTATCAAAAATGACAAAAAATATTTGACCGTAGCGATTGTGGTGGTACGACTGACTGACATACTCCTCGGAAGCGGTGGTGCCTCGAAACGTTCATCCAACGCACTGTTTTTTGTACGCAGTCCAGCCTGGCAGCCGACGCGTCCGTCCGGCGACTCGGTTTGACCCACCCAGTCGCGTGTCGCATCGCGGCAACGACGCGGCCCCGAACCAAACCAGTCCAACCAACCGGACCGGACCGGACTCAAACAAGGGAATCGTCTCGGTCGGTTTTGGGTTCACGGTTAAAACCCAACGCGGTCAGGTCGCGACCCGCGGCCACGCGGCCACGCGTCTCGTCGTCTTCTTTTCCGCTTCCCCTTTTCCACGCACTTTAATTTGAGCAATTTAATCCGCGCCTTCCTCAAGTCTCCCCCTCTCTACCACGTACACCTCCCTCCCCGCGCCGCCGTACACGACTCCCGATGAGATGACGGCCACCGCCGCCGTCGCCGCCCGCCTCATCCAATGACCCGCCTCCTCCTTCTCCTCCTCCTCCTCCTCCTCCTAGCGGCAGCATCCGCCACCGTCGCCGCCTCCACCGTCGCCGTCGCCGCCGGCCCCATCGCCTGTGCCGTCGAGGAGGGAACCTCCACCGTCTACTGCGCCTCCGCGAAAAACTCATCCTCCGCCGCCGCCGTCGCGCCGTTCGTCAGCTTCTCCCAGGTGTCCGGCGGGGGCGGGGCGTTCGTCTGCGGACTGCGGGTCGGGGGACGCGCGCTCTTCTGCTGGCCGGCCGCGGCGCCGGCCCAGCTCAGGCGGGTGTACAACGGCCCGGATCAGCTTTCGGAGCTCGCCGTCGGCGGCGGCCACGTCGCGGCGTACGACGCGCGGGCGCGGGTCGTACGATGGTGGCGTGGCGGGGACCGCTTCCCTGTCCAGGTCGGGGGTGGGTTCGCCTCCCTTGTCTCCGGCGACGATTTCACCTGCGCGGTGGAGACCAATACCTCCGCCGTTCGGTGCTGGGGCCCGCGCGGTAGCGCCGTGGAGGCGGGTTTTCTCAACGTCTCCATCTCCACCCTCGCCGCGGGAGGTTCCCGCGCCTGCGGGGTGAGGAAGAGCGGCGGCGGCGTGCTCTGCTCCGGATCCGGCTCCGCCGGCAGCGCGCTCGCGCCGCGCGAATACCTGTACGTCGACGGCCTGGCCGTCGGCGACTCCCACGCGTGCGGGCTCCTCCGGCCTAACAACACCGCCGAGTGCTGGAGCCTCGGGGGCGCCACCACTACGCTCTACTCCCCGGCGTATGGCACGGCGTTCGAGTTCCTCGTCGCCGGCGGTAACCTCACCTGCGGCCTCGTATCCACCAACTTCAGCTTGCTCTGCTGGTCGACCGAGGGCTTAGTGGCGTCGGAGGTGAAGCTGCCGCCGATTCTCCCCGGCGTCTGCGTCTCCGACAACAGCTCGTGCAAATGCGGCGTGTTCCCGGACTCCGGGAGGTTCTGCAAGGTCTCCGGCGACGTGATCTGCAACAGGTTCTGTGACACGTCACCGCCGTCTCCTCGTACACCGTCGCCGCCGCCCTCACCGCCGGCGGCTCCAAGCTCGAGACGCGGTGTGTCCAAAGGCTGGATTGCGTTCGCCGTCGTCGGCGCGGTGGGCTCCTTTGCGGGGCTCTGCTCCATCGTGTACTGCCTCCTCTTCGGCTTCTGCAGCCACAAGAAGGTGCACAACTCCGTCCAGCCCAACATCGCCAGCAACAACAACAACGGCGGCGGCGGCGCCGCCGCAGCTGTGGGCAGCGGCGCGCCGAGCCCGTACGGCTCGCCGAACGGGTCGCTCGGCCGGTTACGGCGGCAGCTGTCGCGCGTGATGACGCGGCAGCGGAGCGGGCCGTCGTCGTTCAAGGACCCCGCCGAGGAGTTCACCTTCGCGCAGCTCGCGTCGGCGACCAAGGACTTCGCGCTGGAGGCCAAGATCGGCGAGGGGAGCTTCGGGACAGTGTACCGCGGCAAGCTCCCCGACGGGCGCGAGGTCGCCATCAAGCGTGGCGAGTCGGGGCCGCGCGCCCGCAAGTTCCAGGAGAAGGAGACGGCGTTCCGGTCGGAGCTAGCCTTCCTCTCGCGGCTCCACCACAAGCACCTCGTCGGCTTCGTCGGCTACTGCGAGGAGAACGACGAGCGGCTGCTCGTCTACGAGTACATGAAGAACGGCGCGCTCTACGACCACCTCCACCCCAAGCCCGGCTCCGGCATCGGTGGCGCGCCGTCCCCGTCGCCGGTGGCCACGTCGTGGAAGCTCCGCATCAAGATCCTGCTCGATGCGTCCCGCGGCATCGACTACCTCCACTCGTACGCCGTGCCGCCGATCATCCACCGCGACATCAAGTCGTCGAACATCTTGCTCGACGGCAGCTGGGTGGCGCGCGTGTCGGACTTCGGGCTGTCGCTGATGGGGCCGGAGACGGAGGAGGTGCAGCACCTGTCGATGAAGGCCGCCGGTACGGTGGGGTACATGGACCCGGAGTACTACGGCCTCCACCACCTCACCGTCAAGAGCGATGTCTACGGCTTCGGCGTCGTCATGCTCGAGGTGCTCACCGGGAAGCGCGCCATCTTCAAGGAGGCCGAGGGCGGGAGCCCCGTTAGCGTGGTGGACTACGCCGTGCCCAGCATCGTCGCCGGCGAGCTCAACAAGGTGCTCGACGGCCGCGCGCCGGAGCCGAACGCGCACGAGGCCGAGGCCGTCGAACTGGTGGCGTACACCGCGGTGCACTGCGTGCGGCTGGAGGGGAAGGACCGGCCGGCGATGGCGGACATCGTAGCCAACCTCGAGACGGCGGTGGCGCTCTGCGAGGACAGCGCCGCTGGCGGCGGCGGCGGCGCGACCGGCCTCGGCAACAGCTCGTCCAGCGCCAGCCTCTCCATCACGTCCATGGAGTTGAGTAGGATGGATTGATTGAGATCAGTAGCTTCCCTAATTCAAATCCAGAGTTTCAAATTGTGATTAGCCCGGGAAGGAAATTTAAAATTTGTTGTTTTACTTCATTTTTTCTGGGAGAACATGAATTGTGTGATTCTCTCACACATTTTGTTCATGGTGGCTGTACATGATTGAATTGAACTGATTTATCTTTTCATAGATGAGAAAAATTCTCTCTTTTTTTCTACAAACATTCAACAAGAAACCAACCACATTGGTTTCATTTAATTCTTTCGATAATGGAAGCGTAACTATTCTTTCGATAATGGAAGCATAACTTCTGGCCTTTGCAATTCAATGCTCCAATTTATACATACAAAATTCATGTCTTCCCTACATCGTCCTAGACGCAACGAACATAATTTGACATTGTATATCGAGTTTGAAATTTCACATGTGAAGTTTCAACAAATTGCATGTGAATCGAAGAGAGCAGTTGGGTGGTTTGGTTCTTTCTCTCTCTCTGCATTCACATCGGTTTGGTCGTCGATCCTGTACTCTTCCATGATCAATATGTACTCTTCTTCCTTGATCATTATGCAACCCGGTAATCATGATGGGAAGACCATTAGTTTAGCAGCAGAGCAAATGCCATTAATCAATTGTGAGCTGAATTTGTTAGGACACTCAACTCAACAAGATGCTGTACATTTAGAGTGACAAAACTCCTACTAATCTTCAGAGAATAGTTTTATTAGGGATTATATTCGCACCATTAGGCCCTAGCAAGCTGTAGTGCCGACAAATGATGGTTTGCTCCATGCTATGTCCACATTTCATAGAGAGGTAGTAGTATATTATATTAATACAAATGCATAGGAATTAATTACTGTGATCTTTATCCATGACATAGCACATTATGGTCCTAGCTTACACAACAATGCATTTAAATTGCATTTTGTCCATACAGGAATAAGAGAGGAGAAGAACAGAGAAGAAAATGGTCGCATCTATATGGTTGGTGAAACAAATCCTTAGTCTTGTTGCTTTAAATAGCATTTTAGCTTCAATTCTAGATCTATCTACTACTATCTAATCTAGCTATCCCCACATTTTATGCCCATCATGCTTGAAAAGAAAAGAAAAAAATAATCATCTTTTGTTTTTCTCCCAAAGACTCAACATATCTTGAAATGGATAGTGGAGCAGGTCAAAGAAGATGCATATGGTGCTGAAATTTTCACAAAGCAAAATAAAGCTGATATGTTTGTCAGTGAAATGTAAAGGTTAGCATCTAATGATTGAGGAAGAACAATCATTTGATTTGAGTATGCAAAAGCTTGTGCCCTAACAGCATTCCCCCTGTTCAAAAAAAGAAGAAGCAGAGATGTACTGAAGAAAAACAGTCTCATCAGATTATGGCTCACTGAACCTGTAGAAACCACAAACAACAAAATGCCTAATCTCTGATGAATTCTTGCTGATAATATCACTGTCAGGACATATGATCAATTAGCTTGGTTTTGCCATCACCAACCATGTCACTTTTCATTTGGCACTCACCTTAATTAATTAATCTATTGTAAGGTATGGGAACACATGACCTTTTCTTTGCAAGCAGCACTGCAGCCATGCTGGATTGCATTATATAATATTAATCTTTTTAGCTTGTAAATTAGCCTTCACTTTACACAGAGCTACTAGCAAAATGAGTAAGAAACAGCTGGGCATGTCAAATGAAATAATGCAGCCGACTTGAGGCGGCCAAAAGTGATTCAGCAGAAAGCTCAAAAGAGGTTGTGAAAATGAGCTTTGACGAAACTTATGCCTTTCCATTGTCGTGAGCTCATGATTCTGCTTTTGCTGATGGATGCATTTGAATAGCCGAAATCGAAACTTCACTTCGTCACCTAGATTAGTTTGATGGATTATAAGAGAAGGTTATCTGAATTCTGGAGATGTCTTTTCCAGCTCAAAAGTATTTTTTTTGACCATTTTCTTTCTTACCTAAGATTGTTTTTAGCACCAATCATATGGTTTTTATCTTAATCATATGTTTTTCAATCATACTTATCCATGATGTTCCTGCAGACTTTTAAAAGTTTTCTTGAAAGGATCTTGAAAAGTTTACTAAGCGTTAATTTCTAAGTGGGCTGCATATGGCCTTATGGGCCATGATTTTTTGACTGGTTGGTGATGTTTAAGGCCCACAGATGATTGTGTCCAGTGGGGCATTTGGGTCCATGTTGTATAGATAGTTCCATTGCCTATCTATCTCTGTTTTAATCCTCCTATCAATTGTGTCTGTGCGTTGTAACGGGTGAAGTCGGGACGCAGCGCGAATAAAGACGAAAGGGAGGGGCACAGGCATAGCGCGGGAGCTCCGAGCAGCGATGGGAGGGAGGGGCGCAGGCATGGCGCGGGACGCGGCACGGCGTGAATGGGGATAGGAGAGAGGGGCGCAGGGAGGGAGAGGCGCAGGAGGTCTTTTTTTTATCCAAGCTCTACCTTTTTTTCAGCATTGAAACCGCGGGTTAATTTTATAAACACTCAAGGTTTTTTTGCAAAATAGTGAGATGGTCAAGGGCTTTTTAGCTTTTTTTAAAATAGTGAGATGGACAAAAATTTAATTTTAGATAAAAATACTACTTATAGATAGGTATAGATTCTTATTTAGGCAAATAATAAAGAGCACTCCTATTTTTCTCTATTGATCAAATTTTGACATCGTTCAGGTTCAAACAAAAATAGTGAAACAAGTGAAGTGGTTTGACATTGCTTCCAAGACTGACAAAAGTATAGTACAAAATAAAGACTAGCCAAACTATCAAAGCTTTTTGTTGGTTCCAAGTCAATGGTCCACAATTGCAAAATGATTTTTTTCTGATATAATTAATTGATTAGAGCAAAATATTTTTAAAATATATATTTTATTTTGTTATTCCCTAATATTTTGAAATTCTAACCGGATATTATCGTATAAATATAAACATTTAATATATACTAATCCACCATTTTAACTTAGTACGTCCGTCCCAAAATGAAGCTATTTATAATACATACAGTACCTCGTCATAAAAAATATCTTTATATATATTTTCAAACATTATAACTAATTAAATCATATTATATTTATCTCTAGTTATATTTAAAAGGGAAAACTGAGGGTATAAATACAGACCCATGAAGAGAGGGAACAGGTCAAGATAGATTATAACAAACCAATACAAGCTTAGACAAACTTAATACGGAGCCATAAATACCGACATGAGAGATCTAGAGCTATTTTTAATCTCGCCGAGTTCATATTTGAGGAAGAAAATTACACTACCATTCGACTACGTGTGAGAGCTCTATGCCATCAAGCCAACAAAGACTAGATTAGATCATCCCAATTTTTGTACTCGTGTGATATTAATAATAAAAGCAACATCGGTTTTGGTCAATAGGAGTAGCCCTATTACGTGTTAGTTAAGGGGCCCGAACATGTATAAAAATAATATTTGTCTCTCGTCTTCTTTACCTCAATCTCACATATTCTATGGTTCGAACGTCCCATATACCCTGTAAATACTGTCTTTGGGTATAGCCTATCGACAATATTTTCTCTTTTCATCCAATCAAACCACTTCTCTCATCATTTTCACCCACTCCCTTCATCCCAAAATAAACTTATAGAGTTTGAATTTTGTCTCAAAATAAATCAACTACCTTCTTTACTACCTACCATTGATTCACACATTGATAAATTTTATTACTTCAATGTCCCTCACCTACTAATCCACTAATACAACTTCCTATTAACTGTATTTTGATAGTTTGTCTAAATACTCCTTGGGATGCTTGGTTTTTATCGGGACAAAGGTTCTTAATATCCATGCAACAACTAAAATGTTTCATAATATAAAGTGTGTACGCAATGCATACAATTAAAGTAACTTACCTTCACTAAATTATTATTATTATTTAAATCCTTTCTTTAAGATTTTTAATTTTATTATATGCATGCATTATATTTGATGTTATTTTATTTTATCATAATTATTTTAAATTTGAAGTCTTATGTAATTTTAATATATATGTTTTTTTATGTCTTCACCGATGCCTATTGTCCCAAGACACTTGAAATACTAAACATGTTTGTGCGAGTGATTTGGATTTAATTTAATTTAATTTGAATATCAAAGGTGAGTTTTTTATTCTATTGAAAAATCTATATCTATAATCTATAATACGCGCGGCGTGAGTGGATGGGGACGGGAGGAGAGGCGCGGGCGCGACCAGCGGAAATTTTGGGTAGAAATCCTCTTTTCAGCATTGGGACTGCGGATTAATTTTATAAACACTTAAAAAGTTTTCTACAAAATAGCCAGATGTAAAAAATAACACTACTTGCTTTATAGCTTTATATAGGTAGTTATAGATTAGGATGATTAAAATTAAGAGCTGATAATGTGTTTTTTGTTTTTTGGTTAAGGGTGATAATAATTTGGAACGCAGGGGGTATTGATGATGTCCCTTACAGTATCTTTATTAGTAATTTGTACTAAATACTGGATAAAACGGTGGAGTGGCAAATCAAAACAGACATAAATTTATCTTTGTCGAACGAAAAAAGGAAAGCGAAAACCCTCTTCTTCTTCTTCTTCTTCTTGGCTGCAACCTCCTACCAATCTATAGTTGCAATCTAGAGAGACAGTCGCCGTCGCCGCCGCCGTCGAATCGAATCAACAGCGATGGGGTTGGACTACTACAAGGTGCTCGGCGTGAGCCGCGGCGCCACCGACGACGAGCTCAAGAAGTCGTATCGCCGCCTCGCCATGAAGTACCACCCCGACAAGAACCGCTCGCCGCACGCCGACGACTCCCTCTTCAAGCAAGTCTCCGAGGCCTACGACGTCCGTACACCTCCTCCTCTCCCCTCGCCGCAGCCACCAAAGACCCCACCTTTCTCACAGTCTCTTCTGCCGTGCAGGTGCTCAGCGACCCGCAGAAGCGCGCCATCTACGACCAGTTCGGCGAGGACGGCCTCAAGGCCGGCGCGCCCGCGCGGACCTCCTCTTCCTCCTCCACCCACGGCGGCGGCGGCTTCCGCTTCAGCCCGAGGAGCGCCGAGGAGATCTTCTCGGAGATGTTCGGGGGCGCATTCGGCGGCGCGGGCCCCCGCACCCCCGGCTCCGGCGCCGGCATCCCCCATGGCTTCCCGGGGTTCGGCGGCTCCCCCCGGGCAGGGGAGACATCGGCACCGAAAGCGCCGGCGATCGAGCGGCAGCTGGCTTGCAGCCTGGAGGACCTCTACAGGGGCGCCACCAAGAAAATGAAGATCTCTAGGGATGTCCTCGACGCCACTGGGTGAGACGGATTCCTTTTTTTTAATTCTATTCAAATCGTTATTGCTTAGAGTTCCTTGTAAACATTGGCATTGTTGTTAATTTGTTGTAAATTTGTGATCTTGGTAACCAGATCTTCTTTCCTCATAGCATGCACCTACTAGTTCTAGCCTGCCATTGTGGATAATCTAATTTTAGCCTGCTATTGATTTGTAGATAATCCTGTTGCTCTAGATTTTACTCCAGACGAGTAGCCTCATTGCGGAAAGACCTAAAGAGGAACCCTTTTTGCTCTAGTTGTTCTTCTATCATGCACCAGATTAGCGGCCTCATCGCAATTGCTGATTAGTTGGTGAATGGCAGCAGTAGGAAAAACGAAGAATTAGAGAGTAAGATAGTTTGAGGGAAGAGGAATTTGATAGGGGATCAAGAATAGTACACGAGAGGAGACATGAGAGAAGGTGAGAACATTGCAATAGCTGCTTAGCTTGTATGTTCGCTCCATTGAGATTACATAAAAATGTGCAATCATTAGTGTGCTTCAATCCATACTTTTATTACTTCTGTTGAGTATAGCCTCTTCGATCCAACTTTTGAACAATATAGTGCTATATTCTGACGATAACTGATATGACCAAACCCTAGCTCTTTGGTGTGGCTCCATGTGACCAGATGGAAACTTTGTATTTAGATTTAACCTTGAGCTCCACACATGATTCATGTGTAGCTGGAAATAGATTACTTCGGTAACGGAGGAATGCTTTTATAGTCTGTATTTATTGTAAAATGCATAAACTGTTCCACATTGAGAAATCCGATCTACATCCAGCTTAGCATGCTGCTAGTGCCCTCTTGTGTTATGATTTGTTTGAGATAATAATAAATTCTATCTTTGCAACCTTTCCAGCTTCATAAGGATTCCTTCTCAATAAACACTTCGTGATATTGCAGAGACCACATAATGTGTAAATATGAAAAAAATATAACATTTGTTTTTTTGTGCACCCTGTTTGCCTTTTCTGGTACTGTTTGTAACCAATATGTCAATATTCGTCAACTAATGTACTTGCTGACAAAAAAATATATTATTTCCACTTTGTCGTCTAATGATAGCTGGTGTGGCAGTTGACAATTGCCTCCTTGCCAAGGCCGTTATGTGATGGATATTTTTTTTAATGTTCATAGCTTATATTTTTTCTGCAATTAGGGGTCCTATTGAAATTGGATCTTGGAGGGTTTAACTTTAAGAGTGTTGGGTTCCTGGGCATAATTAGCTTGTGTGCTAAGAAGCCCACATAATTTGCTTGTGTGCTAAGAAGCCCAGTCCACAGATTACAAATAGGATGCATATCATAATGTTCAGAGGCATGCATAGTTTGGTGATTGGGCTTTATTGTTGTGGACTAATGGTATGATTTAATGGTCACCATCGGAGATAGAAAATTGCCATTAATTTCAGCATTCAGAATAGATGTATTGTGGTGCTGTGTTTACTTGTCTATTTACAGTGGTTGTGGCCATTAGCTCTGAGGTATTTTACATATACTCTGTACTAGTTTTGACTCAGGCATACTTATGACTATGAGAGCACCTGAACAATATATATTACTCCTTTTAAATTGAAGCTTAGTGCACATTGTTGACATAGAAATTTTGTCTTCACTAACACTTTAGGGTGTTGGTTTCTTACTCTGTCCTCTAAGTATGCAAATATGGTCCATTGGGACCTGTAATGGAAATATGGCCAGGTACGAGATGACTTGCCTACTATGAAACAACATTCTCCGTGTTTGTTTTAATGAGTCTGGTGCAGCAGTACAGGAAATTTACCGTTTGTTATGTCAGTTTTATGACAATTTTTGTAATTGTCATTCCACGTAGCAATTATTTTCAAGTCCTTGAGTCCATTGTCTTCTGAAAAAAGTAGAATAAAAACTAATAGCAGACATAATGGTTCTTTGGAAAACCAAAGCTTAGACAAATGACTAGTACAGTTTTTTTTGGCCTTGTTAAGAACTGGTGTGGTGATTTGTAAATAAAGATAATATGACCTTATATATTGGGCATCTTGATGATTATTAGTGTTTGGGCTATAGTGATGTCATGGATAAATCTGCGTATTTGTTTATATCAAAGCTATTACAGTTTGTGGCATGTCTGCATGGATAAGGTTTCATAATTGATTATGCCAAGGTGTAATGACATTCTATGATTTTCTGAAACTTCAAATTCTTCTTTGCCGTAAAAGGAGCTTTGACTTTTCGGGAAAAGGGTAGGCCTATTATTTCCATGTCCTTTTTACAAAATGTTTCTATGTTTTTGTGCAGGAAACCAACGAACCTGGAGGAGATCCTGACAATCGATATTAAGCCCGGATGGAAGAAGGGTACAAAGGTAACTTTTCCCAAGAAAGGCAATGAGAAACCTAACATCATACCATCAGACCTAGTGTTTATAATAGAAGAGCGGTCACACACCAGATTCAAGCGAGACAAGGACGACCTTATTTACACGCATAAGATCTCGCTCGTGGAGGCTTTGACCGGTTGCACAATCCAACTGACAACTCTGGATGGGCGGAATTTAACTGTTCCAGTGAAGTCCATCGTTAATCCTATTTATGAAGAGGTCGTGAAGGGTGAAGGGATGCCAATCACAAAGGAACCGTCTAAGAAAGGGGACCTAAAGATCAGGTTTCAGATCAAGTTCCCCGCCAATCTAACGTCTGATCAGAAGTCAGGGATCCAGCAACTTATGTCCTAAGCCTTAACTGGTTGTACAATATTGTGAACCTGTGTTTAGTCGTTTGTTTAGCAGTTGGGAATACATTGAGAGGGCTTGATCACAATTGCTGAATGTACAATCACCGCATCGGTGCAAGTATTGTAGAACATGTTTGCATTGGTATTTCCAACATTACTCCAATTGATTGCCAACTGCTAACAGAGTAGCAGCAGTTCATTCTGTCAATGTGTTCAGCTTCATTGTGGAAAAGCAGATTTTCCTTCCTTGAAATATCCTAATGTTCCTTTGTTTCTTTCTCCTAGCTCAACACTTGTACATATTGAGATTTCCAGGTGCATATACTTGTTACTGGACAAAAGTAATCCTTGGGTCATATCTCAACTTCTCTTGGCTATTTCCTGAAAATTACTCCTGCCATTTTGTCATATGCAGTGTTCTAGCCAGGTCTGATCCACAGATACATTCAGTGAGGCCTCATCCACAGAAATAGTAAAAGCAATGAAAACTCTGCTCAATCAGCAATGAAAACTCTGTTTCAGATGGGAATGCTTTGCTGATATGACATGTAAATTTGCACATGGTGATGATAAGATCCAATGGGTTCCGTAAGTGCTTTCTTGTCAGTACTCCCTCCGATTCTTTGTCATTTTGTAAAAAAATTTAAAGTTTAACCAACTTTATAAAAATATTAACAATATCTATAATACTAAATTAGTTTCATTAAATATATATTTAACGTTGAATATATTTTATAATATGTTTGTTTTATGTTAAAATGTTATTATATTTTTTAAAAAGTGGATAAATATTAAAAGATTTGATTAGAAAAAGTTAAACGGCTTGTAATAACTTAGATAATCTTAAAATTTGATTAAAAAATTTAAAATGAAAAAGGAGCAGTTGCTGCCAGAGATTGACATCAATCTGCTGCTTCAAATGGTGACGACGACGACATGTTGATAAGATTCCAGAAAGTTCCTGTCCGTCGATCCCGTCGATCGATGATTGTTGTCAGTGAAGGATTGCAAGAAATGAAAGCAGGATGGTGATCTTGTTGGACCAGGTTTGTCCGACCGGCCCTCATGAAGCTGACGGCACGTTTTGGAATCCCTTGGATTGCCAATCCCAAATGATCTTATTCAGTTAACCGTATTTAAAAGAGATTTATTTAACATCTAACTTTTAAAGACAATGAAAGTTTTATTAAAATTTTAATTTTCCTTAATCTATAAAGTTGTGAAATTAGTCTTACTCAATCTTCTCCAATGCTTTCTCACGAACAAGCACTGAGAAAGAGCAAAGAGCAGCAAGGTCTTCTGTTTTTCAGGCTGGGTAAGTAAAATTACCCGTTGTAAAAACAAAAAGAAAAACAGTTAGGTCTCATCATCATCATCTTCTCCTGACCGGAATCTCGCCGTCGCCGTCGCCAGTGACACGGCTGGCTCGCCTTTTCTGTCGGTGTTTCTGGCCGGACTCGCTGTCGGAGAGGGAGACAGGAGGTTGAAGAGTTGGTCTGCCGTGTCTGTGTGCTCCACTTTGGCTCAGCAACAGTGCAAAAACAGTGTAGTAACAGTGTATATACTGTTGCAAACACTACAATTTATTTCTTTTTTAAGTAGAAATACTACAGTCTAGTGTGGACTTTTGGGGATTGGAAAATTTCTATGATCACAAACCAATGGTTGAGGACTTTAGGTTGATCCTGGGGAGTTTCCATCATGTTAAATTTATTTATTTTATCGGTTTTGGAGTGTGAGTTTGACTGGTCATGTAGTTTTATCCATTTTGTTTCGTGTGGTTGCTACATATAAGGTTAATTTTAAGAGATATATAGAAAGTTTTTATTTAATAAATTATTTATACTACTTCAGATATTAGTGATGTTGTTGGTTCTATCAGCCATCCATCATCACTGCCAATATAAACTCTTTGATTAGACGATAAAAAATAATTTTATGAAATATGTATCAAGTTAACCTCTAACATTCGACTAATATACAAGTATTATTTTATAATTAAATAATAGAAAATGGTCCAAGATCAAAAACTATTATGATGTCCTTTTTCATTTGGCTAGTATTATATCGTATAACAAAGAAACACAGCTAGATATGAAAGGGTTATTGATCGCTGAACAATAGGCTTAGCTTTGTGTCGGCAATACACAACCAGTAATCAGCATCGACACTATTTTATTTTAGATAATCTGTGACACTTCATTGATTAAGTATCATCAATACAGACAAATCCTTGCATACACTCCGGTGACACTTGACAAAAGATATTACAAGTAGAAGGCTTAGATCGACGAGCTAAAACATGTGCCGCTACATTAGACTGCTGGCGATAAACACGCATGGAGATCGAGATGCACTCAGAAGCAGTCAACGATCCTCTTGATGTCACCGATCAGCCAATCTCTCCTAGCGATCTTGCGTATAGTATCTGAATGAATCTGTTAGATAACCGATGAACAGTCCGGCGCCTATATCAGCAATCGCCACATAGCACGTCGGACAGCTATTGCTTCAGCAAATTATGGGCGAAATAATTCTAGGTATGAGCTCATTGCATGCAAACAAGCAATTATCATTGTGGTCTTCTCAAATCAGCACATTGATCCCCATCTGTCGAGTCGTTTGGAAGATCTCAATATCGGTATTGATCAGCACCATTATTCCTAATAGCGGCGTTCATCTAGAAAGAAGACCTAGAAGCATTCCAAGGTTTAGAGCGGTGCTGCAAAATCATGTCGACATAAGCTAGAGCTTTTTGAGCCACACGGTCAGGATGAATTGAGGCATTGTTGTTCTTGACATCATTTAATTTCTTGCTTCCAATATGTGCCTCATAGTGAAAGCAAGGGCCGTATGTTGGACGCTTCAGCCTCTCATCTATAAATCAAAGATCCATTGCCTAATACTAGTATTTCTTTAAGCTCCTCGATCTTTTGTGCGATTTGATATCGAACTTGCATGCATTTGATTGATTCCCAAACAGCTTAATCAAACGGGCAGAATAGAAACAAATGTTTTTCGATTCTGCCATCTCTCCCAAAGAAAATGCAGCCATCAGTTGAGGGGATGTGTCTCCGTCTCAGTTGGAAATAAGTTCACTACGGTGACGTTGATATTTTCATATTATTTTATAGGTAAATTTTATGTATATATATATATATAAAATAAATATGTAAGGGAGAACAGGCAAGCAAAGAGTATAATGTTGATGTTGCATTCTCTTATATTCTTATGGTACTATGATGTTTTCATTTGTACATTCTCCAAACGGTTCACTTTGACAATATACGTTTATGTTATGATAAGCAGACGCCATTACGGATAATACAAATTAACATGGTCAGCTATAATGCTCCTTTAAGATGGTTGCTGTCAAGAGTGGTCCATCAGGATCTTAGGGAAAAGGGGCGAAATAGCTATCAGAAAATATTTGCCTAGCTATGGAGTATATCTTGCTTTCCCATTGTGGTTGTCAGGCAACGCTATCCCTTTTCCCTTTTATTCGCTGCTAGCTTTATAATCAGATAACGATTTTTTTCACGAACACATAAAAAAGTTACACATCAATATATTAAAAAACAAAAACTTAATTAAATAACGCAACGACCATAGGTTATTGCTAGAATGCAAGGTAAAAAGAAAAAAATGAAAAGATGACCAGCTAAGAAAAAAAACTCTGCTCCTAAGTTAAAATGAAGAGAGGGAGAGGAGGGCTATGAAGCCCCACTAGTCTCCTAACAGGACTAAAAACAACAGTATCATAGTTGATCACAGATGATCTTTGATCTTTCTGTATAATGAACTTTAAAATCGCTGAAACCTACAGGTGCAGCATTTTATACCCAATTCATGCAAGACAACCGATCAAGTGCTCTCATGTTCAGAGAACACATTATTTTGGGTGTCGCCAAGAGCTTCAAATTAAACTAAACTTTTATAGTTGCTATTTTTCTACCACGGCATTTTATAGAACCTGTTAAATCTAGGCATACAAATTAATTCGATACATCCAATTCGATACCTGGAGGTAAAAGACTGAGAAGTTTATAACATCATGAGCACAACTCAATTCGATCCCATAGGAGTTGAGAAGAAAAAAGAAATCCTATGTTCCAAACACACTCAACTTGTCACGACTATCTTACCTTAAAAAGAACTTTCCATAACTATATATGTATCTGATAGAAAATTCTTTATTACTTAAAAAATTGTCACGGCATAATTTGTCTTTGACGGACTGTCCGTTTGAGCACATGTTAATTAAGAGAAAACTCGTGAGTTATATATATATATATATATATATGTATTTCTGTGTGGCGCCTAATGTCATCATCCTGTGCATGACGAATCTCTAATTTGAAAACTCAAATTGAAAATCGAACCGTTCAAATCGTTTCTACATATTAATATCTCCTTGTAGGCTAAATTTTATATTTTTTAAAATTTTTACTATTTTATCGATAGGTCAAAGATGCAATAAAACAGATACTCCGTAAATCGTTGGATTAATGCATTTTTGACCTATCCGATAAAATAGTAAAAATTTCAAAAATATAAAATTTGGTCTACAAGGCAATATTAATATGTAGAACAATTTGAACGGATCGGATTTTCAATTTGAGTTTTCAAATTAGAGATTCACTCATGCCACACGGATGAGGCTATGCTGGCGCGCCACACAAGAACTCCAACTCTCTATATATATAACTCACGAGTTTTCTCTTAATTCATATGTGCTCAAACGGACAGTCCGTCAAAGACAAATCATGCCATGACAATTTTTTAAGTAATAAAGAATTTTCTATAAGATACATATATAGTTATGAAAAGTTTTTTTAAGGTAAGATAGTCGTGACAAGTTGAGTGTGTTTGGAACGTAGGATTTCTTTTTTCTTCTCAACTCCTATGGGATCGAATTGAGTTGTGCTCATGATGTTATAAACTTCTCAGTCTTTTACCTCCAGGTATCGAATTGGATGTATTATATATATATATATATATATATATATATATATATATATATATATATATATATATATATATATATATAGCTTGTTTCACACGGATGAAGTCGGGCACGGCACGACGTGGATGGGGACGAGAGGGAGGGACACAGAAGGTCTTTTTTTTAATCCAATCCCTCCCTTTCTTTTCAGCATTGAGACTGCGGGTTAATTTTATAAACACTCAAGGGATTTTTTACAAAATAGCCAGGCGAACGAAAATTTTGGGTAGAAACACTACTTGCTTTAGATATAAATTATAGAAATTTTTTTCATTCAAGCTTTCCTTTTTAGCATTGGAACTACGAGTTAATTTTATAAACGCTTAAGGGGTTTTCTATAAAATAGAAGTTATAGATTATAGATAATCGAGAGATCAGAGAAAAAACAAAAACCTCTCTCACTTAATGACCGACACGTTGGGGAGCTATGTGCACAAGCTTCCCCTTATCCTTTTTGACACCCGTTAATTCGAAACACAGAAATGGAGAAAAAGAACATGTACACATTAGTCTGCACACATGCCGCTGACAAAGACGAGCAATCGTTTTCGTTCACGTGCCAGGAGAAGGGAATAATATATTTTAGGATACCATTTGGTTGTGGATGCATTTGAGCAAATTAGTCCATATGCTTTCCAATGTCATTATCAAGCAACAATAATGGAGTTTCGATTTCTTCCTTATTTTTTTACCCATTTTCTTTTGTCTTCACCTTAATAAATTGGCCTTCCATTGTGGCTATGGTTGAGGTGATGATCACGACCAGGAGTTTCCTTGGTAGATAGCAAGTAATGTCATTATCTTAGTTGTGTCCTCGAGCTAGCTAGCCAGCTATTAATTAATTAATTGATTGATTAATTAGCTAAATAGTGCAATATTATGTCACTTGATACATAATTAATTATTCCAATCATGTTGATCCATATATGTGCACGTACGCACAGGATAATAACCACGTGACAACCTCTTGTTAAATCATATGGATTAGTTAATCAAATCAGATAGATCAACAAGAGAATATACTCATTAATTTGATCGAGAACCGACGACAAAACGATCGATTGCAGATCGCAACAAACTTAATTAATTTCATTTCATCACATGGACATATAGTTAGCTAGCTAGCATGCGTGCATATGCATGCAAGTCCATTAATTAATTTATTAATTAGCTAACTATCATGGATCATTCGTGGCGACGGCGACGGCGGCGACGGCCGGCGACGATGATGGAGATGGATTAATATTATTGATTATTAGGTTTTGTGGCGGCGAGGCGATCGACCTGGGACTTGCCGCGGGGGCCGTTGCGGCGGATGTAGAGGCGGTACTCGTCGAAGGTCATGGGGCTGTACAGCGGCGGCCGCTCCGGCGACACCAGCTCCGGCAGCGGCGCCACCGGCAGGTCGCTCCGAGGATTGTAGAACGCCGCGATGGACAGCCGCTCGTCGGCGGCGTTCACCACCACCCGGTGCTCCACGCTCCGGTACAAAGCGTTCGTTACCACCTGTGCATATATTTATATATGCTTAGTTACTTATTAGTTTAATTAACAATCTGTTTATATACTGAATTTAATCAATTAAGTCACAAATTTATTTAGGTAATAAGCCTAATTAATGCTAGGTAATCTATTGTTATATATAAAGCGGTAATTTTATCATTAAAAAACACCGAAAAAAGTATCATATTTTCTAACATAAAATTTAATATATATCTCTAAAATCAAGATACCTTAAAAAATATAAACTTTTATATATATAACAACATCACAGCTAACAAACCCGTCAACACACGAGAGTAAATTCTATAAAAGGATAGTTAAGTTGTCGTACGTGAAATTACCCCGTTTCAAAGGAGTCCTTAACATATTTTTTAGAGCGGTATGAGTTTAGGTCAGATAAAACTTATATGCATGATAAACAGCTAAAATGAAACCTTAATTTTCGGAGTCATCAGAACAGATTTATTGATTTAGAATCTTCAAAATGTCTTATACCTTCGTAAAACATATTTGATGTGACGAGGTGACGATGATAATTATATATATATATATATATGGATTTTAAAAAACATAAGACTAATCTCGCTAGTCCCCAACTCTTTCATCTCTAAAACGATCGATGCATACTCACGGATGTGTTGAGTTTGATGCATCCTACTACTCCATAGTCGAATATGTGTGACGATTAATTTGATTAATTAGTCCACACCGGACAGAGCAGGGGCAGTGCAGTACTGGTCCTATATATGAAGGGTCAGTGCCACGAAGGAATTAAGAGCAGCAATCAGAGAGATGTGTAGGACCCTTGCAAGCTAGGTTGGGATCGATGTGAAAGAAATAAAGGCATTCCTTGCTCTGAATTGCAATTGCAATTGCATTTGCTTTTGCATGGCCCTGTGCAAAACGTGCTCGCAGGAGCTAGCAGCACAAATTAATGCACTACACTGCCAGCAGCCTTAATTATGTCACGTGTGAAACTGTAACCAACTCCTACAACTTTATGCGAGAACGCAAATACTATGAAATAATTGTCTCGTGTATACAACGATTTTATAAAATTGATAAATGTGTGAATGTATTTCATTATTACCAAACATTGATAATACCTACAGGCAGCAACACATCTAGCCTATCCTATAAAAAAAATGGTAATTTTGTTGATTTACTAAAATTTTGATATTGCTAAAATTTGAAAATATTCATTTTGACAGTAATCTGGCCAAAAAATGGCTATTTACATTCTTACTATATGTTTTTTACTTCGATTGTGATTTTACTTCTGCTTTTTCTGCTTTTTCCAACGTCATGGTTTTGCGGCCTTCGCTATTTTGTTACGAAGATTTAACAGCGTAGATTTACCCCTACTATTTTGAGGGCCTTGTCATTTTGCCCTTGTTTGGACATCAAACAATATTTTTCACATGAAATTTTCCCTGCTTTAACATGATTTTTCACATAATCAGTTAAAAAATTGAGGTCGAGCACAAGCTTTACAAAAAAAATGACATGAATTTTAACGCCGTTAAGTCTACTTAACAAAATAGAGGCAAACAAACACAAAGCTTTAGTTAAAAAATAAGGTTAACGTCACAAAGTTAAAAAAATGAGGACAAATCATAATTAGAGTTGAAAACGGGGATAAGAATACGATTACCCCAAATACAAATCTCGGCTCAACTACTACAAGGTTTTGGTAGCTATAGCTAGGGAATTAAGATTATCAACAATATATTCTTCTCTCTAAATTTGACTAGCTAGGAGTATGTATATATTAGGTTAGCATCAACATAGGGTAGTAGCAGACAAGTGTATGTAGCATACTGTTCCTATTTTGCAAACAGATACAGATGATTTGGCCACTGAAAACCCTGCTATAATCTTTTTTTTTGCATAAGGAAACAAGATGAAAATAAAAATTCAACACATGTCTAGACATCAGGGAGTTTGTTGGAGAGTGATTATCCTACCCCTGATTCGGTTGTTTGGTGACAAGTGACAAACATGAATGATTGCACATTGTTGCATTGCCCAATTCGGAATATAGCCACAAAAAAGAAGATTAATGGTATATATACACTAGTGTTAATCACCATCATGTTATGTTTAATTAATGAGATTTTTCAAGATGAGAAAACCTTCACACATAAACAAACACAAATTAAACACATGATCATTGCTTGGATTAGGGTCCGTTTGGTAAGATTCCTGATTTTATGATTGTCTGATTTTAGATTTTGATTCTGCTAAATTAAATTTCGGAGAGAATCAGAATCAATATAATAAAGTAATAATTAGAACAATATTTTAGGTAATTTTCTAGTGATTCTTGAGAAAAACTAGTTTTAGATGATTCTGGAGAGAAATTGTTTTTTAGATGATTCTCACTCCTTATATAAAACTGATGAATCACTTAAAGTAATTTCTCAAAATCAATTATAAAATAACTCGTTTGACAAAAATTCTACTAATCTGTTGAGAATAAGGGAAAAAAATAACTGCCAGACAGAACCTTATACATACACTGACACACCTGCATGCAAGCTAACTGACGTAGGAAGAAAGGTCAAACTTGTGTGCATACGTACGCATACTGTACATACGTATACTTCTATGTATAAATGCCACGTCAGCAGCTAGCTAGCCTAATTGACTGGTTGAGTGGTAGGCATGCATTCACACACAGATAGCCGCTAGCAAACGGCTCCGATTCTTCTCGCCTGGTGACGCACGCATACAATACAGCAGGAGATTATATCAGTTTTATTTTTTTATCGACGTGTATAAATTAAATGGGAAACATGGTCTTTTTCTTTTTGCGAAGAAAGGAAATCAATTATTTAGCCCTTAATGTTCTCTCCGGGATCAGTTTATTTTATGAGGTTTCATTTAGTACTATATGATAAGATCTCCTAATTTAAATTTATCCTCTAGTTTAATTAGAACAGTCGTCATACATAGACCACCAAAAATGCCATATATACAGGACCAAACGACTCAGCAAATGACTAGATGTCAAATTTTAACCAAATAAAAAGAATATGCCCTACATCCATAAATAAATATCCTCGGAAGATATTTATTGTATATATATAAGCTCATTTCACATGAATCTCAGCAGCCACATGACACTACTCGATTACGTGCACCTAAAACCATTATAGAAATATTTATATGTGTATATGTTTTGAGATGGATAGATTATAAGATTCTGTATTTTTTTTCTACGTGTTTATGTGGCTGTCATTATTATCAATTATATATTATACCATGATGACTGCTCCTTTACTGAGTTAGTTTGCCCCCGTGCCTATTATTTTTACCAACATGTGCACTAGCTAGCCGATTTTACCCCTTGTCTCGTAATACTTGATAATTTTGACTTTACATAAGTTGTTTTCATTAGTTTGACCACTCATATTTTATACATGAACTTACAATTAAGTATAAAAACACTAATGAGTGAAGTATATTTCACTATAATTATAAACATATAAATCCCTTTCATCACAATCAAATTATTTAAAAGATACGTACTAGCGGTCAAATCAAACTAAAGCATGTGACCGTCAAAACTGCCAAATTAATTATATATGTCGCCACGTGAAATAACCAAATATGCTGGCACAAAAACATTTTGTATGTCTTACCTCTTCTACTAATCTATGAAGTTTGGTAGCTTTGCTAACTATCTTGCAAGTAAGGGTAAAGGTTGGATATATACCACGTAAACATCCTACCTTTCTAATTATTTATTTTACCCTCTTCGATCTACGTCAGGTAACAGTAGTAGGTTGGCTGTACTTTACTAGTTTATGGATTGTATTAATCCCTTCTCGTTGTCCTAATATAGCTAGCCCACTAATTAATAATCGTTATGTGGACCGATCGATGAGATAACTAGATTATATTGATGGATGGATATGTGTGTTTGACAAAACAAACACACACATGCATCGCCATCTTTAATTATATACTTTTGGAAGAGGAGTAAAAAAATCGACAAAATTTACTAGAAAGGAAAAAACTAGCTAGAACGCGGTGCACCCGTGAGGCCGTGAAGACGACCATTTTAAGCCGGAGAAATTGTGTATATTTATATGAAAAATAGAGGAAAATGCAGGTAAAAAATAAAATAAAATTATATATATGGAGATAAAAAAATACAATGTAAGATAACGCACGTGTGCAAATAGTTATTGGTCTCCGTACCTGGATTTGGTCACCAACATTGACGATGAAGGCATCGGGCACAGGGTCGACGGTGACCCATGCACCGGCATGGCGAACCTGGAGTCCCTTGACGCGGTCATCGACGAGGAGGACCGTCATCCCGCCAGGGTCGGAGTGAGAGGACAACCCTAGTGTTAAATCCGGCTGCGGACACCGTGGGTAGTAGTTCACCCGCACACACACTCCAGCGCCCTCTCCACCACCGAATGCCTCCTGTAGCCTCCCCTCCTCTAACCCCAGCCCCACCGCCATCGTCACCATCAACCTCTCGCATAGCCTCCTCACTTTCTCGGTGTACTCCGTCGTCGTCTCTCTATTCACGTACACATATCAATATTTTTTTATATATGTAATTATATGTATTTAAAGAAACTGTTGTTGGATAATTAAGGAGGAACTTTCTATCGAATAATTGTAAGTATTTGTACACGTGGAAGTGGGTGGTGTACCTGAGGTCAGGGGGGAGGTGGGGCCACTTGTCAGGGGAGAGGAGGTGAGGGGGTCTGACGTGGAGGAAGTAGTAGTCGCCCCAGTCGAGGAGGGCGCCCTTGTCGACTCCGAGGCGGCTGCCGTAGCCCTCGTACGTCGCCGGCGAGTTGGCGTACCGCTGCTTCACCTCCATCGGCTGGTGGAAGAACCGGCGCCACACGCCGCGGGCTCGCCGGAGCAGCGCGGGGGGCACGCCGTGGTTCACCGCCTGGAAGAAACCCCACTCCCGGCACGCCTCCGCCACCGCCGCCGCCGCCGTCCCCGGCGACGACGACAGGTCCACCACCGGGATGTTGATGACGACGCCGCCCTCCGCCACCGCCTCCGACGACGACGCCGAGGACGGCCGCTCCGTCTCCGGCCTTACGTACCGGTCAGGGATCGTCGCCGCCCCGCTCTCTGACAGCGCCTGCACCCTCACCACCGGCTCCGGCCACCCCCCATCACCCGCCGCCTCCTCCATGATCAATCGATCGATCGATCAATCAGCTAGCTAGCTAGCCACTGCTGCTGCTGTTTCACTTGGAATATAATTTATAGGAGATACGAATCAATCCTAGCTAAGCACACAGTGATATGATGAGTGGACAAGATAGCTAGCTAGCGCTAGCTGATGAGCTAGCTGAAACTGCAGCTAAACTGTGCAGCTCGCAACGAGGTGGCTAAGCTAGCACAAGTGTTCTTCTACACTTGTACGACTCACTGCAAGCCTCCAGCTTCAGGTGGTATGTATATATATTGTCATTGTTTTTTAAAAAACGACGCAGATAATTTTTGACACGAGGTATTCTACTCATAAAAAGTTATATAAATATCATTTTATTGTTATATATATATATATATATGGGTCGATTTAAGACGGCACTGTAGAATTAATGTTAACATTGAATTGTTGTGTTTTTCAGTGTAATTAATTGATTAGTTTCTGTGCAGGTGGCTAGCTAGGTAGCAAGAGGACGAAAGCTACCAATTGTAATAGGGAACGTGACTGAAATAGCGGAGGAGCAGGTTGTGCTTGGCCATATGGGGTTATATATATATATATATATATATATATATATATATATATATATATATATATATATATATATATATATATATATATATATATATATATATATATGCGTGCGTGTCTGATTGCCATGCGGCGTGGTGCCACCACTACCACTACAGTGACCCAACCCATATAAAAAAATCACCATTTTTATTTGAGAAAGAGATATCAGAGAGATGGAGATGGCCCACCACCATCTCTGTCAATTAATGGATGGTAAAATCTGAACATGTTAATTGACTGTATATATGATGTGACGTTTCTTATTTTATATTATTTATATTATAAGATGTTTTAATTTTTTAAATTTTGTAGTTTGATTAAATTTATATAATAATAATAATTTTTAACACAAAATAAATATATTATCAAAACATAAAACTAATGTGATGTCTTTACTAATTTTTTCTATAAATTTAATTAAACTTAAAAAAATTAATTAAAAAAATCAAAATGACTTATAATATAAAATAAAACATAAAACATAGCTATAGAGGAAATAGCTGCAAAACACCATTGCTGCAAAACACGACTGTTTACTGACCCACCATGTTGACTGTAAAATCTTGGCAGATCATTGTCACTCCGTACATTTGAAACCGACTCGATCGAATCATGATTCATCATTATCATAAGCAGCGTACAAATAAACAAGTTTGTTTTGTTAGTATTTGTTACAAGGGATTTGTTAGATTCCAGGCACCTGAAAATTTTGTAATGTGGAAGCGCGAGTGATGAAAACACCATTGAATTATTATCCAAGGGGTGAGAGACGTAACTAAAATATTTAGAAATTTCAAGCGCCAGAAATCTAGACACTCCCATGTTGTAACTAGCTATATAGTTGTGTGAGGTTTTCCCACATACTTATTGCATATTGCATATTGTATAAAATATAATTTCACTGTGGCTTTTAGTTCACATTAATTTTATAATATAATTTTGTACCTCTCCATATTAGACTTCTTCAGTTTTATAACGGCGCCATGGTAATTTTTTTGAAAAAACATAGAACCTTTGTTGTTTTATGCTAAGAGAAAGAAGATAAAGAAAATGTGAGTTAGTATTGGGTGAGAGTGAGACTAACGATCGAAGAACTATTTGATAGCTAGAAACCTAGTCACTTAGTACCATGTAAAAAAGGGGAGCCAAAAAAAGTTCAATTATAATGCCCTTCTTCCTATTTTTACTTGTAAGTTGTAAGCCTTATCGTTTTTTACGTGCGTGTCACCCTTTATCGACTTGACTTATAGATAATAGTATTATTGAAAACTTTATTCATCCCTTAAAATTATCTTTTTATTTTTCATGTCACTTAAAAAGTAAAAAAATTAAAAAAATTAATAAAATAGATCAATATGTGATATGTCATTTCACAAACATATTTAAATTCAACTTATACAAGTAAAAATAAAATAATAAATTTGACGAACGTATAATTCGTGGTCAAATTTGTTTTTTTTAATTATACAAATCAAATTTCAATTGAATTTTAACTTACATGTTTATTGAAAGATATATGATATATTAATCTATTCTAACAAAAATTTTAAAGAATTTTAGTGACTTTTTAAATACCATGCGCAAAACGAGGGATGTCCGAAACAAAAATCCACATCCAATATTACTCGATTTATCATTAAAGAAAGACTGCAGATAAATGGTGTTACATACATGCGAGAATGGAGGACCAGTTCAAAAACAGAGATAGTATTGCGCTGTCCAATATAGCTTCCTAGCAATGGGGGCCAATTCATAATTAGTTCCTGTAAAATTTAACTATATTGATGAAACAATTAACACTCCTGCACACTGCAGCATGCACAAATGAGGTAGGAAATCACACATAATTCCCACATGGTCCTGCTTCTGTATTTCCCTTTAAGTTATAATAAAGCACAGGATAATGCCAGCCAGACCAACAAATATTACTGCACTGCTAATAGTAAAAAGGTAAACCATGCATCATATTAGGAAAAGAAATGAGGCTATTAATAATGACATCCTCTGAATGGCTGAATCTCTGATTAGTGGCAGTCCCCATTGGTTGTTCAGTTTAGGGGTAACAAAGACCTGACCATTGCCACCGGCTGTTTGGCTCAAATCAAGAGATTTTTTTTCTATATAAGTGATCAGCATTAGGGCCTTGCCACTTTTCCAGGCCGGCCCACTTTGACTTTTCAAGCCCATGCCATTGCTAGAATCTTCTTTTACCACACCTAACACATTGCAATTATCTGTCCCTTTGATTTGAAAATAGTATCACTACAAAATAGTACATATATGGAAGATATATGATTTAGCATTATTGTACTATGTAACATGTAGAGCATAGATCATGTGAACACAAGCTAACAAAATGTTTGTGAATTCCAATTGGTGGTGGAAAACTGATGCATGCCACAATGAGGAGGGCTTTTTTGTGCTGTTGTTGTTCTGATTTTTTCAAAGGGTAGTCTTTGTTTTTCGAGGAAAAAAATAAAAAGGGCAATGAGTCACACTGCATGCAAGGAACCAATAATTCAATTGGGTCAATTTAAACAAGATTTGTCCACTTGTCCATATGTTGTGCACACACATCACATCACATCAGATGGTGGAAAATCGATTCATGCAAACATTAAGTGAAAGGTCATTGAGTTTGGTACTCTCTGCTTTGTTCTCTCTGAAGAAGAAGATATGCAAACAAGTTGAATCATATCAAGGATTACACTTGTCTTCTACTACTGCACCACTGTCTGCAAATTCTATTTGTCCCCTCTAGCTAGATGGGCTTTCACTTTCAGGCTAATCTGCACCTGCAAAATTTCCATAACATCATAGCCGACAAGAAACCTCATGTCATGCGTATTAACAGTTGATGCAAAGTTTCAGGCTGAAAAAAGCACAAGTTTTTATCGTCAGCTTCTGTGCTTTTTTAGCCTGTCCATCCTGTTTCCTTTCATGTGCAAATTTAGTTTACCTCTTGAGACCAAGGTTAACTTTAATACATCTTTTTCTTTACAGTTAGCACCAGCTGAACAGTGGACAACTCTGTGAGATGCAAAAACACTACTCTTGTTCCAAAGTTCAGAGTTAAGATACAATGATCTATATGTAAATATGTCTTGCTGTCTGAAAGACATTGCTATGCTAGCTAGCTGCATGCTGTTGTTTTCAGGGTTGCTTTTTTTTTTCTCGTGGACGCATGCATGCACTTGCATTGTCGATTCCAATTGGCAGTGGAATTATTTGCTGTCAATCTGTCGATCGATGCACTATCTGTAAGATTTTGTAGTACTGCGGCATATCATATCATGGAACAGATTGATCGATCAATCGAGTCAAAGTTTTCACCTCTCAATCTCTGATGCTATCATCAAATCGTTAATGCTTGTTTCCTACTGATTGTGAAATGCAGCCTTGACCTCATCCCGATTCATCGTCATTGCTCTGAAAAGAGTGATCGTCATTCAGAGACTGAATTAGCCAACAATTTTTTACTGCTAATGCCAGAAAACAATTGATTTCGATTAGTTAGTGATGGATGTTGGCGTGTCTTTGTGGGTACAGAGGCCGATCGAAATGTCTCATTCCATTATTGAAAAAGAAAATGTTGGGACAGTGAGACATAAAGTTGATAGATGAGTATGCTTTGGTATATATAGTACTGAACACTTTGAGGATTAAGGTCATGTGGCTGTCGATCAACTGATGATGAAGTTGCTGTCAACTGTGTACACTTGCCATGATCAGTGGTCATGATATTGTGCACGTGCATGAAAGATCAAGCGACCGACAACCAGACCAATCGAGCTTATCCATGCACTAAGATTGACAGAAGTGTACAAAAATGTTTGGAATGAAAGAATTTCAAATGAAACACTGTGAATTCGTACTGAAGAAAACAAGTTGGACGTTCAAAAGAAAGGGACAAGAGAATTGATGCATGTTGCATTTTGTTTCATATAGCAGATTGAATTTTTAGGACTCTACCTGAAAGCAGTTTCAGAGTTGGCATGAAATGAAATGGTTATTCCCGATTATTCAGATAAGAAGGACTTGAAATTCTCCTACTCATCCAGTGGGCCGGAATTTTGCCCTGAGGCCTGTAGTCTGTAATGGACCGGTGAATTGACATTTGGGCTGAAGCCCATATATTGTATGGAGGAGTAACTTGTGCACCCTCTCTTGTTTCCTCAGAAATTAGGCTTGAGATTTAATTACGTCTAGTGAACGAAATAATTAAATTTAGTAGCTAGCTATATGCATTTAAATTTGGATTGGGTATACACATATATATACTTACTTATAGTATACTATACTTAAAAATTCATACGTTGCAAGGTTTTAATGTAGCCACTTTCTACATTTGTAATTTGTCTCTAATGGATTATGAGATTGGCTTGCGTTGGTTGGCTATTGCTAGGGCTGGACAGAAAGCTGCAGAAAGCTTGTGGCTCGTTAGCTCGCTCGGCTCGTGACAAGCTTAGCTCGGCTCGGCTTGGTTCGTTTTAATTTCCTAACGAGCCGAGCTGGCTTTAAAACTCGTTAGAGATCACGAGCTAGCTCGAGATAGCTCGCGAGCCTGGCTGAGCCAAGCGAACTAACGAGCCATGAGCTTTCTGTCCACCCCTAATAGTGTATAAGGAGACATGAACATGTTGGTGTATGTATAATAGTTTTATTTTATGGTGTATGATGTAGCAAATGCAAACAGTCGAGTCGACTTAGCCAAGCCGACTGTCACGAGCCGACTTGCAGTAGAATCATCTTGCTAGTCACGAGCCGACTCACGAGCCTAACGAACCGGCTTGAGCTTTCAAACAAGCCGAGCCGAGCTAGGGTTTTTAGCTCGTTAGGATAACTAGCCAAGCCGAGCTAGCCCCTTATCCTAACGAGCTAGGCCGAGCCGAGCCGGCTCGTTATTCATCCCTAACTATTGCATCATGTTAGCTTCGTCTCAATCATGAAAATCGCTTTACACTATAAATGTCGGAAACATAATTGGACATGATTTTATTAAAAAATAAGATACAATTTTTTAAAAAAGATATAATGAGCAGTGTCGTCGTTGTCAGCTCCGGTGAGCTACGCGGCGTTGAGTGGGCGACGGAACGGCCGAACATTCCGTTGCTCGTACAACTAGATACTTAGCAAGTAAGCTATTACTCACTTCATTATAAAATATAATAACTTTTAAAATATAATTATTACCTCTTGTTATAAAATATTTTTAAATAATTTGTCTAAAATATAATAACTTTTTCATCAATATTATTTTTTCAATCGATCATAATCCTTTATTATTTAATTTCTCACCTAGCTTCGCTTACCGATCAATTATAATGTCTTTTTTATTTAATTATATATATATATATATAACAACCGTGTTTAACCTTCAGATGAAGGTAGCTGTATGCGTTCGTCAACCTTGGGATCGATCAGGAGTCGTCTCTGATCTAGATAGTTGACACTGTGACAAGGACATCATTTGTACTGCTCCTAATACTAGTGCTCGATCATCTCGCGATCGATGATATATCTCCATGAAGTGCAATTAATTATTTCCGTCAAAAAAACTGCACTTAATTACTAGTAAGAAATACAACCAATGGATCGATCCAATATTGTACCAGGAAATTAACGATCAGTGCCCTCGCATAATAAAAAAAATGATAAAATAGGAGTGAAATTAACGATTAAATTGGATGCCTTCTCAACACACTGCGTGTTATGGATGGATATGAGATTAAGACTACGTTGTTTCGGAGGGGAGGTTAAACCATGCATGCAAAATATGATAAACGTATAATTAATTAATTATTATTTATAAAAACTTAAAATTTTGATTAATATAATTTTTTAAAAAAGCAATTTTCTTAGAATTTTTGAAAAATTGAATTTAATTAGCAATTTGAAAAATATGGGTGTAAAAAATGAGAAAGTTGATGTTGGAAAAGTCTGAAAGTGTAGTTTAGAATCCATCCTAAGTTTACCACCTATTATTCGAGAGCAAAATAAATAAATTAAATATTAATAAATTGATATAGTTTGATTTGTAAAGTTGAGAAATTGCTTATGAAATGTTTAGTAACTCGGGAAGCATCCCTGCAATAATAAATTAGTAAATTTCCTCTCTTAAAACAAGTACATTGCTCTAGTTTTAGCTAAAAATTAAATTTGAAGAGGCGAGAGGAGGTGAGTATAATATATTGAGAGTGCGCCCAGGTTTGCAATGTCGGCGGCATATGCCGTGCCGCCGAAACGAATTTCATCGAAATTCGTGAAAGCCGGCAGAATGAACAGTAATAAATTTGAATTTGAACGATTTCGTACGTACCGCGAAAACCGCACAAAAACACAAAAACCACGCAAAACATGCGAAAACCGTAAAAACCGTAATTTAAATTTGAACCAAATCAAAATCCTCGTCGTGCCATGGTTTTCACGAAAACCACGTCATATACCACGGTTTTCGCGACAAACATCGCGAAATTTATATTTTTTTATAATATATATATATTGTGTTAAAATAAATTTTTTCAAATTTTTTGAATTTTTATAAAATTATTTAAATAAAACTATGAGGATGCCATGCCGTACCCGATGAAATGATCGAATTTTACGGTTTTTCGTGTCGGCTTTCGTGAGAGTGCGTTCTCTGAGTGCGCCCTAGTAATAATAATCATGTTAGACAAGATGGTGTGCTAAACGGCCATCGGTGTGGATGCGGTGCCAAACTGCCATTCTAGCCTAAACCTGTCTGGACTGCACGACAGGTACAAGTTTCTCGAGCTCATAACCAGCGTGATATTTAGAAAACATTCTAAATCCAATTTTCTTATAAAATTATATTAAATCCAATTTTCACCTTTATACATTATCCGATCCAAAATAAAACAAATATAGTTATGTAGTTCCAATTTGAACTACATATGGAGGAAGTAGGTAGGAAGTTCCAAAATATATACAAAATAAATACAGTTCAAATTTTAACTATATTTATTTTAAAATAAATACAGTTCAAATTTTAACTATATTTATTTCAAAACAAAGAGAGTATCATTTTAATTTACTCATATGTACCCTTGAACAATAATCATAAATTATTTAGCTCTTATATCATTCCGTTTATCATACTATTTAATTTATTCATTAGTATTACAGATGTAGTTGCATTAAACATAGCATTAAACATAGCTGGCATAATTATATACTCTTTTTAAAAGGGAGTAATTTAAAAGGGAGTGATGACGATGATTGTGTCATTACTTCACCGCTAACTTCTTAGTTTTTTAATTTTTTTAAAGAAAATGATATATAAGACCAGAGGACATATATGTCAATCATCTCCAACTTTTTATATTCCGTGGAAAGAAAAAATATTATAGTGCGAAACGATCCACATATAATAATTAAGAGATAATATAGCATACATAAAAAAATGATAATAACATATTGATGATAAATTTTTAATTAAAAATTGTTGTAAAACGTACAACCAATATGCTAGTTAACGTGAAGGGTCTATCAAGGACATTTGTGTAAATTAGGTTAGCTAAATATTATCCAACCATTCAAAGGATAAGTTTTATAGTGACCCTTCATAAATTTCCATTTCTCAATCTCACTTATTTATAACCCATTTTCCAAAGTTCCAACTAATCCTGATCTTGTGTTGTTGATTCTTGCATTGCACGCTCCACGGCACGCGATCAATGCTGATATTTCTTTCTGCCGGAATTTCTACACTTCTAGAGAACTATACCGTACTACTGTAGCAAGTTGACTACTCCAGGTCGATCAGGATGAGGAAGAAAAAATGAATATAGAGTTATTTTAAAAATAAATATATTTACGTGTGTGCGGCACCGCGTGTGCTGTCAGTCAGCATACAAACATCTATGACTGACAATACGCGTATAAACGTATTTCATTCGTCTCAAAAAAATTTAATTTTTAGCTATAAAAGTTGGAGCATAGCTTATATCTATATTTATAGCGGATGTAAATGTGTTTGAGTACGTTAAAGAGTACCATTAAGTACAGATATATAAAAAAATTCTATTAACATATGATTAATTGAGTTTTACAAACTTTAAAAAATAAATTTATTTGTTTACTTTTAAGCAACTTTTAAAAGTATTTAAAAAAATATAAAACTGAACAGAGAATCTTTACAATTTATTTGTTTACTTTTAAGCAACTTTTAAAAGTATTTAAAAAGATATAAAACTGAACAGATAATCTTTACATAACTTCTTCCCAAAAGAGCTCTTATTTTTGCCCAAGGCATGATCTTTTTTAGCTTACATCGTTTAGCATTTTAAAAACGTGTTATTAAATATAAAATTAAAATCTACATTCATTTTGTATAAAAACTTTTCATATTAAATTAAAGTTGCTTTAAAATATCGGATAAATTCATTTTTTAATTTAAAATAATAAAAGTTAATTAATAATACGCTAATGATTTTTCTACTTACATCGACTTCATCGTCATTTTAATATATCTTAAACACCACCTATGTTCGTCTGTCACGACCAAATTTTAATCACGATAGATAGATCCAGTTTGTTTGCAGCAGCATCAACCATCGTCATTATTTTTTCATAAAAGCGCAAAAAAATTACACATTAATATATTAGAAGGAAAAGGGTTTTACATACACAGCGCAATCAGCCAGGCCTGCTTATGCTAAGGTAAGAGAGGAATGAAAAAAAACAAAACCCGGGAACAAACGTAACTCCGTACAATAGAAAGGGGCAGAACCACACTACTCTCTGAAGAAAACCCAAAAAATGACAACACCAGCTAGCCATCACAGTTGGCCCTCTGAGAGGATGGACTCCAGGACCACTGAGCCTGAAGCGAGAGTCTAGTCAAAACCCCTAGAATTGTGTTCCTTTCATAGCTGCCAACAGACCAGGAGAACCAGAGAGAGTCAAAGCCGGCGCGCACGGACTCAGGTGTAGGATCGAGATGTCGACTAGAGGGGGGTGAATAGGCGATTTAAAAACTAAATGGCACTAAATCAAAACTAACCTAAGTTGCTAGGCTTGGTGAGGAACAAGTCTAACTAAGGAACTAAGTTATGTTTTACAAACGCTAGGGTGATAATGACTCAAGTATGTCTCTACAAATCTAAATTGCACAAAAGTAAATGCAATAAGTAAATAAGACAAGAGACAAGGAATTTTTCACCCGAGGTTCGGAAACTCACCGGTTTCCTAATCCCCGTTAAGGCGAGCCCAACTACTCCACCGCTCAACCACGAAGCCACCACACGCCCCCTTCGTCAAGGGATGGGCAAGGTGGGAGCCGGCCCACGGAGAGGACTACCCAAGCCTCGATCACTAGGGGTAGTTCTTCCTTTGCTCCGAAGGTGGTGAACTCTAAACCACTCACAAAACCGGCACCGGGCCTCCTCCACAATCTTCTCGGAGAGGTCACCGGGCAACTCCTCCACAAGCCGTCTAGGAGGCGGCAACCTCCAAGAGTAACAAGTAATCACGTGACTCAGAGATAATCAAGTGCCACACTAGCTCTACAATGGAAGCAATACACTTGGCTCTTGCCTAAATCAACTCTCAACCACCACAAATGATGAACACTAGCTCAAATGAGTGTGGGAGAGAAGCAAAGGATGTATGCAAATGAAGTGAGTGCCAAGAGTAGTCCCTTGCTGCCAATGGGGGGTTATTTATATCCCACACCAAGAAAACTAGCCGTTGGGGACGAAATCCACCAACTCTGTTGCCTGTCGGTCAGACCGGCGAAGGGTGGCCGGTCAGACCGGCCTAAGATGTAACGGTTAGAAAACTAGCCGTTGGAGTGCATTTAATGCTCTGACAACAGGGAGGCCGGTCAGACCGGAGGCCAGATGGCCAGTTAGACCGCCCACGGCTCGGTCGACCGCCATCGGCTCGGTCGACCGATACGGCTCGGCGGCTCTAGATCGCCGAGCCGGAGGATCAAGGAGGTCGGTCGGACCGGAGGTGAGTGGCCGGTCAGACCACCACAAAGGTCCGGTCAGACCGCCCCTAAGGCCTTGTCAGACCGGATCAACATCCACGGTCAGACCGGCCTTGGACAGTAAGTGACATGATTTTTAAAAGAAAGCGTAAGTCTAAATGCAAATGACCTAATGTGATATTTTAATCATCTCTTTGCTTAAGTCATTACCCCTCTTGATAGTACGGCAAAGCTATAAATAGAATCTACAAAAATTTGATCCCCCAAACTCCTCGATCAATTAAAATAAACCGTTAGTTTTACCATCTTCAATCCTTTTACATTGTGCTATCGAAAATAATTCTCGATGATCATCCATGCACTCTTGTTGTGTGAACCTAACTAAAAATGTATAACTCAAAATAATCATTAGTCCACCATTAACGCTTGTCATTAATTACCAAAACAAACAACGGGGCCTAGATGCTTCATCAGGAAGATGGGTCCGAGAGGACGGACACCAGTATTGGAGTGTACTTCCACGGGAGGGGGAGAGGGCCGCCCAACCCGAAGGTGACAGCACACGGAGCCAAACCTGCCAAGCGAACACACAATCAAGGAGAATGTGATTCGTTGTCTCAAGCTCCTTTGCACAAAAGGGGGCATGCCGAGTGACTATCAAAGCCATGCTTCTAGAAAAGATCAGCTGTCCAGCAACGTTGCTGAAGCGCAAACCAGAGGAGGAACCTGCATTTAGCAGAACCCTTCGCGTGCAAGAGGAGAGTCGCACAAGCAAATGGGTGCTGGCCAACAAAGAGCGCTTGGTACGCCGAATGCACCGAGTAGCACTGGTCCTTCGTCCAGCGCCAAACAAGACGATCGCCGACGCCCGACGAGAGCTGAATGTGAAGCACCACATCCCACACAAGGAGAAACTAGGAGATGATCGGGACAGTGATGGCGCCACGGATGTTGAAAACCCAGGAATTGCTCGCCAGACCAGAGGCAACCGCGCGTGAACCACGGAGGCACCGAGGCACAACGAAAAGAAGATCCGAAGCCAGGGAGGCAATCGATCGGCCGCCGATCCACCGGTCCGACCAGAAGAGCGTTGACTCTCCATCGTCCGGCATGAAGAAGGCGGACGTCTCGAACAAGTTGGTAACAGTCTGCTCAACAAGGGCCTTTAGGCCCTCCCAGCGAGGATGCCCTGAGCACTGAAACCACAGCCAACGAACATGTAGGGCGAGCCCCACCATCATGAGATCAGGAATTCCCAAGCGCCCCGAGGACCTTGGGACGACAGACGTTTGTCCAGGACTCCCGGCACTAGCACCCATGAGCCGAGTTCGTACCCATCCACAGGAAGACGCGACCCTTCTTGTCGATGACTTTGATAACTAAGCTGGCAGGCCAATCGCCAAAGACACATGAACTGGAATTGTCGAGAGGACATACTGGACCAGTATAGAGCGGTCGGCAAGAGTGATGAGTCAACCCTTTCAAGGTAGAAGTCGATGGGAAACTTTATTCTCAAGCGGTTGCAGGGTCGCCTTTGGCAACTTGCGGACGGATAACGGATGCTAAGATAGGTGCAAGGAAAATTAGAAGTCGAGCAGGGGAAGCAGGAGTGAACCAGCTCCAGGTCCCCCGCCGAGCAGTGGATCCGGGTGATTATTGAGCATTTGGTGAAGTTAGTATGCAGCCCGGACGCCGCACCAAAGACCGCAAGGATGCCCTGGATGAACTCAAGATCCTGACGGACTGGAAAGAGGAAGAGAACCAGATCATCAGCATAGAGGGAGGTGCGATGCCAGAAAGGGTGATCATTGAGCGGAAGGAACCTGCCTGAGTCAGAGGCTTTGCGGAGCATCACATTGAGCACATCTATGACCAAAATGAATAGCATGGGGGAAATATGAACTCCTTGCCGAAGACCCCTTCGATGGGGGAAGCGTTGACCCAACACCCGGGAGGACAAGGCGCTAAGAGGGAGGAAATCCAATCACGCCAACGCTGACTAAATCCCAGGTGGGCAAGCACCTCCAACAAGAACAACTAGTTAACTATGTCAAAGATTTTCATGATGTCCATCTTTAAGAAGGATGCAGGTAATACACCTAGAATGAAAAGCCCTTGCCACGAGTTGGACAAGACGAAAGTTATTGTGTAGGGACCATCGTCATTAGAACACGAAGTCTTTTCTAATAAACAATAATTAAAATAAAGTTAGAACATATTAAATAAAAAATATTAACACATGATCAATTGAGTTTTAAATATTATAACTAAAAAAATAGATTCAGATATTTCAAAACACAAAACATATTACATATTGTTTAATAGTTAAAAAAACCATACCGACAGAAATACTATCTTAATTAGGTAAGAACACCACCGGCCGCAGTCATGCAAGCCCGGCCAGGCAGCAACCTGCAATCGCAACGGCGTGACAAATCCAAATGGACAGACAACGGTGGCTTGGCTTGCTACTATTATATTGCTGCTGTTTTGTTTTGTTTTGTGTTGTGTCTTGCACAGCCGCCAAATGGAACGCGGAAACGGGAAAGCCTTCGCGGCAAAGGAAGAACTAAGAAGCCTCTAGATCTCGGGTCGATCGATCTCGACCGTCGGATGGGATCGGACGTGTACCCTCCTCCTCCTTGCTGGTTACGCCGCGCTGTCGTCCGCGTGACGACATCCTCCACGCAAACGGCCTCCGGCCCCACGGCCCCACCCACCCCCTTCCTTCCTTGGACCCCATCACGCATCCCATGTGAACCCCTCACTCTGTGGCCACCCTCGCCCTCTCTATATATATCCTTCTCTTTCTTCTTACGTGCTCCACACTGAGCGTATTTACTTTACTATTATTTTTTAACCATATCAAACTATAGTATTGTCAATTTTTTATAAGTAGTAATCCAAGTATATCCTAAATAGTCTATAATACCTTGTCATACCAATATTTGGTGATCTTTTATCTAGAAACTTATTTACATGATACCAGACAAGAATATTTAGCAAGGTAGCAACCCAAACAACATATACATATATCTACATTTCTATTTTTTGGCATAGCAAAATTTGATGTTACCAAAAGTTGGTAAGCTTTACTTTGGTATCAAAGTGAATAAGCACTTTTTTTGCTCTAGGAGTATTCCTACTACACTGTACTAGTACTATTGTCACCGTATGATCTATCCTAAGATACTCCATTCGTTTAAAAAAAGTCATTTTATAAAGTCGAAGAGTCTAAAAAACTACCATGTCCTCCATTAATATATAAAAAATAAGAAGGGATAAAAGACGAGGAGAATGAAGTGCTAATGATTGGATGGCTAACATGAGAAGAAAAAAATAAGTGATATTAAGAGGTTTAGTGGACCCAAAAGGTCGTTTTTGACAAACCTACTATCAAAATTTTAAAACTTTAATTATAAATAATATCTAAAATATTTGTTTGTATGGATACTAGATTAGTCTTAAAAAATACTTCGATAAAATCATATAATTATTGATATTTTTATATACTATAATAAAAATAGCGATCAAAGTTATTATTTTTTAAGATCGTGTCCTTGTACAAAATGACAAATATTATCAATATACACTCTTTGTTGGATAAATCTAAAAGCTAAAAAAATTTCTTTTGAGAGAGGGTATCTCATTTACCATCTAAATACTACCTCCTTCCAAAATAATAAGAAATTTAAGGCTATGTATTTGTCCAATTACACAACCTGGATCCTCTAAAGATATTAATAGACAATATATATTATGATTTTAAGGTAAAAAGAATAATGTGCATGGTCATTATTCACACCATACTTCTGCAGACTGCATTATCTAACTTGATGTGATCGATGCACACTATATTGGTCAAGTTTTACTTCCATATAGTATAATGTTTAGGATATTGATAAAACCTTCAATACACATATTTAGTAATTGCTCATATAGCCACAGATATTATCAAAACCATAAGAGTGAATTGTACTTATGGCCATCCTTTATTACCGAAGTGAACAAATTCTTTTTAATCTTTGTTACTGAAGTAAACATATTCTTTTTAATCTTTGTTGTACTTTAGACCACCCTAACACTTTTTATATCCACATCCAACCTCTCTCCTAAGAGAGATGTGAGTTGTATATAAATAGGTGAGATTGTTGGCATGACTGTGTCGATGTGCTGGAGGCCCTGATGTGTCCGAAAGAGAGTTTGGGTGGTAAAAATGTAAAGAAGGCAAAAAATACCAATCCCAAAGTACACATTTAAATTTAGGTATAAGGTGGACGGTTTAAAGTAAAACTTCAGCAAAGAAAACATGGAATAAAGTGTAATTCACTCAACCATAATTATATATAGAAGCATTTTTCATGGTAAAAAAATACTGACTAATGCTATAAGTACTCAAAGAAAATCTTTACTAAAGTTTTACTACTAATTAATATCTCAACCGATGGATTTATGGCATATTTAGCAAGACTCAAAACTCCTAAATTTAACTTAATTTATGAGCGAAATCTAAAGTGGAGCGGCTTGAATCCCACTTCATCCCTTTAATTAGTCATCCCTCCAGCCCGCTCCGCTTTGTTTTAGATGGAGTTGAAAGTGTTTAGTTGGGCTATGTTTAGATCCTGAAAATTTTTTGATCAAAATATCACATCAATACTTTGGATACATATTTAAAGTATTAAACATAGACTAATAAAAAAACAAATTGCAGAATCCGTCTGTAAACGACGAGACGAATTTATTAAGCCTAATTAATCCGTCATTAGCACAAGTTTACTGTAGCACTTTATTATCAAATCATAGTCTAATTAGGCTTAAAAGATTCGTCTCGTAAATTACATATAAACTGTATAATTAGTTATTTTTTAATCTATATTTAATACTTCATTTATGTGTTCAAACTTTCGATGTGACAGGGTGTAAAATTTTGAAAGTGGATTTAAACAGGGCCTTAGTCTTTACCTCTAGAATGGATGGAGCTCATGCCATGTGAAACAGACCCGAGTAGTTATAAAAACCAATATTCAATTGTGGTTTACAACGTCAGTGTGTGTGGTCCTGTTTGAGACTTCCAAAGTCAAAAGCTTTTTCGAATAGTCTAGTTTTTCATCCATATTTTGAGAATACATAATTACAGAGTTTATAAAATGAAATGGATGACAAAAGATGAGTTTCCTTGTTTTTTCATATTTCTAATAAAATGACTATCAACCAACTATTTCACATAATTTTTTTAAACAAGGCCTATTGTAAACAAATGTCTTAAGTGTATTATTTTGGAAATCTACCAATATCAAATATTCGGCACATTTAAGTTTGACTATTTGTATGGTGTGCATTCCATCTCTAGGCTAGGCTAGACGGCATGTGGGCAGTCCCACTAGGACATTAACTATGGTTTCTATCTTCATTAAATGAGATGTCATATCATCAAAATGCTAACGTGATAGCCTAACTAAAGAGGAAAGAGAAGCAAAACTGAGAAATGATTTCTTCGGTGAGAAATTGGGTCTTCCCTCGATCCGATGCACGTAGAAACGAGGAAATCACTATTGGGAAAAAACCATCGGTTTCTATCTGGCTTCGCTCGCGTTGGCTCCGCTCAAACGCGCCCGATGCTCATCGCGTCGTCCGAGCCCGCTCCCACTCCGTCGCAGCGCTGGCTCCGCGCCCGCGTTGCTTGGCCGTGCCGCCATGACCGCGCTCACCCGCGTAGCCCGCGCCTGCCTTGCTCACCCACACGGCCCACATCGTCGCGCCCACGCTGGGACTGCTCGTCGTTGAATCCTTCGCGCTCCTCAGCTGGATCTGGACGCGGGGCTCGCGGAGGGATGGAGGTCGGTGGCGGTACCGGATCTGGACACGGGCTCACGAGGGATAAAGGTCGGTGGCGATACTAGATCTGGACTTGGGGCTTGCGGAGGGATGGAGGTTGGTGGAGGCGATGGCGGTGGAGGGGGAGAGCATGTTCGAGGTGGCAGCGGTGGCCATTTTCTGCCTTGGTCAGCTTGCTCATACAAAGACAGCGACGCAACATGCTTGCAAGAAGATGAGTTAGGAGAAAGAAAGAAAAAGGTAACATTTAAAGGGTTAGTTTCTATAAATAATTTTTTGATGACTGCTGTTATAAAGATCGTGTATGATTTCTACCATTGATACTAGCATTGAGACTGTCTTGAGGTCATAGCCAGAATCCAAGGACCGTAGACCGCAGAGGATCCAGATCTGAGAGGAAAAGCAATGGGAAAGCAAGCCGTTTCCGCGTTGAAACAGATTTCCTCCTCTTCTTCTCTTTCCTCTCTCTGCGCCCAACCCTTGACTTCCCATTCCATCTCTCTCTCGCTTGAGAGAATCCTCTCGTCGTCTCGCCTCGTCTCTCCACTTCCTCCTCCCATTCCCACTACACTAGTGCCCATCCATGGATCCCTTCCACCACCTCAACTCCTCCTTCTCCAATCCCTACCACCCGCTCCTCGCCTCCCCGCCCCACCACTTCGCCCCCGACCCACTCCCCCTCCACCGCTGCCGCCGCTCCCCGCCGACCCGCCGTCCCTCGAGCGGGAGCGACTCCCGCAGTGGTCCCACGCCGAGACCGCCGCCTTCCTCGCCATCCGCGCCGACCTCGACCACTCCTTCCTCTCTACCAAGCGCAACAAGGCGCTCTGGGAGGCGGCGTCGGCGCGGCTGCAGGCGCTCGGCTTCGCGAGGACTCCCGATCAGTGCAAGTCCAAGTGGAAGAATCTGGTTACCAGGTTCAAGGGCACCGAGGGCGCCGCCGCCGTCGCCGTCGTCGCGCAGACGGATCAGATGCAGGGCGGTGGTGCGGCGGCGAGGGGGTCGTCGTCGTTCCCGTTCCATGATGAGCTGAGGAGGATATTTGACGCGAGGGTTGAGAGGGCGCGCGCATTGGAGAGGAAGAAGGCCAAGGGGAAGGATCCTGATGATGAGCACGACGGAGGCGGCGGCGTCGGCGTCGGCGAGGGGGATGAGGATGATGATGAGGAGGCGGAGCAGGTCGATGAGGAGGACGACGGGGCATCTGGGGACACGACGAGGGCCGGGTCGAAGAAGCGGAGGAGGAAGGCGGTGGAGACGGCGAGGAGGACGGGGTCGGCGGGCGGGGTGGAGGGCGAGGTGGAGGCGATGTTGCGGGAGTTCATGCGGCGGCAGATTGAGATGGAGGAGCGGTGGATGGAGGCGGCGGAGGCGCGGGAGGCCGAGCGCCGCGCCCGGGAGGAGGAGTGGCGGACCGCCATGGTCGCGCTCGGCGAGGAGCGCCTCGCGCTCGTCCGCCGCTGGCGCGAGCGTGAGGACGCCTGGCGGGCGCGCGCCGAGGAGCGCGAGGAGCGCCGCCACCAGCTCGTCGCCGCACTTCTCGCCAAGCTCGGCGCCGGCGACGCATCCGCCTGATCCATCATTGTTCCATCAGCACGCACCGCCGCCGGTACGAACCAAATCCATCCAATACATCTACTGCCCTACCCTACCTCCTCTCCTGATCAGCATCTGCATCATGTACTGCAACTGCAACAGCTTCATGATGATCTAGTTGTTCTTCCAATGGAGATCGAATCGATCATAATTCTTGCATTATTCTTCATTGCTCAGGACGATGCACTGACGCGAAGCGCGCCCCCCGCCCGGCCAATACATTTGCTATGTTAGATCAGTCGTTTCGTTTCTAGGGATCAATCAGTCCATGGTCTTTCTCATCTCATCTTTTGTTAGGGTTTCCCTTTTCTCTGTAGAAGACAGTGAGGGGTGGTCAAGAAATTAAAAGGAGGTGTACTGCTACCTCAGTTTGATCAGGTAGTGATCTAAAAGGGTTTTTGCTACTGATGCATCAAACATCTTACTAGTAAGAATTCTTTAGTTTTCTTCTAGCTAGCTAGCTTAGCTATCCAGCCCATGCCATCTGCAAGCTCTGGTCATATATATCAAGCTTCAGGAGGAAGCCGATGCTAGCTTTTCCAACGCATGGACGGAGATGCATTTATGCATGCCTTTGCATGATCTCATCTTTCCTTCCTCTCTTCTCTCACCATATGAGTCCACCATGACCACTACTAGCTCTTCTTTTGAAGATGATCGGTACAAATCTCTGCAGGAACAAGGGTGGTGGTGTGTGTACGTGCTCGATCCCCTTAATTATATCTGCTTTTCAGAGGGAGATATCTCTCTGTGCGCAGGCAGCGGTGTAGCTTTTGGGCGACATGGTCTCGCTAGATCTTTCCTGCTTTTCAGTTGCATGGTAAAGAGATTTTGCATCTGAAAAGTTTCTCTTGGTGAGAGAAGAAAAAAAAAAGATGAGATCGATGCTTCTTGCATTGCAGTGGATGGAGCTAGCTAGATATAGGACATATATGATATATATGTGTATGTACACAAACATATATATATATATATGCATGCATGCATGATGGGGGTGCAGTGGTGCAGTCTTTGGGGCTGGGTTGCTTTGCTTTGCTTATCATGGAGGAAGGGTATTGATGCCCTGTATGAAAATATGCCCATGTAATGCAGGACCTCCATGTGTGTGTGAGAGGAGATAGAATGGGGTGTAGAAGCCATAATTAACAGCCACTAGAACAACAATGCTGAGTAATGCGCCATGCATATATATGTTGGTGACGCTTGCCTGCCTGGTTAATTACGATTAGTTTAAGAGACAGGCTCTTCCCTAATGATGTCAAATGCGCGTCATAGTATGCATCATGGTCATGGCAGGCCCCGTAGTAAAGGGTGCGTCGTCATGCATGGTATGAAACCATGGACCAGCTGCTGCAGTGTGTACGGGTAGAAAAGTAGAGTATGAATGCAAGTTTATACATGTACACATCCATTTTTGTCAAGAAATTGCAATTGCAAACCAATATTGTTTGTGCAGTTTAGCCGCTTGATTAAGTAGTTTTAAGTTGTTTTTGTGTACTGTTTTCTAGTACTTGTTGATATTCTGTAATTATCATTTATGAGAAATTAATGTATATTCTTGCCTAAAAAGTATACTATCTAAGATAGAGAAATTATGCAAGAAAATACTCAGTAGTTAAGCTCATACTCCTATATCTATGTGAAATCTTCAAGTGAAAGCCACATCAATTACATGTTAGACTGCTCTGCCACCCCTAGCTGTTAATTACTTTAGTGCATGTGATAGTAGCTTCCAGCATACTCAATCGTGCGTGGTCAGTAACGACAGCATTTTGTTGTGGGAAAGACGGTCGTTTCTGATCATGCAGGGTCTGTAACTAACATTTGGTAAGATATATACTCCCTCAGCTTCGTATTACAAAATGGTTTTGATTTTTTCCTAACCAAACTTTGTAAAATTTGATCAAGTTCATAAATAAATTTAACAATATCTATAAAATCAAATTAATTTTATTAAATATAATATTAAATATATTTCAATAATATGTTTATTTTGAGTTGAAAATATTACTATATTTTTTATAAATTTTGCTAAACCTAAAAAAGTTAACTAGAAAAAAATCAAAATAATTTATACTCCCTACATCTCAATTTGATCGTCTCCTAAGCAAATGGCATCAATACCAAGGACATGAAAACATTCAGCATTCTTAAATTAATCCTCATCGATTAAGGTGCTCCATCACTTCGTGTCGCGTGGATTGCTCATGTTTTAAATACTATATGTCATTGCACCAATAAAAAATATTTGTGATTGGTTACATGCAGCCTACTAAATGATACACATTTACTCTTTACACAAATAAACACAAAGATATACATGTTATATGATGATCATTTTGGAAAGACCTAAAAAACATGAGGGGATGACAAAATGGGATGGAGGGAGTAATATGAAATGGATGGAGTATATATACCAATAAATAATTAGTATTGATTAAAAACCATGCTTATAGTCCATCTGCACTTGATTCCTTGATTGTACTTGAGGGTAAAAACTTGCTTTTAGTCCCTTTTAACTCTATTGTCATGCATGCCATCATCAATTTAATTAATTAAGTACTCCTATGAATTTTGCTCCGTCAGCGTATCATCAGTCTAGCCATTATATCTAAGATATGCACAAATTGCCTAGTTGGTACGTTTCAGCTTTCTTGACATGTCCTGCTCACTGTTCACTTTTGGTGCGTGTGACCTTGAGTGTTCACAATGGCAACCAGCAATCACACTAGTGAGATGATGACTAGCAAGATGTTTCATGGATTCCAAATGTTTGTTTGGCTCTAGCCTCAATAATACGATTGATATTTGGTTTTTAATTAATATAGTATATATTAGTCGCTACTAGAGGCATTATTCCGGTGCATTTCTTTCTCTCCCATGCATGCTGCACTACTATAGGACTCCATTTCGTGTGAATGTTCTCAAACTTTATGCAAGCAATTTAAGATTTGAAATTTTGCGACATGCTGCTATAGATACATGCATGAATTTTCTGAGATTATCAAAATTTTATAAATTTTATTATTATACACCATATTTGAAAATATCGTACCGTCCGGTATGCATCAAAATGTGAGTAGAAAAATATGCCGGGTGCATGTATTTTTCCAGTTACCACCAGTATATGTAAATATTGAAATAAACACCTAGCATCCAGGCTTCTTTCATCTTTGGCTCTTTGGTGATGACTGCTTCATTATTCAATTTCGTTTCATATAATATATAGTATACTTGCATGTTGATAAGAAGATGATCTTGTTGTTGTTGCTTCCGTTGTTTCTTGCATGCATGCATGACTTCTTTTTTGTTTGTTTTACTTGGCATTAATTCATTTTTCTATTGTTAGTGATCACAGATTATGACGGTTTCATCACGTCAATTTGATATCATTCAATTCTCACAAGATCTTCGATCCCTGGTAGTAGAAAATGCACACTTGTCATCTTTTACTAACAAATTACTGGCTGGAAATGTCAAAGATATATCTTGACCTTACTTGCTACTAGGGGTAATTCAATTTGCAATAATCCGTAGAATAATTGAACTCGCTAGTATCTAGGTTTGCATTGGATGGGAAGAAATTGACTGCAGAATCTATGGTGGAGTAAGCAAAAATTAACAAGAATTTATGATCGATACGAGGACAATCGATCTCGGCTGGGCCACAAATTTCAGGTGTGAAGTCATGGGTCGCATGTTTAGCCAAAATCTGGAGAGACCACTTGACACCCGCAATTAATATATTCCCTAGTGACTGGGGCCAGTCGAGTCTAAAGCACTAAATATCTTTCGTTTCAAAATATAATAAAAAAAATAAAATTTAAATGTAAAAAGTTGTGGTTATTAAGACTGGAAAGTGGGTGTGAAATTTAAATAGTGAAATGTTATAATTGATTAAAAAATATAGGTAAAAAATGTTATATTTTAGGACAAATCTTAAATGCTAAAAAATATTATATTTTAAAATAAAAAGTATTTGATATATATATATATATATATATATACACACTGATGTGACTGACGAATGAACAAACGAGATTAATTGTGGGTTTTACAATACCTGGATCATCTTTAAGAAGCAAAGGATTATACAGCAGTGGCTGATGGTGATTGATTCAACGGTGAGATTTGTCAATATGTTCTGATTAAGGTCGTCCGTGCATCAATGTCGTATCCTATCAAGAGTATCACATAATTCTTCACTAGCTTGATTGTTTTATGTTGTTACGAGCTACTAAGTAATACAATACATCTGTTTTTTAATATATATATAACATCATTAATTTCTAACGTATATTTGATCATTCGTCTTATTAAATTATTAAAAAAAATATTCAAACTTTTTTGAGAACATAAAAAATAATCATGTTTAAAGAAATTTTAATCATAAAAATCAAGTCACAAAAAATAATAACTACATAGTTTTTAAATAAGTTGAAAAATTAAATGTTTCTTAAAAAATCAATATATATATATATTTATATATTTATATATGAGTAATATAAGCTAGCCACGCATGGCATAAGCCATCATCAGTAATTCAGTGTAGAATTTTAGATTGTCAATGCCATAGCTAGCTAGCTAGTAGCTTGCCTTTTTCATGAACAGTTATATATTGTCTTGCGTGTGTTTTTCAAGATCGCAACAAGCGAATAACTGTCGTGCTGACACGTACTGCCAACTAATTTTGTCGCTGCTTCCCATCGCCTAGCTGCCAAGTTGCGTGCATTATTTTGGACGCCAATCGCGCGTTTTCATGATTTGGATCCAAGTTGAAGCTGCCCTGAAAATGGCAACTCGGTTAAACAAGCATGCATGCGTGACGCTACAAACTTAATTTGACGGGCTAGCTATTTGGACGGCACAGCAAAATATTGTTTTAAGTATATCATGTCTTTATTGCTGTTAAATTGTTGACCACAATTCTGACCGATTGTGTGATTGAAATGTATAATTATGGCAACTGTATTCACCAGCTAATCTCTCTAGCTCCATAGTACTTAATGTTTTAATGAAATTAAGATCAAACTTTTATAACTTTAGTTATAAATATTTTATTTAAAGATATTAGAACAAACATATCACGGTTATCGCATAAGAGCCCTGTTTAGCTTACAAACGGACTGTAATATTGTTTGTCTACGATAATGTTGGCCTAGAAGGAGTACAAGGCCCATATACCAAAATTAATTTTTTAGACGGACCTCCTAACAGGTCTGTATGCAAAAATAAATCTATTTTGCAGACGGGCCAGTTAAGAAACCCGCCTGATACCAGGCCAACTGCCGGCCTATCCTTCCCCCTCTTCTTAAAAATATCTCTTCACTCCACACTTTCCTCTCCCCTCTCCTCCAGAGCCTCCTTTCTCACCCCTTCTCTTTTCCTCTCCTGAGGCTAACAGAGGTTGTGGCGGCTAGGGCAACGACAACACAGATGGGACGACGACGATGACGACTTCTTCGCCGGTGGACTATGGTGGCGAGTCCAGCGACATGTGAGGAGGTCTACAGAGGAGGCGCGCATTGACAGCGGCAGCGGTGTCGCCTCCTCGGGGCGTCTTCGTCTCCTCGAGAGCAGCTGGCCCTCCTCGCGGATTTGGCGTTACCGGCCATCTCCCTCGTGGAACCAACGATGATGGCCTTGGGCGGAACGGATCCGTCGTTGTCGGCCTCCCTCGCAGATCCGACGATGACAATGACGATGGCAAGCCACCTGGTGGCCCTGGCCCTAGGAGAGGCAAATCTCTCGCCGCTGACCTCGGGTGTGGCGAGGTCTCGACGACGATGACAGCAATGACGAACTGCATCGATGAAGACAACAACTAGGGCAGATTTGAGCTAGGGTCTGGTGAAAGGCAAAGGATGGGGAGTGTTAAGGGCCGGAGGCAATGAGGTGGTGGTTGTGGGCTAGTATTGACGATAAGAGCAATGTAAATAATGGTGGCGTCTGTTGTCTTCGACGGCAAGAAAACCGCTAGAGACGAGTAAGATGGCTATATATGTACAGGCACCTCACCGACGCCCAGGGGAAGGGGATCAGATCGGAGGAGGAGGTCCGGTAATATAGTAACAGGAGTACTTCAGCGTAATTAAACGTGGAAGTCTCTAAATGTAACGTTCTACCCTTTCTCAGGCTGGGCCCACCTACATGTGAAAGCTCTCTAGGACCTTAGACTGCCCTTATAGACAAATACCAGTCTTCGGAAAGAACTTTCTGGTCGGTCACCCATCCCCAAATTTAAACGTGGAAGTCTCTAAATGTAACGTCCCACCCTTTTTCGGGCTAGGCCCACCTACATGTGAAAGCTCTCTAGGATCTTAGACTGCCCTTATAGATCAACACCAGTCTTTTCTGTATACTTTATGCTCACTCATGTGCACCTGAGAAGAACCAGTTTTTCGGTCAGTCACCCATCCCCAAATTTAAACATGGAAGTCCGGGAAGAACCAGTCTTCGGAAAGAACTTTTTGGTCAGTCACCCATTCCCAAATTTAAATGTGAAAGTCTGGGAAGAACTAGTCTTCGGAAAGAACTTTTCGTTCAATCACTCATCCCCAAATTTAAACGTGGAAGTTTCTAAATGTAACGTAGATCAACACCAGAAAAGAAGTTACAGCTTGTTGATATGAGTATTCTATTAATCCTATTAAGCCCTGGGCCAGGACGTTACAAAAAGCGACCTACATTGTCATGTACGGTTCCTTAAAAGGTCTACATGCGAAAATCAATTTTCGTAGGTAAGCCTCTTTAACAGCATATTTTTACATATATATATCTTCTAAGAGGCCCGCATGTGAAAATATTCTTCTCTCTCTTCCTACTTTTTTTCTCCCCTCCTCTCTCTCCCACTAAGTCCTCCCGTCCACTTCTCTCCTTCCTCTTCAACTCTCCTCTCATAACTCCTCTCCCACTCTGCACTCCTCTTCGGCAACGGCAGTGGGGAAGTGGCGGTCTTCGGTGACAACAACAGGAGGCGGCGGATCCAGCGATAGCGGAGCAGCCGGCGAGACGCGAGAGCCCAGCAGCCAGCGAGCGTGGGATTCGCATCTGACGGCGAAGGAGTAGGGGGCTGTGGGGTGGAGGCGACCACGATGACGGCGGTGAACGACGCGGGCTTGGCTGGGGCGAAGGGCGACCACGATGACAACAGCAGGCATCCGGGTGCAAGCAGGTCATCTATCCATCTTCAAAATCGATTTTGGTCGTATGAAAAAATTAATTCTGCAGTAGCGAGGACCGCTGCACAGACTCACAGAGCTAACATTAAGTTAATTACAGTGTGAATGGATTAATTTAACTCGCGACGACAGTTTCACCCTTTTCAGGTGGTATGCGTACGTGTGAAATCCTATTGCTGTGTACACATATACTACACGCGAGTACACGTCATCGCATCAATATATGCATCGATCCATCATTAATTATGCATGCATTGCTAATATTAATATAACAACTGCTACCTCTTATCATAAATATTTAATTTTCGTTAAAAAAAATTAAAGATATTACCATCAATAATTTATCATCAAATATATAATTAGTCTAAAAAGAAAGTAAATGGTACGTGTAGGCTTATCTTGAAAAATAGTATCATATATCACAGACTTATCAGATGCCATAAACTTACTGTAATAAAAATATATTTATTAGTCAAAATTTCAAAAGCTTCCTCGAATCTTATCATAAACACCTAACCTAGCATCTGTGACTTATGATTGGAGGGAGTATATTTGCGTTGATCAATGACCTAGTAGCTGACATTTTTATGAGAAGATGGACAGCCCATTTATAATCGGCTGGTTAGCTGATCAACTGATTTAAGACTTATTCATTTATCAAAATCAAACTTATTAAAATTAGATAATGCTAAATTTTAATATATTTTGGTGTTACTAGCGTTGGATGTGTTTAATTTGAAACCCAAATTTTGGTGAAGTTTTTGTGCGAGGAAACTTCTTAGAACCACTAAATTTTGGTAGGGTAGCAATAATAGAATTATGTTTAGTTTATTATTCTACCTAAATTTGATAGTTAATGTGAAAAGTGACAATAAAGTAAACATGTCCTTAATTCCATGCGTAGTCAAAAAGAAAATAAAATCTTATTGGGCTTGTTAGTGGGCTTCCTCTTGCTGGGCCTGGTTTTCTGTAGCGTCTTCAACTCGGCCATCTCGTCGATATCCTCTCTCCCGTCGCCGTCGCCGTCGAGCTCAACGGAGACACGACTCGTTATCCAAAACGGAGGGTACGTGAGCTCCACCTCCATTTCAACCAAAACCTCCACTTCACTGGCCAGCTAAACCCTCTCCGAAAATATCTCTCGCCGTCGTTGCGGTTGCGGCGCATCCCCTCTCATCCATGGAGGCGGCGGCTACGCTGACGACGACGGCGCGGACTACCCAGTACAGCTGCTGCTTCGGTCTCGCGCATGGCTCATGCGCCGCACAACGGAGGAGGACGGCGACGGCTTTCGGGGCGGCGCGGTGGTCGGGGCGCCGGCTGCGGGCGCTGCCGCCGGAGCTGAGCGAGATCCTCAGCCCCAAGCTGGTCCCCGGTTCGCCGGCCGACACCGGCGACGTCTCCTCCCTCATCCCAATCAGGCGAGTTTATATATACTTCACAAAGCATCGCCTGCACAGTATATGCTGTGCTGGTACTTGCAGTTCTTGATAGTAAATTAAATCATTTCCAGGATGAAACATGTGATTGGTTATATGCTTAAGCCTCGAATTTTTAGGATTACAGAGCTAGTTACATTTTGTTAACTAACAATAAGCTATATATGGCATCAAACAATATTACATGATATATATATATATATATACAAGTGAAAATAATAATTATTCCTTGGCCCTTTTCCTTTCGAAGAAGCAGCCAGCTAATGTCAAGAAAATGCACACACTACTGCCCCGTTCTAAACACCATTTTAAAGTTGTAGTTTATCGATGTCAACTTATTAACGTATGATTGGTTAAGTATTTGATTAAGTATTCGTTATTATAAATTTTGAAATAGAGTTACTTGATTTTTTAAAAACTTTTATATGTTTTTTTAAAAATATATTGTTTAACAATTTAAAAACATGTTAACGAAAAATAAAAATGTTTTCTAGCCTGGAGTTGAAGAAAACAACGCAGCCGTAAACGTCAGAACAAAACATAACTGTATGATTGTATCTAATCGCAAAGTTGGGTGCAAATTAATTGGGTTCCCATGGGACACATCCAAATTCTGATCTTTAATGGGCCAAACTAGGCCTTGCTGTGCCTTGGGCTAGGGCTAGGTAGAACCTGGATTGGGCTTTGGGCTAACCAGGTCATTGTTGGAAGTGCCTTAGTTTCACATGAGCTTTTGTTTTTTAAAATTTTTGTGCTTAAAGCATATGCAAGAGACTTTCTAAATTTCACTATCTAAATTATTATTTAAAGAGTCACTTATATAAAAATCGTTTTTTATAACTTTTCATTCTCCAATAGTTTTTTATATCTTATGTGCACTCTAGAGAGTCAATCTTGTCTTCTCTTTTTGGCTAGCGAAAAATCCAGAATAGAAAATGACTATAGTTGGATGATTATTTAGAAAAACTGTTGGAGAGTAGTTTCTCACTAAAATCTTTAATTCTAATATTTAGAAAGAATATGAAGAGTCTTGAAGAAGCTTTTCTGATCTCCAACAATTGACAAAAACCAGGACTTGATTGTTACTGTATGGTTAATGAGCTCAGACTCAAACATGACAGTCTAGATGGTTACTGTATTTTACACCAGCTACAAGAACATGCGATCAATACGCATCTAATTAACAGCATAACCTCATATCTTACAGTTACCACAAAAATTCAGGACTCAGTTTATTTTTCATTTTTATTTTCCTTTTGTTGATGGATGTACTTGCACATGTGTAAAAAAAATGCAGTGCTCTGATGCTGTTCTTCTACTTCGTGTCCAACTGGGTGGTGCCTGAGTTCATCATGAAGGGGTTGCAGGAGCCCAACAAGCCTGAAGAATCAGAAGAAGCTGCCTCTTCACCGGCAACAACAATGTCGGTCGCCAGCGACGGCCAACCTGAAGCTAAAATCAGACTCAAGGTGAAGAAGACAAAGAAGAAGAAGAAGGCTGCCATGAAGGTGTAGTGCACACAAGCATGCATCATGCTAATATGCTATTGACCCCCTCATGATGATAATAGATAGCATCACCAGTCAAAGATCACACTACAGTGCTAATTATAATCAAAGAGAAGATTGATTCTCCATCAGAGGGGCCTTACATTTATGTACTCATCATATTCTGAATCTGTGAGCCATTCAATTGAAAGATAATTATTCCATTTGCATGTTTGCATCTATGCTTGGGTATCCAGTACTATGTATCAACAACAGCTAGCACTAGCTAATAAAGTTTTGGGAGAAGAATGAAAGGTGGAGAGGCCATTTGGCACAAACAGGTGGGGCTTGTAGTGTGGTAGCAGGCAAAAGTGGGCAAATCAATCGGTTATCAGTGTGGTGGGCTGAACTCCACAAAATCCTCTCATCCCATCAACTTGTACTATAATACTAGCTGCTGTTCTTGTTGTTGTTGCCATCACACACAACAGCATCAATGGGAAAGCTTAGGCCTGCTCAGCTCAAAAGTAAGAAGGGACCAAGGGCAGGCAGAATCATCAACTTGCAAAGCAATGTGTAGATTTCAGTTTCATGGTTCAATTCAACAAAAAAACTTCCAAGGATGATTACATGGATCAGAGTCAGAGATTTTTAATGCGAGAAATCGTTCGATCGCGCCTTTTAGGAACAAATTAGGAACGAAAGAGGATTGTTTGAGGAATTTTATCAGGGTATGGAATTCTAAGAATCTTATGGAGAAGTTTATCCATGTGGCCCTCTCAAACAAAATAATGAACTTCTGCATAGCAATGTGAAATTCACATGTAATAGGCAGACACACAGGAAATCTAACATAAGGTCAACTTTCTTTAATACTCTCTCCAAATTCATATACAAATTTCTCCTATTGCTGAAATATAGCAAATCATATTCTACAATTCCTTATGATTCAACTTGGCAAGCTACTTTTGATTTGTATTTTTTTTGTATGGTAGATTCCACCAGAGTGTAAATATGTTGTTCCAGAATTTCACAATTTGTCCGGTACCATGCCCTTCTAGAATATCTGACGATACCAAAACATGGAGGCATAACCACTTGCAATGAACTGAACTGAAACCATATGTATATATGCTGCAGAGATCGATGAAGGATGATAGATAGATATTCCATTTCTTGCTTTGAAGCAACAGAAAAAAAAACCACACCCACACATCACTCCTCCCATTTCGATCAGAAATAGGTACTGCAAAATCTTCCTGTTTGCTTCAGAATCCAGAACTCTCCATTAATTTCTCGGAATAACTGTCTGTAGCACTACAGTGATAGAAAAACAAAACAAAATGATAAAAAAAGATTGAGTCAACTGACAGCCACAGATAAAAGCAAGAAACAATTTTTTTTCACCCCTGTTGCTTTTGTTTCTGAATTTTCTGATGACAATTAGTTTTTGTGGTTAAAGAGGAGTCCAGAACATCAGATGCCACTAGAAGATCATTCATGGCGATGAATGGTAGAAAATCATCCACACAACTAAGGCCAGGGTAAAGCCAGACGGCCTCTACTCTGAAGAGTCAAAAACCAAAAAAGATTGAGAGGAAGTTTCAGAGAGAGAGATGACAATTCAGAATTCAGTCTGATCATGGAGGTGGTGGTGTTGGCGATGGCGACAAGCCTCCTCTCCACACCGCAAATAATCTCCACCATTATCGCCATCGCTAGCTAGATGCCGGTGGAGTTCGTGCTTGCAATTTGGTTTGTCACCACGCGCTTGCTGGCTAGACAGTGCAGGTCTCTTTCATGGCCATGGAAAAATTTCACTCCTTTCTTTCATTCCTTTCCTTTGGGAAATTGCAACCTGAATATATGATAGCTAGCGAGTTCGATCGATCGATCGAATCGATGACGACGACGAGATGTGCGTTTTCACCAGAGGTTGTTTTGCTCCTGAAATATTTTTGCCTGTTCTTTTTCTTTTCTATGGTAGCGATTGTGACAAAAAATCAACAGTTCATCCATGGCATGTGAAATTTTTCAGTGAATATATATACTGTTTTAATTATTACCTTTTGTTTGGCTTATTGACATCCAGAAAATGGATGTACACTCGTTCTCCAGATATCTTGCACTACTATCTTTTCCAGTAAAAAATAACTTTTTTTCTGCATAATTGAGACTTCTCATATCATGAAACTTCTCATGTGTTTTCATATGTATGGATACCTAATACTACCTTATTGATAGATATGATTGGGACAAATTCAGACAAACTAAGCAGAGCCACAAGCCCACAACCAAAACAATTAGAGCAAAAGACCAAGAATCATGATTGCTGAGTCCACTACTACTACATGCATCATATTAGTAGTGGGGTTGGCTAAACATGGAGACACAGCAAAACATTGACGACAGTTTTTTGCCCAAATCCAAGTTGGGTTAGGTATGACTTGGCTTGTTTTTGCCCTAGCTGGCCTAGCACAAGCTTTGCTTTTGATGCAACCGATCATCATCATCAACTCGAGCATGAAAAATTGTAGTATTATTATCATTGTTGCATCTATCAGGGCTTGTGTTAATTGAGGTGCTTAGTTCAGAATAGTTAAAGAACTGAAACCCTGAGCCGACCATGAATTAAAACAAACAGATTGATTAGAGAAGCTAATCAGTGAGCTCCAACCTGCATCTATCATCAGTTTTGGTTTGTCCGGACCTTCCATTGTGATGGAGCATATTACCTGTGTAGTATCTGAATTTACATTTGCTACTCTGAATTTTTCTACTCTTCAGTGTATACGTACGTATATACGTACACGTGTAGGGCCCACACAAGTACGTAGGTAGCAGTGTGCTTACTCATCATCACTGGGCGCCATATCATCTTGACCGTTGACTGGTCAACCAGTCAACGCAGAGGCTAGCTGCTGACCAATTGACCATGCAAGCATGCATGCGTTACTTGGACTAGAACTGGAAAGCAGAAGCTGCCTGCAGGTAGCTAGCCAGCCAGCTTCAGTGAGCTACTGTTTCAGTTTAATTTATCCCGTCAATTACATGTATAATCTTACAAATTAAGCTGTCAAATATCAGTCCATCTGTGCATGAATCCATCCCAAGTTTGCAACTGCAACTAACTAAATTAACCTGTCCCCATTTGGGTGAGTTAATTACAGCTAGCTAGCGAGCTATCAATCACTCGGTTCCAAAGTTTGCACACAACTGTTAGGAAAGGGACAGTTAGTTCTATAATACATGTGTAAATAACTGGAGTTAAGTTGGTGGTTAACAGATGACAGCTGAGAGAAGGCCGGTGCTAGAAGAAAATCTGAGGCCAGATTAGCTGCAGTCAGATTTCACTTAGCCGAGGCACAAAGGCAACTGAGCTGAGCTGGTCTAGTCTGCTGCGAGACCATTTATGAAATGCTGACTTGGCCTGCTAAATTGCCATCAATTAATTAACTTTTTCTAAACTGCCATTAATTAGTGGTGATAGCTACTTGCACGCGTGATGGGCATATATAGTATGTGTGTGTGTGTGTGTGTTTGAAGGCCATCTCAATCCGGCCATGGGTCTGATGGCTGCATTTTCCCTTGCATCCAGGGCACAAAATTTCTCATACATGTAGAGCCTAATTAGTACAGTAAGCTTTATTGAAGCTTAGTTTTTTTTTCAGATTATTTATTGGAGTGTTGAAACAGATTAGTTGGCCCACGCTGCAAGAAATACATTCCCCCTCAAAAAAAACTTATTTTACTACATCGTGTACAACACTTATTTTAATTTATTTGTTAGGTTTATTTATCAAAAATATCTAATTTATCCGTATAATCATACATAATCCGCAGCAACCATCCATCCATAACATATTTCAAAATTGAGCCTAATCGTCCAGGGTAAAAAAATCCAAATAAGATTAATCATGTCACTATAGTACTAACTGAACATGAAATTCTCCCAGAATGTCTGAACCTGATGGATGCTGCATGCCTTAGCTTGCTCCATTATCTATAACATGGATGCAAAGTTCAATCGATTAATTAATGATAATGAAGAGCTGCCCGTGCGAAGTGATGGAACACGTGCGATTTACATCGACACCAACAACAAGAATGGCCTATCTATCTTTCTATCTATCTATCTAACCCATGCATGCGTCAGATCGATCGATCGGATCGATTCCCCCACATGCATAATTAGCATATTGTTACCTGCCAGATATGAATAATGCGATCATGATGTAGTTCAGCTTAATTCCTCATGCAAATGTGCCTAGCTTAGTTAGTTACCTCTGCAGATAAGGATATGAGTGACCTGCTAATTAGCACCGATTCTTCATGCTTTGTGTTTGTGGGTGGTGGGGCTGAAAAAATTTGACAACACATGCATGGAGAGCTTTTGGCAGCTTGGGACTGTCAGTCAGCTAGCTGAAAATTGTTCTTTTCACTCACAGAAACACAGGAGGAGATTAACATATGGCCATGCTATGTTATTTACAGTTTATTCACCGGATTGGATTATTAAAACAGATTATTTGCTCCACTAAAACTTTCTTCTGATGCATTGCTGAGACCGTAATCTATTAAGCTTTACTTCTTGGAATGTTTAATTTATTATGGTAATTAAGTAAATAATATGTGATAATAATTTGCTCATTAATCTAAGCTTAAATTAGGCTTAAGGCAAATAATTTTTCAGATCCACGAGCAGAATAATCAAGTCTGCACATGTGTGCAGTGCAGTGCAGTTGTTTAAGGTGTCGAGGAAACCATGGAGCAATTCCGGTCAGATTTGCTGCACTGCCCACATCTTGAGAAATCTTCAGAAAATTCTCAGATTCAGATCAGATGAACAGCAGCTGAAAGTCAGAGAAATATCTTTTTTTTTAAAAAAAACTGCAGTGAGGGTGAAGGCGTGGACCTGGTCGTCTCGCTGGCGAGAGCGAGACCCGTGCGGCTAACCGTAAAGCAGCAGCGGCGGCAGCTCACGCCGTCAACCCTAGCAGTGGAACACTGACTCGGAAACCCACCGCGTGGGCCCCACCACCCACACCTTGCCGGACACACAGACCCCCGTTACCACAGCCCACCCGAGCTCCTCTCACTGACATCCGGTCCCTGTAATCTCCCGGCCCCACATGTCATTGACGTATTTAGCTCCTGGCGCGCGAGAAGTCAAGGGACGCGTCGCCCCCTCCCCGCGATATTTGCCGGCAGGGGTAGGGTGACGTGTCAGCACGCGATTGCCCCGTCGGCATCCGACGTGGCCCCCCGCGGGGAGGAGGACGAACCGGTCCAAGCCTAGCTAACGGCGCCGTTAACGTCTTGGGACGTGACGGCGTCACCCACGCGTCGAGTCAGCCACACACGGACGGGCGGGCACGCGCGTGAACCTCGTTTTGCCTTTCGGCCCCGGTGGGGCCCACCACCCCGGCAGAATGATGCCCCCACCCCCACCCGTGTGGGGCCCACCCGGCAGTGGCACAGGCCGTGGGGCATATCTGCCAGTCGGCACAGTAGAGCGCGTTTGGGTTTGGTTGTGGTGCGTGCGTGTGTGGGGGGAGGGGAGAGTGGGGCCCACACACCACACGGGAAGCAACCTGGTTACTCACTCTTACTACGAGACAAAAGCCCCAAAAGGTGTGTGTGGACTCGCTACTCTTGCTTCCGTTTTAAAATATATCGTCTCTATTTTTTAATATATAATGGTGCTAACTTATATATATATATATATATGTTTGAGCATATTCGTGCATTCATTTTATTTAAACATATGTAAAAGATATATAATTAATGATGTTATCTATTTAAAAAAGAATGGAGGAGGAAGTTTTAGGTTTGAAGGGTGCTAAATAAATTGATGGAATTAAATAGAGTCGTAATCTGTTGAAAAAAAGAGATAGATAAAAAATTGAATGCTACAAGGTTACTAGAACAAATTTTAAAGTTTAAATTTGTTATATTTTTCAAAGAGGAGAACACTACATTTCGTAGTAGCTCAGTATGTTTGCGATGGTATTATGTAATAAGTAAATCATTGGAGTTCAAGGATTAAAAGTTACGGTGCATAAGTGTCGAAACTTGGTTTCGGCAATAGAATTTTGGGGGTGCAGTCAAGATCGCCATTAGATTGGAGAACGAGATTTAGACAGGTTCAGGCTCTCTCGTGAGGTAATACCCCTACTCCTGTTTCGGAGATTCGATCCGCCGAGTGTATATTGATCTCAAGATCTAAGGCTCCTAAAGTCTAAAGGTCTTGCTTATCAACTCTGATATCGCATATCCCTTACCCCCTTATATAGTTTTGGGAGGCGGGCTTACAGATCGGAAACTCTATCTTACTCTGTCGGTTTCCTCAATCTTACCAAACCGTAATTATAGGCCATTGTCTTATCTCAATCGGCAACGTAACACCCAAGTCATATTTGGTTTACATATATGGCAGGCGCAATCTATCCGTACCTCCAGTCGGATAAACTTGCCATGTAGATACCCGATTGCCATAATCTCCACAACAAGGATTAATATCGTATATAATAAGGTAAATTACCTTACATTTTTTCTAAAGTAATTTTTCAAAGAACCGTAACCACAAATGAGTTCAAAGCTTAAAGCTATAGTATTAGGAGCTTCGTAGGCTAACAAAAGTACACATATTAGTTTTAGAATGTTGATCATTTCATAGGGCTGAAATGGGGATAGTTCTTAGCGCTTAGGTTAACAACTTATGGTGATGGATACCAAAGCCTTTCCACTATGTTAGTGGGTAACATGTTTTGGTCGACCATTGAATTGAACAATGTTGTTTCTTCTCCAACCATATAAGTGGCGACCTTTTTTCTTACAAAGAGGTAATAACTTTTAAAGCTGGTTATTTGTTCTAAACTTTATATCCATACAAAGTTTAAGTCTGTCGCAACCCTAGTTCTCTATATAAACTGCACTAACATATATCCGATTTTTCTTCTAGTGGATCAATGTGATTGGGATTATAGTTGTTATTGTGTGATTAAATGCAAGTTGTACATCTTTACATATAACAACTTAAGTTAAAAGAAACCAAAGCTATAATTGCAATATAATGTTTGAACCTTCTACCCTGCTTCAACACCGGAGATCGAGGGTTGTGATGGTGTACTTCGTTAGTTAGAATTTTAGAAGTTGCAATACCATGACTCCTTATCACACTTGAATGCCTATGGTTTCATTCGTTTTTGCTTAACGGATTATATGAAATTTTTCATATTCGTGGCATGTTTTTTAATATGTTAAATGGTGTGTTTTGTGCGAAAATTTTTAAATTTATAATAATTAAAATTCAATCAATCATACGATTAATGTCAGCTTGTTTTTGCATGAAAAACTTAATCTTCATCTTCATCTATAAAAAACATCACATAGAGGTGGTTGAGGCCTTGAAGGTGTAGTCCAATGTTAGTCGTTAGTTTGAGTGGACCTATAGTGCACTATCCGTTAAACATTATATTTTATTAATGAGCGCAACAATCTTTACACTCAGTTCTACTTCATTATCGAGGGTTCTTACTCGCTTTTTACAGTTCGTTGTAAAATTAACAAATTTCTAAAAATTCACACCCTAGAAATTGATTTATTATAGGACATAGAGAATATATAGAAACAAGTTGTTAAGTTGTTAAATCTTGTACATGCACTTTATATGAGGACAGGGCCATATAAAAGCGAGTTGTTAAATCTAATATAGGACATAGAGAATATATAGAAACAAGTTGTTAAAGTTGTTAAATCTAATAACGAGCTCTCTTCATTACCTATTACTATGCAAATAAATTTGTCCACGTTAAAGAAAGAGAGGAGGAGGAAAGTGATACATCGTTACTATGCATGACAAATGGCTTAGAGTCGACTCTTAACATTTATTAAAAAAATTTTTGTTGCATGTTAGTAGAGAAAAGGAATGATGGTTAACCAAAATTATAGTTGAGGCAATTCAGTTGTCTCAAGAAAAATAGTGATACGTACTCACTGAGAGCCCATATTAGACTTTATTATTGTACACATACTTAGAAACTTTTACAAATGGGTAAAACAACAAAGACCTTGCATGAAAATATTTTTTATTAGCCTTCTTTTTTTTCATCCATAAACAACAGAGCCGATGTCATGTATAGCTGCAATGTTTGTTTTTTTTCATGTCACCAAATTTATTTACATAATAACATAGAGAGCTTGTTAATAAAGACCGTGGTATATGTACTAATAAGTTTTCTCTCGCGAAATGTTTCCTACCGGAGAAATATGTGTGCCTACACCTGTGGCAACATCCATGGTACCCGCAGCTCCAGCCTAAAAACCACAAACCCAAAAATCTCTTTCATTTTTTTCTTTACAAGAAAAACAAAAAGCGAAGAGGAGAGGAGAAAAGGAAAGGAGGATGCAGCGAAGAAGGGAGGTGAGGTGCACCGCGTCTTCTCTTCCTTTTGACCACGCGACTCATCGAGCCGCCAAAAATAAAACAAAAAAAACGACTAATTTTTTTGTGTGTAAAGAAGAAAAAAGAAAAACGCGCGAACGAGAAGGACACTGCTTCTTCGTCTCCAACTTCCCTTATCTCTATCAACCCCCACCTCTTCCCCATCCTCCATTATTCTCTCTCCTCTCTCTCTCTCTCTACATATACCCTTCCCCACCCACCTCCCACCCTCCCCTCTCCAACGACACCACTCGCGATCTAGCTTCTTCGTTCCCCGATCGATCGAGAATTCTTCTTCTCCTCCTCCTCCTCCTCCTCTCTCTTTAACAAGAATCAAGAACGAGGTGTTTGACTACCAAGAACTTGTCGAGCTCTCTCTGTCATGTGCTCTGGGCCGCGCAAGCCGTCCACGCCGCCGCTGCCGCAGCACCAGCAGCAGCAGAAGGAGGCCACGGTGATGGCGTCCCTGCTTCTTGAGCTGGCGGCGGCGGATGATGTGGCGGCGGTGAGGAGGGTAGTCGAGGAGGAGAAGGTTTCGTTGGACGTGGCGGGGTTGTGGTATGGGCCTTCGGCGAATGGGGTGGCGAGGCTGGGGATGGAGCGGAGGACGGCGGCGATGGTGGCCGCGCTGTACGGGAGCACGGCGGTGCTCGGGTACGTGGTGTCGGCGGCGCCGGCTGAGGCCGCGCGCGCGTCGGAGACGGATGGGGCTACCCCGCTGCATATGGCGGCGGCTGGTGGCGCGGCGAACGCCGTCGCGGTTACGCACCTGTTGCTCGCTGCTGGGGCGTCGGTGGACGCGCTCTCGCCGTCGGGGCTCCGCGCTGGGGACCTCCTCCCGCGCGCCACCGCGGCGGAGAAGCCTATCCGGCTGTTGCTCAAGTCGCCGGCCGTGTCGCCCTCCTCGTCGCCGAAGAAGTCGGCCTCGCCGCCGCCGCACGTGCCGCAGGAGGCGAAGAAAGAGTACCCGCCGGACCTGACGCTGCCGGACCTCAAGAGCGGGCTGTTCAGCACCGACGAGTTCCGCATGTACAGCTTCAAGGTGAAGCCGTGCTCCCGCGCCTACTCCCATGACTGGACCGAGTGCCCCTTCGTCCATCCCGGCGAGAACGCGCGCCGCCGCGACCCTCGCCGCTACTCGTACAGCTGCGTCCCTTGCCCGAAGTTCCACAAGGACGGCTCGTGCCGGAAGGGCGACTCGTGCGAGTACGCGCATGGCGTGTTCGAGTGCTGGCTCCACCCGGCGCAGTACAGGACTCGCCTCTGCAAGGACGAGGTCGGCTGCGCGCGCCGCATCTGCTTCTTCGCCCACAAGCCCGACGAGCTCCGCGCCGTCAACCCCTCCGCCGTCTCCGTCGGCATGCAGCCCACCGTGTCGTCCCCGCGCTCCTCGCCGCCCAACGGGCTCGACATGGCGGCCGCCGGAGCGATGCTTAATCCTGCTTGGCCGTCGTCCCCAGCGAGCCGCCTCAAGACGGCGCTCGGCGCGCGGGAGCTTGACTTCGATCTCGAGATGCTCGCGCTGGACCAGTACCAGCAAAAGCTGTTCGACAAGGTGTCCAACGCGCCGTCGCCGAGGGCGAGCTGGGGCGCGGCGAGCGGCCTCGGCTCGCCGCTCACCACCGCGTTGCCGGCGAGGACCGTGCCGGACTACACCGACCTGCTCGGCTCCGTCGACCCGGCCATGCTGTCCCAGCTCCACGCGCTGTCCCTCAAGCAGGCTGGCGACATGCCGGCGTACAGCTCCATGCCGGACACCACGCAGCTGCACATGCCGACCTCGCCGATGGTGGGCGCGAACACCGCGTTCGGGCTCGACCACTCCATGGCCAAGGCAATCATGAGCTCACGCGCCTCGGCGTTCGCCAAGCGCAGCCAGAGCTTCATCGACCGCGGCGGCCGCGCCCCGGCCACGCGCTCTCTCATGTCGCCGGCGACCACCGGCGCGCCGTCCATGCTCTCCGACTGGGGCTCGCCGGACGGCAAGCTGGACTGGGGCGTCCAGGGCGACGAGCTGCACAAGCTCCGCAAGTCGGCGTCTTTCGCGTTCCGCGGCCAATCCGCCATGCCGGTGGCCAGCCACGCCGCCCCGGCGGAGCCGGACGTGTCATGGGTGAACTCTCTTGTGAAGGACGGCCACGCCGGCGACATATTCGCGCAGTGGCCGGAGCAGGAGCAGATGGTGGCCTGATCCCAGCATCAGTGGCTCATAGCACCTAGCTAACCAAAAAAAAGTTCTTTCTTTCAATTAATTTTTCCCCTTCGTTTGCTTAATTTGATTCAAATGAGATGTTTTTTAGTACATATTTAAGCTGTTCACAAATAATATTGTTCATCAACAAAGAAGCATGTATACCCAAAGGGAGCTCTAGATTGATGATGAACAGCTGATATTACTCTCTTTATTAATTTTCCCCTCTCTTTGGGTTTATAAATAGTTGTATACAAGAATTCCAACAAGGGTTTTATTTACTCGATATATATTCATATATATTCATATATATCTTTGGGCATCAGCAAGATTTGATCCATGTGCAGTCTGTCTTATGATATAAACCATGCAATATTCATGTTGTTCATCAGGAACATATGCTTATTATCTCATAAGCAAGTACCAGTACATCAATGGATAGATAAATTCATCAGTATATATTCTTGGTTCTTCCATGAGCATATCATATCTTCCCTTTGCTTGATGCCTTCTTTTTTTTTTCTCTCTCTCTCTCTCTCTCTCCTCAAAGAGTGGATTATAAACCATTTGCATGTTTGCTATTGATTATTCTCTCAAGTGGTTGGTGGGCCATAGGAGGTAAACTGCAGAGCAATCACAGGTTAGTTTAGTGGAGAACCGGAGATGGAGGCACAGGTGCACCAATTGTGATCAGTGTTAGCATTATTATTATAAGAAAAGGAAGGAGGCATGCATCTTAAAGGAAACCAAGTGATTAACTAATTATTATCATCATTGTGGTGGGTTTGGCACAAAACACAGAAATTAGGCCCCAAAGTCTGGGCATAAGTGCAACCAAGATACTAGAGCATGATAATCTCCTAATAATTTATTGTTTCCTCAGTGTTGCCAATGTTGATTTGGCTTTGACAAAAAGCTTTTGTTCTAGAACATTGGGCATGTTCCTCCTTAAATGATCACAAAGAATGGGTATATATCTTTTTTTCTTCTCTGTTTTTCAGATTTGTTTTTTTGGTTGGTTGTATAATCTGATGAAAAGAGTACTGTTGTCCATGCTGTCTTTGGATTATATATTTTTAGAGCAAGTTTAACAGTAGAGTTAATCATTAGATATTAGCTATATTAGAGCTAATATATACAATAGGTTAACTTTGGCTCTATTTGTTATCTTCACTTTCTTTTTCTAATTTTAGAGCATGTGTAGAGCTGGCTTTTTTATGAGAGTTAACACTTCTTATTTTTTTATCTCTCTTTCACGTAATGTACAGTTGCCTTACAGCTTACTATTATTCTTGTTCTTACGTGGGTTCAGCTGCTGTGTTGGATACTCCGAATAATTGTAGCTGGTGTTCTATTCAATTCCTAATCATGCTTAAGTATTGTATTTGCAGCTGGAGTAGATTTTGGAGAATTCTATGCGTGTCCAGATATTGAGCCATTAACTATGCACTTTCCGGCATCACATTGCTGTTGGTGTTCTTATTTATTTATTTATTTATTGTGCATTAGGAAACTTGTTTTGTAGATGTGATTATTTAACTTATTTTGTAATATAGAAAACCTTACTTGTTTTATGCTATTATTCTTGTGTACTTGCTCTTACCTGCTTTGTCTTCTTGTTTCCTACCCACTTCTAATCTACTTTCTCAGCCTACAAAATTACATGTAAATGATAGGACAACACAATTGGAATTTGCCAAATAATTAAAGGCGAAATTTGAAATACAACAAAAAGTTTACGGTTCGTGCGGAAATTGAATTGTATTATGTGAAATTCCTAGGTGCTGAAATAGTATCACATCCACTGGTTTTTTATGGTTCCTTAAGGGGGTTGTTTCTGAAGCAGTCAAACTGTAATCTTCAAGACAAAATTAACATCCAGAGTAACATGTCAGTCTGACACTGTATGATTATTGTGTTAATAAAAAACAACTTGCGTCACAAGGAGGGATTATGGTTGGCTGATGAGTTGATTATCACGGTCTTCGTTTGTATGCGAGACATTCAAACCTTCCTCTGAAAGCAACCTGATTTTTCTGAACTATTTTTATCAGTTCGTCGAACGAACGGCGACAAATCCTGTTCCAGATATGTTTTAGATTAACAGTGACTCATCAGCACACCATGTCCCATCTAATTGTCAAGTTCTTATCTCCTAATACGGATTAAGAAATTGGGCAGCATCTTTTCTCCAATAGATAGAAAAGTGAAGCTCTCCCCTTCACGGGACTGATCATGATATATATTGTTCATGCATTTGTCATAGATGTTGACATGGCAAAGACCTTTCTTATGGAATGTACACATCATTGACCTCATTTTGGTTGAAACTTTCCGACAAATTATTGCTCTGTTTAATTGCCTGCAGGAAAGAAATCAGATTGTCCAACCTCTCCCCAAAGTTTCCTTCCATGCTGCAACTTTGAAGAAAATTTCTTGTTTTCTTGATTCTTTATTTAGTTACTCCCTGCCAAGAACCGTCAGTTTCTTATCAACAAGAGGCTATTCGTTGAATCTGATCCGTTCTAATCCATGGACGCTCCGACAAATCTCATAGAATCAGGAAACAGATTATTTTATATGTACTCCTGATGGAGACAGACAGGGTTTACTGCAGTTGGTGAAGCTGAAAAGTGATCAAGTTACTACCAATCTTTGTCAACTAATATGAACCACACAGTGAAAATACATGTGCTAATTTACATCAACTAACTAATATATATGTTGTTAGGTTTATGCTTGCACATGGAGTTAAAAGTAAACACGTCAATTTCACTGCATATTGCTAGCATGGTTGCAGCCTTGAAAGGAGAGAATTAATTTCATTGCATATTCAGGCTCAAGGTTTTCTGAACCTGTTGTTTCTGCTACAATTCTCCAATCTTCTTCTCATGTTGTTGAGAGCTTGAGATTGTTCAGTGGCTTCGAATTGCCTGCATATTTCGATCAATCTTGGAGCTTAGATGATTCATGGAGATGGAGCAGCCAGGTGAAGAATGTACAGTTTCAGAACCTGTCTGCATGAGTTCATCTGTTGTCTCAGACATGAGCTGATCAAGAATCTCTGATCCTATGTCAGCTGCAATGTCCTCGGAATCACTAGCTAACCATATCATGCTGCTCAGATCTTCCTCAACCAGCCTGCAGATGAACTGCAAAGTGCCAGACACACCTGGGATGAAGACCTCAGACTTGTTCACCACACTGCTGTTCCTCCTCTCCTTATCTGAACATTTTGAGATATGGCAACTGCTAGTTTCAGGAGATAACTGGTTGTCGAGATCGTCATCGAAATCGGGTTGCAGCTTCCTCCTTGAGCTCTGTTGCTTCGTTTCAGGCCGAATTTCTTCTGCAGTTTGTAGAAATACACAGTGATGATGATGCAGCATGTTAGTAACAATGTAGTACCATGAACATAAACAAAAAAGAATGCATAAATGGTAAAGCCTAATTAGAACATTTCAAGAAACACTGCGTCTTTCTGTCAAACCCAAACAATGTATAATTACTCGGTGTTTACGACTTTTTCGAGCTGTCTGAAATAAATTGGGGACATAGTCAGATGGCCATTAGCTGCTACAGTCTATGTGATAATTAACTTTTAGTGATGTGTTACTATCAGGGAGCTGGTTTTTCAGAGCTTTTGCAGTTCTCAGAGCAAACAGGATGAGATATGATTAGGCCACAAGAAAACACAGGTTTCAGATTACTTTGGATTGCGCCACCTTGGACTGGTTAGTAGTCACCTAGAAGTTGCATAGCCATGTCTGAATCATGGACCACAGAATTGTCCTTCTTCAAGTTTTTTTTTTGGGGGGGAATCTGTCCTTGTTGTAAATTCTCAACTGAAAGCTTAAAACACAATTTCCTGACAAATTACCAACAACTGAAACTTTCACAAAAAATATGTATACTAAGTACTAAGCACATCACTGTCTGACGGTTGAGAAACTTGCTCGAAATTACCCTAGAAAAATGGCCGTAATTATCTCGTTATCTGAATTTTGTCAGTGCATTTTACTACTGTTTCAGATTTCTCACTTTTTTATCAGTGCATTTTTCTACTGTTTCAGATGTTCTCACTTTTTAAGTCGCTGTTGATAGTGATTAGTGAATTCTTGTCCAAACTTTAACAATCTTTTGGGCTGATAATTACCAATTAAGCTCTGGAATTAATAGTGAAGTAAGAGTGAACTAATGCAGGTTGCAGCAAGTGGAGAACAGATTACGCGAAGACGACGAACCTGAGGTAGGCGAAGGCGAGCTCGGCTCCACTTCTTCCGACGAGCACGACGTCGTGGTGGTGGTAGACGACGACGACGACTGCTGCTGCGCGTCCAACACCGACACCGGGCTCGAACTCTGCAGGCCGCGCTCTGTCACCGCCGCTCTCCTCCTGCCGTGGCCGGACGACTGGGCCTCGTCGTCGTCGTCGTCGTCGCCGCCGTAGTGCAGCTTCCGGCGGCGGCGGCCACCGCTCTGTTTCTTGGCTCCGACGTCTCTCCTCCCACCGTCGCACGCGACATTGTCGTGGCGGGCGGAGGCCTCCGGGCTGAAGCTGAGGACAATGAACTCGTCGCCCTCCTCCCTCAGGTACGGCGCCGGCGGCGGCCACCCCTCCGCCGAGCTCACCGACATGCTCCTCCTCCTCCGCCGCCGCAGCGGCTGGCACTCCGGCTCCGGCGGCGGCGGCATTGCGTCGAGTCCCATCAGCCTCGCCACGACGCAGGGGCTCCTCCTCCCCTCCGCCTCTCCACACGCAGTCACCGCCGGACGCTGCACCACCACCGCACCGTCGTCGCCGCCCGCATTGCCGCCACCGGCGGCATGGGCGCAGAGGAGGCGGCGCAGGAAGTCGAGAGCCAAGGTGGACGCCGCCATGACAATGACACTAGGACAGCATCAGCTTGCCAATGCTGCTGCTATTAGCTCTTCTTGCCCTTGTTCTTGATTTGAACTGCAGGTGGAGGGAAAAAAGAAAGAAAGAAAAGCGAAAGGAAGAAGAAAGGTATGGCTATGGAGGTACTAGCAGCTTGATTAGATGAAGAAATGGATGGAATTTTGCAAGATTTTACTGCTAGTGGTAGAAAGGTGATCAACTGTTGCAGTGGTTATCTTCTTCTTCTACTTCTACTGCTGCAGATGCTGTTGCACTTTTGTTTGTCCCCCTTGGATAGTTGCAACTTTCAAGTTAGTGAATTTTTACTGTTTGACATTTCAAATACTCATAGAGTATTTACTACTCAGACTGTTTTACAGTTACAGGAGTAGGAGTACTATATTTGTGTGTATTGTGACAAGGTTGGGACTGACACTGTTTAACTTTGAGAGTGAGAAAAAGGTTGCATGGGTATGGATTGAATTTGAACCTCCTTTGCCAAAAATGAGAGCGAAAAAAATAATTCAATGGAGTCTGGAGCTTGCATGCATTCTTCAATCCATGGTGGAACTTTATTAAGATTGTGCATACATTGACCTTGATAGTCGTGCTTTATACTCCATCCATTCTTCTTCTTTTCTTAATGACGGTTAGTTCAATTTTGAAGGAAGGAGTTAGTACTAGTAATAAGGCTGCGTGCGTTCTTTTTTTTTGAAGGATTGAAAACCTTTCGCATGACATGCAAAATAGAACAGGACAGTGATTAATTCAGTAATCTTTTCGTCTTAAAATATAAACAATTTTAATTTAATATAACACATACTATCCATCCAGATTGTTATGTTCGACCAAAATCATTTATATTTTAAAATAATTTTTAAATTAAATTTATATATATATATTCGTTTAGGTAGTTTGGGATACGTGCACGTGAAAACAAGAATAGAATATAGAAGTTGGAAAAGAGGAGAAAAGAACCTAAAGTTGTGTTCTATATTCCCATTCCCAACTTATGATTCCTTTTCTCCACGCTCAAGATTTCCGAACGGTTAAATGTGTGGTTTTAAATTTTTATAAAAAAGTTATTTTTAAAAAGTATATTAACATATTTTTTAATGTTTTAAAGTTAATATTTAATTAATCATGTGTTAATTCATTAATTTTTTTACCTGTCAAAGTATTATTTTCTAATTGCACATACCATTTATTAATGTAAGCTAAATGTGATGACCGAGCTAAAAGAAAAACTGAAGCTCCGATTTGACACAAGGTCTATGAGAAACCACTTCAATTGTCGGGAAATTCACAGAAAAAGGATAATTTGAGGAGAAGTGAAAGCCAAGGTGTTGTTCACACACGGCTAATCCTGCCTCGTTATTTGGTTTATGCTCATGTTTATAAACAAAAAATTAAATTTAAATTTTAGAACTTAATTTTGAATTTGATTTTTTAGTTTTTTATCTTAATTTATTTTATCACATTTGTTTTTAAATTGTTAAGGTTACGTATATAACAGTTTTATTTATAAATAATTTTTATTTGCTAATAAATGATATGGATAAGTACATGAATAAGTGAAACAGTTTTTTTAATGAGTGCATGGGGCAAGTCAGTTAACTGTAATAAAGGTAAAGTGGAGTCGTGTGAAAGTGAAGCATGCAAAATGGGCGGGCTCTGTGTTTGAAAGGGAAGGAAGTTGCATGGAATTGCACTGGCCAATTCCTTCTCTCATAATGCAATTTGCAAGTCTGCACGGTTTGACAAATGGTTACTTACGTTTGTTTTAATGCATGGAGTGGGTCGAGATCGAACCTTATATTTTACGTGGGGTTTGGTTTGATAATAGATGAAAAAGGATTATCTCTAAAAGATAATATTCCTCTGAAATTTGAGTTAGTGTCCCTAAACACTAGCAAACCAATTTAATCTATTTATTCTCACACTAACACACGAGATATATTTTAGAAAACATACACATCTTATCCCTCATGCCAAATGAACAGATAGAAATATTTCATTAAAAAATAAGAATGAGTTCGACCTATAACAACTCGTTCCAAAATGGAAAGTTTCATGAGACTTCATTAATATTAATTAGTATGACATATAAACTTGTTTGATGATATTAGAGAGAGAAAACCAATTTTATTTGGATGAAATCCATCATAAATATCAACTCAGTATGAGTCATGAAATTAAATATGATTTTGATTCTATCAAATCATATTATGAAATTATACATTGAAAAAAGATAGATTTAAACACCAATCATTTCATTTCATTCTGTTTATACTTATGTTATTTTGACGTAACTGTCTTAAAAACATCACCATAAAATTTCATTGGAATTAACTTGAGAGGAATACCTTACATCGTGGGCCCACCTATGGGCTGTGGCTGCTCATAAAGATGGGCCCCGCCCCACCTTCACAGTGTCTGGTCTGGCATGGCCGTTGATCCGAGAAAGAGAGATGTACGGCAGCCAGTGCAGACCGGTGTGAACACCGGAAGAAGAAACTTGTGCCAGTAGTCAGTAGTCAGTAAGTCAGTATTGTATCGGCTCTCCATCCATGTCGTCTTCAATGCCAAGGTCGAGCTCAGGCCAGCTTTGCAATGCCGGCGGCATATGCCATGCCACCCCTCGACGACACGACAAATTTCGTCGAAATTTGCGAAAGCCGGCGGCAATGAACAGTAAAAAAATTGAATTTGAATGATTTCGTGCGTACGCGAAAACCACGCAAAACACGTGAAAGCCGCGAAAACCGTGAAAACCGTAATTTAAATTTGAACCAAATCGAAATCCGTGTCGTGCCGTGGATTTCGCGGATTTCGAGAAAACCGCGCGAAAACCGCGCAATATACCATGGTTTTCGCGACAAACATCGCGAAATTTATATTTTTTACGTTAAAATAAATTTTTTCAATTTTTTTGAATTTCCATGAAATTTTTTAAACGAAACCGCGGGGATGCCGTGCCACACCCCGCGAAACGATCGAATTTCGCGAAAGCCGGGTCGGCTTTCACAGCATCGGCAACCCTGGCTCAGGCCTCGGGCTCGCTGGTGAGTGATACCGGAGTCTTTGTCTACAGTTGATTTTATTGATTTAATTATAAATTTTTATATACATCTTCTTGTGTCAACTTAAAATATAATACTAAAAAATTAAATATGATGAAAAAATATTAAAATCAACTCTGAAATTATGATTTACAATTTAACTAATAAACTGAAGAGCAAAAGATAAAGTTGAAGAGTTCAAACTTCATTTCAAAATAAAACAACTTCTACATTCTAAGCTTATTATCTCTAGACTCCGGTCCATAGATCAAAAAGATTTGTTCCTCTTTTATGTTTCTTACCTACCTACCTATCAATTCTTATATTTATATTAATAAAAGATATTTTAGTTTTTTAATCCTTGTTACTCCCTCTATTCAAAAGTTTTATACATATTTTATTTTTAGTTTTTTAAATGAGATATGCATATTTGTAGAATCCATTCGTCGAAGACATTAATAAAGACATTATATTTTCATTTTACAATGCTAGATCAAATTGTTGGTGTAGTCATCTTAATACTCTGGTTACTTGTATGCTTTGGTTACTTGTATGCATATAATTCTTAATCTGTGATACTTGTATGACTAGTTATTTTTTTATTTTGATGATAAAAGTTATAATCTAAATTTTTAGATAGAGGGAGTACTATTTTGTATCGGGATGTACAAGTTTTTTTTTTGAAGTACGTGTACGAGTGTTTGCATCCGAAGTTTTTTTTTTTAAAAAAAAAAACCGACAAGAGAGCGATCACTTTCGAGGGTGAGCAGATTGACGAACCATGGATATGTTGGCCACCGTCTCCTCCGTTGCATTAGTCCATCAGTATCTATGTGTACGGGACTACGGAAAATGGTATACGGTGTTTCAATTTATTGAGGTGGTGTTTGAGATAGATTAGACTGTATTCGAAGATAAAGGTTGGGAACTTTATTTCCTTGCACGTAAAAAAAAAGAATTTATTAATATACAATTAATCAAGTGGAAGCTACCCTATTAAAAAATTTCGTCATGGAATGATATTATATATGTATATCAGATTTTAATACTTGTGAGTATCAAATCTTGATACTTATCAGTGTTAGGGTTTCAGGTGATACTTAAGCTATAAAATCTAATATCGATCGGTATCATGTTAATTAATTATTAGATATCAGGCATGCTTCTATTCCTTTGTCTCTTTTTCTTAAATATCACCAATTCATTCTCTCCTCTTCACCACCAAACTGTTCCTGCCTAAATTTATCTCTTTCCTATAGTTTGTGGTTGGATCTATGAACCTGTGGAAATAAAACAAAGCCTCTATGCCTTGTTGACCTTGTAGCTCAGCTTTCATGTCGTTGACACCGCAGGTGATGCCGCCGACACCGGTGCCCAGCGTCCAACTAGGAGCTGCGCCTCCCTTCCGCCATCGTTGCCGTTGAGGTGGTGCCGAATGAGGATGTGAGGAGGTGCACGACTTCGCTCGCTCACGCACTGACTCTCCAATCTCGCCTCCTCCAATGATACCGCGTAGGAATTTTTTTTTGGGAGCGGTGGGGCTGAGCGCTTCTTGTTCGGAGCGATTGGAACGGTATGCCGATAGATCATTCTCGTTAATTAAGTACTTAAAAATAAATTAAAAACTGATTAATATGATTTTTAAAACAACTTTTATATAAAATGAAAAAACATTTTAGTTTGGAAATCATACACATAAAAGATGAGGGAGTAGAAGTTAGGAAGAGATGAAAAGAATACATTCTTAAGATGAAGATAAAATCCGCGCACGTAGAACAAGAAAACCATTTGCATGATTAATTAAGTTTAAATTATTATAAATTTAAAAATATATTTATTTAATATTTTAAAGCAAATTTTTTATATAAATGTTTTACAACATATATTTACTCGTAGCAGTTTAAAAAACATATATTTAATAATTTGAAAAATGCGGTAACAGAAACCAATGTTCCCGTACAAGGTTGCAACGCCACTGCTGACGTCATCGGCATAGCAATCCCCACACGAATCACTGCACGCGTCCCGATGATCAGATGCCGGCCCAACCTTTCTCGCCATTTTTTGTGTAGCCCATGTGGGGTGTCTGTGACACTGTGTTGGGCCTGATGTCCCATGGCCTAAATGAATAAGTTAAATTTAGGTCCCTCAATTTATCGAATCACTCGAGATTATGCAGTATTATACCCGATTTTAGCTGACGTAAAAAACTGAGTCAGCGTGAGATCCACGCAAACCTCACATATGTCAGTCACGAACTTTCTTTCTCCTCTCTCTCCCCTTCTCCCCTATCTTCTCCTCACTCTTCCCTTTCCCCTCTCTTCTCTTTTCCCAATCCCCTTCAGAGTGACGGTCGATGACGCGACAGGCGACGAGGAGAAGGGGCGACACGCGTGAACGATAGGAGAGGAGTTGTCTCCAACGATCGTCACAGTGGAAGTTGAGGCTGAACTTCTCCACCGAAATGTCTCGTCGGGGGCCACAACCTCCTCATTGCCCTCCGACCTTTGCTTCACCTGCTTGCCGCCACCGACAACGGAACGTGCCTACCGGACTGTCACGCCCAGAAATTCACACCAGAATTTCTGCAGCTAATTTGTGCATTACATCCTCGTCCGAGAATCACCGAGGTACACAAATCGACGTTATTGATAATACTGAATCCTCGTCTTAGAAACAATATAAAAAGAGTTACATAAATGCAAATGGGAAAAGAAAATAAAACTGACTTAAGCGAAACTTGAGACGAGCGAGCGGAACACCAACACCACACTAAACCTTGACGAGAACAAGCCTACACCTCCTGGAGACCTCGCTCCCAACCTCGGCACGAAGGGGAAAAAGAAGCAAGACCGAGTACAACCACCGTACTCAACAAGTCACACCAAAAGGGGACATGATGCAAGATAAATAACAAGGAAAGGTCAAGGGCTCAATTTGCATAAACAGCATTTGCGAATACGGTAATGATATTTGAAGACAAAAACAAGTAGTAACATTTAAGCGGATTAAATAAACACCGTCCAACGCTCAAACCACGTTGCAACAGCCCATCCATCCACCCGCACTAGTCATAATCCAACATTTCATGCGAATAAAATAAAATGAGACTAATCAAGGTGAATGCGGTCGATCGCCCGTAACCGTGGGCACGGCTATTCGAATAGTTTTTACTCGATCGAGGTGTACAATCTGTACCCACAAGACACAATCCCACAACACGTTACCGTGCGCCGTACACCACCACGGTGCCCGGAAAGGAATTGTGACAGACCCTTCACATAACTCCCTCTAATCAATCGTACCACACCAAGGTTTCGCCCCATTCCCATCGGGCAATGGGCGCCCTCTAGTGCCGCGGTGAATCCGGAAGTTGATCAACCCTTAAAACCGGGCCGACCCAACTCCATCACGCTCACCCTCTCGGATACGTTAACTAGAGACAAGGCTATGCTACAAGCCCGACCATTACCCATGCGGCTTGTGGTATGCACGGCATTTCTTCCGGGGTTTCCGTGAACCGGTCCTTAATCGTCATGAGCACGCTAACCAAAGTCCAACCATGTGCTCACGACCCACCTTTCTTATAATTCAGTATTATTAAGAACCAAAGTCATATCTTAATATCATCGGAAGGACCACTTTAGAAATAACCTTGTTTAGTGTGATTCCCTTAAGTGAGCTAGTTGCACTAAGCATGACTAAGCAACCTTAAACTATCATCTAGTCACATTGGATCCCAAGTTATCAATGGTATAAGGTAAACAATCCCGTGGTTGAGTACAATAGGTATAAAACATCCCATGAAATGACATTCTAAAACATATGCAATATTTGAACGAAAAGAGATATTTACATAAAATAGGTACAATATGGTCAATGTAAGGTATGACTTGCCTTGCTCGGAGACGAGGAACCTCGGCGACTACTTAAGAGAACGGGCTCGCGGAAAACTCGGAATCTACACGACAAACAAAGCACTCAACAAACACCCTAAAAAGTCTACTGAAACAGCACTGAAAAGTATTTTTAATGGATTCTTGACATTTTTCTGGATTTAATGAAATTTGAATGGACTAAAACGGAGCTCGGATTCAAAAGATATGAATTTTAGAAGTTTAATTGCAATTTTTAAACTAAACAGAAAAGATTAAACGATTTATTGCGCAATTAAGTCCCTGGTGACGTCACCCTTGCGCGGCACGGGGCTGACGTCAGCGGTGCGCGTCCCCTAGGGCGACGCTGCGCGCTGCAGCTGCGGCGCCTTGGGCGGCGCGCGGCGGATTGCTGCCACGTGGCGCAATCCGGCGGTCGGATTGGCGGCGACGTGGCGTGATCAGGCGGCGGATGACGACGATCGGACGGCGCAAATCCATCACGATCGGACGGCACGATCCGTCCGATCCGCAAGATCCGGCGGCACGGGCGGCGCTAGGGTTAGGGTTAGGGTTAGGGTTAGGGTTAGGGTTTGGACGCGGCGGCGACGGCCGTTGCGGCGCGGCGACGACCATCCGAGCGGCGGCGGGCGGCGGCGGCGACCGACGGACGGCGGCGGGCCGGCGGCGACAACCCGACTAGCGGCGGCGTGCGCGCGAAAGGAAAAAAGGACGCAAACGAAACAAAATGGAACCCGAGGACGGCGGCGAGCTCACCGGCGAAGGAATCGACGGAGAACGGCGGCGACACGGGCTAAAAACTTCGGCGATCAAAGGGGAAACGAGGCGGAGCTCGGGGTTTTATAGGGGAGAGAGGAGGCAAAACGGGCACGAAACGACGGGATAAGGTCGCGGAAAACTCGGACTCGGAGAGAGAGAAGATACGGCGGCCGTTTCGGGCGGCGGCGGCCGTGCGGTGCGCGAGAGTGCGGGCACGGGTGCGGCGGCACGGGCGGAGCCGGCGTGGGGCCCACGCGGCGCGAGAGGCGGAAACGGCCGGGTAAGCGGCGCGCGCGGCTATGGCGGCGGCGGTTGGCCCGGCGGGCGCGGGAAGCGGCTCCGACAGTGGGGCCCACTGCGGTGGCCGCGGCGCGAGGGACGCGAACCGGACTTGCGCGGCGCGGCGGGACCGTGGGCTTCGCCCACGTCAGGGAAGGAGCGGCGCGCGGGCGGGCCGACGCGTTAGGGCGGTGGCGGAAAGGGGAGGCCGTACGGCGTACGGAAAAAGGAGAAAAAGAAAAAGAAAAAGAAAAAGGAAAAAGGGACTTAATTAAATTCCTGTTTTCTTATTTAATTGATTAAAAATACTTAGAGTGCTCTAAAAATTCCAAAAAAATTCATTAGCGTATTTTGACATGAAGAATTCAAGAAAAATCCTATCATGTCATTTCCATTTATTAATTGTATTTTAAAATTATAGGTTGACTCGTGTTAATTTGAAATTCCGATTATTTCGGGTAAATTATTTTTAAAAGAATTTAGGGAAAAACCCGGGATGTGACACGGACCCTCCCGTGCCCATCGGCCGATGAAGTAGGCCTCATCCTCATCGCCTTGGCCATGACGGTCGAGGAGCATCCACGACGACGCGGCAAGCCCCTCAAGGTCGTCCTCCATGAAGATGAGGTCGGGGACCGGAGCTCGCCATTGCGTAGGTATGGTAGGAGGAAGAGATTGTCGAGTATTATATACATACCTAAAACTTTTATTATAGTTAAGACATACCTAATATTTTTATTATAGTTAAGACATACCTAATATTTTTATTATAGTTAAGACATACCTAATGTTTTTTTTAAGAATCGGCGGAGACCATCATATAGCAAGTCTTATATGAAATCATGTCTCATATACAGAAAGTGTTTCAGATAAAAAAAAGCAAAATTCTACTTGGACATGACAAGGACTACTCGGATTGTATCCATACTTGGTTCCCTAGTTCTACTTTAACATTCAAGGGTATAAAATACAAGACCCGCTAAGAGAAAAGGGGACACGTTAACATACATAAAGACAAGCCAATACAAAACAATTTCAATCTCATCGAGTTCATATTCCAGGAGACATACCATACTAGCCGTCGACTACATGTGAGAGCTCTACACCACTAGGCTGACCGGGGCTAGATTAGGTCATCCTCAATATTGTACTCATGTGATACTTATATAGAAAGGCAACACCTGCTTCGGTCAACAGGAGTAGTGCTATTACCTGTTAGTTAAGGGTCCCAAACATGTATAAATATCTATGTCTCTCATCTCTTTTATCTCAATCTCGTGTATACCCTAGCACAATGATCCTCATACTCTACAAATATCGTAGGTGAGTATAGCCTGTCGACAGAGCTCCACGAGCATCTGGTCGCTCGGCTCAAACTTGAACCCCAACGAGAGCCCCTGCGACCTCGCCGCCGCTAGCTCCTCTCCCGTCGTGCGCTGCGCGCTGCCCCTTCTCCCCATTGCTCGTCACACCGTCAGCCGTCGCCCTAGAGGGGATCAGGAAGAGAGGAGAAGAGAGGGCAAAATGAGAAGAAATGTGAGAAGGGAAAAGAGGGGAGAAAGAAAGTGTTAGTTACTGACATGTGGCGTGGGTCCATGCTAACTCAGCTTGCCACGTCAGCTAAAACCGAGTATAATACTACCTAGGACCTTGGGTGATCCAGTTTTGTAAATTGAGGGATTTGTTATATCTGGTATTTCGGTTTAGGGAGGAATTTCAGACTCGATGACAAATTAAGAAAACTAAAGTGAACTTATTCCGTTAATGAACCCAATGCCAAACAACTTATGGTTGGCCCACCCTCACACACAACCTAGTAAACTGTCCAATTTAACACCCTCAAATATACATCGAATTTAATCCATAATATAACCCCATTGAACTACTAAAATTGTGTCAAACAATTTCCTCAACTATTTCGAGGAAGGTTTTCACTACGTGACATTTTGACCTTACCTTTATCCTATGTGGCAGCTATAACTAGGAGTGAAAATGGTACGGATAATATCTAGATTCCGTTCGAAAAATCGGATACAGATAGTGTCAGTCGGATAATTTTCGGATTCGAAAATGGAAACGGATAATTTTTTTCGGATATGGATACGAATACGGTAGAGGCATTATCCGACGGATAGCAGATACAGTCGGATAATATCCGGATACCTCATCGGATAATATCCGGACCCTAGGTGTAGATTGAGGATATTTGATGGAAAAAGTTGTTGAGTCAAATTTGTTTGTTGCCCCTAAATTTTAAAATCTTTGTTATGAACTATGAATGTTTGAGATGACCTAAGTTTATGTAATATTGTGATATGAGTTGTGACTATGTTGGTTGAGTCTGTGGATGTGAATGTTTTGTTCAATATGTTATAACTTATGAACTATTTGTGAGTTTATGATACGTGAAATTATGGATCATGTTGATGAACTATTTTGTGATAAACTACTTAAATTATGGTATACACTCATATGAGTGAATTATTTTTTATTATGGATGTCTACCGTGAAATTAGTAAAACAATATTGATATGGACATTTAAAATTTCTTATATGGGTTGCTTAGCTTAAAAAATTATAAATATTGATTAGTTTGAGAGGGTTTAATATTCCGATCAATATCCGTTAGTTTTGAGTCGTATCTGTTGCATATTTGTTTTTGATATTCCATATTTGTTTTTGATAGTATTTGTATTTGTTTCCGTATCTGATGTTTTTATTCTAAATCCAATTTAAAAAAATATAAAAAAATACGATATAACTAATTTTCAACCGTATTCGAACCGTTTCCATACCTAACTATAACACGTGGGGTAGAGCGAGACGCCGGTGGACTTTGCCGGAACGCGCGGCGACTTCTTTAGCGGCTGTACCTTCTCTACCACGCATTCCCCCTTCTTCTTCGGCTAGCTAATACTGTTAGATTTATTTTGTAGATGCCGAAAACTTTATTGCACGCATCCCAATGCATCCTGATAGAAATGCCTAAGAACACTCTCGGTCTTTTTTTATCAAAAGAAAATAGCATCAGTATTAAGACTGTATCACCGCTCATACTACTAGGTAAAACATTCATTGATCACCCATTACAAATGTCAACAGGCTGCCACAACCAAATCCCATGTATGTGCCGGTGACAACCCAATCCCATGTACCCAGTTTCTGAAGAATTAACCAGATATGAAACCAGTGAATAATTGAATAGATAACTTGTAAAGGAAACCACTTTTTTTTTAAAAAAACTAGTAATGTACTCGTGATTTGTAATGGATCAGACATATATAATTGAGGATTGGTTAGGGGAGTGGATTGAGAAAAAGTACTGTATGCTACGGTGGTTACACTCGTAAAGGAGCTCACGACCTTCTGCGCATGGTAATGGTTACACACATAAAGAAGCTCATGACCACCTGCACACGGTAAGAAGAGGACGGAAAAAGGACGACTATGTTTTTAAAGTGTAGAAAAAAACATCATTTCTGTTTAATCATAACGACCAACACGTAACAACCTCTAATAGAACATGTGATTTCATTTCTTTTGTGATTCTTGAAAGCCAACCGCAACATTTGTGAGGCACCAAAGGGGGTGGAGTCCCATATGCCATTTGGATAAATAGACGCTTAGTAGATTTATTTGTAATGATCAATTGATTTTCTGTGACTAGTTGAATGATGGTACTCCTATTTGAAGAGTGAGAAGCAAACGAGCATAAGCTCAGAGTTGTAAAAAAAACCCGACTACAGCAAGCAAACGCGGACGAAGTAGGGTTCCTATGCCAGAAACAATAAAAAGCTGGAAGCAGATCGTTATAAGCCAAATGAAACTTCATTATTATTTTCCATGCCAGTGCAGATTTACATAAAAACTAGTACGACTGGGCGCTAGATTACAGACGCAGAAGGCAGGTTGATGTACTCACAGGTGCCTGAAAACTTGTCTGTAAACTGCAGCCATGTGAATACACAGGCTACGAACTGATTAACATCAACTCACCTAATTGACTAAGATAGTACTAATAACACGTACTTATATAATAAACAGCATCAAAAGCTAACATTCAGATGAACCTGCAGGAATTGTCGGACCCTGGTGATTTGATTTGCACTGCAGAGCTAACAGTAACAGCGTAAACCAGTGAAACAGGTTCTTGATAAGTTGGCCCCATGAGATGAGATGAGATGATCCGTTCTATCATCAACACTACCTACCTGTCTCAAGCGAGCCTACTCGCGCTCAATCTGAATGGTCACATGGCTGATGTTGTACTCAGACTTGATGTACCCAATCACCTTGTCCAGCATTTGATCAGCATCTGCGTCCTGAGTGATTGTCACATGGCACGCCAGAAGAACCTTCCCCACCGTGATGGCCCAGATGTGCAGCTCATGGACTGCAACCACACCGTCCATGTCCCGGAGGCCGTTCTCAAGACTGGTGGCATCGATCTCACGAGGCGTGCTCTCCATCAGGACCTCAAGGATGTTGCGCAGCATCTTGATTGTGGTGAAGAGTACAATCACGGAGAAGATGAGGGTGCAGATGAGATCAATAATCTTCCACTCGGGCTTGTACCAGATGATAGCCCCTCCAATCATCACACCGATGCTCTGGATTGAATCCCCAAGCACATGCAGATAAGCACTGTGTACGTTGATATTACGACGAGCCTTCTTGGCAGCCTTGGCACCAGATTGGGCGCTGTCACAACCAGCATCACTCTTGAGCAATGGTTCCTCAGCATCATGGTGGTGGTGTCCAGTGCTCGAATGGTGATGGAGATGAGTTTTGACAGTAATTGAATTACCATGGCCATCTTCGTGGTGATGTACATGGCCATGCTCTTGATCTTCATGGTGGTGATGGTCATGGTTAGAATCATCATGATCATGGTCATGTGAGTGTCCATGCCCATGACCATGTCCGTGTCCATGTCCATGGTCATGACCAAGCAAGACAGCCATTATGATGTTAACAAATAAACCAAATGCTGAGACAGCAAACATGAGGGAGCCCTGGACCTCGCCACTTTCATTGATGAGCCTTACGATAGCTTCATAGACAAGAATGCCAGCAAGGAGCCATATGAGCTGAATAGAAACCAGTGCACCAAGAATTTCTATACGGAAAAATCCATACGACTGCTGTGGTGTAGCTTCCCATCCAGCTGCCCAAAGAGAGAACAAAGATATGGCAAAGGCCGCAACATCCGAAAGGAGATGAGCTGCATCAGTCAAGATTGCCAAACTGTTTGCTTTGATACCTCCAACCACTTCGACTGCCATGAATATAACGCAAAGGATCACAGCAATAATGAGCTTCCTCATTGACGCCATTCTCTCCCTCGCATCTTTTGAGCTACTACTGGAGTCAGAAAAGTCACAAGCAGCACCTCTGCAAACTTTGTTCCCAGCTGCTACAGAAGTAGATGATGAGATGTCCATTCTCACTTCAGCAATCTGGGGAGGTGATGAGTTATGGCTGTCCATCTGGGGGGAAAAATCATGTCAATACACAAGTACAAAAGTGATGCTATATTAACTTCTCATGCTCTAAGAAAACATGTTAACATAAGGTTCCCGGTAAAACTAGTGAGAAAAGTTAGTGGTTAAGAATCCTTTCGTGTGTCACTGGGGAAGGAAAAGAACTGAACGCACTTCATAAAGTAAAAAGTGGCATGAACATTCTTAAACATGAATGCTTAACTAAGTGAAACATCAAAAATATATGACATAGGCTACCCCATTTACATGTAAAAAAATCTCCACTGTGGCAGGGCGTACTTTGAGGAACTTATGCCAGGTAACAAATAGACTTTTGTTAAGCGACACATTAAAAAAATGTGCACCCAGTAGTAGTACCACCTTCCTAACCAAGAGACCACAGTAGCAGGTACAAAAAGGTCAGCTAAAGGAAATAATGAATAGAAGAAAAAATATGTTCGTTTTTAGAATGCACCAATGTCCATTTGCTTTACAAAAATAGCAGGTGTATGGATCTTGCTAGTGCAAATACAGTGTAAACCTAGCAAATAACGAAACCATTTTCTTAGTCAGACTAAAGCTTTTTAAAATGTAAAATGATAAACCACAACAAAGCAGGAAATAGTAAACCATAAGTGGCTGCAGAACGAGAGCACTATAACTGTCGTGCTGGCAATACAAAGAGAAGTTAGTTGGTAGTCTTTCCAACTAAAAGTGACAGTATCACGAAAGGGCAGATTATATTAAGTCACGCACTAATCCAACAAGGTTTCCCCTAAACATAACTAGACTTTCAGCACAAGATTGCAAACAAACACACAAGATTTAAGTAGGTATTTGGTAAATCAAAATACCCACCAAACAGATCAAGGTATCTCTCACTGACCGAAGGCAACCGGCAATCACCTTCAGCATTCATGTTTTACATTAACCTACATTAGAGTGTCTGTTGAATAATCCAAACACAGGTAAGCATCAAAAGCACAAGATAATCAACTACTCAAAGAGCTATCGTAACAAGATTTTCAACCTAATCCATGGCGGCGATACGTAATAAGTGAGAGAAAGGTCAGGGGCCGATGATGATTGATTGATCTGATCTCGAATCAATCACGCCGTGCTCACGGACAAACAGTTGGTGGCTGACGAACGTTGACGCCTACAGACCAATGGAATCAGTAGGCTCGGAAGAACACAAGGCAGAAACGACCAAACCGATCCCTATCACCCCGTACCACCGCAATTCCAGACAGGGACTCACGATTCGACCGATTTTGATTTGCCCCGATCAAATGGCCGGACGAAGCGAAACTTCCCCACACCCACCTCGAATCGAACCACCCAATCCCGTAACCGCCGCTCTCCTCCTGATTTCTCCTCCCCCCAAAACAATATTCCAATCCTAAACTAGCACACCAAAATCCGAAACGATAACAGCAACAGGGAAAATGTCCCCCGGAAAACGCCACGGCGAGGCACGGCAGAGCAGATTCTCATGGAACGAACGAGAGAGGAGCAGAGGTTGATCTGCTGTCTCGGTGGGGCAAGAACGGGCGGAATCCAGAGAGGGAAGGGGGGGGTGCAGCGATGAGGCGCTAACCTTGGAGGATGAGGAGGTCGCCGCCGCCGCCGCCGCCGCCGGCGATTACGTCGCCGTGGTCGCCCCGCCGCGGCCGCCGCCGCCGTCCTGCGTGTGAGCGAGATTGGGAGAGAGAGGGTGGGGAGGCGACGAGACGAGACGAGACGAGAGGGAGACGCGATGAGAGAGAGAGATATGAAGAGGAGGCTAGGAGGGGCAGTTTGGTATTTGTGGACTGTTGGGGCCCAGCGCCCAGCCAGATGACGTGGAGGTGGAGCCCCCACCCCACGCGGCCCATCCGCTTTCCTCCTCCTCCTCCTCCCGCACGGACACGGGGGAAGGGGAAACACACATTCATTCCGCACGCACGAACAAGAAGGCGCGCATGGTGGCGGAGGCTCGCCGGCCGGCCGGCGAGGAGGAACTCTCACGTACTCCACGTCACGCAACGGAGGAGAGGAGACGCCGGAGCGCGGGGGAGCGCAAGGGAAGTATGACTTAAAAAATCATAAGGACATAGGTCCCTAACAGTTTAGACCCATCTTATTGATCCACACGTCAGAAAAACACGTTTTTTTTTCAAGTCAGAGAAGACTCGTCAGAGCGGAATGGGGGTGGTGTGGGATTTGTCTTGACTCCTCCTCGAGAAAGACCTAGGTGGATCAAAAGAAGGTTCACTAACACGTGTTTGAAGATAAAGTTACTTTTACAATGAAACAAAGAAGCTGTATTATTCGTTACTTTCGTCTTAAAATAAACCAATATATAAAATAAATAAAAAAATATCTCTTTTATTATTAGTTTAGGCTTTTAACCAATGTTTTTTGTTTTTATGGTTTATAAGTCGATAGGTATTAATTCTAAAGTTTAAAAGTGTAGTTATCATTATAAGATCGTGTTCAAGAGTTAATAGCTTAAATTTTTTTAGATAAATAGAACAACGCCTAATTCACGTAAGAAGAAAAAACTAGCGTTGCATCTAAGCTTTTTTTTTTTGCTTAACAGTGCATGGACGTTTATAGCTTAAAAAGGCAGAATAGAGAAGTTGTGAGTTTTGACTTTTGCTAAGCTCAAACAAATAGGATATATAGTTAAATGAGTGGCATATGATAAATAGAAGTTTCCTTTTAGAGCATTAGTAAGTACATAGCTACCATGCGCTGAAATCTACATGGAATAATTATAAGCATGGATACTAAATCTTGTAAAATATGAGGGCATCATGGTAAATATTGTGGACAATTAGTTAACCGATAATAGCTCTGTTTTCAGTATGCTGAATCCTTTCGCGTTAGCCGCGCCCTTTGATGACTATATATATGCAACACAAAAGATTTTATACAGGCCAGATCTGTCAATGCAATAACCATATCGTATTTGAATTTGCTTGCGAAGTATCTGGACGAAACGAGAATGAAATGAAGGAGAATGTTACTTTCTTAATTTACTTTATTTTAAATAAATTTAAGTTGATAAGAATGTCTAAATTTATATTAAAGAAGTTGTACACATGGTAAAAATAAATTAGCTATAGTTTTTTTGACCGGGGTCTGGGCATTCCATTTATATACTGTAGATCCGCCTCTGAAAGCATGTAAAATGCAAATCTAACCTAGGATAACTCTTGACGACGGAACGTGGCGTAATTCAAATGTTTTTTCCTCCAAATAATCGGTCAAACTGAATAGCAGTCTTCTCTTCTCTACAGCTGTGTTCGGGAGGAGAGGTTCCCTCCTCTGGACACGAAAATCACAGTTACTTATAAGCATATGGTTAATTAGTAAAAACGATATTAGCTTAAAAAAACTTTTTCAAATGAATTAATATGATTTCTACGACAGCTTTCTAAACCACTAAACGAATGCATATTAATTTATTTTTTAAAAAAATAATTAATATTTAATTATTTATCCATTAATAAGTTATTCGTTAGTTTTCAACACTACCACGGATTACGGAAAGAAGAACAACATGTTTTTAAAATCTAGCCTTCCATGCTACAACTGTCTACTCTGTAGACAAACAAGAATTCAAATATAACAAATGGCCAAATGGTTTCACGAACTGCCTTCACTTTACATTAATTTAAGACAGGGAAGGATTTGAATACAAGATGTGACTTAATTGTTACTACAATGGTTTAAGCTTATATTTGAAAATATGTGTGTTACACGTACACGATTACCTGGGACCAGCAGGGAGAGTAGGTCATAGGCCACGTTATTTTTTTATTAAGGACCCTTTTAAATCATAGAAATGAAAAAGATAGAAAAATAAAAAATATTTTTTATATGAATGTAAATGTAAGGGTAAAACAGAGAATTATAAAAAAACATGAAAGTGATTGTTTGATTGGACCATATAAAAACACATTCAAATGAAAAAATAGATTCAAAGAATTTTTTTCAAAAGGTTGAATCTCTCGCTAAATTTTCTCCAAAACCTAGCCATTTTATAGAAATTTTATAGGATTTGGAAAACTCTAACCTTTTGATTCAAAGGACCAAATAGAAAAAATTTTTATAGGATTTTAATCCCATAAAATTCCTTCATAAATCTTTTGATTAAAAAGACCGTAGGATATAGATCTTACCTTGTTTTCGTAGCATGTTTTTTAAATTTATATTTCGTACGAAAATTTTCTATACAACAAGTTGTTTAAAATATTAAATGAGTTTATTTTTTTCAATTTGTAACAATTAAAATTTAATTAATTTCTCGTTTTATATCTTAATCCAAATCGAACGGCCCTAGTTGTACTGCCACATGGAACCATAATAAGATTAAAATGGCAGAAATCACGTGTACCACGATGGTGTAGTGGAACAGTGCTAAGCTGTGCTGGCATTTGGTGCTACTGCTTGTTTAGCGGAAGCCACTGCCCTGCCCCCTCCATAATTGCGTCCACAAGGCGACAAATTCTTTTTTTAAACCACTGTGCAGGCGGGTTCGGATCCCCTAAAGTTGGCATCAACTTCACCCGGTGAATTTGAGCAAATCCAGCCATTGTTTTACTCCTACGGTTGAGATCCTAATTGACTCCTTTAATTGATGCAGATCCATCACGTGTAGTTGAAGCCAACTCTGGGGGATCCTGACCCCTGTGCAGGAGCAGGTGTTTATTCAAACATGCACTCATATATCTAGAAATGTATACACGTAACTTTTTCTTATGCCCATCTTTCGAAACCAGATCAATATATTTTTAAAATTAATGAGATGACTATAAACTATCGATATATATCATTTATTATTAAAAATATAATTAATTATAAATATAACCATCCGTGTCAATATGTTTTAAACAAGAAAAAGGTGAAACGTGCACGTGTGACTAAAGGAAATGAGATTGACGGTTAGATTCCTATACTACCATGTTAGCAAAGATGCCTTTGGGCTTTTTAGGTAGTCAAACGATACAAATTTTACCTTGGTTTTTGTTAACATATTTTTCAAACTTCTAATTTTGTGTGAAAGTTTTTATATAAAATTTGCTTTAAAATATTGGATAAATTTATTTTTAAAATTTTTAATAATAAACTTAATTAATTATGTGATAATAATTTTTTGTTTTATGTGTCCTTATCGGTCAAGTTAGAGATTTTTAGCACACGTGAAACAAGAAAACTCATTACCACATATTTCCCTGAAATTTACCCAATCTCTTTTATACCCTGAAATTTCAACTTTGATCCTTCCATGCCCCTGTTGTTACATTTTTTTCATTTTTACTGTTAAGTTTTGTTGGAAATATTTTTTATTTCCTTGATGATGTAAGTATGACTATAAGCTTGAAAAATGATTAAAATTTTTGTTTGGATGCACAGTATGTGGATTTTATGAAACTAATGAGACTAAATAATTAGGGCAGAAAATTTTAACATAAATTTTGAAAATAAAACAAATGTAATAAATTGAAATTTTTATTTGAAATTTTAATATGACAATAGTTTTATTCTTGTGATTGGGAGCATTCATAAAAAATGAGGAGCATCAAAAAAAATATCGTGAGCATTAAGTAGCCCCATATTTGTATGAATTTTCATCATTTTTTTATGATTTTTTCATAAATAAAATAAAAATATATATATATTCTCATCATCTAAAAATAAATTTTGTCAAAAGTAATGTGTCGCACAACAAGCTCATAACTATCATAGTCTCATACGACAAACTTTTATATTTTCCAAAATGTAATTCATAAATTTATATGCTCATCTATGTTTACGGGTAAAATGGTCATTGTTATAGAAATTAGACTGTCCACTAACGGTCAACTAACGGAAGAGGCATGAAAGAAATCAAAATCAATTTTTTAGGTATATAAGGAAGTAGGGAAAACTCTTAGACATAGAAGGCAGTAGCTATAATTTCAAGGCCATACAAAAATTTTCTTCATGCTTAATTAAGTATTAATTATCATATATTTAAAATAAATCTATTTGATTCTTTAAATAACTTATGTATAAAAAGTTTTGAAAAAATGTACCATTTAATACTTTGAAAAACGGGCTAACGAAAAACAAAAAATGAAGAAGTTGAAGTTTAGAGTTGAAGAAAAGAAGGGTGCCTTAGTTTGTTCTTATAACTCTCTAGCTCCTAAAAAATTCATTTCTAACATTTACCACCAAGTTCATTTTTATCCGTTTTCCTATTCTTGATTCAGAAATTAATGAGTTTTACTCCTTTAATATACTCTTTATCTACCCACCCACTGATTTTACTTTTCTATTAATATGAATACTTTGGTTTTTTATCTTTATCTATACCTAAGGCCAAAGATTAAGCTATTTTTGGACGGAGGAGTACTCGGATTATATCCATATTTATCTTTCTAGTTTTATTTGGATAAAAGGGCATCCAAGTGTATAAATACAAGACGCTCGGAGAAGAGGGGACACCAAGATGGATCTAGACAATTCCAATATGAAGCCGCAAAGCCAACAATAAATTTTATGGGACCATAATTAATGTTAAGAGATTAATACATACTAAAAATTTAAGTGGAGCGATCTCAACTTAAATAGACTGCTATCAGAGAGCACATATTGAGCGGTTGAGATAGTGGTGGAACTGTCACACGTGTGCGCGCCGAGCCGAGTCGGGCCAAAGCCGAGGGCGTGGGCGTGGCTTGCTGATGCTGCTGTCTTTGTAACATTGTGTTTTGATGTAACCGACGGAGGCGCTCGTTACTCCAGCAATTCGATTCCGTTGTTACTCCTATAACAAATGGAGAATTCAATCCCAATTTAATTCCTCTTGGAATGTTACTCTCTCGCGTACTGTATAAGTCCCACCTATGAGATACGCTCAGTCCACTCTCTCACACACACTCTTGACACTCCTTGGAAAAACCTCGATTTGATTCCTCCCGGAATGTTACTCTCTCGTATACTATATAAGTCCCACCTCCGAGATAGACAGGGAGACACGCTCAATCCATCATCTCTCACACACTCTAACACTTCTAAGAAAAACCATGTTCTCCTGTTCCTACGCTGCTTCTGTTTCTCCTGTTCTGATCATCTGCGCGCATAGGTTCTCGGAACAAGTAGGCCTCGAAACTCCTACCGCTTGCGTACCTGCACGGGTAGGCGTGCGATCAAGTTTTTGAGGAGCGCACTCTCTCGTGACTGCTCTCTGCACTACATCGTCTACTTCCTCTGCATCCTCTACATCATCATGTTAACCGACGACGACAATGGTGGAGGTGGCGGGAAAGACGACACTGCACTACTGGAGAAACCATCATTGGTTGAAGTGGCAAAAACCACATTAGTCCCGGTTTGAGTTGCACCCGAGACTAGAGATCATCTCTAGTCCCGGTTTAAAAAGTCTATGGATTTCTAGGAGCATTAGTCCCAGTTCGTGAGGTTCAAATATTGTCATAGGTTGTCAGAGCGCTGGGCATCTTTAGTCCCGGTTGGTAATACCAACCGGGACTAAAGACACCATTTTTTTTGTCCCGGTTGGTGTTACCAACCGAGACTAAAGATGTCTAACGCTCTGACAACCTCTGACAGCCTCTGATAACATCTTTAGTCCTGGTTGGTAACACCATGAATTTTGATATTTAGTTAACAACCGGGACTAAAGATAATTTTGATATTTAGTCCCGGTTGGTAACACCATGAATGTGTTTATTTTTTTAATTGAACCTAATAAAAATATACAAATTTTGCTACATGATTCAAATGGTATAAAATTAATTTGAGGGAATTTGTAATTTTAAAGAGTGGTGTTCTGTGGGGATGGGTGATTGAAGATAGAAGGAAGCTTTAATTTAATCATTACATTGTTTACATATCATCATATTGTTATTAACTAATAATTCTCAATATATAAAATCTTTTAGAAAATTATTTTGGTGATAATATACAAATCGGAGGGATGTACAATATTGATAAAGAACATTCAAACCCTGGTCGTCATGTTTAGTTTATGCGCGTGAAACAAGTTTTACGCACATTGTTCCCGTTTTGTCCTCTAAGTCGTAGTCGGTTTTTAAAACGGCCATAACTTTCGCATACGGACTCCGATCGAGACGTTCCATATATGAAAATCGATCATAAAAATTTTTGGATGCGTTCGTTCGCCGCTTTGCCGTGTTCGGCGATTTTATTTTCCCCAAAAAGCCTCGAAGATTGCCTTTTCTAGCCCTAAGTTTTTCCGATTCCGAGCGTGTCTTGAATTTTCCACAAGCCACGTATTTTCCTTGTTTATGCTCAAATTTTCGTGGTTACCTCTCGTGTGCTCCTAAGTCTATAAAAAATATAAAAAATAAAACAAAAAAGTTGAATTTTTTAAAAAAAACAACTTCGGATTAATATGAAAAATAGAGAGGGGCAAAAGAGGAACACTATCTAGAAGGCACATTAATATCTAGGATTATCTGTGTTTGATTAAATTTTAATATTATTGTTTTAAACCTATATTTAATAAATTTAATTTGGCCTATTTACTAATTATTTAATTGTTAACCCTAGTCGGGACCAAATAAATTTAGAAAAATAGCGGAAATTATCTTTAGTCCCGATTGGTGCCACCAACCAGGACTAAAGATGAATTAGAAATAGCAGAAAATTATCTTTAGTCCCGGTTGGTGCCACCAACCGGACTAAAGATGAATTGAAATAGCGAAAAATTATCTTTAGTCCCTGGTTGGTGGTACCAACCGAGACTAAAAATCCAGGGCTATATATATCTCAGGCGAGCATCGTCTTCTCCACCGATCCAACACTTAATTGTTTTCTCCTCTCCTCTCTCAGTTTTTTCTCTCCCTCAGCTCTCTCTCACTCCCGCGACGGTGGTGGAACGTGAGGAGGTGGGAGGGGAGGTAGTAGCGGCTCGAAGATGGCGGTGGCCCGGCGGCTCGGAGGTGGCTGCGGCGCGGCGGCTCGGGAGGTGGTGTCAGTGCCTCCTTCATTTCCTCCTCTTCCTCGTCCTCTCCAGGAGCGGCAACAACGACGGATCTAGAGATTTTTGGAGATTTTTGTGATGGTCTAAATTTGATATATATATATATATGTGTGTGTGTGTATCTGTGATGTTCATTACTTGATTTGTGATGTGAATTTGTGATGTGGATTTGTGATGCGAATTTGTGATGCGAATTTGTGATGCGACTTTGTGATGCGAATTTGTGATGCGAATTTGTGATGCGAATTTATGATGTGATTTGAGGATGTTAATTTGATATGTGAATTTGATTTCGGCAAAAAAACACATATAAACAAGCAACAGGAGAAAAAAATAAAAAAATAAAAAAATGTTTTAGTGCCGGGACTAAAGATGACGGAGCCAGCCACGTGGCTTCGCCATCTTTAGTCTCGGTTGGTGGCTTCAATCGGGACTAAAGATGCATCTCTAGTCCCGGTTATTTCAATCGAGACTAGAGATTGCGATCTCTAGTCCCGGATTCGTAGTCCCGGTTTGACAACCGAGACTACTGAGTGTTGTCAACCGGGACTATCGTGGGGTTCTCTACTAGTGCTAGTGGAGACGAGAACGATTCCATCAACAAAGGCATCAACACCAACAATCCTCACCTAATACCGAAGCGTTTTTTAGGTATGTCAAATTTTTAACTATAGTATTAAACATGTTTCCTCTTGATAGTGTTTATTTTGTAATTAGCATGTTTATGTTTAACAACCATTTTACTATATCCATGTCTTGTTTAGTATGATTTTTTATTAAAATATATCGAATTATGACTATATTTCTAACATATCTGCCAAGGAAAACGATGTAAGGATTGACATGAACATCTTTAAAAAACCAGAATTGCTAAATTTCCATGCGTAAAATAAGAGAGCAAAGCCTATGATTTTTCAACCTTTAGATAAGCTTTGAGATGCGTTCACCGGTTAGAGAAGAAAATCAGTTGGCACGTGCGAGGCGCTCGTGAATGTCTTCACTGTTGGCTGTTGCATGACGCTATTTTTTTACCTATGAATTACAATATAATTATATACTAGCACAGTTATATTTGAAATCTTTTAAATAGATTTCCTATCGAAACTAGGTATTTAATTTTAAAGAAAATTCAAATCTCGAGAGTTAATACCTAGTGTAGTGATAAAAGAGATTGTTCTTCATAGTTACTGACAAAAGATGTGTAGTTTTCTATACGTTCATAATTTATTTTTTAAAGGAACGTCTCTTTGCTTCAAATCTTTTTTTAAGACGAGGATACTATTGCATAATGTTGTGGATACACACCGCTATGGTCTCACAGTGGCGTAGGAATCATCACACAAAGAAAAAGAGTTCCGTCTCTACCTCTATCTCTAACAAAAACTGTGAACTAGGAGACTCGTACAGTTTTTGAATTCCTATAACAAAAGGATGAAGATTTGAAACTAATATGATTTAAATTAGGTGTCTTGACATAGCAAAAGGAACATGATGGTCCCATTTCCAGAACCGGTTTATAAGGAAAAAGTACGCATATAATGAACGAATTATATTTTGACAGTGACATTTTCTTTTGTAGAAAAGAAGACAAAGTGACAGCTCAACTCACTTCATATTTGGCCAGACCGGCCAATTGCTACTATCAATTGCTGATTAGCAACCATAATTAGTTAATTCCAAAGTTTCTACTCCGTATTTTAGAGATAAGCATAAGTATTAAAAATAGATATAAATAATTAGAGAAATGTTATGATTAATTAAGAAACAAAGTATATTTAGAAATTAAATACGGAATGGTTATTATTGATCGAGACAAGATGGCAGACGAAGAAATAGTTTTTTAGATAAAATATTATTATTTTTAACATAAAATTAGATTAGCAGCAGAAGGGAGAAGCTGGCTCACATGCTCTGATTATAGTATAGTACTGGTACTACTGATCAGTGATCACTGGATTGCCCCTGCCGCCCAAGCCCAACCAAGCCGAAGAGTCCTACAGACTGAACCTGCCCGTGAAAATGTATCAGGTTCACTCTGATCACGCAGCTATAGCAATATTGTGAGACTCGGAGAAAGTGTGTGCGAGATCCACTTTGCTAGTACTGCATGATCGGCGCATACATGTGCTCAGCTCATACATCATCACCAGGCCACAGCAGAGCGGAGATGAAGATCCATTTCACCACTTGAGAAACACACTGAATCATAAGTTAGCACTTCGCTTTATCTCTACTGGTAGTTATGTTTTCTTTTTTTTTCTTTTAAAAAGAAAAAAAGGCCGAAAATGATTATATGCTACTGCACCATTCATCCTATAAAATTATAGACTACTGCACCTTCATTGCATCAAATATCAATTTTTAGAGATAAATCTATACAAATACTCCAAATTCGTCCTAAAAAATATTTTTTAGGATTGAAGTACATCTTACTTTCTCTACATGACTTCATAAATAGAAAAACTTTAACTATATATATATATATATGAATATTTATAGGCTTAGTATGGACCACAAGGTTCGGCTAGAATTTTCAGCTATACATGAAACATAATGTTATTAGTATTTAATTAATTCAATATATAATTTATATAAACTTTAAATTTATATTTATTTGATGTTTTTAGAAAAAATTTATATAAAAACCTTTATACGAAAGATATCATTTAACATTATAAATTAAAATAAGTTTATAATAAGTTGAAGAACGATTATAAAAAATATGTCCACGAAGAACGACGAAGTACTTTCCGAGTAGCCTTTTAGAACCAACACAGACAGAACGAGTAGATTTATGCCCTACGTGACGAAATGTTTACAATCTTGTTTTAAGTTCATAAGTCAAGGTTATATTTGAGTACTATTGGCACATAACTCTCCCTGAACAATACTTTTTTGTTATACTATTGGTATTGTTACTGCAAATCATCATACCATCAGACTCATAAGCCGTACTCCCATGGTCAGAGGATCAGTTCCCATATTGTGCTCAGCTCATACGTCATCATCAGACAAAATTCACTTATTAACAAAATCACAATCATTAAAGCTTGATTAAGTAAATTTAATCACTCCAATTAGCAGCCCCAGCCTCACCCCCACTGAAGGATGGAGAAGCGCGCACTTCAAGGGGGGGAGCCTGGCTGACGCGGCGCCATACAGCCACTGACGTGCGGGCCCCACCTCACCGCTTTTATAGCCTCGCCGCCTCGCCTCGCCTCCCTCTCATCATCTCCTGCTCGCTGTCTCGCACTCGCACTCTCCTCGCCGCAGCGCGGCAGCGTCGACGGCAACCCTAGCCTCCGGTTCCCAGCCGGCGCGTGTGTGTGAGAGAGAGAGTGAGTTCGATTCCGCGGCCTCATGATCCCGCCCCGTATCGTCGCGTCAATTTTCGCTGATTTTTGTGTTTTTTGTTGTGATTCTCAAGGGTTTTTTTATCGGTGTACGGATTTGATGGCGGTGGCGTCGCGGCTTGCGGTGGCGCGGGTGACGCCGGAGGGGCGAGGAGGAGGAGGGAGCGGCCGGGGCAAGCGGTGGTCGCGTTCCCGACGGCGGCGGTGGGGAGGGGGAGGGGAGGGGGCGTGGGGGCCGTGGCGGCCAGTCCCCCGACGGAGGAGGCGGAGAAGATGACGGAGCCGCTCACCAAGGAGGACCTCGTCGCCTACCTCGTGTCCGGGTGCAAGCCCAAGGAGAACTGGAGGTGAGGAGGAGATTCCCTTGTGTGTTTTTGTTTTGCGAAATTGGATAACTTTGTCACTGCTTCACTAGTGGTAGTGGTAGGTAGTTTTTCCTCTAAAAAACTAGTGGTTGGTAGAATGGTTCGCATGGAGACATCATTATCGTATTCGATATTTGGGTTTGATGGAAATATGAAAATGGAGAAATTCCTATTGGCATAGCCTAACTCGCTGTTCAGCTACGCAATTGCAATTTTAGTTATAAATTGATTGATTGAGTACTTTGCAACGATGACTGATGAACTGGTTTATATGGCTCTAGTACTCTAATGTTGCACGGACAAACTCTTTAGTCTTATGAATTGATAATGCAACTGTTTGATAATTTTTTATTGGTAATTTAGCTGTGATTATTAATTCTACCTGATCTGCCAGCACCATTCGTTGGACATGAAAGTGCTGCTGGTGCCTGCATTCAGTTTTTCTGGCATTTGCAATGTCATCTTGTTTGTTCAATTTACTCCCGCTTTGTTTGATATGGAGTATTCCAGCTAGTTATTTCGTTTATGCCATAAACAAATTTCTGATTTCACAGAATTGGCACAGAACATGAGAAGTTCGGTTTTGAGGTTGATACATTGCGTCCTATAAAGTACGATCAGATCCGTGACATCCTGAATGGACTTGCTGAGAGATTTGATTGGGACAAGATAGTTGAAGAAAATAATGTCATCGGTCTCAAGCAGGTATTATTCTGCTGTTATTCCCCCTTTCATGACTTAGACCAACAATACCTTACATGACTTAAACCAACAATTAACGTGGAGAAAATTTCCATGTTTTCACTGGAGTGCACAATTAATTCTAATGGAAAAACAAACAAAAATATTACAGTTTGTTCTGACAATTTTAGTTTGTTCCCTTAACTCAAGGTACTTACATATGGTTGCAGGGAAAACAAAGCATTTCATTAGAACCTGGTGGTCAGTTTGAACTTAGTGGTGCTCCTCTTGAAACATTACATCAAACTTGTGCTGAGGTCAATTCACATCTTTACCAGGTAATGTGCAGTGCACCCCTGTATTAACTTCTTGCTTTATGTGATTTTCACTTGTGATTTATGCATTGCCATACCATATATATCTTCTGTCTGAAAGTTTTTTGCCAGCAGTTGATCCAATTCGAAACGTCTGTTCTTGTAGGTCAAAGCAGTTGGAGAGGAAATGGGGATTGGATTTCTCGGAATTGGTTTTCAGCCAAAGTGGGCACTGGGTGACATACCGATAATGCCCAAGGTAATCTTGTCCTTAGACCTTGCAAAGCTTTAGCTTTTCTATGTTTTCAGTGTTGCGTACATATTTAACTTACGAGAAGGGTTCCTATAAATTTTAATGCTTCAGTTTGTTTCTTTTATAGGGAAGGTACGAAATTATGAGGAATTACATGCCTAAAGTTGGCTCTCTTGGGCTTGATATGATGTTCCGAACATGCACTGTTCAGGTGAGTGTAATTATATGTTCATGTACTAATTTTGGAATTCCATCTTAAAGAAACTTGAAAACTTATTGTTACTTCTCTAAACAACTTTACTTATTTGAGTCATGAAGGTTAATCTTGACTTCAGTTCAGAGCAAGATATGATAAGGAAATTCCGCACCGGACTTGCATTACAGCCTGTGGGTACTTTTGTTGTCTTCCCTGATCATTTACTTTGCCCCTCTCACATGAACCTGGTTTATTCATTTAATGGATCATTGCCATTTAACAGATTGCAACAGCAATATTTGCTAATTCTCCCTTCAAAGAAGGAAAACCAAATGGGTATCTTAGCTTAAGAAGGTGATTGCTCTATTGCTTTTAAAAGTACATTGTTTTGTTGTATGAAGTTGCCAACAACATCATTCATGATCTGCAGCCATATTTGGACTGATACTGACAACAACCGCTCAGGGATGCTTCCTTTTGTGTTCGATGACTCATTTGGGTTAGTATCTATCATTTCATATCATTCGACCCTCTTCCCTCACCCAGAACACTGGCAATGTGATTGAAGACCTCATTTTGGCCAAAGATATTTTAAACATGAAATGAAGGTTCCCATGTAACTGAAATTCTGATTATAGTTCGTTTCTTTGATGCAGATTTGAGCGATATGTGGACTACGCATTAGATGTCCCAATGTATTTTGTCTATCGTAATAAGAAGTACATTGACTGTACTGGAATGTCATTTCGGGTCTCTTCCTGTTTCTGTTACCTTAGTGCTTATGCTGTTATACGCAGTAGAGCTTTAGCTATAGAATACGGAACTTGGTTATTAACTAGACTAACTGGATTTATATTTTTTTTGCAGGATTTTATGGTTGGAAAACTCCCACAAGCTCCCGGGGAGCTGCCTACTTTGAATGACTGGGAGAACCATCTAACAACAATATTTCCTGAGGTTTACTCTTCAATTTGTATAGCATGATCATCATGGCATGTTGACACTGTAAGCTTAATGTAATAACTATTTGTTCTTTTGTATTTGGCTCGCAGGTTAGGCTGAAGCGGTATCTAGAGATGAGAGGTGCTGATGGTGGCCCATGGAGGAGATTGTGTGCTTTGCCAGCATTTTGGGTTTGTTAGCTTACTCCTTTGCACTTCTTTTGTATTTCTGTACACTTTGCAGTGTGGTCATTGGTGTCAAGTAGAAGTCAATACAAGGAGTTTGGACATGGGTACTGTGGTCATTTATATCTTCCATGTTCTATAGGAAGAATTTTGAACCAGTTTTGGAATCGGTACTTGTATACAGGTTGGGCTGTTGTATGATGAGGAATCACTGCAAAGTATTTCGGACATGACCTCTGATTGGACAAATGAAGAAAGAGAAATGCTAAGGCGAAAGGTATCTTGAGTTATTTGTGCTCTCTGTCCCTGCCAAGTTATATAATAAGCTGTCGATCCATGAATAACTTCTGTCTTGCCTTACAATCACACAAGTTTAACAGAATTATATAATCTTTTTTGTCAGAATAATTTGTAAATTAGCAAAGTAACCCAGGTTTGAAAGTTACAACATGCTACTAGAGTCACCTCGGTCTTACTGTATTTAATTTGATCAGGTACCAGTAACCGGTTTGAAGACACCCTTCCGGGATGGATATGTAAGAGATCTAGCTGAAGAAATTCTGCAGTTGTCTAAGGTTAGTAACTTTCTTGAATATACATTATTTTATTACATGAAGTGCATGCAGATTATAACTGCCTGTCTGTAATGCTCCTTTTTTTTGTTATTCCAGAATGGATTAGAAAGAAGAGGGTACAAGGAGGTTGGTTTCTTAAGAGAGGTTGATGCAGTGATTAGTTCAGGTGAAGATTTGAACATTCCAGCATCTCTTTTCATTGATGAAGATATCAACATTTTCATGGTTCAACAAATGAAGAGTTTAACTCTGTTTTCAGACAATAATTCGTAGCCTACTTTGTTGCAGGAGTGACGCCAGCTGAGAGGCTGCTCAATTTGTACGAGACGAAGTGGCAACGCAGCGTCGATCCTGTCTTCCAGGAGTTGTTATACTGATGCTGAGAAACCTCTTACACAGCAAAGCTGGACAGTCTGTAGATGTACCCCCATACAGAAAAAAAAAACTCATGTCCATTCTATTCCATGCCTCGGCAGCTAATGTCCGTTCTTCATGAGTCTGAAGAGGTGAAAAATAACCGCAGTGCAGCATTTCAGCTTCAATAACCCATCGTTTCTGCCGCCGGGAACATTTCGAGCTCGGAACAGTGTTTGTAGGTTGTGTGGTGTTGGGGCCTTTTACGACTTTTGATTTCCCTCGGTCTCCAGGGAAATGGAACAAACCACTGTTTGTACCAAGACCCTCTTGTTCCTGATGATTTTTGTATGAAAAAAAAATAAGCCCATCTGGTGCATGATGGAAACGATATATTATATGGCTCCAGAAAATGTTGGAATAAGTAGTGTTTGACACGCAGGTGGAGTCGTGGAGTAACATCTAGCTTAAAAAAATATCTTGCAGATGTAATGGCTGGTGTCTTGGTGGTCTCCATGAAAGTGCCCTTTTATTCGGTATATAATTTATATGTATGATTTGGCTGGTTTTTTTTCCTGCTCTCTTCCTTTTGGACTTATCTATCAATCATGCTATATGCTATCCTGATAGGCATCACCCTGTCATTTTGTTATACGACAAGTAATCTGATAGGCATCAGATTTTACTGCATGGTTTGCCTTTGTATTTCTCTCTCTCAGATCACATGACACGTCCAATTTCTTCTGCCTATGCCGTCTTTTATTTTTCATCAATAAACTGCAAACTTCCATAGCACTAAAAGTGAAAACGGGTCTTGCTGAATTGCTGAATGCTGATGCATAAACAAAATTTAGCCGTCGCCGTCGTCGTCGTTGTCGTCGTCTCAAGAACATGATCAAGTTTATGCATTGTTAAATGTAGTGGCAGTATCCGTAGTTGGGCAGAGCAAAAACAAACGTGTGCGGCGTGTGCATGCTCTCTGTCCCTAGTCCTCTGACCAAGCCGGTCTTCCTGTCCTGAAAGCACGCACGCCACCACCAACCTTGGACACATTTCCCTCCCTCCACACGCACCTACTCCCTCTCTCACTTGCATGTGGGACCCACAAGCAGGAGGAACATGTGTTGTGCATCTCCAATACAAAAATACCAAGATGTGCTTAATTTTATAGCAGTATTTCCTTCATCCTAAAATATTGTTTCTTCTATCCGCCCTATGCTCCGTCGTCTATGTCACCCCATACGATTGGCACGCTGGTGATTGCCACCGAGGGCAAGTACTTATCCAATGGCTTCGACTTGGCCTAGGCGTGTGACACACCGACTGAGTTGCACGCTTTCATGGGCGGTGCCATGGACTTCGTCGTTGATCTTCTCGTGCTCCTGTTGCCCACTGTTGCCGCCGTCACCAGCCATGCTACAGCCTCTGGGTGCGCGCACGCGCTCACGCACGACGCGGTGGTCATGTGCACCTCCCATCGCTCCTTCCTGTACATGAGCGAAGTTGACACCGGTCTTAAGATCATTGACTTTTTCGTCGAGCTGATCCAACGAAATGTCCCCTATGCCATGAACATGAGGCAGAGATTTGTTGTTTTAGAATGGGTCAAATCTCATCGTAGTAACATTTAGGGACAAAGGTTGTATTGTTTTGCTACAAAGAAATATGGCTTAAAAAAAGTACGGGTAAAGAAAGATATAATATAGACAAAAAGAATAATGAAAAGCACATAATTTCTCCATCGAAACGTACTATCAATAGTGTCATTCAAAAAAAAGTACGGGTAAAGAAAGATATAATCTAGACAAAAAGGATAATGAAAAGCACATAATTTCTCCATCAAAACGTACTATCAACAGTGTCATCCACGGCATCTTAAAAACTAGAGTACACGGTAGCACTAAAATCTGCAACATATATGGATTTAATGCTAGTTCTCTTATCTCATATCTTGGCCGGCCGTAGCATCCGAGTTAACTCATGCATATGTCGCAGGTATTCTCTTCTTATTAACTCAAGTGACACATCAACTATCAGTGGAGAAGACGAGCAGGGGTCTCGCCTCCCCTAAGCCCTGTAAAACTACACTATATTTACTGTAGTTTTTGTAAAATTCAAATAGATGACTATTATTGACCCTCTCCAGCAAATAAAATTCAGTGTTTTTTGTTTCGCCACTATCAACCATTTGCCTATGTGACACAATAGTAAAGTCGTTGAACTCTATCCTAGTTGAAGTATTGGGAGCTCTTACACATGGCTAATGATGCCCCATATTTCAGCCTTATCCATATCATCAAAATCCTACGCATCAATCTGTTAGATAATATTGATTCCTCAAGAAAAAGGCACTAAAAAACTCACCGTTCTTGAAAGGAAATCGTCACTGCTTCATACTCCATAAATTTCGACTAATCTCTTGAAATAATCTAATTATACCGCATTAGACATATAAAATAAACTCAACTAATACTCTCTCTATATATAGAGCTGTTCCCTCTAATCTAATAAAAAAATTTAGCCATCCTATTAAAATTGAAGAGTTGTTACCAGCAAAACTAGCAGCTTGTAAAACAAAAGACAAGAGAAAACACCAACGACAAAGTGTTGTAGTGATGGGTGTATGCCACAAAGATTTAAATCCTGATGTCCTCAAAGATTACGTTCTTGTTTTCGTCTCTTTTAGCATGGGTTGGCGGATGCATTCGTGCATATGGTGTTATGGTCCTTGTTTCTCTCTTTTAATTTGCGGATCTAGAAAAGGAATAGAGGGGGCTTATCTCCTTCATCCTCCTTCAACCTCCCTACTTTTCTTCCTCTCCCTCTTCTTTTCCCTTCCCTCTTTTCTTCTCTCTCTAGGTATCCAACGGGATAGGGAAACTTGAGTCTCCTGGTACCCATGTTGGATCCGCCCCGTGTGCACGCGTGTGTCTGATGTGTAATCGGAAAAAAAGATAAAATTTTCTATGAGACATCCAAAAATATGTAATTAGTTGTGGGATAACACAAAAACGTGAATTTGCTCGAGGACACTCCAAAAGTGTGGTAATTTGTTGAAGGAACTAGACGCATTAAACTATAATATCCACCCAATTGATAGAGAGAAATCACATAAAATGACAGTTTTGCCCTTATCTTCTTCTCCCTTCTCTGGGTCTTCTTCCGACGCTCTTCTCACGCGTGCAAATCGTCATGAGTTACTGGACTTGGACTCCCTAAATTGATGATTAGTCTACTAATACTAGTAGATTAAACGAAGCAAAGATGCTGGGAAGCTCATGCCCGAAAGATAACTGTGAAACAAGTCTTCCAGGTCTCGACGACATTCATCATCAAAATCCCCAAATGGACATGGTGAGCTTGTGCACCATGGAGAAGCGCGGCCGCGTCCATGTCATCATCCTCACCAGCGTCGGTAAGCACTACCTCGGCCCAGCCCTCCTGTCCGCCCTCTGCTCCGTAGTCCATGCCACCCTAGGCGCCGACGAACTGGTGATTGCCGCCAAGAGCAAGTACTTCTCCAATGGCTTCGTCCTGGGCTGGGCGTGTGCTGCGCCTGCCGAGCTACACACCTCCATGGGCGACGCCTTCTGGGACCTTGTTATCGACCTCCTCGTACTCCTGATGCCCACTGTCGCCATCGTCACTGGCCATGCCATGACCGTTGGGTGCGCACTCGCACTTACGCATGACACAACGGTCATGTGCGCCTCCCATGGGTTCCTGTACATGAGCAAGGTCGACGCCGACCTCAAGATCATCGACTTTTTCGTCGAGCTGATCTGGTAGAAGGTCCCTATCAGTGTAAAGGATAAGACATACCTCCTATACTTAGATTCGTGGTATACGAAACCATATACCTAATGGTATATGAGAATGTATCCTTTGATTAAGGAAATACGATGGATAAAGAATAAAATTATCTTTTCGAAATAGAAGGTGTTAGGGTCCTACTCAGGGAAGATAAGGCCTCCTTAATTTGTATCATGTTCTATTTCTCCGAGTTTTACTTGGTGAGAAAGATGATCTTCGCTATAAATATAAAACCCCCTACGAGGAAAGGACACACGCTAAGTGAGAATACAAGCCAATACAGATTTAGACAAACCCAATACGGAGCCACAATGGCAAACATAAGGGATCCAGAGCTACCTTTAATCTCGCAGAGTTCATATTTGAGGAAGAAGATTACACTAGTCGTCGACTACGTGTGAGAGCTTCATGCCACCAAGCCAACATCGACTAGATTAGATCATCCCAAATATTGTACTCATGTGATTCTGATATATAAAGACACTATCGACTTCGGCCAACAGGAGTAAGGCTATTACTTGTCAGTTAAGAGGCCCGAGCTTATATAAAAATATCTGTCTTCCGTCTCTTTTACCTCAACCTCACGTATACTCTGGTTCCAACAATCCTTATACTCTACAAATACCGTATGCGAATATAGCCTGTTGACAGTCTCCGACGTAATGAACAAGAGGGACCTCTCCTCTGGGGTGACAAGATGATGGCCGTGGAGGCCCTGCGATAGGGCATCATGAACATCGATGTTGACAACATGGTTGCTACAACAATGATGAGGACTTCGTGGCGACAGGCGTGTCCTGCAACCTCACTCACAGCAGGGCGCGTGCAAAAGGAGCATCGAAAGAAGACCGGGAGAACAGATAAGAAGATAAGGGCAAAACTATCTTTGTAGATCCCATAGCTAATTACGAGGGTGTTTGACAGAGCTTCAGATCCTGTATTCTGATGGAGTGGAGTCGAAACTCGCTAAACGCTCCAGCTTCAAAAGATATGAACGAAGCAGTAAAAAAAATAAAGGTGAAGCCATCTTTCACCAGCTTAAAACTCATATTTTTTAAAGTCCGGTAGCACATTTTGAAAAAGAAAAAAAAAACACCTCCAACACCTTTTGTTTGATCGAGAGTGTGATAGCCGCCTCCACACAAACACGAGGATCAGCCAACCGATCTTCCGCTTCAACACCTAACCCCCTAATCCAATTCCGTATTTAATCCCTCCTCCACCAATTCCCAAATCCCCCAACCGATTCCTCCTCTCCGCCTCCGCGCCCGCGCCCGCCATGAACTCGCTCCAATCCTTCCTCGCCGTCAACCCGGCCACCGCCGCGGGCGGCCTCGGCGGCGCGCGGCGCCGTCCGTCGCGCGTCTCGGCGTGCCTCGCCACGCCCACTCCACCGCCCCCAACCTCCGCCCCCCTCGCCACCGCCGCGCGCCGGGAGCTGTCCGCCGCGAGCCGCGCCGTGGTGGAGGAGGAGGCGAAGTACATCGTCGGGACGTACAAGCGCTCCCGCGTCGTCCTCGTCTCCGGCCGCGGCTGCAAGCTGTATGACGTGGACGGGCACGAGTACCTCGACATGGCCGCTGGCATCGCCGTCAACGCGCTCGGCCACGCTGACCCCGATTGGGTCGCCGCCGTCGCCGCCCAGGCCGGCACCCTCGTCCACGCCAGCAACGTCCAGTACACCGTCCCCCAGGTCAGTTTCCTCTCTATCCTCTCCTCTTTCCTCTGCTCGACGCGACACCGCCCACCACTTGTTCGACGCATTGCGCAACCCACCTCTCGCCGTGCCAAGCTCACGGTGACCTTTCCGCCATGTAGGTGGCGCTTGCCAAGCGCCTCGTGGAGGCCTCCTTCGCGGACCGCGCCTTCTTTGCCAACACCGGCACGGAGGCCAACGAGGCGGCCATCAAGTTCGCCAGGAAGTACCAGAGGGTGGCGCACCCCGACGGGGACGCGCCCACCGAGTTCATGTCGTTCACCAACTGTTTCCACGGCAGGACCATGGGGTCGCTCGCGCTCACCAGCAAGGTGCAGTACCGGGAGCCGTTTGCGCCGGTGATGCCCGGCGCGACGTTCTGTGAGTACGGGAACCTAGAGGAGGCCAAGAAGGCGATACAGTCTGGCAAAATTGCTGCCGTGTTCGTCGAGCCCGTGCAGGGTGAGGGTGGTATCCATAGTGCCACTAAAGATTTCTTGCAGGGGCTGCGGGATGCTTGCGATGAGGCTGGAGCTCTATTGGTCTTTGATGAGGTATGAAACACAGCCTTTACTCCTTATGTTTGGTATGTTGTGGATTGTGTTGAATGAATAATCTATGCTAATCGCACAAGTTGAATACAAATATAGGCTATTTGCAACTACACAATCTGTATGAAACAGAGGACATTGTTCAAAGTAAAAGTTGCTAACTTGCATTTAGTTTAGACCAAATATCACACTCCATAGGAACCTGCGTTTTCATACTTTCAAATCTGTGCAACTGTCCTCCTAAGCTGCCAATTGTCAATGCGACATTACTGAAATTCTAAGTCTCCGTTGCATACAGAAAGGGGGCGCTGATCTAATCTAACATTCTTGTTACACGGTTACTAAACCGCAGGTGCAATGTGGTCTGGGACGCACAGGTTACCTCTGGGCATATGAAGCCTATGGAATAGTACCTGACATGATGACCTTGGCAAAGCCATTGGCCGGTGGTCTCCCCATTGGTGTAGTCTTGGTCACCGAGAAGGTTGCTTCAGCGATAAACTACGGCGACCACGGTACCACATTCGGGGGAGGCCCTCTTGTTTGCCAGGCTGCATTGACCACATTGGACAAGATCCAGAAACCTGGCTTCCTAGCAGAGGTGGCCAAGAAAGGAGAGAACTTCAAGCAGCTTCTCAGTACCAAGCTGAGTGGAAACGCCCATGTGAAAGAGATCCGGGGGATCGGTCTCATAGTTGGCATCGAGCTCGATGTCCCAGCGGGTCCTTTGGTTGATGCATGCTTGAATGCGGGTGTCATAGTGCTGACAGCCGGGAAAGGCAATGTTGTGCGGCTCGTGCCGCCACTCATCATCTCGGAAAAGGAGCTTGAGCAGGCTGCAGAGGTGATAAGGGACTGTCTACCTGCACTTGATGCCTCTACCTCTTAATGTAAGCAACATCCTTAGCAATGGACGCTAGAATGATCTTCCCCTTTTGGGAAGACCCTTAGCAATGCATGTTAGAATGAACCTCCCCTTTGGGTGGAGGTTCAGATATAATGTGTGCCATAGGTCTATCTACTTGTCGAAGCTTCTTCCAAATTTTGGAAACAAATAATGATAATTGAAATGTTGTAGTCCAGTTGCTGTCAAAGTGAGTGATTTCTTGGAACTTCCCTCTTTGGTTAAGAGAAGACCCTTGCCAATGGATGCTAGCTAGAATGAACCTCCTCCTTGCAAGGAGGTTCAGATATAATGTCTGTCTTAGGTCTACTTGTCGAAACTCCTTTCAAATTTTGGAGGCAAATAGTTTCAAACTGAAATGTTGACAGAATGCAGGAAGAATCTCTATCAAGTTAAAGGCAGAAGCCTTGCAAGAACGCCGACGATGGGCGCGACGGTGACGGTGGACGGCTCCGCCTGCCGGAAATTCTGCCGGGAATCGTTGTACCGGTCGTTGGCATCAGGACCTCCGACGATGGCGCCGGCGATCACGTTGGGGTCCGGCGAGCCCTTGTTGAGGTAGTCGAACCCGCCCTTGCAGGTGACCTTCGCGGGGCTGGACTTGATCGACGGCAACGACGCCGCCCGGTGGTGCACCTCCGCCGGGTACCCGCTGCCGTACCCGACCATGTAGCTCATCGTCTCGGGGTTCGTGCCGAGGATGTAGTCCACCTGCGATCGTGCGAACGCGGTGAGCTGCGCCGGCGACAGCGAGCCACCGGCAGCGCCGCCGCACTGGAGCGAGGCTGACTTCGCCGCTGTCAGGTGGTCGGCGTGCACGGCGAGGACGAGGGACGCCAGCGTCACGTACTGCATATTGTTCCATGAGTCCCACCACAGCATGCCGCCGGGGCTGAGCCTGGCGCCGCTGCCGCCATTGCCGCCGCCACCGTGCTGCACGAGGTTGCAGATGAACTGCTCCAGGTTGCTCTTCATCTCGGCGTGGCTGCCATCGGCGGGCAGCTTCCCCTGGAGGACAAGCTGCATGCGTGCAAGATCGTATAGTATTAATTAAATTCTGCAATCTAAATCAAGCAGAAATTAATCAACATGAACAAGATCGAATCAGGAGGATAGGTTAAGTGCCTTGGCGACCAATGCCTGCGCTCCGACGAACTTGTCGTCCCAGCTGAACATGGAGCGCACGCCGCCGACGTTGGTGGCGCCGGCGATGTAGGCGCTGTAGTCTTCCTCGCCGCCGGTGGCGATGTAGAGCCAGGCTGCCGCCCAGAGCAGCTCGTCCTGTTCCATTGTCAGCAAGCAACCAATCAAAAACTATCAAGGGCAGAGTTGTCACTTGTCAGTGATCGATCTGCATGCCATTGCTACGTACGAACCTCGTCGCCACTGCTAGCGTAGAACTTTGCAGCTGATGGCACGCTGTTGTGGTACAAGCCACGATGATTCTTGGCAAACTCAAACAGCTGCAAAACAGTGCGAGATTAATCGAGAGAAATGCTAGATGATACGAAATTGATTGTGTTCGTTAGGACGTATTAATAATAATCCGTTGCAATTTGCACATTTTGCGATGTGCAAAAAATTAAATTAAATTGCATTGTGCATGTAAGAACGTAGTACCTGTTTGGCGTGCACCAGGAGCGTGGAGGAGAAGTTGGCGTCGGCGGCGGCGAGCGCGACGGCGGCGGCGGCGAGCGCGGCGGCCGTCTCGGCGGCGACGTCGGAGCCGGGGCTGGAGGCGGTCACTATGTAGGCCGTGCGGGGCGTGTCCATGTCCTCGGGGCGCTGCCAGCACGAGTGGTCGGAGTCGCCGTCGCCGACCTGCACGTACAGCGACTCGGCCGACGCGTGCGCCCTGGCGAGGTAGTCGGCGCCCCACCGCACGGCGTCGAGCGCGTGGCCCAGCTCGCCCGCCGCGTCCAGCCGGTCCCCGTACTCCACGACGCTCCACGACAGCGTCGCCACCGTGAACGCCATCGGCAAGCCGAACTTGACGTTGTCGCCGGAGTCGTAGTAGCCGCCGGTGAGGTCCACCTGCATTGCATGCGCGCACGCACAACAGCCGGCCATGGCGTCACGTCAGTACACGCCGGCGTTCGATACGTTGTTCGACGGCGAGCGAGCTCACGTACATGGTGGTCTCCTCCGTCGCTGAGGGCCGAGTCGCCGCGCCACTGGACGCGCTGGCCGGGAGGGAGGCGGCCGGAGCGCTGGCCCTCGAAGTAGAGCAGCGACATGGCGAGCGCGGCGCGGTAGTCGTGGCCATGGGCGTCGCGCGCCATGCAGCTCGTCGCGATCACCACGAACCCTATCGCAGCCGCAAGCATCGCCCTTCCAGCCATTTCTCTTCTTCTTCTTCCTCTTCTTGTTCGAATAATTTCTTCGTGCTTAATTTAATATTACTCTGTGTTGATCTCATATGGAAATGGACAGGATGATGATGATGATGAACACCCTTGAATCAAGCATAAATGCATGCAATTATTTTTGGAGGTTTTTGGGAGATTTGTGATCTTCAAATCAATCTCATTAATCGACAATACCATGCATATGCATTTATACCATATTTGTACATATATACAATTAATTTATAGACATATAATTCATTTCCAACTACCAGTAGACTTTTAGTGTGTATGAATTATATGGGAGAGTGAAATCAGCACAGAAATCTTCTTAAGGATGAAAGAAATACTGCAAAAATCCTCTTGTGGATGAACCAATTACGGAATTACCATTTACCAATGCTATATATGTATCTCTGCTGCGATTTGCGTAATGACAATATCTAATTAATTTAATTAGCTTCAAAAATATTTCAGGTGATTCAATTTAATACGTGGAGAACAGTAGATAAAAGGAAATAAACATGAGATCGAAAATTTATTGCTCAATTTTCAAACTAACAAATGTTCTGAATTCCACTAAAAAAACAAATGTTCTGAATAAATTCGGATCGGCTGATCAAATTGGATGTCGCAACTCATCATTCCGCGCAGCTATAAATGGGCCGTATCTCTGAATGGGCTAACTACGCTCCGGCCTACTTTTCCCCCTTTTTTGTTCCCTACAATTTTGCTTCTTTTTTCTTTTTCCATATCCCTATTTTCCTCCTCCTCTTTGTGGCATCTTGCAAAAAAATAAAAATTATAATTACTCCCTCCTCAGCCTGCGACCCGTACATGTACCCTCTGCCCCTTATGTGCTAATCCAAAAGTGTTAAGCCAAAAAAAGTGTTAATCCAAAAGTATTAAGCGTATTTTTTTCAAAAGATGATCATATTTATAATCTTATGTGCTAAATTAATTATTGACTCAGAACCTAAACAGTCATCTTAATACTCTTGATCGTATGCATGCATATTTTTAGTTTTTTTATATAAATGATGAGTTAATTTATTTTTATTTTTTATGATAAAAAATATATCTTACATTTTTGGATGCTAGGAGTATATATGCCAACTAGTTCACTAGTTGGGAGTTTAGCTAATAACACTTATTGTTCATCTTCAAACTTAGATTGCTCGTGTTTTTTTAATAAATATGTAAATACCTAAAAGTATGTCAGATGAACAAAATGTGTTACATCCTATATGTAATCATAAAACTTTTACTATATGTCATGCTCTAACCATTAAAAAATTATTGGTAGTTAAAGTCAAAATTGCACTGGCCAACAGGGACATATATTTGAAACCAGGAGGAGTTTTTTTAATGTTCTTTTACACACCAGGCTTTGACCTGTTATTTAATGTTTGGAATATCGTGTTGTAACTCACGGTTATTCTGTGCAGTAACCTTTTCGGTTTTAAAAATATCATAGTTTTTCATGATCGCGTGATTAGCACAGTACCCGTGATACTGTAAGGTTGCAGTAACCCTCACCAAAACAAAGAATTCCGTTGGATTATCATGAGAAATACAATATATTCACCTTGAATAGGAAAAAAAGATAATGTAATATTTGGCACAACAACCACTGCAGTTTCCTTTTCTAGCTAGAAATAACTTGACATCACAAATTCATAGCCATCTTAAGAAAGACTTTTTTACTTTTTAATCTTTTTTAAAGATTATCATAAATAGGCCCTATATAGTTTTAATTCGAAAAATGGACCCCGAGCTCGACGCCGTTGTTATTGGCGCCGAGCCGGGCGCCGTTGATATTGACGCTGAGCTTAACATCAAAGAACGTCATGTACTGCGTAAGTTATTTGTTTTAGTATAGGTCAGGCGCTAAGATATAAGGCGCGAGCTCGGCGCCAATAACAACGGCGCGAGCTCGCGCCAATATTGACGGCGCCGAGATGTGTAAGCTCGGCGCCAATAACAATGACGCCGAGCTTGAGGGTTCATTTTTCGAATTAAAATTGTCAAGGGGCTATTTGTGATAATCTTTTTTAAAAAAAAGCCAAAAAGTAAAAAATTCGAATCTTAACACCTCCACTAAACAAAAATTGTTATAAATGGATTTTGGGGATCATCCATTTTTATGAAGTGTCTTTTTTCATTTGTTATATTTTTTTTTCAATATCGAACAGTTCATATCTTGCTTTTCTGTTGGGGGTTAACCGTTGTCACTTAAAACGAAATCAATTGTTTGGTAATAATACTTCCAATCATCAGAGAAGAAAGAAAACAAAGCAAGCATAAAAACACTTCTAAGTCACTTATACAAATAAAAAAATCCAAACTCAAAATTCCATCAACGTTTTAAATTTACAAATTTAATTTAACTATGGTACTACAAAATTAGGTGACTGATCGACGAATCAGTTGGTCAAATATATACATAGGCCTAAGTCAAATATCATATAGCTTTGATTAATATAACTTGGACGTATCAAACCAGTACTTTAAAAGTAAAGAAGATGTACAATCCAATTTGTACTAAAAGTGAAGAAGATATACAATCCAATTTGTTGATTCAATATAAGATGATAGACAATGCATGGTGAACATTGATATTGGAAAATGGAAATCAATCAGAGATGGCCAAAAGTGCGGCCCGGCCTGACACGACACGGCCTATTTCGGCACGACCCGTTTGGCCCGCTTCATGAAATGGACCGTGCCGTGCCGGCCCACGTGCCTAGCACCCGGCCCAAGCACGGTCCATGAGGTGGCTGGGCCATGCCGTGTCGGCACGGGCCCGTTAAAGTCCCATGGGCCGAGGCCGGCCCGATAACACTATTTAACACTGTTTATGGCACTGTTTTGGTCTGTTAAAGGCCCGCGGGCTATTTTTACTTGTGCTACAATATCACTACAGTATTTAGCTATAATGTTTGCTACAGTAACAGGCCGTGTCGTGCCGGCCCGCGGCTCGGCCGCTGGCCCAAGTACGGCATGGCTGCTCGGGGCGTGCCGACACGACCCGTTTGCCTATTGGGTCGTATCGGGCCGTGCCGCTACAGTGGCTGACGTACCCGAGCCGACCCGCGGGAGCACGGCCTATTTGGCCGTGACTAAAATCAATAAGCGAGCAACTCAAGCCATTGGCTATACAAAAGTTCAATGTGGTCCCAACTTTTACAGATTACTCCACCCGCTGATTTTTCCTGATGTCCATAAATATATAACTTTGATGGATTATTTCACTCGTTGGTTTAAATCCTGATGTTCCATATGTGCTTTTAACGGAATTTTAGTGATATTAAAGATGTGTTGTTGGTTTTCGTCTGAGTATATGTTAAGAAATATATTGGTAATATTTAAATGTGATGTTACGTGATGGGTTTGTAAATAAAAGAACACCTAACATATTAAATTACCGTTGACATGTAGTGACGGAAGCACTAATGACTATCATGAGCGGAAAGTACGTTGTTTGTTTATACTCAACTTTCGACAGCTCTCAGTGTCTTTTTCCCCCTTTGTTATTTTTTTGCACGATGCATGCTTGCACTACAAAAGCTCAAATTGCTTTTCCCATCCTCTCAATTAAAATAAATTGGTTTAGATTTGAAAAATAGAACTGTATATGTTTTACAACTCTAATGCTTAGATTGGCAATATAAATTAAAATAGATGTTCTTTTAATTTTAATCAATACAGCCATAATAACTCTAGGTTGGTGTAAGGACTTTGAAACTTTCTACTAATTATTATGCTCAAGAATATGTAACCACCGCCATGAGTAGCTGTATGCGCAATGTACAGAAGATTACTCTTTGGCCGAGCGAACCAAGCCATAGAATTATTTGACATAAGGCTGATAAGCCGTAGAAAAAAAACTAATTAAGCAACAAAACAATTTAACAAAAACACTTTTGTACATGTATTTTAGCGATTTAAATAAATATTAAAAACTAAACTATAATAAAAAAAATCTTAAATGAAATTAAGTTTTCAAAGTTAAATTTTAGCTGCGCCCTTAATAAGAAACTAGCACACGGTGGACGCTTATTTCTATTTGAAGATTCATCCCTTTTTCTCTTCTCCTCTATGTCTCCATGATCTCCTCCTCTCTGTGTCTTGCTTATACTTCCCTCCATTTCAATATAGTTGTCTTATTATGATTCAAAACTTGTCCTAATTTTTTTACTATTAAGTGCTTACTAGTTATATCAACCCCTTCACACTCAAATTTCTCGTCATCCTACCTTAATCACAACTATATTTCCAACCATATATTATTTCATAAAAGATACTATTTTTTAAAAACTTATATGTTATGAAAACTATATCGAGTAATATGCGATCGAGGTAGTACTAAATTTATGATTAGACAACGGCCCAGAAGGCTTCTCAAGTATATCTCAAAATAGTAGTAATAAATAAATAAATTACTAAAAAAATAAAAAAAATTAAGGTAAAATTAAGATAAGACTAGCCGTAGTATATGCTAGATGGCCATTCGTCTTGGTAAAGGTAAAGATCGAAAGGTGCCTGCTCTCTCTCGTGCTCACGGACGGCTGAGTCATGGCTTACATCATCTATGATGTGATGCAATCCTAGCATCAATACTGAATTATTGACAATATGAACAAATATCCCATCATATTTTTTCTCAATAAAAAACTGAAAATGCACATAATTCCATTGGTGAGGATTTGCTAGCACTTTTCTTGGATGGATGCTAATATTTTTTCTAACCTGCATAGTGACATGGCAACTAATAATAATGCTGCTGTTAATCTTAATAAAAAAATAATGTAATGGTTGCTGGATGGCCATTGTAGGGTATATTAATTAATTTTTTCGAAAGGGAAGGTTGTGGTTGAGTTAGGTAATTAGTAGGTTCACGCGAAGGAAGGTCACAACCAAACTGAGGAGCCTCGTGTACGTATACGTATACGTATACGTCCACTAATATATTTTATCGATCGCCTCAAAATCGCTACGTGCACACATGCATTTGTCATGGATGCTTGGTGGCTAAGTTATCGTATCAATCAACTACAACGTGTAGGCCACTTTGTGCAAATACAAGGCAGCATGTTCTATCAGTTGATATCTGGGGCTGAAGGTTAACCGTTAGGTGTGACGGTTAAATGACATAAGTTGTATGGATGTGAATAGTATATAAGATGTGGTGACAGTTAAACGATGCAAGTCGTATGAAGTTAAATAGTATAAGATGTTTCGTAATGTTCACATAATAATCGACCATATATTTTAATTTATTTTTCTCCAATGTATAACACACACAGGTTCGCCTCACGGTTATATCGAAGCATAGATGATCATACAAGACCCAAGCATTATGTTAGAAACAACGAAATGACGGGTGCATAAAAATCTTTTAGTTTTTAGCCGTGTATCCTTTTAGTTTCAACAATTTTTCAACTTCTATATGTCTGAACACAACCTTAATAACACCTGAATAATACGAACAAACAACTGCAACCACAGATCTTTTAATGAAATTAAAGGTGAATGCTGACTCCGTCAACAATTACCCTCATGAACAGATCCAGGCCTCGGGCTAGGGATGCTGTAGCCCGAGACGTAGCCCAAATTTTCTCCAAACCGGTCTTCTACAACCCATTAAAATTCCTTACGTTTAACCTAACATAGCCCCTCCTACGATCAATCAAGTAACCATTTACTAATTAGTTCTTCTCGAATGGTGTTTGTTTAACCCAACATAGCCCCTCCTACGGTCAATCCAAGCAACCATTTACTAATTAGCCCTCCTCGAATGATGTTTTTAGATGAGTTCTTGATTACCTTGTTTCCTGTTTCTTTTTTATTAAAATTTATATTTTACCTCGGTTTATATTAGCATATTTTCCAAACTACTAAATAGTATGTTCCACGCAAAAATTTTCTATATAAAAATTACTTTAAAACATTAAATATTTTTATTTGACAAATTTATAATAACTAAAAACTTAATTAATTATATGCTAATGTGTTAACTTAGTTTGATAAGTTTCAAACATCATCTAGTATTGTGAAGAGAAAAAAATCAAAGGAGAAAAGCAAATGAAAAAGAAGAGCTACTAGCTAGCAGCTGATTCAAGAGCAGAGGGCTTGCATGTGCGTGAGTGCAGAGAGCGCTGTTGCAGTGAGCTGTTGTTGTGGGTGGTCTGCCGCCGCAGACAGGAGGTGCGGCGCGATGATCTGTCGCCCCGTCCAAAACAAAACAATCCTGCCGGCCGCGTCATCCGCCGGTGGACGCCGTACCAACTTGCGTCGCCACCACCATCTCCGTTGCTTCCCTTTTACCTGGGGCCAGCCCACTGTATCTATTCACCCCATGGACAAATAAAAAAAAACCTTGCATGGTTTAATTAAGGCAAAACGCCAACAGTTAATGACCATCTCTTTCTCTCTTCCCCGCTTGATGTTTTGGTTTGTTTTGCCTCTGATTGTACATATCAGCTAACCTGAGATATTTTTGACATAGTGGTGTGTGTATATATACTAGCAATTTGTGCCTATGCGTTGCAACGGGTGAAGTCGAGACGCGACACGGATGGCGGGAGAGGAGGGGCGCAGCGCCAGCGCGGAGCTCCGAGCAGGACGGGAGGGATGGACACAGCGCGCGCGCGGGCACGCCGCGGATGAGGACGACGGGAGGGCGCGAAGGTTTTTTATTCATCCAAGCCTTCTTTTTTCAACATCGGGACTGCGGATTAATTTTATAAACACTCAATGAGTTTTCTACAAAATAGTTAGTGGACAAAAATTTTGGATAAACGCTACTGCTTTTTAACAGTTATTATATATATATATATATATGACACTGATTATTTTGTTTGCCTCTGATTTTTTTTCTTATTCATCTAAGTTAGCTACGTAGGTACACTTGACTTGTAGCACCGTGAAATATCGGTAATATCGACCTATCAGGAGTAATATAAATATATGCGAGGAGAAGTTCTATTACCGATTTTTTTCTTTAAATTTTAATTTTTATGGTGTTACATATCCTATTAGTATATATCGTGTGATGTGATAGCTGTTAATTAAGAGAAATTCTTTGCCTTAAAACGACGTCAAGGAATTGTTAGCATTTTTGGTGGAGTAATCTATACTTATCTCTGCCTTAGCAGCCATGGCAACAAGAGAAACCAGCAGCATAAGAAAAGATACTAGATAATTTTCCATGAAAAAAAATTCAAAGACAAAACAAAGGCATCTAGAACCAGAATATCCTCCAAGAGGCCAAGATGTCATTATCCACCCACACATCCAATCAAGATAAATATTATGTTTATTTCACTATCATAATTCTCCTCACAAAGTTAAAATCTGCCTACCAACTTATTGCTGGTTTTGATCTCATCATCTTTGGTTCTCTCTTTTTTTTTCCATGGAGAAGGAAGCAGGGTTAATTTAGTCAAATGATTCATTCCTCTTCTTTTTTTTTCCAAGAACCAAAACAGCTATTCCCTTGTGTAATTATTAAATTATTAGTAATTAACCAGATGGTTTCCAGATGCTACACGCTTCCTCCTTTTTATCAGGGTGCCTTCTTGACGGCTTCCTTCTCCAATGGATATGGATGGATTGCATTTGAAACATGTATTTGGTGGGTAAATTTGGAATTTATTAAGAGCAAAATTTGGGGAAATTTTAAAAGTGGACAGGAGGAGGACCACGCGCGTGGTAGGGCCAGGTCACCGTCACTTTGTCCGCCTCGGTTGGTCATGGGTTGCTTCGTCTTGTTCCATTCGCATTTTCACCCTTCTAAAATCTCTAATTTCTAACAAAAAATAATTTCTTAGCGACGGTCCATAAATTCTATGTTAATTACTACATGTTAGTCTGTTGCTAGATGTAATTCTCGTTAATAACACACTTATGACACTTCACACATATGTGTGCCCAATAAATCATGAAGAGGATCCTCTTTTCATAGTGCTGCTCTATTATTTGTGCTCATAACCATAAGTCAAATCTTCAACAGTGCTCAAATTATTTGCAAATAATGAGAATAATTAAACATAAGATTTGTTATTTACCTTATCATGGTCAAATGTGTGTACATGTGAAGTAGATCTCGAGGATTGATCGGCTTCATTAAACTTGATAGTAATAGTGTAAATTCTTCAATGAGGAGATCATAAGAGTAGCGATTGATCATTGTGATCGTTGCAATAGTACCGGTTCTTTTCTACTTTCTTTCTACTTCATACTGTAATCAAACTTAAAACTTATGATATATTATGATATATGCTTCTTATAAAAGTGTCTGTCAACAATAATACTACTTCAAAATTTTATTTTGACATTGGTTACAAAACCATTACGTCCCAAAAATTATCACACCGAAACACCATATCGTACAAATAAATACGAGAAGTGAAGCATTAAGCTGTGTTTTTTGTTGGGAACTAATTATTTTTACACGCAAAACAGAGTCTCATTAAGACCATTAATTAATTATTAGCTATTTTTTTAAAAAATAATATGATTTTCGAAACAATTTTTATATAATTTTTTTAAAAAACGTATACTAAAAAGCAAGAGAGCTACGTTAGCAACTTCAACCAAGAAATATCAGCCTAAAAGCCTAGTGACAAACTGTAACTTTTCAAGGGATAGGATAGAAATACCAACTTTTCTTGGTATTAAAACAAAAAAGCAAAAATTATACTCATTGACAGATGAGTTAACGCCCGTGACAGGCTGGCACACGGAAAACGCCGTCCAGTCCAACCTCCCATTTTCAGAAATCCCCAAAATGCCCTCCTACCCAGCTATAAATACACCCTCCCAGAGCCCTTCTAAACCTTCCCCATCCGTCTAATTGCCCCTTATGCATTAGAGTCCCCGGAGTCTCCTCTGTTTCGCAGATAAGTCCTTCGGTCCCATCTTTTTTCTTTCATTCAGGTCCTCCTAGTTTCTTTTCCTTTCTAGTCTACTCCTAGTAATCTTGCGAGAAAGCCCCTCGGGTTGGTCTAATTTGAGTTTCCACTCCTTCCCTCTCGCGGAGTTGTTCTTGTTCTTTCTCGAGGTTGGTGGTGTAGATCCGATCTGAGGAATGTTTACCTATCCTTTCCTCTAACGGCCGCCGTCCTCCGATGAAGCTGAACGTGCTCCGCCGCCGCCGTTCCCACTCCTTCTCTGTCGCCTTCCTCTACTGGTTCTACGTCTTCTCATGAACTCATCGCCTCCTCCCAACAACACCATCTCCAGCTTCTTCTAGTTGATTAGATCTTGATTTCTTTGTTCTCCTACTAGTTTCTTTCTTGTGTTCTTTGGATCTTTTTTTGGGAGAGATCCGGTTCTTGGATTAAGTTTTGGACAAGAACCGGCCTGTGACCATGTCGTCACCTTCGCGCCGGAGCTCCAGCCCGGAGAGCAACACCGACGGAGGCAGCGGCGGGGGAGGGTATGCTGCCGACGAGCGCAAGCGCAAGAGGATGCTGTCGAACAGGGAGTCGGCGCGGCGGTCCCGGGCGAGGAAGCAACAGCGGCTGGAGGAGCTGATCGCCGAGGCGGCTCGCCTCCAGGCCGAGAACGCGCGCGTCGAGGAGCAGATCGGCGCGTACGTTGGGGAGCTGAGCAAGGTGGACGGCGAGAACGCGGTGCTCCGCGCCCGCCACGGCGAGCTCGCCGGACGCCTCCAGGCGCTCGGCGGCGTCCTGGAGATTTTCCAGGTGGCCGGCGCGCCCGTCGACATCCCGGAGATCCCGGACCCGCTGCTCCGCTCATGGCAGCCACCGTTCGCGGCGCAGCCCATCGTCGCCACCGCCATGGCCGACGCCTTCCAGTTCTGAGTCACCATGGAGCTTCACATGCCATGACCATTGACATCAATGGCATGGCTGCTGCTTACCAAAGGCAGCTGCTTTACAACTAATACTACCCTCTGTGGTTGTGTCTGATGATGCTTATTATGTTTAATTATGGTTTGCTTCATGTTATTTTCATTAATCTAGACCATTAATAAGCAATTTGTGTTGTAATCTTGTCTAGTCTTCTATGAAATGTGTTCATCTCTCGTGCTCCTTACTAATAAGGGTGGAAGAGAACAATCTGATTTGATGTAATTCCTGGAGAGCACATGTGTGCTGGTTTATGATGTGATGAACTGATGATTGTAATATTTTGACATTGAACGTATGCTATAATGTTTGCACCAATCAACTGTCCTTGTGTCACTGAATGATTTTATTTGTTTATGATTGAATTGTTTGGGAAGAATCCTGTGAATGATGATGGTTTGGTGAGATGCTAATTGTTCACTGTCTTTTATAGGATGATGAATTCCAAGATGATATATTTCACTCCATAATCCTATCCTGTTGCTGTGGGAGTGTAATCATATTTATTTTTCCATCCTTGAAGTATGGTTCTGCATCTGACTGTTTACAGAAATGCTATCTTTGGTCCATCAACCTCCTTTTTCTAACGTTGGTTGATAGGAACTTACTTTCTTGCCAAAGCTGGTTCATCCAAACTGTTTAGTGCTTACAACTTTTATTAGCAAGATTTGTTAAGGCATCAAAAGAAGTAAGTTGATCAGTTTAATATTAAAATCCATCCGTCCCTAAAAGTATAGCTACTTCTAGTATCTAATTCTCTACCTATTCCTTCGTCTAAATTAATTACAATCATTGTTAATTTAATTTCATCGGAATAGTTAAACCCATTCATGTCCATTAAACATTTCATGTTTAATTTCACCTCTATTATTAAACCCCGTTCATGTAGTTCACAACCATCAAACATTCCCCATTCCCCGTTTAATTTCACCTTTATTCTTAAACCCCGTAAAAAGACTATCCGAGAAGTGATTATAGTTTAGAACAATGAGACTAGGTAGCAAATATCCAACCACCAACCATTTCCTGTTTAATTTCACCTTTGGGACAGAAAGTAAGTAGCAATTGTCCAGCAACGATAACAAACCATTGAGAAAATATATGGTCGAAGCTAATGCTTTAGTTGTCCATTGAGAAAATATATGAACAAAGGATTACACTTGTTTACATGTATCGGTTAGTACTCCGATACTACTGTATACCCAGATATCATAATGTACTAAATACATTAAACAAGCAACAATCAAGTATTAAAGTTCTTTAACAGATTAATAACAAGCTTAACATATTTAGTATGGTGAGATCTAGATATAAAGGGCAAATTTAACATATTAAGTGGGAATAAAAACATACAAGATAGGTTAAATCAGATAAGATCGGCTGAAACCCCGATACTATCTCTAATAGCAGTCATAAAACAAGATAGATCTTTATGATTCTAAGAACGACTTAATAGGTCGGACGTAACCGATGCAACATTAAGTATAAAAAGAAGCATAAGATCTAAACATGCCAAAGAAAGCCTTTCGAGATGATAGATACGTTATATAATCTAAGTCAACCTTAACATCTAATCTCATCGACTGTTATCTAGCAATAGATGCAAGCCGATTAAGATTAGATGGTGACATTGGTCTAGGTTATATAATGCATATGATAACTCAGCAGATTATAAAGACAAGATTAGAGTATCATGATAATGAAAGCACTAATCCCGAGAGCGCAAGCCGCTTGTAACAAGGTTTACCTTTTGTCGGAGATCGAAACCCGATGCAGCCCAGCACAAAGCAAGAACTTGTCGAACGTAAACTAAAAGGGAAGGGTGACGATGCGCCGAAGTTGTATTGGTCTGATTGTTCCTAATAATTACAGGGTCTCGGGTTATATTTATACCCAAATAGAAAACATAGTTCTTGTCGGACACGACTCTTATCCCTAACACTATTCAAAATACGACAATTGCCTAAAACAAACTCTGACTGACGTAATCCACAAGGAAACTACACAAAATATCCTAATTAATAGATACAATTGTCTTTTTAGGACTTTATCCGTATATGGCAATCTCCATGAAGCTCTTCAAATCAAATCCGATGATGACTTCAACGTTTCCTTGCTAGAATCGGCTCCATCGGCTATCCTTATCGGAATCGGCTTCATCGGCTGTCCTTGTCCGACTCAATCTCAGCTGATGAACCCCTAGCTGATTCGGCTTAGGACTTGGCGCGCGCGCTCTGCTCCCGATAATCACAGTCCCGCTAAATCTGCTTCGGCTTCACTTCCAAATCTGATAATTTGTCGTTACCAAATTTGGTCGTTAACAGGCTCGTCACCTCAGAACTCGAAAGTCGGAACTCGGGAAGAGTGAAAGACGAGAACCGCCGCCGAACGCCCGAACGAGTGTTGCCGAACCCGTGCGCTAGCCACCGCCCGCGCGTCGGCCGCTGCCTGCGCCCTTGCGCCGCCACTGGCCCATGCGCCCGCATACCTTCCTCTAGTCTCTAACTTCTGTCTTTACTCTTTTTTGTCTATGTATTGGTTTGTACTATATGAACAAGAACAATAACAGACCACGTGCTCCTCTGGTTAGTTTATTACTGATTTTCTTTTGTTTTTAGTTTCTCTTTTGCTCACGCACTGCCTTGTACTGCACGTCGTTGCTGAGAAACTTTTGTCACATTGATAGTTTTTCGGAACGGTTGGATTATGAAGAGACATGGAGACATTGTATCTCTTTTTGAGAAACACGCTGCAAAGAAGACGGCAACAACTACTTTTTGAAAGAAAAATAATATTGTAATTCTCTGGTACTCTTATATATATATTTTATAATTATTATCAAAATCTTGTGTTGAATTTTTTGATGGTATACCCTAATCTAAAATCCTAGATTCGTCGTTGCCGTCGTGGTATAAATTTGGTATACGTACATGGTTTGTCATAATTATTAAACTACCTGTTTATTTCCTTGTAAATGCATGACTCCCTCAATTTCTATTTAATATTTATAGGGTATACGTATTACTGTTATCCGGTTGTTTATGTGTTTAGCTAGCTTTTAATCTAGGTATTATGATCCTGTTTGGTATTTTAGTCAACGGACTAAAGATTAGTCTCTGTACTAAAAACTTTAGTCCTTCCTGTTTGGTTGCAGGGACTAAAGCCCATTAATTACACTGTACAAAAGACTATATTATCCTTATTCGTGGGCAGGGACTAAAAGAGACTAAAACTCATTAATTACACTGTACAAAGACCATGTTACCCCTATTCGCGGAAGAGTGTGTTGCAGGAGGGTATTCATTGAAAAAGTAGCATTTTAGTCCCAATTAACTTCTCCAATAGAAACTAATTGACTAATGATATTTTAGTCTTTTTTAATCGCTCCTGTTTAAGAGTGTATAGACTAACAAGGATTAAAATGAAGGGAATCTCTACCGTAGGTGACATAATAATCTAGCTATTACAAGTCGCCCGCTGTTGCGTTGCTGGGGGTAGGCAAATTTTTTTTTAAAAAAAAACAAAGAATCCCCTGTCCTAATTCCCAACCTCACACCACTCCCCACTTGTCCCCTTTCGTCCCAGCAGAGTCGTCCTCACTTGTTCGGTCCGCCGCGCCGCAGCACAGCACCGACCAACATGGGGTGCCTGAGGAGGGAGGCTACGCGATGCCTCGTCCAGTCGGCCCCGCGCATCTGCTCCCCGGCGGTGCCCCGCTCTCCACCATCGCCTGCGACGGCGACTGCTATTGGCGCTCGGCACTTGGTCTCCACGCGCACGGCAGTCCCCGCCGGCCAGCTGCTGTGAGTAGCGCCATCTTTGTGCCTCTTTTTTCTTCCGTTCACGATCTAGTGTCCTTTACTCCTGTGGGATGCGCTACTAATGACTACCGATTTGATTTAGGACCCCTTCCTGTTCTTTCAGATCCTAGGGTTTTTCAAAAGCATGGATTTTTACGTAGGTGCTACCACATCTTTTTGCTAGCTAGGGCACTTGATTTTTTTGCTAGGGTACGGTGCTTGTTAATGATAACAACACGGATTCAATTTTTTTTTTGCATAGATTCCCCTATTTTAGATTTCAAAAGTTAGGGTTTTCCTTTGATATCAGTATCAACAGATTCTTTTTATTTTTTTGCTGGGGCTGCTTGATACTGATATCAATGGAAACAGTTTAGAAGAGAAGATAACACCTATACTCGATTCAGATACAAAAAGGTTAGGATTTTCTCCTAGGTACAACGCCATTTATTCACAATTTTTCATTGAGATGTGCATGTTTTCCAGTGCAACGGACATAGCTGTCCAAAGCCAGATGTGTACCCAGCACTTTCTGAGTCTTTTGCTATCTCTTCATCAGATGTTTTGGTGGCCCTTGCAAGTACGAAGAGGATGATTGGGAGGACGTGGATTCATATGTTAATAGGAATCCAATCCTATATAAAGTGCCAACAGACCGTCTAATCATTCCAGCTCAAGGTAATAATCTTTTTATCCCTGTTATCATCCTTTATATTGTGTAATTTTCCCATGCTCGAAATGAAAAACAACCTAGTCAAACAAAGATAGGATTAATTCTATAAAAGTAATGCTAAAATGGGACAACTAAAATCAAAATTTTAAATATGTTTATTTTTACATTCTTGCTCTTCTCTAAAATATGTTAGGAGAAGAAATGCTTTTGGCACCATGTGGAAGAGATCTTACGTCGAAACATATCAACAAGGGGCATGTTCAAAATAGGAAATGTTGGGGTTTTGAAAAATCTTGGAGTACTTGGACTTCAAAATGTTTATGAGGTTGATACTAAACCACTGGATGAGGTGAGCAAGTAGAATGCTATATGGAAGTTTTTGATTTTCTAGAGGATTTGCTCAAAGCTCATTATGGGTGTGACACGATGAAGAAAATTCTTGATGATCTCGTTGATCTGTTTCAAACCCCAATAGTTCCAGGAGATGACCATCTTATTGTCAACCATGCCTCATTGCTTTCAAGAGAAGCAAGATTTGAACTGGTACTAAGACTTTATAGAATTGTGAACAAGGAATGCCCCCTGCGTGGTACCTATGATAAGGAGATAAAACATATCGTCAAACACATGCCCTATTCCAGGCACGGCCCAGATTGTTGGATAACAAAAGGCCTTAACCACCCAATAATGAACATCTGGCTTCCAAAAGGAAAGAAAAAGCTTAATGGGAGAGGACTGGTGTGTATGCATAGGCATGGCTTTGCACACTCTATTGATGAAGATGTCGATGAACTAATGGTGATGCTACTCGGTCTTTTGGGGAGCTCACCGCAGTTAACCAACAAAAAGTTAGCATTACTGGCACAGATGGCAATATTTGAACAGATGGTCTCTTCACAGCAGTCCACTGCACAACAAATGTCATCACTATTGAGTTCTCAGCAGTTGACCAAAGAGAAAATCAATTCATTAACCCAGAACCCACACACACATGATGATGTGATCGACCTTTACCACTACGAGTTCCCCATGTTTCTACCAGAGACTGCTAGATTGAGGATTTGGCATCTGCTCAAAATGTGGACCTTGTTTCTACTCCCTTCCTCCTTTAAGTAAATCGCTATTTACCCTGTTTCTATTCCCTTCCTCCTCTTTAAGTAGATGGCTAGCAGCTACGTGATCCCTGTTTCTATTCCCTTCCTCTTTAAGTAGAAGGCTAGCAGCTATGTGCTAGAGATTTTTTTGTAACTAGAACAATCTGATTTGATGTAATTCTTGGAGAGCACATGTGTGCTGGTTTATGATGTGATGAACTGATGATTGTAATATTTTGACATTGAACCTATGCTATAATGTTTGCACCAATCAATCTGTCCTTGTGCCACTGAATGATTTTATTTGTTTGTGATTGAATTGTTTGGGAAGAATCCTGTGAATGATGATGGTTTGGTGAGATGCTAATTGTTCACTGTCTTTTATATGATGAATTCCAAGATGATATATATCACTCCATAATCCTATCCTGTTGCTGTGGGAGAGTGTAATCATATTTATTTTTCCATCCTTGAAGTATGGTTCTGCATCTGACTGTTTACAGAAATGCTATCTTTGGTCCATCAACCTCCTTTTTCTAAAGTTAGTTGATAGGAACTTCCTTTCTTGCCAAAGCTGGTTCATCCAGACTGTTTAGTGCTTAAAACTTTTATTAGCAAGATTTGTTAACTAAGGCCTCAAAAGAAGTAAGTTGATCAGTTTCATATTAAAATCCATCCGTCCCTAAAAGTATAGCTACTTCTAGTGCCTTATTCTCAACCTATTCCTTCGTCTAAATCAATTACAATCATTCTTAAATTAATTTCATCAGAATCCTTAAACCCCATTCATGTCCATTAAACATTTCATGTTTAATTTCACCTGTATTATTAAACCTCGTTCATGTAGTTCACAACCATCAAACGTTTCATGTTTAATTTCATCTCTATTCTTAAACCCCGTTCATGTAGTTCACAACCATCAAACATTCCCCGTTTAATTTCACCTCTATTCTTAAACCCCATAAAAGGCTATCCGAGAAGTGATTATAGTTTAGAACAATGAGACTAGGTAGCAAATATCCAACCACCAATCATTTCCTATTTAATTTCATCTTTGGGACTTAGAGAGTAAGTAGCAATTGTCCAACAACGATAACTAATCATTGAGAAAATATATGGTCGAAGCTAATGCTTTAGTTTTCCCACCATTTTTTTTTAAAAAATGTTCCGTGAAAATTATTGCACTAGCTTTTCCAAACATTTTTAAAGCAACCCAACATTTTTCTAGAAAAGTGCCGCATTAGCTTTATCTCTCTTTTTTTAAAAAAACTAGAGCTTCCAACATTATCATTTTATTTTTATGGAATAATAATACATGTTCTTTCATCGGAATGGTTGGTGGAGAAAGGAATGGAAAAAAATCCTTCTGTTTCGGTAGAGTTGTACCTGGAGTGGGCCTCTTGTTTGGGCCCAGGCCCACCTGACGTTGCGACGTATTAGGGCTATAGTTGAAATTTCATTCTCTGATTCAAATTCCATTTGGTTTCAATGTTGAAATTTTATCTTATGCTTGTGCACGCAGGACATCTGGCGTCATATACGTTCCCTAATGCCAATGCGAGATGCTGCTCGTTATGCTTGCATTTCTCAACCTTTTCTACGTTCCTGAAGATGTCATCCCAACCTCACCTTGGATCGGATAACGCTTTGCTCGAATCCACTTGAAAGAACTTTCACCTACAAAATTGACAGCATTCTGAGAAATCACTAGACATTCGCTTCAAGATATTGAGGATTGATTTAGATGATGATCCCAATAATTTTTTGAGAAATCACTCGGGCATGTGCTGCATCTGAGTTCCGTCATTTTCGCTTCATCCCCAAAAAATCTTTGTTGCATTTGTTATTTTTCGTGGTTGAGGACACCTAGACGGCTAGAAGTCAGCCTCGAGGCACCAATTTATTTGTGGTGTGGCGAGGGAGTTTGTGAAGGTTAGATCTCACTTCTGAAAGATAAGAGATAGCCTTAGTGAAAGGAGAAATGTATTTGTGCAACCTCACGAGGATAGGGTTGAAAAAAACCTGGCTCATTGTGAGCCTCTCAACGAAGAGTAGAATTCTTTAAAGGATTTAAACTTCGAAAACACATCGTTTTACAGAAATCCCGGTGATATCTCTCTCACACTCATCTAAATTTGCTATTTGGAGACGCTAGTAACTTAGTTGTTGTTTCTGCAATCCTTATCCTAATTGTGCCGCTATTCCTTTTGTTTGTCTTGCTAGCTTTCTTGTAAATATGAGATTTTTGAAAATATCCAAAAATATCCAAAAAGTCTAGCTCCCGTATTTTCATAAAAGTTTTAAACATCTATTCACCCCCTCTGGACGACATCATGGTTTTTTCACATATGAAAATATATAATCAATTCACTACTGCCCAAACTGAACTACAAGCGCCAGTGCAAAACCTGCAAGGTCAGCCGACCTTTTTTATTTTTTTTGCCCTTTTTTGAAAGTTTCTCATAAATATGCCCCTGACAGTTTCAATTTGAAAAATGGACCCAAACTCGGCGTCGTCGCTATTGACGCCGCGCTTACACAGTGCTGGCGCCGAGCTCAGCACACCATGTAGGCGTCGAGGCCGACGTGGCGCCTTGGTGCCGTAGATCTTGGCGCCGCATACCCCGACGCCGAGCCGCCCTCACCTACCTTGCCTTCACCAAAGTTGAGTATTGATGTATAGTTAGAGTATAGTTTAACATAATTTCTAGTTATCTCAATTGGTTAGAGCGCTAAGCTTTTAACCTAAAAGTCTCAGGTTTGACTCTTGCATGCGCAAACTTTTTTCGAATTTCTCTTTTCAATTGTTTATACATCCTAATGTTTTGGAATCTTTTTAGAATTTACCTTTTTAATTTTTGGGTACGTCCTAATGTTTTACATTTTTTCAATTTTCTTTACATCCTAATGTTTTGCAAATTTTGTTTGTACATCCTAATTTTTTTTTGCATTTTCTCAAATTTATTTCTTTTATATCCAAATGTTTTGCAATTTTTGAATTCCTTTTGCAATTCTTTTGGGTACATCCTAATATTTACAAATGCTCAAAAGTTTAGGAAAAAAATTGATGTAAAAAATTTGCAAAACATTAGGATGTACAAAAATAAATAAAAAGAATTAGAAAAAGGCAAAACATTAGGATGTAACCAAAAAAATTGAATTTTTTTTGAATTTATAGCAAAACATTAGAATGTAAAAGAAATACATTGGAAAAAAAGCAAAATTAGGATGTACCCAAAAGAATTTGCAAAATATTAGGATGTACAAAAGAGAAATTCAAAAAAAAATTTACAAAAAGTTGGCACATGCATGAGTTGAACTTACCTTTAGGTTACTAGCTTAGCGCTCTAACCAACTCAGCTAACTAGGAAGTGTCAAACTATACTTTAATAATACATCAATACTTAACCTGGTGAAGGCAAGGTAGGTGAGCGACAGCTCGGCGTCAGGGTGTGCAGCGCCAAGCTCCGCGTCAAGATCCATGGTGCCGAGCTAGCCATATCAGCGCCACATCAGCTCGGCGCCGACGTAACGCGCTGAGCTCGGCGTCAACATTATTGATGCCGAGCTGTGTAAGCTTCGTATCAATAGCGACGGTGCCGAGCTTGGGGTTCATATTTCAAATTGAAACTGTTAAGGGCATATTTGTGAGAACCTTTTTTAAAAAAGGACCAAAAATAAAAAATTCGGCGAGGCCAACACCTCCAATCAAACACACCGGATGTGAGATCTTTCGTCACTTCAACTGGGATAATAACAATATCTGCTTACATACTCATCAGCTACCATGGTACGGTCTGGCAACCAGCCAAATATGTTTGGCTCAAAGCTGTGCCCAAAACTTGCAAAATTTTCTTATGGATAGCTTTTCGTGATAGGCTCAATACCAATGCCAACAGAGTTCAGAAACATTGGTCCTCCGATCCACATTACGAGCTTTGCCATACCAAAGAACACAGCCGATCGCATAATACTACGCTGCAAATGGGCAGGCGAAATTTGGAAGAAACTGAATCTCTACGACCAAGCTTTGCACAGCAACAACATTCTTCAATCTCCGCCTCACCTGCAACCAGGCTGGCCGATATGCTTTGCCGTCTGTGCTCATGTTCTATGAAAAGCGCGTAACCGGGTCACCTTTCGACATGAAACTATCGCTGCTCCTCGTCTTCTGCATGCAAGAGATCAAGGATAATCTCGGCCGATGGGAACACCGTCTCAAGTCCAGCAGCCGCACTCATCTCACACTACGAAAAAGCCAATGTTTGTCGAGTGTATAATTTTTTGCCGAGAGCTTTATGTCGGACACTCGGCGAAAAATATATTTGCCGAGAGGCTCTCGGCAAAAAAAAAACTCGGCAAAAAATGACCCTTTGCCGAGTGTTTGCCCTCGCGAACAAAAACACTCGGCAAACACTTTTTACCGAGTGCCAACGTGGGACACTCGGCAAAACACTAACCGTCGTCAACTTATACCATTTGGTACCATCTTTGCCGAGTGCCGGGCTAGGCTCTCGGCAAAACCAACTTTGCCGAGTGCCGTGGCTAGGCTCTCGGCAAAGGCAACCTTTGCCGAGTGACAGGGCTAGGCACTCGGCAAAACCACCTTTCCCGAGTGTCTTTACCTGGCTCTCGGCAAACATGTCAAAATTTTTCCTCATCCATCCTCCAAACTTTTTCTATTATGTAAATACAACATGTAATCTCTAATTATCAAATTTGGTAATTTTTCAAATGGTTTTGCTATATTTCTTTGATTTATTGTATTTTCATGAATTTTTTTCAAGTCTCAAATTAGAACTACAAGTGGTTAAAAAATAAAAAAAGCTATTGCAAAAATTATATTCATGTTATTTAGACCCTTTTGAGTCAATATGTGGTAAATGAAGGGAAATTGAGATGTTTTTCTTCATGCAACATGGTTAGGAACGTGTTGACCGAATGATTTCAAAATTGTAAAAATAGCAAACGAAGTCGAAATTCATAAAATTTGTTAGGATGTCATGATATCATACGTTGAGGCTGGGGTAAAAAATTGAGAAGGTTTCGAATATTTTATCAGTACGACACTCACAAAACCGAAAATTCTCCTGAGTAGATTATAAGTGTTGAGAAGGATTGGTTAGATTTGGAGAGAAAGTGACGACCGAATTATCGTTTGATTTTAAATCTTTTTCCTACGAAATAAATAGCATATATGGGTTTATGCAAAAATTTTGTAAATTTTTGAGTCCGTTTGATAATTTCTAAATTATTAGAAGCAAAAACTAATAAAATTGTTTGTCGAGCGTAGCTCTCGCACAAATTTGACACACGGCAAAATGGTTCAAAAATATCGTCATCGCATGCTTTGCCGAGGGCTAACCCTAGGCACTCGGCGAAATACGCGTTTGCCGAGTGCTAACCCTAGGCACTCGACGAACGGCGTGTTTGCCGAGTGCCTCGATCCGGCTCTCGCAAAGATCTTTTTGCCGAGTGCCCCGATCTTTTTGCCGAGTGCCTCGATCGCTGGCACTCGACAAATTTCACTTATATGGCCTTCTTCTCGACGCCATTCACTTCGTGAGTTAGCGAAAATACACGTCGCCGCCGCATCCCCGCCGCTTGCCGCCCCGCCGCCGCTCCCGGCCGAGCCCCCGGCCGCCGCTCCCGGCCGCGCCCTCCCGCCGTGCCTCCCGGCCGCCGCCTCCCCGGCCGCGTCCCCCGGCCGCGCCCCGCCGACGCCTCCTCGGCCCGCCCTCCGCCGATGCCCCGCCCGCCGCCTCCCTTCGGTATTTTTTGTCAAATTTTACATACAAAAATGTTTTTGAGATTTTGTTAATAGATTTAAAATTGTTTGCATTAGAAATTGATTAATACCATGTGGAACATTAGAAACAAATTGATGGCAAAAAGAAACAAATTTAGGTATTTATTACAATCAAATCAATGGTAAAAGGAATGATATGTATTGTATGCACGTATATATTTAACAGATTAGTGTATATATACCCGTATGAATGGAGTCGCATCACGCAGCCATGCCGTCGCTTGTGTGTCGGCCATCGAGCCGTGCTTCCTATTTTGCAGTGCCTGTGCTTTACGTAGTTTGTCCGTGTATAACGTAACCTTAGGCGTCTCCTGTTCGAAAGAGATACGGATGAAAATATGCGTCTTCTTGCATATTTTTAACCGTATCTTTTCGAATTGTCCATGTTTTTTGGAACTGAGAATGTGTAGATGAGTTTACTTTCCATGGTCTAGTATTCAGTCCACTGCATTTGGTAGTATCTCCAGCTTGTTCTCCTGATACACAATCTCCGTCGGGACGTGTATTTGGAGAACAACGGGGAGGTGTCTGTCGAAATTCTCGTCTCGTAGCTGAGTACTAGAGCATGGGAAGTAAACTCATCTACACATCCTCTCGGTGGGATTAGGACCTTCAACAACCTATTAGACATTAGAGGCACTCGGTAGATGAAAATAACATTTATATGATTATTCGATATGATAGAGGATGGATGACCGTGAGTGGATGTATACGGGCCGCTCAAGTCACGGTTCGTTGACCGATGAATGGATCGAGAAGACCGATGCTTTCTTGGAACTTGCATTTGCCAAGGTTAAAGGAGCACGAACCACATGGTGTCCCCGTAGCAAATGTGGTAACATGAAGCGACAAACAAAAGAGATCATGGGCAAACACCTTTGCAAGAATGGTTTTACATGATTATACCCGGTGGACGTTCCATGGTGAAGCCTACCATGGGAGAGACGAGGTCGTCCGACAACGCATCGAAGAGTTTGATTCGATGCCGGGGTAGGAGACATGTTAAATGACTATGAAGAAGCACACTTCGATGAAGGATGTAGGGAGGAGGAGCCGAGCCTACCGCAAAGGCGTATTACGACATGTTTATGCAAAGCACAAGAACCCCTTCATGGGCACACAAAAGTTTCTCAACTGGATGCCATTGCACGGCTAATGGCGGTAAAGTCTCGCTTAGCTGGAGTAGAGAGGCCTTTGATGTTATGTTGACAGCTTGTTGGGAGCCCGCTTCCGAATGGTCACCTTCGCCAAAGAGCATGTATGAGGCACAAAAACTCCTTCGTGCACTTAAGATGCCATATGAGCAGATACATGCTTGTCCGAACGGATGTATCCTATTTAGGAAAGAGCATACGGAAGCAAAATACTGTGCAAAGTGTGGATCCTCTAGGTTCGTAGAGGTAGACTCGGTGATGGGCATAAGAGGCAGCTCGCTATCCCCATGAAGATCTTACGGTACCTTCCGTTCGTACCGAGGATCCAACGGCTTTACATGACCGAGGAATCCGCGAAACGATGACATGGCACAAGCTCGGACGTCGATACAATCCCGAGAAGCTTGTACATCCATCCGATGGTGAAGCTTGGAGAAGGTTTGATGTGATTCATTCTGGGAAAGCTCTAGAGGCTCGTAATGTACGGGTTGCGTTGGCAACGGATGGGTTCAATCCTTATGAAATGGCGGCTACCCCATACACATGTTGGCCCATGTTCGTTATTCCCCTCAATCTCCCCCGCGTCATCTTCCAACGATCAAATATATTCTTGTCGTTGATAATTCCTGACATCCTGGAAGAATATGAGTGTGTACATGGAGCCTTTGATTGATGATTTGGTCCGTACTTGGGAGGAAGGGATATGGACATATGACCGAGCTACAAAGACAAACTTCAAAATGCATATTTGGTACCATAACTCCCCGCATGACTTGCCGGCATATGGGTTATTCTGCGGATGGTGTGTTCACGAGAAGTTTCCATGTCCGGTATGCAAGGCCGCTCCGAAGTTCATCCGGTTGGTGAAGGGTGATAAATATTCTTCTTTTGACAAACATCGACAATTCCTCCCTCCCGACCATCCATTCAAAGGGACATCAAGAACTTTACAAAAGATGTAATAATTACCGAGGCTGCACCGCAGATGATGACAGTGCCGAGGTTCGTGCTCGCTTAGAAGCTCTTAAGATCAATGAAGAAGACGGTTGTTTTCTCGGGATATGGTGAGCAACATGCCTCGACTCAAAAATCGCCTTGTGGAGGCTCCCATATTTTCAAGATCTCCTTCTTCCACATAACATTGATGTGATGCACACCAAAAAGAATGTCGCCGATGCACTTTTTTGTACAATCATAGACATTCCCGATAAGACAAAAGACAACGTAAAAGCTCGAGTGGATCAAACTATGTTATGCAATATACCAAAGCTAGACATGGCGCCTCCCGAGGCGGCAAGTCATGGAGAAAGCCTAAGGCCGATTTTGTTCGACGAGGGTCCAAAGGAGGGAAGTACTCGAATGGTTCCAAACGTTGATGTTCCCCGATGGGTATGCACCAATTTGAAGAGGGGAGTAAACTTATCTACCATGCGAATCAACGGGCTCAAGAGTCATGACTACCACATATGGATTGAGCGGCTTCTCCCGATGATGGTTCGTGGCTATGTCCCCGAGCATGTCCGGCTAGTCCTTGCGAGTTGAGCAATTTCTTCCGTCACTGTGTGCTAAGGAGTTATCTCCGATCGTGATTGACGAAATGGAAAGAATGGCACTGTTTTGCTATGTAAGTTAGAGAAGATCTTTCCTCCCGCTTCTTCAATCGATGCAAAGATTTGATTCCGCATCTCCCACACGAGTACCAAATGGGGGCTCGTGCAAGGCCGTTGGTGCTATGTAATTGAGAGATGTTTGAAGGTTATTAGAACAAAATGTAAAAATAAATGCAAGATTGAAGCTTCCATTACAGAGGCATACATTCGGAGGAGGTTTCAAATTTCACATCAAAATACTATGCCGACAACCTTCCTAGCGTGCATAATCCACCTCCTCGTTACAATGCTGGCGAAGATGAATTGAACCTCGCCTCTTTTCCGAGGCCAACTTGGAACCGCTAGTGAAGCGACCAACAAGAGATTGAATCATCATGAGTGGCGCAACATCATGCTATACGTGTTGACCAACCTCGATGAAGTGGAGCCGTACATGCGGTAAGTTCTCAAGAAATTTGTTACCAATTAGTCACTATTGTCATCGTTCAACCCTCTTGTTCTCGTTCGTACAGGGAATTTCAACATCAATTTTGGCGTCAACCAAGGGAACCTACCCCGCAAGAAGTCGAAAACCTTCTAAGGCGGGGTGCGGGAAATGGAATGCCCGATTTTATTTGTTGGTTCAAAAATAAGGTACCATCGAAATTCGTCTAATGCTTAATCTTTTTGCTTATGTTGGCGAAGTTTGACTCTAAAACCCGCTTTAACTTGCGGGGCAAAAACGATGCGTCTATGAGTGCCGAGTTGCGACAAGTTTCGGTGGCTGTTCATATAGGGTTAAGTCATTTTTCGGCTATGATGTGAATGGATATCGCTTTCACACAACAAGCCATGAGCGAGTCGACCCAATCGAACAACCACAAATCGGAGTTTTTACTCCGGGCTCGATGGGGTTGATTACTATGGAAGAATAGAAGAAATATATGAACTCGAATTTCATGGTTGTAGACCTCTTAATCTGTCATATTCAAATGTCATTGGTTTGATCCCGCTCAAGTGAGACAGACTCCTAATCTTGGCCTAGTCGAAATTCGACAGTCAACCGTCCTAGCGGAGACGATGTATATATCGTTGCTCAACAGCGAAACAAGTTTATTATCCGTCATATCCGTGCCAAACCGACGACCGTCTTCGGGGTTGGGATGTTGTGTACAAGGTAGCGCCACACGGTAAACTACCGTACCAAACAATGAAGACTACAACATGGACCCAAACACATATGATGGCGAGTTCTTTCAAGAAGATGGGCTACAAGGAAGTTTTGAGATAGACTTAACCGAAGCGATGGGGTTGGATGTAGACAATGAAATGGTTGTTGATGAGGACGCTGGAGAAGAGGTTCGTAATGTGAAGGACTTAGAATTGCTTCAGCGGTTACATTTAGGAAATGAGAGGGACGACAACATTCCTCCCGCCGAGGAGGAACCTAATGATTATATCGACCATGATGATAGTGATGATGACAATTATGATCCATAATCCCGACCATGATGATTATTTCTAATACATGTATGCACCGCGTTAGCTATGTCCTCTTTATCTATTTATTTTGCATCTCTCTCTTCGTATTTTTATATGTGTGCTAATTGGTTTTTTTCTACGTGCGGGTGATTCAACAAAGATGGTGGATGGTTTGAGGAAGTGCGCGTCGGTGTTCGAAGAGCCAAAGATGTCATTCGAGGGGCCGATGCACGAGGGGTCCGGTAGGAGTCGCGCGGGGGTCGCCGCAAGGTGTGTGGCCGGCAGGGGTCAAGGGAGGATACCCTCCCTGTACCGTCCTCTAGTGACGAGGAGCAAAAGGAGCGGGTGGAGCAAGGGAGCGGGAGGAGGAGGCCGAGGGACTAGTAGCTCTAGTGAGGAGGAGAAGGAGCGGAGGCTGGGGGTCCGGCTCGGTGGGGGGCTGGTTCGCTCCGCAGGGGTCCGCCTCGACCGTTTGGTTGCGAGGTCCCTCGACCCTCCCACGGCGACCGATACCTTTCGAGAGACGCCCGCCGATTCAGCCTCAAGGGACTCGGTAAGTAACCTTGGATGTTGTCAATACTTTTTCATTTGATTTGTTAAAAACTACAATTAAAACTAATAATTTATTGCATTTCACTTGTCGGTGTTGGACTCGTGATCGAGGAGGTGATCACAAACGCCAAGTCAACGGCATCCCGGGTCTTCGTGCGAGTACACTTTCGGCCTTGTTCGACGCCGGAAGGTCGGAGCTCGCCTACACGTTTGACCACTACGTCGCCGTCCCCGATTTCCCGATCGAGATGGAAGGATCTTCAACAACAGGGCGGAGCGGGTGAAGGCCGAGTTGTGGGTAAGTCTTTTGTCAAACCACGTCCCTCAATACATCACATTCATTGCACATTATTGAAACAATGGCTTAATACATAATGTGTTTATGCAGGATTTTTTAGATGCCGGACGGATACGAGGCAAAAGCGGCTGCGGTGGTGACAAATCTGTCGCAAACTCGTGACTGTCATGCATTACGAGGCACGCATCCAAGCCATCATTGCATACAACGCGCATACAACAACCGAAGGTCACCAAAACCGAAGCAAGAACCATGACTCGACAAAGGAACAATACATGCTTGGTAAATATAACATCGGATTTTGAACGATTAAATACATTTGATTTGATCTAGGTATATCTCTTATACTTGATGACGTGTAGGTGCCTTTGGTGGTGCGGTCGGCTTCTCGATTGGGAGTGCATGGTGGATAGGTGGTGCGCCGCCGAGTGGCGGAGACGCACGCCGCTTGCCGAGAGCGGCGTTTGATGATGCCAGTGCACCACGCCACCAAGGCAGCCTTAGCCTCAACCAAGATGCGCTAGATGGGTACGTGAATTCTATTTTTCATTTCAACGACCAATGCTCAATATTTCTTAACCATACTATTGTTTTGTTCGCAATCGGCGTCGCATGATGGGCAACCTATCTCCCGTTCAAGGCATGGGCTTTGGCCCACAAGGGCAAGGCAACGTCCGACGTCGACTACAACCCGGAGGACGGGCCCTCGGCCTACACCAACGCGACCGTCCACGCCGCCTCGGTCCGATACACTACGATGGCAAGGGAGCTCCATGGGGAGGATTTTGATCCTACTACCCAGATATTAATAGAGAAGTCGTCATGAGGGTGGGAGGAGGCAAGAGGCATGGGCGGTACTGGATTGGCGACAACCTTCTCGACACGGACGTACACCCACTCTGTCCCAGCTTCGAGCAAGGAGCACGAGCGAAAGCCCGGCCATACGCACACGGCCGACCGCTTCACAGACCGAAGTGCAGCAACTCCGGGTGAGAAATTTTCGGTTTTGTGCTCAATTAATTGATATTTACGATTGTTTGCTTCGTTTTGTAACATTGGGATGGAATATTGTAGGACGAGTTGGAAGAGGAGGAAGGAAACGACGGGTTAGAAAATTCTTTTTTCTCAATTCATTAATATTTACTGATTGTTTGCTTCACTTTGTAAAATTGAAATGAAATATTGTAGGACGAGTTGGAAGAGGAGAGAAGGAAACGGCGGGAGATTGAGATGAGGATGACTGAGATGTACAGCTACGTGCAATCAATCAGTCAAAACATGGGACTTCCTGTCGTACCGCCACCACAGCCTGTGGTATTCACTCCTCCACATCCTTTTGTAGGCACTCCGGTGAGTCACTTAACCTCGCATTTAATTTTCTTATTTGCGAATGTTACTATCTTGACAACCTATACTATTCTATTTTCCTTTTGTGCAGTCTCAGTCGGCGGCATCAAATAACCCCCCCAATAATGACCACGACGGTTGGGCGCCGTGGCCATCTCGGTAAATCTCTTTTGAACAATTGTAATTCTGGAGTATCTACTGTGACTTCGAATTTCGTTTGCGAATTGTGGACTATGTACTATGAACTACTATGTTTATATTTTATGGATTGTGACTGTGACTACGAATGTGAATTATATGTCTTGTGGATTGTGAATGATGTTTATGCGATGTGGAATGATGCTTATGGGGTTGTGGAATGATTGAGATTGTGAATGTTTATGTTTTGTGGATTATGAATGATGCTTATGGGATGTGGAATGATGCTTATGGGGTTGTGGAATGATTGGGATTGTGAATGTGATGTATATATTGAAAATTTGTGAAATATGCGATTGAACAAATAAAAGAGGGTTAAAATTTTCACTTTGCGAGTGCAACACTCGGCAAAGAGGGTCTTCGCCGAGTGCAATGACCAAAACACTCGGCAAAGAGGGTAACCCGGGGGTTCGGGTACCTTCTTTGTCGAGTGCATAAACTTCGCCGAGGGCTTCGACAAAAGCACTCGGCGAAATGACCACTTTCGCGGAGCGCTTTTGCTAAAGCTCTCGGCGAAGTTTTCAAGTCGCCGAGTGCGGAAGAAAACACTCGGCGAAGTATGGGTTTTCACCGAGTGTTTTCCTCCCGGGCACTCGGCGAACTTGAAAACTTCGCCGAGTGTTTTGACGGCTCTCGGCAAACTTTTCCGTCACCGTATACCCAACCTAACGTGTACTTTTTTTTGCCGAGTGTCGAGCGGCACTCGGCGAAGATTTCGCCGAGTGTCCGATGAAAAACTCTCAGAAAGATCTCTTTGCCGATCCAAAGTTCACCGTGTGACCTATGCCGAGTGCAACTCTCGGCGACATTTTCGCCGAGTGTTAAACAGGTTTCGCCAAGTGTCCCGGCACTCGGCAAAAAGAGATTTCCGTAGTGTCACCACTGGGCAATCAAGCTCAACTGAATCTATATTGTACTTTGTCTTTGTACTCGTTTCTCTCCTGTATTTTGTGCTTCCACTCTTTTATCTCCCTGTTTTTCTTCCTTTTGTTTGCCTGTTTCTTTCCTCTCCCACCCCTTTCTCTTTTTCTTTAATGATTCTGTAACTTTGACTCACCATTAATATAATGGATAAGATAGAGTCTCTCTACCTTTTATGTCAAAAAAAATATATCCAAAATCACATATAAACATCAAACATACAACCTAGTGAAAAAGCTTATTCCGCTAATTCATCATCGTCTCCCAGACACAAGCCATGACTGCTTATGATATCTCGTCAATGTCAATACTGTGATCTTCCAAAAATTGAGTCTGGAGCTCCAACTAGCCTCAATAATGGATCCGCCACTGCTGCTACTCCAATAATACCCTTATATTTGCGAGTCTATTTTATGTGTGTTTGTATCCCTTATCATCTAAATTTTAGCTTTTGGGGCTAGCCATGCTCAATGTAATGTGCTAACATGATATTATGATGGGTTTAAAGTATATTATTATGTTCACAATGCATATGACAAGAGGGGTATTAAGGTGTACCCTACGTATCCAAAACTAACCATTCGAAGAAAGAGACAGTAGCACTAGCGTGGGAGAAAGAAGAGTGATAGTTTTTTTTTTCTTGTGGGTGATCCTTACTACAATGTATAAATTCTACTCTCACAATATATAAGTTTTACTTTAGAGGATTAAAAACTCCTTATGTGTATACTGAGACCCTAAGAGATTTGTTAGAGACACTGTGTTCTTTTAGTGAGGGTTGAGAACCCTACAAAATGGAACGATGGATTAGTGCATAATTAATTAAATATTAGTTAAAAAATTTAAAAATGAATTAAAATAATTTTTTTAAAACAACTTTTCTATAAAAAATTTTCTAAAAAAGCACACCTTTTAATAGTTTGGAATGCACATGAAAAACGAAAAACGAAGGGTAGAAGTTGTGAAAGTGTTCAAAAGAACACAGCCTAAAGGAAGGGGGAACATTGCATATTTACCATTGCAAAACATTGGATTCACTGAAATGCCATCGCTTAAGTGGGTTTTTGGTAAAATACCACAGTCAATCGAGGGGTCTTAGCTACAATGCCATTTTCATCCTTTTTGGCAAATGAAAATCATTTTTAGTCTTTTTAGTCTTATTCTCCCTTAATTGCCCCTGGACGTAGGGATGGCAACAGGGCGGGACATATGTGGGTTCGGTAGGAACGGCCCGGACCCCCACGCCCCTGCGGGTCCACCCGGGCCTCGGCCCCGAAAGGATGAATAGGGCGAAATCTCGCCCTGGCCCTGGTCCCTCCAGGGACCCGTACCCAACTAGGCCCCGCACGACGTGCCTCACTCGTAGGCAATGACAACTGGTGGGAGAGGAAGGGCGCGGCGGCAGTCGGCGACGGGCGACAAAGAGGAAAAGGAGAAAGGTACGGTGACAGCCAACGACCGACGTCAGAGAGGAGACAATGCAGGGCGGTAGTTGGCGACCGCTACAAAGAGGAGAAGGGAAAGGGTACGGGCGGCAGCCGACGATCGACGACGGAGAGGAGAAGGGGAAAGGGTAAGGGCGGCGGCGGTCGAGGGAGTGGAGAGGAGAAGGCACAAAGTGCTTGTGACACTGTTATGCTCCTCACGAGTCGCGTGACTCTGTGCGAGTTGCGGGAGGCGGCGGGATGGGAATGGGAGGGGATTATGGTTTCTTCTTTCGGCAATGGATTGCATCTCTTTCTTTGTTAAGCCTATTTGTTAGCGCCCTAACGATTTCGCTCACACAACGCGCAAGAACATGGAACAACACGGGAATTTTAGAGAGCAACTCACCAGATCCAACTAGATCGGTGCCACCGCCGCCAACGCCGCCTGCTCTGTTCTTCGTCCAGTTCTTCAAAAATGCATCTCTAGTGTATATATTACAATTCAATCTCACCCACTCTCTTGCCAACAGTTGGCACACGACAACACAGGGCTCACTTGGTCCACTCAGGCCCAAACACCCTAGAATTACGCTTACAGACTCGAATATCCTTTTCGACGAAAGTCTGTTCTTCCTCCTCGGCGCCTCGCGGTTCGGGCAATGCGGCTCTCCCTTCGACCGTAGCTCACCGCACGATTCCTCCCGCGATCCGTAACACATCTTGCCCCACTGCTCCTTGTTTGGTTAGGTTGCCGACAACCCCTCCCTTGAAATTGAGCTTGTCCCCAAGCGAATGCAGCAGGAAAACGGTTGCGCAAATCATCAATGTCCTCCCAAGTTTCTTGCCCTGCATCATCACCAGACCAACGCACCAATAATTGAGAAATTAAGGACTTACCCTTCTTGACCTGATGATAAGCCACCACAGCCACGGGATACTGCAATGAAGCTGTGACAGGGAGCTAGGATTGAACTGGACCAGAGAATCCCGTAGCCGGCTTAAGTTGGGACATGAAAGACAGGATGTATAACACTATCAGATGGAAGGAGCAGACGATAAGCTACCTTGGCAATGCGATTCACAACTTGATATGGCCCAAAGTAACGGAAGGTTAACTTATGATTTGCTCTGTGAGAGACAGAGGACTGCACATACGGTTGTAGTTTCAGATACACCCAGTCACCCACTGCAAATTCCCTAAAATTGTGATGTTTGTTTGCATATGATTTCATTTGTTGCTGAGCTCTGTTCAGATGCTGCTTAATATGCTGAACCATCAGTTTGCGCTCCTGCAACCATGTATGGAGATCTGGGATGGAGCATGCGTCATCACGTATGCGAAAGTGACTCGTTGGATAGCCATACAAAACCTCAAAAGGGGATTTTAACAGAGAGGAGTGATAGGAAGTATTAAACCAGAACTCAGCGAGATATAACCATGCACTCCATTTGTGTGGCATAGAATGAACAAAACAATGAAGGAATATCTCCAAACACTGGTTTACCCTTTCGGTTTGCCCGTCTGTTTGTGGGTGATACGCAGTACTTAAGTGCAGTTGAATGCCATATCTCTGAAATAGTTGTTCCCACAGATTACTGGTGAATATCTTGTCTCTATCAGAGATAATATATTTAGGCAGCCCATGGAGTTTGTAAACGTGATGCATAAACGTGTTAGCAACTTCCAAGGCAGTGAAGGGGTGTGCTAGTGGAATGAAGTGAGAATATTTGGAAAATTTATCGACTATCACCATGATGCAGTTAAATTTTGCAGATCGAGGCAATCCTTTAATGAAGTCCATCGAAATGACCTGCCAAGCACCTTCAGGAGTAGGTAAAAGCTGCAAAAGTCCAGGATACTTACTTCTATCTGGCTTAGCTTGGAGGCAGATCTCACAGCTTTGAATGGATTCCTTAATAAGTTGCTTCATCTTGGGCCAAGCAAATAAAACTTTAATTCGCCTATATGTCATAGGAAACCCTGAATGACCACCCATAGGGTTGTTGTGCAATGCAGAGATAACTTTGTTTTGGAGAGATTGTTGTGGCCTAACCATATCCTGCCCTTAAACTTGATAATGCCACTACTCAGAGAGAAAGGAGTGGTTGGTTGAGTAGATAAAGCCAATTCAGACAGAAGTTGTTTAGCTTGTTCATCTATCATATACCCATCTGCTACCTCATTCAGCCACACAGTCACATTGGTAGATATCATCTACAGTTCCTCCACATCTGAGTTATACTTCCTTGAGAGAGTATCTGCTGCTGCATTAGTAGACCCTTTCCTGTAGTGGATCTTAAACTGGAGTCCCAATAATTTAGTGAAGGCCTTGTGCTGCCATGGGGTATGCAACCTCTGCTCATTAAGGTGCATGAGACCGTGGTGATCAGTGAGGATAATAAACTCATCGTGTTGGAGATAGGATCTCCACTGATCCACAGCTAACAAAATAGCCAGATATTACTTCTCATATGTTAACAACCCTTTTGTTTTGATGCCCAGTGCTTTGCTGACATAAGCTATGGGGTGTCCTTCCTGAGAAAAAACAGCTCCAATTCCCTCATCACTTGCATCGGTTTCAGCTGTAAACGTTTTGGAGAAGTCTGGCAAGGCCAGAACAGGGGCTGTAACCAAAGCATTCTTAAAGGATTGGAAAGAAGAATCTGCTTCAGGTGACCACTTGAAGGGACATCTTTCCTGAGCAGCTGAGTGAGAGGCTTACTAAGGACTCCAAAGTTCTTCACAAATTTTCTGTAGTATCCACCTAACCCTAGGAATCCTCTCAACTTTTTTATTGTAGTAGGAACCTTCCAGTTTACCACTTGTTCAACCTTTGAAGGATCAGTAGCTACTCCTTTGCCATTGATAATGTGCCCCAGATAAGCTAATTGTGTTTGGCCAAAAGAACACTTACTTAGTTTGACCTTCCATTGGTGAGCAAATAACAATTGCAGGACCTGCCTGAGGTGAAACAAATGAGACTGCAAATCAGGGCTGTAGACTAGAATATCGTCAAAGAAAACCAAAGCAAACTTCCTGAGGACAGGGGCTAGGGTGGCATTCATAGCTCCCTAAAATGTAGCTGGGGCCCCAGTTAGGCCAAATTACATTACTTTGTATTCGTAGTGACCAGTGTGAGTCTAGAAAGCTGTTTTATGCTCCTCACCCTCTTGCAACCTGATTTGGTGATACCCAGCCCTAAGATCCAACTTGGAAAAAATCTGGGCCCCTGATAATTCATCCAAAAAGTTCATCTATGACCGGCATAGGAAACTTTCCCTTGATAGTTATTTCATTGAGCTGCCTATAATCTATACAAACTCTCCATGTTCCATCCTTCTTTTTCACTGAGAGAGCTGGGGAGGAGTATGCACTGCTGCTGGGTTGAATTACTCCTGTGTGCAACATCTATTTCACTTGTCTCTCTATCTCATCCTTTTGGGCAGGGCTATGTCTATAGGGCCTGATAAAAACTGGTTTGGAGCCAGGACATAATGGAATAATGTGGTCGCAAGCTCGTTTGGGTGGTAACCCAGTAGGTTCTTCAAAGAGTTGGTGGAATTCTTGCAATAGGGGAACAAACTCACAGGGGGTAGTACTAATTTGTTCTGAAGTTAGTTGGTAGAGTTGCAGAATGTGCATCATAGACCCAGCCTTCAACATGCCTTGGAATTGACCAAAAGAGATAGCAGTGCAAACATTTGTTTGAGATTGGACTCCTTGTAGCCTTACAGTCATGTTACCAATTTGAAATTCCATTTCCTTAGCAGCCCAATCCACATTCATGTTGCCCAAGGATACTAACCAATCCATCCCCAAAATAACGCCATATACTCCCAATTCCAGTAGCTTGAAATCTGTTGTGAAACCAATTCCTTGTGTCCACCATGAGCATTGAGGAATAAATTTAGAACATAACAATATTCCTCCATTGGCCACTTTAACTGATATCACATTCTGTAATGGCTGGACTCCATTTAGTTTCCCTGCCACTTGAGAGTCCATGAAGGAGTGAGAGCTACCAGAGTCAACCAGCATCAGAATCTCAGTCCCTTGCACCCATCCCCTTAACCTGAAAGAGGTGGTAGATTCAATTCCACTGACAGCCTGTTGAGAGATAGCCATTAAGGTAGTGTCTTCCTGATCAGAATCACTAGAATTACTAGTCTCAGTGGGAGAGTGTAAAACTTCCAATAGTTCCTAAACAACATGAAGCTGCACCGAGTTCGAACATTTATGTTCCTTGCTCCATCTTTCCCCACAAATGAAACATAATCCTTTTGCCCTCCTAAAAGCCTTTAAAGCAGCCAACCTGTCGTCATTAGCCTTATTGGCATCAGTTCCTCTTCTGTCATCACTTCTTTGGAAGCCACTGCTCCTTGCAGGAATACTCAACTGATTTGGGTTTGATGTAAATTTAGGCTGACTTCTTACAACCACTGGTTGATCAGACTTCTTATGAGATACTGGTTGAAGACCCTCCAAAATTTCTTCCTGAAGTAAAGCCAAGGAACAAGCAGCATCCAAATCTTGGGGCTTCTGTAACAACACAGCTGATCTGATTTCCTGTCTGAGTCCCTCAACAAACTTGGTAACAAAGTAATTAAGTGGAAGAGAACTGTCATAGGCCAAAAGTTGATGCATGATACTGTCAAATTTTTCAACATATTCAGACACAGAAGCGTCCTGAGTAATGTGGATCCACTACCTAATTAAGATTTCTTGTTTGTCCTCAGCAAACCTTAGACAAACCTGTTCAGAAAATTCCACCCAATTTGCACCAGCTAATTTGGACCTTACTGACTGAAGCCAAAATGCAGCGTTGCCCGCAAAATTCAGACCAGCAACCCTCACCCAATTCCGAAGATGAACTCCATAAATGTCAAAATATTCTTCACAATTGCTTTTCCACATATGTGGATTATCCCCATCGAACTGAGGGCATGCCATGGGTGGAATCCCTCCTGAGAACCCCAATGATCCTACTGATCCTGCTGAAATGGCTTGGCTCCTATCTCGTTCCCTTGAATCTGAGAAAAGGAGAGTGGGCATTAGAGTACCTGCTGGGGGAATCGACACCGATTGAGGAATCTGCTGCTCCCGGGGCATCTGCTGAACCACCTTCTATAATTGCTCCACCTTGCCCTGCAATTCCACCATCGTCCCTTGTAACTCATCCACCCTTTTCTCCACTTTCAGAAACCTTGATTCAATCGCCACCTTCAGAGCTAAAAACTCAGCTCTACTCCTTTCTTCAGATTGCTCCCTCTTCTTGTCCGATTCCTCCATCTTTTTCAGCAGCAGATCCAGCTTGCCGTCTTGATCCATAATCTTCGCTGCTTGCTTAGTAATGTAGCGTGGTTTATCGTAAGCGGCCATGGTTGAAACCCCTCTCCAAACCCCGCCAACCCAGTTGAGGGAGCCGAAGCTTTTGCGGAATCCGTCACCGGAGCGACGATTCCCACCTCTTCCGGGAGACTTTTACAGCAGGACTCGAAAATGGAAGAAATCGGAGTGGCTCTGATACCAGATTGTTAGCGCCCTAATGATTTCACTCGCACAACGCGCAAGAACATGGAACAACACAGGAATTTTAGAGCAACTCACCAGATCCAACTGGATCGGTGCCACCGCCGCCAACGTCGCCTGCTCTGTTCTTCGCCCAGTTCTTCAGAAATGCATCTCTCAGTGTATATATTACAATTCAATCTCACGCACTCTCTTGCCAACAGCTGGCACACGACAACACAGGGCTCACTTGGTCCACTCAGGCCCAAACACCCTAGAATTACGCTTACGAACTCGAATATCCTTTTCGACGAAAGTCTGTTCTTCCTCCTCAGGCGCCTATGCCAGTTCAGGCAATGCGGCTCTCCCTTCAGACTGTAGCTCACCTGGCACGATTCCTCCTGCGATCTGTAACGCATCTTGCCCCAATTCTGCTCCTTGTTTGGTCAGGTTGCTGACACTATTGTGCTACCGTCCTCCCCCTAGCACTCCTCTCCTTCCTCCGCCCCTTGTCCTCCCCCTAGCCGTGCCGATGGCGGGAGAGGCCAGGCGCGGGGCGCAGGCGCGTGGCGATGGCGGAGGCCGGCCGCGGTGTGGCGACGCGGGAAGGAGCACCCCGCATTGCCGGCGAGGTAGATCAGCGCGGTGTTTCCCCGGGCGCACACTAGGTGTTTGATGAAACGTCCGGGCTCGATCTGAGGCGGTCGTGTTGCGAGGACAAGAAGGAGGAGAGGGAACGCCTGCTTTTATAGGCGGCGACGACGGCAGTGCTTAGAGAACACGCTCGCGGCGGGGAGAGGACGGCAATGGTGCCCTAGCCGGACTTTGTGGCGTCATGGTGGCACAGGTGAGGGAGGATGGTGTGTGTGTCATGGCGATGGGTCTTTTGTGTAAGGCGTCGCGAATCCGTGATGCCATGGGAGGAAACGGAAGAGAAGTAGGCTGGGCCGTGAGCGAAGGAAAGAGAATGGTTACTCAAAGTGAACAGCAACATTTCGGATTTTTCCCGGGAGTTCCAGGATTGGAAAAGGAAGGAGCTGAATTGAGTTTTAAATCAAATTTGAATTCTGAATTATGAAAAGAATTTCTGGATGGATGGACTGAGAGACTGAGGTCCCTATCGGCACAAGAACCAAAATTCAAACAAAAGCCAATTTTCAAATTAAATTTCATATCCGAAAATAGTTTTAAAACGAGATCAAAAAGTGGCAGGACTACAGTTTTGGAGATCCAGGTTTCAGATTTGGGCCATGAAAAACCACAGCCTCTTCACAAACAGAACAAGAACTCAGTCAACAATAAACAAGATAAAATGCAAACCAAAGAATCAACTGCTTCAACAATCGTGATATTTTTAGATAACAATAGCAGAGACTTGATAGGCTGCAATTTAGACAGGCTACAGACAGATTGCTTCTTAATTAACTTATCTCATGGGTAAGCAAACCTAGTTAGTACTACAGATGGATGGAATAACTTTGCCTAATTTTGTTAACCGGGCCTGCTTACTCCGCTATGAACAGACAGCCCACCTTCTGATTAATGGACTTGCGCCATGAGTGTTCTGATTGATGGGCTCATTAGAGGTATCTCTAGCTGGGCCTGAACATGCAAATACAAGAACTGCCAAGATTCATAATTCGTCTTCAGAAACGAAATTCTGAACAATCCATATGACTCCAACATCATGGATCCATTCCAATTCACCAAATTCGTTCCGTGTGTCTTACTTCCTGTTTGGAAGGAAAATACTAGTTTCTATTGGTCCCTTTGATGATTGACATGAAGAATATAACCACAAGATGAAGCAGAAAGGAGATAACAACATTCAACAGTAAGTCCCAAAATTGGCCACACATATCACACATGTGCATGCCAACAATTGGCAGCAATATGAAATGCAAGAGAAAAAAATAAGTATCTTTATTATTGCTACATGTTACTATTACTCATAGTTCATTCTTTCCTGTCTAAAATGGTTTAAACTGGGCATGCAGTTGTCAGGGATACAAACAATTAATTAATGTTATGGTAGCTGAATGCAGGCAAGTTTTTACAGGTCATCCCAACTCCCTCTTACAACACCATATACACAATAATTTCGACAAAATGATGAGGTTATTGATTGATTTCATCTTTTTCTTTTTAATATATGATCATCCGTTGCTCTTCACACAGAGGGTGTAGCAGCAGGCATACCTGCCAATGTCTGTTGCAAGGTGCTACATTTAATTTGGAGTGCAATCTGATCATGGCCCGATCGTGCCGGTGTCAAAGTACAGTGTCGTACCGGAGGAGGATCCTCCGGTGACCCCCTCCATGAGGGCGAACCGCATGTCCTCCGATGGCTTCCAGTGCCTCTTCCTCTGGTTGATGAACCAATTGTTGATCTGCTTCGGGTCGAGGCCGGTCATCGCAGCAAGCCTCACCTTATCCTCTTCCTGTGAAAAATCAATATGGAAGGCAGAGTCCCAGGTCAGTGTGGGTTTGGAGCTTTTGAGTGTCTAAAAGGCGTTTTCGCAACATTACCGTAGGGTAAGGCCAACGGTAGTGTGTGTTCCACCAGTCCATCAGAGCCGATCGCGCGTCTTTTGGTAGCTTCCCTTTCTTCCTCTTCTTCAAGAACTCGGACCGGAGGCGGCTGAGGCAGCCGCTGTACTTCTTGAGCAACATCTCCTTGAGCTCATGGTCAGCCAAGCGGGAGCTGTGTTCTTGCCCAAAGTCTGCTGCATCGGCGTCTCCTGAGCATGGCTCATCCTCTGAAGACCCCACCATTTCATCTTGCATAGACATGTTACAAATCAGAGACAGTTTTAAACAAAATGTCATGTACAACATTGAGCTCAGATGATGTGGCAGGAGTACAACATTAACCATGAAAAGCAGCAGTCTCTTCACATACAGAACAAGAGCCCAATCATAAGTAAGCAAGATAATGCAGAGATTCCAGAGAATCGGCTGTTTGCAGTGTCATAACCAATGAACTATCAGACTTATTAACCGGCTGTTTAGGGAGGCTATCAGACAGAATGCTTCTTAAGTTCTCTCATGAATAGGAAACAGAGTTACTTGAGTGCTGAAAGTTTTTGGCCTTACACAATATTGGACAAGATATACGAATTTCTTTTCTGACTTAACATGGTAAGTCAATGAAATATATGCAACACCTTGTCTGAGAAAATAGGATCAAAACCAGGTTGATTCAACTGGACAAACACTACAAAAATGGAAGTACAATCTAGCACCAGAACTGGGCAGTTTGGGAATACTTCAGAATATAGCTATATAAGAATGCAACTCCTGCAACATGAACATTAAGTCTAGTAAATACAAATATTTGGATGAAACGACATAGACAATGTACTATGCGCCTGAATTCTCCATCACCCATTGCAAGTTACCCATTTTATCAATGTCAAATCTTTTTGCTCGTTTCGATTATATTTCAGAGTTTCAGGTCATACTGTTAGCTCAGCACACTCTTAACAATTAGCAAGAATCATTCTTTTCGACCATAAAATGTGCATTAGGACAATTAGTTCTGCCTGCAGTGGTAGTTCATAGTTCCTCTATGAAGCTACTTAACTTATGCCATAGGTTCATAATATCTCTCTTGAGATCTACAAGCTACATGGTCCCATTTCATCCAATTCATATCAAAACAAAGAAGATAATTAGAATTTCAGTGTAGCAACTCATGCAATATTTTTAAGAATAGAACCATTTTGGTCAAGTGATATCAAATGTGACACAAGAACTGATCCCTCAGCTTCAAAACAGAAATACAAACGTTGTGGTCCTGTTTCAAAATATAAGTCAGGCGTGCAAAATTAATTATTTTACTTTCCCCTCAGTTATCCTCCCTTTCTCTTCAACAACATTCACGAGTAAGCACTCACACTACGTCACTAACTTTGATCTCTAATGCCCCAAGACATTAAAAAGGATATCATGATTATTTCCTTCTACAATTCACTCAAATCATATAATCTTCTTATCTCAGTCATGTCTGACCAAAATATGCATTGTAAGGATCGAAAGTACCTACCTTTTTTATTTGAACTCAAAGTATTATTATATGCTTTAGCAGTGAATTGTATGTTACCTGCTTGCAAACATGTTTCCCAAATATAGCTATTGATGGAAGGGACACAATAAGAAGATACTAAAAGACAACCAGCCCAATTAACTAAAAATAATATTTAACTTATAGTTGGACTACTACTTCACAGAACAAGTAAATCTGAATGAGGTACACAGTTAAGGTTACCATGCATATACATTACAGCTCCCTAAACTTTTCATCTAAAAAAACTCCCAAAAGTTTGAATTTTGGAACACATTAACTACTAGTTCACCACCAATCCACCATAAGCGATATAATTACCTGTTTTACTATCCTTAAACAAAAATTATGAAAGCTCTAGTCGTTACATCATTACATCTATCTAGAAACCATTTGTTCTTAACTTCTGTAGAATATTTAGGACCATTCTTTTATTTTTTGTGAAACATGTACAGTACAGACACATTCATATACATGCACGTACACTCACCCCTATGAATATACACAGTTTCATATTTACGACCATTTTGGTTTGTTGCCCTACCAAAATTTTTGGTACTGCCAAAGTTTGGGCAACTTTTGGCACTAGCAAATTCGGTAGGTAAAATAGCTATTATCTATGAGTTGGTGTTGGCACAAATTGGTATTGATCCAAACATCTAGAAGGCACTATTGAAGTTGCCAAGATATTGGTAGGGCAAAATTTGGCACCAAAACAGAACAGCCCTTATCTCAACTAGAATAAGAATAATATTAGTACCTTGTTAAACCTGAGCAAACTAAGCATATGTATGCATATATTCTGAAGTGATATTTCATAAATGTGTTTACTTTTCTTTGGAAGTCCATAAATGTGTTTAATAAAATGGTTCAAAGTGCAGTAGTTGTGCATGCGATCATCCATTTGAATTAGCGATAATAGATGTATGTGATCACATCAAACCATACAGATAAATTTGCATTATGTGAACTATAAAATCACATGAGCAAGGAGAGTAGAGAGAGGAAGGAAGAAAAACAGTGTATTAGAATTTTCATAGAAAAATATATGAGCTCATGTTTATTTTCTTATGGATGGGAGGGTAGGGGCGTAAAGAAAATGATTCATAGGATCTGATTGGAAAATTTTCCCAAGGAACAAAATCCTCCGAAATTCTTACAAAATTTCTCCAATCCAAGGGAGCTTTGAGTATAAATCTAGTGGCAATACAATCTTTTACCAAGTAGATCAATATGAAGTCTAAATATCAAACAAAATGGAGTATTGCATGGCTTTAGCTGCTTGAGTAAACATCCTTATGACATATTATCACAGAAAGCTCCAACCAATTATTTTACTTCAACTTGCAAGTTTTTTATATTAATTTGTTTCCTTTAATAATTCTCTGGTCATATCAGGTCACTGAAATAATTAAGCTCCCGAGTAGCAAGCACACCGTGCATGCATTGCATTTTCCCATTTGTTAGTTAAAATAACATCATTTTTTTTGTTTGTTTTTCCCTTACAGATGAGTGGGGCCAGGCCCAATTAAAATTTATTGCATGAAGATCATATTTCAGGCCCAACTAATTTGTAGTCGGTGTTGTTCCAAAACATACTGAAAACAAGGAAACGAAGACAGAAACTATTCCAAGCACAGTTACCATTGTTCGTGCTAGGTAGTATTTACATTTCCATGTTAACAGTGTCCTGGTACTCAGTAATAAAATGTCCTTTTGACTTTATTAAACAGGTGAAACTTACAAAGGCTACCGTCTTTGCGTTAATTGTTTTCACCTGTACAAAACTTGATCATCACCTGCTTAATTTTGTATGAGGATGTCACAATTTCAAGGGAGTTGTGGATGTATAATGGCTTAATTAACAATCATCATTCAAACAAAGAGCTTGTTAACCTGATCTTAAAAACAAAGAAGAGCCAGTTAACCTCTTTTGACACTTTTGACTATAAATGAGACTAAAAGCATATGGTTTAAAATGCATCTAGACAATGGGTAACCTTCAAACACCATCAAAAACATGCATCTTGCCACAATTAAAGCCGGCCCCATTGTTTCGCTTATCCTTGTGCTTATTTGCCGCTTATTAGCAACCAAAAGATAATTTCGGATAAAAAACTTGTATATTTTGGCTTATAAGCATAATCATAAACGAAACGATGGAGCTTTTCATCTTTGTGTTATTGTCAAATAGACACAGTATATAATTAAGAACAACAAATCGAACTGCGAATTCAAAGAACACAAAACAGCAGGTACGCCCAATCCAAAACAAATTAGATGTCGATTAGTAAGAATTAAGAAGCAAATCAAGCGGCAGCCTGAGCATGCAAAATCTTTACCTGACCCACCAGAGCTAGGAGAAAAATTCACCACTACTACAGCACTAGTAGTAATAACCAGCATGCAAGAGCAAGATTCTCTTTTCACAAAGCCAGCCATCCAATCCAAGCAGTGCCACTGCCACTAGCTAGACTCAGCTCCCCCACCATGCAAGCTCACTCACATCACTCTCTCTCTCTCTCTCTCTCTCTCTCTCAAGTTCCATCCATCCATCACAAAGTCTATAATAGCAGCAGGCATGCAGCTACTACCTCCATCCATAGACTCTTCCAGTGAGAGATAGAGAGAGAATGTGTGTGTGTGTGAGAGAGAGAGAGAAGAGACAGAAGCATGGCTATGGCAGTGTGCTAGCTACTCCAACTCCACACAAGCTTGGACAAAAACCCTACACGGTGCACACTCCCAAAGCTTTACTACTCGTCTGACACCCCTGTGCCCCATTTGCATGGACACGATTTGACCTCTCAAGAACACACTCACGCACGCACGCACGCATTCATCACCAAACCCAACCATGCAATGTATCTGCAATAATGCAGTTTTAGCTCGAGCTAGCTTTGCTTGCTAGTATAACTGCACCGTGCAACAGCAATGGCGAGGCAAGCCTTTAGTGAGTCATTGATTACCGGAGTTGTCGGTGGGCGGCAGCGCGGCTGCGGCGCCGCCGCAGAGGGAGGCGAGCTGCGTGTGGATGCCGGTGAGGAAGGAGGCCGCCTCGTCGAACGGCCGCGTGAGCTCCTCCTTGTATCGCTCCAGCACCCGGCAGTACGCCTCCTGCGCGCGTCATTTTTCCAGATATTTGATATTAATCACATGTAATAACAAACACCCTCCAATTCAATTCATCAATGAATTCGACTCGATCATCCATCGTGTTCGCTACCATGAACTCATCCAGCTCCGGGTCGAGGCCAATCTCCCCGCCGGCTATCGCGCCGCCGCCGCCGCCGCCGCGCCCCTCCCGGCCGATCTCCTCCAGCAGCGTGGTCACCTCCGGCGGCGCGCCAACCTGCCAAAATTAATCAAGAACCCACGCATGCAAGAGCATCATCAATAATGATTATGATTCTTGGATGCATGGCGATTCAGCTCTACCACATGCAGCACAGATAGCCAAGATCGAAGAAGGCAAGAAGCTAGTGGTGGTAGAAGAGGAGGAGGAAGAAGAAGAAGCGACCGAATTGGACATGGACGAGGACGAGCAGACCTTGCGGCATTCGATGTAGGCGGAGAGGAGGGAAGGGTAGCTCGGGTGGCCGGCGATCTGCGCCTTCATCAGCTCCGTCAGATCCGCCGCCGCCGTTGCCGGTGGTGGCGGAGGCGGCGGCGAGCTCCCCCCTCCGGCGACCCCGGACGCCTCGCTGGCTGCACCTCCTCCCCCGCCGCCGCGCGAGATTCCCGGGTGGATGCTGTACAGATCCTCCATGTCCAATCCCCTCTCCCCCCACCCCCACCTCACCTGGCTGTACCCTCACCTCACCTCTAGCAACCTACCTAACCAAGAAGCTTAGCTTAGCTCAGCTCAGCTAGCTATCTAGCTACTTCCTCCTCCTCATCTACTGTACATCACCACACATAATAATACTTAAGCAGCAGCATCAACTGGAGATGGATCAGTAGGGGTATAAGTTCCAGCTTTCCAAGAAGAAGAACAAGAGAAAGAAGAAGAAGAGAAAAGCTAGGAAGAGCAGAGGAAGGAGAAGATGAGGAATTTGGCAGCTGTTTGCGCTGCAGCCTCTGCTGCTGCTGGAGCAGCAGCTGCAGCTCAGCTCAGATCAGAAGAAGAAGAAGAAGCAGAAGCTGCTGCTGCTTCTGCAGGGTGCACTTGTAGGGAGCAGCGGGATACATGGGTGCGCTGCTTGCTTTGCTTTGGGAGGATGGAGGAGTGGCCTCGATCGCCTGCAGCCAGAGAGCCAGAGAAGAAGAGATCAGAATTCAGACAGACATGGAAACAAAGATTGGGAGAAAGGAAGGAATGGCCAGCAACCTTTTTCTTTAATAGTATAATTTTCTTCTAAAGAAAAGCAACTAAGCATTTTTTTCAGAATTTTCTTAGGAGGTCATGAGAGAGAGAGGGGGGAGATAGGGCAATTGGAGCTTTTGCATGTGAGTCCTTAATTGAGCTGAAAATTCTTTTGATGCCCTTGTTGAGCATGGAGCTTGAATGGCTCCTTTCTTTGCAAGTCACTGAGCTCAACCAATTAGTCAATACAGATTTGTGTCTAGTAGTTGTATATGATATCTATTAAAATTTGAAGAAAAAAAACTCTATCTTTTTCATGCAATTCTTACTCGTACACTATATGTGGTAGCTAATCAATTATACTATCGTATATGCTCCGCTATACACGTTGTAACTGCATAGTAGTAGTCGAACTAATGATGCGTTTTTTTCTACGACGGATTAGATTATCACGAGTACGCTTATATATAAGTTTATTTAAAAATTCAAATGAACTCATTTTTTTATTTATAATAGTTAATACTTAATTAATGATATACTAATTGAATGTTTTTGGCTGATAAGATAGCCAGCTAATTGGCTAACCAGCCACGCTCTAAGCAGCAATAGCTGATTAACAGCCAAACACCCCTTAATTTCCAAGAGGACATAGTAATCACAAAATAATTTCCTTTCGTTTTTCTATTTTTTCCATTGTGTCGTTACAAAATAAAGGTGGCTTTCTTTTATCGAGGAGATATTTAGCATGGTTTAACCATTGAAAAACATTACCTCCAATTATATATTCTACAAACATTCAAACTTATTTTTCAGTCTGTCAACCTAACTCAATTTCTCTCAAATTTAAAACCGCTATTAATATTATTAGTATGTTACAGACACATTAAATTATAAGGACTATAGAAAATGTAACGACAACCACGGAATACAAGTAACAAAGGGACGAGTAGGATGCAAAATTTGCAAATACAACCAAAATTATGGGCATGTGTGTTTAAAATGGAGCAAACTGCAAAATGCAGTGGCCAAAAGGGAGGTGTGTGTGTGAGAGAGAGACACACACACACACAACACGAACACAAAAACACACAGGGAGTAAACTCAGAGCACTGTCCCTTGCTTCCTCCCCCCAGAAGCAGTGCATCCACTGTACTGGCCGCTGGGCCCCCACGCCCACCCACCCACCCACACGCTCGCCTCACAGGGGAGGTGTGGGACCCAGGAGGAGGTCGCACGTGGGAAGGTGCGCGGTGGGGGCCGATGGGCCCCGAGGCGTCAGTGAGAGACGGGGTAGGGCACGCAGGGGCCGCCACGTATTTACAGCCGTCACGTCGGGTGGCCAGTAAGCTCGACGTGACGTCCCGCCACGTGCCGTCTTTTCACTGGCTGCAGCGTAACCACTGCTAGCTCTCAGCTTCTCCTTAATTTTAATTTAATTATTATTTGGCATAAGAAAGTACTAGTACTTCACTGCTACTGCTGCTAGCAGAATAAAAATAAGTAGACGTTAATCCGTGTTACATGGCATATTTTAAACATTAATTTAAAAATTAATTATAAATTAATTATAAAAATAATTGTGAAATCGGTGACTAATTCGTAAGATGAATCTATTAAAACTAATTAATTTATAATTAGCAAATGTTTATATTAGATTCGTCTTATGAATAGGTTTTGTAACTAATTTATATGTAATACTTTAAAATAACATTTAAAATCATATGGCAGGAGTCCCGTCCAAACACTACCTGAATAACCATGACCAATTCTGGTTGAACTGAGGCAGTTTCATGTTTGAAACAGATTTTCTTTCGAGGAAATGTTAATTTGAAATAGATTATGATAAAATTAATAAACAACTTAGAACATATATTGAACAAAATTTGTTTTATAGACGTAGCGCAAATGATACACTGAAATAGTCTAATAAAGTAGCCAAAAGATTAGATATAAGCGTAAAATTCAGCTTATTATTTATCCAAGTCATTAATAATTCTCAAACTCAACTAGCTTATTCTCCTATACTTGTACTTTTTAGGCAATATCAACCCAAGCAGAAATGAGGGTTAAATTCAAGCAAGTTATGGGCCTCGAATTTTTTAAAATCCTAAAACGAACAATATTAAAACTCAACAAAATTGATAATATACTACTTTGTTTTTTCTTTGGTGGGGGAGGCAAATATCGACACAAGGCAAAAATAAGGGTTGTATCTTGCCGGTCCCAAATCAAAGTGAGTTGAACTCGAGCAGGTTGTTAAACTCAAGTTTTTTTTAAAAAAAAATCTTATACCACTAATGTAAAGATTTGTATATTGATTTTTTTAAATTCGGTTTATTTGTTTTTAGACCCGTTTAGAAATCAATATTCATGGTAAAAGTATATTGGAGGCTTTATGAGCACCAGTCGACGAAAACCATGCATACAAACCATAATGCAGCCAAATTTGTCCCTTTTAAAAGATTTTTTTAGACAATAGATAATCCGGTCCTTTTGAAGATGATTATACTACTTTTTTTTTACCAATTGCACTATCAAAGGGGTAGTATTAGAATGCTCCATATGTTTTCTGTTGAGCTTCTGCGAAAATTCATCATCATGGAAAAGGTCTCATTATTGGATGAATATTTCTGAAACATTCTGACAAAGACATTCGAAAATAATATCCAAGACTGCAGATAGATTACATAAATAGTATCATGCATGGTTTGTTCGACGTGCATTTGCCGGTGGTGGGCCCCACGCATTGCATGTGGGTCATTGGCACGCACTGGTGTGTGGGCCCATGCTTTTCTCCTTGGAAAATTTGCCTCCAGCGTGTCCACGCATTCAGGCCACAATCCTCTCTTCTCCCGGACAAAACGTCAACCAAAGTACCAAATGATCATCAAGGGAGAGACCAAACTATTAATTAGGTTTCAACTACTTGATATTGCTCCAAACAGTGCCGGTAATGAACCTCTGGTCGCCCCAATAGTGGCCATGATGCAAAATGGATTTGCTCAATGCTGAGTACGCCCGCAGATAACTCTATGTTTATATCATATTTTGCCACGTCTACCATAGCAGTAGAGTTAGCGACTCTAATGAAGCTGTATCAGCGAAGAGATTTCTTTTATTTGCCGATAAATTTTTATTTTTGTTTTTAAATATAGAAAGTGGCGCATCCTGACCAGTCTAGGAGGTAATTTCGTCACTGCTTAGCTATGGTATGTATAATATGTCTGTTGTACTTTTTTTATAATAAATTATACTATATTTCCTCGTAGCAAAAAAAATATAACTAGATAAAATCCTACGTGTAGCTGCAAAAAATATCATACGACAATGATAAAAAATGAGGTGCAAGATTGACTTGCTTGTAGCTAGACAACGTGACTTTATATGCATCATACAATTTGAAATATTGTTTGATCATAAACAAAATAACATAAACAGCTAAAATAATATTGTTGATAAGAGAAATGAGATAATTTATATCGATTTTTTTAAAAGAATACTACAAAGGACGAAAGATATAAAATATTTTTTTATGTTGAGTTAGTTTGGATTTAAAATATATTGCACATTGCACGTGTGAACAAACCCAAACATGCTAGTACAATTTATAGAACAATTTAGGTCGATACATTCTTTTATCCTAAAATAAATTGATTTGGTATACGATAATGATTTTGTATACTATATTGATTGATATAAAAGTAAATTTATTTTGAAACGGAGGACGAACACTCCAGCGAGCCCCGTGGCCGCTGTACGATGGGTGATGAGTGTAGGGGGACAGAAGGAAGAGGGAGGCATGTGATGCGAGTTGGTGGGCAAACAGTGTAGTGTAGTTGATGACTTGATTCAGTACAAACCTTGACTTTCTTGGCTTCTCCATGTTTGCCTCCTCCCTTCCTTCCTTCCTGCTATTTTCAGTTTCCATCTCTACAAATTAGGGAATAAATTTCTTAACATGTGTTTTGTTTTACGTTTGTTAGATAATGCATACTTCATTAAGTAATTAAGTTATTCACCCTCCACATCTATCAGGGATATACACAACCAAAAATGAAAAAAAAAACACTTTTATTTGCTGTTGTTTGGGCCACTTTTTATTGCAAAAGTTTCACTACTCTTAAACCAAACTTTTCATTTTAGACCGGGTAACTATGTTCTTTTTTTCGTCTGAATCACCCAGCTCTCTTTACTATTTATGTCTACCCTCCATTCTGAGAAGTTCACTGATGTATCAAAACCGATTTGATTTGATTGAGGTTATTGATGGGTGCTGAAGAAGTTATTCGAGATGATCGAAACATAATAAATAATAAATTATCTGATTCAAAATAAAAAGATTGATTTAAAGATGATCTAAAATAAAACTTAGACGATAAAATATGCCCAAAATACAATTCTCAAAATCAAACGAGTAATAGTTGAGTGTGAAAACTAGTAATCTATAATCACATAGTGACGAAGGCAGCTCGGTACATGTAGTACGTGTGTACCCCCAAATTTTTACACAACACAAAATATATAATTTTAATACTACAAAAATGTATAAGATTCATACACAAACAAGAAATCTAGCTGTTCAAGAAAGTTAAAAAGTCATTTGTATTATTAGATTTAAACTTCCATAAAATCTATATACTAGTTTGATAATTTATTGATCAATATCACTATTTTCTGATCATGCCATCTAATTCAAACTCTGAACCCCATGACTAAAATCCTGGCTCAACAACTGTACATACAAGGAGGAAGACCATATACCATCAAGTTGTAGTCTTATATACCTTTTTTTTAAACTGAAGAACAGTGGGTCCGTAATCTTATACTTATACAATTGGTCACTTCTAAATCTAGCCAATTAAACCGCACCATCCCAATTAAATATAGCTACATGTAGATTATTCTTGTTTCTCCGACAATCTTAACAATATTTATATACAAATGGGTCATCTGGTACTTTAACCAGGGATAAAATAATCTGCAATACACCACGAGATCGAAATTTCTCTCTTAATACCATTCAGAAGTACCGTAAGTTCATTTTAAAAATCTAATTAAAACAGCTTCAGACAATAAAAAAAAGCTATGATTTCTTCTCCTTGTCATAAAACTAGTATTAATTAAAAACAAGTCATGGATTACCCATAGGCAATCTCATAACCATTTTTCTCAAGGAGTCCATGAAAATAGTGATCTCAATGCCAAGTTGCCAACATAATTAAAGGATAAAACAATTAGAGAGAAAGGCATTCCATTATTCAAATCACTTACTAAGTAATAATACTAAACTAAAGGTGGACACTGTGCCCCATGCAGGGGAAAAGCTTTCCCTTGCAGTTGCAAGTTCCAATTGCCATAAGATCAGCTGTCCTGAATCCAAGGAGAGAGGAGCTCATCAATTAAAACTAGTGCTTTGGACTTGTGATTTATTTATAGCTAATTAAGACCTCAAAGCAAGCAAAAGAATCCATGGCATGATACTTACAAGATGGTGGTCCTGAGCTGAAAAAAAAACAGAGGAGAAAACTGTTGATGTGCCAGGACCACAAACGGTTTTTTTCACCCTGGACCACAAACTACCTCCTCCTTTGGAACCTCCAACTGACTAATCCATCAAATACCATGTTTTCAACGTTTTGTTCCTCTCTTTCTAGATGTCAACTTGTAGGATTGAGTATGTGGATGCACAGTTCTTGTTGAGATTGTAAATAGTAGTATGTGTGTATCTATACATACATACATATGTGGATTTTGTACTTATGCTGGAAGAATTTGTTTGCATATGGAAATGGCAGATAAAACTGTTGGTGAAGTGGTGGGAGCTGCCCTAGAAGAAGAATCTTGTATCGTGGTTCTCTGTTTTAAACCGGATCGTTTTATTAGAATATAATTCTCAATAATTGGTAAGCAAAATACTATATATTTAAGCCACGGTATCTCGAAACTACAGATTTAGTATTATATTTTTCACAAAAATTACAACAATTTTCTCATAAAACTACATATTTTAAAATTTTACCATGATAATATGAGTTGGGATAGCACAATACTAAATATGTAGTGTTGAGATGCAATGGCTTAAATCTATCTTTTGTGAAATTTACTCTAAATAAAAATAAGCACATATTGGTTGTTATTCCATCAACTTATCTAATTGATTTGTTGGCCAGGATAAAGTAAACTAATTAGTCTTCTAGTTCAAGATGTTCTTCCTTGATAAACCATCTAATTTAAATACAATTTTAGAGGGATCATTTTCTAGGGGAGATGGAAGACAAAAGAAGAAGAAGAACAATGGTGCATTATTGATCTTTGACCCTACCTTTTCCAGATAAAATCCCCTAGAAAAGGACTTCCACTGGCTAAGTCCAGCGGAGGAGAGCCTAACCGACGCAATCCCTATCTGATCTCTGTGAATCACAACTGTGATTCTTAACTCTTACTTTTATCTGTTCAGTGAGAGCATGTTGACTATGAGTTTAATGATCTCCTTTTCCTTTGTTACATTTGCCCATTTTTCTTTTTTTTTAAAAAAAAAAAGTTGCTTGAGCATGATTCTAGTACTTCTCTGCACTAAGACACATTATTTGCTTTCTTCTCAAGATTTTCAGATGACAATGAGCTTAAGATGATCATCTAACCTCCCAAATGATTGTGCCTAAAAAAACATCTCTTTCAAGAGACTGTTAGGACAGCTGATAGCATCACCTCATACTTGACAGCAAAAAAAAGAAAAGCTGTGTTTTTTCAGAGATAAAAAACCTTGCTTTTGATGTGAGCTCACCTCCAATCCATGATGGTGCAATCTCAGGCAACGCCCAAAATGAAAGCCTAATGATAAAGAAGAACGCTCCATCACCATCCATGGCCCTGCTCCAGCTGCAGTAAACCTAGCAAAGCTACTGACATTTATGAGCAGTTGATATCAGCTGGAGGCTCTGAACACTGAACCTATCATATCTGTTCACTTATCTCTGTCTTCAGATTGATCCATGTTAACGATCATCTCTGACTCCAGCATAGCTCGTGTCTCATCACAGGTCATTGTGTGATCAAGTAGCTGTCATGACAGGAAGTAAGAGTTACTACTAATTCATAGGGTAATCACAGAGCATAGCTGATAGCTCTTGCATAGTACTACTAGTAGGGTTCAAAATCTCGGATCAAAAACCGCTCACGATTTCCTGAAAAATATTCAGTTTGATTTTTCAAAATTTTGAAAAATACCCCCGAGTGGTTTGTGTTTTCAACATGGTCTGGAAGTCCGGATTTCGTGAAATCTGGACTGGTTTCCATTGGTTTTGTCCCTATACTATCTTTGTATATGTAGGAAATTGTATTTGTCATATTTTTTCAAACAGTAGGAAATGTTTCATAAGATTGAAATACTATTACAGAATTCCAAAACCCAATGTTAATTTGGACAAATCAGTTTGTATGTTTTGAGCAAAATGTTGTGGCTTTTGGAGCTTGGAGGTTGGAACTTGTAGTCTGGCAGTATACCTTTTAAATTGCAGCTAAGACTAAGAAAAGCAAGGTGCTAGTAATAGGGAGCTAAGACAAACAAAAGCACAGGCTTCCTCTCGTTTTCGAATCTCTACCATCTTCATCATGATAGAGTGATTTTTATATAATGCCCATCTTAAAGTCCCAAGAAAGCCTAGAGATTTGCACACCCTTAAAATATCAGCAAATGGAGATTATTAAATTAGCATGATGTCAGGATAGCAAATGATGATCACTTGGTGTCCCCTGACATGTAATCCCCGTCTCACACAGTAAGTTTATTTTTACTCCTCTCCCCAAATAATTTTATTTTAAAGTAATTATTACATCAAATTTTACGAAAGTAACGAATAAATGCAATATATAAAATGATAAATAATTACATTAAAATTTAATAAAATGAGGTATTCTAATCTTTAAAATAAATTTATTTTTAAATAATCATTACATTGTGAAAGTAGTGGGTAAATGCATTGCGAATATATAAGCGATAAGTAATTACATTGAGATTTAATAAAACGGGGTATTTTAATTTTTTTTACTTTTGTTGCTATGTGTGAGACGAGTAAAAAGTAAATTTATTTTTGGATGGAATAGGAATATCATGCCAGATCCAATTGAAGTGGCCAATTACTTTGTTTCTTGCACATTTGGATGCCACAAGAACACTGGTTTCACACTTTAATCTTTTACAAATCTTTCGCTCTCTGCTCTTTTTCCTAAAAGAAAAGAAACCATGTGAGTTTGGTAAGTTTCATTTTGCAAGATGCTGTCAAAGTATTTACAGCATTTTTCAGGGGAGCTTGAATTTCCAGAGTTGGCCAAATGCATGTTCAGAGGTGATGATTCAGATAACTGAAGCAAAAGAGAAGAAAATAAAAAGGGCATATCCTAGTGGAACTATGAGATGGATGAAGATTTATTTAAAAAAACTTCAGGGGCACATCGTCTCAAGTAGTTCTTGTTTAAGGTTTCATTAGTAATTAAGAATGTGTGTCAACTTGAGGAGAGTCTTGCATGATTGCTAGGTCCAACAAATGATATAATCATTAGTCCAAGTATTGGAGGAAGGAATTGTTGCCCAAAGTAGCAAGGGGATAAACACTAGAATCAAGGAAGAACCATGGCATTGCAACAGATGGAAAGAGCAAGAATCTACCACATAGAATACTCTGGTTAAATTAGCAGTAAGTGGCAGCCAAAAGGAGTGTCAAGCATAATACACTGTCGGCACATCATAGCCTTTTTGTCCCTTATCAAACATCTTTGTTTATAATTGTAGGTAGGGCAGTGAGATCAGATTCCCCAATGTAGGTGGATAAATTTGGGCCACATCAGATGCCTAATTGGATTCTTTGATGCAGTAGGTGACACTTGCAGTAATAATAAACTATATCATGGAGCCAAATCTTTTGCTTACCTTGCCTTATCTGCAAGAGAAAGATTGGCAGCTTTCCTAAGCATGGGCCTCAACAAATTGGGCATTAAGTGGGCCATAGTTGATCTACCTGAAATCTTGCATTGCTCAGCAATTCATCACTTCTCCTTTTATTTTTGGTTGAAACTATATCGGCCACCTAACAACACAATACAAATCTTCATTGCAGATTTAGCATGCAACTATCACACACACAGTGCAAGAGATGATGCTAGAAAAGAATCAGATACATTCAGGTATTCACATCAGCATTTTCTGTTTTGATCAAACTAGTATGATAATTATCACCATTATATTGCTGCTATTCAGAATTCACTGTCAAATCCACATATGGAATGCAAGAACAGGGAGATGATATGGTTATTTAGGAAGCCCACTTTGTTTTTCGTTTTTTTTCTTTTTTTTGGGAAGCTATCACTTTGTTCCCACTATGAATTAATACCTAATAAATGACATTTGAACAGAAGCAGCACATGCAAAATTAAAATATTTAAACAATAAATTATTTAGTACTAATGTGGATCAGTGGATGGCAAAAAGGCATATCTGCAGATTCTATAATCCAACATAAACTTGTCCATGAGTTTTGAGCCTTTGGCTACCAAGTTCAGAAAAATTTATGTGAGATAATCATCTATCTTGTCTGAATGACAAGTTCATGGCCTTGGGAGAAAAGGGAGGAAGGACAGTAAGAAAAGAAACAAGCTGCTCCTTTCCACAGGAAAGTTAGATTTGATCATTCAAACATCAATGATTTGTGGTGCACTTCATGTAAAAAGGGAAAGGGCAATAGAACTGTTTAAGACTATTGCTTTACTTTCATTCTCTTAAAAAAAAAGACTGTTGCTTTTGCATGTTCAAAACATCATATCTTCAAAGGAGATAGCCACATTCTAGTGCACCTTTTATATTATATATTTTGGAAAGGTTATGTAGTTAGTAATCACAAAGATGATGTTTTTTTCTTTTTTGAAGAGGACAGAAATGTATGAAGCCTGGTTTATTTCTGCGATTCTGCTGCTGATCTAAATGTATTCAAAAGGCAAGAAACAGCTAAACAAGGATTTAAAGAAAAAACTCCCAAATGTGTCGTTTGAAAACAGACAATCCCATTGCAATTAATCGAATCACATATATAGCAACAATATAAAACATCTAACAATTTGAGAAACTAAAATTTTGTCCTTAATCCTGGATTATGATCTGATCCATGTAAAAAAAATACTGCCAGCATGTCAGGACATCTAAAATCACCCAAAATTCAATATAAAAAATCACAGTTGGAATGGAATGAAACTGGGATTTCCATCATTCAGTTCCCCACGACGGTTCTTGAATCGGTATAACCTAAGAACAACACATCTACCATGTTAAGATTTGACCGCAGAGACAGTGAACCCTAACTACATAGCTACCATTGGGGAATAGTAATCGAAAGATAAGGGAGAATTTTACCAACTCGACTCGAGCCCAGAGATGAGAGGTGCCCTGCTCGTTGAAATGTAAGAACACGTGTCGTTTGAATAGCAAGAGGAAGAGGAATTTTCCGGCCCAGCAGTTTGGTTGGGCCGAGAAGATTTTTTACATGGGCTGAAATGCATTCAAGCCTCTTCACGTGGGCAGCTTGATTGATGATCACAAAGCTTTGGTTTTAAAGTGGTCTCAAAGGACATCATTTTTTTAAAAAAAACATTGTGAGAAAGATATCTAATATTACATCCGTTGTTGAACAATTGTTAATTTATATTATGCGCAATCAAATCTTTTTTAAAAAACTTTCTTCATTAACATACAAAAAATTATTGAGAGTTGTCCGGTGAAATTGATATTAGTATATTTCTCGTGAAAATAATTTAATATCAATATGTTTTCATTATTTCATATTCATGGATAAAAGTAACAACTAATTAGAGGTGCATATTATAGATCATATCGATGTTCTATTTTTCTTTAAAGTGGTACAGTTGCCAGCTGGCTAGCCTCCAACTGCAACATGATTTTGCGTGTAATATCCTCTAAAGTCACAAAGAAGTATTACTTTGGTACAGGCATACATCCTCTGTTTCAAAATAAGTTCACTTTTATACATGAATCTAATAAACTTGTTTTAGGTCGGATGATTTAGCCCTTTTACAGAACATAGAATATTTGTAAGACCTAACAATACTAATAGGATTAGTAATATATTACTAGAGTATTCTTCAAGAGAGAAAACTAATCATGCTGTTTGTACATGGACAATCAAAATGTTCATAAATAAAACTATTTCTTGGTTTCACTAAGTAGCAATACCACATATCTAATGGTGCATGCATTCATGTATATTAAATAATTTGGTTCACTTAGGGAAAATCACAAGGATCACACCTGCAAATTGCAACCACTGCTATGGAGAGAAGCTTGCAGGAGTCCACATCATTGAACTCACAGGAAAATGGTGTTGAGGCTCTGAATTGAAACAGTAACCCTGAACATCACCTTTGCATTCAATTATTGGACAGTGAAAACAGAGAAAAGAAGAAGTGTAGTAGTAAGGCAGAGAGAGGGAGATCAGCAACTTGCTCCAGCCTTTTTCAGCCAACTTGTGGTGTGGTGTTGGCAGTCACTATATCATCTCACTGTTCACTAACATATTCTGTGCCCTTGAGTAATAGTGCCATTGTTATCTCTTCACCAGCATCTCTTCTTCTTCCTCCTCCTCCTGCCATATGTTTGTGTAGTCAGTGTTGCAGAAATGACAAAGATGAGCAGCATGAAAGCTGATGGCAGTGTCCCCAAGAGAAGGTAGTATTAGCTAGCACCTATATCCGTTGCTTCTGCTTCTGCTGCTGCTGCAAATTCTCTTGTGATCGTGTTGTCACTGCAGCTGTCTATCTTGTTACTGTTGCAGGAGGCAGGATGTTCAGAAGGTTGTGGTTTCTTTGAAGGATCACAAGGTTGAGCAAGGGCCACCTGCTGACAGTTGGTCCTGGAGAAAATATGGGCAGAAGCCAATCAAGGGGTCTCCTCATCCTAGGTATCATCAGCTTGCACTAGCTCCTCATACTTTATACCGTACTAAATGTTCCTTGTAATATTACAGATCTTTTGCATGTCTCATGCGCATCACTGATAATTTCACAAGAATTAGTCTCTGGTCAATTATCAATCCAGTAACTTTGTTCTTTGTGGATCATGCTGCATCCAGAGGCTACTACAAGTGCAGCAGTTACAGGGGATGCCCAGCCAGGAAGCAAGTAGACAAGTGCAGGAATGATGCATCTCTGCTTATCATCACCTACACCTCAGATCATAACCATGATAACTATGTTACTACTACTACTACTACAAATTCAGTCCAAGCACAGGCACATAATCCTAACACAAGTGATGCAGGTGATGCTCTCAGCAATGGCATGTCCCTTGCTGAGGTAGTAACAGTTGCATCCTCCAAGCTGTCCAGTGAAGAGGAGAGCTGTGACTTCTTTGATGAGCTTGAAGAGCTCCCAGTGTCTGCATCTCCCTTGCCAAGCTTATCTTTCATGGTCCAAGAGAGCAGCTTCTCTGATGCAAGAACACTGTTGTAGGGACATGGCTAAGGATTAAATTATTCTATCAGCACCTTTTTTTTGTGTATAGTAATGCATGTAAATAGTGTGTATCTTCCTAATCTGTATAAACTCGGTAAAATTTTGTGCCTATTCACTTTATTATCAGTTTTAACCCTACCTAATTTTAGCGCTATCAAATTTTGATACGGTAACAAACTAAACATTACTTTATCAATGCCATATTTGGATCGTTCGGAACTTTCCACTCACCAAAAACACCACCAAAATTTGAAAAGACATCAAACTAAATACATCCAACACTACTAAAATCTGGCAACACTAAAACTTACGAAAATTTGATATTACCAAAATTTAAAATTTGGTAAGGTTAAATTTGACACCAAAGTGAACAAGCCCTTACTCTCCAATCACTTTATATTAGGCATCGATATGATCTCCCCAAACCACAATGCAACTTTGAGCATTACTAACATCTAATGTAACAATATATGTAAATTCCATCAGAACTATAATATTATGAGAGCTCTTTTGAACAAAATCTACGTCTATGATTTTCACGTGTACGAGTAATTTTGAAAACAAACATTGGTATTTAAAGTCTTACTAAAAGACTGAAATACTTATCCATGCAAAATTTGCACAACAAAATTACTGCCGAATCCACCTGTGTCGACATAGTAGGATGTCAATGTCAGGGAATCCGCTACATCAGGGTATAGAGACAGGCAGAACTCAGTAGCCTTGGCCCCAGGGGGACATATGCATCAAGAATATGAAGGTACAGCCTTTTCAGCCAGCAAAGGTCCAGGAACTTCACAATCGCATGCTTTGATAGATGTTTCTGAGACAACTTTTTAACTTCCACCATTAATTGACTACCCCACATTGAGTTTGGCATTTCATTTCTACAGGAAAAGGGTGTTACAATATCAACTGGCCAGAGCGCAAAAAGGTTTCTAACGAGCTGTCTCAGCATCAGCACCATTAACTTGAAGTGAACGTGTTATCCTGCCATCCTCCTCCCTGAATATATTTGGCTCGCAGTTGCCTGAGGGCTTCAACCTGATCCGCTGACACGGTTTCAGCAAGGAATATTTGATCCCAGACCTTCCGTAATTCTTGTGACAAAAGAAAAAAAAAGCATCAGCAAGTAGAGTATTATCTAAAGATGTCGTGCTGACTATATTAAAAAAACTTTCGAATAAATCTTTGTGCACTTCAAAGTTTAAACTAACTATATCCATAAAGGAATGGTAGAACACAACAAATTACTACTATCACATTCCAAAAATCATTTTATTTGCCATGCTTCTCAGGAATCATCTCTCTTCTGACAACAAGTAACTGCCACGCATGATGGAGAAATGAAGAGAACGTAACGAAGGGCTCCAAGTTAAAACTTACCAGATTTATGCATGGATGAAAGGCACATGATTATCAAGTCAAAACGGGGAACTTTTGCCATATTCTCCAAAATACTAACAGCTAACATCATGTCCTCCCTGGGTATGTAATTAGTATTAACAAAAGCAGCCCTGGTTCCAAACCAGTACCAAAGCATAAAACAGATAAGCTCACCGGAAAATTGAGGTTGTGCACTTCACAATATCAATCAGAAAAGCAGCTGAAAGTGCATTCTTGAAAATCGCTGGTAGGCTTGCTGGTGGAATCGACTGGTTGCAAAACAAGTAAGAAATTACACATCAAGAATGAGCAAGCAAAGGTATCCAACAGAAGAGAACAGAAGGACTAGGAATAAACCTTTAATAACTGTGTTTGCTTGGCAGTGTCATCAGAGAGAGCTCTCCAAGAAACCTCAAAATCATATGCTGTCTTTGGTGTCTTCACACTTTTTACAGTGCTGGCCATATACCGTGAAGCAGCACGAGATGCAAGATCTTGTATTGATGCTTCTGGCCCAGGCATCTGTTTAGCATCTCGAGATGGCTGCACCAAATAATTGAAACATGACATAAGAAAACACAAAACTCTGAAAAATCCGCCTGCACTACCAATGGTTCTTAGGTCCAACGACCAAGCATATTGCACTTGCGTCTCATGATCATTTAACACGAAATCTGCAAACTTTGCAGTGCTACCTTGCTTTGCCTACATCCCTACATTGCTTCACAACCTAAGGTTGCAACAGATCACGCTCCCACCAACCATGTCCTCTTCTTACACTACCTAAAGAAGATGCTTGTCCAAGTTCTTTTTTTTTTGGGGGGCGGCGGGGCGGGGAGTTCTTTCATGAGAGGCACAATTTAACAATGAAATTATAACTGCATATTCTGACTGTGAGCCATAGTGGCAATGCAAGAGGCAAGGTGTAAACCAAGCAGGAAAAGTAAAGGAGCAAAGCAAGCTGTGTTGGAACTCAAGCAGACATGGTGCAGAGCCAATGGTACGGAAGGCAGCAGGCCTACCAAGTCACTGGTGGCTTGATATATAGGTAATTTTTTTTTATGTGTGGTAATGCTAGGAACTTTCAGGTAATGAATGAACAAACTGCCTCATATAGCACATTGTCATAGATGGCCCTAACTATGCACAGTGTAACAAGAGAAGTACCAACACTCAAAGCATAGTGATGTTTGTTATAATAGCTGGAAAAACATAGTAAAAGAGCACCTGTATGGTACTGTCTTTGAAGATTACTCCAGATCCACCTTTGGACGTACCATCTGATTTCTCTCTAATCTCCACTGCAACTTTACTAGGCGGATCAACTTCCATGAAACTGTCCTGTAGAATGCAAATGCATCAGGTATTACACAGCAAAACCAGTAGGCTGATTACCCATGGTGAAACATAATAAGGAGAGTTCAAAAGCGTTTGGTCATGTGCATGACATGTACTAAGTGCATAGAATGTGTTAGGCAAGTTAAACCTCATTAATAGAACATTAATTATTACATATGATGATAAACAATGAAAGCCACATAAGTACCTTCGGGGAACTACTTGGTGGATGGGAAGTGTCCTTTTTATCTCCAGATTTATCAAATTCAGAAACTGTACGTTTGGTTGGCTTAATTCTGTTAGCTACTTCCTGCAGAATTAATACAGCACATTAATACTGACTTTGGTAGGATCGGAATCAACACAAAACTTTGTTGGTGACACAAAAACTATTGTAATCAGATGTCTGACGAAAATTCTGAGGTAAAGATTGTTCACCTTCATTTGTAATGCTTTTATCTCAGAATACTGCTTCCTGAGCTCTGGATTGTTAGGATCAATACTGACAGCAAATTCAGCATCTGTATGGACATAATTAGTATACACTGCTTGTCAGTGCTCATCAAGACAACAATTAAGCTAAAAAAAGGAAAGATTGGTGGTCAAAAATAGGATACCATCCATTGCTTCCTTAAGCTTTCCAAGTTCTTTTCTCGCAGTAATTCTGCGCGAGTATGCTTTAACATAACGGTCATCAAGACCCAGAGCTTCAGTGCAATCATTCTCTGCCTCTTCAAACCTAATAAATATCACATAAAAAACATAAGACTACACCAAGAGCAAATGTACGAACACAATATCGAAATTCTACAGCAGCAGAAATATGAAACACATCGCAAGTAGCATAAAAGCATATCTGCAGTCTGAAATTGTTGGTAGCTACCTATTAAATAATGGTTCCAGAATATAAATCCAACTAAGGTTTTAAATATCTGCAATCATATTAATGAACACCATAGTCTAGCGAATGCGAACATAGTGCTGCAGCTACCTGCCTTCTTAGTTTAAGATATGCCATAGCTCTGTTTGCAAAAGCAACTGCTGAAGGAGACAGTCCGATACTTCTTGAGTAGCACTCAATAGCTTGGGCAAACTTTTTCTGTTTGAAATACTCATTACCCTAGAATTCAAACAGAAAAAACAGCATTTTAGCTTCAAAGGATTGTCCCTCGCAACAGTCTAAACTTGTAACGGAGCTGCAAGAGATGCAGTACTTAATTCCAACCTGTTCCTTTTCTGATGCGGCATCAGGCATTGGCTCATCGTTTAAGTAGCTTGAGTAGTTCACATAATTGTTGTACCGATCACCGAGATTTCCTGGGGAAGCTCCTGAAGACCCATATGTCCTCGCCCTAGCTTCCTGCAGACAAGGTTTTCAGCTTTATTACTGAACCTAAACCCCCCAGACACAAGAGAAAAAAAACTGCATTTCGAATTCAACAGAAAGCAAGTGAGTGAACGAAATTCGCATGGAGCACAGAGAAGCACTATGTTGTCTATTGTAAGAACAAACTGTAGACATAAGCTCAAGTTGCAGCCATCTTGTCAACATTCAGTATCACATTGAATCACATTGAAATATTCTCAAAGCCAAAAGAAAAAAAATTGTCAGCGTAAACCTGATGTTCCACTAAAACGAGCCTACATTCAAACCAATTCACTAGCATCCGTTCATACTTACCATGCGACCATACATACATTGGGTGAAAAAGAAAAAGAAAAATCTAGGTTTACCAAAGCTGTGACTATGAGTGGAACTACAGGAACATCGAGGTTTACTAAACCCTAAAACTAGTAGGGGTGGGCGAAGTCCATGAGAGCTCGTACCATATCCCCAGGTCGCCTCTTGCTACACCTCGCCGGTGTCGCCCCCGCGGATTATCCAACCGGCCGCAGGAGCGATGCTAACGCGGAGGAGCTCGTCGGCCGCGCGCGTTCGAGGAGGCGTGGCGGGAGAGCGGGCCGGCCGGAGCGTGCCTCCGGCTCAGAAAGGGAACCGAGAGAGGGAGGGTGGGAAGCGGCGGCGGAGGTCGCGGCGTTGTCCCGCGCGCCGACGACGAGACGGCCGGCGAAGCGGGGGGAGGGGAGGGGCAAAAGGAAGGGGAAAGGTGGTTCTGGAATGTTCCGGAGACATCGGGGACCTGAATGCAAAAAATGCACGGGCTTTTGATGGGCCGAGATGTCCCAAGCCACCGAATCACATGGGCTCATGACTAGGGCCGGGATAAACTCCATATGTGGGCCTAATCCATGAGTCATAATGATCATCTGCAGGAGGCCATGGATGGGAGGCCTAGCCTATTTTGTTTCTTTTTTTTTCGCTTTTTCGGTTTACTAGGAGGCCAAGAACATTTTTCACGAGCCTCGTATTATGTAAATGGACCAAATATATTTTTTTAAACATATAGATAATTTATATCGATGGATTGTATGCTTAGAAGCGAAAATAATTTCATTTTGTTACTGTGTATGATTAGTTATTTTATTACAATTTTGTTGCGACCCACGAGCATCTAGCTAGTGCTCTGTAATATTATCTGAGTATTATTTTCGAATGAATTGTAGTAATATATTATGAATTCGTATGGTTTGTAGGGGTGTGCTGGTTTAGATTTAGTGCTTTCAAAAAGTTTAAAATTCATGTATTTCAAAACAATATGACTCTTTTTTTTTAAAAAAAAGCAAGCTAATTTTCAACTTCCAATGTTCGCTCCAACCTCAAAAAGAATTTTTCATCCATGGATATTCTTGGCGTGAGCGAATATATGGTAGCTAGTCCAATATACATCCACGTCAGCGAAAGTCACGAACAATAGGAACATACTTTAACTGTTATGGTCCAGCAATTAAATTTCGAAGAAAATTTAAAAAGTTTCTACCTAGTAAAACCACTACTAAACTATCACATCATTTGAAACTACAAGAGCAAGATCCGAAAGGTGCATTATCAATAATATTGCGGCCTTGATTTGATATAAGGACTGGCTTCGTTATCCATTGACACGTGGACCCACCATCCGATCTTAATTTGTGCATACATACATGATTCATTGTATTTATTGGGCACACTTTGACTTCGAGCAAGTTACAAACATGGAGTTTGATTTTGCATCCATCTTTCCACATCAAATGAGATGAGCAAAGTTGAAGACAATAAGCTGTAGCAATTTATAAAATTTTAACTCACACATTGCAATTTTGCTAAATATAATCTTTTGCCCATGTTTATGTTAAAATATTCTATTTACGACAAAACAAGTTACGACAAAAAAATCTCTCTAAATAATTACACCTTTCATGTTGCGCTATTCTCTTTTGTTATCATAAGTGGTTTTTTATTTTTTTCTAAGGTAATAAAAATATGACTCTCAGTTCATGCAAACGCACAACTTAATTTTATTAGGTTAAATGATAGACTCACAATTTTATGGGTGTATTAGTTAGTATCGTAATGGATGACATATGTTTAGTTTGGAGTAAAATATGAACAGGCGTAAGGCCTATAACCTTTATCTATGTCTATATCGATCATATTCATTCTTCCCTTCATAACAGCAACAACAAAGCATATATGAAAACGAATATGGATGTATGTCGGATCAAGATGAAGAAAGCCAAAAAAAAAATGAATGATGACATGTACGCATGCGGACGAGATAATGAATAAGACCACACCAACCAAGCGCACCGAGGTTGTTTGTTCACCAGCCCTGACTTCAGCGCAGGATTAAGTCAAAAAATTCGTTTCTAGATTGCTTCAATTCAATTCAACAACGTTGAACACGACTATTAATTATATACGTTCACGTATATACTCTCTCCATATATGAAATAATCATCAAACATTGGAAATATAAATCATGTAACTTTTTAATTGTTAAAGGCTAGAAATGTGAAAACTATATATAAATAGATTTATTTTGAAAAATATTTTCATAATAATATACACATAAAGTTATGTTTTATAAACCGTATCGTTTAGTGTCTAAACGATGTTTATTTAGTTTATTTAGTATACGGAGGAAGTATAATATAATCTGCCGTGACTGCTGTAATAAAGTAATGTAATCCATGTTTAATTTTCCCCACCTAATGATGAAGAGCAGAAACGGGTAAATCAAGCCATGCATTTTCTAATTCCAAAGAAGACTAAACCATATCACATCGCATCATACAATCTTTTTGGAAAAGTGAAAGAGAGGAAGAATTAAAGACATTTTCGCCTCATCGATTGGTTTGTTGTTAACTGGAATATGGCCACATCATTTCTCTTTCTTCTGTGTTCATATTTATAAGCTAAAATCTAAAACTTAAATTAATTTTATAATTTTTTATTGTAGTTTATTTTACCGTGCATGTTTGTACATAAATGTTTTAATTCCCTATATATTTTATTATTAATAAATCATATAGATAAGTATAACATGAGCAAAACGATAGAGCTGTTGCTACTCTTGCCGATTGCAGTAGCAGGTTACACCACGTGCTGGCCGGCGGTGGCTGGTGACCGGCCGGTGAGGGGCGCGGCGGCCGGAGCCGAGCTTGATGGCAAGACGGCGACCACACCGGCCGTAACCACAACGTCAACGTGTAGTAATTAGGCCAGCAGCCACGTATAGTTACGTAACACTTGCAACAACACAGAGACATATCGACGCAAAATACAGTGCACGTTTACGTGTCACGCGTGCAAGTTAAAGCGACCCGGCGGCGTCAACTTCAGCCACCGGAGTTCTGCCGCCGGCGGTCGCGCCACCGCACGTCTGGTGATTCACTCGTGAAGCATCGCACTCACGCTTACGTATATATACAGTCATCGAAATGTTTTATTTAACTTAGCCGGCCGGATTAATTTGACAGTGTTTTATTTTCTCTTGTCAGGTTAACCATTATAGGGAGTGTCTAGGTTTTAGGTGGTTGAAATTCAGTCTCCTTGTTTTATTCCTTTGATGGCAATCCAATGATTCTCATTGCTTCCTTCTTTTATCTCATACAAAAGGTTGTACAACATATTTAAGCATATAAAAATTACAAATTCCATGAAATAAATTTAACAATTTATAAAATGTAGTAAATTACATGAAAAATAGTAAAACTTGGATAAAAATAAAGTAAAGACATATTTCTACTACTTCATGCAGTCGTAGCTACTTAGAATCCAGTAATTTCTCCTCAAGGCATCCACCCAGCTAATCCCAATTCTATGAGTCTAGCCCGTGCTTTATTCTCAATCCAATCACCAGCCAATCCCCGATTATATAGGCTTGGCCCGTCACAAAGCATTGACATATATTATTAGTATAATAAGAAAGTTACATTGAAAAGAATTAAAACCATTCATTTCACACTTATATATTATTTTCTGTCCTAAAATATGTAGCTATTTAGTCCAAAAATGAAGATATTTCTATACCTAGCACCTCCTTTCACCAATCACAATTATTCTTCATTTAATTTCTTTCTTCAATTATTTTTATCTATTTTTTTAATATCCATGCTCATCTAAAAAATACCTACCTCTTAGGATGGAGGAAGTAATTTTAGACACTACTCTCTCCATCCCATTTTCCATTTTTGAGATCTTACCAAGATGATCATCATTGTGTAAAGAGTAAATATACATTACTGAATGTGTTGCATACAACCAATCAAAATTAATTTCTATTAATGCAATGACATGAAATATTTAAAACATGAGCGAGACACGAAATGATGACTCTTAATCAATGAGGAGTAATTTGAGAATGATAAATGTTATTTTTGTCCTTGATCTTGGTGTCCTTTACTTAGATGCCGGGAGTACAATTTTAGGTGACTGAAAATATACATGCACTTCAAGCCTTCAAATCTAGCAATGCCTATAATGATAAATGATGATGTCAAAATTAATTAAACCAACTCTTGGTCCATTCCGTTCAGCTACTGATCAGTGCAGACAACCTAGCTACTACTACTTAGCTAGCTCAGCTCAGTTTCAGATTTGGAGTAGACGTAACAACACGCCCGTACAAAACCGAGACGACGGCGACGGCTATCACGCCGAGAAGCTAGCTAGCGACCAAACACTTCCACGCATGCAGGACACGCGCCGCCGCTGTTTCCACCTCCATTACCGCTTCGCGCCGCCGCCATGCAACGCTGGGGCTCCTTGGCCACCGCGCTCCGGTGCCTCCTCCTCGTCGTCGTCGCGGTCGGCGCGGCGGCAGACGACGCGGGTGGCGCCACGGCCACGCCGGTGATACTGGCTACGGTGTGCGCGAACACCACCGCGGCCGACCAGGAAGGCTTCGACGTCAGCTTCGTCAACGCGCTGGAGCTCATCTACCAGAACGTCACGCGCTCCGGATTCGGCGCCGCGGCCTCCGGCGAGGGCGCCGACGCCGTCTACGGGCTCGGCCAGTGCATGGGCTACCTCTCGCCGACCGACTGCCAGCTTTGCTACGCGCAGAGCCGCGTCAAGCTGCCCCACTGCCTCCCGGCCACCGGCGGCCGCATCTACCTCGACGGTTGCTTCCTCCGCTTCGGCCCCGACAACTTCACTGCCGTCGCCACCGACGCCAACGACACGGCGGTCTGCTCCTCCAACGCCACCGTCTCCTCGCCGGCGTTCGCGGCGACGTCGGCCGCATTGCTGCGAAACGTCACGGCGGCCGCGCCGGGCGCCAGGGACTACTACACAGCGCGTCGTCGTCGGCGGCGTCGGCGTTGCCGTCGGGGGCGCCGCGGGTGTACGCAGCGGCGCAGTGCTGGAGGTCGCTGAACGCCAGCGCGTGCGCGGCGTGCGTGGCGAGCGCGCGCGACCGCGTCGTCGGGCGTTGCCTGCCGCGCGTCAACGCCGGCTGCGTCGTCAGGTACTCCACGCAGCCGTTCTACTTGCCGGCGAACGCCGCCGCCGCCGCCGCCGGGTCATCCAGTAAGTCCATGTAATTAATTTCTTCCCTTAGAAATTTACAACACGTCACATTTTTCTTGAGAATTTTCCTACCACGTTTGCAATTTCGGTCTTTCTCGTGGCAACTTGGTCATGAACTCATCTCTCACGGGGAATCTGACAAAAAAGGGAAACTTTGACGCCGGCGAGAGTCGTGCCGTGTCTGAATTTTGGAGATAGCAACAGAATCTGTTCAATTGTTCATCTCAACTTTTTTTTCAAAAAAATCTTATGTTGATGGGAATTTAACTGTAAACAGAAAAAAATCGATGTTGTCAGATTGTGAAGATGCAAAATCCGTAGAAAAATATAGTTCATTTCAAATAAATTGTAAGGAATTTGACGTTTTATTTCTGAAACTTTCTTTGCATGCAGCACGGCACATAATCATCATCGTGATCGCCTCAGTTTTCTCTGCACTGGCTGTCATCAGCATAGCATTGATCTGGGCAAAAATGAGGAAAAGAAGAAACGATCGCCATGATGGTACATATGTGAACTCCAACATGATGCTATTACATTTTACACACTGAAATCTGAATCTCTGATGGAAGTCTTTAACTCTGTTGTGTAATTTTGGGATTTTCAGACATGGATGGTTCTAGTGAGATCATCCGCGCCATCGCCGCGTCGCATCTCAGTTTCAAGTATGAAGAATTGCGCAAGGCCACCGACGACTTTAATCAGATCAACAAGCTTGGCCAGGGTGGATATGGATCAGTCTACAAGGTACAATGTCATATACTATATCTGAATTCTGAAACAACATTGATACAATGATCTTTATTAGGTTCTTCCTGAACTAATGGTCAGATTGTATGCATGTATGTATAAAACGATGATGATCAGATATTCAGATGTAGATCAGTAATGTGATTGCATCGGCTTGAATTTGCTCCTGACATGATGCTAGGGAGTGCTACTAGACGGCCGGGAGATCGCCGTGAAGCGCCTTTTCTTCAACACGCGGCAGTGGGCCGATCAGTTCTTCAACGAAGTGCGCCTTATCAGTCAGGTGCAGCACAAGAACCTCGTCAAGCTGCTCGGATGCAGCGTCGAGGGACCGGAGAGCCTCCTGGTATATGAGTACCTCTGCAACACCAGCCTGGATCACTACTTGTTTGGTACTAAACTAGAACTCTGAAAACATAATTCCTTGCATTCTGAATTCCTGAACTTGCCAGACTTGACAATGTAGATAGGTTCTGATCTTTTTCATGGTTGATGGTGCAGACGCGTTCAAGAAGACCGCATTGGATTGGGAACGGCGGTTTGAGATCATCCTTGGGACCGCCGAGGGTCTGTCATACCTCCACAATGCTTCTGAGATCAGGATCATACATAGGGACATAAAGGCCAGTAACATACTGTTGGATGAGAGGTTCAGGCCTAAGATTGCAGATTTCGGTTTGGCGAGGAACTTTATGGAAGATCAGAGTCACCTCAGCACCGGACTTGCGGGAACTTTGTAAGTCATATCATGCGTTTAAAAGTGTAGTGAATTTTTGTATCTAGTTGGATGGAACTAGACATTTTTTGTCATCAAATTGTGCAGTTTGTCTGAAGAATTGGTGCTGACCATGCCTTTTTTTTTGTACAGTGGATATATGGCCCCTGAATACATTGTCCACGGGCAGCTGACAGAGAAGGCTGACATCTACAGCTATGGTGTGCTAGTCCTCGAGATCATCACCGGCCGGAAGAGCCACAACTCAGTGGCTTCATCAGCAGAAGGGCATTCCCTCATGTCACTGGTAAATTGCTACATTCCATCATATTGTCAAGTAGTATCACTGTAGCATTTCTGAAAAAACCTGATGAAGTTACTCTACTGCTTCCTTCATTCTTCAGATATGGAAGCACTACAATGCAGGCACCCTGATGGAACTATTGGATCCAAACCTCCAAGAGCAATGCAAGGAGGAGGATGCTCTCAAGATGTTCCATGTTGGACTACTATGTGCGCAAGCGTCACCGAACCTTAGGCCACCGATGTGGAAGGTTGTCGAGATGTTGGGTAGTAAGAACAAGGAGCTTCCTCGGCCTACTCAGCCCCCATTTATCAACATCAAGGGGTCAAATGCAAAGAGCGACAGCTCGGGTTCTTCGTCTTTGCAGTCGAACTCAGACAAGTCACCCTTCTCGCTGAACCAGCTATCAGTGAGTGGAGTACAGGCCAGGTAACACTGGTCTGAAGGACAATCTTGACATTTTTGTTCATATCAGGATGTAATTCATTTTTTTTTCAGTCAAGGTTCTTTCATCTGATCATGGTGTAAAAGTAGTCCTTGTAGAAACCGTCCTACTTGTAAGCATACAAAGAAATTCAAAATTTTCCAAACATTCAAGAAAAAAAAATGAAATCTTGACCTCCTAGACCATTGTCTTTGAATTCCTTGTGTGATAACATTCACCTAGGATCACAGATGTCTGAATATTATCAAATTCCTTTTTGCACTTTTGAACATGTACCATTCAAACGGATTGAGATTCAACACCTTACAAAAGAAAAATCAGGAACTTCCGACGCTCCCTACCATTTTCCAAACTTTGCCATCGCCACAAAAATAAAAATTAAAAGGCTGAAAATTGATATGGTTTACAGTGCTTGCTTCTGGATAACTTGAGACAGAAGCAGACGCATCACTGCGTGACATGGTCCGTTTTTACTTTCAAAAGTCAAAGCATGGATGAGATTAAAGAGAACGATTTTAGGTTATTACGGCCAACAAACCCCTGTGCTGATAAAAACTGCACTAGCTAAGCTATGTGATCTAGTCGCTGTCAATGTCTGCATAGTGCATGGAAGTCAAAATAATCCTGCTGCTGAGAGCAAGTGAAGGACCAGCAAGCAAAAATGAATGGCTTGAATAATAGAGACAACGAACAGTTAAGAGATAGACTTTTCAGCCGTCCAAGATGGAGATTGGAGACAGTTGAATATCCAACACCAATCATCAATGTGATCACTGAAGCTGAAGAAACCAGAGCAAATTTCACATGGGAACTCCCATTATTCGTGTATAAATTAAATAGTACTCCCTCCATCCCAAATTGATCACATATAATATTTGTGCACCAAGACCAAGGATAATTTAAACTGCATCGATCAAGAGTCATACACAATATGCACATATTCTTTCATAATGTATGCATTGATTAAAACACAATACACAATTACACCTTTAGCACGCACACATTCTTCCTTGCTGCATTAATTGTGCTATGATAAAATTCGTGTTCATCCGGTTATAAGATAATCAATTTGAGAAATTTTGTTTTCTATTATATAATGATCAATTTGGGAATGAGGGAGCAAATAGAAATCAAATCAGGCATAGAATTTATCTTTTTTTTAAAAAAAATTGAATAGGGCAGAAGGCAAAAATGTGTAAAGGACAACCAAGAGTAGTTAGGGTTATATACCACGGAAACGGAAAAAAATACTTTTTGTGGGTACCGATAGAAAAGAGAAATTTAGGAAAAATTCGGATTGAAAAGGTTTGAAATTTGAACAAATTTTGGTTTTAGATAAATTTTGCTTACCCCGCCCGTGGAAGGGGGTTTGGGGGTGGTTGGGGACCTTGGGGTGGGGTGGGTGCATTTGAAAATCCAAAAATACTTGCATTCTAAAATATGGAACCATGTTAGTAGGAGGCGCCCGTGGAATGTTTATGGGTAGGCCTATTCAAACTAGACCCGACCCAGCCAAAAAAAGTTGATCCCGGTCCAACCTAATGCACTGGGCTAGGCTCATATCCAGATTCCACCACCGAAAATCATGAAAAGCTAGCGAAATCCCAGCGTAGGAAAGCCAATGGCTCGGGTTGAACTTGGGCCTAGCCTTTTATCCCAGGCTTTCTCTTGCCCTCCCTGAAGCTTGGCTCGAGGTTTGAACATGCCTAGGGGGTGTTTGGTAGAGCTCCAACTCCAAGCTCCAGCTTTAGCTGGAGCTGGAGTTTGAAGCTGGTGAAAGGTAGCTTCAACTTTTTAATTTATTTTAGTGTGCTATCCAGATCTGTTTGGAGCTGGAGCGTTTGGCAGGGCTTCAGCTCCACTCCACCAGGATCCAGGATCTGGAGCCCTGCCAAACGTCTCCCTAGTTATGGGAGTTTGAGTCCACTTATTAGAGTTTAAACCCCCTACATTGATGCAAATGTGGATAAACTCTAGTTGAAATTTTGTGAAATCGATGAATTTAGTGTAAGCCTTGCCCTCCCCTTTTTGGACATGGATAAAGAGGGGATGTCGTGAACTTTATAAACTTTCAATTTAAATTTGAAGCTGAGGATATGCACCCTATTTTTTTAAATAAAAAAGAAAGAAGAGAAGCCATGCTTGGAGTTGTATGTGTGGTGGTATGTTATCACGAGAAAATATATAGCACAAATCACATATGTAGTAGAAACAACTATTATTGGATCGAAAAATAAACGTCTGAGATTCATCCACGTCATCATGAGTAAGCATTTTACTCTCATGAGTAAATCTGTGAGTAAAATTTTTACTCATGATGACATTAACAAATCTCAGATATCTATTTTTATATCTAACGATAGTTTTCAAGCTTGCATTATATATATGGTTTTCACCGAATATTTTCCTTGTTATCACTCACATCTTTTCTCTAACGGAGAAAAGAAATAGACTAATTATAGCAGGAGACGCTCTGTTGCCCTAGAAAAATTGCAAGGCCATGCAACATCATGATCTACATTTGAAACTGTCATAATGTAATCGGAAAAATATGTAGTACAAATTACATATACCGTAGGATAAAAAAATTGGACGTCTTTGAATTTATCCACGTCACCTTGTCAGCAAAAAAAATTTACTCACAGTTAAAGCTGGGAGTAAAAATTTTAACAGGGTGAAATGGACAAATCTCCTTATATCTATTTTTTATATTATGATAGTTTTTAAGTTTACACTATATATTTTTCCAATGTAATCTCCTTTCCTTTGTTTGTTTCCTTCCCACCAAACCTAGGCTGCAATAACTTCTAAAATCTGTTTTGGTTTAACTCTTTTATTCTTTCTTAACATATATCTGGAGAGCTCCTGCCATCGGCTTTTCAAAAAGAAACATCATGGTCTACATTTTTATTAGGCCCAATCTGGACGCATGGGATGATTTACCCAACTCTGCATGTCCCTCCGTAGGGATCAGATTTTTTATCCCTCCAACTAATGTTTTACAGGCCAAAGCCGCGAACATTACAACTTTCTGTGTTTTTTCGATAATGGTAGCTTTATTGATTTCAGTCAAAATATTCTCAAACACTCTCAGCCCACCACGACTATGCACACAACCAATATACACCCACACACACTCAAAAGAAGAAAAAAAATAAACAGCTTGCAAGATCAAGGTCCTACAACCGAAGATTAGGTCGTCACCCATATACGGGCCGTGATCACTTGCTCTAAATATAGACAAGTGATAAAGTCCTACAAATTGGGCTTCTAAAGAATAACCCATGATCGGAGGGGAGCCAATGTGCAATCAAGAAAATAACATGAAAAGGAAAAATAATTTTCCTTTTAAAAACCACACCATTCCTTGAGAATCAAATTGCCTATCAAGTTGTTGCCGTCCCTAGTAAAACAAAAGGTCTAAAAACTTTGGTATGTCATAAAACCCATTGCCCAAACATTTACACATACCTAGGCGTACAAATGTTCAAAGTAATCTGGATTAGAGACCGAAGCAATCTGGATTAGAGACCAAACAGACCAGGCTAGCCAACATTCGAAAAATAAATGTTTTATCATTTCTTCCTTATGGCAAAAACAACGGGTCTTACTCCCTTTCCATTTCCATTTAACTAGGTTATCTTTTGTTAACACCACTCCTTGATGTAGATAAAAAAAATCTTTACCTTAAGAGGTACTTTTAACTTTAAAATAGTTTTGTTAATATTGGGAACTCTGGTATGAGCCAAAGCAAGATAATGTGATTTAACCGAGAATCTTCCATTCAGTGTTAGATTTCATTTAAACTCATCTTACTCATGTGACAAAACTATATTAGCGATGCGTGAAAATAGATGATTCCACACCATTAATTTGGAGCCAATAATATCCTTGCACCAAGTGAAATTTAACGGGGTTGTTTGAAAAATATTTGAGATGGTCGCTTGTTTGTGTCTTACAACGTCATAGAGACAAGGGTACTTTTCTCATTACCCAACCATTTATCTTCCCAAAATCAAACTTGAGAACCATCCTTAATAGAGAAAGAGCCAAACTTAAAAAAATCAAGTTTGACTCTCATAGGGCTAGCACAGAAGTGTGAATCTCCAAGTTTCCACTGGACTTGTGATAGAGGTTGTGAATCGAGGTATTTATTATGCAACATCTATTGCCACACTCCATCAGTTGATAGTGACTTAAAAAGCCACTTGCTCAGAAGAGCTATATTCTTAAATTCCAAGTCTTGTATTCTCAATTCCCCTTGATCTTTAGGTCGGCACAAAATGCCCCATTTTGCCAGCTGATACTTTCTTTTATCTCCATCTCATTGACAATAAAACCTAGACCTAAAGTAATCCAATTTCTTGATTACTCCTTTAGGTATAGCAAAGAAAAACATCATATACATCGGCAAACTTGTGAGAACCGAATTTATGAGCATTAGTCTTTCCCTGAGTGAAAGAAGTTTGCCTTTCCAACTTGCTAATCGTTTCTAAAAACGTTCTAGCACCTTCTTCCAATCCGCGTTACGGAGTTTCCTATAATGTATAGAGATTCCTAGGTAATGAAAAGGAAAGTTACCAATGGACATCCAAAAATGTCAACATATTGATCTTGACAGACTTTTGCGTCGCCAAGACAATAAATTTCACTTTTATGGAAATTGATTTTGAGGCCCAACAGTTGTTCAAAAGCGTTGAGTAACATTTTCAAATTGTGTGCCTTTTCTAAATCATGTTCCAAGAATAGAATAATATCGTTGGTGTATTTCAAAATTGACAAACCACCATCAGTGAGATGTGGCACTATTCCATCAATCTGACTAGTTGACTATGCTCTCTGTATCATAACAACGAGCATGCCAGCTATAAGGTTAAAATGAATAGGAGAGAGAGGAGAAATGTCCAACATAGTCATTCACTTTGATGACCACATTTCCTCCCGAAATGAAGGACTCAATCCAAGAAATCCATTTTGGTGAGAAACCTTTCATACGAAGGATTTGTAGCAAGAAAGGCAATTTAACCTTGACACGGGCTTTCTCAAAGTCAATCTTAAGAATGATCCCACTCTGCTTCTTGGGATGCAACTCGTGAATAGTCTCATGAAGGACAACCACCCCATCCAAAATGTTGTGACCTCGCATAAAAGCTGTCTGAGTTGGTCTCGCATAATTTTGTTGGTGGCAACCTTAGTGAAAATTTTAAAGCTGACATTTAGAAGGCAAATCCGTTTGTACTACTGAATGTGCTTCGCCTCCTTTACTTTGTTTTTTTCTTTGAGCAAATTTCACAAAACAATAGATACTTTGACAAACTATTATAGAACTATAGATTTAAGGTGTTGTATCATAAAACTATAGATTTAAGACAAAATTTCTCATAGATGGAGTGTCAAAAAATAAAGATTAAGTATCAAATTTATCATAAAACTACAGGGTTAATGTCAATTTAATCACAAAACTACACCTTTTACAACCCTAACCTAATGGTAGTGCTAAGGATTTAAACTCTAGAATCTATAGTTATGTGATAACTTTAATATTAAATATGTAGTTTTGTGATAGTTGGCTTAAATATAGTTTTGTGATGCAATGCTCTAAATCTGTAGTTTTGTGATAGTTTGGTAAAACTAGTTTTATGAAATTTACTCCTTTTCTTTCAAAGTAGGATTGTTCGATGAAATTACACTACTATAGAAACCTTAATTGGTGTCGGTTGGGAACCCCACAAAGGTGCCAGATTTCCCAACCAGCACCTCGCAGACAATACTAATGAGGAGGGGGAAAAGGTGTCAGTTTAGGAACCGACACCTTTGATGTTCCACGAATAAAAAAAACCGACTCGATGCATCGGCTCAAATCGAGCTGATGCATCAAGCAGTTCCTCATCACCCCTAAGATCACCATCATCCCATCACCCAAAGTCCACACAGAGCGAAGATCAAGTTCATCCAAAAAATCCAATAGAAACAAAATGGAATTAACAATCACAAGTTCATCCACAAGTTAATACATCATACACAATCAACATCGACATCAAGACACAATCAACATCGGCACATGCACAAAGAAGAAATCCCAACATCGATCTGTTACTCATCGCTCATTGGGAACCATCGCCGTCGTCCACACTGTCCCCATCCATCACAACTTGCACCTAAGGACGTCGCTTGTCGAAGGCTGTGGCAGGCGGATCTGGCTGCACCCGAGCTTGGGGTGGTTGGATCTGACGGCCGCCGCACGCGAGGGAGAGGGCGCCACCGCTTGTGGATGGGAGGGTGCTGCCGGCGTCACTCGCGGATGGGGAGGATGCCGCCACCGCCGCTTGCGGGTGGGAAGGAGAGATAGAGAGTCACGTGCGAGAGGGAAGAGAGTCGAGATCGAGAGAGAGAGAGAGAGGCGAGCGACCGCTGCTCACCTTATCCACACGGACGACGTCCTCGCGAGTGGATAAGGACCACACGGTCGGCTCGGCTCGGCTTCTACTGTGCCAATTTTTTGAAAAACCGACACTTATTATATATATATGTGCCATTTATAAATAATTGGCACCTGCAATAAATTAAAGGTGTCTTTTTAAAAAAACAATATCTATAATATTGATGTTAGTTTTTCTCTAGAACCAATACCTATTTCTATTTCTCCGTAAAGGTACCGGTTCTAGCCGATGGCGCTCCGCGTGCACACGCTTTGAATGAGAAAAGCACCGTAGGTGCCAGTTTTAGCATTTTTGGTACCTATAGTGTTGTCCCTTTTGTACATTTATATAGTAGTATTACTACCCAATAGGAATATAATCTATCCATCTATTATTATATTACTAAGGGAGGTCTAAAAGAAATACATCCATTATATATAGAGATGTTTAGAACTATTGTATTATCAAGAAAATTAAAGTAAAAAATAGCATCATGTTCACTCTCACAAGTCCAAAAATCACCACATTAATCAGGAAAAAATAAAAAAGATTTGCACCATAAATCATTTTAGGTTCAGAGATTATAGCCATGTGGATTAATCATTAGTCGTATACCATGTACAGTTCATATCTATAGAAACAAAAGCTAAGGGTTATATATCAAATTTAGTTTGATTTTTTAAATTTTGATCCGCTTAATATTACGTGGATAAATCCACTAGTTATGTACTAAGCATGCATTCATAATTATATATTAAAAAAGTATAGATACTCCCGAACTGTTTTAGGTCTAAAGTTTTTTGATTTTAGGCACTTTTATGAATTTTGGAACCACTAGTGCAGAATCAATTTTTCGTGCGGGCCGAAAGGTATCTTCCTATGCGGAAGGTCGCCCGTACGCCCGAGAAGGTCTGAAAAGAACCTTTTCCCATGCGGGCGGCCTAACCACACGGAAAGATTTATTATCTCAGTGGTCGGCTTAAGTAGCGCACGGGGAAGATCGATTATCCCATGCAAGCCACTTAAGTCGCCCGCACAGGATAATAGATCTTCCCGTGCGGACGAATTAAGTGGCCTGCACAGGAAGATACATCCGTCCTATATTATATATTGAAATATTGAAATATTGAATTGAATTGGAAGCTAATTCGACGGGATAGCTGAATAGGAGTAGGTGATTGGGAACGTGACTTACATTGACTAACCGCTTTTGTCGGTAAGGTACAGCGCCGGTCGAAAAAGAGGACCACCCCTGCTACGCCGGCAGCCACTCCGGCCCCGGCGGCCACTCCGGCTCCTGCAGCCACCGCTCCACTCGTGCCTCGCTTTCGCGTCGCTCCTCGTCATGTCGCTGCGCTCGATCGTCGTCGTTCTTGTGCCGGCTGCTAAGTTCGGGTCCGATGAGGTCTGCCGTGGTTCCAGCCCCTCCTCCTCGCCATCCCTATTTCTCGGCGTCTCTCTCTCCCTCTCCCCCTCCGTCCTCCTCTCCCCCCTTCCTTCTTACCGGGATGTGGCATGGCGCCCCCTGTCTCCACCGCTCCCTCTGTAGCCTGCGTTGGTGGTCGCCGCCCGTGCGGCAGCTGTGCCCCGTGCCGGGACAGAGCAGCGTGTGCCGGTGGTTCCTCGTGCCAAGCCACGCGCGCCAGGCCAGTTTCGGGTGTTGTCCGTGGTGCGGCGTGCCAGCCCCCCTCCCCCCCGCTGCCATCTTCGCCGGTCTGCTGGGCGCGGGGCCGACGTCGGTGGCAACAGAGCGACCTATGGGTGCAGGGGCCGATGTTGCGGGGTCCTCGGCTGCGGGTTGGTTGCCGGCCCGGTGCAAGCATCGCCGCCGTCCTCGTCCTCGTCGTGGGAAGGCCGTGGCGGGCTGGCCATCTTCTCCAGGGATTCCGGCCGACCTCGTGGACTGCTGCCTCAATTGCCTCTCCACCACGCACCACATCGCCACCTGCCGCCTGCCCGTTCGTTGTCAGAGATGCAAGGGGCTCAATCATTGTTGCCTAGGATTGCAAGCGCCCTCGGAGTCCCGGTGGCTCGTCGGGCAGCGGCGACCGTGTTGTTCGCCCTCGCGGCAGCTCCGTGTCGGACTCCACGCCTACGGCGTCGCACGCCTCCACCCTGGACGCCCTCCTATCGCGGCCTCGCTCCCTCACCCCTCGCTCTCCGATCCGGCTGCGCAGGCTCCGTCCTCGTTAGTTTCGGTGGCGGCTGCCCCCCCTCCCGGGGCCGGTGGCCTCGTTGTGCTTGGTGGAGCAGTCTGAGCAGGCTGACGATGAAGGAGGCCAACTCCGTCGAGCCGTGTTCGCCCGTGTCGCTGGTTTGGAGGTGCCGCTGTTCATCGCCGATGCCACGGCTGCTGTCTCGTCCGTGCTTTGTGTTCCAGTGTGTCGCTTCTCAGTGCACCACGCCCCGTCGGACGATTTCCTCATCGTTTTCTCTAGCTCCGCCGACAAAGACCTCGCCCTAGCGCGTTCTTCGATCTCAGCCTCCTCTTCCCTTCAACTCATTCTTTGGCCGTGGATGAGGCAAGCTTTGACGTCCGCTTTCTCGCTGTCATTCTCGGTTACCGTGGACCTCGAGGGCATTCTGGCTCACGCTTGGAACCCGGCCACGGCGGCGACGCTCCTAGCCCCCTGCAAGCTCCTTAGCGTGGATGCTAGGTCCGGCCGGCTCGCTTTCTTCTTTTGAATTTCCCATTTTGGGGGGCATTTTTGTCTCTTCTCCATCGGATCCCAGGCTGCTAGCTTTGTGTGGGGTGTCGGTCGGTGCTGACGTGGGCATCCTGGGGGCGGTGGGGTCGAGCTCCATTGCGCGTGGTGCGCGCTTGCCCTCGCCCGTGCTTTCGCGTTATCCTGCATGTGCGGCGCCCTGTTCTGGGCCTCTCCCCCTCTTTGCGTCGGCTGCTGGGCCACCTTGGGCTGGGGCGCGGCGTCCGACGCATTTCTTTCGGGTTGGGTCAGTGCAAGGAAGACCGCTCTCGCCTTCGCCCATGCACGCGCGCACGGCGCCCCGCTCTGGGCCGCTTCTCCTCTTTGCATCGGCCGCTGGCCCACCTCGGCCTAGGGTGAGGCGTTCGGTTGGGCCGACGCGTTTGGCGTGGGTTGGGCCAGCAGCGCAGGGGAGGCCGGCTTGGCTGGGGCCGGCACGGTCGGCTTGGCTTGGGCTGGCGCGGCAGGCTCGCTCTGGGCCGCGGCTTACTCTATGTTTTGGCCCGGCTCGGCTAAAGGGTAGCCGTGGGCTACCAATTTCTGGTCCGACTCGGTTCTAGCCGGTGCTGAGTGAAGTGGAGGCGGTTTCTTGGCCATCTCTAAGGCCGGCAGTGTTAGAGGTGGTTTCAGGTATAGGCGGTCTGTCTCTCAGGCCGGTCGAGGCTTCCAGCCCGGTCCAACAGGTCGGTTCTCTGCTGGTTCTGCCCCCGGTCCGGTTGAGGCTTCAAAGCCGGCCCAGAAAGTTGATGTGCCTCTGGATCCCCCTCCCCCCGCGGACAAGTTGTTCCTCTCTCGCCAAGCCTGCTGGTTGATTCTTCTAGGCTGCCGCCTTCGTCGGTCGGACCGTCTTCACCAGTCGGGCTGCCTGAGCCGGTTTTAGTGGCTTCTCATGCCGCTCTGCCTTCCAGTTTGACTGATCTTCCCGATCTGCCTTCGTCGGCCGAGCCGCTCGAGCCGGGCTCGGCGGGCGTGGCTTGTTCGATGTGCCGGTACTCACTCTTGACCTTGTTGGTCGGCCACTAGCGTGCACGCTACCTCCTTCGGTCACCGATAACGCCGCGCTCTGCGTGTTCTTGGGCCTCTGCAAGCCCTCCCACCTCGCCGCTCCCTACGTCGCCTTCCGCTGCTCCCTCTCCTGCGCGGGGGATTGCTAAGCGCGAAGAGGATTGCGGCCCGGGCCGCCCTGGATGGTCCGTCCAACACGATCTCTCACTCCCAACGCATCCTGTTGAGCAAGCTTGGGATGGCCCAGAAGGGCCGGTCTGGCCAGTGCGGCGGCGGACTTCTATGCTCTCTTTGCGACCCCCTCTCGCGAGCAACGTCATCACCACGCGGCGCTCTTCTCCAGCTCTCTGCCCCCCTGCTCAGGCGGCGAAGATGTTATCTGTCTCTACTTGGCTCCCTTGCTCCTTTCTCTCTTTTCTTAGTAGGTCCCCGTCTTGATGGGATCGTGTAATGAGAGACTTTTGTTTTGGAATGTGTGGGGCATGAACTTGTGTGCCCGCCGGGATGTCATTCATGATGTAGTCCGTGAGGAGCGGGTCTCCCTTCTCTGTCTTGTGGAGACTAAGATGGCTGTAATCTCTTCCCGGGTTGTGTTGGAAATGCTAGGCCTTGACTTTGCTTACTCATTCTTGCATCTTTGTTGGTAGTTTTGGGGGTGTCTTTGCTTGGCTGGCGGTCCTCGATCGGCGAGTCTTTGATGTTCACTGCTGCGCGAGTTCTCTCTAACGGCGTGGGTCCGTCACCTTTCTAATGGTGTTCCCTGGTGGCTCTCTTCTGTCTACGGGCCGCAAGAGGAATCGGACAAGTTGCGGTTTCTGGAGGAGCTCCGTGAGTTGCACTCTTCACGTGGGGGCCCTTGGGTTGTTGCGGGGATTTCAACCTTATTCTTGAAGCTCGAGACAAAAACAATCTCAATCTGAATCGCCGCATGATGGGACGCTTTCGTCGGCTGATTGATGAGCTTCAGCTTCGGGAGTTGGCGCTGCATGGTCGTCGATTTACCTGGAGTAACGAGCGCTACTCACCTACGCTCGTCAAGCTTGATCACATGTTCTTCTCCTCGGACTGGGAAGACCTCTTCACCTCCTGTCTCCTCCGAGCAGCTTCCTCTGCTGCGTCGGACCACTGTGCTCTTCTTCTCCATTCTTGTGTGGCTTCTCCAAGGGCCCATCGCTTCCGGTTTGAGGCCATCTGGCCCAAATTTGATGGTTTCCTCCGGGTCATGCGGGATGCCCAGCGGCCCGCCTGGCCTCTCCCTCTCTCCGCTGCCGGCTGGTGTTTTGCTAACACGGCTAAGCTCTGCAGAGCTGGAGCGACCGCCATGTTGGTAGTATCCGCCTCCAAGTGCAAATGGCGAAGAAGCGATCCTTCGCTTGATGTCACGCGGAGAGTCATTCTCTTTCCTCGGAGACTGGTTTAGGAGGGACCTGAAGCTCAAGTGCCTAGGGCTTGCTTCGCTCGAGCGTACCATTGCACGCCAGTGGTCGCGCTTAACCTGGCTCAAGGAAGGTGATGCCAACACGAAGCTCTTCCACTTGCACGCTAGAGGCCACAGGAGGAAGAACTTCATCATGTGTCTCCGAGATGGAGACCAGTTGGCGGTCTCCCATGATGAGTTTCAAGAGGCCGCCTTCTCTTACTTTCGTTCTGTCCTGGGGACGGATGTGCAGCACGACCTTGCTCTTGATCTCCACTCCCTCGGCCTTGCCTCGTCGCGCCTTGTGGGGCTGGATGCCTCCTTCTCCGAGGAGGAGGTGTGGGCGGTGATTTCGTCATTGTCTTCTGACAAAGCCCCGGGTCCGGATGGCTTCACAGGGCGGTTCTACAAATCTTGCTGGCCGGTGATCAAGGAGGTGATTCTAGCGACCCTCAATTCCCTCTTTCTGTCTAATGGTCGAGGGTTCTCTACCCTCAACGATGGCCTAATCTCTCTCCTCCCCAAAAAAGATGAGGCTGTTGATGTCAGGGATTTCCGGCCAATCAGCCTCATCCACAGCTTCGGCAAGCTATTTTCTAAGATTCTTGCCTCTCTCTCTCCTCACCTAGACGGGTTGGTGGTGACCAATCAGAGTGCCTTCGTCAAAGGCAGATCCCTCCATGATAACTTCCGCTTTGTTCAGCTCGTGGCCCGAGCTCTTCATGCTAAGCGCACACCCTGGATCCTCCTCAAAGTTGATATTGCGAAGGCCTTCGACACGGTAAGCTGGCCTTTCCTGTTAGATGTGCTCGCTCATCTGGGGTTCAGCCAGCGCTGGCGAGATTGGATCTCCTTAATTTTGGCAGCTTCTTCTTCTTGGGTCCTGATAAACGGGGTTCTTGGCCCCCGTTTCCCCCATAGGCGAAGTCTGAGACAGGGGGACCCTCTTTCCCCCATGCTTTTCATTCTGGTTATGGAGGTGCTCAACACGATGCTCCGCAAAGCCTTGGATTTCGTTGCTTTCCTCCTGCTTAACGACCACGCTTTGCGGCACCACGTTTCTCTCTATGCTGATGATCTGGTTCTCTTCCTCTCGCCTGTTTGTCAGGACCTGGAGCTCATCCAGGGCATCCTCTCTATTTTTGGTGCTGCCTCTGGACTACACACCAACTTTTCCAAGTGCTCGATCACCCCGATTCGATGTACAGAGGAGGATCTCGAACTGGTGCAGTCCTGCTTCCCCTGCACGATCTCTGACTTTCCCTGTACCTACCTTGGTATTCCGCTTTCGGTTCGCAAGTTGCCAAGGGCGGTGTTGTAGCCACTTGTGGACAAGGTCTCCTGCCGCCTTCCACCTTGGCAGGGCCGTCTTCTTACACTGCCCGGTCGCGCTGTTTTGGTTCAGTCGACTCTCTCTTCTATTCCGGTCCATGTCTCCTTGGTGCTCGGTTTGACAGCTTAGGTGATCAAAGCCATTGACAAGAGACATCGGGCTTTCCTTTGGGTGGGGGTGCGGACTCAGTCAACAGGGGCCAGTGCCGAGTGGCTTGGTCTAAGGTCTGCCGTCCCAAGGAGATGGGTGGCTTGGGTATTTCTGATCTCAGGCAAGCAGGCTATGCTCTGCGGGTCCGTTGGCTCAGCTTCGGCGCTCGGGGCACCCTTGCGGGGGCTTGAAGGCCACAGTGGAGCGAGGCTGTTTTGGACCTGTTTGCGGCGCCCTCTTTCTTCGTGCCAAGGGATGGGGAGTCCTTGCTCTTCGATCGATCGTTGGATCGATGGCCGCTCTGTCGCCTCTTTCGCTCCCGACCTTCTTTCCGCCGTGCCCCACCATGTCCTCATGAAGATTTAAATTAGTTATTTACTTCTTTGAATCTTCACTAAAATATTTCTACATTAATTTATTATGTAAACATGACCATGACTTGCTTGTTCTTCTGATGTGTTGTTTTCGAAGCTCTTTCCTGATAATTCCATTTTCAATATATTCTGAAGCTCTGATAATACCGATATCTTTATCGTTTCCTACTCTACTATTCTGATTCCATTTCTGAGGAAAAAATGGCAATGGAAATGCAGTTTAATCATCTGGCCTATAACTGTAAGTTGTAAAATGGTTTATTAAAAAAGATTGATAAAACTTTTATATCTGTGTACTTAGCGATTTAAAAACCAATGCTAAAAATAAAATACGATAAAAGATATTCACAATTAGCTCCAAATTATATTTTAAAGTTCAAATTTCAACTGCAGCTAATAGAAAAAGGCAAACGATTGTGTTAGTTTAAATAATTTTTCCGAGCGTTTTTATCCGTCATAATGCAAGAGAAGAGGAACATACCGTATGTGCTTATTTTGTTTTCAGCATCACAATTCACAAGGGGATGATTCAGATGTAAACTGAATAATCGAAAAAGCTTTGCATTGTTCCATTGTTATCATTACCATTCTTTTCATACAATTCACAAAGGGGATGCATTCCCAGCAAAACTAGCTAGCAAATCATCATTCTTATAGCTATCTCCTCTCGTACTGTTCAAAAGCAATATATATATATATAATAATTAAGCTCCTAATTCCCAAAAGCTATATACCTATATCTATATCTATATCTATAACTATCTATAAAGCATATAAAGCATGTAATGTTTCTACCCAAAATTTTCGTCCACATCATTATTTTGCGAAAAAACCTCTTAAGTATTTATAAAATTAACTCAGAGTCTCAATGCTAAAAAGAAAGGAGGGCTTGGATGGAAAAAAGACCTCCTGCGCCCTCCCTCCCGTCCTCATTTACGCCGCGCCTCGCGTCACGCTTGCGCCCCTACCTCCTACCATTGCTCGGAGCTCCCGCGCCGCGCCCGCGCCACGCCGCGTCCCTCCTCCCGTCTCCATCCACGCTACGCCCGATTCACCGTTGCAATGTACGGGCACAATTGCTAGTGTGTGTGTATATATATATATCTATAACTATCTATAAAGCAAGTAGTGTTTCCACCCAAAATTTTGTTTTATCTGGCTATTTTACGAAAACCCCTTGAGTTTTTCGAAATTAACCCGTGGTCCCAATTTTAAAAAGAAAGGAAGGGCTTGTATAAAAAAGACCTCCTGCGCCCTCCTTCCATCCCCATCCGCGCGCGCGCCCGCATCGCCCTTCCCTCCTGTCCCCATCCGCGCCCGCGCCGCACCTACGCTCCTCCTCCCATCGTTGATCGGAGCTACCGCGTCGCGCCTACGCCCTCCCTTCGTCCCCATCCGCGCCGCGCCTCGACTTCACCGTTGCAACGCATGGGCACAATTGCTAGTTATCTATAAAGCAAGTAGTGTTTCTACCTAAAATTTTGTTACGCGGCTATTTTACGAAAACCCCTTAAGTTTTTCCGAAATGGAGGGCCACGACCTAAGCGACGATCCATCTTGGATTTGATCCAATTCGAGGCCATCTTACGCCCAACACGAACCAGGCTGAAAGCCCTAATGGACGATCGGGCGCACGACCCACTATGCGTGCGACCATTTTCGTTTCGGCTCATTGGTTGTTTTGGGAATTTTCTTTTCGGCCGCTTGTGCGATCAATTCGGCCCGTTACCAAATTTGACTGCATGTTTTCGACTTTCTCTTTTGTAATTCTTTATGGACTTTATTATTTAGCGGTAGGCCCAATTCATTCACACACACCAAATCGGGCTTTTTAGCCGACCTACTATTCAACCTATGTATATATACTTTGTATAGGTACGTACGCATATAAAGTATATATATTTATATCTATATATATTTATATCTATATCTACATCGTAACTATCTATAAAGCAAGTAGTGTTTCTACCCAAAATTTTCGTCCGCTTGACTATTTTGCGAAAACCTCTTGAGTGTTTATAAAATTAACCCGTAGTCCCAATCTTGAAAAGAAAGGGAGAACTTGAATGAAAAAAGACCTCCTGCGCCCTCCTCCCCGTCCCCATCCGCGTCGTGCCCGTGTCACGCTGCGCCTCTCCTCTCGTCGCTGCTCGGAGCTCCCATGCTGCCCTGTGCCTCTCTCTCCGTCCCTATCCGCGCCGCGCCCAACTTCATCCGCTGCAACGCACGGCACGTGCTAGTGTGTATATATATAATTGCTAGTATGTATATATATATATGTATACATATACATATGTGTGTGTATATATATATATACATATATACATATATATATATATATATATATATATATATATATATATATATATATATATATATATATATATATATATATATATATATATATATATATATATATATATATATATAGCATTGTGACGAGTGCACTCCACGGCGAGGAATCATATTCGTGTGCCAACCATGCAAGCCACTCAAACTCTTTTCTCATTGTCAGGAATCATATTTCTCCTTTGATATCTTTTTCTTCGCTTTCTCATATCCAGATCAGCAGCAGCATCGTCAACTTCTTTCTTGGTTCCTTTCTCACTAATCGGGACATCGATATAATCTTCAATACACATGATTTATTATTGCCTTTGTATTCAAAACCATATAAAATTTAATTATCTTTATTTTATGATAAATCTATCTAATAATATCATTTTTTACTTATCAAATTCCTTATTTTTTTCTATTAGTGATTTAAGATTTTGAGGTTTAAATGCGCGGGTCTAAACGATTTGTACTATATTTGTTAACAAAAGGAGTGTCCATACTAGCTAGCTAGATAACTTTTGTGAATCTTACGCTTAATTATTATCATGCTGCCCTCTCCAGCTACCTACTAGCTAGTTAAAGCTTTTGTCCTACACAAGGCATCCGGTATATATTACTCAATATTATGAGATTGTTTTTTTAAAAAACACAATACAAATATAAACGCTATACAAACACGTACACTTAGTGCACATATATGTATATACATCCAAACACAATTTACTCGTGAACCTAGACAATAAGTTCCCACCTTTCACAGCTCTTATATATTCTGATAAAAAAAGAACTTATGAAAATTAAAGAACACAAGAAACATCTTCACTATATATGTGTGGATTATTTTTACCGATTATTTTTAAAAAGATACAGAAAGATATTATATTAAATTTGATATCTTTAAATAACAAAATTTGTGCGCATGTACATGCGGTCTCGATGAAGCATCTCATGCGCATGCATCTGATGCCCTAGTGCAAAGTGTGCAACCTCCAGCCAATCATATATACACCATATATATATATTCACATCCAAGTTCCTTCCATTTTTCTCTTCTTAAAGCTGCAGGTTGCTCTCTTCTAGCTAGGTTGATCATCTGAGCTCCAAACTAAAGCTTGCAGCAATGGTAAGCTTCAATACTACTTTACTTTTACTCACTTTTTTGTTCATTAATTGGTGTGTGCTCTACTACAATTTTTGGTTTGCAAGGTAATTGACTAGGAAAGCTTAAATATATCGCTTAATATATAACCTGCAGCATGCATGTAAATAAACTAGTGAATATTTTGCAGGATTTGATGGAGAAGTCCAAACGAGCAAAATTCTTGTTCGACGACGGCGAAGGAGATCAGGTAAAGGTTGATCACAGACAAAATAATAAGGGAGAGAAGGCAGGAGAAACAAAGGCAACTAATACTGTTAATCGTCAAGACGAGACAATAAGAGGGATAAATATTCGTGCACCAAACGACACTAGTAAGAGTTGCTGGTCCGGTTTGGCAATCTTGCTGTGTTGTTGTAGACGGCGGTGAAATATATTAACTATACTGTAACTTATCTCCATCCAACTTTTGAATTTCCAGCATTTGTTGTACGTAGTAGTTAATATATATCACTGTCGATTGCTTACCGCCGTTCGAAAACCACCAGTGATATTGTCGGATCTTGAACCAGCTGTGATTTGGGATATATATATATATATAGCTTGTACAATTTACAATTTTTTCTCCAATTGTGTTCTTACTTAGTAATCGTGACTGAGAAGTGGAAGAGGCTTGCTTTGCTCCAGGAAGACGTACGGACGTACAGTACAACCACAGAGATAACAAGGAAGAGGATTGAACGATCGATCCACAGAGGATTTTCAGTAGCTAGCTTACGTTGTGATCCAACTGAGAATCTACCAAACTGAATAATAAGAGGTACAGTATACTCCCTCTATACCTAAATATATATGATGTTGGTTAGTTAAAAATGAACAGACCAACATCGATCATAAAACAAAGAGAAAATTAAATCCATGGCACATGAAAAACTTTGGTACCAAAAAATAGCAATTAGTCCTCACTTTCGACGTATAGCACAGGTCACTTGTTTCTAATCTATAGCACTTCCATCTTAGTTTTAGCTAACGGCGTTAGTTCGGAGTAGAAAATTTTCTCCTCTGACTAATTTGCCCTTCTTGTAGCTCGTACATGACCAGCAGCTCGTCTCCGTCCTTCTCTGTTCGCTATCTTGCATTCACAAATCTAACTCCTTGTTAGTGGTGGTCAAATGGGCTGGGCCAAGGCATATCGGCCCGGACATGACGATGCGTGCATCGGCCCGGCACGACACGACTCGGCTCGATGGGCGTGCGGCACGGCACGACGGACCGTGTCGTGCACAGGCGCGGCGCGCGCCGTGGGCCGGCACGACACGGCACGGGCACTATTCCATGCCGGCCGGGCACGACACGGCCCATGGGCCGGCACGGCACGGCGCGGCGGGAGGGCGAATGGAGGGTCGACGCGTGGCGGGCAGGGGACGGCTGGCGCTGACGGCGGGTCGGTGGGATTTTGAACCGGCGAATCACAGCGCGACATGTGTTCCCATAGCTAGTTTAACGGCTAGAATTTAAAACTATCCATTGGAGGCCAAAAAATTCAAAAATCTTAAAAATTCATTGTATCATATAATGATATAAACATCAATAAAAGTCATTACTATTTTTAACATACAGTAAGTGTGAATATTTATTTCAATAATTTCAATATGAAGAATCTTTCATTTTTCTCAAGATGACGAATAGATTATTTTTTTTATATTTTCAACATGACAAATATATCATTATTTTATTTTTTAACCTTTATTTACAATTTTAATTTTTATCTACGAAATAATATGGTTGTTTATTTTTTTCTTTTTTATTTCGCCGTGCCGTCTTGGCCGCCCGTTTGGCCTGCACTACTCCTTCCCAACACCCTTTATGTGGAGGGGAGACGACGAAATTTATTTTTTTACTTCACTTTTTACTTCATAATAAAGTTGATTTTAAACTTAAAATTTAGTGATAATGTATTTTATGCCTATACCTACCTCTAGTAATTTCTTCATAAATTTATAAAACTTTTAGGTCCAATTTTCACGTGTTTTTACTTAGATATGTCCCATATATATAGGGATTTTTTGTATTTCTTGTATGTATGTATGTATATATGTATGTATGTATGTATGTATGTATGTATGTATATGTATTCTCCATCCCATAGAAAACCTATTCTATCCTCCTCCCATGGGCCAAACCCACCTCTCCATCCTTCCTAGGGCTCAAAACCCATCTTCCATCTTGGTCAAAGGTCGGTCAAAGCATCCTTTTGCTGGTCAAACCCGTCTACTGCCTTTCCTCATGCCCACCTCTTTTCAGTCCTCGTCTCGCAGGAACAGTGTAGTAACACGATGGTCAATGTATAGTAACATGATTGTTTTTTGCAATAACAACGTAAAAAATAGTCACGATGGATCTAATTTTGTTAAGCACTTTTTTACGAACATCATGGTGAAAATGGATAATAAAAACAAGATATGACGTGAGAGATATTGCTCTCTAAAGACTTGGATATAAAGTTTTTAAGCTCTACACAAGCATTACTACTATAGCACCACTATTACTATTACATGTTCTTTGCAATTTTCTTCATGATGTTACTGCCAAAGCCAAAAGTACAGTAACAACCTATAAATTTTGTAGTACGTTACTGTCCTACTATGATAATGTTACTACCAAAGTGTAGTAACAAGGTATGATTCCTACGGTAACATCCTACAGTAACATAATTGATTTGTTATCACAAAGTTTGAATAGAGATACAGAGCAAGCGAACAAAGATCTTTAATCACATAGTGTTATAAGTTGAATTGGTTACGAGAGCTTACTATGAACCATGAGTTCTTGGGTTAAGTCTTGAATTCACCAATTTATTTTTAATTTTTCTAGGGTAAGCCAGTTTTCTTGAGGAAAGAGAGAAAAAAATCGAAGAAGGGAGGGAGGAGCGCTGATACGGTAGAAGGGAAAAAGAGAGAAAAATAGGGAGGGAGAGGAGGACGTCGATTAAGGGGAATGGAGGAGGGAGGAAAGAAGAGAGGGAGATAGGGAGGAGGGAGCAGTGGAAAAGAGAGAGAAAAATGGTGCACAGAGGGGGAGGGAGGGTGGGGTGCACGCGAGTGGGCTGGGATGAGGAGGGGGTGTAGAATAGTTATTCTATATGGGTGTAGATTAGAGCTATAATATATACATATATCCAATTAAGTTTGATTTTTAAAATTTAGGTATGCTTATAATAATTTGGGTAAATCAACTTGTTTGTGCTCTTTGTTGAATGGATTTTTTTTAATAAATGGTTGTAGCTTCTGTTAGAGATGGGACCCCAACAACAGGAAAGAGAACACCCCCCCTTTGAAGAATCGGCTAAGGAGTCGCCCTACGTGGAACCGAGCCAACAATTCGGGTTGATGGAGACGAAGAGAGAGAGAGAGAGAACACGGGCGATAGAGACGAGAGGCAAGCTTTTTTAGACAGGTTCAAGCCGCTCGGATGTTTAATTTGCAAAGAAAACCGTTTATGCAAAAGGCTGCTTTTGTAAACAAACTACCTCCTTTGTTAAGCCCTACGTGAACATATTTCCATTGGCTTGCCAGGTATGGAAGTACTCACCCTTCTTCTCTATACAAATATATTAGGATTTGAGGGTGAAGGCGATGACCTAACCATTGAGGAGTATCTCCAAGAGCAAGCAGACTATGAAGACTTTTAGGGTTTCAGGCCTAGTTCCCAAGCTGTGTTTGTGGAATAAATTAGTTGATTAGTCGTTTAACCTAGCACTTAGTCACTCAGTTGCTTTTCGTTGTTATCTTCCACTCTGATGTACTATGCTATCTTTTGTCATGTGGTGTTGTTCATATGGCTTATGTTCATGATGGCAACCTATGTAGAACTATCCCAGTGATATAATAAAGTTATTTACTTTGATCCACTATTATTCTGTTTGTACCAGCTAGGTATCCTAGAACTAGTATTGCTATGATAGGTACATGGCACCTTGATCCGAGGCAATTCTTGTATCCGGAATGGCAAGGATCGGGACGTCACATCTTGCTTCTTTTATATCTAGATATTTAATAAAAACTAACCAATTAGAAATGCCTTTAGAGGGGCAAAAATGTCTCAAGAGAATGCCCTTAGGGAAGAAAAGCCTTTAACAAATAATTGTGCACATATTTTAAATACACCTTTGGCAATAAACCTCCATAAAAAACCATATTTTGCCAGCACTACGGAGAACTGGTCTTTGATCCATCTGTCAAAATCCACAATAGTCCCGGTTTCAATAGGAACTGAGACTAAAAAATATTTTTAGTCCCGGTTAAAAAGGGCAGATAGGGCTGGATACTGAGCCGGCTCGGCTTGGCTCGGCTCGCTACGGCTCGTTAGTATAACGAGCGGCTCGGCTCGGCTCGTTATACTAACGAGCCGGGAGGTCGGCTCGGCTCGGCTTGTGGTGGCTTGAGCCACCTCGGTTAGCTCGTGAGCCATTTCAATATAGTGTAATTTGTGTACAAATAACATGTCCATTTCTTCCTGAGTCTATCAAGCATGCAAATATAACAGGAAAAAGTAAAAAGTGACATATTAAGTTCATAATTAACATAATAACGCTTGTCCATCGATAATCATCCATGCAAATACAAATGCAATTATGCAACTAGATTATATATCATTACTATTATAATCCAAATCATTAGGTCCATATTGACCATCACAAAATCTTAAAAGTTATTGACTTATTGCCACATCATAAAAGCTTTTTTTATGAGCCATGACTTTGTAAATTGTATCTGGCTCGTTGAGCTCATGAGCAGCTCGTGAGCCAGCTCGAGCTGGCTCGTTATAGCTAATGAGCTAAAACCTTGGCTCAGCTCGTTAACATTTCCCAATGAGCCAAGCCGAGCCGAGCCGAGCAAACCACGAGCCCAGCGAGCTAGCAAGACACAAGTTTTTTGTCCACCCCTAAGAGCAATGGCTCTTCATGATCTTTAGTCCCGGTTGGAAACATTAAACGAGACTAAAGATCATTTTTAGTCCCGATTTGTAGAATCTGTCAGGCCGCTAGGGATCTTTAGTCCCGGTCGGTGTTACCAACCGGGACTAAAGATCCTAACTTTAGTCCCAGATGGTATTATTAACCAGGACTAAAGATCTTTAGTCCTTGTTGGTAACACCAACTGGGACTAAAGTAAAGGTCCTTTTATACTTCTTCTTCCTCCTCCACTGAGCAATTGCTACAAAGGTTTGGAGGAGGAAGGGAGGTGCTGCCAAAATTTTTTGGAAAATTGTTTTGGTGATAATATTCAAATTAAAGGGATCTAAAAGTTTAGCAACTACATCCTCTAATGATGTATGCTTAACATATTACATTTGTAGATATATATATATATATTATCTTTAAAAAGGTTAATAGAAAATGATGAGAAAGAAAATTTGTGCTTGTTCCAACTATTATTTCTGAAGTGCCTGTATGTTACTTTTTAAAACTAGCAACTCCATCCTCTAATGATGTATGCTTAACATATTATATTTGTAGACATATTTCTATACATTTTTATCTCTAAAAAGGTTTGTGAAAATGATGAGAGAGAAAAATTGTTTAGGATAAATTATGTTACTTTAAAAGCTTGTGGATAAAAATGTTATAAAAGAGATGACAAAGAAAAATATAGAAAATTAAGATAAAAGAATATAAAACTAAGTTAATTTAAAAATTGTTAAAATAGTTAGAAATAACTACAATACATTAAAAATATGTTTAGAATTTTTTTAAAAAATAAAATACTTCTAAATTTTATTAAGTACAATACATTAAGTATGTGGTATTGTTATATAATTATTGTATTATTATTTAATTAGTTTGATTTTCGTGGATTTTTTTACGACTTTTGTGCATTTCAGGTAGATGGATCGGTAATGGATATACACCGCGGACCGACGGTCGATAGAGTTTATTCAAGATGTGCATTATTTTTTGACTGTGGCTAATGCTAACAAGTACAAGGGATTTATATGTTGTCCATGCAAAAGTGCAAAAACCATAAGGAGTATTCTACATCAAGAACTATTCATGCCCACTTATTTGAGTCGGGATTCATGCCTAACTATAATTGTTGGACATCACACGAAGAGGTTGGGGTTGTAATGGAAGAAGATGAAGAAGAAGACGACAATATTCCGGACTGGGGTCAATATGGTGGATTTGAAGAAAATACAACAGGCGAGGCAGATGAGGCTGTTGAAGATATCAACGGTGTGGATCTTGGTGAGATGTTGTGCGATGTTAGGGAGGACTAGAAGGTGAAAAGGAGATCCAGAAATTAGAGCGTATGTTAGTGGACCACAAAACATCCTTGTACCTAGGTTGCAAACAAGGGCACAAAAAGTTGGATACCACGCTGAAATTCTAGCAATGGAAGGCCAAAAATGGTGTGAGTGACAAGACATTTGGCGAGTTGTTAAAACTCATAAAGAACATTCTTCCGGAGAGAAACAAATTGCCCGAATCAATGTAAGAGCTAAGAAGGTAGTTTGCCCTCTAGACATTGGTACTATGCTCACGGTGGATCGCTCAATCCTGGCGATGGCTCCCTAATATTAGGCGATGCGATTCGAGAAGCCGCTAGCCGATTGAAGGACGCAGTGCTCGTAGGCCACGAATCGATGCTCCATATCCAAATGGCCGAATTGCGGAGCCATCAAAGCCAAGCAGAAGTACCACCCATCATGGTGAGCCCCACAGGCAAGCGCAGCAGCTACACATCTACATGCCAAGTACTTGAACAGCTCGTTGAAGCAGAAGACGTACCCTCATGCCCCGTTGATGAGATCATGCGGCGGACACCTTGTGAGCTACATATTCCCTTCAAGAAGTTGTCAATCAAGTTATGCTCATAGTTTTATGATATATGACTTGTACATTATGAAAGCGGGTGCATAGGTTGATTACTAATTAATAACCTCTCTTCTCGTTAAGGTGGCATCGGGCATGGTCATACCTATTGAACGAGACATGACATATCACTGCATGCCCATTCCACCTAGGTATTCTAAGGTCAAAATTGAACAGGTGGAATGAGGCTTTGAAGATCTCAAACTGGATATCCCCGAAGGAGACGAAGAAATGACACTAGGAGACACAACACACTAAATCATACTATGGTGTAAGCCATTCATCGTGTTTCTCGGGAAAGAAGCTGCTTCCGTTCCTCCCTCTCCTCCACGAGGACGTGGAGGACCGTCTCCTCCATGTGGACTATATCCTCTGCCTCCTCCGTCACCTCCACGAGCACTGACTCCTAAATGGTCACCAACTCCGCAACCTCCTCTGCCTCCTCCATCGCCTCCGCGAGCACCGACTCCTAAACGGTCATCGACTCCCCAGCCTCCTCCGTTGCCTCCGCGAGCACCGACTCCTAAACTGCCTCCTACGAGCACAACTTGAGTCACGTCGTCAAGGTCAATGAGACAAACAAAGAAGTCAAGACTTGATGAGCCAAGCCTCCTCGCTCTAAAGAAAAGGGCGTACGACTACATTCCCGAGGAGAATGCGGCAATCATAGCTGCGCAAGTGAAGACACATTTCAAGCTTCGGAGTCCTGAAAAGGCGATTCCAATCGACCCGAAGGCTAAGGCCTTCTTTAAGAAGATATCCGCGCCACCGGCTAAACCAGCTTTGTCGTCCGACTACGACAGAACAATGCAGAAGGCTTTTCAGAAGGAAAAAGGAAAGGCGAAAGATGTCCCGCAGCTCGGGAAGCAACCACAAAAATCCCTTGAGCCCTTGCTACCACCTGGTGAAGATGAGTTACGAAAATTTATGGCAGATGCGGGACTAACAAGGGCGCAACTGTTTGGAGACACAGAAATCAAGAAGGCGACACAAGAGGATTTGAAATACAAGTTTAGACTCGGTGAACCTCTTGTCAAGCTTTCTCAGGTCAAAACTCAATCTACACAGATATACCTATTCTACAAGTGGTACATGGAAATTTCAAGCAAAGTTAGAGAGATGCTCGGCGTGCGGATCAGAAACACAGATTTCCTCGAAGGAGATGACATCATGTGGATCCGCTTCGAGGATGTGTTCGACCTGTACCAGCAAGATGCCCTCGAAATCTCTATTCTCAGCTGCTGCATTTTGTTAGTATCGTTTAGTTAAATTTATTTCATTGCTTAGCTCCTTGTATGTAGCTAATAAAAATTCCTTTTATCTGTTGTAGAATGTCGATAGCGGGGATGGTTCAGTATAGGATTCATGGACTCTCGCAAAATTAACACAGACATGATAGATAATTATGAGAAGGAAACAAAGGATAATGTCGTCCATATGCTGACGCAGCAGCATTACAAGACTTGGATATTATTGACGTATAACACAACGTGAGTTTTTACTGCCTTCCATACCAAATTCCATCGTACATATACCAGTTTCATATATATCTTCTCACTCAATTTGCAGATTCCACTTGGTGCTTTTCCTTTTTGACCTTCGTCGTGCAAAATCTATGTCTATGATTCAATGGATAAACTAGAGTCTACCTTTGCAAATATTTTTGAAATGATAGACAGGTAATGTCATCTTAGTTGCTATTGCTAATATGCGATTCTCGAATAATTACTCACTAGCTTGGAACTGTACGTAGGTCATAGGCACGGTTTCGTGCATTGGTCTACGGGACTTGGAAAAAACTCGTTGTGAGGACAAAATTTTGAGTGAATACATGTTCCAAAATTATATTTAATTATTAATTTGTTCTAAAATAGAAATATATATTAAATATCTCGTCGTTTCTCCTTTAGTGTGTAAAACAGAAGCAAGAGACGAACTTGTGCGACTACTATGTCTGCGACTATATTCATCGCCTAGTTCACAAAGTCACATGTCCCAAGGATTTGGATGTACGTATAACAATCATTCATATATTATGTCTCGATTTCTTATTGATTTCATATACTTATTTCTCATTTTTTCAAATGACAGATTATTTGCATGAAGGACAAACTCCCCCACGATGGTTTTATAAAGGCTCCTCAAGAAAAACTGATGGGATTTATTAATGAGCAGATTATTGATCCCGCGGAAGACTTTCACTACGATGGACGTCCTATTGACGATCGATTTTGTAATATACGATATAGAAAATTATAAATTAAGTAGGAATATTGTAAAGTATATATTTATATTTGTGTGTACATATTTTGGTAAAATATGCATATATTTACTTAAGTGCATATATATATGTAAAATATGTATTTATACACACATATATATATATATACTAACAACTGTGCCCGTGCGTTGCAATGGGTGAAGTTGGGGCGTGGCGCGGGAGCTCCGAGCGACGGGAGGGAGAGGCATAGGCGCGACGCGGGACGCGGCGCGGATGGTAACGGGAGGGAGGGGCACGGGGAGGGAGGGGCGCGGGAGGTCTTCTTTTCATCCAAGCCCTTCCTTTCTTTTCGCATTGGGATCTGCGGGTTAATTTTATAAACACTCAAGAAGTTTTCGTAAAATAGCCGGCGAACAAAATTTTGGGTGAAAACACTACTTGCTTTATAGATAGTTATAGACTAGCGAGAATGCCGTGCGTTGCAACGGGACGACGACACAGTGAGGGAAGCAGGTGGAGAGCGAAGGTTCACGCAGCGGCGCGGGAGCTCCGAGCGGCGACGGGAGTGAGGGGCGCAGGCGTGGCGCGGGGCGCGCGCAGATGGGGATGGAAGAGAAGGACGCAAGATGTCTTTTTTCATCCAAGCCCTCCATTTCTTTTCAAATTGGGCTGTGGGTTAATTTTATAAAGTGTCCAAAATCCCAAATCTTTACACTATTTTATAGGAAGTAAACAGGGCTAAATGTCTATTTGATACTATTTTTTAATCAAGGTCCAGGGTACATAAAGTTGAACTATATACACATATATAACTATATAGTGTTTCTATCCAAAATTTTCGTCCGTCCGGTTATTTTGCGAAAGCCCCTTGAGTGTTTATAAAATTAACCCGTAATCCCAATGCTGAAAAGAAAGGGAGGGCTTGGATGAAAAAGACCTCCTACGTACATCTCTTCCGTCCCTATCCGCGCCGTGCCTACGCCCTCTCCCGTCGTCGCTCGGAGCTCCCGCGTCGCCTGGACCTTCGCCCTTCGCTTGCTTTCCTCCTGCGTCGTCGTTCCGTTGCAACGCATGGGCATTTTGCTAGTATGGGACTAAAATATAAAATCGCCAAAAGCTACGGGATGTCATCTTCCTCCCGTCCTCACACGGAAGGTGACGCGCTCGGTCATGCCTTCGGCCGCCGGCGATAGGAGGACGTCGGGGAGGCATATTGCCTCACAAGTGCTTCTCTCCCTTGTTCGACGACGGCGCGCTAGCTCACGCATGTATCATGTGCTCGGCCGCCGCTCGGGGCAATGCACGATGAGGCGGGAGACGCGTGAGTCGGGCTCGCTGTTGGAGGTGAGGAAAGCGAGGCAATAATGAAGCGAGAGGTTATACGGATCGGAAATTTTATAGATTTGGACGAAAAAATGATTTAATGATCAAAAAATTATAGATTTTTAAGTAGTTAAGATAAGCTCTATCTTACGTATAATTGGTTTTTTTAGATTTTTAAGTAGTTAAGATAAGCTCTATCGTACGTATAATTGGTTTTTTTAAAAATAGTTGGGCGGACGGGTTAATTTCGGGAAAACTCAAGAGGTTTTCGTAAAATAGCTGGCAAAACAAAATTTGGGTGAAAACACTCCTTGCTTTATAAATAGTTATAGATATGCATATTGCATATATATGTATAAATATATATATTACATATATATATATATTATGCATACATATGTATTTCTATAACTATCTATAAAGCAAGTAGTGTTTCTATCCAAAATTTTCGTCCGCCTGACTATTTTGCAAAAAACCCCTTGAGTGTTTATAAAATTAATCTGTAGTCCTAATGGTGAAAAGAAAGGGAGGGCTTGGATGAAAAAAGACCTCCTGCACCCCTCCCGCCCGTCTCCATTTACGCCGCGCCCCGCGCCGCGCCTACGCCCCTCCCTTTCATCGCTGCTCGAAGCTCCCGCGCTGCGCCTGTGTCCTTTCCTCCCGTCTCCATCTGCGCCGCGCCCCGACTTTACCCGTTGCAACGTATGGACACAGTTGCTAGTATACATATATATGCATAATATATAAACAAGTAGCAAGCAGCATGAGCAAATTAAAAAAAGGATCTTTAGTTCTGGTTGGTAACACCAACCGATATTAAATATGGTTGTGCTAATCACGTGGCGTTGCCATCTTTAGTCCTGTCTATTTCAACCGGGACTAAAGATTAACGTCTTTAGTTAGTCCCGATTTTATAGTCTCGGTTTGCAATCCAAAATTAAAAAAGCTGGGTTGTAAACCGAAACTATACGGGGTTTTTCTAACAGTGCAGCAAAAGCGGTATGCAACGAGGGGCGCGCGTATCGTACCGTTCCAAATTAACAATCCTGATCTCTACTTATGAAACTGTTATTATAGTGGCGATTTGGAAATCACCTTAAAATTAAATTCTTCCACACACACACATCATCTTTTGTAGTAGCGTTGAGTGCATATACCGCTGCAACCAAGGGAATTGCATGCACCTTATGCACCTGTCGACATGGCTGCTGCCGATGACGGTAAACATTGACTTTCCCGTAGTGTCGTATGTCGATCGCGTGGTTGTTTTGGCAAGTAGTACTTACTTTCTGGTGTGCGGCGTCGGCCCGATGAATTGAACGCAAAAAAGAGATATAATGTCACCAAGGAATATATGCTCAGAAAATAAGGTTGAGATGTATGCCAATTTTGGGAGAGCTATAGCTTTTGAAATCTAGCTACACTCAATATATATTCTTTCTACTTTTCAAGGGAAAAAGCAGTCACAGAAATTAAGTGGCGTGAATAATGCATTTCGAAGACCTTCCTTGATGTTTAGAACAATATGTTTTTTAGCGGAAAGGAAGCATATATACAGTATGACACCCTCATTAATGTTTTTTTCTTCTTCTGAATTTAACAATTCAATTTTATTACAACTTCAAAAAGTTATAAAGCCAGTTATAACAAAATTAAAATATCTCAAAAGGCTATATCATATGTCTAAACTATAACTTATTTTATTAGATGCGAATTAAAAATCGCACGTCTCACACAATATTTTATGTACACAGCACTTTTAATTTAGACGCGGATTGAAATACATATATCATTTTTGCACAAAATAACGGATCGATGCTATTAATGCCACTCCAAAAACATGTTGTTTCTTGGACGGTGTCGATTCTCTTGACGGTCGTAACGGTCCCTATCACTCACCAGGTCACTGTTTAACATCGGATGCATGGTTAAGTTGTAGTGTAGAGTCGATTCAGGCGTTTGCTCCACTGGCAAGCGAGATAATGGTAGCCGTAAATCGATCGTGCGGCTGATTCCTTTGTGCCGATCGACGCCATCGGACGAGCTGAATTTTTGATCGATCATCGCGAAAAGAGAGAAAAAGATGGATCAGTTAGCGTGGAATATCACCAAAGAATATATATGCACTTGTGCTTTTGCTTTTGAAGAAATTCATTGAAGACGCCTATGTCGATCATGTTGGAGACTTTACTTCGTTTCGATCCGATTCGATCCTTTTCTTCATTCGATCAAAGCTTCCACGCGTATTTTTCCTGTATAAAAAAAACAGTTTTGACGCGTACGACGTGTTGGCCGACGTGCTGGCCGTGGCCGGTGGTATTATTGCACGTATATCTTGATAGATGCGTTTTTGTACGTCTACCTACCGACCTAGCTAGCAAAGCAGCAGCTATATATATATAGAGAGAAAGAGGAGAGGCTCTTGCAATATTAATCCATCATCATATCTCACAACCTCACACACAACTCAAACTTAGAAGAGATCGATATCGAGTCATCGAGAGCTAGCTAGCAACTAGCTAGACAAACAAAGCAAAACCTAGCTACTCCAAGGCAAAATGGTAAGTAATTTTTGTATATGTAGTTAAATTTGGTGATTACTGGATGTAGAGGCTCGATCAGTTATAATATTGTCTTAAGATTAATGGTTATGATGTATATATATGCAGGACGTGATGGAGAAGTCTCGGCGAGCTCACTTCTTGTTCGACCAAACGCCCGAGAATGACCCCAGCCTGAACCACCAGCACAACGGCGACGACCGCGCGGACGGCGGCAGCGGCGGCGTCTGCGTGCCGTGCTGCGGCGGCCTTGTCGGAAAGACACACAAGTCGTCGGCGGCGCCTAAGGACGCCTCCGACCCTGCAGGCTCCAAGCGCCCAAACTGATCGATCTAACTCTAACTAGTATTTGTAACTAGCTAGTGAGATCGACGAGTTCGATCTCACCTTGATCATGTCGAGCATGCATGTGTGTGTGTTAGATCGACATGATCACTCTAGTTGATATATCGATGTTGAATAAGGATCGGAGGAAGACATGCATATGCAAGCACGCCATCTCCAACTAATGGTACATACTACAGTGTGAACTGTATGTTACGATAAATTAATATACCAGTTGAAAACCAACCATTGGTATCGAATTTCTAAACCGTCATTCAGCGGACGACGTTAATAACTTCGGTCATCAGAACTAATACCTATATCAGAGATGTAGGTGTCGATTCTAAGCTAAAAAATGCCACATGGTTGTCTGATAAGTGTTGGTTCAATAACTGCCACCTATAAGTAGCATGTAGGTGTCGGTTGTTTAATGACCTAAATACATGGCAAGGACTATAAGGACTATATGTACTGGTTTTTAATAAAAATTAGCACCTATATGTTAGCATGAAAAAAATAAAAATGACAAGACGGACCAATTTTAGATACAAATCACTCAATAACACTCAATAACAGAAATTTCAATCAATTCACATCCATTCATCAACATATAATCACATTTATTCACACTTACACAAATTCATTCACATTTATAGTCACATCCAAATTTACATCAATTTCACATCCACATCCACGTCCACATCCATATATATATATATACTCAGAACTATATTCTTAAGTGTGTTTGAACTATTTATTCTTTATTGGACAACTAGAAAACTATATATTTGTAATAACACGAGGCGAGGCGTTGTGGTAGTTCAGATGCGAAGTAGAAAGCATCCGCCGCCACCTTTGCCGCAAGAATTGACGCGAATGCTTTCACTTTCCACCAGAACTTTAACCGTTTGAATAGTGCAAACTTTAACACGTTTAAAATAGTGCAAATGATGGGTGGAGATGACAATGTCCAACGAAGGCCATCTGTTCATCATCGAGCATAAATAAATTAAAATATACCCTAAATTTCTAACATTTCCATCACATCAGAAGTGCATTACCAATTTAATAGTTTCAAAAATATTATTGTAGATGAAGTATAAATAACATTTAATAGTTATGAATTTTGATAATTTAAATTATTAAAAAGACAACTAATAATCAAAATCGAATACAACCTCATATATATTTATCAGTTTCGAATTTAGTAGATTTTCATATTAATTTCAGAATTAGTAGATTAGCACAGAGCTTTTGAAATGTTCCTGCTGCACGCTCAAAATATTCTTTCTACTTTTCAAGTGAAAAAGTAGGTAGACACAAAAAGTGGTGTGAATAATGCATTTTGAAAACCTTTCTTGATGTTTAGAACAATATGTTTTTTTAGCGGGGACGGGAGGAAGCTAGCGCGGAGGAATTAGCCCAAATTTGGTCTTGCCTATATATGACACCCTAATCAATGTTTTATTTCTGAATTTAACAATTTAACTAATTTGTTACACAATCAAAAAATTATAAATCAATACTACTTACAAAATTCTAAAATATCAAAAAAAGCTAGCGTGTGTAAACTATATATGTAACTCTAGCTTTAGATGCGGATTGAAAACCACAAGACTCGTTTGGCAATAATTGAAAAGAGGTATGGGAATTAGCTGTGAGAGTTGATGGAGGAAATTGATCTGAAATGGTGACTTTTAATTCTAATCCCTTGTTTGATTGCTAGAGAGAAATAAAAGAGGATCTTTTGGAGGAAATTCATATTCTCTGTTTGGTGTGTGGGTTTTAAGTTTAGAAATTATATCATAAGTCACGATTGATGGTGAAGATGTATTTATCTTTCATTTAAAACATAATTCTTCACTGCTAGGGAAACTCTTTATAGTCCTGGTTTGCAACCCATTTTAGTCTCGGGTTACAAACCGAGACAACAAAAATGGGATTAAAAATGCTATCTTTAGTTAGGTGAAATAACTGGGACTAAAGATGAATCTTTAGTCTCGATTAGTAACACCAACCAGGATTAAAAATATAGGTGTCACGTGGCCGGCGTCGCTTCCGATTGATGTTACCATCAGTGACTAAAGTTTTTTTATTTTTTATTGTTTTTTGCTGCTTGCATATTGATATCCCAAAATCGAGTTGCTCCCGACATCCCCAAATCCCACATCAAATTGACATCACAAATCAAATGAACAGTATGAACATATTATGTTTTACATCACAAATTCACGGATCGAAAGTACATATCACATATCAACTTCATACTCGAATGAACATCACAAAATTCTCAAAAAAAAAATGAACATCACAACGCTTGCCTCTCACCGGATCCGGCAGACGGAACGCCGATTCGACGGAGGAAGGGGCTCTACCGACGCCCGCCGCTCGTGGGGAGGACGAGGACAGACGGAGGAAGAGGAGGAGGAAAGGGAGGAGGCCCCGCCGCCACCTCCGAGCCGTCGGGCCGCTGCCATCTCCTCCCCTCCTACCGCTGTCGCCGAAGCAAGAGAGAGAGCTGAGAGAGGGAGAGAGAGAAGGAGAAGAGAGAAGTCGAAATAAGTGTGCCGCGTCTAAGTGCGAGTGGATTATATACACGCGCGTCCATCTTTAGTTCCAATTGCTAAAAATGATCTTTAGTTTCGGTTGGTAACACCAACAGAGACTAAAAATAATTTTTTGTCCCGATTGATAACAAATTCTGATAAGAAATAAACCGAAACTAAAAGTGATCTTTTGTCCCGATTGTCCCGATTGATAACACCAACGAGACTAAAGATCATAAAGTCCCGTTGTACTTTTTTACCGGGACTTAAAAAAAATTTTAGTGTTGAAACCAGAACTATTGTGAATTTTAGCAAAAGATTCAAAGACCATTTCTTCTTTTTTTTTAGCACTACTAAAGACCACTTCTTCAACACCTCCTTCCAAGATGAATTGGTGGGAGTTTGGATTAATTAATTCCCTGGTCCCTTCAAAATTTTCACGTCCTCCAATCAAACTGAGATTAAAATGGTAAGATGTTCTAAACTCACATACCCTCTCTCAAACACCCCCCAATCAAGCAAACCACGTCCGTCGTAAAAATTTCATTCACACAGCACCTTTATTTTAGACATTTTAGACGTGAATTGTGATTTAGACTTTTGTGCAAAATAGAGGCCGCTATTAATGCCACTCAAAAAACGTGATCGTTTTTAAAAACGCTATCGCTATTTCAACTTGCCAAGTCACACTGTCGCCGCCGCCATATTCCAGCCTGGCCGCCATTTTGCACCGTTACGTCGTCATGGTCCCTGTCACCGCTATTATGCCCGCAAAACCGACCGCTACCACCATTATTTTTTGAAGAAGCTTTTACACCGCTATCTTTTATATACTAAAAATCCAAAAATTCCAAAAATTTATTATATATTTATTAATATTCTCAAGTTATCACATGAACATCCTATAAACGATGTGACATTTTAATAAATTAAAAAATTCTAAAAATTCTGAAAGCGTCCGATCTTTTGATTTTCAAATTAGTGGGTCCATTATTTATGCTATTAGATGTTGATAACATGAAACTAATTAAATAAATCTATAAAAAACAAACTTTCCTCCTACCTCTCCAGCCGTAGGTACGTTTTTCTCCCTCCACCCTCTTCCTAATCTTCTAATTTTTTAACTAATCTGTTTAATAAAAAACAACTAATAAAATAAAATTTAAGATTCATATCACCTATATTTTACTATATAAAAACTAAAATCAGATCCTTTCCTTTAAAGGCAACCAAACAGCGGCCGTTCAATTAAAAACAGTAATTTTATTTATAATTAATTAAGTAAATCAACATCTATATTAATCGTATTTTGCTATATAAAAGTTAGAATACATCATTTGAACATGCAAGCAAAAACTAAACAGCCACAAAATATTAAAATATTAAAATAAATTGATGTCATGTTAAAACATTCTAAGTAATACATCAATATATGTAATAAAAGTTCATCGAAGGTTCTTTAAGTCACCACGTGTCATATTTTAAAACTAGAAAGAAATCTTAGAAACTTAAATAAAAATAAAACATCCAAGCATCGGTATTTTTTTATTATTTTCAAGCTGTAATGTCTAAAAATATTAGGAAAAAACTCTTGAGAAATCTGAAAAAAAATCCAATCATCGAATTTCACTTAAATTATTTAGGAAAAATAGAAAAATAAAGTTACCTTCACCGCTCATATGCACACAACACTACCCACCCCATCCCTCTTGGGCTAAAGCTCTACGCTCTTCATTAGTCATAAGCTAAGCTACACATGCGATGTCTAATCTAATGTTTGCTCTATTATAAACAAACAAAAAAATACAAGATGCATATGCCTATATTTTATTACACAAGAAATATGAAATTTGAGAACAATGGATCCATGCACTTTTGTAGGTCATTTAAATAGTAACGAAATACTATAAAAAATTATCAACATAAATTAGGTCATTATACATTAGTCTACAAACCATGCATAGCTAAATTCAATCAATAGTATCAAAAAAATTATAAATCCATGTATAAAACAATATTTTTATGGACAACATCCTGACCCTTTTACATATCATCCAAATAATAAAATAACTATGAAATAATTCATCAACATAGGATACACCATCATATATTATTTTGTAAACATGAAAAGTAAATTAAATATACTGTGTCTAAGAAAAAATATATCAAATAAAAAATCAGTGGGACATATACCATTGGCATGTTACATGTCATCCAAATTGCCATAAAAGAATTAAGAAATAATTGAACAATACAAGTCACGCCAGCATACATTATTTTGCAAACATGAATAACTAAATTAAGAAAAAAGATTAAATCAAATATAAACAGTCCAAGTCACTGCATAAAAAATCCGGTGGCTCTAGTTGAAGAAAATGATCCAATTACATCATGTTTTTTTAAATTAATATGGTTAAATAATCTGAGTAAGCTAAGTGTTCTAAACTATATTATGTTACCATCTAATAGATTTTTTAGATACCATCTAATAGATTTTAGATGGTGTTGAATGCACTTTTGGTATATCACACATAGATATTCAATCATGTATTCATAATAAATCACATTTCAAAAAAAATAATGTGTGGACAGTTCTATTTAGCCCTTCGATTGAATTCCCTAGGGTTGAAAATGGACGAAAATTTTTCCGCCCGATCCGTCCGTTTTTCTACATTTGACCCGACCGTTTCCGTATTTTCAGAAAAATATAGAAACGGAACGAAAGTAGAAATGAAATTTTTCTGTCCGTTTTTGCGGAGTTCCGTATTTAATCAGAATATTTCCAGATTATATCCGGATTTAACCCGAATTTTAGGCCCATCAATATTTATGTCTCGAAGGTCTAGCCGTCTAGGCCCATCTAAACAAAACCTACCCTATCCTCCATTCGTCGGGATCCTTTTGATTTGAAGTGAATGATTGTATGTCATCACAAACCGTTCATATTAATTATCTTATAATTCCGACTGGTTGGTAGAATTATCTTAATTATCTCGTTAATTATGAAAAGAACAAACAAGACATGGTTAGAAGATATGTAAATTCTGACTTAAGTTCTGGGTTTTGACCGTTTCCGTGCACCCGTATATCTCGATTCCATTTCCGAACCCGTATTTTCCGAACCGGATCCGTTTTCGCTAAATAATATAGAAACAGTAGAAACGTGGTTTTTCCATCCGTTTTCGCCCGTTTTCATCCCTAGTATTCACGTAAGACTATATGGTGTAGGATCGAAACGGAGTAAACAAACCTACCAGAGGAGGGTGAATGGTAGGGAAAAACCAAAACCAAAAATATTTTACGAAATTAAAAGATTACATCTCACCAATGAAACCAATCTAGAAAAAAACAAACGTAGCGTTGAAGTCGCCGTCGGTCACATTGCCCTATACCGGCCGGCCGACGCCCCTTCGTCCGGTCAAACCGCCGCCACAACTCCGGTTGGATGCCGCTGCAACCCGTCGGTCGACCGCTCGCACGCCTACGATCGACCGTCGGGACCTAAAAAACACCGATAGATGAACTCTCAAAAAAGTAAATCAAACTATTTTAACTTTATTGCATCTAAGAGTGTTTACAAAGTGCAACAACAGCACTCCTCACCAAAATCTCGAACTAAACTCGAAACCCTAACTTTCTCTCAACTTTCTTTCTTGCAAAAGTCGATATCTAGGAGGCACACCCTCCCTCTCTATTTATACATGAAGTAAACCATGAATTCTACACGAATTAGGACTCCTAATCAGCATATGGAACCCTCTCTTGCATGCTACAAACTCATCTCTTTCCTTATCTCAATCAATCTTCCCGAATTTGGAGTCCTTTCCAAATTCGACTACTCTTCCCATACACACACAATTCCTCTCGTATGCCATATGGATTCTCCATCTTTCACGTGCATTATCCTCTAGCCTTTTAGGTTTCCGCGTGATCTCTTGATCTCTGAAAGTTCACTTCTCCCAAGTCGACTCTGATCCATCACCGGCAACACTATCCCGAGGCCTCAAGCGATACCTACACATATACGACAAAGAAACCATATTCCGAGCACAAGTTTGCCCAAACTTGACTCACATTAGCATAACAACAGTAACCATATGCATAGGAACCATCTAGAAGTCAAATCCACAGAGAAACAATCCGAAACCGAAAAGATAAATCGAATCCGAAATTGAGTCGAAGTCGGCTGGTCAGACCGTGCGCATACCTCCGGTCTGACCGGTCAAGTCTGACCGATCTGACCGATCGCATCGTCGGTCTGACCGTCAGGTCAGAAACATGCACAACTTCACAAATCCAAACATCATCACCATAATCCAATATTTCATATATTAAGTATCGCAAATCACCACCAATGTTTCATCACACAAAATACAAATCAAACATATTTGATTCTACATATGGAGCCTTCACTACTACAGAAACCGGCAAAGGTGCCGGTTGGGAAACCCACTTAGGTGTCGGTTTTCCCAACTGGCACCTATTGGTCGGCACCTATAAAAAATTAATAGGTGCCGGTCTAAGAACCGATACCTTTAAGATTCAACAAATCAAAAATATTCTGGTTCGTCGGCTTTCATCGGTTTGAGTCGAGTTTCACAGATCCAATCTGTAGGATCGAACTCCCAAACTACGCCAACCAGAGGGGGGTGAATGATTGGTACACCCAAAAACCAAATTTTAGCGGAAACAAAACTTAACCTCTGATTTCGATGTTGCGCGGTCTGACTAAGAGTATAGTGCCAGTCTGACCGCCTGATCACCTCCGGTCTGACCGCGCGTGCAGCTCCGGTCTGACTGCCCGTGTAGCCGATCTTCAAAACTTAGCCGATTCGCCTAATGTGGCCGATCGCCGTGCAGCCGATGAGCGTCGATCTGACCGCAATGATCCCCGCGGTCTGACCGGTTGGAGGTCGTCGGTCTAACCGTCGATTAGACCACCACACCTGATAAAAACACAACACAAAGATTACTCAAAGTAGATTGAACTTTATTGAATCTCTCTTATGTTTACAAAGCGCAACCAGAGCACTCCTCACAAAATTTCGACTAAAACTCAAAACCCTAAACTTTTCTTAACTCAATTTTCTCTAAAACTCGATACAGAGAGGCCACGCCTCCCCTCACTATTTATACACAAGATGTGCAGCTAAAAGCCACGAATCCAACTCATATAGAAAGTCCTAAACCCCTAGGAAACATTCCCATACAAGTACAAACTTGACATAAATTAATCATCGTAATCTCGGTCTTTCCAATCTTAAAAACATCATATTCCATACGCACACAATATCTCCATCGTATGCCATATGAAAACTTCACCAATCACGTACATCAATCTCTACCCTTCAGCATCCCGCATGATCTCCATCTTGGACATCACCTTATCTCCAAGTTGACTCCAACTCGATCACCAGCGACACTTTCCCGAGGCGTAAAGATTACCTACACATAATTAAACAAATAAACCATATCCGAGCACAAGCTATCTCTAACTTGTCTCATTGTCAACATAAACAACCATACATGTGCATAGAAACACGAATCTTCCATAAACAAACAAGGAAACAACCCGAGACCGAAACCAAAACCAAATCGGCCTGCAGTCGGACTATGTTGACCGGTCGACCAGGTGAAACCCACCCGGCCTGACCGCACAAGGTCCTCCGGTCGACCGACAAGACAAGCCGGTCGACGGACAATGTAAACAAGCAGTATTGTTCACATCCGAAAACCAAATCCATTTTGCCAATAATCTCCAAATAACGAACCGATAATCTCGTATACCAATTGTTCATCACATAAAAGAATCAAAAACACTTTGATTTTACACAATCCACATCCACATCCACGATCCAATCCATATCCACGATTCAATCCACATCCAGATCCAATCCACAAGAACATAAATTTCACATATTCATTCACAAGAAACACAAATTCATCCACATATATATCAATCACAAAAAAGAGGGAGAGAGGGGCGAGAGAGAGGGAGGGAGACTGACACCACAGATCTAATGGAGAGAGGCGCAAGAGAGAGAGGAAGGCCGCGCCGCCTCCCGGCTCTCGCAGAGCCGCAGCAGCCTCCCACATGGCCGCGCCGCCTCCCGGCTCCCGTACGGCCGGCGCCACATGTAACACCCTGAGGTGTTTTCCCCTTTTAAAAATCCAAAAGAAAATCGTAAAAGAAAATCGTCGGAATTAACTGAAGGGAATTAATAATTTTAAAATCCAAACAATAAATGGAAATGGCATGGTAGGATTTTTCCTAAATTCTACATGTCAAAATACGCTAACAGGATTTTTAGTGGAATTTTCAAAGCATCAGAAATAATTTTTAACTAATTAAAACCAAAATCGGAATTAATAAATCCTGGGAAAATCAATTTCTCTCTCCTCCGTCCTTTCCCGCTCTTTTTCCTTTGTGGGCCGCCGGCTGGAGTCGACGGTCCATCCTCTCCGCGCGCGCCCAATCGGCCCAGTAGGCCAGGCATTTCCGGCCAAGCCCGCGCGTCCTCCTCTCTCTCGCGGCCGATCAAGGCTACGGCCCGCCAAAACCTCGCGCCCGTAGTTAAGTCCAGTTCGTCTCCCCCTTCTTGCCGGGACACTGGCAGGTGGGGTCCACCTGTCAGCCCCGTCCCCAACCTCTGGCTGCCCCGTCGCCATTGACGCCGCCTCTGCCCCGCGCGGATCTCGGCCGCCCGTCCTCCCGCGTGCCCTAAAGGCACCGCCTTAACTTCCCGTCTCTCCCGCCGCCTTCAATCGCCCCGGCCGCCGCTCCCGCGCCCCCTTAATGGTCGGATTTAATCACCGGCCATTATTTCCCCCAAATCACGCCGGCGAGGAATTGCGCCCTTATCCGGTCACCACCAACCCTCCCATCCCCTATTTAAGCACCCCTCGCCCTCCCCGAGCTCCCCACACCTCCACTCAAGCCTCCCTCTCTCTCCGTCGTTCCCGCACCGTGCGCCCCGTTTCGGACTTCGTCGCCGAGGTTCGGCCGTGTGTTCCCGCCGCTCCGAGACACTCCGAGCCGCCGACTCCTCCTCCTCGTCGCCGGTGCCCCCGCTACTTCGGCCACCCTTCCCGAGTGGTTCCGTCGCATCCCTCACCGTCCGCGCCGTCGTCCCCTTCGACTCCGGCCGCACCGTGGTGAGCACTCGTCTCTATTCCCTCTCGGCCGAGTGCGCGTCGCCGTCCCCGAGTGCGCACGCTCCGCCCACGCAAGAGCCGCAATATTCCACCACCCGCGCGTCGCCCGAGTGGCGCCGGTCGGTCTCCGCCACCGTGCGCCATCGCCGTCCGATCACGCCGCCGAACCCCTTCCGGCCGTCCGATCTGCCTCGGGACCGGGCCCGTCCCGTCCCGCTCAGCGTGACACACCACGTGGCCGCCGAGTCGTTGCCCCGTGTGCGCCACGTGGTGCGCCGCTCTCCCTCTCGGCCGTGGACTCGGTCCACCATGGACCGTGCTCCCGCGGCCGATGACACCATCGCCGACGTCGGCCCTAGCGCGACGCAATTCCGGATTTATTACGTAATAAATTATTAAGGATTTTCCCGCTTTAGTAAAAACACGATAATCTTCTAAAAATAATATCTTTTCAACCCGACCTCCGTTTTAGCCCATTCAAATTTCATTAAATTCATAAAAATGCCAAGAATCCATTAGAAATGGTTTTGTTTCCTGTTTTAGTAGCTTTTTAGCCTGTTTTGTTGAAGTGCTTGTTTGCCGTGTAGATCCCGTAGTCCTCCGTCCCGATTTACTTCGAAGTCGTCGCAAAGTCCCCCAAACCGAAGAGCAAGGCAAGTCATGCTATATCATTGATCATATTGCTCCCATTTTGCTAAAACACCTGTTTTACTCTATGAAATTGCATGTATTTTATGTTGTCATTTCATGGGAAATAATACACCTTATGCTTAGTGTATGCCTTAGGTTTGACACCCTAAACCCTTTGATAAAACTTGGAAAAATAATGTGATTAGATTTCGGGACTAGGTTATGCTTAGCTGGCTTAGTTTCACTAGCTCACTAAATGGGTCATTTTCTCGGTTAATATATATCTCCGGAATTATGTTTGGAGGATTAATGATTAAAGATTCAGTGAACCGGACTAATAACTAAAATATGACAAATGGTGGGTGTGGGCGCTATGGTTTTGGCTAGCGGCGCCCATAGCGATTAAGGACCGGTTCACGGGACCCCTCGGGAGAATGACCGTGCAAACCACAAGCCGAAATGGGTAAGGTAGGTCCCGTAGTGTAGCCTCTCCTAACCGACGAACCCATCGGCAAGGGTGAGCGGGATGGAGTTTCGCCGGCCCCGTATAAGGGTTGCTTGGGCCGATTCACCGAGGCACTCGGGGCGCCCACTCCTGTGGTCCGGAGTGGGGGCGAAACCTTGGTGGGGTTCGCTTGGTTAGAGGGGGTTATACGAAAGGTCCTATCATAGTTCCCTTTCCGGGGTACGGCGGTGGTATTCCGGCGCACGAAAAACCGTGTTGTGGGGCTGTGTCTTGTGGGTACAGTTGTACACCTCTGATCAGAGTAAATCTATTCGAATAGCCGTGCCTGCGGTGATGGGGCGATCAACCGAGCTCTCCGTGATTAGTCTCACACTTTTACACCCTAAGTTTTGGAACATGACTAGTATAGGTGTATGGTTTGGGCCCGTCACAACGTGGGGATAACGTTGGACGGTGTTGGAGTAAAAATGCTTTACTTACTCAATTTGCTGTTGTTTTGGCTTTGTTCAAATTCGTATTGTTTGGAAAAACTCCTGCCGTTTGCGCAAAAGCAAACCTTAGCCGGACCTTTGTCTCCCGCATTCATTCTTCTCCCTTCCGGCGTGACTTGTTGAGTACGTGGAAGTACTCATCCTTGCTTCTTCACCGGAACTCGAGCCGAGGTTGAAGACGAAGATGAAGTGGAGTAGGCTTTGTCCTGCACTCATGAAGCTGCCTATGGAATGGTCGAAGCCGCGTGGCCAGCGTCAAGCTTAGGCTTAGGCCCTTTTTCTTTTTCCGCTGCTCTTTTGTAATCTTTTTGTATTGTTTCTAAGACGTGGAACTGTAATATCAACAATTGTCGTATGTGTACCCTGGCTGGTCCTGGACAGGGATTTTAATACACATATAGCTTTGGAAATTCGGGTCTTAATTTCTGGGCGTGACAAGTTGGTATCAGAGCCAATTCCCATGCTGTAGGAAAAGCCAAACGGAAAAACCCTAGGAGCCCTCTGAATCTTTTCATATGCATAAGCCCTGGCTTTTGAAAATGGTTTCGGGAAAATGGGACTTGTTTCCTCGGGATTGGGGAAAAATTTTAAGTTTCTCTCGGAGCATTTTGAAAACCTGGTCAAGTCTAAGTGATGGGATTTTAGAGTTAAAATTTGGAAAATCATTTGATCTCTTATTCAGCCGCCAAGTTGGGATTTTCTAAGGGGTCAATGTCCTAAGTCGAGATAGGAGGGAATGGTCGCCAATTTTATATTATAACTAAGCATCTATTTTTCAGCATCATTTAGGGGATGTCCTTAGAAGTTTTACTTAGCCTCATAAAAATGTTTCTCAAAAACCCTCTTTTTCTCGTTTACTTTACTTGAGTCCTTTATCGTTTGTCTAACTTGGGTTTGAGCATGCATTAATCCCCTACCTTGTCTTCTCTAGATGGCGGGCCGTCCAGTCACCCACAACGGTCAGGGTCTGAAAGGGTTCGTCGCGGAGCTGGCAAGAATGGCCTTGGCAGTGGGCTATCCGGATGCGCCTGAGTACACGGTCGTCTCACCGTTTGGCAGTGAGTTGCCTCACCAAGTCCGCTTGGAGGTGCACGGGTTCGTAGGCACCAATATCCCGAACATGGTGGTCACGGCGTCAGGAGGAACAGATGAGCATGCCTGCCAAGAGGCGGCTTATCTAACGCTGGCTCGGATGTGGGAGATGCATGACTACCATCTCTGCCACTCTGCCTACCGGTACCATCCTCGGCGGGGAACTTTATTAGCAATCAACACCTTCCAGTCTGCGGAGGAGGAGAACGACACCACCTTCTCCCACATGAGGACGGTGATTGAAGGGCTGGATAAGATGCATGCAGAGCTTCACATGGCGGCAAAGGCCCTGAATGACCAGAAGATCTTAAAGATCAAGAGTTTGAAGGATGAGGTGGATCGACTCAAGAGAGAGATCGCCAGTCTGAAGGGGCTTCCACCTCCCAACATCCTTCGCATAGGGATCACGCTACGGAAGAACACCAAGGCTCCGGTACGGATGCAACTGGCGCCCAGGGTTCCACCTCCTGCACCACCGCCTTCGCCAGCCCCAGTACCAGATCCTGCTCTTGCTCTGGTGCCTGCCCCAAGTGGAGGAGGAGGATGGATCTCGGTGTCCGGTAGCAACCGGGCGATGCGGCGGCGGCTCAAGAGTCCTAGACGGAAAGGCAAGTTAGCCAGCTCTCGAAGCCGCTCAAAGGAAAAGGAAGACGGGAACTCCCTTGGAAGTGGTTTTGACTTCTCCGACCGTGGAAGCCGTTTTGACCCATAGAACGTCGCCACCCTTAGTTTACCATTTTTCTAGTTTTTCTGTTTGCCTAGTTGCTGTGTGTTAGGTGTGTTGTGCGTGGGTAGTGGACAACCTATATCAAGTGTGGATATGGGTTGGCCAATTAAGGATGTTGGGTGTGTTTTAAGTGTTTGAAGTCAAGAACAGATCAAAACAAGTAATAAAGACCAACTTCTCTGTTCAATCTATTTTACTCCTTCTCCCCGCCTTGTTTGTTCCGCTCCTTCAGATGGTGAACACCAGGAATGGTAGCAACAGCAATGAGTCAGCTGAGAACAACACCCGTGCTAATACCAATAACCCACCTCCTCCCCCGAGAACATCACTTTGGCACAAGTTCGCCAACTGCACCCGATGATGGCTGCAATGATGCAAAAATGCAACAGCAGATCGCAGATGTAGTTGCAAATGATGCAACAGTTTCAACAGCAGAACCAGCATCAGCACGACCATTTCGCACCACCCCCTCCCCCACAAAACACACTATCAGAATTTCTTCGAGTCCGACCCCCAACTTTCTCCAGCACCACCAACCCCATGGAGGCTAATGACTGGATCATTGCCATAGAAAAGAAGTTGGACCTTCTCCAGTGCACAGACCAAGAAAGGGTGTCTTTCGCCGCTCACCAACTCCAAGGTCCCGCCTCAGCCTGGTGGGACAATTTCTTGGTCACCCGTCGGGCGGACGCACCCGCAGTTACTTGGGCAGAGTTTTGCCACCAATTCCGGAAGGCTCACATCCCCGGAGGGATAGTAGCCCAGAAAAAGAGGGAGTTCAGATCCTTGGAGCAAGGCACTCGAACCGTCACCGAATATCTGCACGAATTTAATCGCTTAGCGCGATATGCTCCAGAGGACGTACGTACAGACGCCGAGCGTCAAGAGAAGTTCTTGGTCGGGCTGGACGATGAGTTGACGGACAAACTCATCTCCGGTGAGTATGCCGACTTCGAGAAGTTGGTCGACAAAGCCATCCGTCAAGAAGACCCACGCAATAAAATGCTCGAAAACGGAAAGCTACCCGGTTTAGGCCACATCCCCAAGGGAATTCCCAGTGGCCGCGCTTCACTCCGGGTGGTCAGAATGGGCCTACCACTATGATCGTTCGTCAGCATCGCCCGTACCATCCCGGAAATTTCCAACCCAGCGGAAGCCGTCCGGACAAGGAGCGGAATCCGGCCCCACGTCCGCCAACAGGCGCAACCGCCACCGGCCAAGCCAATGCCACCAAAGAAGGACTCGGGATTCAAACCGGGTAACTGTTTCAATCTGTGGAGAACCGGACATTTCGCAGACAAATGTCCAAGACCAAAACGCGCACCCAGTTCATCCAAGCAAGAGTGAATCATGCTTCGCGGAGGAGGCACGGGACGCACCGGATGTCATACTAGGTATGTTCCGGTGAACTCCTTTAATGCATCGATCCGTTTGATTCGGGTGCAACCCATTCTTTCATATCAAAAGCATTCGTGGGGAAACATGGGTTGTCGGTGTTAAAACTTAAGATACCCATGTGGGTCCAAACACCGGAACCGTTTGAACACCGTCCACTTTTGCCCTTCGGTGGCAATAAAAATCCAGGATTCCCTTTCTAGCCAATCTTATCCTTCTAGAATCAAAAGGCTGGATGTCATCCTTGGGATGGATCGTTAACCCGTCATAAAGGTCGATCGATTGCGCAAGCCGCACGATCTCTTTAACCAATGACGAGGGGAAGAAAGTAATTTATCGCTCCCTAAACCAAAGGTAGTAGCAAGTCTGAATCGGATCTCGGCTAAGGAGAAGCCCGAAGAGAAAGGAAAGGATCGGCGAAGTTAGAAGATATTCCCGTGGTTTGTGAGTACCCTAAGTCTTCCAAGACCTAACCACAATGCCACCGAAAGAGAGATAGAGTTTCGGATTGACCTAGTCCCCGCACGCTCCGATCCACAAGAGACCTTATAGAATGGGAGCCAATGAGTTGGCGAGGTCAAGAAGCAAGTAGATGAACAGATTCTGAAAGGTTATATCCGCCCGAGCACATCGCCCAGGGTGCGCCGTCATTTTTGTGGAGAAAAAGATAAGGCCAAAAGGATGTGCGTCGACTATCGCGCACTCAACGAGGTCACTATTAAGAATAAATACCCTCTCCCTAGGATTGACGACATGTTCAATCAATTAAAGGGAGCAAAGGTGTTCTCCAAGATAGACCTGCGGTCAGGCTATCATCGCCTAAGAATCCGAGAAGAAGATATTCCCAAGATCGCCTTCGTCACTCGGACGGTCGTATGAGTGCACAGTCATGTCCTTCGACTTACAAATGCCCCAGCCTTTTTCATGAATTTGATGAACAAAGTGTTCATGGAATTCCTAGACAAGTTTGTCGTGGTGTTCATCGACGACATCTTGATCTATTCACAGTCGGAAGAGGAACATGAGCACCATCTCCGGTTCGTACTTGAAATGTTAAGAGATCACCAACTCTATGCTAAGTTTAGCAAATGTGCTTTCTGGTTGAAGGAAGTGCAATTCCTCGGCCATATCGTGAATGCCCAAGGCGTCGCAGTGGACCCTTCCAATGTAGAAGCTGTGACCAAATGGACTCCACCTAAAACCGTCACCCGTGTCGAAGTTTTCTAGGACTTGCGGGTTATTATCGTCGGTTCATCGAAAACTTCTCCGAATTGCCAAGCCTTTGACACGCTTGTTAAAGAAGGATGAAAAGTTTATATGGACTGCCGAGCGCAACCAGAGTTTTGAAACACTCAAGAGAAAACTGGTGTCATCACCCGTGTTGATCTTACCAGATCAAACCAAGGATTTCCAAGTCTATTGCGATGCATCTCACCAGGGTTAGGGCGTGTGTTGATGCAAGATGGAAAGGTGGTCGCGTATGCTTCCCGCCGCTTGAGACCTCATGAGTCTAATTACCCAACACATGACTTGGAGCTAGCGGCCGTCCATGCTCGAAAATATGGCGACATTACCTCGTCGTAATCGCTGAAATATATACGGATCATAAGAGCCTGAAATACATCTTCACCCAACCGGATTTGAACCTCCGTCGGCGACGATGGTTGGAGTTGATCAAGGATTATGATCTCGGTATACACTACCATCCCGCAAAGCTAACGTGGTAGCCGATGCTCGAGCCGAAAGAGTTATTGCAACTCTATTCACATAGAAGGAAGATGTGAATAGCTACTACAAGATTTAGAGCACCTCAACCTGAAAATTGTTGAACTCGTATTTGTGGCCGCTCTTGAGGCCCAACCCACACTCTTAGATCAAATTCGCATAGCTCAAGCCTCAGATCCGAACATAGTTGAGCTTAAGAAGAATATGAGAGTGGGAAAAGCTCGTGACTTCACGGAAGACGAGCATGGAACCATATGGATGGGCAACAGGATATGTGTGCCGAAGATAAGGAATTGAAAAAGTTAATCCTTACAAGCACATCGTAGTCGTACTCTATCCATCCGGAAGTACCAAAATGTACCAGATCTTAAAGAGAAGTTCGGTGGGTTAGCATGAGAAGAGAAACAGCAGAGTTCGTGGCACTATGCGACGTATGTCAGCGAGTAAAGGTAGAACACCAAAGGCCTGCTGGATTATTACAGCCACTCCAAATCCCAGAATGGAAGTGGGAGGAAATCGGGATGGATTTCATCACCGGTTTACCCCGGACATCATCAGGACACGATTCCATCTGGGTCATAATCGACCGCCTCACTAAAGTGGCTCATTTCATCCCATTGCTTACCACCTATACGGGTAGAAGGTTAGCAGAGTTATACCTTGCAAGGATTGTGTGTCTTCATGGTGTACCTAAGAAGATAGTATCTGATCGTGGTAGCCAGTTCACCTCCAAGTTTTGGCAAAAATTACAAGAGGAACTCGGCACCCGGTTGAATTTTAGCACGGCTTATCACCCTCAAACCGATGGTCAGACGGAACGTGTGAACCAGGTTTTGGAAGATATGCTGAGAGCTTGTGCTCTGGATTTTGGAGGAGCTTGGGATAAGAGCCTACCCTATGCAGAGTTCTCTTATAACAACAGTTATTAGGCTAGTTTACAAATGGCACCTTTCGAAGCACTTTATGGACGAAAGTGTCGAACCCCGCTTTTCTGGGATCAGACCGGCGAACGTCAGTTGTTCGGGACCGAAGTGTTAAGTGATGTTGAAGAGAAAGTCAAAATCATAAGAGAAAGGCTGAAAGTCGTACAGTCACGCCAGAAGAGTTATGCAGACAACCGTCGCAGAGAGCTAGTTTTTAAAGTTGGAGACTATGTATATCTTCGTATCACCCCACTTCGGGAGTGCACCGATTCCAAACCAAAGGCAAGTTGGCACCACGCTATGTGGGACCATATCGGATTCATGAGCGACGAGGTGAAGTGGCATACCAACTCGAACGCCACCCACCACGATGTTTTCCACGTCTCCCAACTCAAGATGTGTCGAGAGTTCCTGAAGAACAAGCTAGTCCGGACTGCATTGAAATCCGGAAGATCGACCTATGTAGAGAAACCAACACGGATACTCGAAACCAGTGAACGAAGGACCCGGAACAAGGTCATCAGGTTCTGCCGAGTTCAATGGACTCATCACTCCGAAGAAGAAGCAACCTGAGAAAGGGAAGATGAGCTAAAGGCCGCTCATCCCAATCTGTTTGCCGTACCTTCGAATCTCGGGGTCGAGATTTCGTTTAAGGGGTAGGTTTGTAACACCCCGAGGTGTTTTCCCTTTTAAAAATCCAAAAGAAAATCGTAAAAGAAAATCGTCGGAATTAACTGGAGGGAATTAATAATTTTAAAATCCAAACGATAAATGGAAATGGCATGGTAGGATTTTTCCTAAATTCTACATGTCAAAATACGCTAACAGATTTTTAGTGGAATTTTCGAGCACCGAAATAATTTTTAACCAATTAAAACCAAAATCGAATTAATAAATACCGGAAAATCAATTTCTCTCTCCTCCGTCCTTTCCCGCTCTTTTTTTGGCCGTGGCCGCCGCCCGAGTCGACGGCCCATCCTCTCCCGCGTGCCCAGCCAATCGGCCCACCGACCGGCCGTTTCCCCAACCGACGTGCGTCCTCCTCTCTCGCGGCCGATCAAGGCTACGGCCCGCCAAAACCCTCACGCCCGCAGTTAAGTCCAGTTCGTCTCCCCCTTCTTGCCGGGACACTGGCAGGTGGGGTCCACCTGTCAGCCCCGTCCCCTACCTCCGCCGCCCGCCGCCATTGACGCCGCCTCTCGCCCGCGCGGATCTCGGCCGCCCGTCCCTCCCGCGTGCCCTAAAAGCACCGCCTTAACTTCTCGTCTCTCCCGCCACCTTCAATCGCCCCGGCCGCCGCTCCCGCGCCCCCTTAATAGTCGGATTTAATCACCGGCCATTATTTCCCCCAAATCACGTCGGCGAGGAATTGCGCCCTTATCCGATCGCCGCCGACCTCCCCATCCCCTATTTAAGCACCCCCTCGCCCTCCCCGAGCTCCCCACACCTCCACTCAAGCCTCTCTCTCTCTCCGTCGTTCCCGCGCCGTGCGCCCCTGTTTCGGACTTCGTCGCCGAGGTTCGGCCGTGTGTTCCCGCTGCTCCGAGACACTCCGAGCTCCGCCGACTCCTCCCTCCTCGTCGCCGGTGCCCCCGCTACTTCGGCCACCCCTTCCCGAGTGGTTCCGTCGCCTCCCTCACTGTCCACGCCGTCGTCCCCTTTGACTCCGGTCGCACCGCGGTGAGCACTCGTCCCTATTCCCTCTCGGCCGAGTGCGCGCCACCATTCCCGAGTGCGCACGCTCCGCCCACGCAAGAGCCGCGGTATCCCACCACCCGCGCCGCCGCCCGAGTGGCGCCGGTCGGTCTCCGGCCACCGTGCGCCATCGCCGTCCGATCGCGCCGCCCGAACCCCTTCCCGGCCGTCCGATCTGCCTCGGTAGATCGGGACCGTCCGTCCCCGCTGGCCCGCGTGACACACCGCGTGGCCGCCGAGTCGGCGCCCCGTGTGCGCCACGTGATGCGCCACTCTCCCTCTAGGCCGTGGACTCGGTCCACCATGGACCGTGCTCCCGCGGCCGATGACGCCATCGCGCGACGCGCCCTAGCGCCGACACAATTCCGGGATTTATTGCGCAATAAATTATTAAGGATTTTCTGCTTTAGTAAAAACACGATAATCTTCTAAAAATCATATCTTTTCAACTCGACTTCCGTTTTATCCTATTCAAATTTCATTAAATTCATAAAAATGCCAAGAATCCATTAAAAATGGTTTTGTTTCCTGTTTTAGTAGCTTTTAGCCTGTTTTGTTGAAGTGCTTGTTTGCCGTGTAGATCCCGTAGTCCCTCCGTCCCGGTTACTTCAAGTCGTCGCGAAGTCCCCCAAACCGAAGAGCAAGGCAAGTCATGCTATATCATTGATCATATTGCTCCTATTTTGCTAAAACACCGTTTTACTCTATGAAATTGTATGTATTTTATGTTGTCATTTCATGGGAAATAATACACCTTATGCTTAGTGTATGCCTTAGGTTTGACACCCCAAACCCTTTGATAAAACTTGAGAAAATAATGTGATTAGATTTCGGGACTAGGTTATGCTTAGCCGGCTTAGTTTCACTAGCTCACTAAATGGGTCATTTTCTCACTTAATATATATCTCCCGGACTTATGTTTGGAGGATTAATGATTAAAGATTTAGGTGAACCGGACTAATAACTAAAATATGACAAATGGTGGGTGTGGGCGCTATGGTTTTGGCTAGCGGCGCCCATAGCGATTAAGGACCGGTTCACGGGACCCCTCGGGAGAATGACCGTGCAAACCACAAGCCGAAATGGGTAAGGTAGGTCCCGTAGTGTAGCCTCTCCTAGCTGACGAACCCATCGGCAAGGGTGAGCGGGATGGAGTTTCAGTCGGCCCCGGTATAAGGGTTGCTGGGCTGCCGGATTCACCGAGGCACTCAGGGGGGCGGCCCACTCACAGGGTCCGGGAGTGGGGGTGAAACCTTGGTAGGGTTCGCTTGGTTAGAGGGGGGTTATACGAAAGGTCCTATCACAGTTCCCTTTCTGGGGTACCGCGGTGGTATTCTGGCGCACGAAAAACCGTGTTGTGGAGCTGTGTCTTGTGGGTACAGTTGTACACCTCTGATCAGAGTAAATCTATTCGAATAGCCGGGCCCGCGGTGATGGGGCGATCAACCGAGCTCTCCGTGATTAGTCTCACACTTTTACACCCTAAGTTTTGGAACATGACTAGTATAGGTGGATGGTTTGGGCCCGTCACAACGTGGGGATAACGTTGGACGGTGTTGGAGTAAAAATGCTTTACTTACTCAACTTACTGTTGTTTTGGCTTTGTTCAAATTCGTATTGTTTGGAAAAACTCATGCCGTTTGCGCAAAAGCAAACCTTAGCCAGACCTTTGTCTCCCCTGCATTCATTCTTCTCCCTTCCGGCGTGACTTGTTGAGTACGTGAAAGTACTCATCCTTGCTTCTTCACCGAACTCCGAGCCGAGGTTGAAGACGAAGATGAAGTGGAGTAGGCTTTGTCCCGCACTGGAAGCCGCCGTGGAATGGTCGAAGCCGCGTGGCCGGCGTCAAAGCTTAGGCTTAGGCCCTTTTTCTTTTTCCGCTGCTCTTTTGTAATCTTTTTGTATTGTTTCTAAGACGTGGAACTGTAATATCAACAATTGTCGTATGTGTACCCTGGCTGGTCCTGGACAGGGATTTTAATACACATATAGCTTTGGAATTTCGGGTCTGAATTTCTGGGCGTGACACCACATCCTGGCTCCCACACGGCCACGTCGTCTCTCGGCTCCCGCACGGCCACAGGCTCCCGCACGGCCGCTCCGCCTCGGCCGACGCCGCCTCCCGCACGGTCGGCGCCTCTACGCGGCCAGCGCCGCCTCCTGGCCGTCCCCCGTGGCCTCGGCCGCCTCCGGCCGCCCCGCGGCCTCCCGCCGCCGCCCCTTCTTAGATGGATGAGATGGAGAGTGAGAGAGATAAGAATGAGAGGGGATAAGAGAAAGAGATAAGGATGGATGGTGGAGAAGAGTCGGATATTAAAGAGGAGGTCCGGTCGGTTCGATTTTGTTAGGTGTCGGTTTTTTAAAAGACCAACACCTATAATATATTATAGGTGTCAGTTTTTTTAAAAAACTGACACTTAAAGTATAGGTGCCGTTTTGTTTTTAAAGCCGCTACCTATTGTTTTAATAGGTGTCGATTTTTGTTGAACCGTCACCTATTAGGTGGCACCTATGCATGTTATTTAGTAGTGCTTGCACACTTAAAAAAACGTCCATAGATAGGTTGTTTTTCATATTATGCAATCATATTAAACTCTACAAACCCATGTATTTAGTATAGTCTCATGATACACACAATCCATCTATTAATAAATTAATAGGGAAAAGCTATATCGGTCTTACATGCTTGTACTTATACAAAAAGATAGCTCATTTCTTTTTTAAAAAAATTTGACATAAAAGGTGTAACGTTCCATCACTATTTAACACATCACAGATTATTTAACATATCACAAATTTTAGAGTTGAAATAAGACTTGCATAAAACAAAACGGAAAATAGGAAAAATGTCAATATGAACTGTATTAATTGAACTAATTGGAAAAAATCTTATAACTTCTTTTGCTTCATACTTTGCACTTAAATTGAAACAACTATTTCCATAACCATTGCAACATTTTTTAATTAAGTACTGATTTTTTTTCTCTATCCTATGTCACGGTGTTATGAATTTCTCCACATATTATTGAAAATATAAGCAAAATACTAAGGTTACAATATATAGTCTGTTTATAAGTTATATTTCTCACTAATAAATTTAATTTTTAAGAGCCAAGTTGATTAGATTTTTATTTTAAAAATACAATAGATCACACGTACCATAGGAAAACGAGACCTAGGATGCGTTTATATCTCCTCTGCCTTATTCATATGCAAACAATAATTAATTTGCATCAATATAAACCAAATAAAAGGAAGGCAAGCTAGATGGTACAAATAAAATACATTTGTTCACAATCATAGTCTTTTAAGATTTGATAGAAAAAATTTAGCCCCTAAACATTTAATTTTGAAAAACACCTATCTTTTAATTTTTGATAGATACTTTTTTAAAACAAACTAAGTCTGTCGTATTTTAAATGATAAAAAGATTAATTATAGATAATTGTTTAAAGGATGATTAAATATTATATGGTATAAAACTAACAATAGGTTAAAATTTATCTACGCAACATATCCTAAGATATCTGCCGTGTGAATACGCGGTAGTTTATATAATGTTGCATATCGCATGGTTAAGGGTCCGATCGAAAGTGATTTTCAAATCATTATTTTTCTTGTTTTTCGTTAGCACGCTTTTCAAACTGTTAAATGATACGTTTCGTATAAAAATTTTTATATAAAAGTTGCTTAAAAAACTCTAACAAATTTATTTATTAATTTTTTATAAATTAATACTTAATTAATTATATGCTAATCATGTTTCTCGTTTTGCGTGTGACTAATCATCCTATACAAACTTTACTTGCGACTCCACTTGCAAGCGGGACAATGGTAGCCGTAATACTTAATTAATTATATGCTAATCATGTTTCTCATTTTGTGTGTGACTAATCATCCCATACAAACTTTACTTGCGGCTCCACTTGCAAGCGGGACAATGGTAGCCGTAAATCGATCGTGCGGTTGTATTCCTTTTGAGCCGATCGACGCCATCGGACGCGCCGAATTCTGATCATCGCGAAAAGAGAGAAAATTGATGGATCAGTTAGCGTGGAATATTACCAAAGAATATATGCACACTTGCGCTTTACTTGAATACATATTGTGCGATGACAACTTTGCTGTCCAGCCTGCTGCTTTTGAAGAAATCATCAAAAAGCATATATGTGTCGATCATGTTGGACTTTGCTTTGTTTCGATCCCTCCTTTCATTTGATCAAGCTTCCACGCGTATTTTTTCTTTAAAAAAAGTTTTTCACGCATACAACATACTGGATTAATTCACGAACCCACTTATAAACAAACACTACTGCATAAAAGATTTTTCCGAACAATAGCCTCCGTAGAGGTCGCATGCGGACCAAACTGGTCACACATGCAAAAATTAACAATAATTTTTGTATATGACTCTTTAAAAGATTTGCATGCACATGCAAAAATTAACAATAATTTTTGTATATGACTCTTTAAAAGATTTGCATGCAAAATCAATTCGTAGGTGGGCCTCTTAACAGGCCCACATGCGATTTTCGTATGAGAGCCTCTTAAATGGATCCGTGCCTCCTTCCCCACCCACACGGATCCGGCTGCAACTCCGTCCCTCACACGCGCAGATCCGGTGGTGCCGGTGATGGGAGGGGCGGATCTAGCGCCGCCTCCCCATCCCAAACGTATCCGGTCACCGCTCCGCCCCCCATGCGCATGGATCCATCGACTGCGACGCGAGGGCATATTTAGTGGGAGCGACGGTAGTGGCTGCGGCGAGCTCATGCGACGGCGAGCTTGGACGGCTGGCGGGTGTTGGATCCGCCAGCAGTGGCGAAGGAGTACGGGCGAAGGGGCTAGGGTTTTGGGTTTCGATTTTTGGTATTTTATACTTTTTTGTGATTTTTTATTTTCGTAGGCGGACATAAGCACTCACACGCGAAAAACGGATTTTCGCGTGCAGATGTGCAACCCGCAGAAAAAAATCGCTATTTTCACAGATCTCTCGGGCGGATGGACGACCCAACCACATGAAAAATAGGTTTTGACCATATGCAAAAATATTTTTTTTCAGTAGTAAAAATTAGTGGGTAACCCACGTACTGACTCACGGATTACATATTAATTTGGTCTAATTTGGTCTATAAGTGGATTCACAGTTCGACCCACTTGAGTTGCGGCAAACCGAACCATAACACGAAAACCTATGGGGTTATCCACTTATTTAACCTTTAACCTTTTAAGTGGGTTCGTGTGTTGATCACTTACATTATTCTTGATAGATGCGTCTTTGTCTACTTAGGTACAGACCTAGCACAGCAGCAGCTATATATAGAGGAGAGTCTTGCAGTATCACATCATCACACGATCACACACAGTACTCAAACTCAGATAGAAGAGATTGAGTCATCGAGAGCGAGCAACTAGCTAGACAAACAAGCAAACCTAGCCACGATCGAAGCAAAATGGTAACTAAATATCGTTTAATTGTTCGTATTACTTGGTGCTCGTGCATATATATTCATATATATGGATGATCGATACTGCTGGCCGGATACATCTGAATTACTGGATGTAGAGGCTGGATTAATTAATTAATGGTTATGATGTATATGCAGGACGTGACGGAGAAGTCTCGGCGAGCTCACTTCTTGTTCGACGTCCAAACGCCCGAGCAGAACCGCCCCCGGAACGACCAGCACAACAGCGACGACGGCACGGACGGCGGCGGCAGCGGCGGCGTCCGTGTGTCGTGCTGCGGCGGCATCGCCGTCGCAAAGCCACCCAAGTCGTCGTGGACGGCGAAGGACGTTGCCGGCGGTCCTGGAGGCCCCAACCGCCCAACCTGATCGAGCTCTCACACCTTGATCACCGAGCAACCATGTGTTGATCAACATGATCACTCTAGCTTGTTAGTTCATATTTTATCGATGTTGAATAAGGGATCATATCGGAGGAAGACATGCATATGCAACATGCCCGTCTCCAATTACTGTTGGAGACTACAGAGTGAGCTGTATATATTATGAGAATGTACTTTACGAAATACTATGAACATATTATGGTAAATTACATGACCGGCCTCTCGAATGGACAACCAGCTGTAGCTGTTAATTCGGAAGTAGGAGTATAAATATATCTCCGTAGGAGTATAATGGAAAATCTCTCGATTCTGTTTCTGTTGTCTCTACTCAACAAAGCTGAGTGGAAGCCGGGAAATTTCCTGAAATTTCGTGCACAGTTCTTCCTCTTCTGTAGCAATCCACTTTATTCCTTTTGTACCTGCAATGTTAAGACATATCTAGCTCCACAAACCACATATATCCTGAGAGTAAGTTCCCGTCCCAAAGAGAATGCGGTTCTTACATTTAATTTTTTTATAAAAACAATTATATAGTACTACTTGTTCCTCCAATAGAGAAGAGTCAATAGATGACATTAGAAGGGAATGTATGCAGACACCGTTCTAGATAGGGGTGGGCACTTTTAAAAAAAAACGAACCGCATCGAACCGAACAAAGTCTGCGGTTTCTCAGTTTAGATTTTAGTTCGTGGTGTTGCATAAACCGAATAATTCGGTTCGACTTCAGTTTTTAAAGTCAAAGAACCAAACAACTGAAAAAACCGCCGCCTCACCGCCTCCGCCTCGGCCCGTCGCCACGCCGCCTTCGCCCCGGCGTGCCACCGCAAGCCCGCGACGCCGCCGCCCGCGTGCCGTGCCCCGCCGCCTCGCCCCGGCCCGCCGTCACGCTACGCCGACTTCGCCCCCTTTACCCCATTCCCCTCCCCCGCGCGGCCACCGCCGCGCAGCCTCGCTAGTTTGGTTTTTCGTTAAAAACAAAAAACCGAATCAAAAACCAAACCTGAATTTTGTGGTTTTCGTATTTACGAGAACCGATCGGTTGTTACCTAATGCCAAACCAAACTTTGCGTAGAAAAGAAACCGAATCCGAAGTCTCGGTTTTAATCGAATGCCCACCCCTAGTTCTAGATGACGGAACATCTATTAGAGATGCAATTAATTATGGTGAAACAGAAAAGATCATACGTGATGGTGAAAACATAAGATTTCAAATTTTCTTTCTATCCTGCACAACACTCTCCCACCCTTATAACCACCGGTCATTTAATGAGTGACATATAAATCATTTTAGTTACGTACGCCCGACCCGCCGTCACGCTACGCCGCCTTTGCCCTCCCCCCCCCCGCCGCCGCGCCGCCTCGCTTGTTTGGTTTTTCGGTAAAACCAAAAACCGAACCGAAAAACCAAACCCGAATTTTACGGTTTTCAGTATTTACGAGAACCGATCGGTTACTACCTAATGCCAAACCAAACTTTGTGTAGGAAAAAAACCGAACCGAAGTCTCGGTTTTAATCGAATGCCAACCCCTAGTTCTAGATGACGGAACATCCATTAGAGATGCCATTAATTATGGTGAAACAGAAAAGATCATACGTGATGGTGAAAACATAAGATTTCAAAATTTCTTTCTATCCTGCACAACACTCTCCCACCCTTATAACCACCGGTCATTTAATGAGTGACATATAAATCATTTTAGTTACGTACGCCCCGGCCCACCGTCACGCTACGCCGCCTTTCCCCCCCCCACGGCCCGCCACCGCGCCGCCTCGCTTGTTTGGTTTTTTCAGTAAAAACCAAAAACCAAACCGAAAAACCAAACCCGAATTTTGTGATTTTTAGTATTTACGAGAACCGATCGGTTGTTACCTAATGCCAAACCAAACTTTGCATAGGAAAAAAATCGAACCGAAGTCTTGGTTTTAATCGAATGCCCACCCTAGTTCTAGATGACGGAACATCCATTAGAGATGCAATTAATTATGGTGAAACAGAAAAGATTATACGTGATGGTGAAAACATAAGATTTCAAATTTTCTTTCTATCCTGCACAACACTCTCCCACCCTTACAACCACCGGTCATTTAATGAGTGACATATAAATCATTTTAGTTACGTACGCCCCGGCCCGCCGTCGCGCTACGCCGCCTTTCCCCCTCCCTCCTCCCGCGGCCCGCACCGCGCCGCCTCGCTTGTTTGGTTTTTTTGGTAAAAACCAAAAACCGAACCAAAAAACCAAACCCGAATTTTGTGGTTTTCAGTATTTACGAGAACCGATCGGTTGTTACCTAATGCCAAACCAAACTTTGCGTAGGAAAAAAACCGAACCGAAGTCTCAGTTTTAATCGAATGCCCACCCCCTAGTTCTAGATGACGGAATATCTATTAGAGATGCAATTAATTATGGTGAAATAGAAAAGATCATACGTGATGGTGAAAACATAAGATTTCAAATTTTCTTTCTATCTTGCACAACACTCTCCCACCCTTATAACCACCAGTCATTTAATGAGTGACGTATAAATCATTTTAGTTACCTACTAATTTATCTTTTGAATGAGACCATCATATTCGTTTTGGGTCGAAAGAAGTAGTATAGATACTTATTCCTCTGAGCGTAGGGGCTACTATATACTATGAAATCTCATCCAAATTATGATACCAAACATGTATACCTATAATTTTTTCACGAACACACAAAAAAATTACACGTCAATATATTAGAAGAAGTAGGTTTTACAATTACAGAGACACCAAGGGAAAGGAGAAGAAGAAAAACAGTCGAAAATGGGGTCTAAAGTGGCCTCCCCGGACTTCGAAAGAAAAACAGAGAGACAGACAAAAAAACTAAAAAACTAGCTCCTTTCCTAGAAAAACCCCAAAAACGACGACGCCCGTGAGGGACCACAGACGACCCTCGGCAAAAGCGGACTCCAAGACCGCCGAAACCATAGCGAGAGAAGAGTCAAAAACTCTAGAGTTGCGCTCCCTTCAGATCTGCCAAGAGAGCAGAAGGACCAGGGAGTCAAAACTGGGGGCAGGGACTTAGGGAGACGGGACCTGGAGGACGGCCACCAGTCTTGAAGCGTACTACCCCGAGGAGGGGAGAGGGCCACCCAACTGAAGGTGAAAACAACCGAGCCGAGTTGTCGGGTGAACACATAGTCCGAAGGATGTGATTCACTGTCTCTAATTCCTGCGCACGAAAGGACAAGCCAAGTGGCTATCGATGCCACACTTCTAGAGGAGGTCAGCCGTCCAACGACGGTCCTGAAGTGCGAACTAGAGAAAGAACTTGCATTTGGCAGGGCCCCTCGCACGCCAGAGGAGAGAGACACAAGCAAGAGGAAGTTGACCAAGGAAGAGTGCCTGGTATGCTGAGCGCGCCGAGTAGCGTTGGTTCTGCGTCCAGCGCCAAGCCAGACGGTCCGAAGCGCCTGGCAAGAGCTGAACGTGGAGCATCGCATCCCAAATAAGAAGGAACTCGAAGATGACCAGGATAGTGATGGCGCCATGGATGTCAGACACCCAAGAGTTGTTGGCCAGATCAGAGGCAATTGTGCATGAGCCGTAGAGACATTGGGGCACAGTGAAAAGGAGGTCTGGAGCCAAGGCGGCCATCGAACGACCGCCAATCCACCTATCCGACCAGAAGAGCATGGACTCCCTGTCCCCCAGCACAGAAAAAGTGGACACCTCAAACAAGTCAATGGTAGGTTGCTCGACGGGGGCCTTCAGGCCCTCCCAGCAGGGGTGCCCCGAGCGCTGGGACCACAACCAACGGGCACGAAGTGCTAGCCCTTCCATTTTGAGATCCAGAACTCCCAAGCCTCCAAGGGCCTTGGGACGACAAACCTTCATCCAAGACACCCGACACTAGCCCCCATGGGCTGAGTCCGTGCCTATCCAAACAAAAGTGTGACACTTCTTGTTGATCGCCTTGATTACCTAAGCAGGTAAGCCGATTGCCAAAGACACATGGACAGGAATTGCCGAGATGACCGATTGAACCAGAATAGAACGACCGACAAGCGTGGTCAACCGACCCTTCCAAGGTGGAAGCCACTGAGAAATTCTATCCACAATGGGCTACAAGGCAGCCTTAGGCAACTTGCAGATGGATAGCAGAATGCCGAGGTAGGTACAAGAGAAATCAGAAATTGAGCAGGGGAAGCTGGCCTAAATCAGCTCAAGATCCTCCAGTGCACAGCGGATCGGGGTAACCGAGCATTTGGCGAAATTAGTGCAAAGGCCAGAAGCCGCACCAAAAACCATTAGGATGCCCTGGATGAACTGGAGATCCTAACGAACTGGAGAGAGAAATAACACCAGATCATCCACGTAGAGGGAGGCACGGTGCCGCAAGGCGCGATCATTGAGTGAAAGGAAACCCCCTGAATCCGAGGCCTTGCGGAGCATCGCATTAAGCACACCCATGACCAAAATGAACAGCAAAGGAGAGAGAGGATCTCCTTGCTGAAGGCCCCTCTGGTGGGGAAAACATGGACCCAACACCCCATTAATTAGCACTCTTGAGGACGAGGCGTTCAGAATGAGGGAAACCCAATCATGCCATCGTTGGCTAAACCCTAGGTGGCCAAGCACCTCCAGCAAGAACACCAGCTGACCGTATCAAAGGCATTCGCTATGTCCACCTTGAGAATGATGCGAGGGGTGCGCCTAGCATGCAGGGCCCTAGCCGCAAGCTAGACAAACCGAAAGTTATCATGCAGGGACCAACCCTTGACGAAGGCACTCTGGTTGGCCGCCACGAGCCCATCAAGGTGAGGGGAGAGACAAGAGGCTAGAATCTTAGACAAGAGGCTAATCGGCCGCAAGTCCTTGACGTCGATGGCATCATCCTTCTTAGGAAGGAGAGAAACAAGACCATCATTGAGGGAGGGGAAGCCCTAGCCATTAGCCAAAAAGAGGTGGTGGAGAGCCACCATGATCTCGGACTTGACCACCGGCCAACAGAACTTAAAAGAAGCGTCCTGTGAAACTATACGGACCCGGGGCCTTGTCCGAAGGCAAGGACTTGACCACCGCCCACACCTCCTCCTCAGTGAAGAGGGTGTCCAACCCGAGCTATGACGGACGAAGACCTAGCGAGTGCAGATCAAGGGCGAGATCCCGTGGCACACTCGTACCCAACACCACAGAGAAGTGGAAAGAGGCGAGCTCCTGAAGCTCGTCATGCAATACAACCAGCCGGTCCCCATCCGAAGGCGGGAGATGAAGTTCTTCCGCCGTTGGGCGTGAGCGTGCAAGTGGAAGAGCTTGGTGTTGGCGTCGCCTCCTTTCAGCCAGGTCAACCGCAAGCACTGGCGAGCAACGGTATGTTCGAGCAAGGCAAGCCCCAGGCATTTGAGCTTCAAATCATGTTGCAGCCAAGCCACAAGGAGGGAGAGGGTCTGACTCTCTTGCACGATGTCAAACCTAAGGATGAAGCTCCTTTGCTAGCTGGAGTTGGAGATGAATGCTACCGATGTGGCGGTCACTCCACTCTGCAGACGTTTAGCAGTATTGGCGAAGCACCATGCCAGCCTTTGAAGAGGGGGAAGGTCGGCAGGAGGTTGCCATGCATCTTGCACGACTTGAAGGGAGCCATCGAACTTGGGCCAGATCGCCTCGAACCTGAAGTGGTGCGCTCGCGGCGAGTCAACACAGGAGTGGAGGAAAAGGGCACAGTGGTCAGAGGCGGCGGAGGAGGCCGCTGGAGGAGACAAAATGGAAAAAGCTCCTCCCAATTCGTCGAGAAAAAACGTGGTCAAGCTTGACGAGCGTCGGAGAGTCACGCTCAATGCTCCAAGAAGTGTTTTCCTAAACAGGTTTTGCTAAACATGACCTAGAGTTTACCGTTTAAACGGTTTACACGAATTTAGACGGTGTTTAGACGGGCTAAACGATTTGCTACTAGCATGATTTTACATGTATAAATAGCATGATTTTACATGTATAAATAACAAAATTGAACTTCTAATCTTTGATCTTAGCTCATATCATACCAATTTGAACAATCCTTTATGTGTTCAAACTACAAACAACAAAAATTCCAAGATAGCAAGCATTGAAACATTCATAGAGACATAATTAAACATACACATAAAGCAATTCTGGTTCGTGGGCGGAGGTCGCGGGCGGCGGCGCAGCGGAGGTGTTGCAGCGGTGGTGGCGTGCGTTCTCTTTGAGTTGTGAGGACTTGTGAGCAGCGTGTTGTTTAGATTTTACCCGCTCGTCGGCTCTATTTTTTGGCTTTTCCCGCGCTATCCTAAGCAATATCTCCTAAACGGTGGATTAAACCGGTTCAAACCGCCTAAAAACTGCCTTGTTTAAGTTTTGTAAACCATTTTTTCCGTCCCGGACTGATTAGACGAGTCAACCGTTTAGGAAACTGAACGGGTGCAAAATAGGACAGGTAACCTCCGTTTACCGTTTAAAACCGTTTAGATGGTCGTTTAATTCCGTTTAGGATAACAATGGCTCCAAGTGTAGTGGCGATCGTGGAGCGGTAGCTCTTGAAGATCCAACTCGTCAATCAACCGATGGAAACGGCCCATTATCCAGCGATTGTGGTTCAGGTTGTTCTTATCTCGAGCATCGAGGATGAGGTTGAAATCACCAGCAACGGCCCAAGGGCCAGAGTGTGACGAGCGCACCAACCGGAGCTCGTACAGAAAATGTCACAGCCCGATTTTCGTTCGGGAAGAAAAATCATTTAATAAATTATTTTCTAGAAATTGAATAAAAAGAAAAACAAAGTAAATCAAGTCAAACTATTAAGGAAATTAAATTTTCCTTTAAAAAACCATGGCTGGAAATATTTTTAAAATATTCTCCATGCCCTAAAGTACTCTCTGAAATTTTTCGTGAAATTTTGGAGCTCCAGAAATAATTTTAATAAAACAAAGAACAATTAAATAATTATTTAAATAAATAAAATAAACTTTAAATGAGCTGGAGATATTTTTATTAAATACTTTGGGTGTTCATATATTTTCAGGATTTTTCTTGGAATTATTTGGGCATTGGAAGTATTTATAAGAATTAAAGGATGTTTGGACCAAAAAGTCTGTTTTACCTCCCTGCTACAGTGGCGTCTTCAACCTCCAGCCCGTGCTACAGTGCCAAACAGTGCCGAAAACTGTGGCTTTGTTTCCTCCACCAAATCCGGCCTAATCCTTTGCCCAAATCAAAAATTAGTTGCGGGAACGGATTCCTCTCATTCTCCTCTACCTTTCCCCCAAGAAATCCCCCTCAATCCCGTGCTAAATCGCGCGAATTTCGGCCCCGTTCTTATCCCGACGAACTCGGGATAAACCTAAAAATCCGGCGCCAAATCCTCCCTTCCCGCTGCGGGACTCTCCCTCCCAAGCCTATAAAAAGGACCCCCTTGATCTCCTCCTCGGTTTCCTCATTTTTCCCGAGTTTTTCCCGTACTCTAGCCACCTTCCTCGCGAGTTCCCATCTCTCTTCCCGTCGGCCGCAACTCCGGCAACCTTTTCCCTCCGTCTCGGCCATCGCCGGACAGCGCCGTTGCCTTTCCCGGCATCGCAGCAGTGAGGAGAAGCCCGGCCACCAGTTCCCTTGCGCCAAAAACCGTCGGAAGCGACACTCAACGGGGCGAGATCTCTTTGAAGGACAATATAAGTGATACCTCATGAGGATGAAAAGGGTAATGAAACAGTCGAAAGCAAAATCATAAAAGGGTTGTCAGAGCAATAAGTGGTAACTGCACCCTAATGGTGAGCATTGATTAATAGTGGTTTCTTTATTTCCAGACTCATTACCGTCTCCGGAAAACCACCTCGGTGTTTCCTAAAGGACAACAGAATTGCTTCATCACCCTTGCCTGGAGTAAATGGATGCAGAGGTCAAGTCATACAATACAGTCCGCAGAACATGTGATAAGAGAATAATTCCTTGTGAATCAATTCTACCTAAGGTATGAAAGTGAGCTTGTTTTGGTCAGAGAACATAAACTCTAGGCAACATCAAGGGTAGTTTTCAACAGACATACAGATTTTGGTATTGTGCGGAGAAAGCAACTGCAGAACTTATGGTCTATCAACCCAAAGGAGTCAATAAAAGATAAGAAAAGAAGTGGAATGCTATATCATGGGGATAACCTTTTGAGCTTGATTCGTTAAGTGATCAGTGTTTCTTTCAACAAAGGAATATCAACTACATGTTATGTTCAGGCAGATGGCACCAAAGTCAGGTCAGAAGCAGAACAGGCAGGTCAGCAATTACACTCAATGGAAAAGTCAATCAAAAGTCAGTATGTTCAAGAGTTGCATGAGAGTCATTCTTATGTATAACCTCCTGTCATCATTTGAGTGTCGAGTTCCAGGAGTCTCTAGAATGGAAGGGCATAGTCTTTGCTTCATTTCAATCGATCGATGGAGTATCCAATGTTCAGAGTAAAGGTTCTTGATAAATCATAGAAATGTTGGTCAACCTCAAAGATGGCAGTACAATTGATTCACGGTCAGGCGAAAGCTTAACCACTGGTTTGAAAAGGCGAGATTGAAGATGAGTTTAGTTATATCTAGTAACCGTTCGTTTGGAGGTTCGACCACGCGAAGCAGATTGAGTTGTAACCAAAAGAGTCAGTTGTGAGCCGTTATCGAGGCTATAACAATCACAAGTTAGCAGGTTCGAGTCTAAGGCACACCCAAGCTGTCGTGTCAATAGTGCAGTCTAAAGAAGCATCATTTGAGAACAGTCGCAATCCAGATGAGAGATCGATCGAGCAGCTTCTTCAAATACTTGATGTTGGATCGAGAGCAGTTCACAGGGAAAAAAAAGATTTCAAGGTCTATGTGTTCACGAAAGTCAGTTACAAGGTCTCGAAAAAGTACCATCAATTAATGATCGGCAGGAGTGAGTTCTCAGCTTGTCAAGTTTGTCAATATTAATTGTGCAGTTCGAGGAAAGTAAGCACTTGAGTTCATGAAATCCGGTCGGGGTCGAACGGAAGGATCAACCAGTTTAGTTTGGTTTATGAAGTCGCAGAACACCGGGGTTGAGTCCGTCAGCCGTTCGGTTGTGCAAGTGTGATCGGCCATCGTCGCACGGGTTTGGTCATCAATCGGTCGTGTGAGCCGAAGAAACCTTAGAGGTTAGCAAGCCAACCCAATCTCACCCTACCTTTTTCTTTCTAGCCCCGAATCTCGGGACGAGATTCCGTAAGGGGGTAGATTTGTCACAGCCCAATTTTCGTTCGGAAGAAAATTCATTTAATAAATTATTTTCTAGAAATTGAATAAAAAGAAAAACAAAGTAAATCAAGTGAAACTATTAAGGAAATTAAATTTTACTTTAAAAAACATGGCTGGAAATATTTTTAAAATATTCTCCATGCCCTAAAGTACTCTCTGAAATTTTTCGTGAAATTTTGGAGCTCCGTAAATAATTTTAATAAAACAAAGAACAATTAAATAATTATTTAAATAAATAAAATAAACTTTAAATGAGCTGGAGATATTTTTATTAAATACTTTGGGTGTTCATATATTTTCAGGATTTTTCTTGGAATTATTTGGGCATTGGAAGTATTTATAAGAATTAAAAAGTCTGTTTTACCTCCCGCTAGTGGCGTCTTCAACCTCCGGCCGTGCTACGGCCAAACAAGTGCAAACTGTGGCTTTGTTTCCTCCACCAAATCCAGCCTAATCCTTTGCCCAAATCAAAAATTAGTTGCGGGAACGGATTCCTCTCATTCTCCTCTACCTTTCCCCCAAGAAATCCCCTCAATCCCGTGCTAAATCGCGCGAATTTCGGCCCGTTCTTATCCCGACGAACTCGGGATAAACCTAAAAATCCGGCGCCAAATCCTCCCTTCCCGCTGCGGGACTCTCCCTCCCAAGCCTAAAAAAGGACCCCTTGATCTCCTCCTCGGTTTCCTCATTTTTCCCGAGTTTTTCCCGTACTCTAGCCACCTTCCTGCGAGTTCCCATCTCTCTTCCCGTCGGCCGCAACTCCGGCAACCTTTTCCTCCGTCTCGGCCATCGCCGGACAGCGCCGTTGCCTTTCCCGGCATCGCAGCGGTGAGGAGAAGCCCGGCCACCGGTTCCCTTGCGCCAAAACCGTCGGAAGCACCTCGTCACCGTGAACCCGAGCTCCACGTCCATGTTTCGATCTTCGCCGCACCTAGCCGTCGACCCCGTCGTCGCGCCCTCGCCGAAGCCACCATCGGCACCGCAAAAGGGATGGGAAGCCCGTCCTCCACCTCTCCTCCACGAAAGCCACCGGAAAGCCGTTGTCGCCGTCAACCCGAGCTCGGTCGCCGCTTTCATCTTGTCGTCGGCCGTCTCCCGCCGCCGCTCGTCGTTGGGTAAGTAGTGGTAAGAGTCGCCTCACCGTCCTCTCTCCATTAGTGAACTCCGTTTTCACCGAGTGTCGTGGTTCGTCGTTGCCGCGTCGCACTTCGCCGTCGCCGCTACCCATTCGAGCCGCCGCCGTCGTGTGCTCGTGTGGCTTCGTGGCCGCCACCTCGCACCGTGTGAGCTCCTTTGTGCCATGTCTCTTTTGATGTGTATCACATCCCAGCCCTAAACCAGTCAAATCTTGGTCGCATAATCCAAGCCGTTCATCCTAATAGATTTATTCGGTTTAATTTGAGCCACCTATCCTTTTTTTCCCAGTTCAAACCTAGCCGCCCAAATCCTTGTAATCCCGTGAACAGATCGGGGCTGATGTCTTAAACATCCTTTTCCAGTTCAAAATTAATTAAAAATTGCGTAATAAATCATCTTAATTTCGAATTCATTTAAATGGTCCAAAACTTCTAAAATTCATATCTAATTCATACGAACTCCAAATTGGGCCATTCAAATTGCAAAATTTATCTAAAATTAAGATCTACATGTTTGTTTACTTTTATGTACTGTTATTTGGTTTTTATTAGGTTTTTTCCTCGTTTTGTGTGCCGGCGTGTAGATTCCTTGTTTCCGAGTCTGCGCTCGCGAGGAAAGAGTCCAAAAGTTTGTTTGAAGACGCAAGGCAAGTCACACTTCCCTTGAAGCATATTGATCCTATTTTATAAATGTTTTATGTTTGCAAATAAAATTGCATTGCTTTGCTAATTACATGAAATGATGGATTACCTATCGCTTGTTTGAGCCTTATTTACTTGTTATCCGTCCTTTGTTAACCTTGGGTGTTAATTTGACTAGCTTAAGTCACCGATGTTGATTCTAGCTAGAATTATATGCTTAGCCATGCTTAACTACCACTAGCTCACTAAATGGGATAATTACACTTTATTCTAATCTCGATGAGCCGCAAGCTCGATACACCCGACCATGTCTTATTGGTTATAATTATCTCAACTAAAATATGACTTAATGGTGGGTGTGGGTGCATGGTTTTGATGGTCGCACCCATGGCAATTAAGGACCGGTTCATGGAAAACCCCGGAAGACATACGTGCAAACCACAAGCGAATGGGCAACGGCTGGATCCATAGTATAGCTTTCCTCGCCGACGTACCCTAGTGAGGGTGGGCGTGATGGAGTTGGGTCGGCCCGGTTTTACGGGTTGATCGGCTGCCGGATTCACCGTGGCACGAGAGGGGCTGCCCGCGCCTGCGGGGAGTGGGGCGAAACCTTGGTGTGGTATCGCTTGGTTAGAGGGAGTTATGTGAACGGTCTTGTCACGATTTCCCTTTGCGCGATCAAGGTGGTACTTCGGGGCATGGCAACATGTGTGGAATCGTGTCTTGTGGGGAAAGTTGCGCACCTCGATCGAGTAAAACTATTCGAATAGCCGTGCCCGCGGTTATGGGCGATTGACCGATTCACTATGATTAGTCCCACTACTGAATAATTTAATTTAATAGAACTGGTTTAGTTCAGGTGGAATGGTTGGGCCTGTTCAACGTGGGGATAACGTTGTTCAGTGGAAGATTAATATTGCCTTAATTACTCAACTGTTTTACTATTTTTAAATAATTAAATGTTTGTAAACCGCATTTATGCAAATTAGCCCAAGCCACTCTTGTCTCCCCTTGCACGTCTGCATTTCTCGGTGTGGCTTGTTGAGTACGGTGGTTGTACTCGGTCTTACGATTTTTCCCTTTCGAAGTGTAGTGCTTCGAGTTGAAGATGGAGTTAGAAGACCAAGGCTCGGACCCCGTTGAGTGTGCTCGTGGAGTGGAGCCGAAGCCCCGCTAGTGTCGTCTTTCTTTTCCGCTGCAGTTTTTGGGTGTGAGGACTAAGTGCCTCTTTAGTAAGTATTTTTATTTTTTACGCTTTATTTTTACGTTTGGACCTGTGTATTAATTTGTCATTTTATGTACCCTGGTTGATTCCGGACAGGGATTTAATACATAAAATAGTCGGAAATTTGGGATAAATTTCCGGCGTGACAAGTTGGTATCGAGCCATCTTGACCGTAGGTTGAGCCAAATGGTCAAACCCTAAGGACAAGTTTGTGAAAACCTTATTTGCGAAAATATCTCTTCTATCCCTTTGGAGTCTCGCAAAGTGATTTGTAAAATTTCTCTCCTTTCCCCTCCACCTCTCTTAATTGTTAAACCTGGAGGACAAACTCAGTCGCTCATCAACCCGTGGAAGTCAAGTCAAGCTTCAAGCAAGTCGATCAAGCCAAGCAGTCTGAGTCAGCGTTTCTCGAGGATCAAGCGAAGTTTTCCCGAAGTTCACCTAGAACCCAATCTTTCCCGGAAGAGTAGCATCGATAGTTCCTAGGCCGTGTGTTGTTTGCTGTGTGTAGGTGTATGGCTCACATCGTGGTGGGGATGTGACCATACTAGGTTGTTTGCTTAATCAACTTGAAGAGTAAAAGTCTACCCATATCGATCGGTAGATAAGTGGGTTAAGGTCTTATCTTTAGCAACCTCTCTCTTCCACCCTTTTTGTCTGGGCAGCAGTTAGTCAGTGCCAGAGAAAGTGTCATCAACCGCAGTACCCTTAGCAGTGTGTTGAGGTCAGGAACCTTTGGTCAGATCAGTCCGCAATCTACAGCCTGTGTCGGAAACCCCTCTCTTGCTCTGCTTCTGGTTCCCCAAGGTCAGATGATGAACATGCAAGTAGCGGATGCAACAGATACAAAGCCAGATATGGAAGACATAGCAGTGGTACCGATGGTCGCAGATGCAAGCTTAGAAATCAGAATCAAGATCAAATCCAGTACATTCCATTGCAATCACCTATATGGCTACCGTCAGTATGTAGCAGTGTCCCCAGCAGACCAACACATGTCAGCCGTCGACAACCTCGGAGTCCACAAGCGTTACCTAAGGTGGTTATGGTGTACAAGGACAACTTTTGCCAAAGAGTTCGATCACGCTTGGAAGTTGTATGCCAAGATGCCAACTGATGATGAAGTATTAATCGTAAAAAAAGAAGAAAAATAAGCTTTGGATAAACTACCTGAAAATAAAATTTTGGTACACCGCAGTCCAACTCTATGAAGAGAAAAGTCGCACATTTCTTGTGTGAGGGAATAAGTCATGTGCTTAAGAACCGTTAACTGAAGTCCATGCTAGCAAAGCCAATGAAGGGCTAAAGGACACCCTTGCAACCTGTCCGTTAACTCCCGGCCAACAACAACAACATTAACAATGATCTTCGCTCTCCAACCAACTCCAACCACCGTGGAAGCCAACGAAGGTTGGATTGTTTTAATGATCTTGAGCTGAGACACCGCCGCAACAACTGTCCGGTTTGAAGAAAGTCAATCCACCGCTATTTCAATTGTGGGAAAGACAAGTAATTTCTCCAAAGGTGGCCCGATGCAAGGTATCAATGTCGTCAAGTTACCGACACTGTTTGTCAACGTCTCTACTTCCCCAGTTGCCTCACCCCAGCACAAAGTGGTCAAGTCCAGTCCTAGGATACCATGAAAACAAGAGGCACCAACCGTAACTGAAATGTGAAGTTTCTATCTCAACAATTTGTCACTAAGAGCATCGGCAGAAGCTATATTATTCCACCGGCAACCACTCCGAAGCTACAGTACCAACACCAACAGGGCAAGCAGTTGCAGGAAAAACAGTTGTCTGGTTCAACTGCAAAGAAGATAGTACAAATCCCCAGCTACACCTACCAAGCAAGGTCTCAAGCAACAGTTCACCCGACTGTCGTCAAACCCAGCCAGACACCCCATGTCGTTCCAACTTAAAAACCTAACAAGTAATCACAGGAAAGTGGCACCAACAATAGGAAGGTCTTGTCTACTTCAGCTACTAAGAAGACCGACATTTCCCTAAGGAAAAAAAATCAATCGTCAAGTCAGTGTTCTAATTGGAACCCCAGTCAGTAATCGTTAAAAAGAACGAGTCAATCATATAAGGACCACCAAAGGAAAAAAACCATACCAACCAGAATTTCTACCAGCAAAGGTCAGCAGTGGTCTACAAGTCTTGGGTGTTCAAGAACCGCTCATGGCACCCAGAAGTTTCATGGCAGTTATGTAATAAGAGGGAACATTGAGTAAAGCATGGATCAATTTATACACCATGATGGAAAACCAAAAAAATCAACCCGGTTAGGATCAGGAAGGGGCAGATTCCATGCTTGTTAACAGTTGTGCTAGCAGTGCTCAATAACCGTCTTTAATTATTTGGTGTTCAAGTACCTCCTTGTGCACAGAAGACTTATTACAGTTATGTACTTGAAAGAGAAAGAAGAATAAGAGTACGAGACAAATAATTTGTTCCTTCTCTCAGGGTTCATATTGTGTAGCCAAAAAAAGTGGATCGACTTGTGTATCTGACAATGTCACAAGGAACTTATAGTTTCTTTGTCGGGTCAGAGCATTTTTTGTCAAGACTAAGAATCTAATTGCCAGTAAAAAAAAGTTTTGGTCCAACAGTGAAGTAAGAGTGGTTAGACTACAGCGACACTCAACGGGGCGAGATCTCTTTGAAGGACAATATAAGTGATACCTCATGAGGATGAAAAGGGTAATGAAACAGTCGAAAGCAAAATCATAAAAGGGTTGTCAGAGCAATAAGTGGTAACTCGCACCCTAATGGTGAGCATTGATTAATAGTGGTTTCTTTATTTCCGGACTCATTACCGTCTCCGGAAAACCACCTCGGTGTTTCCTAAAGGACAACAATTGCTTCATCACCCTTGCCCGGAGTAAATGGATGCGAGGTCAAGTCATACAATACATCCGTAACATGTGATAAGAGAATAATTCCTTGTGAATCAATTCTACCTAAGGTATGAAAGTGAGCTTGTTTTGGTCAGAGAACATAAACTCTAGGCAACATCAAGGGTAGTTTTCAACAGACATACAGATTTTGGTATTGTGCGGAGAAAGCAACTGCAGAACTTATGGTCTATCAACCCAAAGGAGTCAGTAAAAGATAAGAAAAGAAGTGGAATGCTATATCATGGGGATAACCTTTTGAGCTTGATTCGTTAAGTGATCGGTGTTTCTTTCAACAAAGGAATATCAACTACATGTTATGTTCAGCGATGGCACCAAAGTCGTCGAAGCGAACGGGTCAAGAATTACACTCAATGGAAAAGTCAATCAAAAGTCAGTATGTTCAAGAGTTGCATGAGAGTCATTCTTATGTATAACCTCCTGTCATCATTTGAGTGTCGAGTTCCGGAGTCTCTAGAATGGAAGGGCATAGTCTTTGCTTCATTTCAATCGATCGATGGAGTATCCAATGTTCGAGTAAAGGTTCTTGATAAATCATAGAAATGTTGGTCAACCTCAAAGATGGCGTACAATTGATTCACGGTCGGCGAAAGCTTAACCACCGGTTTGAAAAGGCGAGATTGAAGATGAGTTTAGTTATATCTAGTAACCGTTCGTTTGGAGGTTCGACCACGCGGCGATTGAGTTGTAACCAAAGAGTCGGTTGTGAGCCGTTATCGAGGCTATAACAATCACAAGTTAGCGGTTCGAGTCTAAGGCACACCCAAGTGTCGTGTCAATAGTGCGAGTCTAAAGAAGCATCATTTGAGAACAGTCGCAATCCAGATGAGAGATCGATCGAGCAGCTTCTTCAAATACTTGATGTTGGATCGAGAGCGGTTCACGGGAAAAAAAGATTTCAAGGTCTATGTGTTCACGAAAGTCGCTTACAAGGTCTCGAAAAGTACCATCAATTAATGATCGGTAGGAGTGAGTTCTCGCTTGTCAAGTTTGTCAATATTAATTGTGCGGTTCGAGGAAAGTAAGCACTTGAGTTCATGAAATCCGGTCGTGGTCGAACAGAAGGATCAACCAGTTTAGTTTGGTTTATGAAGTCGCAGAACACCGGGGTTGAGTCCGGTCGGTTCGGTTGTGCAAGTGTGATCGCCGGTCGTCGCACAGGTTTGGTCAGTCAATCAGTCAGTGAGAGCCAGAAGAAACCTTAGAGGTTAGCAAGCCAACCCAATCTCACCCTACCTTTTTCTTTCTAGCCCCGAATCTCGGGACGAGATTCCCGTAAGGGGGTAGATTTGTCACACCCAATTTTCGTTCGGAAGAAAATTCATTTAATAAATTATTTTCTAGAAATTGAATAAAAAGAAAAACAAAGTAAATCAAGTGAAACTATTAAGGAAATTAAATTTTACTTTAAAAAACATGGCTGGAAATATTTTTAAAATATTCTACATGCCCTAAAGTACTCTCTCGAAATTTTTCGTGAAATTTTGGAGCTCCGAAATAATTTTAATAAAACAAAGAACAATTAAATAATTATTTAAATAAATAAAATAAACTTTAAATGAGCTGGAGATATTTTTATTAAATACTTTGGGTGTTCATATATTTTCAGGATTTTTCTTGGAATTATTTGGGCATTGGAAGTATTTATAAGAATTAAAGGATGTTTGGACCAAAAAGTCTGTTTACCTCCCCGCTACGGTGGCGTCTTCAACCTCCACCCGTGCTACGGTGCCAAACACAGGCCGAAAACCGTGGCTTTGTTTCCTCCACCAAATCCGGCCTAATCCTTTGCCCAAATCAAAAATTAGTTGCGGGAACGGATTCCTCTCATTCTCCTCTACCTTTCCCCCAAGAAATCCCCTCAATCCCGTGCTAAATCGCGCGAATTTCGGCCCGTTCTTATCCCGACGAACTCGGGATAAACCTAAAAATCCGGCGCCAAATCCTCCCTTCCCGCTGCGGGACTCTCCCTCCCAAGCCTATAAAAAGGACCCCTTGATCTCCTCCTCGGTTTCCTCATTTTTCCCGAGTTTTTCCCGTACTCTAGCCACCTTCCCGCGAGTTCCCATCTCTCTTCCCGTCGGCCGCAACTCGGCAACCTTTTCCCTCCGTCTCGGCCATCGCCGGACAGCGCCGTTGCCTTTCCCGGCATCGCGCAGCGGTGAGGAGAAGCTCGGCCACCGGTTCCCTTGCGCCAAAACCGTCGAAGCACCTCGTCACCGTGAACCCGAGCTCCACGTCCATGTTTCGATCTTCGCCGCACCTAGCCGTCGACCCCGTCGTCGCCGCCCTCGCCGAAGCCACCATCGGCACCGCAAAAGGGATGGGAAGCCCGTCCTCCACCTCTCCTCCACAGAAAGCCACCGGAAAGCCGTTGTCGCCGTCAACCCGAGCTCGGTCGCCGCTTTCATCTCGTCGTCGGCCGTCTCCCGCCGCTGCTCGGCGTTGGGTAAGTAGTGGTAAGAGTCGCCTCACCGTCCTCTCTCCATTAGTGAACTCCGTTTTCACCAGAGTGTCGTGGTTCGTCGTTGCCGCGTCGCACTTCGCCGTCGCCGCTACCCATTCAGAGCCGCCGGCCGTCGTGCCTGTGTGGCTGCTTTCGTGGCCGCCACCTCAGCACCGTGTGAGCTCCTTTGTGCCATGTCTCTTTTGATGTGTATCACATCCCAGCCCTAAACCAGTCAAATCTTGGTCAGCATAATCCAAGCCGTTCATCCTAATAGATTTATTCGGTTTAATTTGAGCCACCTATCCTTTTTTTCCCAGTTCAAACCTAGCCGCCCAAATCCTTGTAATCCCGTGAACAGATCGGGCTGATGTCTTAAACATCCTTTTCCAGTTCAAAATTAATTAAAAATTGCGTAATAAATCATCTTAATTTCGAATTTATTTAAATGGTCCAAAATTCTAAAATTCATATCTAATTCATACGAACTCCAAATTGGGCCATTCAAATTGCAAAATTTATCTAAAATTAAGCTCTACATGTTTGTTTACTTTTATGTACTGTTATTTGGTTTTTATTAGGTTTTTTCCTCGTTTTGTGTGCCAGCGTGTAGATTCCGCCGTTTCCGGAGTCTGCGCTCGCGAGGGAAAGAGTCCAGAAGTTTGTTTGAAGACGCAAGGCAAGTCACACTTCCCTTGAAGCATATTGATCCTATTTTATAAATGTTTTATGTTTGCAAATAAAATTGCATTGCTTTGCTAATTACATGAAATGATGGATTACCTATCTGCTTGTTTGAGCCTTATTTACTTGTTATCCGTCCTTTGTTAACCTTGGGTGTTAATTTGACTAGCTTAAGTCACTGATGTTGATTCTAGCTAGAATTATATGCTTAGCCATGCTTAACTACCACTAGCTCACTAAATGGGATAATTACACTTTATTCTAATCTCTGATGAGCTGCAAGCTCGATACACCTGACCATGTCTTATTGGTTATAATTATCTCAACTAAAATATGACTTAATGGTGGGCTGTGGGTGCATGGTTTTGATGGTCGCACCCATGGCAATTAAGGACCGGTTCATGGAAAACCCTGGAAGACATACTGTGCAAACCACAAGCCAGAATGGGCAACGGCTGGATCCGTAGTATAGCTTTCCTCTGGCCGACGTACCCTAGTGAGGGTGGGCGTGATGGAGTTGGGTCGGCCCCGGTTTTACGGGTTGATCGGCTGCCGGATTCACCGTGGCACGAGAGGGGGCTGCCCGCTGCCCTGCGGGGAGTGGGGGCGAAACCTTGGTGTGGTATCGCTTGGTTAGAGGGAGTTATGTGAACGGTCTTGTCACGATTTTCCCCTTTGCAGTATCAAGGTGGTACTTCAGGGCATGGCAACATGTGTGGAATCGTGTCTTGTGGGGAAAGTTACGCACCTCTGATCAGAGTAAAACTATTCGAATAGCCGTGCCCGCGGTTATGGGCGATTGACCAGATTCACTATGATTAGTCCCACTACCGAATAATTTGATTTAATAGAACTGGTTTAGTTCGGGTGGAATGGTTGGGCCTGTTCAACGTGGGGATAACGTTGTTCGTGGAAGATTAATATTGCCTTAATTACTTAACTGTTTTACTATTTTTAAATAATTAAATGTTTGTAAACCGCATTTATGCAAATTAGCCCAAGCCACTCTTGTCTCCCCTTGCACGTCCGCATTTCTCGGTGTGGCTTGTTGAGTACGGTGGTTGTACTCAGTCTTACGATTTTTCCCCTTTCGAAGTGTAGTGCTTCGAGTTGAAGATGGAGTTAGAAGACCAAGGCTCGGACCCCGCTGAGTGTGCTGTGGAGTGGAGCCGAAGCCCCGCTAGTGTCGTCTTTCTTTTCCGCCTCAGCTTTTGGGTGTGAGGACTAAGTGCCTCTTTAGTAAGTATTTTTATTTTTTACGCTTTATTTTTACGTTTGGACTGTGTATTAATTTGTCATTTTATGTACCCGGTTGATTCTGGACAGGATTTAATACATAAAATAGTCGAAATTTGGGATAAATTTCCGGGCGTGATGTAAAATGAAGCTTGTCTTGCTCCTCCCGTGGCCCATAGACAATCGTAAACCACTAGGGAGCATCATCAGAGAGGTGTCGAACCAACGCGGTAAGGGAGAACTCCGTGAGGATTGACATCCGACACAGACCAAACATCTGTCCGCCAGGCAAGCAACACACCTCCCGCACGACCAACAACAAGCAAAACATGTATACCTATTGATACCAGATATATCATATAGATATCGACGATACCTCGTCAGTACTAGTTGATACCTGTCAGTACCAGACCGATACCCTGGTTGTGCCACCGGGTAATGCCAACTCGCCCATACCTGAAAATCAAACTTCAGAATCAGAGAATACATCAAGCAATGAAACCAATACATAACACCATATTAAACATGAAGGAACGATGACTAACCAATTAACCATCACCATCAGCAACTACTTATATATAGCAAAAACATTGATGCACATCATTCTTTTAGCAGGATCGAAGACTAGACGAAGCAGTGTGCCGTAGTTTGGAGTCGGCACAGTGGTGTTGCTTGGAGACGAGTGAAGCCATTGAGGACAGCACCGGTGGTCTGGAGGATGTGAGGATGCGCGGTGTGGTGCCCGCGTGCATACTAGAGGTAGAGGTCGACTTCTCCTAGTGGATTTGGGTGGGAGTGGAGAGCATTCTCTCCCCAAATTTTGTTTGTGCGAGACCTAGGGTTTTGGTTTGTTTGGCTAACCTTGCCATGTCATATTTTCGTCATGCATGTTACAATTTGTTAGATAAGGGAAGAAACAATAGTCTCGCTCCGCCTAAACCCTAGCGCCGCCAGGCGATTTTAGGGTTAGTCGGGAGCTGTTTCTGATCTTGTCTGTCAGGATCTAGTGATCGTAGCCTTGGTGGGAACGGCAACGGTGTCCATCGCAGGACACTATCGCCGTTTACGTGCCATGGAGAGGGATGACGATCCCAGGGATCGGATGCCGGAGGAAGGAGGGGCTACGATGGATGAGGAACCGATAGAAGATCAAGGTGATGAATCAGAGGAAGATGAAGATGATGATGTGATTGAAATAGATCTTGAGGAGGAGACGGAACAGATTAAAGCACAACATGTGGCCATGGGTAGATTCTTCTCCCGACGAAGCTTCAGCGCCAAGGGACTGTTCGAGGCCATGCAGAAGGCTTGGGGGCTGAGACATGGAATAGAATACAAACGTCTCATGGATAATATATTCTTGATAGAATTCAAGTCTACTGGAGATTTCGGGTTTGTCGTGGGTGGAGGTCCCTGGATCTATAGAGGTGACGCTTTCTTGGTGGAGGCTTATGATGGAAGAACTAGACCTTCTGAAGTGAAACTGGACTTGCTCCCTGTATGGGTAAGAATTTTCGACTTACCTTTATCTATGATGACAGATCAAATGGGGAAGATTCTTGGGGGAAAGTTAGGGAAGGTCGGGAAGGTTGGAGTGGATGATCATGGTAAAGTCTGGGATGATTTCCTGCGCATTCGTGTGGAACATCCAATAGATAAACCGCTGTTTAGGTGGATAAAGGTGAAGGAGAAGAATGGAGCTGGAATCCAAAAATGTGATGTTAAATATGAGAGAATCCCACGTTTCTGCTTTTACTGTGGACATATTGGACATAGTGAAAGAGACTGTGATTTACCAGTTGAGGAACAGTCCGTCATATTTGGACTTCAGCTAAGAGCGTCTCCGTTCAAAAGATTTGAACACCGAAGTTGGAACCTGCAAGGAAAGAATGATGAAAAAGTGAAGAGGGATCTGTTTGGAGGAAATTTTGATTCGGCCTCTATGTCATCAGCCAGCCATGCAGGGTCTTACATGGAAGAAAAAACAGATGAGGTAAATCCAGACAACACAGAAGAAGTTGATGGAACCAGGGAGAAGGTCAAGGAGGGAGTTGGGGCAAATGCAGGCGATGAACCGGAGGTGGTAAAAGTAAGCGAACATAGGGGAAAGAAGAAAACTGGAACAAAGAAATCTGTTGGGAACGGGGAGGTGAGGAAGTTGGCAAAACAATGGGAGAATCTGGGGAGAGAAGGGTCAGAAACAACCACTAAGCAAGCTAATCAGTATGTTGTCGGGGAGGACACAACAAATGTAAATAAAAATTACAAAGAGCCTGCTGCAGTAAGAGAACAACAGGCACACCAACAACATCATAGCCAAAATGTTGCCTCAGTGGTTGGAGATAAGCATGGTCTAAAGGTAAAAGAGGATTCTGTCCCAGATAAGTCCTCTGCACAGGAAAATAATCCAATGACAAATGAGAAGAGTAAGGAGGCGGTACAGAATAAGAAGAAGATGAAAGATGGGAATAGCGGAAATTCAGTGTTAGGGAAACGTACTATACTTGGGTGGCATTGAAGCGGTATGGATGAATCAAGCTCCAAGGAAGCAGATCCAAATGGAAGAAAAGCAAACTCGCATCACTGACGGCGTCGAAGTCGGTACACCTGACGGGCTTTCCAGCGAAAACCCATCAGGAGAAATGAGTATCCTAAGTTGGAACTGCCGGGGTTTGGGGCAACCCCGGACAGTTCACGAGCTAGTTTGCCTAGTGTAAACGTATAAACCCCAGATGGTCTTTTTATCGAAAACAAGACAGTGTAGTGTTAAGGTTCAGAACCTGAGGGGAAGGCTAGGAATGCAACGCTGTCTCGCAATAGATGGACACGAAAGTGGAGGAGGAATTGCTTTGTTATGGGATGATGATGTTCAGGTTGATCTTATGTCCTATAACCTGAGGCATATCGATGCTCACATTAAAAGTGGAGATAGTTTAGAGCGCTGGAGATGTACTTTCGTCTATGGAGAACCCAAGGCTCATGATCGGCACAATGTGTGGACTTTGCTTCGCAGAATAAAAGCTAACTCCGATGCGCCTTGGTGCCTAATTGGAGACTTTAATGAAGCGATGTGGCAGTTTGAACATTTCTCCAACAACTTAAGAAGAGAACAACAGATGATAGATTTCAGAGAAATCCTGTCGCATTGTGATGTATTTGATTTAGCTTTCTCTGGTAATCCCTGGACGTATGACAATAAACAAAAAGGTGATAGAAACGTCCGTGTTCGTTTGGATCGAGCAGTGGCCTCACAGGAATGGTCGAATCTGTTCCCTGAAACTAAAGTGAGTCATATACCTTCTAGCTGATCTGATCATTGCCCGGTGTTATTGCAAACCAAACCAGATACAGGGAAGTTCAGGCAAGATCGATGCTTGAGATACGAGATTATGTGGGAGAGAGAACCTTCTCTTAATGAGGAAATCAAAACGGCGTGGGCTGAAGCCGGTCAGGGGGATGATTTGGAACAAATTGCCAGACGTCTGAAATCTGTAATGGGTTCCTTACAAAAATGGAGTAGAAAATATTTTGGATCGGTAAGAAGAGAAATAAAGGAACTTAGAGGTAAAATTCAGAGTTAGAAGCTGATGGGAAGGATGCTCATGATCAGGAGTATCTGAAAGTGGCTCGAAGATTGGATGAAATTCTGTATAGGGAGGAAATGATGTGGCTACAGAGGTCACAAGTTGCTTGGCTGAAGGAAGGTGACAGAAACACCTCCTTTTTCCACCGGAAAGCAGGATGGAGGCAAAAGAAAAATAAAATAACCAAATTAAAATGGTCAAATGGTACAATTTCAGATCAGCGTGGTGAGTCGGAAAAGCTGACAACTGATTTTTTCAGAGATCTCTTTACGAAGGATCCCACAGTAGATCCTTCTCATCTACTTAGTATGATGCAACCTAGAGTTACAGACCAGATGAATGATGAGCTGTGTAAGGATTTTTCTGATGAAGAGATATCAAATGCTCTGTTCCAAATAGGGCCGATCAAGGCTCCAGGGCCAGATGGCTTTCCGGCTAGATTTTTTCAAAGGAACTGGGCAGTGATGAAAGGTGATATATGTAAAGCAACAAGGTTGTTTTTTCAAGAAGGAAGAATGCCTGAAGGGGTAAATGACACTGCTATATTGTTGATCTCGAAGAAAAAGGATGCATTATCACTGAAGGACTATAGGCCAATTAGCCTCTGTAATGTGATCTATAAAGTAATTGCAAAGTGTTTAGTAAACAGAATGGGACCCCTGCTGCAAGAGATCATTGCTCCAAACCAAAGTGCTTTCATCCCAAATAGAATGATCACTGACAATGCTATTATAGCTTTTGAGTGCTTCCATTCTATTAATCTTCGGCGACCAGATGGAGATCAATTTTGTGCTTATAAGTTGGATCTTGCCAAAGCTTATGATCGTGTTGATTGGAACTTCTTAGAGGGAGTAATGCGTGCCTTGGGGTTCAGGGAGACTTGGTATCGTTGGATCATGAATGTGTTACGACTGTGAGGTATGCAGTGCGATTTAACAGCTCGTTACTGGAACAATTCCAACCTTCCCGTGGTCTTCGCCAAGGAGATCCTTTATCTCCCTATTTGTTTCTCTTTGTGGCAGACGGTTTATCGACAATTTTGCATCAAGCTGAGCAGAATGGGGATCTCCAATCCTTCCAGGTGTGCCGAGGAAGCCCGGGAATCTCACATCTGCTCTTCACCGATGATAGCCTTTTATTTTTCAAGGCTAATTCCCAGCAAGCTGAGACTGTGAAAAATTGCTTAGTAAGCTATGAGAGATGCACCGGACAGCTTCTGAGTCCTGCAAAATGTTCCATCATGTTTGGTAAATACTGTACTGATCAAACACGAAGGTCAATCAGGGGTATTTTAAATGTTGAAAAGGAAAATTTTGAAGGAAAGTATCTGGGTTTCCCCACACCTGAAGGCCGAATACAATCAGGGAGGTTCCAATCGCTCAAGGAGCATTTTGACAAGAGATTAAGTGATTAGTGTGAAAAGCATCTTTCAATGGGAGGTAAGGAAGTGTTGATAAAGGCGGTTCTTCAGGCCTTATCAACATATGTGATGAGTATTTTTAAACTCCCTTTCGGTTTATGTGATGAGTACATGAAATTGATTAGGAGATTTTGGTGGGGGGAGATAGGAAGCACTGGAAAACGCAATGGATTTCCTGGAGTACTTTGGTTAAGCCGAAAGGCCAAGGAGGAATGGGGTTTAGAGACTTGAGATTGTTTAACCAGGCTCTATTAGCTAGACAAGCTTGGAGGTTAATACAGTTTCCTGATAGCCTTTGTGCTTGTATTCTTAAAGCAAAATATTTCCCTAGAGGAGATTTATCAGATACAGTGTTCCCTTCTGAATGCTCAAATTCCTGGAAAGGTATAGAATATGGTTTGGAGTTGCTGAAGAAGGGCCTAATTTGGAGGATTGGTACAGGAGAAAAAGTTAGAATTTGGAGAGATAATTGGCTTCCTCGAGGACACGGGCTGACAGTAATAGGGAAGAAAGCAAGAACTAGATTGAAGTGGGTATCGCAACTCCTCATTCAAAATTCAACAGATTGGGATGTTAATCTAGTTCGGCACGTCTGTTTTGAACCGGATGTAGAGGAAATAATGAAGATCAAACTTCCTGTATACCCCATGGAGGACTTTCTAGCCTGGCACTATGATAAAACAGGTATGTTCACAGTGCATAGCGCTTATCATGGGCTGTCAATAGAATTACGAAGGGGAGAGTGGTGAGGGCAGACTACTAAGGAAGGAGAAAGAAAACTCGGTCGACTATATGGACGGCCCGTGCCTCAAAAGTTCGTATCTTTGCATATCGACTTGCTTTCGATGGGTTGGCCACTCAACAAAACAAATTTCAGAGAAACATGGCAAAATCACCAAGGTGTGAAATATGTGGGTTGGTGGAAGAAGATGGTTTCCATGCAACTGTAAGGTGTACAAAGGCGAAGGTGCTCCGAGAGGAAATGTGACATAAGTGGGGGCTGCCTTCTGAATACAGGTTTAGGAAAACAGGGCCGGATTGGCTGATCCTGCTTCTTGATCAGGAAGATAAAACAACCAGGGGAGTGATCCTGTTGTTGCTGTGGAGATCCTGGTTCCTTAGAAATGATGCAATCCATGAGAAGGGCAATGCTTCGATTATTCAGTCTGTAAGTTTTCTACAAACCTTTGCAAAAACACTGTGTTCAATCCGACAACATCAGTCGGATACAAAAGGGAAGGCAGTATGCAATGCAGGAATTTTTAGGGCAAAGAGTTCTGCAGTGGCTCACGAATTCAGAAATGGAGACCTCCACCGGAAAGCTGGGCAAAGATTAGCGTTGATGGTGCCTACTCATCAAATGATGGAAGGAGTGGGGTGGGAATAGTTGTCAGGGACGATACGGGACAAGTTCTATTTTCCTCATGGAAATTTATACGTCATTGTGCGGGAGCAGAGGAAGCTGAGCTTATAGCCTGCCATGAAGGAGTGCTTTTAGCTGCTGAATGGGTTCATAAACCAATTCAGCTTGAAACAGATTGTTTATTAGCCTTCCAGAGAATAACGTCGATCGAAAGAGATAGATCAAGATGGGCTTTTCTTCTACAAGCGACCAGGGCGGGATGGCAAAATTGTAAGAAGTTAGAATTATGCATTGTAATAGGGAGTATAATAGGGTAGCTCATGAACTTGTCCAACTTGCGAAGCGGACGGTGCATTGCGCGGTTTGGCGGAATAATGCACCGACTTGCATCCTGCAAGCTCTGGAGCAAGATTGTAACCCTGTTATTTAAAATCAATAAAGCTCGCCGTTCCTAAAAAAAATTGTTAGATAGGTGTTTGCTTCTAGCTACAATTTAAGCTTGTCAGACTTTTTTTTACTTGGTCCTATGTGCCACATGTACATTTTGTTTGTTGGTTAGTAATGTCACACAACAATTTAATTAATGCCACACTTTTGTGCCATAGTTTACTTAAGATGGCTCGGACGAGTGCCATACATATTACAGAACCACATCTCTTTTCTATCTCTATCTCTACTATTATAAAAATTAAATATGTTTTTACCAAGAGCTTGATACGTCGCGCGCCTATGTCCGATTCACGCGTGCATGGCATGGCAGCGCAGTATCGTATCGTCTATCCCTCGGTGCGTGCAATCCACACCCTGCAATGGCGATGACACACGAGTTCTTCCAGCTACAGGCGGAGGAGAAAGGCTCTACTCCGACGACCCGGCGAAGAAGATTTGCCTCTCGACCAGGTTCAACGTGCGCAAGGACACCATGCTTAGCTAGCTAGCTACCTCCCTGATTGGCCATCCAACCCCGGCCCTTCCTTCAGGTGAAGGCCATTCATTGCCGAGCTCAAAAGACTCTGCAAGTGAGTGCTCCATTTTTGCTTATGGTATTGAAAGAACAGGACAGACGAATTTAACAATAAGCCTGCTTGGACAGGAGAAATTACTCCATGCAATTGCAGGTGGTTAGCTTTCCCCATTCACAAGTGCTTCTTAAGAACTTATTTTACGGTTTGTAGGCTAGACTGTTAATTTACCATGTGGTATTTTATTGTCGCATATAGAGCAGTGATTCTACATTGGAGCCTAAAATCATAGCAAAATAATTTCTATGAATAAAAATATTTATACTGAGGTATTGGTGTTGTGATTTTTAATCCGTAACAACGCACGGGTATTTTTGCTAGTTATCTAAAATATCAATCATGGCCCAAAATGTAGGTGCCCTTTTATTGGATTTATTAAATTGTTACAATATTTTGGCAATAACGACAAAATATATCACTAATAGAGAGGATCTAAACTCCACGCGTGCATACACAAATCCACACACATATGGTATGTATAGGTAAGATGAAATAAGATAGTTCCCAATAAGGAAGGTTTATTTTTTAACCTTTAAGCTTTTAATGAAGTCTATTTTCCACTGTGAGCTTAAAAACCAGTTATTTCTCATCATAGGCTTTCAAAAATTAGGTAGTACTATAACATTTCCAAGAAATTTATCCAAATTTGAAAGTTAGGAGCAAAATATAACCAGTCTTTAAGTTGGGCATGGAATGAAGGTGAGCTCTATCATCTCGTATACAAGCCGGTGGTAGCCTGCAAGACAGTGGAGATGGCGAGCAGAGTAGACACGATGAGCGCGAGGATTTTGACCGGACTGTCCATGTACTTCTTCGCCTCCGCCCAATCTCGGTATGCTCGGTTATGGCTACATCTCTTGAGCTTGTGCAGCACCTCGCCGATGGGTGTCTTATCCGTTTCTTCGCTGCGTTGATTCCACCGGCATAGGTTCTTGAAGAACTCGATGATCTGCTCGCGGCGAAAGCAACAATGAGTTGTGTCCAAAACGACGTGCCTTGTTTGGGAAACTCAAGATTCTAATAATGCGGGAATGGAAGATGTGAGTTTCCCACTTCTAGTTTATTTTCTAAATTTTATAACCAGAACATTCTATAAAGATTTTATATAGGTAGAAATCTAGACGATTTAGGGGAAGTTCCATGAACAGGAGGAGATGGAGTGTTAATGCTGACCGTTTCATGGCTCCCGAAGTTGTTGAGGAGGACGCGCTGCTCCTGGAGAAGGGCGATGTCCTCCGTCGTGCTGACGAGGTTGTACATGAGGAAGGCGTAGGTGGTGAAGTAGTCCTTGGGCTTATCGCTCGTCGCCGGCGTGCCTTGTTGCTCGAACGCGACGAGGTTCTGCAGCAGCTGCACCGAGCCCTGCTCGACTGACAGCGGCGGCATCTCCAGATCCACCGTGCCGAGTTCCTCCCTCACCCGCACATCGAGCATCCCGCCGCGTTGCCGCGGCACCATCCTGATCTTGACGCCGAGGTCCCGCAGCCTCGACGCCGACGCGATGTTCGCCTTGGCGTCCTGCTGGCCGCCCGGGTCGGCGCCGCTAGGGCTGCGGCTGCAACACCGGCACATGCGGAGCGGCAAGCTGACGAGAAAGAGTGGGACGATGCACAGCAACAACTGCAGGGAACGGCACGGCCACTGCCAGCACAGATGCCAATCGCATGGCGGCGACTTGGGGGCGCTATCGACCTTGACGAGGTGCGCGACGTGAACCAGGTGCAGCAGGTGGTGGACCTCCTCCTTGGCGATGAGCTTGTACAGCTCGTCGCTCTCGTCCTCGGGGAGGATGAACCACCCGTCGAGCATGTACCACATCGCCATGACTAGCAGCGTGCGCTTCTTCCTCTGCCGAATCTCGTCGTTGCTGACGACGCCGCGCGTGATCCTGCGCAGGAGGCTCCGCGGCGTGAGGTGGTGGAAGATCTCCTCCAGCACGAAGAAGGGGATCTGGTTCTCCAGCATGCCGAGGTCGATGCGCAGCAGCGCCGGCGACCACCGCGTCTCGTACAGCTCCTCCTCGTTGTACCCCTTTGCGAAGTTGTAGAGGTGCTTGATGATGAAGCACCCGTCGTGTAGCAGCATCCTCACCATCTCCTCATCCTCCATCTCACGCACGCCCTTGTCCTCCGCGTAAAACCTATATATACGAGGAAAGCCATTGGGACTACCTATTAATCTTTCAATGTTAGTTTTTCTCATTGAAGCTTCAGAATTTTTTTAATCAATTGATACAACCCGTTTTGAATGAAATAATCAAATATGTCAAAAATCATAAAACTAAAAACAATAACGGTAGTAAAAATCTAAAGTTTATATGTGTAATTGAATATAAATGATATGTAACTTGTGTAGTTATAAGTTGGGTTTACAGAAACACGAATCTGATGCAAGATCCTATGGACGAAAAAACGGAAAGATAGAAACCAAAAACCTATCACAAGTGAAATAGCAAAACCGAAGCCATTTTGCCCCTTAATACTCCCTCCGCAAGTTTTTTGAGTAAAAAAAATCAAATCTAACAATGATATAGTTGTAACACTTTTTCACCAAAACTATACTATAATTATAATATAACTTGTATATAAGTATTAAAATATAGATATATGGACCAAGACTCGAATATAGGATGTGACATATCCAAATATTACAAATCTGGACAGAATATATTAGGGTTGTTTATTTTGTGACGAAGAAAATAAAATATACTTTAGTTTTATATGTCATATAAATGGTTATTCAAAAATTCTGAAAAAATCATTAGTAATGTAGATAATTTTGTGATATATATAACTTGACCAATGTACAAGTTTAAATTCGTCTAAAACAAAGTTGAAACAAAGCAACAAATTTGACTATACGTACTGGTGCCATTTTTCTTCGTGAGAATGGATGGCTATGTGATTGATTGAAATTTATTTATCAATATTGTCATTTTCTTCAGCTTTTTTTCGTAATTGTCTGATTGGTATTTAAGACTTACCAACAAACAAGAGGGACATACCCGTAAAAAAACCCAGATTGATATATATATATATATAATCTATAATCTATAATCTATATAACTATATAAAGCAAATAGTGTTTCTACCCAAATTTTGTTTTGTCTGACTATTTTACAAAAAACCCCTTGAGTTTTTTCGAAATTAACCCACAGTCTGTCTGGCTATTTAAAAAACTCAGTTAAAGAAGAAAAAGGGTAAAATTAACCTATAGTCCTAATGCTTAAAAAAGGAGGGCTTGGATAAAAAAACTCATGCTCCTCTCTTTCGTCCTCATCCGCGCCGCACCTCATGCCGCGCCTGCACCCCTCCCTCCCGTCGTCGCTCAGAGCTCCCGCGCCACCACCTGGACCTTCGTTGTGCTTCCCTTCCTGCGTCGTCGTCCCATTGCAACACACGGGCATTTTGCTAGTATATATATATATATATATATATATATATATATATATATATATATATATATATATATATATAAACATGCCTGCATCGCTTGCATATATACTATCTAAACAGTCACACAAAATCTAACAGAAGTTACTATATAGAAAGAAATAAATGTTATATGTCACTCCATGATCATGTACAGTACATTCAATCCACGCAACTTATCAAAAAAGAAAACACAAATTTCACTATAGCTAGTGTTGGCACTATTCATAACTAAAATTGTCTATTTTGTTTCTCTTTGTTTAGATCCAATTTAGACATAGAATTTTTCAATAAGGCAGTTGCCTATATAATGTATTAACGTTGATCATGTTTTCAAAACTTTGTATATCTATTTGCTTGATAGAGCGAGAAGAAAATAAGTGCACGTGCATTTGAGTTGTAAAAGATCCCACTCCATATACGTGCATGCATGGCAGTCACCCAGAAGCTTAGGTTGTGTTTGGTAAGTGGGATATATCTGTATATATAAGAAGAAGAGATCGATGGCTGCTCATTTTCATGAGGTGTTTAGTTGAAGGGCGGGATTGAGATATAGCGATCACCTAGAGAATATTTCTTATAGATGTTGGAGATGTGGATCCGGCAAAATCAATCCGACGAGGCAGCCCAGGGATGAACACTATAATGCAGAGGTGGTATTCTTATCATCTTAAGTGAGAGGTGACGATAGCAGCTCCTTCATTCACCCTACTCCCATCAACCAAAAAAAATCACTAAATCCACCTTTATACCTCCAAATCCACCTTTATACATCCAACTAAACATAAAATTGGATTATCCCGCTCACTATACCAAACAAAAAAGTAAACAACCACATCCTTAAAAATATGACAACCACAGGTTCATATCCCATCCTACATTGACAAAAATACCGAATTGCACAAGACAGGTATTATTAATGATATAATAAATATTATAATTTTAATTGTGTACTAAATAGATTGGCTCTTTATTAATCATAATGGCTCAAATTTAAAAAAATAGTCCATCATTTCAAGTACAACTTGCTATTTATCAATTTTTAATTTTAAATTAACTTAATAAAATATTAAATTGAGAGTCCAATGCATGTACAACTTAATAATTCTTAATTCTAACTGAGAATTTTTAAATTTTAATTTGGATGAGTAAAAGTACATATTTATATATATTATAGTATTTTTAATAGTATATTTTATTTAACAAAAGTAATTAATATGACCTAACGATCATGTTTATGTAAGAAATTGGAGATCTCTCGATGGAGTGGAGAGATTGGACCTTCATTTTATACTATAGGCCACTTTAATTTTTTTACCAGTCAAACTTATTTAAATACTAAGTTTATAAAAAATATAGTAACATTTTCAACATAAAACAAACGTATTATCAAATATATTCAATGTTTTGCGCCACTTTTTACCGATGTTTCAAATTGGATCACTCTTTAACCAATATTTTTGTTTTAGAATGAATATGTTTTACCTTTGTGACATTTTGGATTACCCTCAACTTTTTATTCATCTACATCTAACTTGTCATATACTAAAAAATGATATTACAAATAGCTATGAAAGTTAATCGATGAGTAGGAGTTGACGTACTCGAGATCATTCATATCCTCGAGGGTGATCCAAAATTGGTCCAAAATAAAAACATTATTAGTTAAAGAGGTTCAAAGTAAAAATTCGATAATAAAGTATGGTACTAAAATTTTACTCTTTTTTAACAAAGTTTGACTTAAATAAAGTCAAAGTTGATTAATACTACCTCTATTTCAAAATATATTTCAAAATATATGACACTGTTGACTTTTTATGTTTGATTATTAATATTATTAAAAAATTAAATAAATATAATTTATTTTTGCTATGATTTGATTTATCATCAAATAAAATATCTTAACTTATATTTTTTCATATTTATATAAAATTTGTAAATTAGACAAATTATATGAAAAGTAAACCGTGTTATACGTATTCTTGGTATAAAGGAATATGAAAGGGAGACTGGGAGAGAGTACGTACCAGCGAACAGAATCCAGAATCTCCCAGAGTCTGCATGCGCAGCGTTGGAGGATTTCTTCCTGCCGGTTGGTGCGATCGTCGTGATCAGGCCCGACGACGTCGTTGAGCAGCTCGTCGAGGTAGCGCTTCTTGAGCTTCTCGACGCGGAGGAGGCTGCCGCGGCCGTCGTCGTCGTCGTCGTCGTCTTCGCCGCCGCGCGGGCGATGGTACGGCCCGATGCACACGAACTTGGGCCCGTACGCCTCCTCGTTGATGGCGCGCACATGCTTGGGAACTCGCCAGAGACGGTAGGATGACTTGGAGGACGAGACCCCACCGTCGATTACGTCCACCCTCACATCCTTAGGCCGGCTGCTCGCCGGCGACGGCGGCTGTTGCTGCGCCACCTCTTCTCCCATGATATCTTCTTCTTCTCGACGTTAGCACGCTTGCATGAATGTATATCTATATCTATATTAATTACCCCTTAATTTAATTACACGATGCATATATATGCATGCATGCAGCTAGCTATATGTATGCACACGTATATATAGGCACGTCGTCGTCGATCAGTCGACCGGAATATGAGATGGCGTGTCGCCGGCGGCGGCTGGCAGAACAAAGTGAGCAGAACATTTTTTGCTCGGCGTGTTGGTGGTGCGACAATGGCATAAAATTATAAAGAAAGAAGCATCCTCTCTGGCCTACTCGATTCTTTGGTTGGCAAGGAGAGTGATACTATAGATACAAAAGGACGTATCACTCGATGAATGCAAATTAAAGCTTTGATATTCTCTGCGTGCAAGCGCTTGTATCAAGCTAGCCCCTTTAATCTCGATCTTTTTTCCTCTTCACTACTACAGTTGGCATCTCAACTTTTTTCCTTTTCAATATATAGCTAGAATCGTCAAGCTTTTCCCTTATGTTGCTACCTGGCCATGAAGTAAGCTAAGGTTCTTCCTATATTAATTAGTCTATGCAGATGGTACATAAGTAATACAAGAGCACTGTAGATCGAAAGTGTTTTTCTTTTTTACTCGAGCGAACGAACACTCATTTCATTTCATACGTGTCATCTAAAAATTATTTTTTTAATAAAATAGATAGGCAACCTATAAACATGCAAATTCAAATTTAACTTATACAAACAAAAAAAGAAGTTAAAAAAATATCAAACATGAATAATACACACTCGTCATATTTGTTGTTTTTGTTTCATTCTCATTTATTTCTACTTGTGTATGTTAAGTTTGAACTCTTACATGTTAGTGGAGTAATATATCACATATTTGATCTATTTTACTTTTCTTTTGAAAAATTTGTTATGACTTTTTTGTGGGCATGCAGTAAAACGAGTGCAAAAGTTTCCACTCAAATAACAAAAACTTTCCAATGTAGATGGGATTTTACATGCATGTTCAGCAATTACTCACTAATGATCTGGCTGCAGATATAGCTCACCCTCCTAAAACCCGCAGCTTGGCTTCCACTTTCGGGAAAGTTATTCATCTACTTTTTGAATGTCATTTCATCTAAAAGGAAGAATGCGGAATGCCTCCTCTAATTTTTACATTCCTCTCAAATAAATATGATTTTTTAAAGAGATATATCACTGTATGATCATTGATAACATGTGTTTGTATGCTATAAAGAAAACGTTTGTCCAGACAAAAAATAGCATTTGTCTCTTTTGCACGTAAGGAGTATGTAAGCATGCAACAGCAAGAAAAAGATAGTTCCAATAGTTAAGCTTCAAATGAACTTTTCTTTCACTACGAGAAATCCCCTTTTTGCCGAGTGCCTGGGACACTCGGCGAAGGCTACCTGTTAAACACTCGGTGAAAATTTCACCGAGTGTTGCACTCGGTATAGATCACACGGTGAACTTTGGATCAACAAAGAGCTCTTTTTGCCGAGTGTTTTTCATCGGGCAGTCGGTGAAATCTTCGCCGAGTGTCCCTTCGATACTCGGCAAAAAAAGTACACGTTAGGTTGGGTATACAGTGACGGAAAAGTTTGTCGAGTGCCAGCAAGAAAACACTCAGCGAAGTTTTTAATTTTGCGAGAGCCGGGGAAGAAAACACTCGGTGAAAACCCACACTTCGCCGAGAGCTTTTCCGAATGCACTCGGCGAAATTAAAAACTTCGCTGAGAGCTTTGACCAAAGCACTCGGCGAAGTAATGGATTTCGCCGAGTGCTATTGTCAAAGCTCTCGGCGAAGATTCAGCACTCGGCAAAGAGGGTTACCGAATCCCCAGGTTGCCCTCTTTGCCGAGTGTTACACTCGGCAAAGTGATAATCCCCTCCCTGTTTTATTTGTTCGTCGCATATTTCATAAATTTTTAAAATATACATCACATTCACACCCCCAATTATTCCACAACCCCATAAGCATCATTCCACATCCCCAATCAGTATAACCACAAATCGACAACCACAATCACAACAGCTTAGCCATAATTCACAATCCATAAGACATAAATATAATTCACAATCGTAGTCACAGTCACAATCCATAAAACATAAACATAGTAGTTCACAGTACATAGTCCACAATTCGTAAACGAAATTCGAAGAAAACATAGTAGTTCACGTAGATAGTCCAGATTACAATTGTTCAAAGAAATTTACCGAGATGGCCACGACGCCCAACCTACGTGGTCATTATCGGGGTTATCCGATGCCGCCGACGAGACCGCACAAAAGGAAAATAGAATAGTATAGGTTGTCAAGATAGTAACATTCGCAAATAAAAAATTAAATATGAGGTTAAGTGACTCACCGGAGTGCCTACAATAGGATGTGGAGGAGTGAATACCACAGGCTGTGGTGGCGGTACGATAGGAAGACCCATGTTTTGACTGATTGTTTGCACGTAGCAGTACATCTCAGTCATCCTCATCTCAATCTCCCGCCGTTTTCTTTTCTTCTCTTTCAACTCGTCCTACAATATTCCATTTCAATTTTACAAAGTGAAGCAAACAATCACTAAATATTAATGAATTGAGGAAAAAAGAATTTTCTAACCCGAAGGTGCTGCACTTCGGTCTGTGAAGCGGTCGGTCGTGTGCGTATGGCCGGGCTTTCGCTCGTGCTCCTTGCTCGAAGCTGGGACAGAGTGGGTGTACTGGCTGTGTCAAGGAGGTTGTCGCCAATCCAGTACCGCCCATGCTTCTTGCCTCCTCCCACCCTCATGACGACTTCTCCATCAATATCCTAGGTAGTAGGATCGAAATCCTCCCCATGGAGCTCCCTTGTCATCGTGGTGTACTAACTGAGGCGGCTGTGGACGGTCGCATTGGTGTACGCCGAGGGCCCGTCCTCTGGGTTGTAGTCGACGTCGGACGTCGCCTTGCCCTTGTGGGCCAAGCCCATGCCTTGAACTGGGAGATAGGTTGCCCATCATGCGACGCTGACTGCGAATAAAACAATAGTATGGTTAAGAACTATTGAGCGTTGGTCGTTGAAATGAAAAATAGAATTCACGTACCCATCTAGCTGCATACTGGTTGAGGCTAATGCTGCCTTGGTGGTATGGTGCACCTGGCATCATCAAACGCCGCTCCCGGCAAGCGGAGTGTGTCTCCTGCCACTCGGCAGCGCACCACCTATCCACCATGTGCATACAATAAACTTCAAAAATATATACGTGCATATTGCATATATTTTCTACTCAAATCAAATCAAAGGAGTATAGATATGTATCTAATAAATACCATTGTTTTTACCATATATTTGTTTCTAATAAATACCTAAATATCACTCGTTTTAATAAACACCTAAATACATGATATTATTTTGATGTGTCAATAATAACCTAAATATTGTCATAGTTTGAACTAAATGTTTATATAATAACAAATCTAATTTTGTTTGAACTAAATGTTAAAATAACAAATAAATGTTGCAAAAGTAAGAAACATGTTTACCGAAAAATGCGGAGGGGTGGGGGCGTCGGCCGGAGGAGGGGAGCGACGTTAGCGTGGGCCGTCGGCCGGCGAGGAGAAGAGGGGCGGCGGGGAGCAGGGCGGCGTCGGCCGGGTGGGGAAGGTGGGAGGCATCGGCCGGGAGGGCGTCGGCGGAGGAGGAGCCCGTAGGTCGGCTGGGGCGGCAGCCGCATGGGAGCGGCGGCGGCGGGACGGCGGCCGGCACGGGCGGCGGTCGGCGGGGCGGTGGGCGGGGCGGCGGCGGCGGGGCAGCGACGTTGGGGGCGCGAGGAGGCGACGGCGGAGCGCGGAAGGCGGCGGTCGCATTTGCTTATTTTGCCTAAGTCCGAAACTAAGCGTGGCACGGGGAGGAGGCGGGCATATTAGAAAACTTTGCCGTGTGCCGAGGATTTGCCGAGTGCCCCGATCTGGGCACTCGGCAAAAACAAACCGAGTGCCGGATCGGGGCACTTTGCAAATACAAATTTCGCCGGTTGCTCTACTCTAGGCACTCGGAAAAGTTTTGTGCACTAGGGTTTTGTACAATTTTTGCCGTGTGTTATACTTTGCCGAGAGCTACACTCGGCAAAAAAATTTAGTTTTTATGCTTCTAATAATTTAAAAATTATCAAACAGATTTAAAAATTACAAATTTTTGCATAAACCAATATATGATATTTATTGCCTAGGGAAAAAGATTTGAAATGAAACGATAATTCGGCCGTCACTTTCTCTGTAAATCTAACCAATCCTTCTCAACACTAATAATCTTCTTCGAGAATCTTCGGTTTTATGAGCGTCATACCTGATAAAATATTCGAAACCTTCTCGATTTTTTACCCTAGCCTCAACGTATGATATCATGACATCCTAACAAATTTTATGATTTTCTAACTTCGTTTATTTTTACAATTTTAAAATCATTTGGTCAACACGTTCCTAACCATGTTGCATGAAGAAAAACATCTCAATTTCTGTTCATTTACCACATATTGATTCAAAAGGGTCTAAATAACATGAATATAATTTTTGCACTATTTTTTTATTTTTTTAACCACTTGCAGTTCTAATTTGAGACTTGCAAAAAAATCATGAAAATACAATAAATCAAAGAAATATAGCAAAACCAATTGAAAAATTACCAAATTTGATAATTATGGATTATTTACATAATAGAAAAAGTTTGGAGGACGGATGAGGAAAAATTTTCACATGTTTGCCGAGAGCCGGGGAAAGACACTCGGCAAAGGTGGTATTTTGCCGAGTGCCTAGCCCCGGCACTCGGCAAAGGTGGTATATTGCCGAGTGCCTAGCCCCGACACTCGACAAAGATGGTACCAAACGGTATTCGTTGACGACGGTTCTGTTTGCCGAGTGTCCTTTATTGACACTCGGCAAAATTGTACTTCGCCGAGGGCCGTGTGGAGGCACTCGGCAAAAGGGATTTTTGCCGAATGTTTCGTTCGCGAGTGCAAACACTCGGCAAAGTGTCCTTTTGCCGAGGGTTTTTTTGCCGAGAGCCCGCTCGGCAAATATATTGTTCGCCGAGTGCCCGATATAAAGCTCTCGGCAAAAAATGTTACACTTGGCAAACATGGGCTTTCCCGTAGTGTTTCAAATTACATATACGGTCTATAATTCAATTATACCATTATATTCATTGTTATTAAATATTTATAACTAGATCTTACATGATTATATTGTTATAAAAATTTATGTTGTAAATTACTTTTATTATATACGCAAATTACTTTTATCATATATATATAAATTACTTTTACATTTGACTAATTTACTTCTTAGACATTTATGAAAATAAATTCTAAAGCTTAAAAGTAACTTACACAAATCATAATTATTTATAAATTTTATTCTTATTTTTAAATTATCTAGCGATATAGGTATTCTCTAGATGGTTAATTCTATTTTTTAAAAGAGTTACTTATAATACATGAAAAGTTACTTCTATTTCTCTAGTTTCTACCTCTACCAGTATAGCAAGTTCTAACACTATAAAAAAAGAGTTACTTCTATTCTATTTCTTCTTCAGAGTTACTTTTAACGCTGTGAAGAGTTACTTCTATTTTTCTTCTAAAGTTACTTCCTTTTAGCAGTGTACTTGTAATACTATATTTTGTTTAGAGTTATTTTTCCCTGATGTATAGTTACTTCTAATCATCAAGGGTTACTTCTATTCTCTACTTCCTATACGATGAAAATTACTACTTTTTAAAAAAATAATATAGTGATTACTTTAAAAATAAAAAGAATAATTTTATTTACTCGTGAATCTTCTTTCTTATTTCAACATCATCCACTATGTTTATTTTCAATGCAACGAAAAGTTATTTCTATTGTAAATTTAGTTACTTCTAGGGTTTAAGTAAATTACTTTTGAATGTTTAAATATATTCAATATTAGATTCGTTTTGTCATATATTTTAAATGGAATACGATGGTTCAAAAGGATTTTAAAAACAATACACTATTTAAAAATATAAATTGTCAAATGTTCTGTACCAAAAAAAAGAGCTGGTGCAAAGGAAGGGCTAGTGGGTTTGGCCCTAGCACATGAATAAGTATCTTTTTTTGCCAGAGTTTCTCGGTATGGCTGATCAGATGGCCCCGCACACGTGTCACTCAATAAGTCCAAATCAAGAGCGCGCATGATATAGATTTTGCCATATATAAACTTGGTTCAGTGTATCTCACAGGCGTCCATTTGCGCGTGCATTTTACACACGAATGCACACTGACCTTTCTAGCCTAACTATGAGCTATTTCAATTGGAAAATGATTAATTGAACTCTCTCAAATATAGGTCGAATCTGATTCATATCCTTTAATCACAGAAACATATATAATGACTCCTTCAACTATTAAAACCGACGTAAAATGACTCTAAACAGTATTGATAATGGTTTCCTATGTGACGTTCACATGGTATAAAATAAAGTGAGACCCACATGCCATTCTCTCTCTTTCCTTCCTTCTCTACCGCCCTCTCTCTCCTTCATCCCATTTCTTCTAGCTTCAACGGCACCAGCAGCGCAGCGGCTAGGCAAAGGAGGCTAAGGAGAGGGCGGTGGGTAGCGGCAGCACGACGGTGATGGAGGAGCTCGAGGGAGCTGGTGGGCTTAACCCATGTCTCGGTGGCAGTAGGGCAGCAGGAGGTTGAGGAGAGGACAGAGGTGGGTGGCAGTAGTGCGATGGCAAGGAGCTCGAGGGAGCTAGGAGCGACGGCAACCCGACCAGTGGCGGAGGAGTGGCTGCGTGGACCAGCAACACAACTTCAACGGAACTAAAAAAACCACCTCTTGCCCTATTGCTACCCATCGCCGCCTAGATCCCTCGCTCACGGTCCATATGCACGATGGGTGAACTCGTGTGAGCAAGAAAAGCCCAGATGAGATGACAAGTCGACGCATTCAATGTGCTCAATCCGACGACGCCTCGGACCAAAACCAGCGGCAGAAATGACCAGAGTTGCGATCAGAATGACCCCGGCCGGTTCAGTCTCCATCGAGGAGTCACGATGTTGCATGATGTATTCTACTTTCCGGAACTAATCAATACCGTGCTCTACTACTACGGGTATTAGTACTTGAACTTGACAAGAAGGGTGATTTTTGTGGTAGCATCTATACTCAGGAGAGATGGGCCGGAGCTGCTGCCCAGGGAAGAGCATGGCTGATAGCTGCATGCATCAATGGCGCCGCGTTAAACATGGCCTCGCTGCAGGTGTCAACCACGATCAGGAATGGCCATGCCGGGGTGCCCACGAGGAATCGGGCGAACTACTGGCCCGTCCCATGTACGCGCTGGAGGAAAGCAGCGTCGTCAAGGCGGACGCCGCCCGCATGGCAAGAAGAACGCCATCCACTTGCCCAGCTTCCTCACCCTGCTGCCTGTTGACGAGAAAAATCAACACGCCGGTCTGGGAGATCTGCTTAGCTCCAGTGCAGGTCTTAGAATAGATGAAGCGCGGACGTGCCGGTCAGTTTGATCCTGCCACTGACAAGTTATGCAAAACAGCAGAACATAAATCATATCGGTCGATAGACCGATACCCAAAAACTAACTGATCGGCTGATAAGCTGATGGTGCAATTCCACCGATGCCGATGCCACCGATGGTGTTAGGGTTTGAATCCATTGGTTGTACGCTTAACGAGACACATATATAAAGGCGATCGGTGACAATAACACGATATATATAACATTGCACGAACCAATCACATGGTAAAATAGATATTGATTTAAAGATCAAAGCACACATCGGCTGGGAGTCCGATTTTATAAAATCCAAATGATCAAATGTTCAAGGAAGCCTCTGCTACAATCAGCTAGATCCAACTATATACAATCCTTGTAAGCCGATGCAATATCTAGATAACTCATCGGCTGAAACCCCGATGAAACCCTTAGTGGCAGTCAACAGGCAGGCTAGAGATCACAGTTCTAATCACGACTTAGTAGATCAAACTGATGCAGCACTAAGTATAAAAACAAAAGCAATATCTAGACAATCAAGCCCTTGGCTGATTTTCAGGGTGGTAGACGCCTAAACCAATCTAATCTAGTATAACGATTTAGCTGGTATCGGCAGAAACCCTAAAACAGGAGACAACCGATAGGGCTAAACTGAAATACTAAGATTAGATTAATAGAGACATAAGATAAATAGTCAGGCAAGCATGCTAACTAAACCGGAGCAATCCAAGAGATCGAACGTACTGATGCGGCCTTGGACAATGTCGACGTAGTCAATATGATCGCCCGATCCAGCGAACGTTGGACTTATTCCTTCTTGGAGGTCGAACCTAATCGTCGCCCGGCGCCGGATGCCAAGCTCCGCCGGATGTCGAACGAAGATGAAGAGTAAAAAGAGTGGCGATGCGCCGAATTGTATTGATCGAGAGATGATTTACATGAACCATGGGCTTACATATTTATACCCGTGGGATGACAAAGATCCTAACAGATTACAAAACAAAATTTTCTAAAGATAAAATAGGAAATTAACAACATCTTCCTAATTAATGGATACAAGCCGTATCCTTCCTGGACTCGGTTTCTTCTGGATAAGATCTTCTCAAACCGAATCTAACAAGAATCCGACGCTGGAGATAGTGATCCTCCATCGGTGACACAAAACTCTCACCGATTCGCTTCGAGCCGATACGAACACTTAGCCGATGGAGACTCGGGGCTTACCAATTTTTGGCGTTAACACATGCCCCCCAGTTTTGGAGTATGAGAAGTCATGCTTCAAAATTGTCCTTATCTTGATCGCTCCAAAACTGATTCTTTTCTTCTTCTTGACACCGGCTCTCATAAGCCGATACCTTCTGTAATAGTTGAGCTAGGCTGTCGAACTCATGGATGAAAAACCTGCCTTGGTTAGCTGCCGACAACCCTTGGAATGCAAGATCTGCTATCTACTTATCACTTAGGCTCAAGCTATAACATCGGATGTGGATATTATGAAACCTTTGAATGTATTCCTTAGCCGATTCCCCTTCTTGCTGTTTAACTGATATCAAATCTGTAAGCCTCAACTCGCTAATCCCAGCAAAGAAGTACATATGAAACTGCTTCAAGATCGGCCCAACTTCCGATGAAATTCGGTGGTAATGATGAAAACCATGTAAAAGCCGATCCAGTCAAAGACAATGGAAAAAGTCTAACTTTTAGAGCTTCTTCACCGATGCTTCCCCACATTGAGCTAAGAATCGGCTGATATGTTCCACTGTGGATATACCATCTTACCCTGAAAACATGGAGAAATCTGGAACCTTGTATCGGCTTGGAAGTGGAACCCCATCAAACCACTCAGGATAAGGCGGCCGATACACAGAAATCTGAGTTTCATGTTTAATTCCAAATTGCTCCTCCATTACCTTTGCAATCATATCGGTCCAATCCTTTTTGGACGGATATCTTTGAATTTCCTTTGGCCGATATTGCTGATGTGGCTCTGCATACTGATATCGATCAATTTGCCTCCCGATCCAATTTTGCTGTTGCCAATGATGCTGGGATTGCTCATCAATTTGCCCCCCATGCTGACTTCTCAAGGCAATCACCCTGGGAACTGTTTCTTCGATCAAACCATGCAATGCACTCATAAATACCCCAGATTGATCGAACATAGCACGATGAATGACGTTATTAACCATCTCTTGAAGCGTCTCGTCATCCATCGGCTCAGTAGATTGTTCCCTGTCTTCATCTGTCAGCTTGAGAGATTGTTCTTCCTCAGTCTTGACTTCTTCATGAGACATTGTGGCAATTATGGGTCCGCCGAGCCGTGTAACAAGATATGTTGTCCAAAACACGGTCCCACCAAGCGTGCCAAAAAATGTGTTGACGAGAAAAATCAACACGCCGGCCTGGGAGATCTGCTTAACTCCAGTGCAGGTCCTAGAATAGATGAAGCGCGGGCGTGCCGATCAGTTTGATCCTGCCACTGACAAGTTATGCAAAACAGCAGAACATAAATCATATCGGCCGATAGACCGATACCCAAAAACTAACTGATCGGCTGATAAGCTGATGGTGCAATTCCAGTCGATGCCGATGCCAGCCGATGGTGTTAGGTTTGAATCCATTGGCTGTACGCTTAACAGACATATATATAAAGGCGATCGGCTGACAATAACACGATATATATAACATTGCACGAACCAATCACATGGTAAAATAGATATTGATTTAAAGATCAAAGCACACATCGGCTGGGAGTCCGATTTCATAAAATTCAAATGATCAAATGTTCAATGAAGCCTCTGCTACAATCGGCTAGATCCAACTATATACAATCCTTGTAAGCCGATGCAATATCTAGATAACTCATCGGTGGAAACCCCGATGAAACCCTTAGTGGCAGTCAACAGGCAGGCTAGAGATCACAGTTCTAATCACGACTTAGTAGATCAAACTGATGCAGCACTAAGTATAAAAACAAAAGCAATATCTAGACAATCAAGCCCTTGGCTGATTTTCAGGGTGGTAGACGCCTAAACCAATTTAATCTAGTATAACGATTTAGCCGGTATCGGCAGAAACCCTAAAACGGGAGACAACCGATAGGGCTAAACTGAAATACAAAGATTAGATTAATAGAGGCATATGATAAATAGTCAGGCAAGCATGCTAACTAAACCGGAGCAATCCAAGAGATCTAACGTACTGATGCAGCCTTGGACAACATCGACGTAGTCAATATGATCGCCTGATCCAGCAGAACGTTGGACTTATTCCTTTGCTGGAGGTCGAACCTAATCGATGCAGCCCAGCGCCGGATGCCAAGCTCCGCCGGATGTCGAACGAAGATGAAGAGTAAAAGAGTGGCGATGCGCCGAATTGTATTGATCGAGAGATGATTTACATGAACCCTGGGCTTACATATTTATACCCGTGGAATGACAAAGATCCTAACAGATTACAAAACAAACTTTCCTAAAGATAAAATAGGAAATTAACAACCTCTTCCTAATTAATAGATACAAACCGTATCCTCCCTGGACTCGGTTTCTTCTGGATAAGATCTTGTCAAACCGAATCTAACAAGAATCCGACTGTTGGAGATATTGATCCTCCATCGGCTGACGCAAAACTCTCAGTCGATTATGCTTCGAGCCGATACAAACACTTAGCCGATGGAGACTCTGAGGCTTATCAATTTTTGGCGTTAACACTGCCGCCCGCGGCGCTACTGGTGCTGCTGCCGTACAACTCTCTCGCCCTGCTTCCTTCCGTCGTCGTGATGGTGTCGCCGCCGCCCAGCTCCCTGGTGCCGGTTTGCCGGAGAGAAGACTTGTGGGTAGGGTTAACAATTTCGGTTCGAAATTTTGGTCCTCTGGTAAGCACATATCTCACTCGAAATTTTCGGTTTTGTCAAATTTTTGTTGATTTGATCAAATTTTATTTAAATTCATTCAAAATTCATCAAATTTTCAGAAAATTTTGGCCAAAAATGTATCGAAATTTCTGAAATTTTGGTAACCCCAGGTAAAAACGCACAATCCAAAATTGTTAACCCTGTTTGTGGGGAGAGAGAAAAGTAGGATAGAGATGGAAGGAGAAAAAAGGGTTGATGACGTGTGGGCCTTAATTTTTTTAAAAAAATTTGATGATTGGGCTGACATGGATGTCACGCCAGTAAATACCACTATTAAAAATTACTTTGTATAGATTTTAACCGTTGAAGAAGTCGTTATCCCCGATTTTATGGTTAAAGAATACGAATCAGATTCTACGAAGTCAAATTAAACTTTTTCCATTTCAATTCAGGTCCTTTCTAGCCTTTCGGCCCATTTTTGAGCCCACACGAACGCGCACAACCATTTCCGAGCTCTTTTTGGACTTTTTATTTTTCAGCAACAGAAAAAACAAAGAAAAGCATACACTTGTTGCTTCCAGCCCATGAGATCAAGTCCATGTGTGCCTGTGCATCCACCGTCTATTGCGTGTTTTGCACTTTCCTGTTTCCTGCTCGTTTCATTTTGGGCGGTTGTTTTTCGTGTCGTTACAGGGCGTGTTTCGTCCTGCAGTTCACACTTTAGCTAGATGCTAGTACAGAACTTTTTTTCCCTTTATATTTTTGGGATGGATAAATTAGGGATAATAAATGGGTGAGAAAAAAAACTTTCAAATGAAAATGCCTAGAACTTTCTAGCCGTCAAAATTAAACCAAACCATGAACTTCCAACATGACAAAGTGAAACTTTCACTTAATGTGTATGAACTTTCAACTGTCATTGGTATTTGATTCCAAAAGCAATTTGTATAAATTCCAACTAATTAGCATTCGACAACGTCTCATTTCAAAAGAAAAATATGACAACACGATAGAACAAAACTTGATCAACATTTGTACATCAAATGAAAAGCTTGCCCATATCGTTTCTTTTAACGTGTGCTTGGAATGCATAGCATATCATGTGATAAATATATATAATGTGATGGATATAATAAATTTATCTAAAACGACATTATGTTTTTAAAAAAACATCAATTTGATTAGAATATCAGACCTAACCGAGGAAATCTTACCTAAGCCGATGTGACTATAAACAGTAATGGAACTAAAGATAGAGATGATATACCGGGTAGACAACACTTGCGTCGGCCCGATTAGAATATCGGACTCAATCGAGAAAGTCCTAGTCACGCCGGTGCAAACGAAGATGACGGAATTCACTTTCTGTCGGAGGTCGAACTCAATCGATGTAGCCCATGTTCGAAAACAAGAACTCATCGAAATAAAACCTAAAACCTAGAAGATTAGGGTGACAATGTGTCTTATCTGTGGAGATGATGACCATGGGTGTCCATATTTTACCCATAAGTCGATATGAGTTCTAGTTGGACACGACACAAGCTTCCCTAAAGATAAAAGAAAAAACATAAAGTCCTCATTGAATACTAAACACACTTTTCTAAAGATAAAAAAATTACTAAATCATACCTAATTAATAGATAAATTAAGTTGTCATGCCATGGTCTTTACGTTTTCTTCTTGAACTTAATCTCTTCGGATAAAATTATATCGGATGGTTGATTTCTTTCCTTAACCGAATCCGTTGAGAAATTTTACCAAATTTGGCGTTAACAGATTTATCATTTTTTATTCAAAGATTTCTCATACTTATAATCACTGGCTCTGGTGTCACACAAATTACTTCATTTGCCAAAATTAACTTTTCTAGCACACTTTTTTTTCAAAAAAAACACACTCATTTCCCTATCCCATCTGCATGTTTAGGTGGACTTAGATTTTGTGTATGGAAAACTTTATTCTTAGATACTTGCTACATAGAAAGTTTATATATATATATATAAGCTTTTTTCAGAAACTTTTCTGCTGATAAATTTTAAACGGATTAAAAAAACAAGTTTAAAAGAAAAAAACTATATGAACTTTATATTGGGCCTAAAAAAGCTCAAGAAAATAGACCCACGCAGGTGTAAGTGTACGAGCGATGACAACACGCGTCCCGCTTCTATCAAGATTTATACATTTAAAAAACCTTAATGGTGACGGTGAGTGTTGAATCTGTCATCACGTATCATATCGCTGTCATAGGTAGATGGACTTTTGTTTCTTCCCAATCTCAAACGGATTATTTAAGTGAGACGAAAATAATGACAAATATTATAATATAATGTAACCCTAAGATTTTACAACGAGGATAGTTTTATTTTAATTTTTGAGGCCTTAGAGTGTGTGTTGTGGTTGTAACGTATGGACATTCAGCTAGCTAGTAAGAAAAAATAAAAGGCCATTCTATGTTGCTATGGTTTTATTTGGAGAATAGTTTCCTTACTGTCTTTGGTTGTAAGTCCTATCTTTTGGGATATGCTAGAGATTATTGCCCGAAACTATGTCTTTAGCATCTCTCTTTGTACCAAACATCTATATTGACAGTAGCACGTCCTTCTATATTTTATTATATCTATGTTATTAAAAAATATAATATTTACTATTTAATGGATAGTTACTTGTGGCATTTATTACCACGTAATGTTTGGCACCATGAGGTATGCACAATGTTTGACTGTGAATGCAGCATGGCTTGAAAAAGAGCATTGCGTATGTGTTGCATGAAAACATTTTGGACAAAATGGAGCAAAACTCAACATGTACAGATTCATAAAACAATTAATTAAATCCAGAGGTTAAACCAAGAACATATAATTCGGTCATTAAATTGGAAGAAATAAGCTAAAAGATTGGAGTAGCTGCGGGTCGATCGACTCCATGCATGGCGGTGTGGACGACCGACGAGATCATCCTTTCTGCTTGAAGGAGGAGTACATCTGGACAATGGTGGAGACGAAGCTGACGAAGGCGACGAACTCGGCGACCACCGCCCATGGCACGGTGAAGTAGTTGCGCTTCACGTCCGCCCACATCATGAACAGCGGGTGCCGGCTCCGCTCCCGGAGCTCCACCACCATCCCTCCCAGGTAGCTCCTGTCCAGCTCCACCTCCCCGCTCGCCGCCCCTACCTGCCGGAATAGCCTCACCACCTCCTCCTTGCTCTCGCCGCCGCCGTGCCCGTGCACCACCACCACCACCTCCGCCGCTGTCAGCGCTCCGGCGTCCTCCGTCGACTGCACCATCTTCGCCATGAACGACACGTACGCCGACACGTCCTGCGCCTCCGGCTTCGCCGCCGACTGCTCGAACGCCATCAGGTTCAGCAGCAGCGGCGCCGTCCGGAGCTCCACGCGCAGCTGCGGCAGCCGCAGCTTGTCCTCGTGGGCTAGCTTCACGGCCAGCGGCACCGGCCCCATCACCGATGCGATGCCGATCACCGCCGCGGCTGAACCACGCGGCGGCTTCTTGAACCGCACCCACATCCGCTTCAGGTCGCTCGCCGACGGCACGTCCTCCCTCCCGTAGCTCGCCCGCCACTTGCTCTCCTCCGGCAGGATCGGGTACAGCAGCGGCACCAACAGCAGCAGCGGGAGCCGCCGCAGCAGCCGCGCCCCCTCCTGCGCCGTCCCGAGCACCGCGCCGTCCTGGATGCGCGGCGGCGGCTCCCACTTTGTCCGCGCCACGGTGACCATCGCGTAGAGCAGGTGAAGGATGTGGGAGATTCCCTCCACGGGCGGCAGCGCGTCGCCCATGTCGCGTCCCTTCTCGCCGGCGAGGTAGTACAGCACCAGCTTCATGATCAACACTGGCGGCGGGTGGCCGGTGTTCGTGAACTCCGGCAGATCGGTGCTCCTGAGCAGGTCGACGAGGACGAAGAACGGGATCTGGTTCTCGGCGAGGATGAGGTCGATGGAGAGCTGCACGGGGCCGAACGGCGTGGCGTGCAGCGACGGCTCCTCCCTCCCGATGGCGACGTTGACGAGGTGCTCGAGGATGAAGCAGCCGTCGAGCACCAGCATCATGATGAAATCCTCGGCGTCCATGTGGACGTCCTCGCTGTAGAACGCGCGGGCCTCCCTCTCCCGTGCGGCGACCACGCGGATGTACTCCTCGATGACGGCGAGCTGCCGCGCCTGGTCGGAGTGGCCGCGGGAGATGAGGCTGTGGAGGTACGCCATCTTGAGACGCTCGCCGGCGCCGAGCCGCCGCGCGTCGCCGCTGTGGAGCGGGCCGATGGCGACGAACCGTGGCGTGTAGGCGTCGGCGTTGGCGTCGCGGAGGTGCGCCGGGACGCGGGACAGCCGGTGGCTGCTCACCATGATCCGGTGCTGCTCGTCCGACGCCGCCGCCTCCTGCCTCTGCATCAGCCCGCGCGCCATCCGCTCCACGTGCACGGTGATGCCGTCGCCGTCGCCGTCGCGGCGCGGCATAGCTCGCCGGCGAGCTATGACACCGCCGATCTCGTCCATACCTGAGTTAGCACCAATACCAGCTAGTATTACGCATCAGCTTATAAATACAAGCCAAAGACACTACAGTACACTCCATGCACGTGATTAAGTGTCAGTGCTGGATTAGGAGGCTTAATTAACACGGCCTTACGGTTACAAAAATGGATAGTGAAATGGACACGCAAGAATTTGATTTGAGCAACTTTCATCATCTGGATTCTGGAAGTAGCTTGCATTGGGGACAAAGATGACACTAATTTATCCAAGTGATGAACGGTGATAGGCTGGTAATTCCATTCTTTGCTTGCAAAGGCGGCAGGCCATGAGATTCCTAATCTTTAGTAATTTCCAATCAAAATTCATACAAAGAGAAACTGAGACCACCTAGCAATGCAATCAAATCATTCACATGGTGGCAGTAAATCCAAATTGATTTCCAAGTAGAATTGTGTGGCATCCCAAAATTACATGCTATTGTTCGAGACAACAGTGTTAGTATTGATCATCAGACTCTGCAGCAAGTTTAGTGGCAGTAACTGAAGAAGGGGCAATGGCTGTATGCCCTAGTATCTTCAGAGACTCAACTCTGCAGTATTGTCCTGCAGTAGAAGTCGCTGAAGTGTGGACCCTTGGTAAGTGTGGTCCACATGTCAGTCGCAGTACTGCGGAGGATCTCACTCCCATCTTCAGTTATGCTGTCCAAACATTCAAAAGCATCTCGTCAAACTTGGGGACATTGCAAACCATCTGTGCTACTACCAGTTCCAAGCTCTCTGCGTCGTCTCGCGTTCGTGCATATGTCCAAGCAGGGCTCCTTTAGGGCTTTGTCGGCATCAAGAGGTGGAGGTGGCACCCCAAAATTGAACTGAAACCAAAGACAACATGTACTTGAGTATTCCATTGTGCTTCATCATGACATTTGGTTTTGACAATGAACGGAACTTAGCATGTATATAGTCTGGAAAATATTTTTTTTGTCTTAGTGTTGTCAGATGTAAGCCATGAAATGAATTACCTGGCAGCTATAGTCTTCAAAGTTTGGTTCCATGTACAAATCAACACCCATGTGATCCTTGAAGAATGTCTGGTAAACAGAAAATGTCATTCATACAAGAAATGACAGAAAAATTCAGAACAAAAAGGTTTTCAAGATGTGTACTCCGAATTAATGAGACATCAACAGTGATAACGCAAATAAAAGTAGGCATCCCACACATCTAAATTATGCTAAACGATCTTACAATGCCAATGAGATACAAGACTTGAACAGACCTGAGTTGGCAGTTTGCATGTGTTGATACAAACACCAAGGCATTTGCTCTCTTCCAAATACTTGCACTTCTCAACGAACACCTGACAGTTTCCATCATGCAATTTTCGTGAACTGTAAAATATCAGTGAGTGAGCGATAAACAAAAAAAAAGTAGGAATAGATTGATACCCCACTTGACAATGATTTTCCATTGGATAATGTTACGGAATTCACCGAACATGGCCCCATCAGCCATTGGCATGAAAGTGCTGTTGCTCTAGCTTCACATCTCAAATGTATTTTAAAAAATCAGCAAGGCCACTAGTAATATGTCAAAAGAAACTAACATTTACATTGATTCCTAATTTCCTATTGTAAGTCCAAAAGGTACAGACAGAGGTGGCGAAACAAAAATTGTCACTTCAACGAACTCACCAACCATCATGGAAGCTAGTTGACCATTAGCAATTGGTGCAAAAAGAGCTTTGAAAAGAACAAGCAAGAGAGGGGGAAACAGCGATTGGAGTACCCGGACCTGAAATTTACAGAGAAGAGAGATTGATTTTATCTTCTAAAGGATACATGGAACCAAGCAGTGAGATTGTGCATGAGAAAGTTATATACAGCTGATTGCTCGGTCTCCAAAGCACTCTTCCCCTTGACCATGAGGCGGTTGGCAACTTCGATCAGTCCAGTGTAGCCAGGCTTTTCAGAATCCCATCCAACCTCCTACAGCTTTAGAGAATGTGAGAATTACCAAATGTACAGACAAGCAGAACAGAAGTGAAAAATATGGATCCATTCTCGGCACTGTATAACGGTAGAGAGCTAGAAGGAGAACTGATCCAACGCACACTTCTATTGGTTATGATATGTTACATATATAAACGCATGTATTTGTGACAAACTCTACTTGGGTCAGCTATACACAGGGAACATGACATAAGAATAGGATGTACAGGCGCACAAGTTCACACGTTCGCTCATAGGCATACAGTTGCATAAATCCACTATACAAATCACAGTCATAGGGCCCCATCGGTTGGCCATGAGCTGATTATAAGTCAAAACGGCTTATTAGCCATAAAAAATAATTTATGGATAAAACTTTTATAAATGTGGCCTTAGCAACTAAAAAGTGAATGATAAAAAAGAAACTATGTTGAAAATATCCTAAAATCAACTCCAAAATTAAGTCTGAAAATTCAAATTTTGGCAGCAGCTGATTCCATGTAGGGCAAACGATGAGGCTGATAAAGCAATTCTGTGCTGCCATGGGAGTTAGGAATAGATGGTTTATCAGCAAACTGATCAACAGCACTCACCAATCATCAATTATGACATTGCCCGATTCTTTGTAAGTAGTACTAAGCATTTCTTTTTCGGAAGGATAATCCTATTGGAAACCCCCTAAATGTCTGCTAGTAATCACCCATGCTACTAAGCAAGCACTACGAAGGGGCAACCGTTGTTAAGCTGAAAAGGGGAAGAAAGAGCTCACCTCCACCATCTTGGCCCGGAAGAAGGCGAGGAGGAAGTCGTCGGCGAAGGAGGGCTCGTACTCGCGGGGACCCTCCCCTGACGGCGACGCTGCATCCGCCTGCGCAAAGTGAAACAAATCAATCAAGAAACACTAGCAACAGCAGTTATTCGCATCTTGCTTACCAACGCAACGGCATGTCATTACCGACGGCGAGGAGCAGCGGAGAAAGGAACTAACATGCCGGAGGCGTAGCCTACGATAAGAGGCGACAGGGGGGAGGGCGCGGAGGAGGCAGGGAGGGGACGGCGCCCGCGCCGCCATGGCCATGTGCAACCGCAACCGCAGCCGGCGCGCGAGGAGAGAGAGAGAGTGGCTGAGGCAATCGGTGGTGGATGGCCGGCTGGGGCCCACGTGACAGCGACCTGGCCGTAGTAGCCACCGTTTCCCACCAATATAACATATATGGGCCTCATGTGGGCCGGAATCCTTGCCAGGCCCATATCGTATGGGCTTCACGGGTTGCGATAATATCTGGGCCGTTCAATTCGATTTCGTTTTAATTTTCAGTTTCCTTTGAACAATAAACGGACTTAGAAAAAAATACTCAAACAAGAAAGGAAAACTAGTAGTATTTAGATTTTTTTTAACAGAAAACAGCACGATAGTGCCTTTTTAGTAAATAAAGAGGGAGAAAATTACAGTCCTAGCACATACAAACTATTTAGGCTATACAGAACTGTGGTAAAAGTACGCACATATGTGTTGCTCCTGCCAAACCCGAGAGCCTTGCCTCATTTTTAATTCTTAGCTGGAGTTGATTCGATGTTTCTTCTTTGTGCTGAAAAATTCTGTAATTTCTTTTTATTTATATTTCCCAGACAACTAACAGGATGAGAGATCTCAGTCTTCTTTAGTCCTTTCTTTAGCACTCCTATCGTGTCGTGGTTGCTGGGTTTACTCACCATTACTGAACCGAGTTTAGCTGTCCCCACTGCAGCGGCTCGATTTGAGCGTAGCCTATCCAGGTTTTGCTGCCAGGAGATTTTGACGACGGATCTTGAGGATATTTTCCTACAAAACTTTGCACTTTGATCCGCGCCTTCACGTCAGGACGGGAAGATCCGGCTAAGCTCGTCGGAGGGATTGGCCAGCCAGCGGCAGTACATCCCGGCAGCGGTGGCGACGGCGGCGGAAGAGAGCGCGGCCAGGGCGTCGAAGTGCGAGGCGTCGCTGGCGACCACCGCCACGGCTATCATGGCGAGCTCGGCGAGGTTGGCGACGGCGATCTCCGTGGCGCCGATCAGCTTCGCCTTGCTCGCCGGGTTCCCCATCTGCACCACCTGCAGCCCGATCACGTTGTACGCCATGTGCCCCGCCCTCGACGCCACCTACACCACACCACGCGACGCGATCCAATCGAATTCAATCAATTCTTGATAGGTGATATGATTCATCCGCGTAGAAATGGAGATCTTCTCTTACGATCAATCCGAGGAAGGCGAAGAGCGCGCCTCGCCGTGAGACGGCGCCGGTGAGGTAGACGACGACCACGGCCGAGGAGCGCGCTCTGGGCGATCAACCCGACCGCTCCGGCCTTGAGAATTCCGAGCTTCTTCACGAGCCTCGCCGTCACAAACGTCGCGAGGATCCCCACCACCGCCGACGAGCCGCCGAACGCGTCGATCACCGACGGCCTCACGCCTGCCCACACCGCACACACCATTAATTAACAAGAGGAGCTTGATGGATGATGATGATGATGTCTGAAATGGTAACCATGCGCGTCATCTCACCCTGGTGGATGAGGAAGGTGGTCATGAGCACGCCGGGAGCGAGGGCGACGTTGAAGCAGACGAGCACATAGGCGAGGCTCGCCGGGAGCACCGGCTGCCGCATGTACTCGCTCCAGCCATTCCTGACTGTACCCACAACCTCTTCCATTGTCAAAGATTGATCAATCAATTCGAGAATCAGATTTTGGCCCAAAAAACAAAAAAAATCTCCAATTTGAACATCTGATAGTGATCGATGAACTGTCGTAGAACTAGGCTGCAAGCTCAATGAATCACCGGTTTTTTGTATGCTGAAACTGGAAGTATTTTCAGCGTGTGAGGTTGTATTTTCAGAGTGATCGAAGATGTCGTCAGCGAGCTGGTTCATCTCTCCACACAGGAAAATCTGCGAAATTAGAACCATAGGTTTTCTTTTCCTGAAGTGGTGAATGATAATGTACTAAATCTGCAAAATAATTTGCTGAATTTATGAATTTGTAGCTAGTGTACCAGCAGGGGCAGGGTACAGAGCGAGATGACGCAGGAGAGCTTGATGCAGGTGAGTGGGTCGTTCTTAGAGAGCAGCAACACGAAGATGGATGCTCCTACCATATGCAAATCAAATGAGAATCGTCACGAACATACGCAGATTTCATGAAGTTTCATAATTCACAAGCAAGAAAAGATTATTGAAGTGCATGCATTCTGAAAATCGCAGACCTCGCAGAGGAGATCGACTCTGCTGAGCGTCGCGTTGGCCTTGGCGAGCGCCACCGGCCTGACTTTCCCTGCTAGCTTCGGTCACACACACGATCCATGGAGATTGGAGAAACATTGGAGAGAGGTTGAAGAAAGCAATGACGAGCTATGTAATCAATGGCAGGAGGTGGTTGGGAGCTTCGATCACCTGCACGATGAAGTCGCGCTCCGCGATGATGCCGAGCGCGACGCAGGAGAGCCTGTCGACGACGGTGGACGCCACCAGCACGGCGAACCACGGCCGCAGGAGCAGAGATGATGTTGCCGCCGCCGCTCTGTGGACGGCGAACGCGTAGGTGATCGTCGCCGTCGACACCAAATGCGCCGCGGTCTGGCATGTCGCAGCGACATTGACAGTATGTCACTACAAGAAAGATCTTTTTCTTGAAGCAGAAATTAATGTGAAGTTCTTGAGATGATGGATCGGCACCTGAATCGCGGCGAGAGATCAGTACGCGGGGACGCGGGGGAGCGAGCTGATGACCTCACCGACCAACGGGCCGACGGCGAACACGACGAGCTGCACGCCCATGCATCGGAGATCTCGTCGAAATGTAACAATCAATTAATCAGTATGCATAATTGGAATCAGTAGGCAGTGGCTTGCACCTTGGTGAAGAAGACGAGGAAGGCGACGGGGAGGAGGCTCTCCGGATGGAGCATTGCGATGGCGGCCGGCCAGGTGAAGTTCCAGAGCTGCTCCGTCGCGTTCCCGACGAGGCAGGCCGCGTACAGCGCTGCGCATCGAACAGGATTAAAGGGATGCATAATTGAGCTTCGGAGAAGCAGGGATTCGTACCGTTCATGGCTGCTGGGTAAGCAGGAGTTTCTCCCAGGTGGTCATCCTCTCTGCAGCCTCCCTTGAGCGGAACCAGCAATGCGAAAGACGAAGCGACGGAGGCCGACGTCGACGCGTCGTCCCCGAGCAAACTCTGCTCAGTCCGGAGGACTATGCCCGAGGAGAGCGGAACAAACTGAAGTACATCGTCGCGCTCTTGGGTTATACCAGCGGAGAGCTCGTCTCCGGCGCCAGCAAGGACGGTGCCGGAGGTCGAGGCAGCATGGTCGGAGTCGGAGGAGGAGCAGCCGGTGGCAAAGAGGCGACGCGACGTCAACCGGCTCCTGGAATTACAGGACAGGAGAAGGAAGGGCAGCACGGGAGGTGGCGCGACTCGGCGGCCGGAGCTCCGAGCGAGGGCTAGACCTGGTGGTGAGGTAGGACTAGGCGGCGAGAGGAGCTTGGACATGGACATGGCGGGAGCCGAAGCGGATAAGCTGAAATTGGATAGAGAATTGGGGATAGAAAGATTTGCCTCCGATCCAGAGGAAGAAAGACTTGGGCCGAATACTAACACATGTCAATTGGGCTTTTCCTCCAACCAGCCCAGTTGGGTGGAGTACATACCTCACTTCGTTTTCCCCTAACACTTTCTAAAAAGGAATGGAAAATGACACAACACAAAAATGTTTTCCCAATGTTTTGGAAACTTTGATGTAGATTTGAATCAAGATCTTCTATAATCTCTTGTTAACTAAATTAAATGATTGAGATACTTTCCTTTAGAAACTAAGACAATACAAACACAGACGTTCACAACACGTATACTTATATATCCTTATAAATGCACGTGTGTACACCTTATCTATATGAATATCTCCTGGCCCGTGGGATCGGTAGCCACCCAAAAGGGAACACAGGTTGGAACTGAGTCCAACCACAACATCACACTAGCCGAATCAGGTTCACACCAAGGTGAGAAGGTTTATGATGAGCTACTAAGTTACAACCACGAGGACAATTAGTTACACTAAACTCAATAATGTTGCAACGGTTGAGAGATATCTTTGTTAGTATAAGAAATGTTTAGTACGAGCACGTGCAGCCCCGCTCTCTCTAAAAATTAAAAAGTGCATTGCTTTTTTCAAACAACACTCGTATAAACATACATATACTTATCCATATATATAAACATACACATACTCACGTTACTTGTACGAGCACCTTTTTTAAAGAGTCGGCATATATCTTGAGACCAACAATACGTTGAAATGACATGACAGTGTTTACGTCTAGCGCGTGCAAATGAAACAATTACATTCTTGATTTTTTTTTCATGATACAGTAATTATATATTTTCAGTATACCGTTTTGTATATGGTCTTAATTAACCAACCAAGCTATGTTCAATTCTTTCTTTTTTCGACAAGTCAATTGAATTTGTTCTTGCATACATGTGTCATGTGTAGTTGTAAATGGAAACTAAATTAAAGACTGTACTCATGCATCTAGGTTGGGAAGCATCATTTTATATGTGTATTACTTTCACAACTATTTATTACGTACAGTACATGCAGTAAACAAGCTAGAGCAGATGCACTTGAGGATCGACTTAAAACACACCTATTAAACGGAGAAAAGAAATAGCTGATTAAATTGGCCACGGATGTACGAAGAAGCTACTGTATTTTCTTCGTTCCATAATAAATTTTAATTTTAGCTTTATTTTTAAAATAAATTTATTTTAGAGTAACCACTGTATCAGAGCATCGAAATTTTTTAAAAGTATAAAATAATTGTATTAAAAGATACAATCAAGAATAGGTGTATTATGATTTAATAGAATAGGATCATTTTAGTTTTTTATATTGATATATATGTGATGGTGAAAAGTAAATTTATTTTGTCACAAAGGTAGTAGCTAGCTGCCAGCTGGCCTTATAGTGCAAAGGGAGCACGAGCAAGCAAACATAAACCCTAACAATGGATCGAGTAGTACACATATAGGCGACACAATTTATATAATTCGATCGGTCGATATGATCTGCATGCTCAATTAGTTTTCCTGTGCTTCCCAGTGTTGGTCGTCGAGGCCAACGGCATGGGCGCCGGCCTGAGGGTCCTCCAGCTCGCTGATCTTCCCCTCCAGCCACCGTCCCTTCCGTCTGCAAGCGGTGAGCTGCGACTTCACCTTCTCAACGCTCAGGGAGCACGTGCTGAGCTCCGCCCTGGTGGTGGTGACCTCCTCCCGGAGTGTCACCACCAAGGTCTCCTTCTTCCTCAGCTCCGTCTCGATCCGGACCACCAGCTCCTCCTTCTCCTGCAGCTGCTGCTGGATCAGGAGCACCAGCTCGGTCTTCTGCTTGAGCTGCTCGGCCTTCTCCTCGAGCTGCTTCTGCAGCTCGGACACGGACACGGACACGCTCTGCTCCTCCTTTCTTCTCGTTACGACGATGCTCCATGTCCGGGAGATGGTCGTCGTGATCGAGTTCCAGATTTTGCTGATCATGAAGAAGCCAGGCTCGGTAGTTGGTGTCTGCTCCCAATAGCTAGCCTGTACTACGCTGGACTGCACGATAGTCTGACCCGACCAACACCAGGTGAGTTACACATGTAAGTTAAAGTTTGGCTATTGGGAAACTCTTTTAAACACTCAAAGGCGATTATATAATTTGATGAATAGACATAGTACTGTGTATATAAGAAATTTTATGGTGCTTAAAATAATATTTTTGGATGTACTATTATTTTATATTAAAAATTTTGGTATTCTAACAATATTAAATTTTATATTAGAATATATGATATCTTTCGATATCTTCTGAATGATGACAAAATTATAAATATATGTAATTTGTTGAGTTACCGAGTAGAGATAGCGGTCCATGCCCTTTTTCATGTCCACTACTGTGGTGCGCTCAAAGTCGAAGGACGGGATCTCGATGCCCTCCATCGCCTTTGGCATGTGCTGGAGGTACTTGGAAACCTCACGCTTGACCTCCTTATCGGAGATGGCCAAGGCGCCGAGACGGTGGCTGCGAAGCACGGTGGCATACACGATTGTCTGCAGGACAGTACGATATGATACATCCATCGGTTTAATACCATACATATCGTATTCATTATTTTATCATCATAACATACTACAACCTTTTTCATTAATTAATAACATCATTAATTTTTAAATAACGTTTGATCATTTGTTTTATTAATAAAATTAGAATAAATATGCTAAAGTATAATTAAGTCATATTTAAAATTTCTTCGACGATAAAATAAATAATATTATATATATTTTTTAATAAGACAAATGGTTAAATGTAATGTTAAAAGTTAATAGCATCAGAGTAATTTAATACTAATTTTATTGGAATTGCTGCAGTCCAGATCTGGAGATGGGAATATATATTATATACCATGTAGAGATAGCGTTGGATCTGGAGGTCCATGTCGAGATCGGAAGACGCCGCCTGGTGGAACAAGGAGCCGATCTTGCTTTCCTCCGCTTTCTTGCGGCTCTGGACTAGCTCCACAAGTTGTTCCTCCATGCTATCCCAGTCTGCGTGAGCAGGGATGACCGGTACTGTAGTACTAGTGCCGCCGCCAGCTGTGGTGGTGATCGTCGTCGTCGTCGACGACGACGACCACCAACTTGAACCCTGAAGCGTTCGCCTGGAGAAGAAGGAGAGCAAGGCCACAGCGAGCAGCAGCTCGCCACACAAGAGCCATGGTTTGCTGACGATGAACTTCTTCCACCATGAGGTCAGTCCTGTTCCTTTACCTGCACTATTGCCGGAGTCGTCCACCTGGACTGCGGGTTGGATGATGCAGTCGGGCTCGGGCTCGGGCTCCTCATGATCCACAACTACTGCGGGTTGGATGATGCAGTCTGGCTCGGGCTCCTCATGATCCACAACTAGAGCAGGTCGGATGCAGCCGGACTCCGCCGCCCATGTCGCGCGCTGCCACCTGCAGCACGTCAGCCATGAGCGCATGTAGCGCATCCCGGACGATTTGGTGTTGTCGTCACCGTCGATGTCTTTCTTCATCTCGTCGACGGTACTCTCGATCTCCGCGGCGACGCTGGAGCAGTAGTACTGCTTGCCCTTGATCTTCACCAACAACTCCTCCAGCTCTTGGCTGCAGGTGGCCTTGGTGTTGTTCACGTCGTCGTCGTCGTCGCCCGAGTCCAACTTGTCCAATATGCGCTCGACGCCATCCTCGAGCTTGATCCACGTGAGCCTCGCCGCTACCTGCGACTCCATGACCAACTGCTCCGGCGAACATGACTCTGGTCGGAGCACGCACACTTCTGTCAGTTCCAGCTCCCGCCGCTCCTCTTTCGCGCTGAAGGTAGTTTTATAGCTGCCGCTCACGGTGAGGAGCTTTTCGCTCATCTCCTTCTCTACGACCGTGAGGTAGACGGCGATGCTCTTCGTCTCGCCGGCGTATATGTCCTGGATTTCAATCTTGACATCGCTGCAGTTTTTTTCCAATTTCAGCTTCTTCTTCTTGTCGTGGTAGCCTCCGCAGCGGACCTTGGATATGGCGACGCTGGCACAGGCCTTGAGGGTGATCTCAATGGACCTTGCGGCCACCGGCTTGAGGTGATGTTTGATGAAGAACTCGAAGGCGTCCTTAATCTTGGCGACATCGTTGACGAAGGAGTAGGTGCCGCGGGTGCAGTTGGCTATGTACTCCATCACCCGTGGATTGTGGCTGGCGCCAAAACCGAAGGTGTAAACGGAGTACTTGTCGCTGATTTCGGTATCGCAGATGTCACTGTAATTGCCACCGTCCGATAGGAATATCATGCAGCCTAAGCGGTCCTGGCTATCCCGACCACCTAGAATCTGATCGGCCAATTACTTAATAATAATAATAATAATAATAATAATAATAATAATAATAATAATAATAATAATAATAATAAGTTGCAGCTATCCTGTTACTCCCTCCATCTCACCAAGATACAAGATATAAGAATTAACACATGATATATCGATCCAGTCTTTCAGATGTATTTATAGGATTAAAGTGTATGTGTATGTTATCTGTAGGGGTGAGTTTGGGCGTGTTGTGAGTGCCTACTTTTGTACTGTGTTTCTAAAAAACACAGAGGAATTAACTCATCCACCATATGAAAAAACAAGTAAATATTGGCATGCATGTAACGAATGAATATTACAATGGGTCATTAGATTCTGGCCAACTATTAATTTAGCACATAGAGATTATAAATATATGCCTATATTATTTAAAAAATCATAAAATAACATATGCCTCTTAGCCTTTTGGATGAAGGGAGTACTTTTGGCTTTCTCTCCCAAAAGCCGACCGGTTAACGAAATAACCCTACTGTCGAAAAATATTAGCAGCAAATTAAAAACAAAGAACAGATCGTCGGAGGATAGAAAATTAATGTTTTATCATCTAGTTTTTGAATCCATCCAAATAGTTGTATATAAATCTGAAACAATTTGACAAAACATTTTCTGTATACTAACAAAAATGGATTATAATCCCTCAAAAAGATGTCCTTATTATGTATCATCCAAATAGTTATTAAAATAATTAATGGGATAAAACAAATATGTGATATATCACTCAATAAAAATATAAGTTAAAATTTAATTTCACAGGTTGTAAAAAAACAGCAAGTTTAACTCCAACTAGTATATATAGGTTTGCTCACAATTATTTCATATATATAACTTATAAAGTCTTGTAAGTTTGGAAAGTGATATATCACACATTAATATATATCTTATCAAATACTTTTATAATGATATGTAAGTAAGAAACTAGAGGAAACTCTATCGAGGAATTAAAAGGGTTCTCCGTATTTGGACCATGATGATGGTGTAAATCACTTCAGACACGTGCATATAATATTAGGGCTAGATTCCCACCTATAACAATAAAAAAAGAGAGTAACAAAACAGTTTGTGCCAATTGTTTCTGCAGTATATGCTGCCAGATTTCAGGTTCTGTTATTGTTTTTGTTTCTTCAATATAATTGTACCTAGCTAGGACAAATTTAGCCTTACATTAGCTAGTCTTATATATACCTATCATCATCTATCGAATTATTTTTTTCAAAATCGATCTTGTCAACTATTATTAGAGTTGAACGGTATATGCATGCAAGAAAAATGTTGCGTTGCGAGGTACCTTGACTCCAGTTTGCAGGGCCTCGGGCATGTTGTTCCCTTTGCCAAGAATTAGCTCGTTGTCAATCTTGGCCATGGCGGTTTGGCGGCTGCCGGCGCCGCGCATGTCGGTGAGGTCCATGATGGTCTCCACATTTTTCTTGAACGACACGATGGCGAGTCGGTCGTCGTCGCCGAGCAAGCTGATGACGGACTTCATCGCCTCCTTCATGTGCTTCAGCCGTTTCTCGAACCTCATGCTATCGCTGGTGTCGAGCAATGCGACGATGTCCACTCCGGCGAGGCGCATGTCCTCCGCCGACGACTGCGGCTGCGACGGCGCGGTCACCTGCACAATGACGGGGAAGCTCTTCTTCTTGTCCGTCGTCATCGACGTCACAGTCCTCGGAATAATCTTGCATCCTTTGAATGCTTTCACCTCCATCTACACACGCGTACATGCATACGTGAATATATGTAATGAATTTTTACTAAAGGTAAAGGTTTATTTGTAAAATAGTTTTTAATATAGATGCAAATTATAAAGTTATATGCATAACCTCTTCTATTTGCTTATGCTCTAGGTTTTTTTTACTTCCTTTTTTTCCTATTTCAGTAGCTTCATTTCCGGCCGGAAGCCTCTTTGAATGATTTTTTTTATTTTACCATCCATCCAATCCAGCGGTCTAAGATTCATTCATCCTCCAAGGGCTAATTTTGACCAGATGATGTGGGCCATCCTCCAAGGGCTAATATTGACCAAGGGCTATGTACTTATTTATAAAAATATATAAAATATAATTATATGAAAATATTTTTATGACGGGTTTTATTATATTATCATCTTTCATGTATCGAATTCTAGTATTATGCTCTCTCTTAATAATTTAATATTTCAATATCCTCATTAGCTCTTATATAAGCCGTAGAATTTTTTATGAAGAATTGTATTTGATACACAGCTCTTGCTTCTAATTATGTATTTTACATACAACTATAAAGAATAAAGATCTCATCTTTTGTCCTGTTGGTGTTACGAACCAGAGACTAAGTCCCGATTTTTTAATCAACCGGGACTAAAAATAGATCTTTAGTTCCGTTTTTAACACCAACCAGATAAAAAACTCGATCTTATCATCTCGTCATGCGTGCCGCTCTTCTCTCTCTGCCTTATCTTTATTCTCGATCTATCTCCCTCTCCCTTTATCGGATCTATCTCTCTCTTCCTCAAGCTCTCTCTCCTCCGATCTCTCCAAAACTCTCTGTCCCTCAAGCTCTCTCTCTCCCTCAAGCGCGTGCGAGAGGCTTGAGGCGGCGGACGCGCGCCGGGCCGGGCGACGACCGCGCGCGGCTGGAGGCGGCGGTCGCGTGCGGGCGGAGGAGAGGCGGCCGCGTGGGCGGAAGCGGCGGCCGCGCGGGCCAACGTCGGCGGGTGGCGGGCGAGGTGGTGCGGCCGGCTCGGCGAAGGCCGCGCGGCTCGGCGACGGGCGGAAGCAGCCCGACGGCATCCAAATCGGCCGTGCGGCTCGGCGGTGGCGGGCGACGGCGACCCTCTCCCTCTCTCGGCTTTTACGTCGCAAAAACTTATGAATTTTTTTAGAGTTTTGTGATGTACATTAGTGAAATTTGATGTGATATATGTGATCTGTGATGAATGTTCATGTGATTTGTGATGTTAATTTGATGTCGGGATATGAATTTGATTTGTGAGTTGGGGATATGAATTTGATTTGTGAGTTGGGATTTGTGAGATGGATTCGATTTGAGATGTTATTTTGAGTAATTTTAGTATGGGGACATGAATTTCGGAAGCAAAACAACGAAAAAGAAAAAATGGACGTAATATTTTACCGGAATTAAAGATGAGAATCTTTTGTTCTGATTTCGTAGTCGCGGTTCGAGAACTGGGACAATAGGGGTTATGAACCGAGACTATTGTGGGGTTTTCTAGCCGTGTGTGGTAAACTAATTTTAACGTTCTCTTGTTAATACATACTAGTATTAGATTAAATCTTTAAGCGCTAAAATTAATTGATATCCCTCCTCATAATATCACAATTAAGCTACTCCCCTCGGTAGTGTACTCCCTCCACCTTTCATCATTATAAGATCCCCAAATTAAAAGCATGTTTATGGCTATATATCATGATTTTAATTTTGATGGATAGAGTCATACATCTATAACTTCCACCATATCTCCCACCATATGTAATTAGCCCTCAAAATAATGAAAACACATACCATGCATAGACTAAAATTGTGCATGCAATGCATATACAAAAAACTAGATAAGAAAACAATATAAGACTATTAAGAAAAAAAAGAGGAAAATAATCACCTCGCTACCCATCTTGCTAGGTTGATGTATCGATCGTCACGAGAGAGTATGTTTTTGTGATCGCGGCTTGCAGTGTTGAGGCATAGGGGATTGCTAAGCATATATATAGAAGCTAGCCATCGATCCAGATTAGTTCAATCACACTGCTGTGAAAAATAATTTATAACTCGATCGATCATGACTTGACTTGCCTATTCATTTTAATTTGAGTCCCTTAAAATACACATTTCACAATACAGATTCCTCCGCGGAATTAGGCGAAAAAAGTTTAAGACTTCATTCCCAAGTCTTTACATTTAATACAATAGCATCTGTGGTAGTTGAATTCAATCTAAATTATTCACCTTTTTTATTTAATGATTAATGAATACATCTTTAGACTGCTCTCTTGGAATTAGGCGAAAAAAAGTCATTCCCAAGTCTTCTACACTTAATACAATAGCCTCTGTGGCAGTTGAAGCCAGTCTAAATTATTCACCTTTTTTAATTTAATGAATACATCTTTAGACTGCTCTCTTGGAATATGGCGAAAAAAGTTTAAGACTTCATTCCCAAGTCTTCTACATTTAATACAATATCCTCTGAATACATTTTTATACTACTATTTTCCATATTATAAGTCGCTTTTGTTTGTTAGTCACCAAATTTTTAAAAATATAACGATATTTTTAATACAAAACAAATATATTATGCAAATATATTTAATGTTACATTTAATTAGACTAATTTGGTCTGGTATATGTTACTAATTTTTTTTATAAATTTGATTAAACCCGAATAAATTTAACTAAAATAAAAGTCAAAACAATATTATATTATAATATGTATGAAACAGAGGAAAGTACCACCTTAATTACTATTGATAGTAGAATACTCCCTTCATCTCATAATATAAATAATATCCTGTCAGTACTTTCTCATATACAGCAACAAAATTATAAATTCAAATATCAATCCAACGATATTATTTTGAATAAATAAAATTCAATTCATATTATACTAATTGTTGTTTAAATGTTTTAAAAGTTGAAATATTTTAAATTTTAATTCTTAAAATACGTGTATGACTTATATTATGGAATAAAAGGAGTAATTATTTTACTTATAACAGAATTTACTTATCAACGCTTGAGACCGTCTACTTAATGATAATACGTCAAGTAGAATAAAGAACACCGTAAATGTCCTCGTTTAAGTATGGTTCATATAAGACCACGGATTGATGTGAACCAGTCCTGTTTCTTTTAGCTTCGTTTCGTAGAAACAAGTTTCGGTTTCGCTTCGCTATTACTACATCCGAAAGTGGAACTACAAAAGTGAGTCTGTTTCACAACTTTCTTCGGATTAACTTTTGAATCAAACGGAATTTAAAATATCCAAAAATAGAGTTAAAAATATCCGACGGAGAAAGCCGATAATATGGTGCTTTACAGTGGCGGATGGATAATTTTTCTCCTAAAAGCGGAAAAGCTCACCTGGTGAATTTCTAGCTTCTAGCTTTTGTAGTTAAAAACCAAATAACTTTTGAGAAGCTAAATATAGAAGCTAGCTGTTTTTTTACTTTTTATCTACTATAGGCTGAAAAGTCATAGCCTGATATAAAATAGGTCTTAGTCGTAGCATAACTATGCGTCACCGGGGTAGATGGCTAGCTAGTGTATATGGTGTTAGGAAACCGACGGTCTATAAAAATTTAACCCGGTTACTTACTAAATGAACCTATCACTAAATACCTATGGCTATATGTTCATCAGAGGAGGACGAGCTATTATACTATATAGCGACTATATATTTAATATAGCAGCTATAATGTTTATAATATGTTTATAAGAGGAGAATAAACTATTATATAATATAGCGATAATGAAGAAATGAATGAGAATACGCTCGTCTCAGATATTGCTGTCTTCATTTTAATTTTAAGATTATGCAACCCCTTAAATGTCTTAAATGTTGTATATAGTACTGGGGAATTGTATAATATATGTAACAGGAAAAGAAATCTACATTAAAACACAGTTACACAGTGATGTACAGGTAGGACAAATTAAAGTAATCCTAGACCGGTGCATGGTCTGGATCGAATTACTTAATTAGGTGAGTTGTGGTAAGTAACCTAGCAGCTGAGAGCGGAGATGAGTGATCGTAGGCAGATCAAGAATTAGAGTGATCCAACTTAAATCGCTGTACGGTAGGATTTGTAGCCCATCAAGTTTGGGAGTTTATATGATTTTTTACTGTAGCTGACTGAGATGGGTTTATAAAGGCCCAAAGGTAGAATTTAATGAAGTACTTTTGGGCCTAGATAAAGAAGATGGGCCCATTAACCCTTAGGTTTATTTTGGACTTGAGCCCAATAGATTATTAGCTGTCCAAATCCTATCTTCTATATCTACAATCTATAATCTATAATCTATAATCTATAACTATCTATAAAGCAACTATTGTTTTCACCTAAATTTTGTTTTGTCTAGCTATTTTGCAGAAACCCCTTAAGTTTTTTCGAAATTAACCCGCAATCCGTCTAGCTATTTTTTTAAAAAAACCAGTTATACGTACGATAGAGCTTATCTTAACTACTTAAAAAACCTATAATTTTTCGATCACCAAATCGTTTTTCATCCAAATCTATAAAATTTCCGATCCGTATAACCTCTCGCTCCATTATTGCCTCAATTTCCTTACCTCCGGTAGGTAAGCCCGACTCACGCGCCTCTTGCGTCGCTGTGCATTGTCCTGAGCGGTGGCCGAGCACACGCTACACGCGTGAGCTAGCGCGCCGCCGTCGATATACAAGCAACTTATCCTATTCATCAACATACTTTTCTAACTAATAATATCCGAGTCGTAAATATTTTAAACTTTTATCAAATTTCTAATCGGTTTAAAGTATCAGTAAGTCAATATCTATTTTCATTATATTTTTGACTTAATTTGGTGAAATTAAATTAACTCAGACTAAATGTCTATCTTATACTATTTTTTAATCAAGGTCCAGTGGTACAGAAAGTTGAAGATATCCTTACTTTCAAAGTTATATATATGTATGTATATATATAATAACTATTTATAAAGCAAGTAGTGTTTTTATCCAAAATTTTCGTCTCTTTGGTTATTTTGCAGAAACCCCCTTGAGTGTTTATAAAATTAACCCGTAATACCAATGCTAAAAAGAAAGGGAGGACTTGGATAAAAAACCTCCTACGTCCCTCTCTTCCGTCCCCATCCGTGCCGCGCATGCGCCCCTCCCCCCGTCGTTGCTCGGAGCTCCCGCGCCGCCGCCTGCTTCCCTCCCTGCGTCGTCGTTCCATTACAATGCACGGGCATTTTGCTAGTTTATATATATATATAATCTATAATCTATAACTCTATAACTATATATAAAGCAAGTAGTGTTTTTACCCAAATTTTATTTTGTCTGGCTATTTTGCAGAAAATCCCTTGAGTTTTTTCGAAATTAACTCATAGTCTGTCTGGCTATTTAAAAAACCTAGTTAAAGAAGAAAAAGGGGTTATTTTGTAGAAAACCCTAGAATGTTTATAAAATTAACCCGAGGGAGGGCTTGGATAAAAAAAACCTCCTCCTCTCTTTCGTCCTCATCAGCGCCGCGCCTGCACCCCTCCCTCCCGTCGCCGCTCAGAGCTCCCGCGCCGCCACCTGGACCTTCGCCCTTCGCGTGCTTCCCTCCCTGCATCGTCGTCCCGTTGCAACGCACGGGTATTTTGCTAGTAATATATATATACACACACTAGTAAATATGTCTATGCGTAGCAATGGACGTTATTTTATTTTATCATAATTTATCAGGACTGCGGGTTAATTTTATAAATACTCAAGGGGTTTTCTGTAAAATAACAAGGCGAACAAAAATTTTGGGTAGAAACACTCTTTTCAGCATTCTACGGGTTAATTTTATAAACACTCAAGGGGTTTTCTGCAAAATAGCCAAGCGGACGAAAATTTTGGGGTAAAACACTACTTGCTTTATAGATAGTTATAGATTATAGATATAGATATATAGATTACGTACTTGAATTATAACATTATTTCTAAGAAAAGATGTATAAAAGTAAAAGATTGCAATTTGCATAATACACTTGGAAATTAAGAATATGCATGCAATCCCCAACTTGCATTATTAATTATTGACAGAGATCAATAACTACTCTAGAACTCTAGTACTATATAGCACACTACTATGACGTATTGTACTTTCGAAAAAAGTACAACCATAGTACTACTCTTCCAATACTAAAAGATTAATCTAATTACTTAACTAACTAACTAATTAATTAAAAATAGTTAATTAAGCGTAGAAAATTAAAGTTGAAGGACGTGCTAGTTTGGCTCTGCCATGAATTATGATAAACCATACATATAATTACAAGGGCACATAAAGCCACCTCTCCTCAAATGCATATATATTAATTGCAGCCCCTTGTCAATTTGCGAGCAATATGGACCATACAAATATAAACGAATGGCTCACACGCATGCACGTGACAGTGTGATTCATAGAGGACGTACCTATGTACGTACGTATATCCATAGCGTATATTCACACTGTACGCATGCATACATACGTACGTATACATATGCTATACCATATGTGTCTCTCTTCTTCTCTACCAAGGGAGCGGGATGTCGACCAGGTCATCGCGGTACAGCAAGGGCTCGTCGCCGGCGGCACCATCGACGTCACCGGCGTCGAAGACGGTGGCCTTCTTGGCGTCGACGACGGCGAGGGAGGAGTCGGTGACGAAGGTGACGATGGAGTCCTTCCTCACGGTGAGGTAGACGATGGCGACGATGTAGATGAGCATGAGCGAGAAGGCGACGTCGACGAGCATGTTGGCGTACTCGGGGAGGTTGTTGTGGATGAGCCAACCGACGAAGCTCGTGCTCAGGAAGTATATGTTGATGCCGAAAATGAGCAGCCCCAGAAACCACGAGAACACTAACATATTATGGTTGAGCGGTGCGGTGCGTTGGGCTCGGTCGGTGCGACCCGGTGAGATGAGTTTTTGACGTGCTAGATAGATGGGCGCACGAGACTGCAGGTTAATTTCACAAAAACTCAAGGGGTTTTGTGCAAAATAGCCAGGCAAATGAAAATTTTGGGTGAAAGCGTTGCAACGGGTGAAGTCGGGGCGCGACGCGGATAGGGACGGGAGGAGGGGTGCGAGGCACGACGCAGGCGTGACACGGGAGCTCCGAGCAACGATGGAAGGGAGGGCGCAGCACGACGCCGATGGGGACGGGAAGGAGGGCGCGGGAGGTCTTTTTTCCATCCAAGCCCTCCTTTCTTTTCAAGCATTAGGACAACGGGTTAATTAATTTTTACAAAATAGCCAGACAGACAAAAATTTTGGATAGAAACACTACTTGCTTTATATATATATATATCAACTGTGTTTGTGCGTTGCAACGGGTGAAGTTGTTGCGCGGCGCGGATGGGGATGGGAGGGAGTGACGCATGAGGTCTTTTTTTCCATCCAAGCCCGTCCTTTCTTTTTAGCATTGGGACTGTAGGTTAATTTCACAAAAACTTAAGGGATTTTCTGCGAAATAGCCAAACGGACAAAAGCTTTGGATGAAAACACTACTTGCTTTATAGATAGTTATAGATATATATATAGAGAGAGAATAAGTCTATTTCTCCTCCCTCATTTCTTGCTTCTGATTGAATCATTTCTCTCAACCATAAAATCGGGTATAACACCTCTCCCATCTTCAAGAATATGTATAAATCAACTCCTTCGACAGTTTGTGAAGCGGTTTCTGCTGATGTGGTAGATTGAATGGGGTTGACTCGTTGAGTCAGCAGCGGGACCCACATGTCATTGAGTCCTACTAACTCATCTTCTTCCTCACCTCTTTCTCTCTCCCTCCTGCTTCATTTGCACCCAAGCTCAGCCTCGACCGTCGTTGCACCATCTGTGATGGGCTCGTCGAACTCTACCTCACACGCGATGAGCTTGTCTCCGACGCGGGTGCTCCTCGACAGGTTATTAGACGTCGCGCTCAGCCATCGAGGGAATGAATCGAGCTCGTCTGATTCGAGACGTGTAACGGTGGAGCCAAGGATGTGGACGTGGTAGGAGATGGCGGCGAACACCACGCGGTACCAGAGCGGGAGGACGAGGCCGGGGTTGCGGACATGGAGGCAGAACGCTCGGGGAAGGGCCTTGGCGCGCTTGGGAAAGAGCTTGTCGGACAGGGCGCATGGGGTGAGGAGCTCTCCAGTGGGGTGCGAAGGAAAGAAGCTCGCCAATCATGGAGCACGCGAGGGTAGGAGCTCGCCGGCCAGTTGCGCTTTGGGAAGGAGTCACCAACCGTCGCCATTTCAAAGCCTCCAGAACATGCGTCGATGACACACTCGATTCGTGTGGGGAGGAGCTGATATACCAAGCTAGACTTGAACTTCGTTGTCTTGACGGTGGTGCCGTCGTCGCCGACGAATGCTCGGTACTTGTCCCTCCTGGTGAAGCTAGTGCACTCGTAGGTGAGAGTGGAGGCTATGAGCTTCTACACATGGTTGACCACGTCCTGGGCTTGCCACCGCCGCCACAGGTAAGCTCGGCCAATAGCTTGTCAAGGAACCGATGGTGTACTCCGGGAACGGGTTCATGAAGAAGTTGAAGGGGTCCATCGTTGATGAGCGTGAGAGTGGCCGCCCCGACGAGGAGAACTTCCCGGGAAAATTCATGATGGTCTCGGCGAGCAGTTGTCTCCTTGGGTAATCGGTGTTCTTTAGGCACTAGATGAGGTCGTCCATTGCTTCTCCTCGCCAAAAGGCGAGCAATAGCGGGAACTGAGCAGCGTCGGCCCCCTCCTCTCAGGCTCGAGACGGAAAGAAGCAGCACGGAGGAGGCGGCCATGGCACCCGAGAGATGATGTGGTTACCATCGGCATCCCGCCGCTTGAGGCCTTGGCGATGTCATCCGCCTCGGCTTCGCCAAGCTCATGCCGCCACCGCCTGGAGAGAGAGGGGGAAAGAGAGAGAGAAGCGGTGAGGGTGATGAGATGAGGATGACATATGGGTCCCACTGCTAGCGAGTCAAACCCCAGTCAACCTGTCACATCAGCAAAAACCGTTTCGCAAACCGTCATAGGAGTCGATTTGCACCAAGATGTTATACCCAATTTGTGGTCGAGGGAGACGATTTAATCAGGATCAAAAGATAAGGGAGACAAAGTAGACTTATTTCATATGTATGTATATATATGTATGAGTATATATATGTATATATATGTGTGTGTGTATATATATATGTATATATATAGTATATATATAGTAAATGTGTGTGTGTATTGAAAATCATAAGTGAAAATCATATCTAGTTCATAAAAAATTATCAAATACATTTATATCAAATATTAAGTCCAAACTTAACTTTATTTGAGGGAAAAAAGATAAATTTCAGATGAATAATGTTATGTTACTATTTATTTAAAATTTATTTTTTCGTTACTCCATAACAAAATGTTAACGCTAGAATTTGGTAAGCCCCGAAGCCCGAATCAGCTAAGGTGTCCATCGGCTGATACCGAATCGGACAAGGCAAGCCGATGTAGCCGATTCCGATACGACAACATTAGAGACACCGTCGGATCAAGATGATGTGCTTCATGAGAATTGCTATATTGTATCTATTAATTAGGAAGAGTTTGTTAGTTTCCTTTTTATCTTTAGGAAAGTTCGGATTGTAATCTGTTAGGATCTTTGTTAGCCCGTGGGTATAAATATGTAAGCCCGGGGTTCATGTATGATATCTCTCGATCAATACAATTTGGCGCATCGCCACCCTTTACCTTTTCTACTTTATTCATCATCCGACGGGATTTGGCACCAAACGCAGGGCTGCATCGGCCTCGATCTCTGGCGAAGGGGTAAGTCCAACGTTCCGCCGGCACAGGTAATTGTATTGGCTACGTCGGCGTTGTCCAAGGCTGCATCAGTATATTCGACCTCTTGGATTATTCTGGTTTGGTTAACATGTTTGTCTGCCTATTTATCATATGCATCTATTAATCTAGTCCTTGTATTTCAATTTAGTTCGTAATTTACTTGCTTAACTCCAGTGCTGGCCTGGTAGAACTAGCCAATGGCAGGATAGATCTAAACAATGATCTAATTTATATGTGCTATATGATAAATAGCGCAGTATAAACTCTTGAATCTAATGTGTCATTACGATGGAAGCACTAAAAACAATAGATCATACCACTAATGACAAGCATTTACCTAGATCTGGGGATCGAAACGATGCAGCCCATAGCCAAACAAAGTGCTCGTCTGAAGAAAAAGAGTTGGCGATGCGTCGAAGGTTTGATTGATTGTGATTGTCTTGATAGCATTTATGCTCCTTGGTGTAACTTCAATTCCTCTTTCATGGACGAGAAATCCTAGGAATTGCCCGGCCGATACGCCGAACGCACACTTAAGCGGATTCATCTTCAGACCGTACTTCCTCGTCCGTTCTAACACTTGCCTCAGATCGGCGATGTGGCATTCTATCTCCCTTGACTTGACAACCACGTCGTCAATGTATATCTCTACTAGCGAGCCGATCATATTGTGAAAGATGTAGTTCATGGCCCGTTGATATGTTACCCCAGCATTCTTCAAGCCGAACGTCATTACTACCCATTCGTACAAGCCGATTGCGCCGGGACACCGAAAAGCGGTCTTATGGATGTCCTCGTCGGCTATGAATATTTGGTTATACCCTGCATTGCCATCCATGAAACTGATAATTTTGTGGTCTTAAGCAGCATCGACAAGCAGATCGGCTATCGGCATTGGGTATTCGTCTTTAGGAGTTGCCTTGTTTAGATCTCTGAAATCGATGCACACCCTAAGTTTACCCTTTTTCTTCAACACTGGGACGATGTTTGAGACCCACTCGGCGTATCGGTAAGGCCGAATGAATCCTGTGTCGTATAGCCGAGTGATTTCGGCTTTAATTGCATCATACATATCGGCCTTAAACCTCCTGGGAGGCTGTTTGAACGGCCGATAGCCTGCCTTAATCGGCAGCTGATGGACCACTATTGATCGGCTGAGGCCGGGCATCTCGAAGTACTCCCAAGCAAAACAATCTTTATATTCTTTTAACAAATCAATAAGCTGGGATCTATAATGAGGAGACAAATTTTTGCTAATGTACGTCGGCCTCGGCTTGTCACCAGAGCCGATGTCGATTTCCTCTAATTCGTCGACCGACGTGAAACCTTGCCCTAGCTTGCCATCGTCTTCGTCCGCGGTGTCCATGCCGAGAACGCTTGAGCCCTCCACCATGTCTTGTTCAAAGCAGCAATGCGGCTCGTCATTTCCAATCGTTATCGTTGAACTGGACACATTTAGAAAATCGGCTTGCCGATTTTCCCGATAAACAATCGATGCCCTCGATTTCCCAAAGCGGCAAATCGGCACTGACAACACTAACTGACCTGTCGGCTGGTACGATCTTGATCTTGTCGCCGTCCCATTGGATCAGGCTCTGATGCATTGTAGAAGGGATGTAGCAGTTAGCGTGTATCCAGTCCCTTCCGAGCAGCAGGCTGTAAGACCCCTTCCCGTCGATGACAAAGAATGTTGTGGGCACAGTCTTGTTGCCGATGGTCAGTTCAACGTTGAGGACGCCCTTGGTTTCCGATGGGTTGCCGACGAAGTCTTTGAGCGCCATGTTGGTTTTATTAGGTCTTCGGCTCCCTTGCACGGCTTTCGAATGTTGCGTAAGGCATGAGGTTGACTGCAGCTCCCTATCAACTAGCATTTTGGAAATCGACTTGCCGTTGAAGAATCCTTTAACGTACAACGGCTTTAGGTGCCGATTTTCGGTTCCTTCGGGTTTGTCGAAGACAGCTTGATCTGGTGAGATTGCTAGTTTCGCCAGGTCATCCTCAACGGTGTCTGCATCGGCTTTAGGAGCGCCGAACTCGGCTGGCAATACGAACACCATGTTTACCAATGCAGAAATTTTGCTTTTTCCTTTGGCTGTCCTCCTGGCTTAATCGGCTGGGCTTTCCTGGGCTTGTTCTTCGTCGGCTATGGCAGCTTTCTCTTTGGGTACCCATCGCCTTTTGATTTTGCCCACCGACGCGCTGTTCGTAGATCATTTGCTGAACTTTGTCTTCTCTCCCTTCACGCTTAAGCCGTTGAACCCTTCTTTTCGCGTATTCGTGAAGAGATCGGACGGGCACCATTGGGGGTTGGCCGATTCCTCATCGTCGGCCTCTTCATCGTCGTGGTTGTTCCCATCGCGGTTTTCATCAACGAAGAAGTCCTGGTGGATCGGGCCGAGCCGATCATGGACAGACCGCCGCCTTTGGTTTAGTTGAACGGCTCTGGGGACGAACCGAGTTGGACTTGCAGCCGATGACCTCCTGTGCTCGTCGCCGCAGCGATCGTTGCATGCTGGGCAATCGTCCAATGTTGGCAGTCTCATGCCGGACTCCCAGCAGTACCTGAAAAAATCATAATGCCAATGCGGATCGGCATTGTCGTGGTTTACCTCATATCGTCGGCTTTGGGTGGTCGGCTCGTGCCGACGAGGTGCTTCATTGTAAGCTTCTTCCTGCCGAGACCGGTATTGATGACGGTATCGGCTACGTTCATGGATCGGCCGTCGGTCAGCCGATCTGATGACTGGACGCACCATATTAATTGGCGCGGCGTGGCATCCAATCAGATCGCCTTCTGCCTTGGCCCCGATCGATGTATTGACTAAGCCGTGCGCCATTCTGTTCTGTCGATCAGCTTGCCTGGGGCCGGCTTGGACCGTGTTGACCGGGAAAGGATTGCCGTCTACCTTCATCGACCGATTTGAATCGGCGAACTTCAGCTTCCTGGCCTCAATTGCCGACTGGATTTGCTGCCTGAAGACCTTGCAGTCATTGGTGGCGTGGGATGTGGAGTTGTGCCACTTGCAATATTTCTTTTTTTTCAATTCTTCGGCCGACGGGATCACGTGATTTTTAGGCAATTGTATCTGCTTCTCCTTGAGCAGCAAGTCGAAAATCCTGTCGGCCTTGGTAATGTCGAAATCGTATCTTTCTTCCTTAGCCGTCTTCGGCAGCCATTGCGACGATGGCTTTTTGTTCTTGGCCCATTCGCGCGCCGCCACTCTGCGTCATCGTCGTCGGACCCGTAGTCTGACTCGACGACGACCTGAGTTATATTTTTGATGGCCTTCCTGGTGTCTTCGAATCGCTGCTCGTGGGTCGTCACCTTCTGCGCCAAGTGGGCTAAGCTGTCAAAGTCTTGCGCAGAGAATCGTTCTCTGATCGGCGTGATCAAACCATGAAACGCCAAATCGGCCAGCTGGGCGTCCGATAGCACCAGACTGTAGCACCATTCCTCATCTCCCTAAAGCGTTGGATGTATTCTTGGACCGATTCGTTGTGTTTTTGCTTGATGCTGGTGAGGTCCAACAACTTCATCTCGTGGTTACCGGAGTAGAAGTAGCTGTGGAATTGTTTTTCAAGATCGGTCCAGCTCTGAATTGAGTTGTAGGGTAATGAGGAGAACCAAGTAAAAGCCAATCCTGAAAGAGAAAGAGGGAACAATCGGACTCTCAAGACGTCCGTAGCCGATGCTTCACCGCATTGTGCCAAGAATCGGCTAACATGCTCGTAGGTTGAAACGTTGTCCTCCCCTGAGAACTTTGAAAAATTTGGGATCTTGTATCGGTTGGGCAACGGGATCCGCTCGAAGTGCTCTGGATAGGGATACCGATACATGTTCCCTGAGTCTTTCGGTTTGAGACCGAATTGATCGCGCATGACATCTGCGATCAGATCGGCCCATGTCCGGTTGTCTTGCTGTATCGGCTCGTATGGGTCATACGGTGCGGGTGCTTGCCGATACAGCGGTGGTGGCGTTTGAGGCCTGTAATGATGATCTTGACGGCCTCCTTGGTACTGGTGGTGATGATCAGCGGGAGGTGGCCGATGTGTCGGTGGTGGCGTTGGCGGTCCTGGAAACAGGTGTCGGCCACCGGCGTTGTACCATCTATCTGGATCAATCGGCTCTAACTACCAATTGTCATTGAACATATTAGCAATCTGATCTTGGGGCACCGGCTGCTGTTGGTTCAGCATAGTAATTGCTGGCCTTATAGCCGATTCACCTGGATTTGGCTGACCGAGGACTCCTCCCGGCGGCCCTTGTTGCGCTAGCGGTGGGATCGGCCGATTTTGCGTGACCACCGTCCTGTAACCAAGAAATTGGCCGTCTGTCAAGTACGTTGGCCCCCGTTGCAGCTGGTCGGCTATCTTGGCGTCGACCACAGTAGCGATCATATTATTGAGAGTGTTGACCAGTATGCTACTTTGGTTGACCAACGCGTGGTGGACAGCCGAGTCGATCCGGTCTTGTAGAGAATATACAGCCGAATAATCCTGTTCCTAGGTCGGTTCCTCCATCTTCTGTTTGCCTTTTGTCTCACCAGAGGAGGATGCCTTAGTGTCGTTCATGGTGAACTTATATTTCGATGCACGGCCCGGATCTTGTTTGGGTGAAAGATTGCAAGTAGTTGGCCTGGAGCTCTTCCACCATCTTCTTATAATCGGCTTGCTGTTCAGCCGATAACTGCTCCATTTTCACAGGCATGATGTTGTCCTGCGTAATGCTGGGGCTCTTGGAGTCTACCATCTTGCCGGTTGAATCTATGCGTCCGAGTCGAGCCGACAAAGAAGGTCCCACCGGGCGTGCCAAGAAGCGTGTTGATGAGAAATTTCTCTCACGTGCTGGCTCGAGAGATCGCTTAACTCCAAGTGCAGTCCTTCTCCGCCGTGTTGTGTAGGGCGTGCGCTTGATTTGATCTGTTAATCAACAAGAAAAACAAGGGAATATGCGTTAAGTGTTAGGTTATATCCCCACTGGATCGGCTGAGGGAATCCATAAACATATATATGCTATTCTAAACTATATTTAAGCCAAGTGACTGGAATGGATCGGCTATACCGAGACAGCATCAGCCGCTTAACCCAAATGCAGTAAAGAATAATAAATACATGAATTGATAATCTAGCCGATACCGGAAAGCTAACAAGGAACCGGCTAGTACTCCGATGAATCATATAGAAAGATATCATTCTTGAAACATATGCATAGCCTGGAAATCGGCCATCGACTATCGATGGTTGGCCGATTTTGGCTAGCAACGTCCGACAAGAATGCGATCATAACATAAGAGGCAGTCCTAATTTAAATCTAATAATAAATATATTAAAAGAAACATATCAAGGCAGATAAGGCCGGCTGAAACCCCAATGCTGTCTCTAAATAATGTAAATCTTAGCCGAACAGATCATTGATAGTTCTAAAAATAACTTAATAGTTCAAACCCGATGCAGCATTAAGTATAAAAAGAAAAACATGATCTGTTGCAGCCTATTTATATCTCTCGAGACGATGGATACCGCATATAAACCAGCCAACCTTTAGATCTAGCCCTATTGACCGCAAGTTCTTGCTAGAACTAGGCAATGGCAGGATAGATCTAAACATTGATCTAATTTATATGTGCTATATGATAAACAACGCAGTATAAACTCTTGAATCTAATGTGTCATTATGATGGAAGCACTAGAAACAACAGATCATACCACTAATGACAAGCATTTACCTAGATCTGGGGATCAAAACGATGCAGCCCGTAGCCAAACAAAGTGCTCGTCTGAAGAAAAAGGGTTGGCGATGTGCTGAAGGTTTGATTGATTGTGATTGTCTGTATTACAGAGGGTCTTGGGTCCTATTTATACCCAAGATACAATTATCTGTATAAACCCTGGACTCTATCTAAACTACTATTTAAAACACAACATTATCCCAAGCGGGACCCACATCGTGTTACAACTAACAGTCTAAACAAACCCCTAGATTACAAATACAATTGTCGTTACAGGACTCTATCCCATAAGTGGCAATATCGTTTAACGCGCAATTAATAACCGAATCTTCTATTTATCCTCAAACTGCTGCATCAGAAACGGTTTCATCTCTTCCGGACCTAGAATCGGCTATCGGCTGCCCCTGTCCGATCCAACCTTAGCCGATTGGTCTCGCAGCCGATCACTCCTCAGCCGATGCGACCCCTGTCTCCAACCGATCCGATTCTGCTTCGCCTTTGCAAACTTAGGGATTCGATTACCAAATTTCAGTGTTAACACTCTCGCTTAGGGTTTCTACTTATATCGGCTAAATTGTTTACTAGATTAGGTTAACTTAGGCATCTACCACCCTGAAAATCAGTCAAAGGCTTGATTTTTTATATATTGTGTTTTTTCATACTTAGTGCTGCATCAATTCAGTTTGACCTACTAAGTCGTGATTAGAACCATAATCTCTAGCATGTCTGTTGGTTGCCATTAAGGGTTTCATCGGGGTTTTAGCCGATGAGTTATTTGGATATCGCAGCTGCTTGCAAGGAATGTAAACAAGTTGGATCTAGCCGATTGCAGCAGAGACTTTATTGGATATTTAATCATTTGGATTTAATGACATCGGACTTCCAGCCGATGTGTGTTTTAATCTTTAAATCAATATCTATTTTATCATGTGATTGTTTTGTGTCATATTACATTGCTATATCATCATGTTATCGTCGGCCGATCACCTTTACATAGATGTTTGCTCAGCATATAGCCGATGGATTGAAACCCTAGCCGCATCGGCCGGGCGCCGAGATCGATGAGGATCGCATCATCGGTTGATTGGCCAATCGGCTATATTGGTTATTGACCTATTGGCTGATATGCTTTACTTCTGGCTGCTTTGTATATCTTATCAGTGGCAGGATCAAACTGATTGGCACGTCCGGCGCTTCATCAATTCTAGGACCTGCATTGGAGCTAAGCAGATCTCCTAGGCCGACGTGTTGATTTTTCTCGTCAATACAAAGTTGAGTTTGAACTTAAGATTTAGTGATAATATATTTCGTGTCTATACCTATCTCTAATAATTTTTTTCATAAATTATTTCGTGTCGGAGCGTGAGAGTGGCCGCCCCGACGAGGAGAACTTCCCTGGAAAATTCATGATGGTCTCGGCGAGCAGTTGTCTCCTCGGGTAATCGGTGTTCTTAGGCACTAGATGAGGTCGTCCATTGCTTCTCCTTGCCAAAAGGCGAGCAATAGCGGGAACTGAGCAGCGTCGGCCCCCTCCTCTCAGGCTCGAGACGGAAAGAAGCAGCACGGAGGAGGCGGCCATGGCACCCGAGAGATGATGTGGTTACCGTTGGCATCCCGCCGCTTGAGGCCTTGAAGATGTCGTCCGCCTTCGGCCTCGCCAAGCTCACGCCGCCACCGCCTGGAGAGAGAGGGAGAAAGAGAGAGAAGTGGTGAGGGTGATGAGATGAGGATGGCATGCGGGTCCTACTGTTAGTTAGTCAAACCCCAATCGATCTGTCATGTCAGAAAAAACGTTTCGCAAATCGTCGTAGGAGTCGATTTGCACTGAGACGTTATACTCAATTTGTGGTCGAGGGAGACGATTTAATCATGATCAAAAGATAAGGAAGACAAAGTAGACTTATTTTATATGTATGTAGGTATATGTATGAGTATATATTGTATATATATATATGTGTGTGTGTATATAGTATATATATAATAAATGTGTGTATATATTGAAAACCAAAAGTGAAAATCATATCTAATACATAAAAGAATTACTATAGATAGATAGGTATAGACATGACATACATTCATATCAAATATTAAGTCAAACTCAACTTTATTTGAGAAAAAAGACAAATTTTAGATGAATAATGTTATGTTACTATTTATCTAAAATTTATATTTTTGTTACTCCATAATAAAGTTGAGTTTGAATTTGAGATTTGTTGATAATGTATTTCGTGTTTATATCTATCTATGTAATTTTTTATAAATTTACAAAATGTTTTAAGTCTTTTTTATATGGTTTTCACCTATATGTGGTGTGTATGGTGAAAGCAGAAAGCTTTTTGGATGGAGGATGAGCCACGTTAGCTGCAATAATAAGGACCATTGGATAGAACTGGTAAAACCGTAAAAGAAAGTACACGGTCCGTAAAATAAAGTACACCGTTGGATCATCAGGCTCATCTTTGAGCAAACCATTAGACCAATCAGGACTTCAGGAGGCTTCTAGACCAAAGGTCTCAAAAAGCAGAATACTCATGTGCCTAGTCTTTTTAACACTATATAATATAATGTTTGGTTAATTAATCTTCTGATCAAATAGGAAAAAGTTAAATGACGTCTTAACCATAAATTTGTATTGAATTTATATGCAGGTTTATATCTATGTATGAGAGTGTACCTATAAATACTCTATAATACTTTTGCTTGGTATTGGATCACACGGCAGCTAAGCATCATCCACTGTATACCAATTTTCTTTTGAAACGCAGTACAGTCTTCACTATAAAATATGAGATACTGTTTTATTCGTTAAAAATATAGCTACCTTTAACATTTAAAATTTGTTAAAAAATATATCTATCTCTATGTTTAATTTATTCACCTGTTTTCCATGTCAATCACTTACAACATACATCCATTTAATTTTATCCCGCTAGCTACTTTCTCATTCCCAAATAAATGTCTATAATTAATTTCGTATAAAGATATAAGCATTTATAATACACCAATTTCAATGTATGAAATTCTAAGCATTTTTAGCCAATCAGGTATTTAGAAAGAGCCAACCGAAGCAATTCAAAATTTAACAGTAAGCGCCTGAAAGTAATCTCACGCGACTAAGTGGCTATTAGGGCACTCCTAATAAAGTATTTAATGTAGTTTTTATTTTTATTAAATAGGTTGACATCTTTTTTTGCTGATATGACACGTCACTTAATGAAGAGAGAGGGAAGAAAGAGAAGAACGATTTTTTTACCAGGGAATCGCGTCTTCGGTTGATTCGAGGCACGGAAAAATCGGCCACCGTGCATGGGGAGAATGACCTGTTTCTCTCCAGATCTCCTGCTTCAGCGCCCTCCCGCTTGGAGCGTCGGCCGCTTCCCGCGCTCGGCTACCTCCCGCGCTCCAGCCGCCTCCCGCCTCGGTCGCCTCCCGCGTGCCGGTTGCCTCGAGCGCGTCGGCCGCCTCCCGCGTGCTGGGGATGGGGATGGGAAAGGGAGAGGGTGGCGAGGAGGATGGGGATGGCCGCCCCTCCCACGCCTCTGCCGCCTTCGTCGTCGGCCTTTGTGGTCGCTGCCGCCTCACCGCCGTTGTCAGCAGCCGACATTGGGGCCGCGCAGACATTGGTGAGGCCGACGTGCTTCTTGCTGGCGTTGGTGACGAGTCCATTGCTGCAAACTTAAATAGTGTGAGGCTATATTGTTACCTTAAATGGTGTGAGGCTATATTGTTGTTAGCCACGGTTGATCTATTTCTTTTTTTTCATTTAAGGTATACTTGGTATAGAAAACTACGGGTTGAAAATGATAGTTTCTACTACTCATTTTTTCTCTTGGAAACTATGTCAAAAAATTATGCATTGTGACGGTCCTATAGCTTCACTTAATATGATTAATACTAATTTGCCTCATGAAGTCATATCATCCTAATAATTGTATATAGCTTTTGGATGTTCGTTTTATGGTGTAAATTATCTCTATTCTTTAGGTATGCACATTATCTCATTTATTCATAGCATTTTATACTGTATTATCTCAATTATTTCAACCTTTTTATCTTCCGTAAAGCTACATTAATTATCTTCTTAATATTAGCGTTGGATGATTTATGAAGGGCTTTCACGTAAAGCACATGACTACATGAGGTCAAACTTTTTAGCAATAATTCAAGAAAAGCTTTTAAATCACAATGTTTTGATGAATGCAGGCAGTGTAGCTATATTTAGCATGCAAATTACTTTGATAATACGACATTTTTTAAAATATGTACTATATATTTCTTTTGAAACATAGTATTGGTCAAAATTTATATACACTAACATCTCACAAATTCAATTAAATTCATATATCACTGATGCATAACAGAGCGTCAATTTTGTACTTACTACTTGTTGCAGGACCGCAACTGACTCGCTTAAATTAATTAATTAATTAATTAACTACCATCGTAACCACGAAATACGATAAAAATAAAACCACGATAACTCATTAAATTCAAATAAATTTAAAAAATAATTTAACTTTTTATAAATTTTGTATGATTTATCACTGTTACTATGATTATAGTGTCATAACTGTGTTTAACGTCGAGATAATCACCTCTTGCCGACGCGACGATAATAGAGGGTCTGTTTGGCTTGTTTGGCTGGTTGGTGGCTGGTGCTGGTGCTGATTTACTCTGAGAGACAATACTGTTGTTTTAAGTCTGATTGCTGATGCTGATCTGATACTGATTTGACGTGAGATAAAATCACTGTTTGAAGAATCTCGATGGATGCGAATTGAAGGAAGCAGCAGCTGGAGGCGTAGTACGTGGCGGGGTCTAGAACGCAACATCACGTGCGGGCGGGCCCACCGCTTTGACTGATATCCAGAGTCCAAACTCCAAACTCATCAGTTGATCGATGGAGCTTTTGTGACGCTCTCATCGGGTTGAGCTAAGTAGAAAATAACAAAAGAAACCAGAAATAATTTATAAGTAAAACTTGTAAATTTATATTAAAGAAATATTCCCTATACACTTCTGGAAATTTATCCATTTTCTTTTATATTCACTGAGTTTTGCTCATTCTCATATCTATCTTTGAAATTTAGTTTAGATCCTTTGTATACCATTTTCCATTTGTATGAATAAATATATAGAGTAAATCTTTGGAGCATATTGGTGGAGTGTACAGTTTTATTGTATAAGATCATTATGTTTATCAGTAGTTTGTTTATGTGAGATATTATTTATGATAAATTTATTTTTGGACACTACATAAAGAACAATATTTATTTTCACTTATTAAATATTGTATATGTAGTTTTTATAGTAGTAGAACAGATTTGCTGTATAAAACAAATATATGTATATAATACATAAGGATATGTTATATTAATTACTATAAAATACTATATAAATAATTTTTAATAATTAAAAATAAATATTAAATTTTTATGTCATAATATAAAAATAAATTTTGTTGTAAATAATATCTCATGAAAACAAACTATAAATATAATAGTCCTATCAAATAAATTTCTATACTTCAACAATATACTCCGTATGTTTATAGAGTACGTTTTTTACACCAAACAGCAAAATGAATACTTTCATAAGAATTTAATGGTCGACTGATGATCAACTAACGGAACAAAGGGTATGGACAAAATCCAAACCAAATTTCGAAGGTATATATATAAATGAATGATCAAACTCAGAAACATATATAGAAAAGATAAGATATATAAATATAATATATATAAATTTCAAACATACACAAGAAATTTTCTCATATTATTATCAGTTTGGAAGCCAGGACCAAAAAATGGCAGTAGACAATGATAAAAAAACTCTAAAATTAAATTTAAAATGTTCCATCTAATAAAAAAGAAAAAAACAATCTGTGTCACGATCCGTCTATGGAGAAAAAGCACAACGAAAGAACTTAGGCCGCGTTTTAAGTGGCTATTTGAGATGGCTATTTGAGATTAATCGCTCCTTCTTATTTTTCGTTAGCATATTTTTAACTGCAATATGTTAAATAATATTTCTTGTGTAAAAAATTTTTATATAAAAGTTACTTTAAAAATACAATACATTTATTTATTATTTTTTATATATTAATACTAATTAATTATATGCTAATCATATTTTTCGTTTTAAGCGTTACTAATTAGTCGTCAGTTGGAAACTTCAATAATTCGATGCAAAATAGGAGACCTATATATGATATGCCTCTCACTAAAAGCACAAGGTCAAGGACCTAAAAGCTTTCTCCTCAAACAGGGAAGACAAATAAGAGACCTATCTGGACGCTCGGCCATCATACGGAGTCTGCGGCATCTACGGATGCCTCGATTACGACTTTTTTACGGTGCCAAAGCTAGCACATGGAGCAAGTCGTGGCACGGGAGAGCAGATGGTGGCGAAGGAGGGAGGGGAGCGGCGGATGAGGCCTCGGCGATGGCAAAAGGAGAACATGTACCTCGAGTTCCGTGACCCACACGTCAGGCTCAACTTCCTGGGCTGCGCCGCCTCCGGCATCACCGTGGTGGTGGGGATCGTGACACAGATGTCATCACCGTGCAACGCGGATGCCGCAACGTTGGGGGAGTGACGGATGGGAGGCGCGAACGGATACAGCGCAAGAGTTTGTGTCGTTGTCATACAGAGACGACATATTTGCATCTCAGCTAGCGTGATATGTAAAATGGGTTATGAGTTTGGGTCTCATGTTGAATCAATCTATTTTGAGTTTGCATCGTATTGTTGGAGTCAGTCTTCCCAGGCTCTCAGCCTGAGCACCCATTTAATCAATGGTGTTATCACCCTCTCCTGGCTTAGAGTGTCAACGTGCCGTTCGGTCGTGCTCTTCACTTTCAAGCTCTAATCAATCCATGGCACCAACCTAACCTTTTTTTTCTTTAAGATGAAACGAGCCATTAAACGCTAGATAGATATAGTACGAGTACTTATAGTTACAGTATACGTATTTGGTTTATGGTTAGCATAATTAAATTACCTGTCGTTATCTCAGATTCTTGTCTTGACTACTGCCTGTCACGTAGAGATGACGGGTGTAGCACTCCTAGTGCCTTTCCATTGAGCTGGCAGGCAACTTAATTTTAGCTGATGAACATGTCCACATCTTCTTTATCTTCTTTTTATTTTTTTCCCCTTGTTTTGTCAATTGTCATTCTTGGCTCTCCCACAGGTTTCAATGACATTGTGAGATAAGCTTTTTCATTATCTATGGTTGGTGGATTAATGGATATGGTGTTGATCACTATGTATGATGGTTTGCAATGCAACCTTATCCATTTCTTGATTCCTATGGGAAGATATTTCCAAACAAAGTTTGGGAATTATGTATGTGCTATATGTAGCTATTGCAGTGATATTTGTATGATAATAATGGGCTAGTTTGGATTTTGACATCACACTAAACAATATCCTTCATTCCAAAAGTTTTTACATTAAACAATATCTTCAGAAAAAAATAATTTGATGGAACAGCAAACCGAATAGGCCTAATGTTTAAGCTTAGCTATGCTTCACCATTTTACTTATGCTTAACACGTTTGAAGGTGCAGTTCATAAAAAAAACAGCGATTGAATATTTGAATTAAAAACGTGTCATTGTAAATGTGTCTTCGTCTTCTGTGTTTATATACACTGTGTTTATATATGTATGGTTAATTTATAAATTTATATTAGTTATATCTGACTCTTTTAAGCATATATTATGATGTTAAAGGAGGTGTATTTTTTACCGCGAAGGTATAATATGTGTATATTCCCTTTATAATTCGAAAAGAACAGTTTATGGGAATAACGGCTCAGTGGTTTCTACGGACCATTTTCTAAATTTAACAAAAACAAGAGAAAGAGAAAAAGACTTATTAGCGAATATCCTCGCAAAGAAAGTAAAATGGAAAATCCTTTCCAGAAATCTATTTCATCGGCAGTATACTAAATTTAGTCGCCCATCGAAGCCAATCAAACGAAGCGCTGCCCTCCGGCCCCACCACCATCGCGCGATCTGAGCCGTCCATTCCATCATCCAACGGCTCACATCCACCCACCTAAACCCAAAAGGGTTAGCACAAAAAGGAAGAAGGCGAGGGAAGAACTAGCTCAACCATCCATAGGTAAGGAGGGGTTAGATGCCATGGCATTCTGGAGTGCGTGAGTCTCGAGGCAAATCTGGATGCTTCCAACCCTGCCCCCACCCCCACCTCCCTCCTCCTCGATCCCTCACCTCGGAGGCGGCAGGTCCAAGGTCTGGGACGGAGCTGAGCTGGAGCGCGCTCTCTCTCTCTCTCTCTCTCTCTATCTCTCTCTCTCTCTCTCTCTCTCGGATTGGATTGGTGTTGGGGTGTTCTTGATTCGGTGGGGGGATCGATCGCCATGGGAGAGCAGCGGGACAAGATTTGTGTGACTGATTGTTGAATTGGTGAGTTGTTCTTGTTCCCCTCGCCTGGGTTCCTCGGGGTAGGTTGGATTTATCGTTCTGATTTGGGCGGAAAGGTGTGGGTTTTTTTCTCCCCCATTTTTTACTTGTGTCGGTGGAAGGTTTCCTTTGTATTAAAGCTGCTATTTTGATTCGGGTTTTGCCTTTTCTGGATCAGAAAATTATTAAGCGGGCATTAAACATTTTCCACTAAAAACTTGCCCTCCCCCAATTCCAGATTCTTGTTTAGCTAATTTATTCGAAAAATAAAATTTTTGTGCATTGTGCGTGACTGCTTTGCTCTTTTGTCCCTTACGTCATCTGATTTGTTGAAAGATTGACCGGAGAGCGCCGTGCTTGGATTATTTCTTAGCTTGTTCTATCCTGTTATCTGCTTATTTCTGCTTCTTTGTAAGTGGCACTGGGTCAACAATTTGAGACTCCTCAATTTTGTTCCCTTTCCCAGCTTTTTATGTGTTTTCTTGTTTGTTACCTCTTTTCCTTTGGCCAAATTCGTGATGTCTCTAGTTTTTGTTGACTCCGGATTCTCCGCCCCCAATCCGTGTGGACGGTTTGTCTTCGAAATAGCAAATGCTAGCTCCAACCATAAGCCGGTATTACTTGTTTGGCTGCCATCCATTTCGCCTAATTAAGCAACACAAAAAATAAAATAACTGGAACATTTCTGCATCGCCATGTGTAAGCAATGCGATGCTTCGTGTGTTGGCAAGGGTGCGTGTGAAAAGGATTAAACCGATGCTGAGTGGCGGTGGCAGCCTCTGCTGCATTTGGCGTTCAAGGAGGATAAGGTCTGAGAGCTTTGCGTGTTTCTCTCACATGTTTCTGCTTTTTTTAGGTAGGCTGGTTTTCTGTTTCTGTTATGTACCTTGTTTTCCCCCATGTTTTCCTTTGCACGAACTGTTCTTAGAATGCAAGGAAAAGTTTCACCTTTATTTGCGACCTCCATTTGCTGAGCCCCTTAGCATGTTTTCTTTGTGCGTTGCGTGCCTGATTTCCATGTGGAGACCGGTTTTTGCCGGAATCTGATTGCTTTGGTGGTTTGGTAATTCAGGTGGTGAAAAGTTTCAATTTTGTTTCCCTTGTTTGATCTTGTGAGCATAGCTGTATCAGAATTGGAATTTTAACTAACCAACCAACCTAACTTGGTGCCTAATTTGTTTGTGCAGGCAGGCAGTATTTGAGCGGTTATCTCCCGAGGAAGAGGAGGGATCGCTAGTGTTGATCCATTGTAACACAGAGACAGACTTTTGATGTTTTAGAGCATAGGGTTTTTTGCAGTTCCAATGGATGCTAAGGGCGTTAATGACCGGGATGCGCTAATTGATCTGGAGAGTGGAAATAACATTGTTATCGGCGAGCATAACAACGGAGCGGATGCCAATTTTTCTGTTGCCCAAGAAAGAACAGCACTGAATGGTGCGTGGAATGGTGCCATGGGCACCAATGGATGCCTGAAAGATGATATGAATCAGCACATGTGTTGCTGTCCTCCCTCTCCAGAAGCTGCTGCCAAAAGTGGAGATGACAGGAAGTCCGATGGGGAGGAGAAGCTGGGTCTTTTGGATACTTCTGGAGGCGAGAAAGCAAAGAAGAAGCGGTCCAAGAAGCCACCACGGCCACCACGGCCACCAACACCCACGCCATTGGATGTTTCCGACCAGAAGCTCCTCAATGAGCTGAGCGAACTTGCTATATTAAAACGGGCAAGGATTGAGCGGATGAAAGCTTTGAAGAAGATGAAGAATGCCAAACAAGGGTCCTCAAGCAGCAACTTGTTTCCCCTGATCATTACCATTATCTTCTGCCTCGTCATACTCTGGCAAGGTATACCAAATTAGTCAATCATATATTGCCTTATTTGTATGGAAGAAAGAAATTTTGTTTGACTACTGTATGAAACATTGTTTGATTTCACTGCAATTTAATTGTATATACTTTTCAATCAATGTCTTGTCTATTTTCATATATGTACATGGATGTCTTTTCTTCTGCTGTTAGAACTTGTGTGGTTAAGTTTGCTGCATATTATTTCTTGATTCTTTCACTATTCAGAGAGTATGTTAGTTGGTCTGTTGCTAAATTAAGATCTTTAAAGTATGGTAAAAGAAAAAAGCTCAGAAATGGTAGATATCATAGGGAGTGTTCGGCAACCATTGATGCCGCAGCCGCTGCGGCTGCCGCAGTTAAAAATCGCTGCAAAGCTGCAGCAAATTTGAGCTGCTGCAGCCGCAGCCGCAGCGCTGCGGCAAAACTGCCCTCCGAACAAGCCCATGACTGCTAGGTTAACGTCCATTGTTTCACTTGCCATGAGATATTATTGTTCATGTAAAGCTATTCAGATCTTTTGAATATGGTTTCCTGATCAACCTAATCCAACCCGGTAGTTCAATTATTTCAATTGCCATGTTTACTAATGCAGTTGAATCATGCAAATCAATTACCGAAATACTTCACACAGTTTCAGATTTTTGGTGCTCATAAAACAATTGCCCTAAAGTTCCTTATTTTTGATGCCACAGGTTTTTTCTCACGAACAGGGTCGGCTGTGAGCTTCCATGGATCACCTGAATCGTCAGTTAGAGGGCATAGCAGTCTGATCTCCATTCGGTTCTATAAGAAGAATAATTCTAATAGCAGATCTCATGAGTCCATATCGGCAGCTCCCAAGTATGTGAACTTTGTGTCTCACTCTCTCCAAGCAATTTTTTTTAAAGGAGTGCTCCAGCTCAACAATATATCTTACTTGGGTCAAGATCTGGAGCTGGCTGTTACAATATGTTTTTGCAACGAAGTTTGTTGGTTTATTTTCTTCGTTTTTTTGATTTACTGCACAGTACATTTGATCTTCTGCTTATGTTGCTAATTTCTTCTACATTTGTAGGAATGCCGAGACACCATCGAGGCTGGAGATGCATAGCAAAGCGAGAAAGATCGTGAGGTGAACATTGCGCCCGAGCATGATCCACCGCCCATGATTGCCGTCGCCGCAATGCCTCCCTACTTGGCCATTTTGAATCCTCATCACGCTAGGTTAATGTAAATTATGAGAATGTCAGTGCTTCTCGAGGCCGTCCTCACTGTAAATGATGAACTACTCTTTTTAGTGTGGGTGTGTGCCCCCCCCCCTCTCTGGGTTCTATGCTAACCGGTGTTGGTAAGAGCAAGCTGTCTTGTTACAACAATAAAAGGTTGCTCTTAATAATATGATGATCTAGTCTAATCTACTCTTTGGCCCTGCAATGCTACATCTGGTAGTAACTAAATTCAGAAGAGTGTGTTCTTGGCTGTTCATCTGAACTCTAAAGAGATGAGATGAAATTCTGAACCCAGATTAATTCCAGTTGAGCTAAACTGTTGCTGCTGTGGACTGTGGTTGGTGTAGTTGATCTGCACTCTCTCTGATTGTATGGATGGATTCCAGATCTGGACAGAGTACAGCACGTCGTGTCGGTGCTTGCACCTGTATGATGGTTGTACTCTCGACCCTGTTGAAAATAATGTCTTAAGAATCGGATCAGAATCGGTAAATCAGATCTGTGGCGTGTGGTGTCTGATGTTAATTCCCACATGGCATTGCTTGCTCATCGGCCAGCTACACTGTTGAGCTGGACTGGACTCTGTTTGATTAGAAGAACTCTCTCTCTCTCTACCTGATTCGATTCGCTCGTGACTAAGTTGACTTGAGTGATGGCCAGTGGTAAACGCTAATCGTGAGAGATGACCTCTGCTTAATGCTCGGTCGGAATCTTCAACTACTCTACTAATGTTCAAAAAGCAGTAGAAAGTTGATAAAATACTCCTCTCAGTTTCATATTTCTTTATATTTCAGATATAGTTGATCAGATATAGTTGAGATAAAAAAAACTTTGATTATAAATAACTTTTAAAATATTTAATTTGAAACCCCTAAAATAACTTTGATTATCAACAACTTTACAGAGGCTAGAATACGATATATAAGAATACGATATATAGATATATAGATTATGTAACACCCTGATTTTCATGTAGCCGATAAAAACTATTTTAGTTAAAACTTTATGTTTAAAAATTTGATTCCTTTCTATGTAGTCAAAAATCTTAATTAAACCGATCCTTGTAACGACCATTAATCTTTGAAAACCCCTCAAACAAACTATTATAATTCAAAATCAAATCTTTTTTTAAAATTTTCAAATCTCTAGTTCTTCGTCCCTTCAAAATTATTCAAATTGTTTCGATAACCCAAATACCGTATTATTTCAAAATATCATGTTGTCCCATTCCTCAAATCTACTCAAAAGGCGGTTTGAAAACCACAAAATCTCCATGATCACCCACCTCGAAAATTAACCAAAGAAAATCCAAACAATCACTTAAATTTAGTTTTAGAAAATCAAACATCATTTTAAATATTATGAATTCCAGTAACTTGACTTCTCCAAATTTTCCTCCTATTCTTGTTTCCTTAAGCTATACATAAATATTCCTTGAATCCAATTATCCGTTCAAATATCCCAATATCCTTTCAAATATTCTCTAGAAAATTCACAACAGTTACTATTTATTTGGGCCACCCTACTCCTGTTCTCCCTAGCCGTCCCATTTCTCTCTCTTCCCCTTTAGCCCAACTCACCAAGTCCATTTCCCTTCCTTCTTTCCCACTGAGCCAGCCACACACCTCACGCCACCTGTTCGACAAAATGCCACAACGTCGCGCCCATCGGTCCGAGTGGTGAGACGTCGCACCCCGCCTCTCCCGATGGACCTACCCAGTAGTTGCATTATTTCATATAGGATATTGCAAACCCTAATCCTTGTCGCCCTACTAATGAGATACTTCAGTATGCATGTACTTCGGGCATGTGTATCGGTCAACCCCTACCATTCACTATTATATGTCGACTTTGGGAAAAACGGGTTGGAAATTGGTTGAGAAAACCAGATACTTGGTGTCGAGGGTTTTGAAAAGGAAAATTGTTTGTGAAAGCCACGATTCGAGGTTCTGCCTGTGTGGTGCGGCCTCGTATTCACATATAAGGACCAAGTCCTTTGGGAATTCCATCCAAGCATCTTACAGTGCAACCACATGGGTATTTTGAGATACCCCTAGAAAAGTAAACTGGTTATTCATGTCTATCTTGTATGCCGGTTGTTTTGGAACGTCGGGGATGTAGGAGACGAGGTTACGGATCGAGTTTCATAAACCCTAAATTATTGCCTCTATATGTGACACGTGGTACCAGACAAGTAGGAGTAGAAGACATCACCGGTGTTCCTAAGTAGAGGAGGGCATAAGCATGCCTGATGCTTGGTTCGTTGGAGCGGCCCAACTATGTGTATTCATGGGTTAACGTTAGAAAGGCCTTGTCATGAACTTCCGATGTCGACAGGTGTTGGTGTAAGTTTCATGTCGTGTGGGTAAAGCGTGCAACCTCTGTAGAGTTTAGCTAACCTGTTCGAGTAGCCATGCCCATGGTCAAGAGTAAATGTGAGGTGATTCTCTTAGTGTATATTTGTTTGCCCCTGCTTTGTGAAATTGGTTTGTGGGATGGGAATCGTTGTCAGAGTTGGTCTGAGTGACTGATGGATAACCTGGGTGGTTTGAAACGGGCATATGTGACCTGGGATGTCGGAATAGCATCATAGAGTAGGCTTCCTGAGTTGAAGCGGAATGATAGGATATTATTGATGAGCAATTTCTCTCACGCGCCGGCCCGGGAGATCCGCTTAACCTGGGCAGTCCTTCTTGGCTACCTCGTGCCGTTGACAGTGGCATGCCGCTGATTTGATCTATTAATCAACAAGAGAAACAAGGGAACATGCATTAAGTGTTAGGTTAGATCCCTACTGGATCGGCTGAGGGAATCCATGAGCATATATATGTTATCCTAAAATATATTTAAGCCAAACGACTGGAATGGATCGACTATACCAAGACAACATCAGTCGTGTAACCTAAATATAGTAAAGGATAATAAATATATGAATCAATAACCTAGCCCGATACTGGAAAGCTAAAGATGAATCGGCTAGTACTCCGATGAATCTTATGAAAAGATACCACTCTTGAACCAGATGCGCATGGCCCGAAAATTGGCCGTCGGCCGCCGATGGCGGGCCGATTTCGGCTAATAACGTCCGACAAGAATGCGATCTTAATATAAGAGGCAATCCTAATATAAATCTAATAATAAATATATTAAAAGAAAACATATTAGAGCGAGATAAGGCCAGTGAAACCCCTACTGTCTCTAAACAATATAAATCTTAGCCGAACGTATCATTGATAGTTCTAAAAACGACTTAATAGTTTGAACCCGATGCAAATTAAGTATAAAAACCCGACCTATTGCAGCCAATTTATATCCCTCGAGACGGTGGATACCGCATATAAACCAGTCAACCTTTAGATCTAGCCCTATCGGCTGCAAGTTCTTGATAGAACTAGCCAATGGCAGGATAGATCTAAACATTAGTCTAATTTATATGCGCTATATGATAAGTAGCACAGTATAAACTCTTGAATCTAATGTGTCATTACGATGAAAGCACTAGAAACAACAGATCATACCACTAACGACAAGCATTTACCTAGATCTGGGGATCAAAACGATGTAGCCCGTAGCCAAACAAACTGCTCGTCTGAAGAAAAAGGTTGGCTATGCACCAAAGGTTTGATTGATGTGATTCTTTTTTTACAGGGGGCCTCGGGTCCTATTTATACCCAAGATACAATTATCTGTACAAACCTTGGACTCAATCTAAACTACTATTTAAAACACAACATTATCCCTAGAAGGACCCATGCCGTGCTACAACTAACAATTTAAACAAACTCCTAAATTACAGATACAATTGTCGTTACAGGACTCTATCCATAGGTGGCAATATCGTTTAACACACAACTAACAACCGAATCTTCTATTTATCCTCAAACTGCTGCACCAGAAATGGTTTTATCTCTTCCGGACCTGGAATCGGCTATCGGCTGCCATTGTCCGATCCAACCTTAGCCGATTGGCCTCGCGCGATCACTCCTCAGCCGATGCGGCCTCTGTTTCCACACCAAACCAGCCGATCTGATTCTGCTTCGCCTTTGCAGACTTAGGGACTCAATTACCAAATTTTAGTGTTAACAGATATGTGACGGCTTAGGAGAGCCAAGGTATAAGATGAATGAGTGATGGGTTGAGATGGTGTGAAACAAGGATAAACTAGTACCATGTGTTTGAAACTAATAAAGGAAAAGAAAATAAAACGAATACAACTAAAATCTTGCTAACTCCTTGAGTTGTTGCAAAGCATCTCGCGGCGGATTGAGACGATAAGTCTCCTTCCAAATGGTTTATAAAACCCCACACTTTGAAGTTTGAAAAGTGGTTTGAAATAAAAGATTTGCAAAATAAACCCAACATTCCTTTGAAGCTTGCATTATTCACATTTTTAGTGGCTTGCGGAGTACAAAAGTACTCACCCTCCTATTGTTGTTGTTTTTCTCCACTTTTTAGTTGGTGAAGATGAAGGATAGGTTTCGTCCTTAGAACCAAGCTGGTGCCTATGGCTTGGTGTTTCCGCTGCTGATGTATTTGGATGAAGGTTGCTACTTAAGGATTACCCGAGGTTATAATATAAATGTATAAATTGATTATAGCATTACAATAATTCATCGTGTTACCGTGGGTATCCGTGCTTATTTTCCTGGGACTGGTACCAACAAACATGGTTCTGCAGGAGACGATTCACCATTTTCGCTGCGGCATACCCTCCTTGGCATCCTTCGTACGGCGTGCCAGGGCGGGTTGTGACAAATTATTTCCTCCGTCTCAAATTATAGCTACTTCTAGAAAAAAAAAATCTATTTTTCACCTATCCTCTTCTCTCAACCAATCATAACCATTCTTCATTTTATTTCTTCACCTACCTTCTATTCTCAGCCAATCACAACCTTTCTCCAATCAAGTCCATCGACTTTCTATTATCCGTGCCTACTTAAAAATTATATGTTTATGTTTTGGGACTAGTCTTTAAAAATACTTTAACAAAATTAAGTATTTACTTATTTTTAATTTTTAATGTATTATAATATAAAATGTAGTCAAAATCGTCCCATTGTCAAAAACATCAAGACAACTAATACTACTATCAATTGTTCTTGTCTCCACTAAAAAAAGAAAAATTGTTCTTGTCAGAAAAAAGTGAGCAATGCAACTGACAATCCAATCCATAGCAGCAAGCACTGAGATAAATGGGCCGAAATGATTCCAGCCCGTTTTATGGCGAGCACCATTTGGCCCATTTGGCCTCCTCATGTTACACTCTGGGTCGTGCTGCCCGTGCCTGCGCATGTATTGGCCCACTTAATTTTCCGAATCTATGGGCTTTGTTGTGGAATTTTTTGCATTTTTAATTTTTTTTAAAGATTTACAAAAATAACTTCCGAGTTTGAAAAATTTCAAAACTAATCTCCTCCGCCCTCCGGGAGGGCGTGAAGGAAAACGCCTCCCGGAGGGCGAAAAATCCGGCGTGGCGGACGGCCGTGGGGGCCGTGCGCCGCGCGGTGGCATATTTGCGGCGGCCCCTTCCCGCCCTTGGGAAGGGCGTTTTATCACTGTGCACGGGGGGCCGCCTGCAAAAATGCCAGGGAGGCCGGCCTTTTTGCAGGCGGCCCCCTTCCCGCCCTTGGTAAGGGCGTTTTCATCGTGCACGGGGCCGCCTGCAAAAGGCCGCCGCGCGGCATTTTGCGGCGGCCCTTCCCGCCCTTACCAAGGGCGATTTTTCACCGTGCTTACGGGGGCCCATTCTGCCCTTCCGAGGGCGTTTTTGCCCAAACCCTAATTGCCCCGATCGACATCGACCCACTCTCTCGTGTTGTTTGAGATGTAAAATGTTATCGTTGTATTTTGTGCTAATATAACAAATCCATTGGATTTGTGGTATTGTTGCAAATGTAACCGTCTTCGTGATTTGTCGTATTGTTTGAAATGTAAATGTTATCGTCGTATGGATGCAAATGTAAATATTGTTGCAAGTGTAAATGTTCGAGGTATCGTACATATGTTGTTTGCATTACTCGTGAACATATTATTTTAACCAAGTTAACTTAGTTCAATGGTTAAGCGTTGTTTGTCATAGTGTTACATAACCCATTAGGTATGGATGATGCAATACAACTAACTCATCCCCCACGAGTGAAGGCTCGGCTACCTACGGAACCGTTCAAGGGCGATAAGCTTGTCATCAATTTTCTCTTTCCTTCTCGGCGTTGTACTCCTTTTGAGTTTCACATTCGGTTACTTTTAAGCCGTTATATTGGGGAATGACATTGTCGATCCACCTAGTGAATCCACACCTTCTTTGAATGCCCGGTAAAGAAACACATGTAATCGGTTAGAGAGCCACTAGAGCGAAGACGTTTGCATAATTGATAAAATGAAAGACGTACAACGAAGTCGTTGTCTAAGTTGGGGCAAATGAAATATCTCCGACCATATGTTCGTGGTTCAAATGAGGTAGCCATCTTGCAACGATCCCTACAACCGCACATAGGACGCTCCGACCATTTAGGGAAACCCAGTGGGTTGTTCCTCCATGCTAAGCTTGCGATTTCGACGCGACGTTCATACTCCATCCAAGCCCGAATGAATTGTTCGGTGGACTCAGGTTGTGTTACCGTCGACCGATCGAAGCGGTGTTTAACCGTATCGATCCAATCTTTGTATGGACACCGACGTACATCCTCCTGGTTGCACATTTTTTATGGTCGGAGTTAAAAATGGAACAATCGAAAAGGTTAAAGAAAGAAAAATTATACTCACGACAAAATCGTCATCCGCAATCTCGGGACACATGAAGCATCTTTGTCCTCTAGTTGCTTGTCTTATGGATCTTACCACTTGGCAACGTAGACCACGGTGGCATTCGGACGTTCCCGCCATGTGGGTAGTGCCGGTGATCCATAGGCCAGTCCAAAGCTTCGCGCGAACTCGACGTTGGTACTCGGCCTTCCGTTGAAGGTAGTCGACCTTGTTTCGCTAAGTGGGTAGTAACGTGTTCCGTCGGTTCGTGGGTTCTCCGTATCTATCCACTCAACGAAGTTGCACACCCGCGATATGCCCGCATGAGGTGTTAACACGATGTATAATCAAGTTAGCGTTTCGCGTGAAGATTTTGTAGATGAAAGCAAGGTGATAAGCCATACCGATCAATGTTGGCGCATTGGAAAATCGTCTCCCCCGGTTTCGGCGAGGAGGGACGACGTAAGTATGCAGCCATCTCCACAATGGCATAACGGACGGTCACACCATGGTGGAATAAAACCGCTCAAAGGATGGAGTCGCCGGTGGAGACGCTCAAGGAATGGATGATATGAAGATCTCATTGCAGGAGTAAATGTAGAAAAGAGAATGCAGATTTGAAGAGCTCGTATTCGGATCTAGGCAATATATAGTGCGGGGAGGTGACGGTTCACATCTATGTATCGTTTATGTCCGTCACGGGCAACAACTGATCGAGACGTATCATGTAGGATTGTCACGGGGCAAAAGTTGATAGCGACGTATCGTGCGGGACTATCACGGGGCAAAAGTTGATAGCGACGTATCGTGCGGGACTATCACGGGCAAAAGCCGATAGCGATGTGTAGACCCCCGTTTTTGAGGACGGGAATCATTCGTGTTCATAGTACCTTATCCCTGGATCGAGTAGTTTGGTACCCACGAATACGTTCAATTACCAGTGCAAAGTGCACGAATAGTCTTACAACGAAATTATTACAATAATAAGCCCGAAGGCAATATCCAATACATATAGGACCTACCGTCGGATACATCCAAAACAGAAATTAGATAAGATAGCGGACGGAAGGCGGCAGATGCCGATTGCCACAGCAACGATCGGGGACTAAGACCGTTGCGCTCCATTGCCTTCATTCCTCCTAGTAGTATGTGTACGGGTCTTCCTCATTTCCTTCATCTGGAGGTTTGTGCGTATAGCAAGGGTGAGTACCCAACGTACTCAGCAAGTCAACACGGAATGATGCACATGATAGGGTCATTCAAAGGATGGTGAGGTTCTTTTGCGTAAAGCCAATTTTCACAAATCATTTCACAATCCTAACATCTAGCCAAGTCAAATTTTAGTTTCGATTATATTAAGTCGGCGACGGTTCGTCCACCATCCATTGTGATCCCAAGGATAGCTTCCCGCCTCCGATTCGTCATGGTTTCTGGGGGTGTCCTTCTCCTTTCTCTCGGATAGAGAAGTTGGTTTCCCAAGACATAAAGTCATTATGCAATCCCACCCAACATTTTAAAATTTATGAGTCTAGCCACGGAAACACTTGTCACGTCGCTCATTAACCGCGAGCACGGCTATTCGAATAGATTGATTAACTCACACCGCAGTGGATGTACACTTTACCCGTACTCCGCGACCCAACGAATGAGCCTACGTCTCAACACATGAGACGGTCACGGCAAAGCCTTTCGATAACCTCACTTTGGCGCACCGCTCCATGAACTTGAGCCCTCATGCACTCTAGCCGTCATTTCCTAGCGGTGAGAGGAGTTCGCGTTCCCGGGGTAAGAGAAAGAATTGCTCTATCCTTGAACTTTCCATCTTCATGTCCTTTTCTTCATGTCTTCATTTCTTTATGTTGATCACATGCCCGATCTCTCGCCTGTGTACCAACCAGCGGTACACCCCTGCCGGGAAGGCCCTTAACTATCGTCCGTGCACCCACCGGTGGTGCACCCCCACCGGCAAGCCCTTACCTCAACGCCAACACCCGAACCTACTATGCAAGGATACCGCTCCGCTCGGATACTTAATCGCTAGGTCTATACCCATTCGAGAAGTACGGTTGTATTGGCTCGTTCTAAGTTGTAGTCTCATGGCTCGGTCCTTAACTGACCAGGGACGGTACTAGCCTTTTCCGGAATCCACCCAAATCCATCCATCCACCCCAGTCTAAAAACATTGGTTTGTATTTTCATTTTTCATCAAAGCCATTTCCAACATGATCAAGGCAACGTGGCGCTCATGTCTCCACTTGCCGTGTCTCAACCATCTTCCCAAGATAGTTGCCCAAGCACGAGGCTTATTTGTAAAATCATGAGTATGCAAGAATGTAGTATAAGCGTGGCTAAGCATTTTACCGAAGATAACCTCCGGTTGTATCACATCGAAGGTTACAAAGAATATTTCTAAGGGTATTCAATATCAGGCAGGATATATCAAGGATAGGCACTCATTTGTGTATAGCATGCAATTTAAAATTGAAAACAACATCATTTCACAAAGTAGGATCAATATGTCCAAAGGGATGTGTTGACTTGCCTTGCTCGTACACTTGTTGAACGGGGTCTTCCGCGTAGTCAGCGCTTGCTTCTTCGGATGCTAACCATACGTGCGAAAAGGAAGGATTGAATTCGTTTAGAATTCAATAAAATCCATTTAAAAGCCGAAGAAATTGCAAAAGCGGCTCCTAAGACGAATCTATGGTGTTAACCGAATTTTACGTTTGAGTTTGGCTAGAATCTGAGTTAAGACGGGCGAGTTAGAATAGTTTGAAGTTTTGCGATCCATCGATTTGGTTAAGTGTGATGTGATATTTATTTTAGGTTAACATGCTTAAAGCTTAAGAAATATTGGAGTTGATGATTCAATTAATAAAAAGGAAGTGGTTATCTTTTTAATTTCATCAAATTATTTCTGGTCGAGAAGTCCTAGGGTTAATAATAACCGGATCTCGGAATATTTGATGAACCTTGAAGCTTAGATGCCAAATAACTAACGTGGATTTTTGAGTTTAGAAACTCCACGTATCTATATATATATATAATAATATTTAGATGAATAATGGATTTCACAAAAGATAGAAATTTTCTTTGGAGAGGGAATATGTTAAGAAGTTTGACTATAAGTTTATAATTATTTGCAAAAGAAATTTTGGAAAAGAATAAATAATAATCTCTGGGTAAAGATGCAAAATTCATTGTAAATAGGATTTAGAAATTAAAAAGGGTAAATATAATTTTGTTATGATTTTACTAGGCTTATCCTTGCTCTAAATCCTCATAGAAAAATAAAATAGAAATTTTCAAAAAAATTGCCAAAGCCAAGGGTCGAACCTGCAACCTCACTCTCAGCCTAGCCCACCCTCTCCACTTGGCTATTGCCCATTTTTCATTTTATTTTCCCTTTCTTTTATTTTCTTCCTTTCCTCCCCTGCTTCCTCCTCCTCTCGCTCTTCTCTGCCCGGCGGACCGACGGAAGGGAAAGGGCGAACGGCGGCGAGGAGGGCCGGCTCAAGGGCAAAGGGTCCTGAACCATCCAGGGGCTACGGGGATTTGTTTCACGGCTCGGCCGGGCCGGGAGGCGCGAACGGGCCGGCGACGGTGAGGTGGCCGTGGCGGCGGCGACGCTCGTCGCCGTGTTATTCCGCAACGGCACGACCTAACCAAGGGGCTTGGGAGCATCTACAATGTGCGGGAAGCTATCTATGGCAAGCGTTTGGCCGGAGAAGCACGACATTGGTCTAGCGACGTGTGCGCGCGCGCGGCGAGCAACGAGCTCTGCGGCGCTGTCGCCGACATGCTCCGGCGAGAAATCGGCTTGACCAAGCTAGGGAAAATGATGCTTAGGGTTCATATATTGTCAACGTACCTTCAATTTGCTACGAAATCGGGCGAGGAGAACGAATTTTGGCTTCTCGCTCCGGCGGCGGGTTTAGGGTTCTTCGGTGTTTTGTGGAATTCTCGAGCTAGGGTAGATAGAATTTGGGGCAATTCGGGAGAAGCTAGGTAAGAGGATTAGGAACAAATTTTGTATTTTGAATTTCAGTCGAGGACTCCTATTTATAGCCATCCACGTCGGTGTGGTCGCGCGGACGGCGTGGTGACGCGCGCGATGGGGTCGCGCAGGCGAGGCGGCACGGCGCGCGAGCGAGCGGGCCGAGGCGCGGGTGCGCAGCGCGGCGCGTGGCGCGTGTGCGGAGCTTGATGTGCGCCGACGGGACAGGGCATGGTCGCGGTGACGTGCGCCGGTATGGCTCGTTGACACCGCGGCAGCCGAGAGCATGCGCGTGGTACGATGGCGCGGCGCGCGACATGGCCGACGCACGGTATGGCGTGGCATAGGGCGCGCGATACGGACGCAGGTTGAACGGGAGCACGCGCGGCGTGGCTGGCGTCGGGCGGCTAGGAGCACAGGGTGCACGACGCGACGCGAGCGAACGACGGCGAGAGCGCGGCAACGGGCGACGTGACAACAAGGCGACGCGAGGACAGGTTAGGAACGTGCGCCGCGACAGTCGGGTTGACGTGGGGTGAGTTGCAACGCGCACGCGACGTGTGGTGTCGTGGTGGCGCACGCGATGTGTGCGGGGTACGGCGCGGTACGACATCGAACACCTGGTGACGTGTGAACAGTGTACTTTTGTATTTTCCCGAATTAAGTTTCCTATTTTCCAAATTTTATTTTCTTTCACCCCCAAAATTCAAAATAAAATATAAACCATCTAAACATAAGTTGTAAAATATATGTCCAACCTTTTTACCCACTTTTATTATTTTAAAAATATATTTTACATAATTAATTTAATCCTTTTCCTCAATTCGAGAAAATGCGATTTTGATTCAAATTAATTTCTAGATTTTATATAGATACCCCAAAATATTTTATTACTCATTTTGCTCACTAATTAATATTACTCAGTCACCTAAATAATGTTTTGCTCCTAATTATATATTTCCATAACACTTTTCCTATTTTATATTAAAATTCCCTGATTCTAAACTCCGAAAATTTTCTCCCAGCGGAAATTCAAATCTTTTGGTTTTTCACAAACATCGAAATGAATCGCTCGCGTATAAATTTATGCAACCAAGCTGACAAATAAGAAGCGAAAACTCAATCAAGAAGCAACAGTCAAAAAGGTTTTTGTAATTCTGATTTTTAATTTCCGGTTTTTAAATTTTCCGATTTTCAGGATGTTACACGATGTCTCGTGCAGGTCTAACTGGGCCGAAAGTTTTTTTGTCGTTAGTAAGAGTATCATGCAGCGAACGATACGGAAGGATCTCGTGACATGTGAGTGCGACGAACAGACATAGATATATACAAACATCAAACACAAAATAAATATTTACAATTTGTACAAACTGTTGCACACAGCATCTACTGACGAGGCCTCTTACCCCTATCCCTCCTAGCCTGTGCTCTGACGTACCCCTGAGAGTACGTCAGCCTGTCTGGGGGCACGACACGACTAGCAGGACATCCGACGCGGGCGTCTCCTGTGGCGGGTCCTGGCTCTGTGGTAGAGGTGCTCCACCGAGCCGAGAGGAGGCGAGTACGTCCCGATCTGGGTCCTCCAGTCGTCGGTCGTCGCCCGTGCCGACCCCCTCGTCGCCTCCCCGGACCCGTCCGCTGCGTCGACGAAGTCCCGGCCGGAAAATCCCCGCCGAGTAGAATCCTCCGTATGTAAGCAATGTGAAGCATCGGTGACTTAAACTAACACGTGTGAACTAATCATCGGACGACGCTTGCTCACCTCCCGCTGACGAGGACGAGGAACGGAGGATCCGCTCGCTCCAAAGAAAGCTCGCAGTCTTGGGCCGAGTAGCGAAAGGCCGAGGGATCGACGATCCACTCGCGCCGCCGTATCCCCGCTCGGTAGCGTCGGACCTAGGCGACATTCGGTTTGTTAGATCACGTTGTAGGGTTGACACAATGAAAATGAGTGGAACTAACCCGTGGAAGGACCAGCCGTGTGGTGACCATCCGGCATCTGGACCGCGTGGACGAGGACTGTAACACCTGTGGAGGAACCGCGTGACGGCGAACGACACGAGAAGATCCGCAAGATCTTCCGTGCCGTCGTCTGCATCCGCTCGAAAGTCATCCTCTGTTCCACCTCGTTCGGTGAATGCTGCGTCTAGCCTCGGCATCACCGAGTCGATTTCGGCATTCAATGCCCGTGCGGCGTCGGCCTACAAAAATCAAAACAAGTTAGGTTTTTCGCTCCAATAAAAACATAATGACGTACAAAGGCTTTAATGCGACAAATCATGACGTACCCCAACGAAGTAGTCCGGTCTCGGTGCACGGGTAGGTGTCCGTGATCCGCCCGGTGTTGCTTGCTGTGGCCTGTGAAGGTAACTCGCGGGCGCGTCCGCGGTAGGTACCACCGAAGGTAGGCGGTGTAGTTCTCCTCGGAGTGGGCGTAGATCTCGCCGATCACCTCCTCAGTGGCTATCAGCCAGTCCGCCACGTATTGCTGCATACGTGGTTCCCGGAGGAGCCTCCCGCCGTCCCCGTCGAGACAACTGCGTACACGGCAAAGGTCGACTATAGTTCCATTTAATTTGACACAATAGTAGTACATTTGAAATAGAAATACTCACCGGTGGTCCTGGTGGGGAACGGCAACCGGTACGTCTACCGAGAATCCCGGCGCATCCGAATCGCCTCATCACTCGGCCGGCGGTGAGGCTCGACGGTGATGTCGTACACCATCGGGATCAACGTCATCCAAGAGGCCGAGTCGCGCGTGCACAACGTCGAGAGGCCTAGAGGCGCCCGAGCTGCGACCGCCTGCGTGTACGGCTCCCGACAACGTCGTGCGGCCGGAGACGGTCCAACTCGAACACGAAGTCCGGTAGCTCCGTCTCACCCGAGCGTGGGCGTAACGACGCTGCGACAAAAAAAATCAAGTGGTTACAAGTTTTGTTCAACACAATTTAAATATTTGAAAGAAATATGACTTTGTACTTACGTTGCGTCGAAACCGAGTGAACCCATCGTAGGCCGTCGGCGGGTTCTCGAAAGTCGGCGCTACGTCGTACGGAGAGGTGTCGACGACCGGTCGGCCGATCGCGAACCGCTCCGCGGCCCACAGTGTAAGAGAAGGGGACACTGTGAAGATCGCTCCCGGATCTGTCTTCGTGCACGCGTCGCACACCCACGGTAGGTGGCTGCGAGCACGGCGAACCCCAACTCCACCGAGGCACGCCGCCTATCTCCGCGTCCGCTATTGACCGGGCGTAGTGGATCAGCCCTCTCTCGCAGTGTTCCCCGACGTGTTGGTGAACATCACCCGCCGAACAACCAAAGCAGTACGCCTCCAACGAGCGTCGCACGGAGTACTCGTCGGCGTCGGGGTGGAGCTTGTCGGCCTACAAAGGACAAAACCATGTTAACAAACATCGATGTAATGAAAAATATCGAAGTCTTGAAGTTAACTTACCGTGAACCGCATAATCCAAGTCTTCGTAGGCCCGGTGGTCGCGTAAGGGTAGATCGACGAGCAGTGGGAGCCCCGTAGCCTCATCACTGAGCAAAGCGCGCAGTGATGTCCTCCTCCATCCACCAACACCGTCCACAGCCCGACAGCCTCTCCCGGCTAGTGGTAGCCCTAGCGGTAGGAGACATCCTGCGCGTCGGAGCCATCTCCCCACAAGGAAGATGGAAGGTGTGCGTCTCGACGCCACCGATCCACCAAAGCAGCTATCGTGGACCGGTCCGCATCGAACCGTCGGCTCGGTCGTGATCGTGGGCACGCGCCTCAACGAGTCCGCAGAGCGATCGGCCGGACTCACGTAACCGCATATCATACACATAGTGTAATATTAGTATCAAACATAGTATTCGTCCAATAAGTGATAAGAGTTTGAACGTACCGCTGGACGTGTCGCGGATCGACGCGCAACAACTCGCGCGACGGGCGTGGACGAAAGGTGGTCAGCTGAGCACCCAGCACTGTCGACAAGTACGACCTGTGCGCCCTGTCCACCTGTCTGCTGAAAAGCGCTGGTGTATCGTCCGCCATACCTGCATGAATATATGAAGCACACAATAAGCAATTTATAAGAAAAATCAAAACAACATGAATACGTGACATAAATGGTCCATTATATCTCAACATAAAAAAGTTCACGTCTTAATTCAAACTTACAAACACAACATATAAGTATCACAACAACAATAAAACAGTTTACGTCTCACAATGATAAATATTACACGCACGACAGATGGCAACAACATGACAAATAGTACAAATATCAGATCACCACTAGATTGAAAAGGAGCAAACAAAATAATCAAGCCATTGCATCTGCAGTGGACGACGTAGTCGCTGCACGAGCACGTCTAGGACGTGGTCCCCTCGTTGTTGTTCCTTCTCCAGATGGACGGCTACCATCGGAGGGCTGTCCGGATAGTCCCGAACCTTCGACGGTTGAAGTTTCGAATTCTTCGGGTATTTTTGTATGTATGTCCGCGCTCATCGCATTTGCTGCAACGTAGGGTCCTTCCCCGGCCTCGGACTCGTCCATGTCGTTTCGATGCGTCTCGACCGACGACGTCCCTTTTTCATCCTTAACTTCGATGGATCCGGAATGTAGAACACTTGTGGCCGCAGTGTTGTGTACGATCCGATATCCCAAAACCATATATCTCCTCCTTCCACGTATGAAAAATTGATTCTTTCCCGTAGTACGGTGACACATAAATATACGGAACTATGCCGCAGCCCCCAGTGCGGCAAGGACGTGTGAGCAAGGCGAGATGTCTAAGCTTCGGCTTCATACACTGCAGCTACAACCACCATCCGCATGAAGCACACATTCGCACACGCTTGAACACGGTTGATGCCTCGCCTTCTCCCGTCGACATACATGATCTCGCATCAAAGAACTTGGGTTCCTTGGGGATTACTCGTGCTTCATAGCCTTCGAATTTTGTCTTGCATATATTTTCACACCACGTTGCCAAATATAATTTTGTTATCGACCATTAAAGGGGATATTTTCTTAAATCTATCCCTAAAATATGCCTGCGTGCCATGAAGGATAAATTCCACAATACCCACCAATGGAAGCCCCCTAACTCCTCGCATCACCCGTTGTACACCTCGGCCGGGTTCGTTGTCATTATACCATATCGAGCTCCGTCGGTGTCATACAACAGAGACCACTTTTCTTTCGGTTCATTCTCTATCCAATGGGAGAAATTACGTATTGATGGTGCAGACCTCCTTCTCATTGTTGGCGGGTCATTATGCAATGGACCAAGAGATACACAGCAGCTCGTCAACTCGTGGCAAACGAGATTGCTCGTCGGTTGCTTCGTTGTCGCTCATCCAACCTTCTCCACATCTCATTGAATTTTTCTCTTGATTTTGACCACATAGCCTCTTGAATAGATCCATCAGTGCTTGTTCTTGAATTGTTTGTAGAAATTGGCTCCCATATGACGCATGCATCACCTACTTCGAACATCATGCCACCTAGCTGAAAGTCCCCTCTCCGGCCAACCATTCTGAAGGTAGTCGATTGCCCTCGGCATGCCGGCATGACGATCATGTATGAGACAAACATTGGGCCTCATACGAACGACTTGGCATCGAACTCTCTCCAAGAACCAATACCACTTTCGGTGTTCTCACTCTCGACAAATGCAAACGCCATAGGTAACACTGGTTGTTCCCATCTCGCTCCAATCGCCGTCGCATCCGACCTCGTATTTCCCAGTCGAAAGGTTCCATCTATGCACAGACACGGGCGACAGTGAACAAATGCGTTGATGCAAGCACCAATCGAGAAAAGGCTCTTTGCAAGACGCTCTTGCTCGAATCGTAGATGATGGAAATGTCCGAATGTCGTAGTAGATATTGGGGTTTCTCCGAGCAATGGTGGCTAATAGACGAGGTAAATTGTCATACGATGCTTCAAATGTGCCATACCTCATCTCCAATATCTTTTGTTTCGCCCTCCAAGCCTTCGCATAGCTAATAGTATACTTGAATTTGTTCTCAATGTGCTTAATAATGGAGCCCGGTTCAAAATCCGTGTTTTTAACAACATGGTTGTACATCTCACCGGCAACAAACGCCGAGGTGATGTTGCGGTGGTACTTATCTACCCCGACAACGAGACATGTGTGCTCACCAACAATGCTCACTTTCCAATAGTCATTCCATTTTCCCTTGTATGCATGAACGCGCCACGGACAATCATCCTTCATACACTTCACATCATACACATAGTTCGTAGACTTCACCACCCTAAACTCTCTATGCAAAGACACCGCCCAATGCTTCACCGCCTCTTTCATGTCTTCCTTATGAGCATACCTAGCACCCCTGGATGACCTCGTTATCTTTGTATTCAAATGAAACATGCCGCCTTCCGAGATAACAAGCCGAGAGAAATCAGCTTGTTCCCAATCGACGGCATGACATCTTCTTCCTCGTCCGATGATTCATCGCCCTCCGCCTCGCTCATTTTCGAATCCTCCTCTCCATTTCTTCAACAATTGCTTCGATTCTCTCTCCCTCGTCCGCCACGCCAATCGCCTCCTCTAAGCTTGCTTCATTGCTTGGACCTTCGCCATACTCGTTTGCATTGTATTACGCTATCGATTTCGTGCAAGTGCCACAAAAATAACAAGGGGCCAGGACCTTTCAAGTGCCATGTCCACATAACGTCTCCACGACTCGGTGTTATCAATAGGCATAAGTTCCCAATAATATCCTTCGTTGCACGACTTACTACAACGGATAGAGACATTGTGTTCACTCTTGTATCCACTTTAAATCCACGTAGCAACCAACTATACACCGAATCAAATGTTTTCTCGCCCGGCCTATCGATGCCCTTTGATTTCATCCTAAATTCGACAAATCTACACCTTCTGGACCGTATCTAACGTTGCCTTCACCGTGAACTATCCGAAATATGATCTTACTTGCCATAGTGCCCGACAAACAAATTGAAACCGAGTTTATTCCATACTACGAATATATTTCCTAGATGATTCGTGCCTAACTTAATTTCTTTAACAATATGTTCTCTCGGTCTACATCTTAAATTTTCCCAAATCGATTTGTTCGTTCCATCTACCGCCAATCGTAACTCGTTCATTTCGTTTGCCAAAATTTATAAACTAAATTCAATTAACTCGTAGTTTATATCTAAACATATTTTGATCATCAACAAAATTATACGTACGATTTTCTATAGTGCTTACCATCTACTCACATAATTTACACTTACATCCAAACACATTCTACCTAAGTTGATCTATCTATTCTACCTATGTTAATGTCCATTAAATATCCTTGTTGATCTATCTATTCTTCCTATGTTAGTCGATTAAATTATCTACATTGATCTAAATTAAACCATCCGTTTTACAAATCTATAACAAATTATTCAATACCTATTCAAATATTACAAATTTATATTTTTCCTAATATTTCATTTACATACTAGCTAACAAACAAAATAATGACGAGATATTGCATTTACCTCCAATGAAGTACGCAATCCAAGGGGGCTTCGCCGCGCTCCTCCTCTTCCTCACTCTCTCTCTCGTTCTTTTCCGGATTTGGAAAGGTGTAAATGAGGTTGAAATGATTGAGAGTCGGCTATATACGCCTGGTAAAAACGCCTTGCAGAGGCGGGAAGGGCCGCCGCAAAATTGCCGGGCGGCCGTGACAATTTTGCGGCGGCCCCGTAAGCACAAGAAAAATCGCCCTTGTTAAGGGCGGGAAGGGGCCGCCGCAAAATGCCGCCGCGCCGGCCTTTTGCAGCGGCCCCTGCACGTGAAAACGCCCTCACCAGGGCGGGAAGGGCCGCCCGCAAAAGGCCGGCCTCCTGGCATTTTTGCAGCGGCCCCCGTGCACGTGATAAAACGCCCTTCCCAAGGGCGGGAAGGCCGCCGCAAATATGCCACCAGCGCGGCAGCGGCCCCACTCGCCGTCGTCACGTCGGGATTTTTCGCCTCCTCGGGAGGCGTTTTTCCTTCCACGCCTCCCGGAGGCGGAGGAGATTAGTTTTGAAATTTTTCAAACTCGGAAGTTATTTTTTAAATCTTTTAAAAAAATTAAAAATGCAAAAATTCCTTTGTTGTGCTCATCTTACCACTTGAGGATCATCTACACCGTCCGATCCGTGATAGAAGGTCGAGATCAATCCAGATGGTTTATTAACCTCACCGCTCGTTCGTACTGAGCCGCTCTCGCGCTGCGCGATATGTGCTCGAGCAAATGCCGCCTCCGCTTCCTCCTCCTCCTCTGGCGGCTCCCCCGCCGCCACCTCTCCACCGCGCCGGCGACGAACCACCGGAATAAGCTACCCGCTTATACATCCCTTACGGAGCGGCCTCGTCCATACCCGGGCTCCGGGGACGCGGCGAGGCACCATGAGGCAACCGTCAGGAGGCTGGCCGCGGCGGGCGACGTGGACGGCGTCCAGTACGCGCTGCAGGAGATGCGGCTGCGCGGGGTGGCGTGCACCGAGGGTGCCCTCGTCGCGGCCATCGGCGCCTTCGCCCGCGCCGGCTCCGCGGACCGCGCGCTCAAGACGTTCTACCGCGCGTGCGACCTCGGCTGCCGCGCGCCCGGCGTGCGGGTCTACAACCACCTGCTCGACGCGCTGCTCAGGGAGAACATGGTCGGGGCGGTCGTGCCGGTCTACGACAACATGAGGAAGGCCGGCGTTGAACCCAACGTGTACACCTACAACCTGCTCATCAGGGCACTGTGCCAGAATGATCGGGTTGATGCCGCTCGCAAGATGCTCGACGAAATGTCCAGAAAGGGGTGTCACCCTGACGAGGTGAGCCATGGGACGATAGTTTCGGGTATGTGCAAGCTGGGAAGGCTGGAGGAGGCCAGGAGATTCCTGGCTGAGACGATGCCGGTGCAAGCGTCATACAACACTGTCATTCACACGCTTTGTGGAGAGTTCAGGATGCGGGAGGTGTTATCGGTTGTCAACGAGATGGTGCAGAGGGGATTGCAACCAAATGTCGTCACTTACACTACTACAGTCGATGCATTCTGCAATGCCAGGGAGCCGAGAATGGCTTGTGCCATTTTGGCAAGGATGATAAGCATGGGATGCACTCCAAATGTTCTCACGTTTACTGCTTTGGTGAAAGGGTTTTTTGAGGATGGAAAGGTACATGATGCGCTTTCCATGTGGCATTGGATGGTGGACGAAGGATGGGCCCCATCGACAATCTCTTACAATGTTCTCATCCGTGGCCTTTGCTGCATTGGTGATTTGAAAGGAGCATTAGATTTTTTCAACAGCATGAAAAGAAATGCCCTCCTTCCCAATGCTACTACCTATTCTACACTTGTTGATGGTTTTTCTAAAGCTGGAGATCTGGATGGCGCCATGTTGATATGGGATGAGATGAAAAGTTCCGGTTGCAAGCCAAATGTTGTTGTTTACACGAACATGATCGATGTGCTTTGCAAGAAGATGATGTTTGATCAGGCAGAGAGTCTTATTGATAAGATGTTAATGGACAATTGTTCTCCTAACACCGTGACATTCAACACGTTGATTGGAAGGCTGTGTGATTGTGGAAGAGTTGGGAGAGCATTGAATGTGTTTCATGGCATGAGAAGGAATGGATGCCATCCAAATGATAGGACTTACAACAAGTTGCTTCATGGCCTTTTCAGAGAAGGAAATCACAAAGACGCTTTTGCAATGGTGATTGAGATGCTTAACCATGGGATTGAGTTAAGTCTAGTAACTTACAACACAGTGATTAATGGTCTGTGTCAAATGTGCATGAGCAAACATGCTATGTTGCTTCTGGGGAGGATGATGGTTCAAGGAATTCAACCTGATGCATTCACTTTCAATGCGATAATTCATGCTTATTGCAAGGAAGGGAAGGTCAGCATTGCTGCTTGTCTATTGGGACAAATGAATGCAGTGAACTGCCCACGCAACGTAGTTGCGTATACAATTCTGATCTCAGAGCTTTGCAATCAGGGTAAGCTGTCAAATGCTATGGTTTACCTCTTAAAGATGTTGTATGAAGGTATCTGTCCGAATGAAGCAACATGGAATGTGTTGGTTCGTGCCATTTTTACAAATATTGGCACTATTGGACCAATGCACGTGTTTAAGTGCATTGTTGAAGATTTATAAGTGTAAAGTCACAGTTCAGTGGTGTTACAGCTTCAACTTGCCAGCGAAGGGTCAATCTCACAAGCAGTAAGTTCTCTCCGCTAGTTGCTTTTAATGTTTTTCAACATTATTTTTCGAGGGTTCATTCGTGCATCTTCTGTTCGGTCAGCGTGTAGAATAAAAAACATGAATATTGCTTGCGTGTTTTCTAGTACATATTGATGTATATTTTTAGTCGTTGTTGTTATCCTTTTGCATATCTGCCCTGCTCAAGTCGTTAAAAGGATTCAATGGTAACTCTACAACTCCCACCTGGTTTAATATAGATGTACACACGGTTGGAACGAAAAAACAATAAAACAATTGTTTTTTTAGTCAAAATACTTCTGTTCGATTTCAATACCTGATATCTCATTCAATATCTTCGAAGTATATGGTGTAGCACAAACTTCTGTAGTGCTCATCATATTCCATATATGTAAGATGAGACGAAGGGGGTAATAGCTACACAAGGCATCGCACAATATACATTTTATTGCATTCATGTAATCTTGAGTACCAAAGTTCAACTGAAAATTTACATGTAGAGGCCGGAATGATATCCATTATCTAAAAATTGAAAATTTACAATGACATTCTAGCCTTTCATTTTGTGTTCGAATGGAACATATCTCTTTACTTTGATTTGGCGGCAACCCTCTGCTCCTCCAGTTTTTGGTATACTTTCTCAATCTCAGGCTATGCATAAAGTACAACAGATTAGAACTACTCATCAGCAACAAAGAATTTCATCGGCAAGTAAGGAACCGAACAATTAATTAGATGTTGTTAGAGAAACAAGTATTACCTTGTAATATTTTAGCATGTTGTTTCTTTTCTTTTTCATTGTTGCAGTCACCAAATCCCTTTCAAGGTCAAAAGGAATAGGGTCCAATATTACACCTTTGACGTACTCAAATCCTCGTAGCTGAATGGTGACACAAGCAATGAGGGTTACTATATCTTACATGATTAAACATTAGGAATCTAAAAAAAACTTTCTGAGTTCCCCTTTTTCTAATTCCAACGAAAAGACAACCATGCTGAACATAGTATTAGCCTATTGGGATAATTTAAGGGATAGAACGATCAAACATGTGATATGTTCAGTTTTCTCCACTGTGGAATTGCATAAATGATGTACCTTGTTCTTTGCTGCAACAGATTGCAGCTCCTTCAGGATATACTCATTAAGGCCTTCAGACTTGCATATTTCAGCAAAAGAACCCTTGCAGTCATTTGATTCTGCCCACTTCATGGTGTTCTCTTCATGTGGATTAACTACTGCCACTAACATTGATCTGAAGCTGTCCCCATATACCCAAACCTAGAAAGAGTGGAGAAATGACAGTATTACTTAATTGTAGGGCATTATGTCCTCGAACTATAAGCTTGTGCTATATGCACTAGATTTTTGGCTTACATCTTCAACGGTTGGAGGGAAAACATATACTTTCTCCAGGTATTCAACTGCAACATACTCCCCTTGTGACAACTTGAATATATTTTTCTTTCGGTCAATTACCTTCAGGATTCCATCTGAGTTCATCTCTCCAATGTCACCTGAGAAAAAGAATGTGCCAGGGTGTTAAACCTATCTCAGTCTTCTATTTTTGACAAAACATGACTCTCACCTGTGTGAAACCATCCATCAGCCATGGCCTCATTCGTGAGCTCAGGATTTTTATAGTATCCGGTGAAGAAGTTTCCTCGGACACAAATTTCACCGCGGGAAGGAGTACCAAGTGGATCATAACCCATCTCAGGCACTTCTTCCAATCGCAATTCCGTGTAGGTAGCAGCCACGCCAACAGTTCCAACCAGGGACATGTCATCAGGGTAACAGACCGTGCTAGGTCCCAGTGTTTCTGTTAAACCTTCAAAATGACCACAAAGTCTGACCTTGTACCTTTTAATAGACTGAAAGGTATCTCACAACTCAACAATTTATATTCAAAATATTTTGAGGGTATGAATCCTAGATCCTTTTAAGTGTCTATGTGAAGAAGAAAATAGATGATCAAAACATTTTACTTGTCGTTAATAGTCAACAAATCAAAACACTTTGACACAGGGTTGTGTTTTGGCTGGCTCCTTGGGGACTTTTTTGGAGTTGGTTGAAAATCCTCTTAAACCTAGTATTTGCACTTTGTAGTGAAAAAGATGACATTGTGGAACTAAGATAGAACAAGTAAGACCTAGACTCAAACTTGATAAGAATCTGGCTGACTGACCCACACATAAACTCAAACTAGATAACACTCCTGCTGACTGGCCTTATAGGTATTTATTTCTCTTATGGATATTTCCATAACAGGCCAGCTGATTCATGTTCCAGATAGTATTAGAATTCATACTTGAACTCTTCTATCAGGCAATTTATGTGTGTTATTTTTCTACGGCTTGATTACCTTAGCAGGTACTGACTGCCTTTTATACTTTTTAGAATCAACTAGTTTGTAATAACAATTACTTCTTTGGATATACAGGAGAAAATTTTAACTGTGGAAAATATCTATATGCATTACCATATCCTTGGATAAAGTATGCGCAGCTGGTTACTCTCAAGAACTCTTCAATCTCATTACTTAATGGAGCCCCACCCGAGATTAATAGGCGAAGACGACCACCAAGCCTTGCCTTGACCTAAAGCAAGGAAATGACAACAAAGAGGTAAGTAAGAAAGTTGTGAATAAAACAGCTACTGTTTTTATGACCTGCAAATAATTAGACCGTAGAGATTGTTTATATAAGGAAAAAAGATAAAACCTTGCGGAAAGCCAACATATCTGCAAAAGGTGAAGCAGTTTTTTGCGTGTAGCCTGCTTTCATGTTTGCCAGTTTGCTGGATCACAAATCTTACAGTGAGCATACATAATATATTTACTGTCATAGGAAATTTATGACGCTAATCAACGTACCGGTTGTACAGAGCATTGAAAATTAACCTTCTGAGTGGTCTGAGTTCTGACAAGGCCTTTAAGATACCTAGAGCCAGTTATAAATGGTCATATGAGTTAACAATCTGTTAGCTTAATTAATATCAACCTTTTATTATTTTGACCCACCTTCATAAATTTTTTCATACACTCGAGGCACCCCAACTAATAGAGTTGGCTTTAGCTCCATGAGATCATCTCTCAAGGCATTCAAATCCTGACCCTCACCCAAGAAGAAATGCAACCATGTTATGGTGATTTAAGGATTATCACTTCAAGAATGGAAATTCTGGATTTAAGTAAAAGAGGAATGGAAATTCTGGAACACTAATGTGCTGGAATTGCTCACTCCATGATAATAGCCAACTGAGGCTCCTTTGTGAAAGAAATACTCTTCAATCATACGGTCAAGGATGTGAGCAAGAGGTAGAAAGGAAAGAAACACATCATCTGTTGTCATCTGCATACACAAGACCACTTGTTCTGTTTATATTATGCACTTATGTCAAAAAAAATAATTATGCATAAGTAGAAACATCTATTGGATCAGGCATTAGGTTTATTCAGACTGCCATATGCCTATATCTAGCAAAGGAGAGAAAGAGCAACCTTATCGTCGAACTGGTCCATGAAGAGGTCCACCCCTTTTACATACATGGCATGACTCTCATGGCTAAGCATGACACCTTTGGGCTCTCCACTTGTCCCACTTGTGTACATGATGGTGCATGTATCATCTGGTTTTGGAGCACAAGGTTGGGCTGGATTTTCCTTTCCCTGAAACACAACACAAATATTGGTCTATCAAGACAACACTTACGTAGTTATCACAAGCATTACCACAAAATTAGCAGTCCAGAGAAATTTAACCAGGTATTTTGTTTGGGTTAACAAATGGTGAATGTGTGCAATTCTGGACCTACCATTTTTAAGAAATCTTTCCATGAGTACAACTTCATCCCAATCTGATCAGCGCTTGTGATTTCTTCGCTTGTTCCCGAAGTAAATGCCACCAGTCCTGTAAACATGTTTTGGTGGGGATTCTTTTTAGAATATTTAACATATAGTTACATCAGAGTCCCTTCATATACCATTGCTCACCTTTCACTCTCTTAGCAGACTTGCAATTTGGGGACAGTATCTGCAAATAGAAAGTTCTCGTGGTCAAAACTATTCAGAACAAAGATGCAACAAATGTTAAATTGAATGCATTATACTTCTTTTATTTTCTTGTCCTGAACGAAGATAACATCGATTTCAGCATGGTCAATAATGAAGTCAACAGCTCCTGCACCTGTGATTCATGGAATGTCATTAGTGATAATGGATAATAAAAACTTCTACTCAAAAGACCAAATGCTGTGCATCAGATTTGTATTAATTCATCTGAAACGTTTTATGACAAGAGCCTTCAGTTAAGCAATTTTCACACCTAAAGTATCGTAGAGTGGGACACAGATTAAGCTGTAACCATTGCAAGCCTGCATTTTTTTCAATTGAGGAGGTTATAGTAGTTTATTATGATAAAATAATGTTGAAAGTCGAAATTTTCTTTCAGGTTGTCCCTACTCCAAAAAGTTTACCTGCATTGCTACTATCCACTGAGGGCAGTTTGATCCGTATATTCCAATCCGGGAACCCTGATATAGGGAGCATCAGTCTCCACAACTCATGTAAATGTTTCGAGCTCTCTTCAAAATATTTAGATTCCAATAATGAAAGAGAGTCTAGCTCTATGATTTGGAATGGAAGTTTGCTTAAGTTTCTGTTCTTACTGGCTGCACCCCCAGCTGCTGCAAAGCAGACCCAATTTGCAGGACTTCCTCATACACTTCCTTGTATGATTTCCATATGTATGGCCCTATCTATAAGATACAGAAAACAATGGAGAAGTTTTTCATCAGGAATTTAGATAACGACAATAAGACATGGAGCAGATATGGAAGCATGATCTTAGCAGTTGTATGTCTTCATACCACTCCATCTTTTACAGGACGCCATCCGAGCATCCGATTATCTGGGTACTTGCCTGCTGCAACCCTGCAGGAGGATAAGTGAAAGGATGAAAACTAAGATATTCTGAGTTGCGAGTATTCTTTTATAATTTTGACTTATGTCATCTTGTGATAATATGTTGTTAAAATTTCATATCTTGCATGCAAGTAAAATTTTTAACATGTGCAGTAGATTATATGTTACATGAAATTACTATTCTCTCCGTCCCAAAATATAACAACTTCTAACATTCAAATTTTGTCCCAAAATATAACAACTTCTCTACCTACATTCTCTTAACCAATCAAAAACTCCCACCATTCGAATTTTTCACCAACTTTCTCTTTTCAATCAATCAGAACATTTTTCTATTTAAATCTACCTACTTTCTTAATATTCGTGTTCAATCCTAAAACTCTTTATATTTTGGGACGAAGATAGTAGGTGAAATTTCAAAATTATGCTCATTTCTTTTGGTGTTACTCTGTACACATACAGGTTATGTTCTAAGGTGCCAACTAAAGTGTGACATGCTGTCCTTGAGGACTGACCGAGTGACCGTACACATTCCTATTGACACTGGACATGGTATGTTTTTAACTAGCTCTGCTTCTACATCTCTGATACTTGAATCTATATTACCATTGATTTGCATTTTAAATTAAAACGGGTTTATACAGAACTAGTTGAAAAGGGAGGAGGGCACAAAATGACAAAAAAGATTGTCAAAGCACGCGAGAAAAAAATAACCCTTTGCAGAATTTTATAGGTCACTGGAAAAAAGAAAGAGAACATCACATAATCCTTGAGTATGTCTCCTGCAAAACATCAGAACTTCCCTTATGCCCATCCCACAAAAGCAGAAACTTTTCCTCAATACAATAAATATGACCAAATAAACAAAAACAAATTTGCCAACATAACTAACTGCTGTGTTCAATTCAGATTTTCTTTTTCTTTCAACTTGCAGAACAGCTTCAACCATGTGTACCATGGAGAAAACTAGAAGTACTTATCACAGTGAGATCTATGTCATGAAAGAGCTAAAAGAAATACAAAGAAGAAAGAAGTGAGGTTTTTGTTGATCCAATCCTATACCTGAACACGTCCCATGATGTTTTCATGTCAGGCTCAAGTGGCGGGAATCCATCCTTTGACAGTGCACTCCGGAACACTGGCCCTACCGCCGGCCGGCCGTCCTTCCTGGGCTTTCCATCCTCCACCTGAACTGTGAAAACTTTCTTCGTCCTCCTCTCCATCGACCAAAGTGACCCCTACCTTGTACCAGAATCAAGGTAAGCAACTAATATTATCAGAAACTTTACTTACTTCCTTGCTCTACTGAATTGATCAATTGATCAATGCATAGACCCAAACACAAGCACAAAGAGGATGAAAACAGATTGATTGAACATAATGGTGCAACTTCTCAAAAGGAAGAAAGGAACTGATAATTACTTTTTTTCTGAGGAAACAAAAAGCATGTAGCACCAGAAAACTGAGTTAGACAGATTGATAGACAGAAAGTGAGTGATGAAAGCTCTCACCCGAGACTCTTTCACACTTATTCTTCTGACATTTCGTGATTAGAAAATGGGTTCGCTGTAAAGAACTATTCAAAGCATTTATGTCTGACCGAGCTTTTCGTGAATTTCTTGAATGCGGTCAGAAAAACAACACTCTTTCCTGTTTAAGAAAATAGGAAAGCCCAACCTTCCTGTTCAGTCTTCTTCCCCCTCTCTGTGCGCGCGCGCGTGTGAGAGAGAGAGAGAGAGAGAGATTTTGCTTAAAAGGAAACTTGCAGAAGGGACTAGAGCTTACAGAAAAGGGGGTATAGAGAGAGAGGGAGAGAAGGCATGGAGCTTACAGAGAAGCCAGGTAGCTCTTATGTCGAGTTGAGAAGAAGCTGGCAGTATCACCCTGTTGATGGGAAGAGGAGGAGGAAGAAGAAGAGGTTGCTATATATGCAGGCAGAGATGGCGAAGGGAAGAATCGTCGTAGACTCGTGGGCCCCCCTATTTAGACTGGGCGCTGAAACAGCTTAACTCCATGCTTAGAGAGGGAAGCTTTGGGGGAAGATTAGCTTCCAAAAAAATCAAGCTCGACGTGTTTAGCGTGTGAACTACCCAATCAGTGAGATGAGGAGAGAACACATCGCAAGTCTGGATGTGTGGTGCAAAAGCATTTAGCACCTTAATTTTTCTTTCAAGAAATTTAAAAAGTTTAGCACTTTGGTTTCCTCTCCAGTCTAATAGTCTATGGCCTGCAATAAGTCAAACAAACAAATAAATAGACAGAAGAATATTTTAGGAGGGATGAATTGGTTTCTTACTATGGAGTATTAACATAATGAATTCCACATAGTAAAGCATATCTCAGTGATTTTTTTTTGAACACGGCAACTGGTTGTCCAACAACAACCTAATCCTCTCCAACTGCATGACGTGCCCCGGTTTATGGAGAAACTGAAGGCACTGAGATTATAGCACACGGAAAGTTAGAAGCTTCCAAAACTTGTAAAAAAAGTAGCATAAATTTGCTTGCGTCATGTATTACAAGCCGGCAACCTTTTCTTGACTGAATATTTGGTTTGTTCAATTAACAAAATATAGCCTGATTGTATTGTATGGCAAATAATAACTTTTACAGTAATAGAGAGAAGGCAGAGATGCAGCCGTGCACACATGAACTTATTTAACCAGAGGTGTTCTTTCGTCTTGCTACTCTTGGAAAGCTTTCAGCATCAAGTACATATCATGGAGCTATGCAAATGGGAAGTAGCTATAAGTGTCCTTTTGTGAATGTTTTCATTTCTAATTGGTTTATTGTTATCTGTCATTTCAGCAAAGTTTTTATTACTATTTGATAGAACTTTTGTCTCATTTGCGGTTTTAGACAAGTTTCTTAACATGTTTAAATTAATTTATCTTTTTTTGAAAAGAATGGTTAACGGGAATGCCTTGTGGAGAAGGAATGGTTGGGTGATGTGATAGTGTCATATTGCTGCCTATTCAAAGCACCCCATTTTTATTTAACCAATAGATGTTGGTCTTTTATGTCTTAACCAATAGATTTTGACCCCTAAGAGATGGCTCTTAAACATGATCTAAACGAATTCATTAGGTGAAAAGGATTTGTCCACTTCTCGAACGAATCTTAATTATGGTCAAGTACTCACTGTTAGTAGTATTATTAACCCCACAAGTTGTACTAGCCACTGGTCTGCACTAATCTAGATACACCTTTTGAACTAAGTTCCCAATAGAAAATAAAATCTTATTATACACTGAATCAACCCAGTTTGTGTTTACAGAGTTATCTATCACCGAAGAACTGATCAGGTCAATGGGTCACCTTGGAGGACTGCTAGTCCTGAAGCTGACAAGGGTCCATAACTTTTTCCAGGTAGGAGGCAGGTAGCCATTACTGTGCCCTATCCATTAATTAATTCATGCAAAATTATGTATCACTTGTTAGTATTGCTGTACCTGTACTACTAGAATTATTGTTGCGCATATTCCTGCAAGGTTATCACCATTTTGTATAAGTGGGGCGTTTTCGATATGTATGAGTTGGGTGTTTTCAATATAAATTTGTAAGGTAAACAGAATTGTCACTGGCCTCCATCTGTTAAGGGTGTTAATATTCCAAAATTAAATGAAAGGTGAGTTAAGAGGGGTACACTAGTGGGTGTGTGCTATTGTGGTGTCTGGTGTGCACCTTCAATTCGATTGAAAAAATAAAAATACCCACTTAATTTACACAAACAATCTTAAAAAAAAATCATAACCACTTAATTTACACAAATACCCAATCAGTTTGTGATATACTTCTAGCTACGCTTTGGCAAATGAAATAATCCCCTCGCTTCTTTGCATTGTCGTCCTTTCTAGTTCAATTATAAGCTACTTGAAATGTATTTGCATGATGGACGGAGATTGAAAGGTATGTTCTGCTCTTCGCCTGTTCCACGATGTTACTCTTTGCTACTTAGAAAGCAGCCAAATTGGCTTACAAGTTGAAATCGTGTTTAAGATAGCAGTGTAGCGTGACTATGAAGTTTCGTCAATTGGTTGACACTTTCGCAAGATTCATTTATTGGTATTAAGTATCAAAGTATCTTCAGATCATCTGAAGTCTTGGGTCATGATTAATAGTAACATTTTGTCCTAGGTGTGCTGCAAATTGAAGAAATTACAATAAACATTCTAAGAACACCATATTATCTGAAATTTAACAAACACATGATTTTGTAAGCAAATTTTATTAGCATCACATATACCAGCGAAACTGATAGCCGGTTTTCAGCTGGAATGCCATAGATGATGGCAATGGTTTACTATGATTTCTGTGTAGTCCTCTAAAGTAATACTAACTTAGCAAGAAGGACATGTTGATAGGTGAACATTTATATGGAATTAATTAATTACAACGGCGGCCGCAAGGTCACGGCACCACCGCACAATACCAGGATGGCAAACATGATGGATTCATACGGATCCATTGAATTGGAAGTGACTAGTGAGAGAGAGTGTCTCTCTTTCTTATGAGAAAGGTAAGAGATACCTCTGCTTATTATTATATTAATGGGTAGAAAAAAGTGCCAAAAAATATTATAAAAACAAAAAGGAAAGAAAAGATGGGGTTACAGAGGAGGAAACAAAGAAATAAAGGAGAATTTATCTGATATCAGTCATCCTGCCAAAGATTCGAAATGCTTGACTTATCCAATATTCCAATTGCAGGCTGCTTGGTGTGATGCTATTTGACGGTATGGTCTGTCTATGAAATTCCTTCTGATAATTAATTAATTTGTTCCCATTGATGCCGCATATAGTTTCTCACCTGTATATGGAATTTTTTTTTCAGGGGAATTTGTACGGCATACTTGGGATGTTGCACTGGGCTACCAGTTAAGGTAACCAATCGATTATGGAACAAAGCATGTTTCCACATTCAGTAAGATTTTGTTGTCATTGCTAGCAACTTAATCAGATAATCCAAGACTAACATGTTTACCCTGTATGCAGAGTTATCTTGAGTACATATGCTACAATGCAAGCAGCGAGATCTTTTTTTTTTTTTTACGCCGGGCCAGGCAGCAAGATCTTATATAGTTACATCATGGATCCCTGCAGGGTAAGGAACTGCAGCTTTATGTAAGTACGTACGAGTAGGTAACCAAAACACAAAATAGCCAATGCATGCACAGTGTTTTTACCAGTTGATATTAACTGCAGCATTGCTGATACTACTGTTTTCCTTCACGCTAATTGACAGGATCATTTATTCTGCTCACCCACCAGCCTCTGGCTAGAGTTCAAGAGTGTAGGGCCGTTGGCAAATACTGGTGCAGAGGAAAGTGACAGACGAACTGAACAAAGAACTTTTTTTTAGGACGGCAAAGCAAAAATTTTGCAATTTCATAAACTGGATAACTTTGGACATTTTCTGTATAGGTGGGGTAGTTGGAGTCAATTCCTGTATGGTTGCATCCATAACAAGGACATGCAATAGAAGAAGCAGTTGGCCCTTTGCTCCTACCTGAATCTAAATGTAATGCATGCTGATGCATTTCCTCTTCTTTTCTTTTTATTTTTTTTGGTTCTTTGTGCTGATGTTATGTTACTTTCATGAAGCAAGAAGGACATGGCATAATTTATCATTGTTGGATAATTGGACTGAAATCACTTCTTTAATTTTGTTTATCAGGATGGAGCTCAGAACCCAGAGTGTGAAGGATCTACGTGAGTTGTTCTTTGTTGGTAATAGGGAATGATTATTGCCTGGTAAAGTTGTTAGAGAAATTTGCATTTTGGACCTTCCTTTTATTGCCTATATGTTGGTACATAGTATAGAGTATTATGCACCCGATTAAACATATTGAGCACAGGTACTGACAGTGTGTCCAATCATTTGCTAACAGTATATAAATTGTGTCCACAAGTACAGTTGGAACCCATGAAAGACATAGTATATATGTGCTAACATTTGCTTCTTTCAAATTCTGGGTCTTTGGTAGAGTAAACCAAAAAAAAAGATCTCATTGCAGTTAACTCCTCAAGGACCATATAATACGCTGTAACAGTATCGGTAGAAGTGAAATGGGCTAAGTATATGTGAACCCTCCCCATTTTGGAGCACTTGGTTTCCCTATGAAACTCCATTAATCTAAATAACATTAAGGTGGTGTTGGAACTGATTAAGATAAAACTTAAGTTAACACATATATAATGAAAAAGTCGTTAACACAGGATTAATTAAATTTTAATTATTACAAATTTGATAAATAGATATATTTGATATTTTAAAAAAAATTTCTATATAAAAACGTTTTCGCACAAACCATATCGTTTGAAAAATATATTAACGGAAACCGAGGTAAAATCTGAATCTAGATCAGAAAAAAACAAGGCCTAACTTGAGTTCATCACCATGTTCTCTTAAATGATAATTGTTGATGCAAACGATTTTCATGTACTACCGATTGAATTGCATATTTTGTTTACGTTCTTTGTTTAGTGTATGTTTCGTACACACCAAACTGTTGGAGAAATTAACCTGACAGTTACACTACAGGAGGAGCAAATCTGCACGTAATAAACTTCACATTGAAGTAGTATATGCTTACACATCATGAAACATAATTATGAATGCTGTTGCACAGTTGAGAGAATATACACTTCTCTGTCTTAAAAAAATGGACAGGAGAATGCTTGACTAACCGAGTTCATCCGTGCAAGTTCGTCTATCACATGAAAAGAAAGGGCAGTGGAATAGCGTACTATATTTATTAAATTTCATATGTGTCTTAGTCATCTGTACTGACTGACTGACAATGGAATGTATAGATAGCTCCCTTGTGTTTGTATGTGTGTGTGCGCGTGTGTGTCTATATATATATATATACACTTAAGATTTCTTCAACAATCAGTACAGACCACAATAATACATGAACAAGTAATTACATTTATACCATATCAAGACAATGTTTCTTATATTTCAGAAGTTCGAAAGCGTGGTGGAACCTCCAACCTTGATAACCTTGAAATACCTAAATTTGAACCAGAAAAAATATGTATAGATTATGAGCTTAGTGAAAGTATAGAATATTACATTGCAAGTTCTAATATAGAATGTATAGGATTACAATCTTTTGCATCAAATTGGTATAGAGATATTAAATTAAAAAAGATATAGAAAGAATTGTTCAAAGATTAGAAGACATTCAAATAATAGGAGAAATCCCAATGAAATATTGGGAGAAAAATTCAATCATTTGTAAAATCAATATAATAAATCCAGACTATATAATCAAAACATGCCCAATAGAGGCAACCCCAAAAGATATAGAAGAATTTAAAATGCATATAGAAGAACGGTTAAAGTTAGGAGCAATAAGGGAAAGTAGAAGCCCCCATAGATCGGCTGCCTTTATAGTAAGAAACCATGCCGAAAAAGTTAGAGGCAAATCTAGGATGGTCATAAATTATAAGAGGTTAAATGATAACACAATTGAAGATGCTTATAACATCCCTAATAAACAAGAATGGATCAATAGGATACAAGGAAGCAGATATTTCTCTAAATTTGACCTAAAAGCAGGATTTTGGCAAGTAAGGATGACAGAAGAGTCTATAGAATGGACCGCATTTACGTGTCCTCAAGGACATTATGAATGGCTTGTAATGCCATTAGGTCTAAAAAATGCACCTGCCATATTCCAAAGAAAAATACAAAATATCTTTAATGAAAACCAAGAATTTATATTAGTCTACATAGATGATTTATATTAGTCTACATAGATGATTTGCTAGTCTTCTCAAAAACATATAAAGAACATATCGCGCATTTAGAGATATTTTTAGAAAGGTAGAACAAAATGAATTAATTTTATCCAAAAGAAAATGGAAATATGCAAAGAAAAGATCAACTTCCTTGGCCATGAAATAGGAGAAGGCGAATACATCTATAAGAACATATTGCTAAGAAAATTTTACAATTCCCTGATGCTATGAATGATAAAAACAACTACAACAATTCTTGGGAATTTTAAATTATGCTAGGAATTATATTAATAATTTAGCAAAATTAGCAGGTCCCCTATATGCTAAATTGAGAAAAATGGTCAAAAATATTTTAATTCCGAAGACATTAAATTAGTAAGGCTAACAAAAGAACGGGTGAAAGAGCTAAAGCCTCTAGAATTGCCCTTAGAAGATAATTATTTCATTATTGAAACAGATGCATCTCAACAAGGTTAGGGTGCTATATTAAAGCAAAGACCTATTAAATATTCATCTAAATCAGAAGAAAAAATATGTAGGTATGCCTCCGGAAGCTATAAATTAAAAACAGTAAACAACACAGACAGAGAAATCTTAGCAGTAATCAATGCTACAAATGTCTTTAGGTTATATCTAGGATTCAAAGAATTTACGGTTAGAACGGATTGTGAAGCAATATGTAGATATTATAATCAACTTAATAGCAAGAAAAGTTCTACTAGAAGGTGGATTTTATTTGAAGATATCATTACTGAAAATGGATACAAAGTTATATTCGAACATATTAAGGGAAAAAATAATCAGTTGCCTGACATGCTCTCCCGTATACCTTTGTTGCAGGAATGAAGAAATCCATGAGCTACAATGGAGTTGAATTCTTTACATTTGGTGAAGATAACAAACTTAAAATATTTCCACCAAATACTTATAAATTTAAACCAAAGACTCATATAATATTAGATAAAGTCCAAGAATGCATTTTAGACAATTTAGTACCAATATAATAATAAGAGAGAGGAAAAAGGGTACATGCTATCAATATTAAATAGTCTTGCTGAATATTTTCATCTAATAAATGAGCTAATGCCAACATCAGAAAATAATGAAATAATACAACAAAAACCTATATATGTAGTGTTTGATGGGAAACTCCCAGGAGTTTACATATCTTTCGAAGAAATAGTAGCCCAAAAAATAGATGCAAAATTAATGGGAGGCTTATCATGGAAAAAATATATAGATATAGACGAAGCATTAAGCCAAGCCAGAAAATATTAGGAATAAATTACTATTTGGAGCCACCGCAAAAGAATATATAAAAAATGCAAAAGGACCAAAAATAAGAAAGCACCGAAACCCCATATTATACAAATATTAAGAGTGAAGGGTCTTCCAAAAACCTACATATAAAGAATGCTTAATTAAGGAGCCGATCCCTTAGATGGAGAATATATTGATTGGAAAATAATTGAAAAATTTGAAGAAGCGTCACATCAACTAAAAAAGGAATTAAAAGAAGAAATACTTAAGGAATTAAAACAAGAAATGAATACCAAATTTGAAGAAATGAAAAAAGCATATGACGAAAAATTTGATATTTCTTTCTCGATGTTGATACCATGGATATGGGTGGTCATGGGCAGCCAGACCAATGAAGCAATATAACTAAAATACTAAGTTTAAATTTGATAATAATTATCAATCTTCTGGTGGGGTAAGCCCAACCCCAACTATAATATAAATAATTCTGAATCAATCCAAAAATGCTTTCGGTGAAGCGACATTTCACTGTAGAGAATATAATTCTGAATCAATCCAAAAATGCTTTCGGTGAAGCGACATTTCACCGTAGAGAATATAACATCGGCATAAAAGGAATGGCAAAGGTACAAAGGTGTCTCCACCTCGGTCCACGAGTCGCTTGTGAATCCACGGTGTCAAGAAGATAAGCTCGAAGCATCTCGAGCATCCTTCTCCATCCCCTATAAAAGGAGGAGCCTGCCCAGTTGAGGAGGACACACCGCAAGGAGCCTTCCACTTAGAGCCTTCAAGCAACCCACCAGTCTCGTAGTAATATTCTAGAATCCACCTTGTTAGCATAGTTGAGCAAAGAGTGTAATATTTAATCAGTGTAAGGTAAGAAAAACTTGTTGTATTCTCTTCGGGGTTTCCAAAGGGAAAACCGTATGTAAGCTTGCTGTTTAATATGAAGTAATTTTTATTATGTATCCCTGTCTGTTTGTTCTAGTCAAGCGTTTATGCTAATGACCCTATAGGAGAAACCTCTTCGGTAGTTCTCGTTGTTAGCCTGCATCTTGCATAGGCGTCTGGAGAACCCTGAGTCCGTAGAGAAGTGTTCCCTTTGGGTGGAACTGCCTGGGGAGACGATAAATTCTTAGCTAGATCATTCGTGACTAGGAATATATAGTTCTAAGTTGCTTCTAAGAAGACAGGTAGGTGAGGCATACGGCGAGTACCGAGTAGGATTTTAAAACTTCTGAATCAAGCGTCGGCTGTTTAGGACTCGCCACCCAACAAAGATCCAAAAAATTTTGCGAATATTTCAGCAACGTGAACAGTAAAAGTGAACAGTAGTTACAGTAGAAGTGAATAGTGAATCGTGAATAATGAATAGTAAAAGTAAATAGTAGCAAATAGTAATAGTGAATAGTGAACAGACGCGAATAGTAAAGTGAACAGTTTTTCGAAATAGAGATAAAAATAAGTATATATATATACACACACACATACACATACAAGGGAGCTATCTATATATCTATATATCTATATATATATATATATATATATATATATATATATATATATATACCAGTTTTATGTTCGTCATTACATGAAAACAACTTCGTGCTGATCTGCCGATGAGAAATTTCAGATTACTGATGAACTAGTGAGCTTCGGTTCTAACTGTGTTTATCACATCAAGGAACTTTGTGTGGCGCTGGTGTGTTATTATTTGCAAAAGAGAAAAAAATGCGTTGGTGGAAAATGGTACAATTAAGTAATTCCGATCAATTCGAGTGTTTGAGTGGAGTATACCAATTTTTTAAAAAATTTAATAGAATATATTACAGTGTAGTTAGTTTAGAAGCTCTAGTGAAGCTAACCCAATTATGAGCCATCCGTCCGTACATATATTATACCCCAGGAATATTTTCATATATATCAAGATCCTTTGCAGGTGTGTTGCTGTTGCTCCGTAAAAAGATATTAATGTCTCTCGACCCTTTTTACCAATATCAGTTTCTCCTAAATATTATTTATATTAAACTATGAAACACACCTTTTCCTTTTCAAATTTCTTCAAAATACCTTTCAGAAAACATCATACAGTTGAAGGGAAAAAAAACTGTCTAGTATAAGAAACGTGAGTAAAGGGCACCCAAAAAAAAGCATGATAGTTCGTGTTAACCTACATTATTCATCATGTGGTCTCCTAAGTTCTTAAAAAAAAAGATTGAGACCGAAGCTAAAAGGATCGAAATATCGATCTCCGGCTGTTAGTTTGGGAGTAAGATCTGAAATTAAGAGCAAGAAGCCGCTGCTGGGGCCATCATCCTCTCTACCTTCGTCAAGCCACTCATCCTCGTTGTCAACACTGTTGTTAGCGACTTCGAAAAAAACAATGTTGTTAGCGTCTCGCGACAGACTTAACACCAAGAAGGCACTTCGTGTTTGTGAGATCTATGGCTTGTTTACTTTGTCGAAATTTAATAAGGGAACAAATTAAACAAACTTTTTGTCATCGTCACTTTACCAAAATTTGACATTTTTAAAAATTTATTTTCATACAAACGGCTATAACATTATCAAAATTTGATAACGTTAAAATGTGTCAAAATTTGATGGTAAGGTTAATTTTGACGACAAACTAAACCCCTACTCCAACCATGATGATGGGTGCTTCTCGGACCTCATGTACGACATGCGAGTCCGCCGTCTCCCTCATCACCTCCCCACTTTTGCTTGAGCAGGCTTCCCCTCACCATCAAGATTGCCTCCATCAACAAGAATGTCTAATATCTTAATTTTTGCTCCAATTTGTTTGATGTGCAAGTCAATATGCAGTGCTCTTTATTCGATTTTTCTGTTTTTATCGAAGTGTCTACTCGGTTATGACTGAACACCCAACTAAGAAAACTGAAACCAAAATCTTGGTCCACCAAATTTTCATGTTGAATTTCGAATAGACCGAATGTCCATCCCTACATCACCACATGTTGAACATCCACTTCTCAAAAGAAAATCACACAGGATAATTGGTCCTTCCTCTTATGTGACATTTTCGACATCCTCCCTATATGACATGTGTTCAACACGGATCCTAAAGCAAGCAAACACCCTAAAACACACATCATCTTTATGTTAAAAGAAAACATTTGTACTTCAACAAGCATGGCAACATCATGAAAACAACATGCATAGTACATGGTTATGGCCTACATGTATGTGAGCACAAGTGAATTCTGGAAGGTGTAGAGAGCTACATTGATACACTGATCATAAGTGAATTAATTCTTGAACCTGTAGAGCTACACTGATAAACATCAATAATTCAAGATTGTACGAGACAGGACAACACAAGCATCAACCTTATTTGTGGCCTTGCATATGTACAAACAGCTTAATGATCATCTTGCATGGTGGGACCCGCAGATTAGTTTCCGAGAAAACGAAGGGCATTACTCTCTTGATGGGACATGGGCCCCAACCACACACTGAGATTCCAGTAATCCATGTGCTGGATTAATTAGATCCCTGCATTTACTCCTCTCTTTCTCTCTATATTGTCACTGTCCAACTTAATTAGGGCACGTAAAAGCACCCTTTTGCCCGGACGACTACAAGCTTAGCAACTGTTCAATAATGATGTTATACTGCTGCTGCCATTGTACCAAGCAAATTATGCAATTGAGGTACGATGCAACACTTTCCACTGCTACGCTTATGGGTTCCCATGCTTAGTCCCTCTTAATTAGTAGTTCCTAACCGCCAAAATGTTCTGACTATTTTAGTTCATGCACTAAAGTTGTCTAAGATTTTCATAAGTTTTCACCACAGAGATATTAATTTTATCATTGAACTCAAAATTTGTCTCTGCAGGTTGTAGTTTCCCCGACGTCGTTCATGCGCGGGCGGCTTGGGGGCGGGGGCGAATCCTAGCGTCCGCCACCATCTCTCTCCCCTCCTCTCCCTCCCTTGATGCCGTCAGAAACCGAGCGGCCAGATGGGATGGCAGCGTCGAGGCCTAACCCCGATGGCGCCATGTCTTAGCACATGGAAGGTGGGCAGGCGCATGGAGCACGGGGAAGACGGTGTGGCGTGGAGACAACGGATCCAATGCCGTCACGGTCGTATCCGGTCCCTCCGCAGGTGGATCCGGTGACTCCACGTTGGATTTGGCTGGAGCAACCATAGTGAGGGCAGCGGGAGACCTGTGTGGGTGACGACGGCGGTGGCGATGGTTGGTGGCAAGGAGCCCCTGCGGGCGACGGTGCAGGAAGGCCACTGCAGTTGGTGGCAAGGAGGTTGGTACGGCCTAGTGGCCGCAGGCGGCCAGTGCGGGTGAGACCGACACGAACAGAGGAGACCGACGGCTGTTGCGACGAGGGACAGGAATGGCTTATGCCAGTTTGGCCGAGATGGCAGTGTTGGTCGGCGTGAGAGACGACGCTGTGGGAGGTGGCGGTGGGCTAGGCGGCGGTGGGATGCCGGTGTGGCGGAGTTGGGAGATGATAGAGGTTGCTTGGGCGGAGGAGCTCTGGGGTGGCAATGACAGGTGCGGGAGAGGGTGCCGCAAGCGAAAGCCTAACTCGGGTTTTCCTAAGCCGACAACATCGATGCCTTCGGGCGTAAGACCCCTTTTGGGCTGTTGTCAAGCGGCCACCCTTTCTCTACCTGACAAGACTCGTCGGGTGAAAACCCACTCCAGTTTGGATGGGCAACAATGGCACCTAAGGTGTCATGACCTCTTTGGAGGCGTTGCATAGGAGGTCTTATTTTTTGCCTTTGTCGTCTTCTCTCTGTTTCGTCACTGACAATTTTTGGTTGTCGTCATCATGTTGTCACGAGGGACGAGTTGATCATTCTTTTCTCTCGCCCTCTCCCTCTCTTCAACTCCTCTACGTGAGGATAATCGGAAACTCGTCGATGATCTTCCGTGCGGAGTCGTTACGGGGGAAGCGAAGGCGTTTGCGACCCCCCTTAGGTCTAGCGATCATCGGCCACGCATAGAAGTGGTCGGCTTGGTGCTAGCCTCTTCTCCTAGGTCGTGTGAGGAGCTGTCAGTGTATGTATGTTGGTGGTGTGTTTGTTTTTGTTTTTTTATTTGGTTACGATCTCCTATGATTGTAACCTTATATTTTCTCCTGCTATATCTGCGAGCGAAACTTCGTACTGTTTGGTGTGGGTTGTTTAAAAAAAGTTTTCATCACCCATGGCTATGGTTAGACGAACAAAATTAATGACATGACTCAATCTTACTATAATTTTTTAATTTATAACATGTCAAAACTTGTTCCAAAAAGTATATTGTAAGAAATATGACAATGAACCAAACAAATGTTGCACTCGAAATACGTGCCTCGACAAGAGCATGAGTGTTGAATCGTATAGACACGGGCATGAATGCACGCATGCTTGCCGCCATATTTTTTTTCCTTCATAATAAATGAGATATTTTGCAAAAGCAGGGATAAACTCCGGCAGACAAGTACTACATTGAATAAATACGGTCGCTAGCTAGGCGGCCCAACCACCACACTAGTACGTGACCCCAGTAAAAGCGAGCAGTTGCAATTTACTCTCTCAATTCTAAAATATAAATATTCCAGGGTTAAAAAAATAAATATAAATATTCCAGGGTTAAGAAAAAAGATATAATGTGTAATCAGTTAAGACAGGTATATAAATTAAATAAAAAATAATTATGATTGGTTAAGTTGAGAAAGTAAAAAATGTTTGGCAAGACTTCTAACTTCTAATATATCACTTGCAGACCTCTCTCTCTAGTTTATTTATATCGCTTTGGCATGTTTCACTTCTTTCTTTAAAACTTATGCTCAATCATATAAGAGATAGAGCTAAAGTCCTATCAAACATGTTCAAATTGATATATTAAAACAGATTTTTAATAATAAAAGTTGCTATATTTTATATTTTAGAAGGAAGAAAATACTCGAGACAGAGAGATAAGAGAGTTGAGACAGCAGTAACAGTAAGCCAACCGTTTGGTATATCACTTGCCATCCTTCAAAATTTAGCAAATGAAGCAAAAATCAATCTCCAAGAGTTTGCCAAAGTGACTTGCCAAAATTGTCAGGTTGCCATCCTTCGGTGCCGCGCGCGTATATTTGCGCACGCGAATCGGACTGCGTATCCTCCTGGCGCGTCCGCGGCTCCTCTTCCCGCGCGGTCGAGGAATTTTCCTCTCCTTCCCGCGTGACCGAGGCGGGACTCCTCCTCTACTTCTTCCCGCCTCCGTCCTCGCGATATTTGCGCCAACACCGGTCGTTCTCGCGGCGCAGGTAGCAGCCCGGCCGGACTCACGCTATCCCGGCCTCGACGTCCACCGATTTGGTGTTGGCAATCGACGTCCATCGATCTGACCCAGCCTCGACGTCCATCGATCTGATCGCGCAGGTACGTCGTCCCTCCTGATCTCCCTGGCATATGTTCTAGTGCCACCACCACCGTTGCGCCCACCCCCTCATCCCCAGGCTTCCTCGCGCACCACCTGCTCGACGAATTGTCTCGCCCGCGAGACACCGGTGACGCGGCCCGCCTCCGCCGCCTCGCATGACACCCGGCGCGCTGGGGTTCCTTTTCCGCCGCCTCGGCGCAGCTGGCCTCCCGGTGGATGATCAATATATGTTGGATGTTCGTTGCTGATGATCGAAGATACAGTATGTTGCTGCTCAATATATTTTGCCCGTGCTTCTCAGTGAACAAAATAATCAGATCACTAAAGAGGAAATGTAGACGCTTCACACTATTCGATTTGATCTACCTAATTTGTTTGCTTGGTCCTAACATCATGCTTAGCTATCATCTACTATATATCATTGTCTAGACAAGATAATTATACTATGGTGATGTTGCTGAGGCATCAATTTATTAGGAGTAAACCTGAGGCATCTTATATATTCTATTGCTTACATTTGTTTAGACTCATGGAGATGGATGGAGAAGGTTTTTTGTCGGGCATTCTCCTGAATGGACAAGATAGCCATGTTGATGGTTTGGACGACCTCACCATTCCAATCTCTCCGTTCACGGACTAGTCCGGATGTCGAAGTGGAAGTTGTGCCACCAAGTCGTGCTAACAAGGTAACTAGGAGGTCAAAAATTTTCATTTTTGGAAGACGAAGTTGTTTGCTCAGGCTGGTTGAACGCTAGCAAAGATCCCATCCATGGGGTGAACCAAAATCGTAACACGTTTTGGGGTAGAGTTCATGCTTTTTTGAGAACAACAACAAAGCTGGACTGTGCGGACAGAGAGTTCGATTATGCATCGGTGGCTCACAATTCAGCATCAAGTGAACAAATTTTGTTCATGCTATGAGGCGATTAAACGCAGCATCAAAGTGGACATACTCACGTACATGGTATGTATTATGTTTTTAATCGTTTAACCCATTTTGTTTTATTTGAGATTGATATATAAATTGGTACATTGTTGTACAGATTTCAGAAGCATTGAAGCTGTACACAGAGCAAGACAAGGACAAAAAGAAATTCTCACTGATGCCTTGTTGGAACATACTGAAGGGGGAAGACAAGTGGGCAGCAAAGATGGTTGAAATTGCAGAGCTAGAGAAGCTAGAAAAAAACAAGAAGAAACAGAAGGCCGCAAAGGTTTCCAGGCCAAGGGATGAAGAAGGCACAAACACTGAACAAGCAATCACAGATGTTGTTGGGCAAGAAACAGAAGCAAGAAAAAGGTCAGATGGGATTAAGAAGGTAAAAGAAAATCTTAGGCGCGGGGGTGCGGAAGCTTGCGTGGAGGCGTTGGAAAAAATGTGGGCAAAAAAGGAGGAGTCCGATAAAGAAAAAGAAAAGGCAAAACAGGAGAGGTTCATGGCTGCACTTGACGTAGACAAGGAAGCTCTAGCGCTAGAGAAAATAAGAGCGATGTTGATCTCAAGAGAGCTGATGCGAGACGTAAGAGAGAAGCGAACAAAAGAGAGTCAAGCGGAGTTGCTGAAACAGGAAAAAGATATTATGTTGGCGAACAACAACGGCCTAAACCGCACAGCTTCAATGGCTTCGATGATGCGAAGGACATTGTTGATAAGCGTCTTGGAAATCAAGTTTAGTTGTCAAAATTTAGTATATTTTAGTCTATATATTGTATCAGCTACAAACAATATTTTGTTTCAGAATACTTGCTCCTAAATATATATGTATGCTTGCTCTTGTGCAATTGGACGTGCATATTATTGTTTCAACGGATGAAATATAAATGTATACCTAATACAAATGTGTCCATGAAAAAACTATAATGTAACATAGAAATTTATATAATGTACGAGTATAAATCGGATGATGGTTCCAAAGGTGTTCGATAAGGTCTTCTTTCAACCGCACATGTGTGTCCTTGTCTCTAATCTGTCTATGCGCTTCAATATATTCTTCAAGTGTACGATGAGCTTGACCACGATCAAGCTCGACATTTTCACCACCGTAATCAAAACGCTCGTTAGGGTCGACAACGAATCCTTCATCTTCTACAATCATGTTGTGCATGATGATACAAGCCCTCATGATCAATGCCAAAGTCTCAATGTCCCAAGGGCGTGCGGGTCCTCGAATAATGGCGAACCTTGATTGAAGAACCCCAAACGCTCTCGACCATCTTTCTTGCTTGCTTCTTGCGCTTTGGCAAAATATTGCCTCTTGTTCCCCATAGGTAGAGTGATGGACTTGACTAGAGTAGCCCATGAGGGGTATATACCATCTGCAAGATAATAACCCATTGTGTACTCATGGCCGTTAATTGAATACTTCACTTCGGAGCTATACCTTCCGCCAAGTTATCAAACAAAGGAGATCTATGAAGAACATTGATGTCATTGTGAGACCGGGCATTCCAAAGAAGGCATGCCATATCCAAAGGTCTTCAAGCAACGGCTCCAAAATGATAGTGGGCTTGTCCACATGTCCCTTGTACTGACCCCGTTTGTCATATGGACAGTTCTTCCACGCCCAATGCATACAATCAATGGACCCTAACATTCCGGAAATCCTTTTTCTCACCCATTGCAAGTAAGCGTGCTATGTCCGCCTCATTCGGATACTCGAGGTATTCATCTCCAAAAATTTCAACAATCGCATGAGCAACAAACTTACGTAGGCTCTCAAGTGCAGTACTTTCGCCAATGCGAACGTACTCATCTGTCGCATCAGCTGGAACCCCATAGGTGAGCATACGCATTGCGGCAGTGATTTTCTGGAAGCAACTCAATCCAAGTACATTGGCCGCATTCCTTTTCGCACAAAGTAATCATCGTGCGCTTCAACAAGATTCATTATGCGTAAGAAAAGTTCCTTGGACATCCCTTGCACGAAGAAGCCATAACTAAAGATTCACAACTGAAATATAATTTTATCACATAAAACAAATTCATCCGAAGTTATAAGAGTAAGAACCTTCGACGAAATATTTCGGGGCCGTATGTTGGATTGTCCGCTAAATAATCTTGATACATCCTGTCATGGCCGCCTTCTCTATCACGGTAAAGAACTTTATGACCTTTGACGAACCACCGTGTCTTCCTTTTTCATTGGAGAAGACTTGCACAATTCGAGTAGCCGATAATATCGTGGATTCATCATCATCGGATGATGACTCCTCCAATAGTCTTCGTGCACGGGATCTCTTCCTAGGCATTTATCCTGACCATGAGTAGAGAGGATGAAAAACAAAACCTAGATCACCTACACGAGCAGAGAGGATCAAGAACAAAACCTAGATCACCTACAGTCATGTAGGATGGTCGAGCTTGACCTAAAGGGACAAGGAGATGGAGCCTTGGTGGAGTTCCCGACTGCGACGGAAGGAGTACAAGGGGCACGACGAGATCCCGTTCTGCGGCGGCGTGAGGTAGGCGGAGAGAAAGGGGTCGCGCGCGATGAACAGGCGCTCGCGGTCACGCACGCGCGAAGGAAGGGAAGACATCGGGGTTGTACAGGTCAACAACCTCACCTGGTGGGCCCTCCTCTTTTTTTATTTGGCAAGTTAAAATTAGGAAATTGTTGGAGATGACCTCTTTTCAACTTGGTAAATTATTATGGCAACTTGCTAAAAGACAATATTTGACAAGTGAGATATACCAAACTATTGGAGATGCTCTAACAGTAGCCTGCAGCACGACGACGAATTCTTGGTCCCAGCGACCATTGAACAGAAATGAATTCTTGGTCCATCCCATCACATTGATACACATAGTCACCCATGAAAAAGATTGTGTTAGGCTGTGTTTAGATTGGGTAAAGTTTTGTAAAAAAATGTCACGTCAATGTTTGGACACACATTTGAAGTATTAAACATAGACTAATAACAAAATAAATTACAGAACCCGTCTGTAAACGACAAGACGAATTTATTAAGCCTAATTAATTCGTCATTAGCACAAGTTTACTGTAGCACTTTATTGTCAAATCATAATCTAATTAGGCTTAAAAGATTCGTCTCGTAAATTACATGCAAACTGTGTAATTAATTATTTTTTTAAGTTTATATTTAATACTTCATTTATGTGTCCAAACTTTCGATGTGACAGGGTGTAAAGGTGTAAAGTTTTTGACATATAACTAAACAGGGCCTTAATTGAAACCAGTTCTAATGAATACATACACTCACGTAATGTACGAATAGTAGCTCTCTTTTGCTGAGGAATGTTTTGACAAGCGACTCCTTTTTTTTCCTTTTGGAGAATGATCTTGACTGTTTATCATAGCTTATGAAAATACTTTACGAGACAGATCTACTCATATGATTTTTTTTCTCATATATATAGTACAATCTAAATACTTTAAAATACATCACCGTTAAAAATAATTTAAAGCTTAAAAGACATGTTCAAAACATGGAATAATTTTGAAGCGTCACTTGCACAATTAGCCAAACAATTTCTCCCCCTGTATCGAGATTTGATTTAAGTTTCTCAGTGAGATTTGAGACAAACTCGGAGAGAAGACAAAGCCCCATAAGCAAGAGGATACTAGTAGTCAAGCAAATGCAATTTGGATGAAGTTTTCAGTTCAGTCACACCGGCGTGCACAAGTGCACACATAAACACGACACGGCTCAACTAAAAAATGTCGTCTGCATGAACATTTTCGCCTTCCTAGTACCTAAAACTAGGGTTTTACAAACCGTTTTAAGGAGAGGTTACCGTCCCCTCGCGGTTTGACGGTTACCACGGTAACCGCAAAAACCACGCGGTTACCGCGGATGGTTTTAAATTGGAAAGAGATAACCACGTGATTTTGAAACCCTGCCTAAAACCACCTTATTACTAGTGCTAACCCCAAACTAGTGAAATATATCGCATTAGGGATTGTTTATGGTAGGAGAGAAACATCAAACACTTTCGGATCCTTCCAACAAATTGGTGTCTACATTGAAAAAACATAAATAAATTGGTGTCATGTATCACACTAGTACTAAGTACCTCCTCAACATGATAGGGTAGCGCTTGTTTCGGCCATGTTCTCTCCTAGGACCCCATTAAATTTGTTTTATTGCTTCAGAACCTACTCAATATAAGGTGGTCCAGAAATTAACCAGAGGAGTACTGCTCAATTGAGGGCAAGAAAATTGGCAGGCCCAACAGTTAGCAATGCGCCGAAATTTCTAGTGCAAGCATAAAGTTCAATGCAGGTTACTCTCAATTCAATCCACTACTTTCGAATGCAGAACTAAAAACATATCTCAAACATAGAAAGCAGATGCTCGTGGAGTCATGGAATAAGAGTTATGTTACCCTAAATTAGAAATTTCTGTTCCCCAAACTCAGCTATTATAGAAGCATGTTCAGATCTGCAGAAAATGCCAAAGCTTGAGGATCTCCCATTGACAAACATTCAGATCAACTGCTGATGAAGTTGAAGACGAAGAAAGGTCAGACAACTTTCTATTACCATCAGACAACTTCAATAGCAAGGATGATGTTAGCGAAGCACATCTTTTTGGGTACTAACCCACACTTCTGCACAAAATTGTGCGTGCAGCTCTTAAGCCTTATGCCTCCAATCCCTGCCAATGGAGGTATACAGTGCACATGAGCATTTGCAGTAGAAAGAAACGTATAGTTCACAGCAGTACATGGTAACTGGACCCAACGGCATGAGGAAAACAAGGTTGATATCTAGCTATATTAGCAATTATACGTAATTTTATATGTGATTATTTTATTACAAACTGTAATCAAAATTCAGAGAAAATGCAGCATACCAGCGAAGCCCGCATCCACCTTCCACCCACCCAATCGCAATGAAGCCTTAACTGTTCATGCCCAAACTCAGTCTCTTCCATAGAAGACCTGAAGTATACCATGTACCTGTCACCACCGATAACCTCGGATATCACACCAACCCACCATCCGTCATTCCAACAAGCATCAACTTCATCAAGTAAATTGAATCCACTGGCTACAGTGATATCTGGAGGACAGGGTCTGACGTGCTGCACTTCTATGGCTTCTGTCAAAGGAGTGATTTCATCATCAGCCTTCAATGCGTCATATTCCACTAAAATCTTGTTGTTAACATATTTTAGAGCAGTCCCCTGGAACCAAGCTCCATGAAAACCATCATCATTACTGGTGACTTCGACCTTGCTGCCTTCGGCAAATTTTGTTGTCACATTCTGAAAGATAGCCAAAGGAAATAGAAAGCAGTGATCGTTAGCTATATCAGCAATTGAAAGAAGTAGTACACAGCAATTGATCATCATCAGTGATAACTGATAACATTGTCATCCATCTTACACATTCGGGACTACATAGAGACCATAATTTTTTATGTAATTTTGTCAAACCTAATAGGAACTTCCTGAGATGCCTTTCAATTAACTTGGTTTACTGGATGGGAAAGTAGTAATGCTAATGAAAAAGAGTAGAGAAAAAGCTATTGAATTAGGATCCCCTTGGATCTTTAACAAGTTACAGTTTTCACAAGTCATAACTCAATATATAGTGATTTGCACAAGTGATTGCCTGTTTAATATGCTATGGAGGTGGATCATAACATATTTGATTTCACTTTTAGCAATTACTCCCTCCATTTTAAAATGTAACAATTACTCCCTCCATTTTAAAATGTATGACGTCATTGGCCTTTCGCATAACGTTTGATCATTCGTCTTATTCAAAAAAATTATATAAATATCATTTATTTTGTTGTATCTTATTTTATCATCAAATAAAAATATAATGTTAACTTATACTTTTATATGTTTATATTAATTTTTTGAATAAGACGAGTGGTCAAACATTGTGCAAAAAGTCAACGACGTCATACATTTTGAAAATGAAGTAGTAGTAGTATATCATTTCTGGCACATGAGCAAAGGTCATTTAGGGTTAGACCCTACGACGAGTTGATCATATGAAGGAAAGAATTTCAGAACTTAAGGGTCTATGTGATTCTAAAAGGGCGGTTTTAGAAAATACTATTATCGTCTCAAAAAAAGAAGTGAAGACAGGAGTCATATGATTCTTTGGAAAGAAAACCCTGTGCTTCAACTTCCTATAGACTATTGCACAAGGCACTATATCTCAAGCAAGAAATGTTTTATAGAGCGAAAAGTCGTTACATAACCACAATGCCATGATCACAAGTCAAATACAGTGAGCAATTTGTCTACCTATGAATGTGTTCAACAGCAAGAAAATAAAGGATAAAGTATCGTACAAGTGTGAGTGTGTCAGTAACAAAGATATTGCAGCTCTAAGATATAAAAGCTTATAACTTGTCCAAGCTAACGATAGTTGAACTTTAAAAGGTTCAATGAAATATATCTTAGGTTCCTAACAGAAACGGTGGAAGAACACTGTATGGTTCACTATAAATATAGCAGAAAAGTGTAACCCAGTTCCACTTAAAAGAAGTATCCAAAAGGAGCATCATTGGTCACCACAAATCTTAGATGCACAGATAGTCTGATACTACATATATTATTACCAAACAAAACCTGGCCATATTGCAGTCAACAGTTAAAGGTTCATGTATAATAAAAATTGCAATTTTCAAAAAGCCAATTCGTGGTAAAGAGAAAAGAGTTAAGAATCATTCCTTAAGATCCATATATGGACAACAGATAGAAGATTTAAGAATCCTTAAATATATTAGCATGTAAAACAATCCAGGGATCATCTACATTAATACATTAAGTACCTAAAACTAAAGTTTAATAAATATTCCAAAGAAAGATTGTGTACAAACCTGTGAAACTTGTTGCCACTGATCATGGGTCCAGTCATACCTAAGCCTAAGTGCCTTTTGGTCCAACTGAATCTCCTTTCCTGAGTGTGCTGCCTTAAATGTATATCTAAATTCAGGATGAACATCAGTAATCACCCCTAGCCACCAACCATTGCCTTGGAAGCCTTCAACCTCATCATTGATGCAGAAAATAACAGCTGATGCATGTGGCGGGTGAGGCCTGATATGCTTCAGATCAACAATCTCCTTGGGCAATGCACTATCATCATTCTTTGAACAATTGTAATTCACTAAAAGACTGCTCTTCCAGATAACCTTCTCCACAGCTGCAGAGAACCAAGCAACGACAGAATTACCTTCTAACTTGGCAACTTCCACCTGTATTCCTTTTGTATATGGCATTGTCTTAGATATCCCCTGGCAGACAAAAGGCAGTGATGTAGCATATAATGAATAAATAGATGTAGGGGGAACACCATGCTAGTCCAAACAAAAATGCCTTAAAGAAGCAGAGTTAGTCTAAAACTGCAATTAATCAACACAACTGAAGTACATAAATCTAGTTTTAGAAATCAAATAAGGAAGTCCAAATTCTTGCATTCTAATAAATGATGCTATGTGCAAGACACTGCTAGAATCTCAAATATACATGTCTGGAAACTGGATCTCCAGGTGAATCTAGAAAACCCATTAGAGCTTCAAATTCTCAACAGAAAACATTTGCAATACCATCAGGCTCAAGGAGTTAGATGGCAACATCTTATGGGGAAAACAAAAACATGAGACTGTTAAGGCTGCTTCAATAATGTACATAAACTGGAGTAACCATTCCAGCATGAGCCATGCCAATCAAACAACATTCAGCATATCAACTTATTTGGTGTGTCAACTGTAAACCATCATTTTATCACCTAAGCAAGTGATTAAAGTCATTTTATCGCAACATCCAGTTTAACCTAGACTAGTTAAGTCCCTTATGATAGTAAATGGGGTAAAAAAGAGCAATGCATTTCTAATCTATCCCCTTCAGTAGCAAGGGCTCGCCGACTTTCTCTAATCTCGATAACAAAATCGCATACATTTGGTGATACATTTTTTTCACAAAATTGTGTACATTTTTCAGTTTGGAAATTGGAAGTTGGAGGTTGTACCATATTCTCCGGGGAGAGCCAATCGCCGGCGACCCACTCGAGGTGGGGGCGGACGTCGGCGGCGTCGAACTCCACCACCTCCCTCGTCTCCGGGAAGCACACGGAGACCCTCCCGTCCGCCGCCGGGGCCCCGCCGAGGGCGACACCGACCCACCACGCGCCATCCTTGAACGCGTCCACGACGGCATGCTCCGCCGGTGGCACGCCGCCGCCGGGCGGCGCGTCGGGCGGGCGGGGGCGGACCTGGTACGCCGGAACGACCACCCCGAGAGGGCAGCCGGATGCGCCACCGGAGTCGTAGGCGACGGTGTAGCCGCGAGGGTTAGCGTGGGAGGCCGTGACGGAGGCGGCGAAGTGGGCCCCACGGTAGCCGGGCTCGTCGGGGAGCACCTCTACCAAATCTCCGGCGTGGAACTGCTCCCGACCAGGAGCAGCCGCCGCCGCCGCCGGGTTGCGTCGAAGGCGCGGCGACCTCATCGGCGGCGCGGTAGAGTGGAGAGGGGCACTGGACTGTGTCAAGTGGACTGGAGAGTAAACTGCAGAGACATCCTATAGAGACAGTACCACCGTCCGATCGGGGAGATGGAATGGACGGTTGCGATTGCTTCAATGGTCTGAATAACTGAAAAATAGAAATAGAAACCCCCTACGAGCTTATAGTAAGGCCAGCTACATTTGAAAAACAGCGAATTTTGATAAATTTAGGGTGTGTTCGAACATGTATGTTCGTAATTCATTCCCCTTCGTACAGAAAAAGAGACACTAGCCCATTAAAACATGATCAGCTAAGTACTTTTTCCGTTTAAATTTTTTAAATTTAATTAAATTTATAAAAATATAAAATAATATTTTTAATTCAAAACAAACATATTATCAAAATATATTCGATGTTATATTTAATAAAATTAATTCGGTGTTATAGTTGTTGCTAAATTTTTCATTAAATTTGATCAAACCTAAAAATTTTGATTAAAAAAAGTCAAAACGGATAAACGGAGCAAAATTGAAAAAATAATTAATATGATTTTTTAAAAATACTTTCATATAGATTTTTTTAAAAAACACATCTTTGTAGATGAAAAATGAGGGAATAAAAATTAAGAAAAAGTAGTGCCGAAAGTAGCCTTATTAAATAAAAAAACGTAGCCTTATTATACGAGAATTGAGCGCGTTTCCCCCCATCAAATTTTGGCAAACTTGATCGAGAATTGAACAGTTTTATCCCCCTGAAATTCACGCCTTAGCGCATACGGATCAGAACAATTTCACCGTTTTCATCCATGAAATGGAACATTGACTGTCAACCAGGTGTTAACACTGGTGGTAAAGTCTAAAACGTCTTGCTAAACTCACAGGCACATGTAACATTTGCAGCAGTTAAGGGGGAAAAAGAAAACCTGTCCTTTACAGATGCACATCAACAAGGCAGAAGCCCATTGGATTCCTTCACATTCACAGTACCAGAAATCAAACTCACCCCAAAAAATCAATGTATTCCCTGTTAATAGACATTTGTACACAAATAATTTCTTCAGGTCAAAAAGTAGGCGTAAAAGGAGAAAAAAGAACCTAAGTGTTAGTTTCTGTGTCGAGGTCGTATAACTCAAGATAAGTAGTCCAAGCAAGCATCCGAGGTCTATATATCGATATATATTGATATCATGCTTGGGCTCTCCTAGCTCAGGATGTGTTGCTGCAAACTAATCCCGCTGGTCCAGTAGATCCCTGCAAATTGCAATCTGCGCTGATATCACTCAAAGTTACCTGGAGCTGATATAGCGGATAAAAGGCGCACCATAGTACTAAGCTCCCCATGTGTTCAATCATCTGGATCCATCTCCTCATCTTGCTCCGAGGATTTATTCATGTCACTTCTATCAGATTCCTGCTGTGTGTCTTGGCTAGAATCATCTTCAGGCAACTCACCGTCGTAATCCTCATTTTGAGGCTCATTATTCTTGGTAGTCACCATGGCCAAGCTGCGAACCATCCAATCAGGACACTCTTCTTCACCTCCAAATAGGTGCCTACCATGGCTATCTTTCATCGACTGAACAACAGGTGACTTTGGCGTTCTACAAGAACACTCTGGTAATGGGTGGGCAAGAAAAGATACAGGTTTTGACAGCATAGCTGATTTTACAATGCCTTCTACATTTTCACTGTTATTGAGATGTTGGCGTGCAGCCAATGTCCAATTCCGTGGCGGGTGATACCGATGGTCGCTAACATTTTCAAAAAGCGCAGCAATAGTCTTTCTGTTCATTAGAAGGGAAGACATATGTCAAATTATGTAACATTAAGTATCCACATATACTGGTGGTATAATGATAATAAAGTTGTTATACCTGTCAGGCCTATAGGTTATACCAGATGGGGTTTGGTATAGCCGATGCCCCATGATCAAACTTGAGTAATCTGGCCAGCCACTCCCGTCATTATGAAACCCAGGAAAGAATGCATCAGCTTCAACCGAAACAAAATAATCAAGTGCGTCCCAGAGTAACCGATGCGCTTGCCTTCTAAATTCAACAGGAGAAGGATCTGGTTCTGTGTCATTCTCACCAATCCAGCCATACCAGCCTACTTTTTCATGAGCATAGTATGGCCTTGCAGGAGGTGGTGGCAGCGGTCTTGGGCGAGGCCCTGCTCTCTTCCATTCTTCAGTGAGTTCTTTCTCACTTTTGGGAGGTGGAGGGTGTGCCATATCTGATGCAAGAGGAGCCTCAGGGCCAACTAAATCAGATAACTCCCTCTGACTACATACAGAAGTGCGATCGACTAAGTTGGCATACATAGCTCGTAGTGGAATAAGTATTCTCTGTCCACCAAAAGTTTCAGAACCAGCCAAGTATATTATTGTAGTTGATGGATAACCTAGTGCCTGAAGCAGAAGTCCAACCTGCAAAAGTGCAGATTGAAACACCACACAAATTGGCAACCAAAATGAATCAGTAAGTGACCCCCCTGCGTTCACTGTAGCTATCTCCCCTTTTCAGTCTTCTTTTCCAGGTTACAGTTTGTTTGTTTATTTTAGTCTCGCTGTTGCGGGCTAAGCTCGGCATGATAATGCCGTTGTAAACGAACATTGTAAGCATATTTTACTCAAACCCTTAAGAAAATCGGTTGGTTGAGCTTCGACCGACCCGGCCAAAAAAAAATGAATCAGTAAGCACATGACGTGAAACACAGTAATTAAATTGTACCACCCAGATTCTATGGAAGAGATTAGGTTCACAGAAATAACTATTTGCCTACTTGGTAGTTGGTACAGAAAACTGGTACCCGATAGTCATGCAAGGCATCATCAAGGAATAGACAGAACAATTCAAATTTCTAGCTACTTTTGTCTCATTTTTCCAATGCACGTGTACTTGTACAGTTTGAGATCGACGACAATAAATCTGAACTGCATGCATTCTAAAGTAAAACATCAGAGGACTCTTAATTAACAGCTGAAGCTCAAATTTTAATATTCATAGTGTAATACAGGGCTAAACATCAAGTATATATAAAACATAAAGGAAAGATTCCTCAAGGGAAAGAAGAAACCAACAAGTAGCAGTAAAACTATCTTGTTCTGCTTCTCATGTTCTGCCAAACTCAGATTTCTTGTACTTGTACAGTTGTACTGTTTACATTATATGTTCACAAAACTTATTCCTGACTTTGGAAAATTACATGGGTCCGAAGCACCGCTATATATTTATTATATCTTATTAAAAACAAGTTCAAAAAGAGACTCGATGTTTGCTCCCAAGGTCTAGGTATTACCATGTTAACAAGATAAAAAGAAAAGGACTAACACCATTGATTGTGATGGGGGTCAATAATTACATACTATAAGGGTATAGATTAATCGCATATATATCAGACTGCTGCCAAATGTATAAGAAATACAGTTGAATTTTCAGAAATAACAGTACGAGTTGTATAGCGATATAGATTCTACTTCCAATGAAACTATGATTGAGCCAAATTACGCAGATTGTGCTAGTTTCTAGTAAGAAGCAGACTTTTTTCCTCAAATTTGTATGCACGAATAATTACATCCTACTTTAGTGAGCAATTGACTAGAGTTACAAACAAACTCACCTCTTCTGGCATGAGTGGACATGAACCATTTATCTTCCTGGATACTGAATCAACTGATAATTGTTCCTTTACAGTTCCTCGTTTGATCATCTGATTCCTTCTATATTGAATAAGTTCTGTATGAAGATCCTAGACAAGAAGAAACTAATAGCCAGTCAAACAATAACTGCTAGGAAGATATTAGAAGCGTATCTATCTGCTATTACATTCGAAATTTAATCCCAATTACACAAACCTGGAACAGTTCAGCACAACCATGAAAAGCTAGAGTATCTCTTAGCAGTCCTGGGTGATATGCTAGATAAGGACGCCCAGATACGCGCAACCTGTACAAATTTACCAGTGTTATACGAGCAAATCATATCAATTTGTTGGATTTCAAATCCTATAGCTGCTGCAGTTACAAATCCAACATTTTCCATCTTTCATGGTTTCACACTAGACTATGCATCCAGAGACCAGAGGTGAACCAAATCAAAAAAAAAAATTCCAATACAAGGAAATGCTTCAAAAATTCTTAACATATTTTTTATTTGAAATTTGTGAAAGCCAACTACTGGCTCAAGCTTTAAGAAGGCAGTGAAAGATCACCAGCAATATCGTGTATTGAGTTCAGAGGAAAGAATGACCGAATCACCTGCTAACTATTTGGTTCCCGAGAGCACGAATTTCTGGACGGAACTTCAAAGCATGGAAGGCTACCCTGCATCTAAGCCTCTGAAATTCCTCCAAGCTTGCAGGAAGGATTGACTGCAATGTAAAGGTTAAGTCCACAATTGGCCACACAAAGAAACAAAATAGTGTTAGTGCGGCCTGGAAGATACCTGGAGACATTTGCCTCCATTAACGATTATCCCAATAACTTTTGACTTGGAAAGCTTTGGCAGGACTTCTGTGACATAATATTCTGGGGTAGCTGAATTTTTAGGTGATACTGTGGGAAATTTTATCTTTTTTCTAGCCTCCCTGAGATCCTTTGGTAAACCACGCACAATAGCTACATCATTGGAAAGTGTGGAAATGAAGTGATCTTCATCATATAGATATGAAAAGCTCTTGAATTTTGAACTGCGAGATCAAAACAAGAAAAAAAAAGAAAAACTATATTTAGAGGTCAAGCCTAAAATGGAACAACGAAATAAATGGATCAGAAAAACAAATAACAAAGGAGACAGGAACCTGATGCCTCTTGCACGTGTCGTTGCTTGAATCTCAGGAATAACCAGGGTGGCATTTAAGAGCCTGGCAACGGCGACAAGATCACAGATCTAACAAAAGGAAATATGTCATGAACCTACAGGCTAAAGAACACATGAATGTGTACTTTACACAAGGAAACTTACTGAAGACTGTATCTTCTCAAAGCCACCATAGATCTTTGCATAAATAAAACCATTATGATAATCCGGAGCTGCAACAAGGCAAGTCAAACAAATTTGATCAAGGTTTGAGTTCCAGGTTGAAAAGGGAGAAAGTAGACAAGAGAAATCTACTGAATATAGGAAAGTATAAGTGGAATTAACTGAAGACTTGCTAAATTTTACAAGTACCAGTGACATTGAAAACAAATCAGTCAGCATATTTATCCACAACAATATGCAGGAGAAGGAAAATCGTGGAACTGATGTCTAAGGTTTAACCACATAGCACTGGAACACTTGGGAGTGATCATTACGATGCAGTCTAAGGAGGCTATGGGGGGTTGGTTCATAAATATAAATGAGTCACAAAAACAAAATAATAGAATGTAAAATAAAAGGTTGATCACTCATTCAGTATCAGAATAAAGGCAGGTTGCTCAAAGCTAGTGAACTAACTGAATGACTAGATTCGGAAACACAAGTTGAAAAGAAATGCAAGCATAGTAAGCAAAGGATGGATGCGAAATTACCAGGGTAGATTTTTCTAGGTTTCGCATAAGGGTGTAAATGATCAAGTGTATTCAATGGACCCCACAATCTCCGGGGTCGAGGCCTCTGCGAAAATCATGAAGCAAGAAAAAGGATGACATCAATTTCTATTGAACTAATGCATGAAACTTATAGTCTCTCAAAGTGTAATTCGCCGTCAAACTTATATTGAAGATACAGAATCTGACGATTGATACTTGAACGCAGTCATAACTTATGACTTACTTGTCCAAACGGAAGGACATCATCCATATGCAGACTATATCTTGTGATTCCCCCAGCAGAATAATTCGCAAGGAAAAGGTGCACCAGCAGCGATAGCATCGACAGCACGATGCCGATCGCTGTGGCCAGCTTAAATTTGCTCTTGAGGAGCATCTTATTTCATTAATCTCGGCTCCAGATCCTGCTGAGAAGAGATCCAAGGTCAATCCTTAGTCAGATACATCAGGGCTAAATGCAATGCCAAGACACCATAAACATTTTTTAAATAAATTAAAAGAAACAGTGAGGCGTAGATTTGCATACGACTAGTTTAGTTACTAGTTAAACTATGAACCAGCGAGCAACAAATTAAGCTAAGTTACATAATACGGTAAAAGCGCCCGCCCCCTGAGTTCACCCCAAACCATAAGGCGTAGAAATGGCTACTACTCACTGCCCAGCAAATCGCTGAACATGGCGTGGCCACTGGATTCAGCACAACACAGCAGAGGCAATGCGCCACCGGATTCAGCCGCCCTGCAGGACACGACACGATGCGACCGCGAGATCCCCAAGCCCCCTCCCCCACAAACCACCACCCCAGGGGCTGACCTAGCCTCCAGATCTAGGAGATACACGACAAGGTGAAAAGCAAATTGGAGAGGAATAGGTCACCGGAGCGGAGGCGGACGACGGGCACCCACCGCTGCCCCCTCCTCCTCCCTCGCCGGAGCGGTGGGATGGACGGAAATCGGCGCGGCGAAGTGGAGGGGAGCACCGCTGCTCGCAGTGAGTCGGTGGTATCGATGGGTAGGTGGTGGAGATCGGCGGGCCACGCGACGGCGCAGCCGCAGGCAGGACCCTTCTCGCTCTCGGTGGATGGATCGACGAGGAAATCAATCGATCGACTGACTAACAGTGTTACTAGGCCGCGAACGCAAACACGAGCCCAGAGGCGGCCCATTAAGGGCCTGTTCTAACCTACGACTTCAAATTACATCTTCCTCTTTTTTTTCGTTTGCACGGTTAAACGGTGCGTTGTCTTATATATACAAGCGGCGCTGTGCATACGTTACAACGAGTAAAGTCGGGCGTGATACGGATGGAGACGAAAGGGAGGGGCACAGACGCCGCACTCGGATGGGGACGGGAGGAAGGGACGTATGAGGAAGGGGCGCATGAGATCTTTTTTTCATCTAAGCCCTCCTTTTCTTTTTAGTATTGAGACTGCGAGTTAATTTTATAAACACTTAAGAGGTTTTCTGCAAAATAGCCAGGCAGACGAAAATTTTTGGGTAGAACACTACTTGCTTTATAGATAGTTATAGATATAGTGTTTTCACCTAAAATTTTCGTTCACCTGGCTATTTTACAGAAAACCTCTTAAGTATTTATAAAATTAACCCGTAGTTCGCCCTGCTATTTTACAGAAAACCCTTGAGAGTTTATAAAATTAACCCACAATCCTAATGCTGAAATAGGACTCGGTGAAGACATAAAGAAAAAATATAAATTAAAATTACATGAGATTTAAACTTTGGAATAATTATGATAAAATAAAATGACGTCCATTTGTAACGCACGAGCATATTTACTATATATATATAACTATCTATAAAGCAAGTAGTATTTCTATCCAAAACTTTTATTCGTCCGGCTATTTTACGAAAACTCTTTGAGTGTTTATAAAATTAACTCAGTTCGTCTCGGCTATTTTGCGTAAAAAACTCCTTGAGTGTTTATAAAATTAACCCGTAGTCCGCCTGGCTATTTTGCAGAAAACCCTTGAGTGTTTATAAGATTAACCCGCAGTCCTAATGCTGAAATAGGCCTTAGGTGAAGACATAAAGAAAAAAATATAAATTGAAATTACATGAGACTTCAACTTTAGAATAATTATGATAGAATGTAATGACGCATTATCTATAAATCAAGTAGTGTTTCTACCCAAATTTTTCGTCCGCCTGGCTATTTTGCAGAAAACCCTTTGGGGTTGGTTATTTGTCAATACGGGTTTAGCTTATGACGTGTTTGGAAGTCCTCGGCCAAACGAGTATTTCATAGAAAGCCGACAAGGAATTCCGTTAATAACCGACCGTTTTGATTCTTTAGAACAACTCGATGAATTTAGTAGATCCTTTTAGGAGGCCCTCAATGACCATAGATCGAACCTATCCTATTTTTACAATGCGGTGGCTCGCTGTTCACGGACTAGCTGTACCTACTTTTTTTCTTGGGATCAATATCAGCAATGCAGTTCATCAAACGATAAACCAAATTCCAGTGTTTATAAAATTAACCCGTAGTCCCAATGTTGAAAAGAAAGAGAGGGCTTGGATGGAAAAAATTTTGTCTCGCTCGGCTATTTTACGTAAAACCCCTTTAGTGTTTATAAAATTAACCCACAGTCCCAATGCCGAAAAGAAAGGAAGGTTTGGATGGAAAAAAGATCTCCTGCGTCCCTCCCTTCCGTCGCTGCTCGGAGCTCCCACGCCCCGCGCCGCGCCTGCGCCCCTCCCTCCCGTCCCCATCCACGCCGCGCCCCGACTTCACCCTTTGTAACGCATAGGCATATTTGCTAGTATATATATAATAGTAAATATGCTTGTGCGTTGCAACGAGCGTCATTTTATTTTATTATAATTATTCCAAAGTTGAAGTCTCATGTAACTTTAGTTTATTTTTTTTCTTTATGTTTTCACATGTGGCTTATTTTAGCATTGGGCCTACGAGTTAATTTTATAAACACTCAAGGGTTTTTCTGCAAATAGCCAGCAGATCAGGGTTTATTTTATAAGCACTCAAGGGGTTTTCTGCAAAATAGCCAGGCGGACAAAAATTTTGGATGGAAACACTACTTGTTTTATAGATAGTTATATATATATATATGTATATATATATACACACTAGTAGATGTGCTCGTGCGTTGCAACGGGTGAAGTCGGGGCGTCGCGTGGATGGGGACGGGAGGGAGGGGCGTAGGCGTGGCGTGGGAGCTCAAAGCAGCGACGGGAGAGGGAGGGGCGCAGGCGCGACGCGGCGCAGCGCAGATTGGGATGGGAGGAGGGGCGCGGGAGGTCTTTTTTCCTCCAAGCGCTCCCTTTTTTTCAATATTGGGACCGTGGGTTAATTTTATAAACACTCAAGGGGTTTTCTACAAAATAACCAGACGGATGAAGTTTTTTTATCCAATCCCTCCTTTTATTTTTAACGTTGGTACTGCGGGTTAATTTTATAAACACTCAAGGGTTTTCTGCAAAATAGCCAGACGAACGAAAATTTTGGGTAGAAACACTATTTGCTTTATATATAGTTATATATATATAGTAAATATGTCCGTACGTTACAAAGGGCGCCATTTTATTTTATCATAACTATTCCAAAGTTAAAGTCTCATGTAATTCTAATTTATATTTTTTTCTTTATGTCTTCGCGTGAGGCCTATTTCAGCATTAGAACCGCGGGTTAATTTTATAAACATTCAAAGGGTTTTCTGCAAAATAGTTAGGTGGACTGTGGGTTAATTTTATAAACACTCAAGGGGTTTTCTGCAAAATATCCAGGTAGACTACGGGTTAATTTTATAAACACTCAAGGGTTTTTTTGCAAAATAGCCAGGTGGACGAAAATTTTGGGTGAAAACACTATTTGCTTTATAGATAGTTATAGATATATATATATACACTAGTAAATATGCTCGTGTGTTGCAACGGGCGTCATTTTATGTTATCATAATTATTCCAAAGTTGAAGTCTCATGTAATTTCAATTTATATATATATTATGTTGTCTTCACCGAGGCCTATTTCAAAGATTAGGATTGCGGGTTAATTTTATAAATACTCAAGGGGTTTTCTGCAAAATAGTCAGTGGACTGCGGGTTAATTTTATAAACACTCAATGGGTTTTCTGCAAAATAGCCAGGTGGACGTAGAAACACTACTTGCATTATAGATAGTTATATATATATTAAAAAATTAAATAAATTTATTTTTTAAGTTCACAACAATTAATACTCGATTAATCACGTGCTAATCACTCGTCTTTTTTTCTGTGTCGGAGAAAAGCTCAAAGGCCGTTGGGAGTTCGAATGCGGCCTAAGCTTGGATTGCATGTATGTTGGATTTGTTATAATCACACATAACTCCGCAAGCGCACGGATACCGATGTAACACTTCACCTCAGAGTATTCCAAGGGTATCAAATCAATGGAACGTGGTATAAACTAAGAACAGATTCATCCAAGAACAACAACTAAATATTAGGCTTAGGATAGAGATGATTTCTAGGGTTAAAAATCATAATTAAGTTAAGATAAAACTTTATCAATTGTTTTGAGCACTGGCTCTTCTTTGGTCTGCCAAGCTAAGTTTGGCCTATAGCTTTATGATATAGTCGAACGTGGAGGAATACAAAGGACGGGTAGGTCTGTCACCACCCGTCGCCTACCTCATTTTCGTGGGGCACACAACAAACGAAGGTAACCTCTAACCTAGACAACACGTATACGTTATCAATTATCACTCCAACCTCGGCCAAAAACTTTCTTCTTTATCAAGAATCTTAGTACTAGAGCACTCAGTATAAAATACTAAGCGACAAACCCGCAATGATAAGAATTTATCTTACTTAAATACGAAAAGTAAATACCAAAAGGAATCACAAAAATTTACTTATAAAAGAAGCATCCGTCGAGGTGTAATATCGGAGATAGGGCTGACAACTCCGACGCTCCTCAAGGACTCCTCCGAGATATGCCAACATCTTCGGACCATTCCCATAGAAAAGCCGATAGTTGGGACACTCCTTCCGAAGCTTCCCGTCGCACTCTTCCTATATTCTAACTCTACTAGAGAGTAGCCTAAATATGTAAGGGAGTTGTACTCAATTATGGGTGAAAACCGTATGAAAATTTTTCGACCATACCTACGTTTCGCAAATTAATATAATAATAATAATTTACCAATAGTTACTGTTTCTAAAATTTAGTTTTTCTGAATTATGTCAATGTTGCTTTGAAGTTGACACTGAATAGTTAAATTCATAAATATGGAAATTTCCTTATCGTTTCTGACCGTTTCTAAAAAAATAATAAAATAATGATATCGTTTTCGACCATTTCTGACTGTTTTCATCCCTATACTCAACTTGTTGCGCAATTTGAGAGTGAAGTGAGAACTTCTTTTATAGGGTAGTTATGACTGTTGTGGAGGTTGGTTTCACCCACAACCGTCATTGAGAGCGAATCTTGATCCTCCACATGGCGGCAGATGGCGAGGAGCGCAAATGACGGTTTGTCCAAACTAGGACTTTGGCCAACCCTTGGATCCATGTCTTCATCGATGCACAACCTAGATGGACTCTTGGGTCGGTGAGAACCTCCCTACCAAAGTTGGGCCCGAGAGGCCTCAATAGTGGTACGACTGAACCATAGTTTGGCCGATCCATGTTTGGCTCCTTTTGACCTCCTCTTGGCTAGGATGCTATCTCTTGGACCTTGGTGTGGATACAAAGTGTTCGCCCCATTTTGAGATAGTTTGGTTGCTTGTGGGCCCTTCGATCCTTCATATAACTGGTGTATTTTCGTGCATAATTGCATGCATACAAATATTCACCAACACTTATGAAAATGATTAGTAATAAACCCTACCATTCGGTTTGATGATTTATTTCAATTGGTTTTATGCATGAATTGATGATCAAATTTTGCACTTAAGGACTGTCAAGTATGTTTTTGTTGTTAGCGGTATGGGCTTTACAAATCCGCTTCTCTCTCTACCACGTAATACGGAGTAGCTCATGATTAATTAAGTAGCCACAGAAAACTTGGAAAGTTTATTAATATGGTTTATTAAAGCAACTTTCCTATTTTTTCTTGCAAAAAACACATTGTTTAAAAGTCCGGAAAGCGCATGAATGGAAAGAAGGAGTAGAAGATGGGAAGAGGACTGTCAAACGAGCCCTAATATCTGCTAATAAACCCAATAAAGCAAATAACACGACGTACCATATTTGGTGATCGCTCATGTAGACCAAATAATGCATGGCATAACCAAACTAAATTGTTTGTCAATTTAATTTCAATTGAGACACTTCTTAAGCTGGACATGTGAGGAGACTTTAAAAAACATCAAATATATTAAAATAGACAAGATCGTCAACATCGTATATCTGAGCATAGTCACTTGTCATGTGTGTCATTTACGAAATATGCCATTGTGGTAACCTCAGCCATCACCACCAACACGGCCGTGTGAATTAATTGATCTCACCTCAATCGTTAAGCTCGCTCCACACTTAACCTCGGCAACAAACTAGGTGTCGCCCCACCCCTTACCAATCTCGTGTGTGGTGTAGGGAGGGATCCATAGAGGGAGGCCATTGATCCAAATTCTATGGATGGGGAGGGGTGTTAGGGTTTGGTGCGAGGTGGCAGAGGAGTAGGAGCAAGTCGGATGCCACTACAAGAAAGGCGACAGGAGATGAAGGAGTGAAGTGGAGGGAGCGTATTCTCTCTCTCTCCCTCTCATCTCATCAGCAAGGACACCGCAAATGACGATCTTCCTCTCTCTGTAGTGTGGGTGGGTGGTTGTAGCTTGTAGTGTGGGTGGGTGGATGTAGCTGAGCATGTGGATTATCAGTGTATTATCTCTTATAAACTAATCTGGTTCGAAAATATGAAATTATGAATAGATTTGGGGCTCCTACATGAATAAAGAAAAGGTGATATCGTGGCTTAAATCACACAAAAATCTCAAAATAGATGTTTGGATGGTTCACATGAAAATTTAAAATTATAAGGTGATTTGTTAGAGAGAGAAGAGAGAGAGAGAATTACCAAATCACATTGGAGCTCTCAAATGAATATGAAAACATGAGTTTAGACTTTATGCTAAAAATCCTTCAATTAAAAAATGGAGGACTTTTTTCTAACCTATGAAATTCCTACAAATTAAGCTTACAAACCGAATGACCTATATAGGAATTAATCGTATGCATTCAATTCCTTTTTTTCCTTAGAAATCCTTCAATTCGAAGGAGTCCCCGTTAGTCTCAGTTGTCAACTGATGAAGGCCGTCGAATCTTGGTAATATGAAATTATGACCTTTTTAACCTTTAACTTTGTGCAACGTTGTCGAATTAGGAGAATATAGTTATGGTGTGCATAAGAGGGTTGAGGAGAACTCACCTCTAGAATAGGCCTTGTGAGGTTGAAGCCCAACGATGGCTGGTGACCGTGGCATGACGGTGGCGCCACCTCCGCTATGAGAGAAGAGGAAATGTGGTCCGGGATGGGCTATTCGTCGGAGTGATTATGAGATAGTGGTGGTGGTGGTGCTCACACGCATGACTAGGATGTGGATTAATCGGGAGAGTGAGGTGGTAGGTGGGTTAGGTTTATAACTATCACAAATCTTGGAACAATCTTAACTGTACAAAGTGATTGAAACACTAAAAAAATAAGTTACTGATTATTTTTGGATAATGGGAAATCCATATTTTGATTCAACCAAAGCTACAACCAATTAATTAAGTTACTGATAAATAGCCAACTCCAATTCTGAATTGTCTATTCCAAAATAGTGCCATAGTATATGTTATTTATTGAGCTCATGTTAAGGGAAAATATCTTTTTATGCACCAGTATTGTGATGATGAAGTTGTATGTGCATGACTCCACTTATCAAAGTTTAAAAGATTAGTGCCTACAAATATTATATGTGTACAGTTGCCTAATTCAGTGAGATCGGAGATTTGTCGTTGACTTCCTGACTCTTTCAGTTCATCAGGGGATGCATTCGCAGGTGTTTGTGTATGTTCTGTTTGTGTGATGGTGTGCACGTTTGCATCTTCTATATATGAAGAAAAGAACCTACAACACATTGTCCTCAAATCATAAGCAACATTAGCTCGGCACCTATTTTTATTCACCGAAAAGAAAAGGCAAATGTCAACTTAAATGACTTACAAGCAGAACTTAAGAAAGATATATTATATATACTATTCTTCTTAAAGGAAAATGTATCATGAATAGACCATATCTTTCATAAATATAGTTGCACATTGTGCCCATCAAATAAAAATAACTTAATTAGATCCATATCAAGATTAATACTCTGTTTGTTCACAAATATAAGTATTTCCAAGTTTTTTCGGAGATTAAGGAAGAAGGGAAAAAACTTTGATGTTTTAACGAGTTAAAGAGCGTGTGCCAACCCGGATTTGCAAAACCATGTGGTTATCATGTGTGGTTACCGTCTTAGTTTTTTAAACCACGGTAAACCTCATAGTAATCACATGGTTTTTACAGTAACCGTGTGGTTACCGCGATAATCGTCACGGTGGAGTGATGGTAACCCTACCCAAAACGGTTTGGTGAACTCTGGTGCCAACTATTTTTTGGCTGAATATAATTAACATAATTTTTTATATTTGATATAAATTTTTAAACGTATGAAATATTTATATTTATAAACGAAGAGAGTATATACACACTTTTAATTAAGATCTTAAGAGAACCTTATCCCTATATTTTTTAACAACAAAAAGGGAGTTAAGACCAGGGTTTCTCATTTCGCGTGCGCCTGTCGTGTCGTACCCCGCGGTAGCGCGGTTTTCGCACAAAAGCCATAAAAACAATGACGGAGTGAACAGTAGACGGTTTTGAATTTGAACCGATTTCAAAACGTTTTGCCATGCCACGGTTTTTGTTTGAACCGCGCGAAAACCGCGCCAAAACCGTGAAAACTGCGTCCAAATGGACAAGGACGCAATTTAAATTTGAAACAAATTCAAATCGGATCGTGCCTCGCGCTCAAACCGTGCCACATACCGCGGTTTTGCGGCGGACAGAGCAATATTTGTTTTTTGATAAAAAATAAATATATTTTTGTGATAAAATAAATTTTTCTAAATTTTTTAATCCGCATAAAAATTTTCAAATCAAACTGTATGGCTACCGTATCGCACTCCTACGGTACGGCTGACAACCGTGAAAACCGCGGTGGTTTTCGCGGTTTCGGTACCAGCCCCATGCAAGGCCCCACGGTGGCCATGAAATGTCATGAACTACATCAATAGATTTTGAATTTCAGTCCCCATTACACATGGCACAGCACAGCATTGACAGCAGACAGCCAGCAGGTTAATAAAGCAATAAGCAAACTACTGCAATAAGCAGCTGAGAGCAGAGTCTGCATGCATGCTTGCAATGCTAGAGGTGCAGAGAGTGAGCCCTGCACTATATACCCCACACACAGACACACTTGCTCCGGTTCCTTTGCTTGATTTGGATATTTGCCACCATTCATCCAATGCAAGTATAGTGAAGCAGATGTATATTTAGAGGGTGTTTGGATAATGGGACTAAACTTGAATTCGTGGCGCATCGGATATTTGGATATCAATTTAAAGGACTAAACATAAACTAATTATAAAAAATAATTGCAAAATTGATGACTAATTCACCGAGATAAATCTATTAAGCCTAATTAATTTACGATTAGCAAATATTTACTGTAGCATCACGTCGTCAAATCATGACGTAATTAGGCTCATTAGATTCGCCTTGTCAATTAGCCACTGATTATGAATGAATTTTATAAATAATCTATATTTAATACTTTAAAATAACACCTAAACATTCCATCTGGACTTTAAAAAAATCCCAACCAAACACCCCCCCTTATATTGTTATTGCACACCTTCACAGAAAGTACTGTACATTTTCTTCTCTAGGTCTGGTGATGGCTGCCAATGATTCAGAAACTGCATCCCCTGTGCTCTCTGGTTGGAACCAATGCTTTGATTAGGATACCAGCTCAAGCTATGCAATCCTCAAATTAAATAGAGGTAAGATAAGATGCACCTTTTGGTCTTTGATAATCAAGTTTTCCATACTTGCCTGAGGCACGGATTGGTCATTGTTTTGGGGCATATCTAGTCAAACTTTATAAACTTTGGACATTTGCCTTGTTATATAAAGTTCACAACATTTTCCTCAATAAATAACTGGAGAGAGTATTGGATGCACACCATTATGCAATTTGTGAGAACACCAGGTGGCTTTAATTTGTCCAATACTTCAAAATATTTTTTCTTACTTCTTATATGTATCAGAAGATAATTTCCCGATCGCAAAGTCCTTACGAATAAACTAGGCATTCTATGGATAAAAAGCCATCACAGATATTGGTATTATTTTTAGTGATTATACAATATCCATAGCAAATATTGGATTTTTTTTATTCTGTCATAGACATACCAAAAACCTTTATATAATAGTTTATCTGCGAATTTAGGTGTTGAATATATAGGGAAATATCTGCTTCCTAGAGGCAAAATCCGTGTCGTGTTCCAAAGAAAAATGTTGTACTCACATACTCCTTTCAAAATACTTTTCTATGACAGTGTCAAAGTTAACAAATGCCATACCAATTTTGCTAAACCCAAATTCATATATCCATTTTTTTAAAGAAAATCATTGGTTTTTCAGAAACAAACTTAAAATATTTTTCAACCTTAAATCACAATGACATATCACCCACAACCACTTTGAATATGGTCAAAAGATGATAAGTAAGCAATATGAAAAGTTCAAGAAAGAACGGTGTCCGGTTTTGAATTTTATGGATGAACTTTAGATTTTCATGAAAATTCAAGGATGTAAATTGGAACATGTTAAAAAATTAACGAACATGTACAAGATCTCTATACAATTTAGATCCCGTTTGGTAGGAATTCTCGACGGATCGTAGAATTCATATCAAGCGGGTTATTTTTCAATCGATCCCGAGAAAAATCAATTGAAATGATTCATTAATTTTACATAGAAAGTGAGAATCACATAAAAATCAGTTTTTTCCCAGAATCACCTGAAACCAGTTTCTCTCAAGAATTAACTGAAAATCACTTAAAATATTATTCTAATTATTACTCTACTGTATCGATTCTAATTCTCTCCGGAATCTGATTCAGAAGAATCAGAATCTAAAATAGAGAATCACATAACCAGACGCCCTACCAAACGTGCTCTTAACATCGATGGCAGCATGCTGTTTTTATACAAGGCAGTACAACTGTTATACCAGTATATATTTTTACCTAATGCTCTGATTCAATACATGCAGCATACCAGCATGCATGTAGCCATGTACACAAATAGAGAATTAAAGGTTGAGCCTGCAAATTGTCTCCTCTCTTGGCTCCATGAAGTTTGTCTTGCATCTCCCATTCCCTAGGGTTGATGAAAGCTAGAAATAGGAAGAGCAAGCTCCTGGGAACTTAGCATGCTCACTTAAGATTGCATGCTCATCCACCTGCTTGCCATCAAATGGCTTCGGATTCTGGAGCACTACAAGTTTGAGTAATATATTGATTACCCTCTCATCATGGTGAGATATACACACGGTGTACCTTAACTTCAACAGCTCAAAATATGTAGAATTAATTAATTAATTAATTGTGGAAACATATGTATAGCAAATGTCAGCCTACACATTACACAACTAGGTAGAAATGCTTATAAAGAAGTTTTCAAGTCTTTTAATTACAATCAACATCATATTCCCTCACTAGTCATTAATCTAATCAAATCTGCATGGCAAAACAAGACTATTCCTCCCAAAGTGAAAACTTTTCAGAAAATTTTTTGTCTACTGCAGTTACTCTTCGTTCCAGGATTGCAGGGATTGAGCCCACTTATTCCAGATGTGGTCAAAGATGAGGCACACATCTTTTTTTCGTTGCTGTTTCAGTAGATTAGTTTGGTTCATCTCTGATTTCCAACTTAAAACAGATGCTTTCATCTCCATGAATATTATACATGATATTATTGCTTATCTTCTAGCTACCATGGTCACAGAAAATGCTATTAAAAAAATTGCAATCATGCTTTGGCAAATTTGGAAAGCTAGAAATAATCATAATTTTTAAAGCCAAATGTTGGGAGCCTTTTCAGGTTTGTTATGCAGCAATTTCCATGGCACACAGTTATGACAGTGAGCTTCAAATTCAGCAATATCCTTCTGGGGTAACACAAACTAGCCAAGATTCTGCATGTTTTAATTTGCCTATCCCCCCAGGTACCCGTTGTTATGTAGATGCCTAATGGAAAAACAATATGTCAGGCTTTGGAATTTTCATACATAAACCTAAATCACATGAAGTAATCTTAATAAAAGCTCATTCTAAAAATTTTACTTCTCCTCTTGTTCTGAGCTTGCAGGTATTGTTTCAGCTTACAAGATATGCTCAAAGTTACAATCACAACACATGATCTTCTTCTCAGATAACAAGACTTTAGTCTTAACCTTGAAGCAAGATGATTACTACACTCAACCAGGTCATTGGTCCTTGATATCTTTACCTTTTGAATTACAAGCTTTAACTGCAGGAGAACCAATTCAAATTCGATGGATACCAAGGGAGGCCAACAAGCATGCTGACAGTTTAGCAAAGAAAGCAATAATTTCCTCTTATAATTCCTCCCCCCGATCTCTCCTGTCACAACAACACTCATGCTTGTTATTTTGCAAGTTGCCCAACCTTAGGCAACCTCTGTAATCTCCCTTTAGGAGAAGTTACCATCACTCATGTAATGTGCTTCTAAGCGACTCCTTCTAAATAAAGTTCATGAGTACTTAAAAAACTAGGTAGAAATGACTAACATGCTGATCAACTATATGCCATATATGACATTAAATGCTAAATTTTCATAGATAACACACTTGATTTCATTCTTTATGGATGTTCAACCTTCACTAATACTATACTATACTAAATATGCTGAAAGAAAAAAAATACTAAAGAGAAAGATGAGGAAGGAGGGAAAAAAAGGACAGAGATTCCCTTGATCCTGAAAGCCAGGCTAAAAGGGTTGGGACTTGGGAGCCACTTTGTCCCTAGTTTCAGTTCAAGGAGGCCCTCTGTGTCAATCCATTAGATATGCCACTACTCTCTGTTCTTTGGACTAGTATAAATCAGCATCCAGATGAGGGAGCAGCAGCCAACAAGGAGATCAGTGTGGAGCTGGAGCTAAGCTTAGCTAGCCTACCTTCTTTGCTGCTGCTTAAGCTTAGCATGTATATATGCATGCTACCTGCATCCATCTCTGAAACCTAAAGGAGTGTACTAGCTGTAGTACTGTGCATAGTGATATCATCTCTTCTGTAATGTCTCAAGAGCAGGTTTGGCCTCTCCATATATTACACTACTTCACCCTCTCAAACTAGTGTTCTTGCACTGCATGTATAAGCTAGCTAGCCAACAGGTTCCATTCATGATTCATGCTGCTCTCTTCTTCTGCGTTTTTCTCACTAGCTACCATATATATATTTCTCTCTTAGATCGTCTTCAAATCAATCTGATCTGCTGTATTTCAAAGTTCCTCTTAATTATCTTCTTGATCTCCTATAGAATCATTGATTCTCTATTGTTTTTATTTTACTCTCTACCTTGTTTTCTTCTTCAATAATTAAGCTAAACAATGATTTTATACTGCAGATGTTTGTTTGGAAGCTGTCAAAAGATGACATACTGGATGATCGAAACCCTAGATCTCCCATCAGTATCAACAACAGCATAAGCAGTTTTGGTTGCCACACTAGCAAGAGGGAGGAAGAAACATCATCATCCATCATGATTTTAGTACATGATCCACTTCAAACAGCATTATTTTACATCCTATCTGAAAAAGTAGCCATGAAATCGTTCCATATGATGCAAGTACAATTAAGCATTGCGATGCTCTCTTAGCTTGCGAACCGGTACTATCCCGATTGAGCTTTTCTTCTTTTAAAAACTTCTCCGTTTGTCATACATCTTTTTTTGTTCTTTATCTGTGCAAGAATTAATATTCTTGACCTTGTAAGACCTTTTCTTGACCTTGTAAGACCCTCTCCTATCGTCCTCCACCTTATTATGTACCTCACACATCTCTTTTTTTATATCTACAAGAATGAATTTGCCATTGCCAAGATTGCCAGCCATCTCTTGCCTCATGTTCCCTTCTCCCTTCTATCCCTCCTGAGCTAGCTGCACCATCATAGTTTTTTATGAGATAATCGCAATTAATGACTAGTGTTTTCGACACTTGAGTTTCTCCCATATATATCCTAGTAGTGAGTGCTACTTCTGGTCATACTTCAATTTGCTCTTATATTCAAAACATGTATGCAATGGAAGCTCGTCTTTCTCATATATTGAAGATATCACTCACCAAAAATGGTGCTGATCGAAATTTGTAATAATGTAATTTTGTAATTCTCATTTGATTGATGTTCCATTTCCTTCCTTGCAACTTAATTGTGGTGCTCATCGATGAAAGCTTTTGTGATTTGTGATGGTTGATCAGCATCTAAACATTAATCCTTAGCTTCATGGGGGCCTCCCGTGCATGCATGCAAGATGGGGACATGCTGAGATAGCAGGTTGCAGGTTATCTTTTTGCATGCATGTTTGGTTCTATCAGGGTATTGGGAAATCAAATTAAGGTGTTGTGTGGCAGTTCCAATATATCATCATAATTGCTAAAACAGCACAGCTCTGTTGGTTTGCTAAGGCCCGTTTGACTGTCACGTCGAATGTTTAGATACTATTTTAAAAGTATTAAATTTAGATTATTTATAATACACATTCACCCACGAGACGAATATAATGAGTCCAATTACGTCATGATTTGTCGATATGATGATATAGTAAACATTTGCTAATCATAGATTAATTAGGCTTAATATCTCGTGAATAATTCTTTTATTCTGTAATTTTTTTATAATTAATTCATGTTTAGTCATTCAAATTGATTTCCAATGACACGAAGTTTAGTTCATGGAACCAAACGTCTCCTAAGTCAAAAATTTTAACAAACTTCGAGATTCATGTTCCACACCTCTTCCTTCTCCAACTTCAACTAGCTCGTCACCTTCTTCGGCGACTTTTTTTCTAAACTAAATCTTATATTATTATGTATCAATATTAATAGAAAAATTAGGGGCGCTACAAACGTTAAACCCCGTTAAGAACCATACTTTTATATATATATATGATATCATGTAATAGCCGTCATCGTAGCGTTACAATAGAAAGGCGGCGCATGGCTGGATATATAGGATGCTCTATCCTTATATATATATATATATATATATATATATATATATATATATATATATATATATATATTTGTATGAATGTTTCACAAGATCTTCGGCGAGCTGTTGATTAGTACTAGGATGATGATGGTGGCAAAGAGGAAGGGGAATCAATGGTTTTAAAGAGTAGATTGTTTTTAAAAAGAGAGTTATTTTTCCTAGAGAATAAAGCTACGAAGATGCAGGAGAAGCTAAGTTAAGCAACATGATTTGCCTTTTTAACGTACGGCTATATATAGCTTAACTACTACTGCTCTCTCTGTCGCATAAAAACCTAATCGCTAGCTTCTCAATCCATCAACAGTATTTCCTTTGTTTTAAAATATAAAATTTTTTGGTTATATGAGACATAAACTATATATTCCATCCAGTCAAAATCTTTTACATTTTTTGACAAAGAAAATATTAAAATAATAATTGAAGTGCTCCTAGTTAATAGAAAGAAAGTATCGGTAGTAAGTTGGTAAGATATTTAAGTGATATAAAAATTCTCAATTCACATGTCTAAGAGTAGATAAATATATAAGTTTAAACTTTAGGTGTTGGTTTATTTTGTAATGGAGAAAGTAAGTGTGAGTGTGATGGATGGACGAGACATAGATTCTTGCACGCACGCATGCACGTACCTGCACCACCACCCATCAAATCTACGGTCAAAAACCATCGATGACATGATGATGCACCGTCGATCGATCGTCCATGCAGTGCAGCATACGCATGCGTGTGGTGACTGAACTCATCGAGTGTATTCGTACCTGCAGGCCCAATCTGATGGAACATGTATATAGAGTTTTCACACAAAAAATGGTTAGCTGCAGGTGTGTTTATTAGAAATGAAAAGAATTCATGTTTTCAAATTAACTTTGCCTTTGTGTTTTGGAGGAGGATCGGGGCAAATTGATGGAATGTATGATTTAGTTTGTATATTTTTAAATTAAGATGTTGTTGATAACTGATGTCTTACTTAAAGATTAAATAGTATATACATCGTGGCCTCGATCAAATTTCATGCATGGTGGCCGATCTAGTATTTTCCTAAGCCGAGTTAGTATAGTTTACATAATTTTGGTTTTATCATGTTACTTTTCAAGTTTTAAAGTGCTTTCAGTGAAGATTTAGGCTCATGAGTAGTTGCAGCCCTAGCTGCCCTACTCATGTCTCTGTCCCGCATGGATGCCCACAACCATACATAATCTATAACTATCTATAAAGTAAGTAGTGTTTTTACTCAAAATTTTCGTTCATATGGCTATTTTGCAGAAAACCCATTGAGTGTCTATAAAATTAATTCGTAGTCCCAATGCTGAAAAGAAAGGGAGGACTTGGATGAAAAAAAGAACTTCTGCGCCTCTCCCTCCCGTCCCCATCCGGGCGCAGTGCCTGGGCGCGGCTGCATTGCAACGGGTGAAGTCGGGGCGCGGCATGGATGGGGACGGGAGGAAGGGATGTAGACGCGGCGCGGGGCACGACGCAGAAAAATTTTAAGCAGAAACATTACTTGTTTTATAAATAGTTATAGATATATATATCTATAATCTATCTATAATAACTATAACTATCTATAAAACAAGTAGTGTTTTCACCCAAAATTTTGTTCTGTTTGACTATTTTATAGAAAACCCTATGAGTTTTTTCGAAATTAACCCGTAGTCCCAATGCTTGAAAAGAAAGAGGGGCTTGGATGGAAAAAAGACCTCCTGCGCCCTCCCTCCCCTGCGCCCTTCCCTCTCGTCCCCATCCACACCGCGCCACGCGCCGCGCCTGCGCCCCTCCCTCCCGTCTCCATCCGCACCGCACCCAGACTTCACCCATTGCAACGCACGGACATATTTGCTAGTAATATATATATATATAATAGTATTCCGTGTCTCATCACTAGTACAGAAACTCCCAAAGGTGCCGGTTTGGGAAACCCCCTTAGGTGCCGGTTTTCCCAACCGACACCTATGAAAAAATCAATAGGTGTCGGTCTAACAACCGGCACCTTTAACATTCAAGAATAAAAAAAATCCGGTTCCATCGCATTAGTGTCGCTCTCCAGATCCAATCCACAACAATACATCCACAACAACATAGATTAATTATTCCACATATTATCCATTCCACAGATCAATCCCCACAAATCACAAAAACATTCAAGAACCACAGATCAATCCAAGAACAAAAAAAAATCTAGAGGACCTTCTATCCCTCCATCGCCGTCGTTCGTCGCACAGCCGCCCGTGAAGCATGCACCGACGCCGCCACCTCCGCCCGTCGCCGCTCCTCGCCGTATCCTAGCAGAGGAGGGCACCTCCACCGCCACCGTCGCCGCCTTCCTCGCCAGATCCGGTGGGGAAGGGCTCCTCCACCGCCCTCCCGCCGCCGCCCTTCCCGCAGCCTGCCGCCGTGCTTCCCGCCGCCCCAGCCTCCCGCCGCCCCTCCCGCTTCCGCCTGTGTGAGTGAGAGAAGAGATGGAGAGTGAGCCGGCTTGTGTGAGAGAAGAGGTGAGAAGAGAAAAGATAAGGCCGGCTCGGCCTCCCGCCGCCTCGCCGCCTCCGCCCCCGGCCTCCCACCGCCCCTCCCGCCTTTCGGCCTATGTGAGTGAGAGAACTCGAGAGAAGAGATGGAGAGCCGGCTGTGTGGGAGAAGAGAGTGAGAGAAGAGGTGAGAAGAGAAGAGAAAAGATAAGGATAAGGCCGGCTCGGTGTGAGAGAGGATATATGCGCGTCCGGTTCGGTTGATAGGTGTCGGTTTTATTAAAAAACCGACACCTATACTATTGGTGCCGGTTTTTTATTAAAGCCGCTACCTATTGTTTTAATAGGTGTCGGTCACTTGTTAGGCTGGTACCTATGCATGTTTTTGTAGTAGTGCATCATAGATAATATAGTATGAGTTTTATGTATGTAATTATATAATATCTTTGTTGATTCTTTTAGGGTGATTTTATTTTTTATTTTTATGTGTTTGAGAAGGCATTCAAAGATACATACTTCATCCATATAAAAGAGTATTTTTTAACTATGGATCCGAACACATTTTAGGGATAGAGGAAGTATTTTATAGAATTAATTTGACATGTAAACCCTAAACCCTCTTTTTAACTATGGACTTAAATTTTTTGGATGGAAAAATATTTTTTTTGGATGGAAAAAATATTTTATAGAATTAATTTGGCACCTACTATTGGTACCATCTGGAGATGTGATCGAAAAATCGGTTTTCTCTTTCTTCCATGCCCTCCTATATTCCCTCTCAATTCAAAGGCATATAAATCTCCTGTGAATTCTAAGAAAAGAATTATCCGAAAATACCCAATTAAGTGGGTACAAAGAAAATTCTGTCCGAGAATAATACTCAGACGAGTATATATGTACACAGGTTTATTGGTACTAATTGGCATGCATCTGCAGCAAAAGCTACAGTGTGATCTTTTCTTCCTTTAATTTCTGTAACTCGTTCCTTGTTTTTTAGGCGTACGTTTTATCAACTGTCAACTGCTAGACGATATTTTTTAAAAATTTATATATAAAAGTTATTTTCAAAAAGTTATATTAATTTATTTTCAAATTTTAACTAAGTAGAAAAAATAATTATGTGTTGCAACGGATGGAGGCTATTTTAATCGTATATTGTTAGATTTTTTTTCTAAAAAGTATATGGGATTTTTATTTTGGGATGATATCCAATTTGAAATCCTTGTCAGGATGATGGCTATATCCTGCACGTTGCTTTCTTTTGGGCTGGCATGAATTCTGAAGCAATTAGGAATTTAGGAGTCCGTCTCTCATCCTAAGTTAGCATGTGAGTTTTTTTAAATGATTTCTTATACGACTCTTTATGTACTTTAAAAACAAATAAATTTAAAAATTGACTCATGACTCAAATACGAATGACGTATTAAAATATCAGCAAAATATTTTTAATTAAAATATTTTTAATTATAATAGTATCGATAATTAATTAATTCTATGCTAATCCGTCGATCCTTTTGCATACCAGAGAAAAAGACTCCTAATCCTTCCAAGAGCACAACCATTGACACAAAGTGAAAAAGTGAAAAACCCAATCATATGATTTATATGCATGGTCCATTAAAAGAAAATTCAAAGAATTAGTGCAAGAAGAGGTCATGGATTACTTATAATTACCAACGTTTAAGAGCAAAGCACTAGCTTAGCTAGCTTAGTCAGCGGGTCAATGCACAGGTGGATCATTTTGGACGGCCAGGATGTTGCCCTAGTGGCCGAGGACGACCAATCTGAGCCGTTGATGATGGATATATAAATCCGGAATCCGCACGAGTGGGGCTCGCCTGCCTTATCTGGTCGCCGACGTCACCCGTGCTGACCTCTGTTTGACCCGACGACCGGAGACCGATGCTTTGACCGTCCAGCTGGCGTCCACGTCATCTGCTTGGTTGGCAGCTAGCGCGGTTAGCATATTAACCCCACGTTTATAATGCCATTTAGACCTAGCTTATTGGATTGTTTTGGTAATAATTAACTTAATAATTAAGAATGGCGGCTAAGATCCATTTATGGATGATTTTTTTGGTAAATTAAATCATTAAAAAAAATTTACAAGAAAGGATGGAACCCCCGGGGTATATGTTCTTTTCCCCTAATTAAAGTGGAATATAAGAATATGCACATATATTAAATTTCTTAAAATATTATTTTATATCTTTTTAAGTTTATAACAATTAATTTATTTGTTTGTATCCTTAAATCATTTGTTTTTTCAGCTATTCATCGTTCTATTTCATTGATAAAGAAGAAGGCACGCATCTACCCAAGACGGGTGAAAATAACATACTTTAAACAAACAAAAAAAACATGTTCTGTCTATACATACATTATACATACACGTGTTTTTAATTTCTATTGCACATGCACACATCACTACGCATGCATACTGAGACATCGATGCAAATCATATTAATCATGCATGTGAGTACGTGGTACACGAATAAAACCTATATATATAGCTAGCCAAACACGATTATCAGCTTGGCCACTCATCATTTCCCTAGCTAGCTAGTGATGTGGCCAAATATTAACCAGATCACAATTAAGTAGCGTGCAGGTAATTAACTAGCTTGTAACAAAGCTATATATACGTGCCATATGCAAGTGCATCAACCTTTGGTTAAACTATACATTCTTTAGGGTGTGGATAAGCAAAAGCTGGAGTTACATTTGTTAATTACGAAGACTAAGCTTTGCTTAGCTTAGCTCTAGCTTCTCACACATCTTGATCCGGTAGCTATTCGGTCTCCTTGGTCCAAAGCATATGCATATATATGTGTGTATTACGCGTGGTGGAATCTCTCCAATTCACCGACCTCTTATCATCATCATCATTGACTGGTAATCTTTGATTAATTATTTTAATTAATGAACTTGATGTTCTTTTTCTTCTTCTCTTTTGTGGGCAATATGGAAACCACTGGAGAGGTATAGCCTCAAGGTTTGGGCCAAGCTATGCATGCATAGGCTGTAGCTGTGTGGGCATTTCGCACAACAAAATTAACAAACCACAAGAAAACTTTGGAACGAAGTCGAAATACATGTCATGCATTCAAAAGATCTCTCTGGAAGATGCCAGCATTCGATCAAATTATCGTGATTGGGGACAGACACCATGCATATTTTAATTGTGTTGTTTTCACACAGGACGCTTCAACAATACTGTATCTATTGGTAATTTAAGTTCGTGAGACAAAGATAGGCAATATCCTATATATTTGTTTCAAATTTGACCGAGAGCAAGTTACAGAAGGATGCTTGGTATTTATCCATCAGATACGTGTTTGCATATGGGGAAACTATTTATAGATATTCCGTCTGAAATATTTACAAATGTGTACACATATAATGCTGGATTCAGCTAAAATTTCAAAAATTTAATTATCAACATATTTAAGTGTTTATGTCTGATACATGTATGAAAATATGGTGTGTATATATCCACCAACTTTTTGAAAAGCACTATCATAATATTACAATTTTATCAGGTTTTACACAAATAAAGCTTATACTACTTAGCAAATAGTGGTGTCTATTCACACATCATCCTTACCACTAATATATGAGTCCATAATCTATACTATTACATTAAGTCATTTCATGTTTCACTATTAGCTCTCTTCAAATTTTAAAATTATTTACTTATTCAATAAGAAAAATCATAATATTAATTAAACTAAACAAGTGTTTATTAATTAATTTAATAAAATAGAAAGTCAATTTATTTTTCGTTATAACGCATGGGCTTTAGGCTAGTTACAATATAAAATTAGTGATCAAAATTGTACTTTTAAGACTTGGTATCCAAAACACCATTATTTATGACTGAAAGGCGGTAAATAAAAAGGACCAGACACAATGGATAGCTATAGCTGATTATTAGTAGACAAATTTATAGAAGCTGAAATGAGAAAAAAAATGTTTATTTTGTGCTTCAAGCACCTTTTTTTTACACTTGAGGACGCCGGACAAGCTTGAATATATATGTGATGATGCAACTCTAAGCATGCAACAAAACTAAAACTAAAGAACACAAAATCTTGTATAAATTAGAGTGAAATAACGAAGGGGATGTACACATGTTTGGAGTTTGGAACACCAGCTAATTGAAGTTTATATCAACCTTAATTAGTAAACTATTTGCAAGTTTTTCTTCCTCTTCTCTGCAATTTCTGTTATATATATGCTGCTACTATGATGTTTTATCCTCAAAGTGAGAATAATTTACATGTTTTTTTTTATACTTCCATCTTGGCTTATCTTTTAAGACTTTAATAAATCCTGATCTGATGACTAATTAATTTAGTGATCTGTATGCATGCATGCATCAACACTGCTGGTGCAGCCAAATGTCCTCAAGGCTCCATAAGTTGTCCTCAAATTCTCCTAGCTCATCGAAGTCCGGCAAGCCGGCGGTGGTGGCGGCGTCGCGGCCGCCGGTGGCTACGGTGGTGGTGGTGGTGGCAAGAAGCTCCGACCAGCTGCCGCTAAGCACGTCGCCGTGGATCATGTCGCTCTCCGCCGGCGCGGCCGCAGTGCCGGCCGACGACGGCGACGTGATCAAGTGCGACCGGAGCGTGCTGGAGGCGTCGTCGGGGCTCATGGTCACGGTCACCTTGCTCGGCTCGCTGCAGCTCGTGTCGCCGCCACCGCCGCCGCCGTGGTGGTACGCTTCGCTGCTGATCGCCACCGGCGCCATGGCGGCAGGTGGAATCTGTTGGTGGTGGAGGTACATCGCGCCAGCCGGTGAGCTCATTGACCTCGTAGCCGCCACCGGCACGGGCGCCGCCGCCACGTCGCTGGCGGCGGCGGCGGCATCGGCCTGGATCCGCTCGACGAGGCGGGGCATCCAGATGTGGCGTACGACGTCGCGGAACTCCTTGCTGTTGACGTCGCACCTCAGCTGCTTCGCGTGCTTTTGCACTCTGGTCCTCCAATAATTCTTTATTTCGTTGTCCGTCCTTCCGGGCAAGTACTGCGCGATCTTAGACCACCTTGCACACAGAAAATAAATGCATTTAGGCCCCTGGAAAGGACTGATCTGTAATTAATTAGGTGATTGATAAATTACCGGTTGCCCCAGCGAGAGTGGAGGTCGAGGATGAGCAGCTGCTCGTCGGCGGTGATGTTGCCGCGGCGGACGTCGGGGCGGAGGTAGTTCAGCCACCGGAGACGGCAGCTCTTCCCGGTGCGCCTCAGCCCTACACGTGTCCACACTCAAAATCAGCATGCTGCAAATTAAATCGATCGACTAATCACCGATTGCAGGATTGATTAAGCCGTACGTTGCATATATGTTAATTAGTTAGCTCAGCTAGGTGATTAATTATCTTGAATTCTTGAGCTTTTGCTGGTGAGATCACACAATTCAGTACAATGAGGTAGTAGCTTAACTAGCTCAGATAGATAAGCTTCTAGAATATTCCAGATTAAGACGTGCACTAGCTTAATTAGCGTGCTCAGTGGAGCACCAGTGGCTAGCTACCAAAGCCGAGTAGGCAACACAACAGTATGAATTGGCACACAGAGTTAACTAATTAATTATCTCAATCTGATCGATCGATCGATGAGGTGATTTGCAGCAGCAAGCATGATCAATTGATGATAGATATCAATCATCAATGAATCGATTAGTTAGTTAATAATTTTACCTGCGCAGCGGGCAAGAGAGTTCCAGCGACCCTCGCCATGGTTGGCGATGTAGTCGACGAGCAGCATGTCCTCCTCCACCGTCCATGGCCCTCTCCTCAGGTCGCCCTCGTCCTCGCTCGCCACCGCCGCCGCCGCCGTCGCCGACGACATCGCCATCCCCATCGTCTCCATCTCCAAATCCATCAGAGATCACTAGCTATGCACGATCCGATCACCTTGCTTGCTTGCACTTGCAGTAGCTTAGCTGTGCTGTGGAGTGTTTGGCAATGGAGGAGATGGCGAGAGGGAGGCTGGGTTTATATAGGGACACGACACGACGCGACACATGGATCGAGAGACATGTGGGGTTGGGAGGAGGAAGACGACGACGACGGACGTGCGACTAATGATGCGGATGTGTGGACGATGCTAATTAATGGCTGTGCTTAAGGCCGCAATTAGCTGTTAATTGTACATAGACACACAGTTTTAAAAGCCTAAATTGGAGGAGAGGAAGAGGAGGTGCGTGCGTGCGTGTTGCGGGAGTAAACAATTTGATCGGCTTAAGAAAACAACGTGTCTGTCTAGCTGCTTCGACTAGTCAACCTTTGAACGTTGACTCTCCATGTACGGCGTCACGGCCAACACAATTAGCTGTAAAAATATTTAACGGTTTTTATAGTAGCTTCTACAACCTGAGCACTGTAACTTTTTTATTTATTGTCCATTCAGGATCGTCATGACCAGCATGTTATTAAATGCAAAAACATTTAGTTTTTAACTCGCTTCTTTAACTTGACCACTATCCATTCGTGATTTATTTTAAACGCAAAAATTTTATAAGATTTTTAAATAAATTAGTTTATTTTATCTATCATACTCATAAAATTTATATTCAACTAGCGGTCCAACATAGATCTTCGTCAAAATATTTAGGATATTATCTTAAGACTTATCAAGAATTGTTTTAATTACATGTTTTATTACTCGGTGAAAAATGTTTAAGTTGTTGCAACAAGTAAGAATACTAATTGCAACACTAAGGATCAATACGTGAAGCATCAAATAAAAACATCAAGTTAAAAATTGCTGCCAAGCAACTTTGAGGCGGCGAAGAGCGCATCAGGCCTTCCATATGGTAATGCACATCATGTGTAAGTGCAATGCACATCATGTGTAAGTGCAACACAGTGAAACGCCCGGATACAACAAAACATAATAAGATAATAGATTGCAACAAACATCCTAAGACTTCAACAAATTAAAGATCCTACTATATGTTTTCTTCCTCTACTGTAGTGGTCAAATCTACCTTCTTCCACTCCAATCAAGGTTGATCAGGAGTGCATGGAGTGCAACGTTGGTAGTAGCAACCACGACTTCGGTGATGGAGGAAATGAAAGCCACATTCTCCGTGAAGAGACATATGTGCGTGTCACGGGAGTAAACAATTCAAGCAGCTTAAGAAAATAGCATGTTTGTCTAGCTCCTCCGACCACTCAACCGTTGAATGTTGACTCACAATTGTACGACGCCACGGCCAATGCCATTAGCAGTAGAATGCTTTCTGTACTCGCCTTTCTAACCTCAACAATGTATCCTTTGCCTTGCTTATTTAGGTTTCTTCTTAACGTTGTATTGATTTTCATAGAAAATTGGTCTGTTTTATGTACGACACCACAAAATTTCTGGCTCAAACCCTCCATTCTATCCCACTTAAATTTAAAATAATATCTTATTAGTCACTTATTGTTTTGGCGATATCAGGAACACACCTAGTGTAATCGTGCACACGTTGTTCATATATGTACTATTCTTTAAGCAAGTATGTCCATCGATTTTTTTCTTCATACATGTGGTTATGTTTGGTCTCTTTCAATACTAAATCTGGATTTTAAAGTCGAATAAGAAGGCAGCAACATGTAAAAGCACTATAGAGTACTATTGAAGAATTTCAGTGAACAATCGTATAAATACAATGCAGAGAAGAAACCACCTTCTAATCAAACAATAATAACATTACTATTTATTTAGTAATTTCAGATGATGTTATGGTTCAAGTTATGCAAAACCATCATAGGGATTTTAACATGTGGCACATAACCTGAATTATGTATTACGGCTTTAGGGTTTATAAAACCACATTGTTAATCAATATGCTTCACTGTTAATCAATATGCTTAATATTGTAGCAAATAAAAAATAACAAACTTAGATGGCTACATTTTTTTATGGATTAAAGAACTCATAAATTTCTGATATAACTTTATATGAAACTCATATGTAGGGTAGATCAAAGAAAATTTGACTATAATACCTTGGTTATCTGTAACTTGTCAAAACCCTTTTGTTTTATGCAACTTGACCATAGTATGTGAGTTTTTTTTATGAATAACAGAAATGGCCACACAACCAGTTAATACCATTGCCTTCTTCTAAAGAATAAAGATCAGCGGATTGCAAAATTAAAAAAGAGAAAATTGCACCAGTAATACAAGAACATGATAGGTGGGTGTGATTTAATGTAACAAATTAAAAAAATGTGCAAACCGATACATGAACTTGGCAATCAAGTGCATTTTGGTCAAAAATATTGTTACATAGATATGATTTAACCTATTTTGTTCGTTCTATTATAAGCGTAACTGATAGATTATTGGTCATAAGTATGTTTTGCGTTGTCCATCACTGAGACAAGAATATGTTTGATTAGCCAAATCACTCGAAAATTATGTTAGTTTGTATGCATTTAGACAATCATTATATTTTTCGGTTTCAAATCATCAGGTTATTTTATTATTATAACCAAGCAAATAAAATGCATCTGGACCATTACTATTTGATAATAATTATACTCGTTTGATTATTGGCAACGGGTGGCTGTTTTTTTTATATGGCTTAAAAAATATGGTGTGGAATTTATGTATGGTGGACGTAAATTACTCATTTAAAAATAAGCAGAATATCTGCTTTGTCCACAGAGGAAGCCTACTGGTAATTATACTAGATACTGTGGAATGATTTCAAAGATGCAGCAAGACTTGAACGGCATTAATTAGGTTGTTAATCTAATCCATGGAGGGAATAATGCAAAGGCCAGAATTATTGCATTTGATTCCTCTTGAACGCAAAGTAGAAGTACTTTTTCCAGCCGTGGTAGTGACAAAGAGATCATTAGCTGTTTATTGAAAGGGTGATTAACAGGTAGGGATCGATCAATTACCAATAGCTGTTTAGCTAAGTTCGAATTGATCCGGATTGTTAGAGTGACAGCGGCGGGCATCTTTGAACACCAAGGAATTTGTTCTATATGCGATATGAATTCAAAAGGTCGAATTTAATGTACTCCTAGATATATCCAAGTAGCTGTACAAGCTGTAGATCAATAACTTAATAAATTTCTTATTCATTCGGGCAACTCCTACCTTTTTTTTGTGAAGAAATATTGGAGCTACATGCAGGTGAAGTTGTCTATAATTAACTTGCATGTTTAAATATATAACGGGTAACATGCATATGCCTCAATTGAACGTGTTATAGGAAGTGATCGACTTGGCATATTAGGGTAGCTAGCTAATTAATTAAGATGAAGTTTCTTGAACTTTTTATGTACCAAAGTGTAAGCTGTGAATCAAGTGAAAGATCTGTTTTTTAAATAATAACAGTAATAGGTCGACATTTATTAAGAGGAAACCATACAGGTGAAAAGAGTTAACAATTATGTTATCTCCATCTTAATTTGGTCTCTACAGTACCACCACCACAGTACTTGAGTTGTGATTTGGAAGAAGCTGGTTAATTATTTAATTAGCTTCAAATATCCGTGTACAATCCTGCAGTGAAAAGTTGACAAGAGTTTATCCACAGAAGAACTTATAGACCATGCAATACACATGGCAAGAAGAAGCTTCTTTTTTGGGGAATGAAGAAGCTTCTTAATTAACTAACCAGCCATTGTCACTGTAAGAGTTCTTTTAACGTTTTATATATATATATATATATATATATATATATATATATATATATATATATATATATATATATATATTGCAAGAGTTGGCAGGTTCTGTTGCACTTAATTTTCAAAGGCTTCATCACTAGCTGACTTATTAGCATTCTATTAGCAAAAGAAAACAAAACAATAGCTCTATAGAAAATTTACAATTGAAGGTCGTCTTAGTCTTAGCCTAGTCTGTGGGGATTCAATTAATCTTGGATACATTCATGCACCTTCTCCTCCTTGCGTCACTAACACAAATAGTTAGTACTTGTCTACAATCTTGAGTCCAAACCAAATGATCTCCTAAAACAAAATAATTAATAAGTGGCGGCACTGGAACTTCTAGATTACTACTTGTTCTTTCTTGGCTGCATGTGTGCTGTATTCTTTAGTCTTTTGATGTTGAAAGATTGATTTTTTTTCTACTTTTATGCCTTTCCTTCTGTGTTCATAATTAGTTTGTATAGTGGTACAGACTTGATGTGAGATTAGTCAAGGAAAAACAGAGCAAGTAAAAGGTTACAAATCGATTATTTCATTGTTCACACATGTTTCTTTCGGTGCCATATATTCTCTCCACTCAGATCATAGACAATTCAGAAGTGTGGTATAACTATCCTAGAATTTTATATGTGCAGTTATCATTTTTATTAGTTAGCTTCATTCACTAACTAATTTACTTGGCTGTGTTCATCCGTTCCAGGTGTGGAGAGGCTAGGTTTTTAATCCAATTTTTTTTAAAAAATACTACTTTACACAGAAGATCGAGGAAACGGCAAACAATTCAACTTCAAGACCCCACCCACATGTCGATTTGTTTTGTTGATCATTATTAATATCAGAAGTGAAATAGGAGTTAGCTAGATTGAATTATTTTTTTTGTCGATCATTCTTTTTAATTTTCTCCTCATCATCATCGGTAGCGGCGATGCCAGGCGGGGACGAGGATGGCTACTCTCAAGTTCGTCGAGCCGCCCGCCACCTGATCCTGGCCGCTTCCTCGACAGTGGCAACGTCGCTTGAGGTCGCCGAGCCACCTATCGCTCGACGCCGCCTGCTCCCGGCCGCTCGGATGAGGGGAGAGGAGAGGAAGAGAGAGAGGAGAGAAAGAGAGAAGGGAGGAGGTGAAAATATCAGGAGAGGAGAGGAGAAAAAGAGAGAGTGGAGAGGACGTAAAAAATTTGAACTAGCTGAGAGAAAAAAGAGAGGAGGAGAGAAAAAATCTATGAATGAGATAAGGTATTTTCGCAATGCGAAAATAGCCTCATTTTTTTTTGCATGCAGCCTCTTAAAAGGACCGCGTACGAAAATAGAGGTTGATTATTGCAGACATAACCAATTACGATCCGCTGCATCTTATAAGGATCCTCGTAAATAAATCGTTTTCTACGGTAGTGACCATGCATGACTTTGAAAGGTGCATGTGTTCGTAAGCAACTACATACAAACTAAAAGCAAATGTTGGCAAATAAACTTGTATCTACTTTGCACTGTCATATATAAAATATGTAGGTAGCTGATAATCATAAGAAATATCCAGTAAAAATTATTAAATAAATAAAAACCCATACAATTAAACCCAAAAGTATATTTTATCTATTCACCTGGAATGTGTCTCTTTTTTCTCTCTTGAATGAAGTTAGGTTTGGACCTAGACTTGGTGCTAATGCATGCCCCTATCAATCCCTATAGTGATTTTTTCATTAATCTACGAAACTTTTATATCCATTTTTTATAAATTTTACTAATATAATGATTTTCGTCCGATATTTCCTCGATTATCATATCTCATACTATTAATATACTTATGTAATGAGAGCATTGAGAGCTACTAAGCACGTGAGCTGCAGCCTCTTTTACCAGGATAGGAGAGATATCAATTCTCAAACGTGTGGTTGTTAGTTTAATAATCCACTTTGTCTCCATCTTATTTTTTTTACAATATTTTGACCAGCATATAGTGCAATGGATTCAACTCCCTGTGTCTTTGCCCTGCTGCTTTAGAGTTTAGACCAACTTTATGCCTTGCTAACTCGTTTACTAACGTTGGATGGTAGGATCCAATTAGCATGAATTCAACTATTCCATAGAACAATTGGTTGCTCGAGTGTTTTTAAGTCAACTCACTGTTTGACTTGAGAATTAATCTAATATTTTTTGTTCTTCATAGAATGCATGACAGATACAAACAAATATATATGTTGATTGGTTGACCATGCATGCATGTTGGTGTTAGGATTGTGAGGACTTAGCAGAGAGCTACAGGTGTAGTACGACTTTGGCTTCATGATGTATTTATATAAAATTGTCATGTTAGGTGACTCACAATAACACTATGCAAAAAACATTTTGATTCTGACATACTTGACCTGGTTATATACACTTGGGCAACATGAAGTAGAGTCACCAATTATAAGATGAAACAAGATGCCAAATGATGATACATCAAGCATGAACATGAATTGAGACTTAATTGATTTTTCAACATTGCAGGGTTAACAATAATATCTATTGTCAAAGCTAGAAATGACTGCTACCTTGGTAATGCAACATGCATACATGAGTCAAAGCTGTTGTCTGCCAAGCTAGCTTGTTGAGACACCAGATTAACATAATTAAAATGGTATTAGGATGAAGTGGATTGTTATCTCTCTACTTTATATTTTAGACCAAATGGGTGGATTGTTCTTTCTCTAGCTATCTACAATTCTAGCTATAAGTGCATAGCTAGGTAGACTAATCCTGAAACAAATATCTCCCCAAAAGTAGTCTAATCCTCAACATTAGATGGTAGGATTATTCAGGGATGTTACACATCAATAAAGTGTGTGTAGAAGCTAGCATGTTCCTGTATATTTAGTTTGGTGATATAGAAAAAAGTAAGTAGCATATCTATTCTGGTGAATATAATTAGAGAACTGAGTTGCAGTGAAGTTGGTAGAAAGTGGCTGGCGACCAAACTAAATATGTTAATTTCCTAATTGAACGGTGTGTAAATATGCATCATATATATAGAGAGAGTTGGGCTACTATGTGGCGCGCTGCACAGCCCCATCCCGTGTGGCATGACCGAATCTCTAATTTAAAAACTCAAATTAAAAATCCGAACCGTTCAAATTGTTTTACATATTAATATCGACTTGTAGACCAAATTTTATATTTTTTAAATTTTTTACTATTTTATCGGATAGGTCAAAGATGCATTAATCCAACGATTTCTAGTATCTATTTTATTGCATCTTTGACCTATCCGATAAAATAGTAAAAAAATTTAAAGAAATATAAAATTTGGTCTACAATACGATATTAATATGTAGAATAATTTGAATGGTTCAGATTTTTAATTTAAGTTTTCAAATTAAAGATTCGGTCATGCCACTGAAATGGGTTGTGCGACGCGACACAAGAGCCAATAAATATATATATATATATATATATACACACACGCCAACACACGTGCAAACAAATTCTCTAGCTAATTAGCTAATTAGCTAATTAATGGACATTGTAAACTACCAACAGATAATTTTAAGCGACTAATAACAACAAACAAGAAAAAAGAAACCAGACAACTGACAAATACCCTCTAATATATGATATTATTGACCTTTTAGTCATTCGTCTTATTAAAAAATATAAATTATCATTTATTTTGTTGTAATTTATCTTTAAATATGACTTATATTTTATAATTATAAAAAATAAATAAAATAAATGGTCAAATATATGTTCGAAAGTCAATAATATCAAATATATTTTGAAAAAGCAGTACCAAATTGTATCCATATCCTATCAGGTTAACGGCTGAACAGGCAGCAGGAGGATTTCTTGCTACTTGCTAGGGTGTGTAAACCAGCTGAAAACATCTTTTCTAAAGAATGTAAGCAGCAGCACATTTTTCAAACTTCTAAACGATACGATTTTCGTAAAAGATGTTTATTTGTGATTTTTAAGAAAACTATTTTAAATCCATTTTCAACTTTGTGATAGCTAATTTATTCATTTATACTCTCAAATAGTTAACACAAAATTATTCACCCATTCAGTTATTCAGAGAGAGAGAAAAAACAGGCCCTACTAATTAGGATTAATTACGTGCTATGAGTTAAGAGGCTTAGGTTGTTGCTGTCATCTGTCACTGCACAAAATCAAATCAACACGGCTCATTCGATCGATCGGTTCAAAAAGCAGCTGCTGGCACGATTAAGTAGTCGACAATTCAAAGACCTTTTACCAGCCCAAAAAAAAAAAAGATCTAGCTAAGAGCTAAACTGTATATGCTTCTTTAGTGGTGCATGCCGGCCGTTGCACTTGCAAAGCCCGGTTTTAATCATTATTCTTCTAGCTTAGTTAGCAAGATGAACAAGCATACGACTTTGTCTCTCATGAGTTGTAAAAAGGAAGAATTATCAGAAAGTAGAGAAGAGGAGACCTGAACAGCACATCATCAGTCTTTCTCATGTTGGCCACTACCAACAGGGTGTGTATGCATACTCCAGCGTACGATAATGATTTTAGCTTTTTCAAACCACAGTATACATCATGCTAACCGCACGGTTTTTACGATAATCACACTATTTTTCGTGATAACCGTCTTATCGTAGGGTGACGATAATCTCTGTAAAAATGGTTTGGGAAACCTGATGTACTCCCTACATTTTTTGGTTTTTTTATTTTGTTGTCACAATTAATTGTTACTGTTTGAATTTTGACTGATATTTTTAACAGTAAATTCATAAAATACCTGAAATCGTTTCATACAGATTTCATTAAGCCGGCTATATGTTAGATTGTGTGTGTGGAAAACTAGCAAGGCCATTGGATGGAAGAAATGTTCATGAGGGTTTGAAATTGTACATTTGTGTAACTAGCTAGCGCTTTGAAAAATGTAGTACACGTGTAACCATCAGTAGGCAGGTTTTGATTAGAAATGAGAACTCAGGAGGTAATGATGTTCCATTGGTCTTATTTCTCGCCTTAATTTCAGGGGTTTTGGAGCCCTGGGAGGCGCATGACCACGTACAGCGAGTCTCATGAGCTTTGTGTCTATTCAGTTTGCTTGAGTATGACCATTTGCTTGTGACTTATGAGTACTAAATTATCAAAAACAATATTTCAACTATACATAATATATCATTTATATTAATGATTTTTTGAAATAATAAAAATGTAATCATATCTATTTTATTTAAGTTTGATCCACTATTTATCAAATAGCAATAAAGTGGTATACAAAATGTTATTCATGATTGATCTTCTCTGTAAACAAAACATTAAATAGCTTATAAACGATTACTTATCTATGAGTCATACAACATATGTCCGAATGACATCCTTACAAACGACACGACCCTTGTCTATGAGTTATGGGTTATACATACCCTTACAAATGACCCTCTGCCCTCAGCTCATCAAAATTTTAGAATGACGCACTTAATCAATTGTACATTTAGACTATAGATACAATTAATTATACTTGGCATAATATCAACGAAAGGAACTGCTTTGATTTTTATAATTAATTAATGTGCACATATTTTAGGATTTAAACTTTATTTTACTCGTTCCTTCGGTTTCATAATCCTTAACGTTTGAAAAAGTTTGAGGTTAAATAATTTGAATTTTAACTATCAATGCTTTTAAAATATTTAGTTGGAAGACGGTAAAACATGATGTATAGCTAGACTGGTCTCAAAAAATACTTCAATAAAATTAAATGTTTGCTTTTTAATATATTATAATAAAAGTCAGTCAAAGATAATTTTTAAGACTGTATCATTGATTAGAATGTCCAAGAATTATAAAACCAAAGTTTTTTAAGACTGTGTCATTGTTTAAAATGTCTAAAATTATAAAATCAAAGGAAGTGGCCCGAATTGTACGCAAATTTTAAACACGGGACCATTGGTCTCTCATTAGAATTCACTTACATTTGGAGAAACTTATGGCTTACGTATCAACTGTAGAGTATGTACGATGCACATTGCATCTAACTGTCCATATTAGGATTTGAATCTTGGTAGATTGAGGTCAAATCCTTATAGTTCCATTCATCATAATAAATGTGCTTCCCCGAATTCACTTTCATGATTCCGGCATTGCTACCCATACTACATTATAAGACGATAAGACGACTTAACGGTTAAAGTTTTCAGATCGCACTGACTCAAAACTGATCCTTACAAAAATCAACCGAGAGATCATAAAGCACCATTACTTGATCAAGAAGACAAAAAAAATATCTTACACAAATGATCGATGTCAAACTGACAAAAAGTCAAATGCACAGTGGCAGATAGAAAGGTGAAAGGGAAGAAAAAACAGAGATCAATTATACAAACAAAATCAACTCAACCGTGTTCTTGTCATTACCGTAGATGCTTTGCTACAACACTAAAAAATTATACACAGCCTACAGGTCGTATAGCTGTGTGAACCTGTGATCAACCCTAGCTATATATGAACTTATAGATGTTTTATATATATAAATATAGTTAATTGACTATGGATTAATTAAGCGAAATTAACGCGTATCAAGATCGAGAGATCTCGCCTGCCAAGCTTATCCTATACATGTCACCATCAAACTCGTGTACACGATCGAATCGAACATGCATGGAGATCGATTGATCGATATGTAATTAATGTTGGTTTTGCAGATCGAGCAGATTGTTGTTGACTCGTTGCAAAAAAAAAAAGTTGTTTCAACTCGGAGAAATTAAAGGCATGCACGCATGGATGCAATTGGCAAATGTGCGAGTTTTGCTGAATTTGCTTGCTTGACTGGAGGACTCTTTAGACTTCAGTCTTCATTGGCTAGGTTAGCTTATTAGGTAAGTAGATGGATTAGCTTATATTAGCTTAGCTTAGTCCAAAGCTAGCTAGCTAGCCAATTGTTGTGTTTACATCAGCCATGATCCATGATTTTGAGCTTAGTTAGCGAGTTAATTTCACATTGATATACCTGAGAAAAAAATTCTAAAACCGTTAGTATATAAGAGAATATTAGTAGGATTTGATAACCCAGAATGATTATTTTTCAGGAAAAATGATATTAATATAGTTGACCTAGAAAATACTTCCGATATAGTTAGAAAAAGTAATGATGAAGTATGTGCATGGTTCTATTAGAAATTATGTCGATATTAAAACTTCAAATAAAAAAGAACGAAGATAATAAAAGCTAACTGTGAATATATATATAGATCTTGAATTCTTTTAGAATTTATTTCTTTTCTTTTTATCATCTATGGATAAATCTAATAAAGTATGCAAATGCTCCTCATTGAATCAATATACAATGATCGATCTAAATAATTTATTTTAACAAACTGACATTAAGAGTATGCTAATTTTGTTGAATATATCACAAGAGAGAGAAAAAGAGCTATATAAGTATGAAAAAGAACTATACAAGAAAAAACAAAACTAAAGAATAAGGCTCGGAAAATTATTTTGCTCTTGTAAGGGCTCATGTTTTGGGCTCCTTGATTTTCGCTGCTAGAGTTATCGCCTAAAGTCTAAAGAAAATTAGGGACTAAAAAAACATGCATAGGTCTCTTGGTAATGCAAATGACGCAAGCTAAGAACCGTGTATTATCCACTACAGTCGTAGCATATGCAACAAGTTGACAATGCCACGTCAGGAATTGACACGTCACCGCGCAAATCGCACGCCACGATGACACGTACGATACCAGCTGCTAAAATTGCACCTGTACCTGCCTCGAGTCCTTGGTCAATCGTGTACCTGTACGGCTCATGTAGTCAAACATGTTTTTTTCCCATTGTTGGATGTTTCTCGATGCTTCCAGTGACTAGGGTCTATTGGTATTTCGAATTTTTTTACATTTTTAATTTATTTTTAAAAGATTTGTAAAATTAATTTTTGTTCCAAAACAATTAAAAAATGGTCCCCGCGTCCCCGGGAGGCGATTTTTAAAATTGCCCTCCCGAGACTGGTTTTTGACGTGCCGTGAGGTCATTGGCCTCCGTCAACGTTTGAAACTTTTTGAATTTGAAAAATTGAGGGTCTAAGTGCAAAAATTGCATAGAGGCAGCTGACGGAATTTTTGCCCTTAGACCCTCCGATTTTTGTAAATTCAAAAAACACCCAAAACGTTGTCATCGGCGTCACAAAAATCGTCCTTTGGGAGGACGATTTTTTAAAAATCGCCTTCTCGGAGAGCGACGGGAGACCATTTTTGCAATTGTTTGAAACAAGAAATTAGTTTTACAAATCTTTAAAAAATAAAATTAAAAATATCACAAATTCTAGTATTTCCGTGGTTTGGGCCTTGTGGAAGTGGGCCACATCAAGCCCAAAAGCCCAGCCCAATCTAGACTAACTTCAGAATCCCCACTTACTTCTGCACATCATCCATCAGGATTCTTGGCAGAATTCACATGAATTTCCCCATCTTTGTTTCATAATGAAATCCAGTACACAATGCACAAGTCATGCGTTTGTTTCTGGCAACAACATTTTCAGTGTAAGATGCCTGGACTGAGGGGCATTACGTTCCAGCTCTATTATTGCTGCTGGAGTTTCACACGGGCATGATCATCACTGATCCAAAGGGGAGTTGTAGTGGTGTTACCTACAGGATACATGCAGGAGAGGCAATGGCATGAAGCTCAGCACTCATAAGATCCGCATTGCTGAGGACAGCTTGTCCGCCAGCCCTCCAGCCATCCTCTCCGCTTGCTTCCCTCGTTCGCCGGTGCGTATTCTGATCACGTCCGAGATGGGTATCACTGAGAAATGGAACACCATACAAGTCAAGCGTAATAAGCAGAGAAACATTATTACATAATATATGCAAAAGAATGCGACTTGCGGTAGGACGGAACATTAGTGCCTTTAGGATTGGAAGGGCATGTATGTTGGCATGTCGATAAGTTCGTTACAGTAGTTGCCTCTGTCGAAAAATCAATTTTAGATAATGTTTTCAGAATGGTATGGTGGAAGCCTGAATAGATGACTCTATGCTCTAGTGCAATTGATACTCAATATTTTTCAGTGACATAGCTTTTCTTTATGTCATAGATAAAATATATAGAGCACATGAAGAGAACAACAAAACTCGCTAGATGCCTGTAAAATTTTTTTCCTTCTAATATATTGACGTGCAATCCTTTTGCGTGTTCGTGAAAAAAATAAAAACTCACCTTGATACAAAGGAGAACAGTGGGAAATGATATGAACGTAACAACAGAGCTATAAAAGGTCATCAGAAACAGCGTGCACTTACAAAATATTTTTCCATCACCAATTTCTCCTGTTCTTGCCTTTTCAATTATCTTGTCAACAACAGCTTCAACCTAGAGAATGCCAAAAAGGAAAAGGAAAGAAAGAAGAACAGGCTGTTGAAGCTGTTGTTTCTAAATTGTCACAAAAAATGCAGAACAGGCAGTACTAATATCACAGAGGGACAGCAAAACATATTTAGAAATGTAGTAGTGATCGTACACACATACTATAGTAATGACGAAATTTAGGTATATGTATTTTCAGATTTCAACATTACAAAATAGTAATGACAAAATCACCTGATCCTTGGACACCACTATTTCCATCTTAACTTTATCGATAAATGTATCTTCTGCAAATTCTGACCCTGCACGACGACAAAAAGAAAATCACCATCAGTACGAATTAAGCTAGCCTTCACACAATAATAAGAGTTAGCATACATGCTCAGTTGCACAGAGACCAAAATTTCTTTGAACAATAATTAACATGCCAATGTTGTTATTGATACGAATCCTTAAACTACCCTCCCTTATCCCAGTAATCTTCTTATTCCCGACATTTCCTAAATCCATGCTTCTTCTCCAATCATATAACGTAGCAAACTATTGGATAAAAATAGTGAATAGTAGTTGATTCAAGTATGTGCACAGATAGTTTATTCAAGTTGTTCGTTGCCGCACTCAGGAAAAAAAATTGCTCCTTGCACCAGTAGCATTTAAAGCATATCAAAGATAGTGAGGAGATTGTGTCCATCTTTGGCTGTAACCCATCGTTGAAGCTCTCAGGAGCGAGATTATGGAAGGTATAATTAGAACAGGCATCATTTTAAGTGCAGTCTGCCTGTGCAATCAACTTCTTGGATACATCAGCAGCACTTTAGTTTGGTACTTTACTGCACTCTGCACATGACGACCTTCAAGATTTCTGACAAGCTTGATAAGTAGATGAGAAAAATGCTGCAATGCCTTGGTGTTGCAACAGAGTACAACACAAGATGCTACTACTAGAATGTCGCTTTGAGACAAGAGCACGACTTTACCAATCATAGGGAGGGACTAGCAGGGTGCTCTCAGTTCATGTAAGCCCCGACAGGCAAACCTTATCTTTTCAACTGGAAGCATAAAATCGTAAAATCCCCACTTTGGACAGAATATTCAAGTGTAATGAAGTCATCCATCATGGCACATACATAGCAAATATCTTATTCCAAACGCAGTGTTAATCGACACTACAATACACAAAATGGAACACATAGCATCAACAACTTGACCATGTTTTCTTTTGGGTGGAAACCGGCAAACAGATTCAAGTATCCATTCTAATGCAATGCCCTACAGAGCGCATTTTTAACTACAAATCTAGGTTCACAATCAACAGGATGCAGTAACCATTACAAACTACAGAGCACCAACAACAGCAGTATAGAAAATTAACAATCAACAATAGAACCATGAGCAGAACCAACATGTATACCTTCATGCCTCTCGGTTGACCCGCCCTGCGCACCGAAACCCCGCACGTCAGACACCGTCACGCCTCTGATCCCCATTTGCAGCAAACCCTGCAAATGATCTCCTAAACCCAATTGACCAACCTAACATCTCGAGTGCAGGAGGAACTCGATTAGCAACAGCACTAGCTACTCACCGATGACACATAGGGCACCCTCCACGGCCTGCACGAATCAATCAATCGGGCACATTTTCAGCAACCAAAAATCTATCACAGTCAACACGGATTACGCGACTAATCGTTCACAAAAAGATTCACCTCAGGATGGCCTCCACCTTGTAGAACTCCGACTCCGGCTGGTACCCTGGAAATGAACAAACAACCGAGGGATCGAGACGACGACGACGACGACGCCCCAATCAGCGATAACCAATCCAACAAACCGAGCTCGATCATGGCAAGCGGAGAAGAGGGAGGGGGCGAGGGATCTTCACCTGGTGCGGCGGCGCTCTGGGCGCGCGCGGCCACGGGCGAGTAGTTGACTCGGAGCGGCCGCTGGCTGCCCCGCGAGGCGAGGAGGAGGAGGCGGGCGGTGGTGGAAGGAGGTCGCCGGGAAGCCGGAGGCTGGTGATGGTGGAGGACGCCACAGGACGCGGCGGCGGCGGCGGCGGCTGTCGCCGGCGACATGATGAAACCGCCGGCGATTGAGGATGTGGAGTGTGATGACTAGTGAGTCGTCGTCGTCGTCGTCGGCTAGGAGTTGACTTGGTCTGAACATGTCAGTATGAAGGCGTATTTTCTAGAGTTACGTAAACGTTCTCAGAAAGCGGATGCAAACATGTTCGTGTCATATGGATGAAAACAGATGCAAAAAATCACATTTATTCGAGGAGAAGAGCACCAAGTAGACATGTGTTTGGAAATGAACGAACTGCACCAAGTAGACCCTGTTTGTTCTGCTTCAGGATATAACACTGACGCAAGACGTGACTACTGTCTTCAATTTTATTCATATCAATCACTCATAAATTAAAAATTAATATATACAATATATCACTTTTAACACATAAATACCAATAACTTTAATACTTTCTCACTGTTTTGAAGTTGGTGTGGAGGTAACATGTGTAAAAGAGGTATATTATAGGTGTATGGTGATGTGGGAGCAAGTTTTTTAGAAGAGGTAGTTAACACATCTAATTTTATCCATGTAAGATAAGAGGTGATATGTATAATACATCACCTCTATATTATCTTCAACATACTAATCCCAATAATTTTATTTTGTTTGTTTGTTTAATCCAGTCTTTCTTTCATCTTCTTTCTTTGAGTTTGTGTGAAAAGGTTAATCCTTGCATGAAGGGCGGCTCATTTTCTCACTTCTCTCGTTCACTTTATCATTCAATCCTACATGATTTTTTAATAGGTAGCGCAACAAGCATTATAATACCTTTTTTTCTCACTTGCTCTGAGTGTGTGGCATGAGTATGTAAGAGATGTCAAAGGCTGTGTTATTGAATAAGGGTTGAGAACCCTCACCTCTAGACACAGGAAACGAAGCGATGAATTAATAAACAATTAATTAATTATTAGGTAAAACTTAAAAATTAAGTTAATATTATTTTTTAAATAATTTTTCTATAAACTTTTTACAAAAACGTAGCAGTTTACAAACATGCGTAAGAAAACAAGAGAAAAAGTTTGAAACACACAAACAACCTCGGCCTAATTGTACCTAAATATTCCCTTTGTCCCAACTTATACTTCTTATATATCTTTATTAAATTTAAATTTAAATAAAATAAATAGTTAAATGTTATATAAAAAATCAAATATTTTGAGACTAACGAGTACATGCATATGGATTAGATCCGGTGTAAAACAAAATGACCCCTACACCATATAACTTATATGTAAGTCATCGCTACGATCACATGGACGCTCAAATGCACGTGTTTTCCGTTGCAGACAAGTAAAATGTCAACTCCCCATAATATATGAATAATTATCTTTTAGTTACTTAGGCGACTTACATGCATATTAAATTGCTTAAGTCAATTCAATTGCTTCCTCGTCTCACCCTCACTCTAGTTCCTCAGGTTATAAAATGCTCCAATCGATCGATCGATCAGCTGCAAATCAGTCAGAGACAACTATTAGCGAAATTACCATTAATTATTACGAGAATTAACAAATTTGATTAGTTATGAAAATTAGAGGTAGTAGGATTGCTCTCCTGCTGCTGATGCTCCTGCAGTGCGGCGGCTTGCCGGAGATCGCCGTCGGCAGGTGCGTCGTCTTCAACTTCGGCGACTCCAACTCCGACACGGGCTCCCTCCCCGCCGCCTTCGGCTTCTACCTCGGCCCTCCCGCCGGCCGCCGCTTCTTCCACCGTCAAACCGGCCGCTGGTCCGACGGCCGCCTCTACATCGACTTCATCGGTACGTACTACAAATCAATCAAACTAAGCAGGGTTTTAGTTCTCCATTAAACAATTTAATTATTAGTTTTATTTAGCTCGCTATTAACTGTTTAAGAGAGTATACCGCTAAATATTTTAGCTCGTTATTTAAAGTAATGATCAAAGCTAGAAACATCATGGATTCACGATCAACTCTTATCATTCGATCATCTCAATGTGTGTAGCTGAGAAGCTCAAGATTAGCTACCTGAGCCCGTACATGGAGTCGTCGGGCTCCGACTTCACCTCCGGCGTCAACTTCGCGGTGGCCGGAGCGGCGGTGACGCAGAAGAGCGCCATCCCGCTCGGCCTCGACACGCAGGTCAACCAGTTCCTCCACTTCAAGAACCGGACCCGGGAGCTCCGGCCGCGTGGCGCGGGCTCCATGATCCACGAGAGCGAGTTCCGCGACGCCGTCTACTCCATCGACATCGGCCAGAACGACATCACGCTCGCCTTCCTCGCCAACCTCACACTGCCTGAGGTCGAGCGGGAGCTCGCCGCCTCCGCCGCCAGGGTCGGCGACGCCGTCCGGTCGCTGCACGAGAGCGGGGCGCGCAAGTTCTGGTTGTACAACACCGGGCCAATCGGCTGCCTGCCCCAGACGCTGGCGCTGCGGCAGAAGCCCGGCGACGAGCTCGACGCCGCCGGCTGCCTCGCCGCCTACAACGCCGCGGCGAGGTCGTTCAACGCCGAGCTCGCCGCCGTGTGCCGCCGCCTCGCCGCGGAGTACGGCGGCGCCACCGTGGTGTGCACCGATATGTACGCGATCAAGTACGAGCTGTTCGCGGACCACGGCAGGTACGGCTTCGAGCGGCCGCTGATGGCGTGCTGCGGCCATGGCGGGCCGCCGTACAACTACGCCAATCTGAAGACGTGCGGGCAGCCGACGGCGACGGCGTGCCCGGAGGGGGAGAGGCACGTCATCTGGGACGGCGTGCACTACACGGAGGACGCCAACGCCATCGTCGCCGCCAAGATACTCTCCGGCGACTTCTCCACGCCGCGCACCAACCTCAAGGCGCTCTGCAAGTGAAATTAAACTTCTGCGAGCGAAATTAAACAGCTTAATAGTAGCTTATGCTAGATTCAAAGCAAGAAAATGGTGGAAGCAAGAGGAACTTGATCCAAGGGAAGAAACACAGAGATAGCAAAAAGACCAACTATAGAGTGTTTGGATGGTTGGACTAAACTTTAACCCGTGTCATATTAAATATTTGAACATCAATTAAAATAAATATGAATTAATTATAAAAATAATTACAGAATCAAAAGATAATTCGTGAGACGAATAAGTCTAATCAATTCATAATTAGCAAATGTTTACTATAGCAATACATCGTCAAATCATGATGTAATTATCGTCTTGCGAATTAGCCATTGATTATAAGTATGTTTTGTAAATAGTCTATATTTAGTGCTTCAAATTAACATCTAAACATTTAATATGATATGAACTAAAAATCTTTGTATCTAAACCGGCACTATATCTGACATTGGCATGTCTAACAGAAATGTATAAGTGTTCCAGAAGATCATTCTGATGAGATATTATAGATGTCCTGATATCTTCAACTCCATCAAATATGGAAGATATGGTGCATTGCAGCCAGCTTCTTGGCAGGAATGATACTCATCCAACTACTGGAGGTGTCCATGTCTTTCTGAATATATTGAAGATGTTATATGTTCGAGTTCTTTCCCAATCACTACCACGTGAATCTGAGGTCAACCTATTTGTAATCTGGACAGTAAAGGAACATATGATGGCTTGATGATTTTTTACTAAATTAAATTAGTCAAATAGGATTAACAGTTAAACTTTTTTTGAAAGAAGATTAACAGTTAAACTTAGCATAACGATTGAATACAATCAAATAGCACACTAGATGCCTCTGCACTATCATTTCGTTATGAATACTCATAGATGGATTATTTCATGTATTCCTGTTGATAAACTTATCTTTATGCGCAGCAGTTTCTCCCAATTGACTTGCAAGTAATATAGACATAGCTTGCTCTGCCCTTTTATATTTCTGGTATAAAGTATTGGCAAAAAGTTTGCAACATAATTCAACCTTCTTGTTTCCTTTCAAGCATGGAGCATGCCAAATTTAATGTTCCACGGTTTTATAAATAGCTATTCTAGAACAGTTTTCATAAAAAGAGGCATGCAAATAATTAGAATTAAGAAGTTTGGTATCTGTTCGGTGGTAAACTGAAATTCCAATCCCAAACCCAAACAAATTTCTTCTTAGCATTTTCTCGAATTGGTACTAACAACACATATACTGGTGAAAAGAAAAACAAAGGGATTAAAGCAGCATTAAGCATTACTTTTTCTTGGGTTTCTTGCTTGGCTGATCTTAATTTGCTAGAGTAGAGATGACAACGAGGAATTCTCCATCGGAAAATGTCTCCTCATCCCCGTTCCAGCATGGAGGAAAATTCCCCGTCCTCGTCCCACCAATATTCGCGGAGAAGTTCATTTCCCCGTAAACACGAGACTTTGTTACTCGTCACCAGTAGACAGTTAACAATAACACAAGCAAATAAAAAGGAAATTCATAATCATATATCATCAAATTCAAACTTAACATCAAACATTCATTAACACTTGTCCAACAAATTACAAATAAAAAATGAAAATGCGTGAGGTGAGCACCTCGACTGGGCCGTCAATTTCCTATCCACAATGCATGAGACTAATGGAGAGTCGGATACGCGGGTTCACGGGGTCGGGGAATGTCCGCCCGTACCTGCCCCGTCATACCCTACGGGGATAAAAAATTCCCTATTTCAATACCCGTGGTGATGAACTTTCTTCCATCCCCGTTCTCTAATAGGTGAATTTCCCACGGAGAATCGGGGATCGGGTCCCCATTGCCATGCCTATGCTAGAGGTGGCAGTTGATGGAGTTGCAGGTTCTCGGGGTGAAGGAGTAGACGCCGAAGGGGCCACAGCTGGAGGTCAGGCGACGATGCGCGGGGACGCTAGGGGCTAGGCTCGGCCTCGTCCTTGCCATCGTCGACCCGCGCGAGGGAGGGTGCCAGCAGTGTGGAAATCCCGGTGGCGGAAGGTCGGTCAGTGATGGCGAGGGCGCTAGGGGCGCTTGGGGCCAGGCGTCGCCGCCGGGGACTCTGGGGGTTGGGCGACAGAGGCGCTGGGGGCTAGAATCGCGAGGAAGTGTGGGAGCCGGTAGGATTGGGGAGGGATCGCGAGAGCCGACGAAATCGCGAGAGGAATCAGTGGAGCAAAAGATCCGATAGAAACTAGTAGTTTCTCCCCAGCGTTGTTTCACTGATTTCTCGTGCGACGCCACAAAGACATCATTCTCTTTGATAGAAATCATTTCTATTTTGTCACTCTTCCTTCATTAATAACGATGTCATCTTAACAAAACGATAACATGTCAACTATTTAATAAATCACTATAAATGTTTTATTGGAAGTGCTCTAGCACAGTATTGTCTTTCTTCCTCTTCCCACTACGCCTCTTCCCCCTTTTGGAATCTCCCGGTCCCCCATCTCTCTCCACTTCGAACCACACCCCGAGGCGCGCGCCTCCCCGCGCCGGCGGAGAAGCGCCGTCGTGCGGGAGGGGATCGGAGCGGCCGCCGCCGAGGCCGCCCGAGCTCCCCCGCAGTGGGGAAGCTGCTGCGAGCGGCGAGTGGGGTTTCTCCATTGTTCCCATTTTAGGCCAGCCGCCGTCCCGACTCCCGAGCGGCCGCGTCCCCTCCCACGAGGGAAGGGAAGGGAAGGGAAGGCTCGGACGCCGAGGCAGGGTGGCCCCCACCTGTCACTGGCCGTGGTCGCTTCTATATATACCGCGCCGCCCCCTTCCGCCGCAACCTGAGCCGAGCGGGGAGACGCGTCTTCCTCCTCCTTGCTGCTCCACCTCTGCCTCCGCTCCCCTCCCCTCCCTCCTCCAGGTTCGTCCTCCCCTCTCCTCCTTGTTCCACTCCCGATTTCTCTACTCCGATTGGTCGATCCCCTACCGCCCATGGTTTTTTTTTTCGCGATTTTTGCTTTTTTTTTTGGTGCTGGAAATGGCTGTCTCAATCGAGGAACAGCCGAATGGGGTTTAGTTTAACGCCTCCTTGAAATCGCTTGGATACATATGGATTGTGGCGTGCTCTCTGGTTGGTTATATCCTCGTCTCCATATATTTCTATGGGTTTAGTCGCATCGCCCTTTGAGGTGACCCAAAATCCTATGGCGTGGAAGAAGTACAAATTTATGGGGATCTTTCATTATATGTTGAGATTGAAAGGAATTGGATAAACCAGATTTTGCCATTCCGCAATGTGGGGGTTTTGTTTGCGCCCCTTTCGGGTTGTGTTTTTCGGTCTCCATTTCTATGGGTTTATTTAATCCCCTTGAGGTGATCCATACCTGTGGGGGTGGAAATCCAAGTTTATGCTGCTGCAAGATACTCATGGTGCCATCGTCTTTGGTTCTTGCAGGGGCATGCGATTTTGAAGGTGGAGTTGATACCTGATCGAGATGGTAATGGAGGGCGTCTGTGGTCGCTCTATTATTTTGTGTTCTTGATTTGGTTCTGTCTCTCACTCGCTGGCTTCTTTTTTGTTACACAAAGGTTAAAGTAGAAGATGATGTGGAGGACAGTGGCATCAATGCTTCTCTTGGTGATCTCAGGGATGCTGCCGTCAATCCACAGCCTGCCCTGCTGCGTGCTACTGTTAAGGAGGAGGTGGTGATTTTGCTTCCAAACCTTCTGGTGTATTAATCTTGCTTGGACTAGTGTTTTGCATGGCGTGCTAAACTATTTGGATGAATCGAATTCTCTATCGATATATTACATTATTAAAACAAGGGTGAAAAGGAGTCCTCGTATTTGTTTTCCATGACTGGAGATTACCATGTTATTCAGAGAAAAAAGGATATATGTTGTTGACTGTGGTGTGGGTCCATATTATTATTGTCGAGATTAAAACAAAGCTTCCATGTCAAATATAATTAATGATAACTGCAATTACGCGGGAAATTCGGCTAGTTATTATTCTAGGGCCAGGCGGGTTGAGCGCTTCGCATTTACCACTTGTAGAGTGTGGTTTTATTATGGCCGCAATGTGCTGTCTGTTATATCATGCTTCAAGTGGAAGCAAGCTATAATTTTGTGCAAGGGCTTCCAGTTGCTAATTGCGATATGCACCTGAGTTGTTTGCATTGTGTCGAGCAGCTATTTCTTGAAACAGACCCAAATTCAATATAGTCATAGATCGCACCCTACTTCTAACTGTGCCGGCCTCCATGTTTGCTATTGTTATTGATCTGTCCTATTGTGCTTTGAAGTGAACACATCTGCCAAGCAACAAATTAAGATGACTTAAAATACAACCAATTTTAACAGATTTGATATTTGTTTCGGATGTAATCTATATTGGCAGCAGTACATCTAAGATACAGTTGATTGATGGTGTTGAATATTTGAAGGTAACTGGATTTTGACCTAACCATAGGTATATTGCTAACAACCAGAGGTCCACAACTTAAAATAATCAATACGCTTTTGACACATTAACTTTTCCTTGTTTCCTTTTAGTTAAAGTCGCGGTACCAACAAAATGTTCTTCACTTGTAGGAAGGACAGCCAAGCTCTTCCTCCAGTCATGTAAGATCACAATTTATTGGCATGGGGTTTTCACCAATGTTGGTCGACAGGGTGCTTCAGAAACACGGTAATATCCTATGGCATGCCTTTTCAAATGCATGTAGTGATATCAAACTTCTGCAGCAGTTAAAACACAGTTAAATCCAAACCTCTTACCTTCTGGTTTACAAACTAATTGCATTTATCTCTTTCATGCAGGTGACAGAGATTCAGATACTATACTGGAGTCTCTTTTGTCCCAGTCTGTAAGTGATTCCCCAGCTGCATTTCAACATTTGTCCCGTTAATCTTAATGCTCTGGTTTTCTTTCTTTAGGAAATTTTTTCCTCTCCTAACCTTGGTGTTACCTATTTATATTTTTCTGTGTTATTATTTTATGATTTGAATAGTTTACCATTAAAGCTCCCATTATGATCCTTCATTTACTTTACTGTTGCTAGTGTAATTTTGTCTTAAGGTACACCTTCATGTAGTTGGATTGGTGTTTACTTAAATGACTGATATTCAGTTTGGTATCAGTAATTTTAATTTCCATCTAATTTTGTTGGCATTGCCACAGTAGTCAATGATTGTGTTGTGTCATCTGCAGAGGAAGATAATGAGTTGTGGAATTCACAATGCTTGAATTTATTTTTCAATTTTTCATATGTTATAGGCTCTTCAAAAATCTGGGTCTGAATCAAGTTTGTTGGGAGATCTCTTTGATTCTGATAATGAAGAAAATAGTTCTCATTTAGCGCCTAGGAAAGAAGTTATCCAAGACATTAAGGTGATGTTCTGGCTCAAAATGTTAATCATGGTACTATTCATTTTGAAGTCCTTAGACCAATCTGCACAACATTTCTATTTTCAGGTTGAAGCTGATTTATTCTCAGAAAAGAGATCATATCTACTGAGTACAATGAACTTCTCGCAGCGAGAGGTTGATTTGGCACTCAACCAGCTAGGTAGGTGATGCTGCATTGACTTGTGCAATTAACAGTTTATATTTTTTATTTTTTGTTTGTGGTGGAATCTGTTCAAACAATCGTACCACACTCTTCTTATGACACTGTTGAACAAGAATATTTGTTCAGGACATGTTTTAGATTTGTTTGATAGTCATTCTGTTCTTCATCATATCTAGTATACTGTAAACTTCCAGACCTGCTTGATTTCAGGTGAGGAAGCATCATTGGAACAACTTGTAGATTGCATTGTCACTGGTCAAGTGTCAGGTTTCTCTGGAGGAAAGGAAAATGGCGATGCTTCAAACGAGGTTTTCTCCAGTTCTTTGTTTACTGTTTCTTACATCTGAATAACAATGTCTGAGTACATGAAGTAAATATTGAGCTTGCTGCTCCAAGGGTCCTTACTCCTTATGAAATGAAAACATTCTTAATATGTTAATACTATGTAGCTTTGTGAAAGACTCATTATTCAGTGAACTGGTGTTACTGCTATGTGATTAGAACATTGCACATTATCCAACTCTGAAAAAGTTGTTCCAGAGTCTATTCCGTACTATCCAATGACAAAATCGGCGCCCCAAATCTCTGGTTTATTATGTGTTGCATTCAGAATCTTTACAGAATATCCCTTTTCGTACCAGATTGTCAATTGGACATGCTGTTTTGTACTATCCTAGTGATGAATAATTGCGGCCAATTATCTAATTCTATTTTGCATCGACAACAATTCAAAAATTCTCCTTTTAATTCTGGATTTTTACTTGGTAGTCTGTAATGTAACAACATGTAAACCACAGAATCACATTGTTTTGTGCTTGTTGGTACTCACATTGTCCTTTCAGCCATGCTTTCTAGGTCTTCAATTGTGTACCCTAGAAACTTACCTTACCATTATTGCTTACAGTCTGCAGCATACATGCTTCATTCCTTTTGATACTACAATGACATGAACTATATGTAGGGCTGGAGCAGGTATCATGATTATCAGTCATGTTTATAGTTGTTTGTGTTTCTTTCTTTGGCACTCTATTTTGATAGATGGGCTCCGTATCATGGTTATCAATCATGTTTATATTTTTTTTGTGTTCTTTCTTTGACAGTTAATTTTGATAAATGGGATTTGTCATTGGCTACAAATGTGAGCAACAGCAGAACTGTATATTTAAAATCACATTTGTTTCAGGGAAAGGATGAATCTCTGTTTGGAGTAATGGATAAAACACTGCATTTACTCCAGATGGGTTTTACAGAGGAAGAAGTGTCATCTGTTATTGACAATTCTGGTAAGTGAAAAATAAAAATGCTTTAAAAATTACTCAGATCTGTGAGCTTCATGACCACAATCCACAGCATATGGTGAAGTACTCCCAGCATCAAATAAATGTGACTAGAGGGAGTATAACCTAGTGAAATCCTTAAAAATCTAATACTACAGCATGCACTACACTGGCACCTGATCTCTGATAATACTGTACCTGTTAACAAATACTTGTCATTCTCGAACCTTTACCATGCAAGCTTTCCCAAGCAATCTTTTGTTTTTATTCAATTGGACTAGATCAATAAATCTTGGTTGCATCAAATAGATGATTGGGGGGGGCATGGTAAAGGAAAATAACAAGGAAAAATATGCTTTGGAAAGGCACGAGTGACAAAAATATGTGAATGATTTAAGTGATCAATTCTGAAAAATATTTGTAACAGAGGGTCTATTTATTCATGTTAAGAGGGTTAACAATAGACTTAATTTCAGGATTTTACTGAATCCTAACTTTGCTCAGAGATTTTTGTCAAGGATGAACCTTTCAGACTTTTTATGTATGGTTCATGCCTGCTTTGTACATAATGTGGCTCCCCATGGATACATATATGCCATTTTAAGCTAAAAGGACTGTAAATTCAATCTCATCCAGAGCATCTGATTTCTTACACATATGGCATCCACAGGTGCCTGCAACATGGTGGTAAAAGGGTTTTTCATATTTCACATTGTAATTATAGTTTTAGCCCCCAAATTTGTGGTATTTACAAATTTTAATCTTCCTTGGAATACATTTGATATTTTTCTATATCAATATTCCAGTCTCTCATTAGTTACTAGTTTCTATGTTGTATGCGCTAGAATATACTGTTTAATTGAGTTCTACCTCCAGGAAACTTAATACCGTATTCCCTTGTTCCTACCTTTTCAGGTCCAGAAGCAACAGTTTTGGAGCTGGCTGACACAATTTTTGCACGTAGAATTGCCGGTTGCATTGAGCAGAAAGAGGTAATTTTAATCAACATTTTATCCTTACAGCTATAAGCTTGTATTGTGAATTTACAGTCATCTGTTCCTTGGTAGCATTGTCCAAGACACCTGTGCATAACATACATCAGAGCAGATTAGTAGGAACCTTTTTATATAAACGGTTTTCTTGATTTACAAAATATGCGCCTTTACGTATCACTTAGGGCTAGGTCTCACTCACTTGATTTAAAACTTGAAATTTGAATTCATAATCTTCCGGTTGCTAACCAACCCCTAACTGATCCCTGCTGCAAACCTGTTATGACTGTTTCTTTTTTTGAAAAAGTCCATATAACCCCCTAAACTTTGGATAGAAGTCTGCCTAGCACCCTGAACTTTAAAACCAGACATCCAACCCCCCAAACTTTGCAGTACTTTTCATAATACCCCCTTAGGTGGTTTTGAATGCTGGTTTTGCGTAATTGGAAGCTTAAAAGAACGGTTTTGAATAGCTAATATTACATAATATTTACATATCATCCATCATCGGTCATTAATTTATACACTCTAGTGATGTCATACTAATATTATATCAACGTTCATTTGTAAGTGAGAGCTCAAAAAGGGGTAGAAAAGAAAGATTTAGGTGGATATTTTAATATATATGTCCAATGCATATGTCATGTCGATAAACTCATCCAACGTATATCCAAACTACATAAAACCACTTTGCAAAACCACCATAGGGTGTCGTATGAATGGTATTGTATAGTTCGGGGGGTTGGATGTCCGGTTTTAAAGTTCAGGGTGCTTGCTAGATGGACTTCCAGTTAAAGTTTAGGGGGTATTTAGACTCTTTTTTTTTTCTTTTTTTAACCTTGCAATCTTGCATGCAAACCAAATAAAATCATTTTTTATCATTCTGTCATATTGTCAAATCCCGTTCATCCTCATCCCTCTAAACAAACCATGACTTCCAATTCTCAGCAAACCAATGATTTTATTTAAATGCTACTCTTGTGGCTGTGCAGCATATTGTCATACACAAGTCACAACTGTTCTGATTTCTAATTTGTCTGCATTTGCCTTGTGCACAGGTGAAAGTGGAACCTGACTTTCTAGATGAGACAGAAACCAGCTATTCAGCATACCATCCCTCAAATTCTGGTCTAAGATACTATGATGACGACCATGACAATATAAGGATTAAAAGGGCTAAGCGTATGTTTATAGATGACAGTGGGGGTTCCAGTAGTCGTGCTGGAAATCAACCTAACTTAAATCCATGGCTTAAGGATCACCGTGCTACAACTAGTGATGGGTCTGTCAAGGAAGAATTTGATGCAATGACACCAGGCATACGTAGAAATGTTCGCAGTGATATCTCCAATCCCCCGTATTTCTTATATGGAAATGTTGTTGAAATTCCCAAAGCTACATGGCATCAGCTGTCAGAGTTCTTATATAATGTGGAGCCAGAGTTTGTAAATAGCCAGTTTTTTTCGGCTCTCTCACGAAAGGAGGGTTACATTCATAACCTTCCAACAGAGGGAAGGCGTCACCTGGTTCCTAGGTCACCAATGACTATTGAAGAAGCATTCCCATTCACAAGGCAGTGCTGGCCATCATGGGACACAAGAAAACAACTCAACAGTGTTACTACAGAAGTTGCCGGAATTGAGCAGCTGTGTGAGAGACTGGGAAAGATGATACGAGACTCAAGAGGTTTTCTTTCACAAGAAAAGAAAATGCATATAATTCACCAGTGCAAGTTAGCGAACCTTCTGTGGGTTGGTGCAGATAGGTTAAGTCCTTTGGAGCCACGCCAAGTTGAACGGATACTTGGTTACCCACGGAACCATACAAACCTGTTTGGTCTGAATCCACAAGATAGACTTGAAGCCATGAAGTACAGTTTCCAGACTGACACACTCGGCTATCTTTTGTCAGTCCTGAAGGACATGTATCCAGATGGGCTAAGGGTGCTATCAATCTACAGTGGGATTGGAGGTGCAGAAATCGCCCTCCATCGCCTAGGGATTCCACTACAGTGTGTAGTATCTGTTGACCAATCTGATACAAACAGGAAAATTTTGAGAAGGTGGTGGGGGAATACTGAACAAAAGGGGCAACTGAGGCAGATAAATAGTATTTGGAAGCTGAAGATTAATGTACTTGAGGACCTGGTGAAAGAATTTGGTGGTTTTGACATAATTATCGGTGGAAACTTCAGCTCCTGTAAAGGCGGTACAACAGTAAATACGACCATGGGTATGGATTCGAATCAGTTTCATGAGTATGTTCGTGTTGTTCAAAGAGTGAAGCATATAATGGGTCGGCTCCAGCTGATGGCGCATGATTCTGCTCGACATTGACATCGCTCTCCATCAAATTGACTTGTGTCTGGCCTTGTAGGATGGTGTAGCATAGCAATCATGTGGATCTGTAGATGATGGATGTGCTCTCAGACAACTTAATGTTGTGTTGATCAGCAGAAACATTGCGATGGCTGTTAGTGTTCGTACATTGAATTAATTACCCTTTCTTGCTCCTGGTATTCGTAGAATTATGCTCCATTCTTTGATTATAAATTGCTTCCTATGCTGCTTCCAGAGTTGTTTTATGTTTGCCTGGTTGTAATCGCTTAGTAGATTGGGACTAACCGATCATTTTGCTGGGTAACTTTACAGCAGCCATTACTGTGTTACCATAGTATCCAGTTCGGCAAATTACATTCATTTTTCAGCTTCCAAATGTTCAGTTACAATTTTAATTGCTTCTCCATTGGTACACAAGGTCACAGATTGGTCATTTTGCATGCTGTACTTGTGTTGTCCTGACAAAGAAGTTTGTTCATAGTAGCAAAGTTTCATACCTTCGCTGATACTGGCGTATAGACAGCAACACATCACCTACTTGCTTTCTTTCACAAGCTTCTCAGAAGCTTTACTGATATGTAAGAACATGTTGTAGCAAGTACAATTAAATGAATAGCCTCGATCCATGTCCAAATATTTGGACCGAACGAACATTGCCATACAAAGTGTGCAACATCCTTCCTCGCATGTTGCTACAATCTGACAAACCGATCGAATTCAGTTTTCATTCTGATTTTACACTCTTCACCATCAACTTTACAAAATCGTGGATGATTTTTGGTTACATCGGCAGCAGCAAAGTGGGAGGGGGAAAGGAATCCGCAGCGTCGGAATCCAGGACCAAAAAAAAATTGTAGTTCCATGCACCAGCTTTCCCAAATGGCTGCAGGCAGGGTTCATCTCCAGTTTCTAATGGAGGACAGTGAAGAAATTCTGAACTAGTCCTCATGCTGTCCTCGGAAATCACCATCCTACGAAGGCGCATTGTTTCCGAGCATGTTCAGGGATAAGCTTCACCAGGAATTCCATTGGCATACCCTTCAATTCTGTTCAAATCGGCCAGATTCGATTAGTGGATATTCATAAGTTGATCGGAGGTTCAGAAAATTTGATCTATGCATGTCATATGATATGTCAGCCGGTGTTGCAAGCTTACCATGGGGCCTGAAGTTGAAGAGAGGAGGAAGGAAACGGCCGTTCGGTAAGCGGGTGTTTGGATCCCGGAGTTCGTCGAAGAAGGGATGGATCAATGCTTCCGACTGTAATGGCAAATAAAGCACTGCGCAATCAGTAACTAATACTACTTGGCAAGGCAGTGCTTGTTTGTATGATGCAGTAATTAGAAAAACAGTAACACAACAGTGATGGCAAGAACTAAAACTTTCTCCAAAAAATGGTATTTGCTCAAATAATGCAGTAACAACACTCACGGCGGTGGACCGGAGGTATGGTGAATACTGCAAAAGCCTGGAGACGAGATCGACTGCTTCAGCAGGCATTCTTTTATGGAAGATCTGGTGGTAAAAAAAAGGGAAGTTACATTAGGTTTCAACCTTAAAATAAAAAAAAATAAACAGTCCAACATAAGACTATTTTCTTACCTTGTGCCATGGGTGCGCTTTGATTTGCGGGAATTTAAACTCGGTGTAATTTGGGTTCATGCACTTGATCTCTTCTCGTGTAGGGGTACCCAGAACCTGAGAGAATAGTCAGTAAAGTAGGAGGTAAACAACAAAAAGGGAGTGATTTTGATGGGAGCCAGATATAATTTACCTTGATGATTTCAACAAGCTGATCAACGCCACTGTCGCCAGGGAATAGAGGCTTTTAAAACAAAAAAGGATAAAGCTTAGGCAGACAGTTGCAATGAGCTGGATGGTCCAAAAGACTCATGTAAATAATGTGATCTCTTACCTGCCCCAGGAGGAGTTCAGCAAGCACACAACCAGCAGACCAAACATCAATCGCCGTCGTGTATTCGGTAGCACCGAATATGAGCTCTGGAGCTCTGTAGTACCTTGAACAGATATAAGAAATATTTGGTTCTCCTTTTACCTGTAAATAATAGCACAGAGGATTAGGTACAGCAGAAAATGGCAATGTTCATGTGAGTATCTGGTAATGAGTGATCGTACCAAGACTTTCGCACTGCCGAAGTCACATAATTTCAGCTGATGAGTATGTGGGTTCACCTGGCAGTAATAATCTTTTAGCAACCATCTATCTAAACAAAACTTAGTACTTGACTAACTCCACAAAGTTTCAGTAAGTGACAAACAGATTATAACTAAATGCAAGTATGTAACATACCAGAAGATTTTGAGGTTTGATATCCCTGTGACAAACTCCAATGGTGTTGTGAATGTAGGCCAAAGCTCTGCATATCTGTCAATTATAATAGATTTTCCGTGTTATACTCAATGCATAATTGTGCTAGAATAGATTAGCAGATCTAGGTGTGTAACGTTACCTGATACATGTATAGTTTTGCATATATCAATGGCATGCGTTGGTTCATCTTGTTGTAATGTTTAATTACACGATGAGCAGTCTCTGGCACATACTCAAGCACCAAATTGAGGTAAAGCTCCTCCTTCTCAGTCTTTGAGAAAAAACAATGTTTCAGAGACACGACATTTGGATGGTCAAGAACTCGCATTGTTTGCAGCTCACGGTTCTTATATCTCTTGTCTTGAAGAACCTTCTTTATAGCCACAGTCTCACTGGTTTCCAGACACTTGGCCTATACATTATTGAGGAAATGAAGGGGCTATCAGTCGTTACTAATTGCATAACAACACATAAATGAAAACACTGAACAATTTTAACAGAATATTGATCTGTCTAAAGACAAACCTGGAAAACAGTTCCAAAGGACCCATGACCTACAACACGCTCGGCCATGTAGCTAATGGTCTGCAATGTATGTAGATAACTTAGTGCACAAAACTTATTGTGTTGCCAGGCAACACTAATTGGACATAAAAGGATCACCATAACATCACTTGTGCTTGTTTTATGAACAGTACCTGTTTAGCCTGTCCATTTCTTCCATCAATGCTTGTCACAATAATATGACCAGGTTCTGTCCCATTGCCATTGACTACTATATCCTCAATGTCCTACAAAATTTGCGAATCAAATCAGCAACTGACAATACAGCAAAAGGCAACTATGATCCACCACTCTTAGGCATACTACCTTATCATCCCTTATACTCATATTGCTCATCTCGTTCGGCAGTCGGTCAGCATCGCCACTTGTACTTGTTTCATTCTGAAACCCCAAGGAAGAACGCACCACACCTACCGAGGCCATACTGTGAAAAGGCACAAGGCTAATGTTCAAGAGGCTTTCCTAAAGATGAGTTGTATTTGATTCACCTGCAAACAACAGCATAATAGTAAGCCAGAAAGTCACAAATACAGTGCTTTCCTTGAGAAAGATGTGATCAGATTAGGTGCCAGAAGCACATTCACAGGCAGTTTGTGTTGGCAATTGGCAGCAGGCTTGAAGGTACAGAAAAAAAAATGGAACTTTGGGAATCCATGATGCCGAGTTCTTGTCGAAACCAGGAGACTTCTAGCGCAATTGGATTTTGATATTCTCACTAGGCATAACTGTAACACATCATCTAAATATATTAGAGTGCTAATTTGTACCAATCATCCCCATTTATCATGACAAATTCAACCCTGATCGTTGCAAGATTATTCCAAGGCGGTAGCATTCAAGAATCAATCAATTCATCCACCCTTGCTTGGTATCCGTAGCAACGAGAAACAGCCAAGAGAAGGGAACATTTCACCGATCCAAACCACCAAATTTGCATCAACCAAAGCTAGTATCTTTCCCCATCAACTCATCTCCCTCCATTCACCGCATCATCCATGTAGAATCAAGCCACCAGAATCACCAAATACCCCCGATCAAAATGCAAAAGCAGCAGGACGAACAAGCATCCGATCCGAGCTCGGAAATCACAAGAACAAACGAACACACACAAAAAAAAAAGAACCAGCTTTCCCTTCCCTTCCCTTTCCACCCCTTGAAAAAATCCGACCAAGCTGCTCGGCAACCCACCCCCACCCACGATCCAAGAGCAACCATGACGGACATCAACCGCGAATCGTGCAAGAACAAGAAGCAGCAGAATCAGAGCCCCGGATCCAAGAACAGAGGCGAGGGATTACCGGATGAGGGGAGGCTCGCCGGAGAGAGGGCGGAGCGGGTGGTGGCCCAATCTGGCGCTCGCTGGATGGCCCCTCGCTCTCTCTCCCCAGCTCCGGCGAGGAATGCGGGAGGATCGGAGGAAGAGGAGAGCTTCGCTGCCTCTATAATACACAGGAGAAAGAGGAGATTGCGAGACAGAAAAAAATTAAAAAAATAAATTTATGTTTAGTCTTATTAATTATTAATTATTATTAACTTGTCTGTTTGACCGTTGAAAGGTTCCGGTGGCGCCAATCTCATCTCATGTGGGGCCCATCTCTCTGATTTTTTTCTCATTTTCATGTTTACCTTTGTACTATATGTATTATTTTGTGGTGAAAAAAATTGTTTCGTAAATGGGTTTGTTGTGGTTGGCTGTATAGTTAGATGGTGTTTGAATTGGAGAGTATGGATTTTTCGTGTCGAACTGATGTTTGGATATCAATTTAAAAGATAAAATATAAATTAATTATAAAAATAATTACGAATTCGAAAATAATTTATGAGACGAATATATTGAATGAAACTATAAGCACTAGTGAAATATGAATATATATATGCACTTTATACAATATCATACGATGAGTTCTTGATGTTGAAATAGTTGTCATTGTAACGATAAAATTGCATGATATATGAATAAAGTTGTTACATGTTGAAATATAGTTTGCCCTGTATGAAATAGAATATGCGCTGAATATTGCCGTTTTATTTACCGAGAATAGGTTCCTATAAGCTAGGCTATTGGCAAGATGAAACCTTTGATGGGTGTTAAAACTTCGGAAAAATCTTGCGGATAGCGGATAGTTTTCAAGATAATGGATATTTCATTAAGTAAATAAAAGCAAATAGTCAAGACAAATCTTCCATTTTTTCATTTTAATGATATTTTACGTCGGAGAATAATACAACTTGTTTATCATATCTATACTTCTTTAAAAAGACTATAATACTATAATTAGACTATAATGACGATGTCAGTGAATCGGTCACCCCTGAGTTTTACAAATTGCTCTTATATATTGTAATATCATGGAATAGTCCAAGATTTGATTCAATCAAATGATAACAAATATTAAAATAAGCAAACAAGTGATACTAACATATACCAATAAAAAATATATTTTGCTATGACATATTACATTTTTTTCTTTTGTCTATAGCAAAAGCATGAGTATGGGTATTTTACTAGTATTGTGAAAATAGGTATGGTTGTTCGTAACGTAGTGTCCATTGAATTACAAAATACTCTCATTTGCACTTTTTCATTGCTATTTTCTTTCCCAATAAAAGCCAAGTTTGTTATATCACTGCGTGAGAAGAGTGCAATAATATGATCATTTATCACATTTAAGTTGCAAATAGATATCTTAATTTAACAATATGCAAGGTTAACCACGTGTCCCAATTCCATGAACTAGTGCCAAACCACATTATATTTGATTGGATGCACTCCAAAAGCCAAATCCACACAAACATCACAGAATCAAACCATACATATATCTGGTGATTTGGTAAGAAAAAATTGCGTGTATGCATGATCCACAAACTTGAGCATATAAAATCTGTAAAAATGTTGATGACCTTGAAGAAAGCAAAACAAAACAAAATGAAAGCAAATGATTGGGGTTCTGGGACAGACTGTCATGGTCGGAGCATGGAACCCACTCTGCTTCACTGCCATCAGGCAACAAAAACAAATACACCTCCTGCCTAATTAAATTATAAATTATGATAATCATCTGCCTAATTAGATCACTAATTGTATCTTAATTAGCTCTAGGTGGCCATCTACTACTACCACCACCTCCATTTCTTAAGGTCGCGTCCCTTCTCTTCTTTTGAAGAGAGATTCTTAGTGCACACCAAAAGAGAAACCTTGTTAACATGTATGATTAATTATTAATATGAATTTAAAAATTAAATTTATTTAATTTTTAAATAATTTTATATAAATTTTTTTAGAAAACACATCATTTACAATTAAAAAAATATGTTATAAAAACGAGAAAGTTAAAGTTTTAAATTGAAGAAAAGAATTAGGCCTAAGTCGAAATTTGGTCGGGATTAAAGAGATTATCAAATTAAGAGAATGGTTTGATCTAGGAAAATAACCGTAACATGTACTCCCCCAGTTAGCATGTTGGCTTTGATTAATCTTATTTTGTTTGTTGCTTTTGATCAGTAAAAAAGATGCACCACCAGTGTATGATATTAATAAAGTATTTTTACTTACAAATCTAACGACCACTTTTGTGCTACACAGTTATGTTTTAGAAAATTATTCTTGCCTTCTCTAGATTAATCGAATCAAAAGTGAGTGACAAGTATATTCAATGAACATATTTTTGCAAGACATGAGTTTAGATGTTTTCTCATATAAATCAATAAGAGTTGGGATTATAATTCAGGAGTGAAGAATGGAACAATTATCAAATTTCATATGCACAATTTACAATTTTTAAAAGATGTATTTTATAGTGCAGTGATAAGGGTGTGTGGTTTTAACCCCAAGGTCTCGTGTTCATTTTTCATAAGCTCACAGCTTTTTTAAGACGTCTTTTCCTTCTAATCTTTTTTTTAATTTACATTTTGAAAAAAGAGAACTGTAAATGAAGGGTTGAGTGATTGGTATGCATGCTACTCTAAAATCCAATGACATCTTTTGAGCTAGCTCATATCATTATGAGTCTCCCCTCTTTCCTGCAATTTTATTATATTAGTAAAAATATTTTTTATGTATCTATCTTGTAAAGGTGGCCGTCCTACCTATGATGATGCTGGCCGATCATGACTGTCTGAGAAAGAAGATGTAGCACTATAGAGCACTACACGCTTTCATGACATCTTTACAAGAAAAAGTCGTCCAACTTGTCCCTAATTTTAATATAGACGAATCATTATACTTCTGTCATCCAATTCACAAATCTGCCATAATATATACTATCTCTGTTTTTTATACGACATGTTAATTTTTTATGTAATTTGATCAATTATTTTATTAAAGTTATTTTATGTAACATTTGATTAATTATTTTATTTAAAAATTTAGTATAAATATGTAAAATGTATAAGTTAATATTATAGTTTTTATGATAAAATAAAATAATTTTTATATAATTTTTATAAGACGAGCGATCAAATGTTACGTTAGTAATGAACGGTGTCATATATTAAATTAACAGAGGAAGGAAGTACTTACGACAACCATAATCAAAGATTTGAAGTTAGACATACCTCCGTTGAAGACACACATTAATAATTCTCGTTAAGTTTTAATTTTTCACATTTAAAACTTTTTTTCTAGATAAGGAAGATGATTATTTCTCATCTCTGCATCTAGAATACAGACAACTATAAAGTTTGCATTATGACAAGAACTTCCTATGTAACATATCAAAATATTTCTTAAAAAAGTTTGCCGTAACAAACTTATCAAGGAGTTGGAACGCAACGATTTCTGTTCATAATTAATGAACTTTGTAAAATTAAAAACCTAACCTTGCGTGCCGTGTTGTCCCTTTTTGTCACCCTTACGAATAAGATTATATATACGACAAATTTTGTTGTACAACGAGTGATACGAGTATATATTTGAGTAAGCCATATATACATACGTCGTCTTCGATCGATCTGTCAGTAATTAACTAAAATATATTAACTCTTTTAATCATCTCGATTAGCCGATGGACTCCTGAGATGCCAGCCTAACCGACTAATTAGCCAATTAATCACCAATTATACTAGTAATTAACCTGACATGATCTAATTGAAGCTGAGCCATATTAAGACAAATTAATCAGAAGCCATGGCCGACATGACAGGCTGTTCGACGGCCGGCAAGACGCTTGGCTCAACCGGTCCAACCGACCCGATCAAACCCAAACCATCTTAATTTAATTACTCAGTCTAATCCAAATTTGTGTCATTTTTTATTTGGTGTAGCACCTTAAATCGGTCAAAATTTCAGACCAAATCATGCAGTTTAAAAATATTGATGGTCTGGCTAAAAAAACAAAAGCTATCTTTACCATGGTTGTCTCTATATGATTGGCCATGTACTCACATGTTCATCTGAACATGCAGTCAATATTAATTCGGTAAAGTCTGCATCATGTAGTAATTAATTAGCATTAGCTCTACTTACTACGGACGAACCGATCAGTTCCATGGATTTGAAATTTTCAACTAGCTGGTGCAATGCTCAATGAATTTGTCAGCTGTAATCAATGTGTGTGGGGATGAAATGTACACGGTTTGTGTTTCAAACTTTCAAAACCTATTGAAATACTTCTGACATTTGATTGGTGAGAAATTTATGCGGCATGCATATATGGGCCAGTGTGAGTTGGTCTGATTCAAACTCCAAATTTTTTGAATGGATTAGTTGAACCGCAGCTTAATTGGACGAATTTTTATTCAAGTAGGCTTTTGGTGGTTAGACTCTCAAATCAAAAATACATGAAACTTGACAAAAGGAAAAATGCACATGGACATTTTGTGTGTTTTTTCTCAAAGTAGTCAATTAAATTGGATTAGGTTGTTAATGAGTTACTAGCAACAAGTATGATGCAAAAGTGATGGATTGGGCCTTGTTTCCTCCTGTCTAATAGAGTTTATGTTCTTCATATTATTATCTATGCCATTAGATATGAAGTTGATCAAGGTTATTATCCTCTAAAAAGACAAAGATATAAAAGAAATTTGTAGATTATGCCTGAGCCCTATACTGTTGTCTAGTGGTGCACTATGTGAGGTAGCCTTAAATCTTGTTTCAACATGTGTGTGATTTCTAATTAGAAAGCACTTAAAGGGCAAGTTATGAATTTCTTTTGGGTCTGGGCTGTGGGCTGGGCCTGGCCTACTGACTGGTAGTGGTACTTATCATTCTTGACATGTTTGACAAACTCATGTGTTTTGCATTTTATTCATTTCTTGCTAATCCCATTGCATTGCATTATCTTTTTCACAATGGTAGTTAGATTGCGTTGTCATATGATGTAGTCCTGTACCGTTTTTCAGATTTTGCACCTATTGCTTTCAGTGTGTAGCTTGTAGGATACAATGAGGAATGCATACCTACACCCAAAATAAAACAATAAAATTGGAAAGAAACCACAAGGTAGACTCTAGAAAAAAAATCTTTTATGAGTGAACCAAAAACAATAATATTAAGGCAGAGGGAAGAAGAAATCTTATCCTGTCTAACTGTTACATACTCTTGTGCATATGACAATAAATTAATGACATATATATACAAGTAGTATATATAATGCTGAACAAGATAAAACAACCACAGATTTCATAAGCTTTCTCACCCCTAACCAACTACTCAATCATGCATGCTCTGGAAAATAACAAAATTGATATGATTTCCTGACCAGAAACTCATCAAGGCCATTTTGTTTGTCTTCCATCAGATCAAACATCTAGAAGCTTCCTGAATTTGTGGCTGAACAACAAGAAGAAAGGGCCCCCCAAAAAAAAAATCCAGAATACATATATGCTGCATTTCTCTCCCTATTTTTTCTTACAATCCACAAACTAGCTGGAGTGTGACTAGTGCCAATGCCACCTGGCTTTTTTTTTTCAGTTCTTGCAAAGATGACCTTAAAATGAATGGTAGTGATGGTGATGATGAGGCCCCCAAAAACAAGAAGACAGTCTTGCTTGCCAATTTTCTCAACCAACTACAGACAAGAAAGGGAGCTCCAGAGGGCAGGAGTGGAAGAAAGGGGCCATCTTTCTTTGTCACCACTATTCTTAGGAGATGACCTGTTGCCCTCCCATTGGCTCCAGCACAAGAAACTTCAAGAAAAATGAATTAACTAACTTAACCTGAGAGTTGGTATAGTTTCACTTTTAGATTCCAACATTTTTGCTTCGGTGCTATAAATGGTGTTAATGAAGTTGTTTGATACTTTGTGTACGTGTGTTTTCTAGTTTTCTTTTACTATCTTGTGATTGAAGAAACTAAGTAATAGTTTGGACCAAAAAATATAAAGAAGTTGGTTGTTTCAATTGAGATAAATACTTAGTACTTCAAGATTAAGGCCTGGGTGAGATTCCAACATTTTTCTTTCAGTACTATATATGTGGTATATGTTTTTTACTATTCCAAATCATTTATCATTAGTTTTTGTTTATCTTGTGACTGAAGAAACAAGTAATATTTTCGATAAAACATATAAAGAACAATCCCTATTAAATTTGTCAAAAGAAAGGGGGCACAATTTCTGACAAGAAAACTTACTCCACAAAATTTTCCTTGAAATTATCCACCATTCAATTGTAAAAGATCTTCTTATGTTGTCTATTTCTTTTGGTCAACTTTGTACGAAGTGAAGATGCGTCAGGAACAAATGAAGCCACAAGAGTTCGCTTCTTGCAGGAAGAAAGTGGTATGAAAAGGAAAGGAAACTGCAAGCCAATAGCATTGCAATTATAAATTATATATTTGGATTATTTAGTTTATCCCCAAATGAAGCAATCTTGTGTCATTTATGAACTTGAAGTGGATCGGATTAGCTCATCCTGTGTTAGAACAGTGATTTGGATCACGATTACGTCAGGCTGCCGGTGTGCCACTGCTTTGTCAACATTATAGATAAATTTTGCACTCTTTGTGTCTGTGCTTTGGAAAGCAAAATTTTCTCATTTACTTCTCTCCTTTTAAAAAAAACTTAACCATAAGCTATATACTGTATATAGACAGCAATGGGGATAGATATCACACTATCACAGTCAATCTTATAAATTAGGTGTATGAAGGGATGAACAAACTTCTCTTCGCCAATTTATGAGCCTCTTTCAATTCTTTAGATAATGGAAGTAATAATTCCCGGTATTGGTATCAACCTATCTTACTTAAGGCACATTAATTATATACTCCCCATTTCATAATATTTGTCACTTTTAACTAGAAATTATTTTGTGCCCATAAAATTAAGATAGAGAGACTCTACCTTATAATGATTGTATTAATGGTGTGCTGAAGTGTAATTAAACACCTAAGTAGGCAAGCCAAGCGGCAAAAAAAAAAGAAAAAAGGAGAAGAAATAATACAATTTTTGACTAGATATGAATAAGATTTACATGTTCACATCTACCATGTAATGTACTTTAGTAATATGATATATTCCTTGTAGTTATAAGTTTATTTATAAAATAAGCTTAGTCAAACTAAAACGATACAAAGTCAAAACTCCTAGGTATTTGCCAAGTATTTTTAGTTTAAATATTCAGAATTGAATGCGTGAAAACCATATGAGAAGAATTGTCTTGATAAGTATTTTTCATAACATTATAATGTTTCTCAATTTAAGTAAACATATTCCAACAGAAATATCGCAGACATGATCGTCCTATAGGCCTCTAGCTACTTTGAAATGTAATTTATTCACTAATATTTCTAGTACAATGTCTATTTATTGGATTGGCTACCTCCTTTTTGAAATGATCGTACACTGTTGCAGGGGCTGTAGTATTAATTAAACTAAGTAAGTAATCATGCCCATAAAAGCATTAACTTCCTAGCTGGATTTTCTTATGTCCGTTTTGATTTGATCCTCCGTCTCTTTGTCATGTCATATTCAGGAAGATAACAGTGGCTAAATTTTCATAATAAGATTGATTGATGCCTCTCAGATCCTCTAAATCTCTAATTGTTCTTAATCATGTACTTATCTTGATATCTTCCATTGTGATTCCACTGACAGGCAGTAGACAACAATCTAATTTGACATCTTATTCTTGCACAAGAGATAAGATGACAAAGGGTTATAAAGATTCCTTCTTACTACTAGCTGCTTCTGATGTTTCAGTTGTTAACAGCAAGTTCGAACACGTGCCACGTGGACAGAGATTCAGCTAACGACTTGCAAAGAAAAAGTCACTCACTCCTGCAAGTGATTGCCATTTCCCCCCTTATTAAAGAAGTAGTAATCTTTATACTTAGCATGTGTGATTCTCATTATATTCCCTTCAAATAAGTAAGAATAACCTGCCTTTTGTTCCCAACCAAAACTGCCTGGTTAAAAACAGGAAAAGAGCAAACCTGCTATGCATTTACCACTAGTTAATAATTACACACTTAAAAACACCAGATAATCAATTAATGCATTGTAAGTTTGTAACACCCCTAACCTCAAATTAACCACCCAAAAACAGCATGTGCAACAACTGTAAACCAGCACAAAAACACTCGAATTGACCACACCTCCCAAAAAACAAAGCTGGTAAAACCAAACAAGGGCATATACACAAACACATATGCAAAATCACTCCCTCTGATCCAAATCTTTCATGCAAAGTTGCATCTTTTTAGCTTGTTCTTTCCTGTGTCACAAACATTTCCATAGATCATTTGATTAACACTCCAAAAAGACACAATCTTTTTCACTACCTGACCTCTAAAAACCACATCTTTAAACACCACCACTCTCACCACCTCTAATCCAAATCTTTCTTGCAAAATTACATCTATCTTAGCTTGCTCTTCCTTGTGTCACAAACATTTCCATAAATCATTTGATTACCACTCCAAAAATACACTTTCTTTAATCTTTATCACTCCCTGACCTCTAATCCAGTAATTAGCACTGTAGTAAATCATTTGATGAGCACTCTAGAATAAAAAACACATCTTTAGCACTCTCCCTGGCCACCATTAAATCCAAAATATTTGTGCAGAAGAGGTCGGCAGGGCAATCACACGGGCGTGAGACCGCCACGTGTCCGGTGAGCCAGCCGCGCGGCCACCGGCACCACCCGGTCACCCGTCCGTATCGGCGCCGGTCGCCGCCGGTCACCGCCACCGGATAAATACCAACCACCACCCTTCTCTTCTCCCATTTCTTCCCCCCCTCCTCTCCTCTTCTTCCTCCTCAGATCAAGAAACCGTGTCCTAGAAACCATCGAGATCGTCCCCTTCCTCCCCCTCGGATAGCGGGCTCTCGCGCGGATCGATCGCTGCTCGGTTCTTGACTACTTCTTCTTCTTCTTCTTCTTCTTTTTTTGTTTCTTTCTTTCTCCGGTCGCCGGAGAGGCGGTGTTTGGATCGGGAGGGAAGAGATGGTGGCGGAGGCGGAGGTGATGCATCAGCCCGTGCCGGTGTTGGAGGTGCAGTACCACCGGTGCGTCTCTAAGGGGGTCGAGGAGGTGGTCGGGATGCCCGCCGCCGCCGCCGCCGCGGCGGCGGTGGCGCCGCCGGAGGTCGTCGGCGTGGGGGTCGAGGTCGCCGTCGACGTGCCTCACATGGTGAGTTGCTCAAAGCTCGTGCCTTTTTGCTCTAACTTTCAGTATTTCAATTGGGAGATCGTAAATTTGCGTGAAGAGGAACCATGAAATCTAGCCAGGGTTACTAGCAGTTTCGCAGCTATTTTCCAGTACTTTTTAAGGTTATTTGTTAATACTCGTATGAAAAGGTGCTTTCAGTTATTGTAAACAGCTCTGGTTTTAGATATCTCTATGTAAATTATTGCTGTCATCTTGTTATTGGATTTAAGGATTAGGGTGTTTACTGTCTTTCTGTTAATTACACGAGATTGTTTTCTGTTCGTGGATGCAAAAGACTGACACACTTTGTAAGAAAAAGCAGTCCCCTTTTAGGGGGTATAGGGTGGTGGTTGTAGCCCAGAAGGTTGAGAAGGTTGGGTGCTGATATTATTGGATCCATTGTGTAGCTAGTGCTAGCGGTAGTTGAGTTGTAGTATGTATATATGTATGCGCTTTCTGCAAGTTCAACTTATCATACGAATTTGCGCAGATGATTGTTATCTAGTCTAAAAGTGTTATCCTATTTCTATAGCTGTAGCTGAAACTTTTCAGCTCTTGTTAAGTATCTTATTTCAGTGTAGAGTGGAGTAGTGGGGTAAATCATAGTGCTATGTGGTTGCAGCGTGAGCAGCAGGATATAGCTCAGTGGCAATGCTGGGTATATAATTTAGCAGATTAAAGAAGAATCAGTTGTTTATGTTTGTTTTGAATGTGAGAAATAAGATTATTGATTATTGATTATTGTGTTTTTGTATGTTAAATAGGGGTTGGAGAGTGCTGCTGGTGCACCGAGCATATCAGTCGAAGCACTACAGTTTGTTCCCAGTATCCGGTCTGGTAGCTTTGCTGATATTGGACCTAGGAGGTACATGGAAGATGAGCACATCCGGATAGATGATCTTTCTGCCCATCTTGGATCGCTCTTGCTGTGTCCGTTGCCTAGTGCCTTCTATGGGGTAAGTGAGCTCTGATTTAATAAGGCTGTCATCCTCAACAACGATGGTTGAACTTATTGTCATGCTTCTTCCCTTTGCAATTTAGGTCTTCGATGGCCATGGAGGCCCAGATGCTGCAGCCTACATGAAAAGGCATGCAATGAGGTTCCTGTTTGAGGACAGTGAGTTCCCGCAAGCATCGCAAGTGGATGAAATATATGTGCAGTCAGTTGAGAACTCCGTGCGCAGAGCGTTCTTGCAGGCAGATCTTGCCTTGGCTGATGATTTAGATATCAGCCGCTCGTCTGGAACCACAGCACTTACCGCATTAGTCTTCGGGAGGTAACAAAAAACATATCCAGTATCTAGAGTTGCACATCTCATGCTTCAGCGTGCATGCTCACTCGAGGTTCTGCTGAACTGTCTTGCAGGCAATTGCTGGTTGCAAATGCGGGGGATTGCCGTGCAGTCCTTTGTCGGAGAGGCGTAGCGATGGAGATGTCTCGAGATCACAGAGCAAACTACGCCGAGGAGTGTGAACGGGTTGCTGCATCTGGGGGATACATCGAGGATGGCTACCTCAATGGAGTCCTATCCGTGACACGGGCTCTAGGGGACTGGGACATGAAAATGCCCGACGGCTCGATATCCCCTCTCATCGCCGAGCCAGAGTTCCGACAGACCATGCTCACGGAGGACGACGAGTTCCTCATCATGGGGTGTGACGGGATATGGGACGTGATGACCAGCCAGCACGCGGTGAGCATCGTCCGGCGGGGGCTGCGGCAGCACGACGACCCTGAGAGGTGCGCACGGGAGCTCGTCATGGAGGCCAAGAGGCTCGAGACCGCCGACAACCTGACCGTGATCATTGTCTGCTTCGTGTCGGAGCTCGGGTCGCCGCGGAGGGATCTGGTGGGGCAGGCGGGGGTGGCGAGGCCGAGGAGTTGCAAGAGCCTCTCTGCGGAGGCCCTGTGCAACCTAAGGAGCTGGCTGGAGACTGATCGCTAGGGCTGAGAGATGATGATGAGGCGTAGTGTTGGATGGCCACTTTCAGTGTGTACATATGCTGACATTAGTTGTTTTTTTTTCTTCCGATTTGTTGAGAGGCTGCGGAGGAGGAGCAGGAGGGTGAGCAGCCGGCAGTTTTGTAGGCCAATTTTTTTCTCATTATTATTTTTTTCTGCGTTTTGTTGACATGTTACTGCCATTGTTCACACCATTGCTGTTGTACATATCTCTGTTGAGTTCATGGATGGATGGACTAGCTTCCCTTGAGCAGTAAGTACTCTCTCTCTCTGAAATGCTCTTTTACCAAATTGCTGTGAGATTCTTGATTGTGCCATTCTTGAAAGACCAATTCGTTGACATGGATAAGTTTATGGAGAGCAAAGCAGGCTATTTGAGTGAGCATTTCACCGCTGCAGATACTGAAGTATCGTTCTAGTTTGTGAACCAAACAGTTCACTCTCTTTTCTTACTAATTGTAGAATCAATGAAATGGTTGAATTCTTACTTCCAAAGTACTCCGGTTTCATATTATAAATCGCTGTCGCTTTGACCATATTATAAATCACTAGATCACTTTTTTCAGTCAAATTTTAAGTCTTTTAAGTTTGACGCTGTGATCTTTTTTCTAAGTCAAACGTTTTATCAAATTTCGTTTGATAAAATTTATAGAAAAATGTAAAAATATTTTCAATACAATAAAATCTCTAAAAAATATAAAAATATTTTCAATACAAAATAAATATGTTATCAAAATATATTAAATGTTAGTTTTAATGAAAATAGTTTAGGGTTATAAATATTACTAAATTTTTTTATATATTTGATTTTAAATTAAAGAAAAAGTTAAGTGAAACGGAGGAAGTATAAATATTTCTGGGGTTGTTTAGATTTTAATGCCTCAGGAATGGTATAGTTTGCAGTCTTTGGGTAAAGATGAGAAAATAGAAACAGTATGCAGTCTTTGGGTAAAGATTAGAAGTTTTTGTAAGGAGATTGATGCAATAAATAGTATCCTAAATAGTGCTAGAAGTGCTTATATTTTAATAAGTATAATTTTAAATACTAGACGTGCTTTTATTTGGAAATAGAGAGATTTTGGAATAAAGGGAGTATTAGTATCATATAGATACACATATCTCCAGTTCACTTAAACAAAAACCTAGAAAGTGTTGAAGAGTTTAGGCTAGTAGTTGGGCGTTGGGGCTGATACTATCAATTATAGAGTGGATAATCTTGGCAATCGGTCAGACGAAATACAAAGGTTTGTAGGTTGTCAATTCCGATCGAGACAAAGGAGCCAATCAGGACATGAATCCAAATTAGCGACGTTTTCACATGGAAAAAGAAGCACACATGCTAGTAGTACGCTGCTAATCCTCAAGCCCAGGCAGCTCAGTTCACACTTCACACCAAACTAATAATGATCTTACCTCTCCTTTTGGGAGATTAAGGCAGCATCACAGGCATAAAAATCAGCGGCAGTGGCACCATCTGGGTTTTCAATGCATGTGCACTTCAGCAATCAGCCGCCAACCTTTTTGCTGTTCTTCTTCTCTCTGCAATGAGATGCCAACTTGTAGAAAGTTACAGCCACTGCAAGTCTGCAATTGACCATGAATGCGAGATTGACAGAAAGATAATTCAGGATATATATACATGTTAGAAACAGGGGCAGTCTGGAGCTGAGAAGATGGTTTACTACTACACTTGATATCTAGCACTGGTTACTGATCAATTACGACTCACCAGTGGGTTAGCTGGTTGAATTCGGATGGACTAACCTGACAAACTGCACAAACACTCAAACAATGGTAAAAGAGGTAAAAATCCCAAAGACGCACTATAATTCTGAACTGCGCTAGCAATCAGAGATAAAAGTCCATAGTGGATCAAATTGTTCTGGAGGCAGTTATCTTTTGCTCTCCTCACCAAAGCTAACAATTCCTGAGAATGACAGGAATCAGTGCCCGCTTGTACGACTGACGCCAATGCAAAGGGAATAATTGAAGCAACTGGGAGCAACTGATATTTTGCAAGACGTGTTCTGAAACCTAAACAACCAGACGCAAGAGGCGCCATTATGACAGTATATCCGAATCCACTGTCTAGCTGACGCTGATATGTAGAACCTCTATTTACTCGGCTGTGCAAACATGTATTTGGATACTTGTTGCTTGAGGTTTTAACTTGGCAGGGATGCCTGACTCTGCGTGGATCTTCCAAAAGGGAGGAGGAGATCAATCATGGAGTTATACTCCTCTCTGCTAACCTGAGCCGAGTTCAAAAGCTGCAGCACACAAAAGGGAAGAAAGATCAGATTTCTTAAAAAGAATATATGCATCCGTCTATTTGCATTGCAGAAAGGCAGGGAAAGGCATCATCACCTTCTGCAGAAGCTTTGAATCTGACATTATTGGAGCAAGAGCAGGAAGCCGATGGACTGAGAGCGCATCAAGCAGCACGAGAACCATCAATTGCCACTGCCTTGATCGCAAGGAAGGCAGCGCATCAACAAATGACATCGTGTCCATCAAGTATCCCTAGTGGGGAGGGGGGAAACACATTAGATGCACAACATCTAGCAGTTAAGCTGTATCCAATAGAATCAACAAAAAGAAAGACTGGCTCTAATTCAGAATAACTATAATGTGCAGCCTCCACTTTGTATCATCTGTTTCCAGATATGCGCAGCTCATCATCCGCACTTATGGATGAGAGAAAACCCCAAATGACTAAGAAATTATTGTTAAACCGACCAAGATATTAGTAGCTTGATTGATTGTCCAAGGTGTCTAGATACCAGGACAAAATGCAACAGAAAGCCTCTTCACAGCAGATGCTGAAAAACTAAATGTACTAGCCAGTAAAGACATATCCAGGTTCAACTAGGTCACTAGCCAAGTGGGGAGTCCTACACTATTGCCAGTATACCTTATTCTTTTCTTAAAAAAATGTTTTTACTTTTAAAATTAGTTTGTTCAACTAGCTTTATCCATACCAGAGTAATCTCCAACTTTGAGACTGGAATTTGCATCCTCAAGTTTGCTACAAGAACTGGCAGGGCATTACACACACAAGTATCCAAAGCTCTTCTAATTTCAGATGAGTGGCCATCATTTAAAACTCTCTTCTGAGGACATTCTCTTCCACCTGCAATCAACAAATCTTCTATAGAACTTTCATCAAGCCCATACACATAGGCCAACGAGGACCGGGATACCCATCCAAACAATGCAGCCCACATCGTTGCAAAGGAGGACAGCTGAAAAGGAAATAAGGCACATGCCAAATTTAACCAGAAGGGGAAAAAAAGAACTGCTACTTTATTTTCTCTCAAGAATGCTTACAGTTAGACTAAAGCCTTCTGGTGGTGTATCATGCCAAGAATCATTGACATCAAACATATCTGTGTCTAGAAGCACAGTCTTCTTCGGCCACTTCACAACACCCCTATCAATTTCAAATATTTCATTTTCCCTTGCATCTTTGTCATTGTCATAATCATTATTGTACTGTTGCTGGTTAACCATGTCCGGCAGTATGATGATTCCTGCCTTTGAAACTGTTACCAAAAGGCACAGGTCAATACATATCAAAAACAAAAGCTGTGTGTCAAAGCACCACAAGTTTAAGGAATAAGTGTTCACCTGCTTCTTCTACTTCCGATGTGCCTGATGAAATAGCTTCTGCTGCTTCAATAAGTGCAGCTGCACAAGCTTCTGCAGATTCACGCCTTACTGAACTGTCCATGCCTTCTTGAGATTGTTTATTATCACTGGAATGACTTACAAATGCTCTGCTTGCCTCTAAGACACTTCCATTCTCATCTGCCCATTTCACAGAACGCCTTGCATTCTTGGATCCAACAACCTTCAATGAAGATTTTAGTGTAGGTCTACCACTATCATCACTTGTCTCGTCTTTTGCAATGTTAACTGCATTACTGAATAATTCATGTAGTTCTTCAGTGTAAGCTTGCACTGAATCTATCGCTGCATATTGAGATGATGAGTATTGCTCATTTGCTAATATAGAACTCGAGAAATTATATAGACCCAGAGCACCATGATCCATCACTTCTGAACCATGATCCCCCATAATAATTGTACTTGTAAAGTCCACTCCATGTCCATCACGCCCGACTGGTCTTTTTGCAGGCTTACTCTTACCTGCCCTTGATGTCCCTTTAGCTGCTTTCTTTTTCCTCTTATCCTTTTTCTCTTCGAGAACTACATCCTCCAGCTGCTTCGAAATGGAATCCGATATGCAAGACGACAGCATATTATTATCTTCATCCTGCTTGAACATCTTCAATGGGGTTTTGATTGCTTCCTTTTTCTTTGTTTTTGTATTCTCACTAAGAACCATGTCATCCAACTTTTTAGCTATTACTTCTGACCTCACTGGTGTGTTGACTGAGGAAGATGGAATGGCCATGCCATATTCACCAGAAGAAACATTCCTAGAATCCACATTAATATTACTGGACTGCTCAGCACTACAAGCATTGTTCTGTTTAGCCTCTTTTTTTGGCCCTGAAATACAGAACACAAGCTCATTGTTTCTTCAATTGTTCGAAACTAAGACAGGTCGAACAAAGAGCAAGAATGAGCATATCCTTTTCATATATATAAATGTGCCTGCAAGTAAAACTATTGTTACTCTTGTAACATTGTCACATCTAGTTCTAGAACATTATTTGAATATAAGAAAAACAAACAGTGCCTAGGAGCTAAGTACCATCCTCCCACCTAACTAGCACCGCCTTGGTGGCTTGGTGTTTAGGCACTAGGCTGTCCGGTTAGGCAGTTTAGGCACCTCCAAGAACACTGAGAAAAGAGGAACTCATGCTGCATACAAAAACATGACTTTTGTATTTCTTCGGGGAAATATTTCAAGAAAACCTGAGCGCTTTTCATTGACAATGCAAGCTCCTCATCACTCACCCCTCTAATCTCTCAAAAAAGAAGTCACTCCCATTAAAATATGTGACTTACTTCCTAAATTAATTACTCTGCCAATCTATTATCTCCGTTCTAGCCTCCCTTGTGAAGAACAATATGTAGGTCTACAAAAGAACTGAGTGAATTACAACCTAGTTGTCCTCTTGTAATTTGAAAGACTGCAACTTATAGCCCAAAGCCACAAAATATGAGATTACGGTAGCACCCATTCTTCCATTGCACTTTTACCATATTTGATAGCTCTCAATTATTACTTGTTTCTAGTCATACACAAAATGCGGTAGTTGTAGTTGTACATGTCTCAGTGAATTTTTGTAATTGCAACTATCAACAACAATTGTTGATATCCAAACTAATCGCTTTGAACACTACAAAAGACAAATTCCTTCATTTTCTATCTTCCAAAGTTTCTCAACCTAATTTGAGCACAAAGGATAACAGAGAATGCCACAATAAACCTCACTCATCCTACCACTAACCTACGGCAGCACAATCAAACTAAACGAGTAAGTAATTTGAACATAAAAACCAATCAATGCTCAATGCAAATAGAAGAAGAGGTCAGCATAAGGCAATCACCTCCAACGATGCGATCACGCCGAGGCACATAGCCCTCAATGGCGTCCGACGGTCCAATCCACTCCTGCAGTGTCACCTCTCCCGGCCCAGGCGCCTCCTTCTCCCTGATCTCCACCTTCCTCCCCTCTTCTTCCTTCCCATCGCCGTCCGCGCCAAACCCTAGCGCCAACCCACCGTCACCACCACCACCACCACCCCCCTCGAAGAGCGCGACGAGGGCGTCGAGCCGGTCGGGCGGGACGCCGAAGGGGCGGTCAGGCGGGAGCGACGCCCCGAAGGCGGCGGACGCGACGAGGCACTGCTCGGAGCAGAACTTGCGGGCCTCCTCGAGGTCGTACACGCGGTGCTCCCGGAGCGAGATGCGGAACCGCGGCGCCGCCTTGCTGCCCGCCTCCGAGGGGAGCGGGTTGGGGCACGCAGGGTACCCGCAGGCGTCGGCGATGGAGCGCTCCGTGACGACGTCGGCGTAGTCCGGTCCCGAGAGCAGCGAGGCCGCCCCACGGAGCAGCGGCTCCCTCGACGCCGCGGCGCCGTCATAGAGCGCCATCTGGACACGGTGCACCGCCGACGCGACGGTCGTAGCCTTCATCCTAGCGCCGGATTCGGTACCCGTGGTGGGGCTCATGCGGGAGGAGGAAAGGAGAGCAAGACGACGACGACGGCGGCGGCGGCGGTGGCGCGGCGAGGCGAGGGATTTGGGAGACGGAAGAGGAAGAGAGAGAACTCCGAGCTAACTTATCGGCGGTAGTAAGGCGGTTTCTGTGTACGTGGGCCGTGGGCCCACATAGCACGATGTGAGTAGGATGGCCTTTTTTGGGCTTGGGCCCTGTAAATTTGGGCACTTTGACGCATGTGATGTACATTGTAGGAAAAGGTTCACTTTACGTCCCTCAACCATCAAACCAGATAGAGTCCCTCAGTTGTATTAAAGGCGGTTTCGGTTTTAATCACTGACCTTGATCTTACGTAGTGTCTACGTGACACAGTAAAAATATAAAGTCTAGATATTTCTTTCTTCATCGTTTCTTTCCCCCTCTCTCTCTTCCTTCCTCTCTCAGGAAGAAGGGCATGACGGACGGCGTCGGCCAAAGGAGACGGCTATAGAGGATCCGTCCATCCTGGTTATAAATCCACATAAGCATCGCCACGTCGGACAAAAGGCTAGGTCAAAGATGCTAAAAATCGCTATGTAAGCCAACAAAAGACATGATGGTTGATAGTTGATGGAGGCTTTATACCTGAGTTTGCGGTTGAGAGACGTGAATAAAACTAGTCCTATAGATGAGGGACGTTCATTGGACTTTTTCTTACATTGTACTGATGGGTCATGAGTTGGGCTTCAAAGTTCAGACTCTCCTCTCCACATACTTCTTCTTAGTAGGTGCAGTATAGTTACTAATATTCTTTTTATTTCACAACATTAACCAATAAAATATACTTATTATATCAACATGACTATATCCTATGCAACCTGATACGACGTTAGTCTCATATATACAGATATCATCTGTTAATGAATGGAGATGGATAATTTTTTACTTGTACTTTAATATACCATCTTCGTTTTTAAATCAATAATACTTGGTTTTTGAAGCAATTCGTCTTATTCAACATATTACAAAAATATACAAAATATAAATTAAAGTACATTTACGATAAAAACTCACGACAAAATAAATAAATTTTTAATAAGTTAAATGATTACATTTAAAAGTCATGTCAATTATATATTGAAAGTGCAAAATGCTGATACATTTGGAAGTCGATCATCACAGTCATCGTAGATATATTTGGAAGTCGAGAGCATTCGCATATGCTGATCTGTCCAAGTGATAGATTCTCTCATAATCACAGAGAAATGAAGTGCAAAATAGTGTTTTGCCAGTGAGCAACCATTGGTGTGGCTGGGCCAGGCCAATCAAGAAATGGACATGTACAACCACATGCATATATATGCTGCTACAACACTAGCCCAGCAACACCTCACCTCATTACATTGTTGATGATAGATATGACACGCGTGTCTCACGCACACTTTGTCTCTATATGTACTTACCCAAAACAGTTAAGCTTAATCTCAGAGAGACATATGCATGTTCATCGATCATTTAATCACCACCAAATTAAACTAGGTATCAAACACTGTGACCGACAATACATTTCACATCACCACTTAATTAAGCTAACATATATAATATATATAATGTATGTAAGACACCCTAGCCTCCAAATCTACACAACCCAGCTCTTCCATAGGAGCAAGGTCATTACACATATAGCTCCTTAGTTACAAGTTCGTTCTCACTTTTATACGAAAGAGTTAACCAAAGATATTATGGTTACTAGCTAAGAGTTAGCTAAGAGTCTGTACGTTGTATTATTAAGTTAATTAAATACATATTTAATCAAAGTAATACTTTTATGATTTTTATTGAATAAGCGTATGATTTTAAAGTTTAAGATAAATCAACAGTTGCAACAGGAGAGGACTCATATTGAAGGATAATGTAATAGTATAGATTATGAGACATAAATATATTAGTGGTAGGGATGGTATGATGGAACGGATATCGTCACTGCTGACTGCAGTATAAATATAAATATCAGTAGTAAAAATGATACGATATAATAGATATCACCTCTACTTATTTTCTACTTATATTTTTAAAAGTAGTAATAGAAAATAAGCCAGTATAATCCTGTATAGATTTTCATGTATATTATCACCAAACGAACATTTGAGCCTTATAGGTCTAAATCGGAACTAGCATATATGTGTACATGTCGAACCAGACTACGAACGAAACAGGGTATTTTACCATATAGATGGACGGTTGAATTAAAACTAAACAATTCATCCAAGAGTGCCGTGTGTCGGCCGAAGCCCTAATTACAAAATCATCGGTTTCTTTCTAGCAAGCTGCCACTTCACTACTTCCTACTGCTGTCAACAACCTCTCTATCTACCTAGCTTTTGTCATCTCCTCATTCACCACCAGTACAATTAATTTTGTCATTACACTAAGTCTATATATCCCCATTAATATTTTGGTTATTTAATTAATAATTAATTAAAGAATTGGATCGTAGTTTGGTAGCTAACTATTTGCTCTTACATATATCATAGTAACCCAAGCTGGTCCTAACAGTGATGCTCTAGCTTACGAAAAGGAAAAATGGCGGAAGCTAGGAATGGACCAACCCGGCTTCTATGATCATATCTGTCCCTCATAAATCCAATTACGTGATTGATTTGAATGGTCCATATTGCATCGTCAACTTTTGCTAAATCATGTACAAACACACACTAAAGAGTTAGCAAGAAAGAAACTTTGCATCCAAATAAACAAACGAACAAGGGGACATTGATCAGTGTCAACATGATCCTGCACCAACCATTCCAGAGATGAACAAATACATTGCATTTGCATACTCAAAAAACTTTGACTCATAGAAGGAGATGTGTATACACACGGCACCATCATTACTGCAAATTAAGGCAAGTGTGACGCTTGCAAGTTATAATACCCATCAAGAAAGATGGCTATATGTATTGATGGACATGATCTAGAAATTAAAACTGCTATTTTGGTCTGCTACATATTTGGAGCATCTCTATCAAATAATGTATTACTGGTGCAAACTTTTTTAGGGAAGTACATTAATTATCAGTGTAAGCTTTTTTGGCATGATCAAATTAACTATAATTAAGTACTCTTACTTCAAAAAGAACTAAATAAGTACTCTTACTAAATATGCTATCTCTGTTGGGCCTTGCAACCCTTGATTTTTTTTCTCCCTTGTACTCCTACCTACTTCCATGATGAATATTCTGTCTGTACTCCAATACTGATCAAACAAAGTGACACTCAAGTACACAGCATGAGTAATATTAGTATCTAACACTGATCATCTAAGTATCTACATATAAGTAGGGATCACATGCAACTACTAGTTAAGTAATTAACTAGCTTGTAGCCCCCAGTGCTAGTTAGTTTAATTAATTAACAGCATGTATCAAATTAAGGCTTCAATTGAAAATGAACAAGCATAGCTGTATGCAGCTAGCAGTATGGCATATTGCAAGAAAGCAAAAGTAGTGAACAGTATTCAATTCAAGGCAAAGTTGGAAGAATCCAAGCTAGCATGGAGACCCTGTGTGCTTGATAAAACTTTCGAATTATTATTCATGGACCACCTTTAATTAGTTTCTTGCTGACCAATTAAGGTTATGTGCATGTAATAGCTTTCTAGTAGCTTGCAAGGATGGTTGTTAAGTTCTGAAGACTTGTTCTGAATTGGAAGCTGCCTGCTACTAGCTACTAGGCTTCAATTCAGGCACGAATTAAACAAGTTGCGTGTCTGCATCGGCACTGCAGAACTCAAGAAAAGATTAATCAAAAGGTCGGTCTAAGAAAACGGGAGAAATTGATTAAAGATGGAGGAAGAGAGATGACAGGTCAGTTCTATCTGTATTTATAATATTGACTGAGAAATCGTTAAGTTTTTAATATTTCCATGATGCTATATATTCCTACTTGCATGAGATTGACATGTCACCTGCAGCTACTACCTGCAAGTGCATGGCATCATGAACAGTATATATTACTGGTGATCTAAACTAGTTTGTGCATACAGCAAGAAGACACGGCCAAACGTAATGTGCCTAACCATTTGAAGACACTTGCTGGCCATTGATTAGCCTGAATATTATTGTGTAATGGCCTCCAAATAAAGGCTAATTACCACATTGTATAATACTATTCATCATGCTGGGATGGCTTGATTCAACTACTGTTGCTTACTTTCTGTGCAATCAATCTGCCATGCATGACAGGATACGTATATATACAGACAAGAAAAACATAGGTAGGTAGGAGTAGATTGATTGGAAGAGTGTGTGTACAGGTATCACTAACTTCAGTTATAATTAAGTGGCGTTTAATTTGTACGGTGATATGCATGACCACCTATGCACTATTTAGTTTTAATTGCTAGTACAAAATGCAAAATATATTTTGAAATGCACCAAAAACAGATCTAGCCGTACCGTTTTCAAAATCGAATCGAAGTATTGCAAAGATATTGACGATCAGAGTTTATAGATATTAACAGTGTGTGTATGTGTTTTTTTACGAAACATCACTTATTTGTAACGTGAAAAAGTATATATATACATTGAATATTTTGGAAATTAAATCATTTATCATATATTATATAGTTACGACCCGCTAACATCTGATATACGGTTTATATGTTTATTTTTATCTATGTACCATACCTATCGTAGTATGTATTTAGTTAAATTGTTAATTTCTTTTCATATAACTTTTTACGCATAACGTGCGAGGTGTCGTCTAGTTTATCAGCAAGACGAGACAAAAAGACAGATACATATGTTGTATGACAGTACAAGGAGGTTGCTTGAAAGTGACTAATTGAGAAGGCCAAGCTTGAATGCCAGGACGTTGGCATGGACGGATCATGGAATCACTACTGTTCGTACATAGCCTGATCTATGTGCGTGTTCAAAAGAAACGAGAAAGTTGTTTAATGATCTCAACAAAAGGGAAAAACGATGGGATGGAATGGAACTCTGCAACCACCAGATATGATTCGATCGAAATATGCTCAGCACGATTGCATCCATCCATATGAATTCGTAATTGGGGTTGAATCAAATTTTAACCATATGCATGCTAGCTAGTTAATTATAAATGTCGATAGATGTATCGATCATGCGTGATGTGTGCACGGTCTTCTTGTGCCACCGACAACGCCTCGCCAACAACCAACCGGAGTTCAAGGAAGGAGAGGCTAATGAGCAAATATCAAGTTACCTGCGTGGCAATCAAGAGGGGTAAATTCACTTCTCCTAAAGGGTGTTTAGTAAAACTACAGATCCTTAATTTTGGTGAATTTTGGTGAAGTGGAGCTAGAGCCCTGTCAATCGCTCAGCTTCAAACAAATCTGAATGAAGCACTTAAATAAAATAAACTGACAAGGTGAAGCTTCAGACTCTTAGCTCTCAGGTAGAGCTGAAGCTTGAAATTGGAACCTCACCAAACAACCTTTAGTACTTCCTCCTCCATTCTACTTTGATCATCCTCTTAAAAACAAAAGATTATCATCTAAAAAGTAAATATGCATCATTGAATGTGTTGCATGGAACCAATCAAAATTAATTTCTATTGATGCAATGACATGCAATATTTAAAACATAAGAAATCCACGAGACAAGAAGCGATGAAGCATTCTAATTGATGAGGATTAATTTAAAAATGATGAATGTTTTTGTGTCTTGTCTTGTTTGTCTTGGTGCCTTTTGCTTAGGGAATGATTAAATTGGGATGGGGAGTATCAAACAATATGTTTTTTACTCATAAAAAATACTCGATGTTACTTAGTAAAATATTTGATTGAAAGTTTTAAAACTTTAACCACGGACGAATTCTCGAATTGATTTACTTTATAAAAACACAAAAGTAATATGTATAATGTGTTTTACAAACTTATTTCAACATAAAAATTTTAATGATCAAAATATTAAAAGCTTGAACGAACGTTATCAGGATTATATCGAAACCAGTTGGCATAAATATATGAGAGTAATTCGATAATTGTTGTACATAAATCATACTCCCTCCAATCCTAAATCATACCATCTCCTAATATTTACAATGGCCTTGTAAATTATACATTTTTGTTTTTTTATGTATGGCATATACTATGTTAGAGTATATGACCTTGTAATCTTTCATACAATATTTTCAAAAAAAAAGAAAATTTTTCCGTCCATTCTTCTTAGGGTGCGTTTGAAAGGTGATTGTTAAACTTGAAAAATTAATCAATATAATTTTTTAAAAACAACTTTTTATAGAAATTTTTCAAAAAACAAACCATTTAATCTTTCGAAAAGCGTGTGAAAAACGACGCAATTGCTGTGGAACGCAAATCTAATAGATTGAAAATTCTTGAAGTCATACGTCATTAAAATTAGTGTTCTATAAATACAAAAATCAATCTTAGAAATGCATATATTCGAGAACGGGAGAGATATGCATCCGTGACGGAGGTCGACACGTCCAGTGGTGGGAGCCGTGGGTATTCATTGTACACTATTCCCTCCCGAGAATACCCAAATTTTTCATGAAATAACTAAATATATGTATTACATGTATACATACTCCGAATGTGTAATACTTTTTCTCAACAAATCTACTCCCCTCGCACTGCTTCTAGCTCACAACACTTGCAATCCAGTAGCCAATTGCTTCAAATCTTGTAAACCCTAGCTAGTTATCAGAAATCAAAATCAGATGATGCTTGTAATTGTTGAGTGAATATCCAGACACGACGTAGGGATTAGTGGCCGTCGTAGGGAACGGTTGTCGGGACAACTCCGTGCAGTATTCGATTGGCTAGTTTTTCTAGTCACTAGAAGCTCTGAAAGGAGTCTAACTTCAGGGTTTTTGGCTCGGCTTTATTCTCGATCTCAGTGTCTTTATTCAGTGCTATGGTCTTTAGTGCGCTTTGTTTTTTTCTCTTGGGGGTTTAACGTGGTTAGGCTAACCCTTGTTTCTTTTGGAGTAGTTTCTTTTTCACGTCTAGTATTTTTGGAGTGGCAGTTTTTCTTCTTTTTGTTTTGGTTTTGGCCGGTCAGGTTAGTTTCTGTCTTATATATTGATGGGCAAACCTTTTATATACGTTGGTGAAAAAAAATCCAGACACGATGGTAAGGGGTTCCAGCGGCGACGGTGTCGCGGGCTGCACGCATTTCTCGAAGCGGCACCTCCATGATCGATCATATCAGGAGATCAGTGACACGCCATGCCACGCACGGATCGATCCGTCAAGGCCCCAACTGCAGTTAGGTGGCGATAGCAACAAGCATAAATCGAACTCTAGCTTTTAGTTACTTTTATTTATCTTCTTTTTCTTCTTCTTCTTCTTCGTCTTAACTCTTGAGGCATCAGAGCACATCACTCTCTCTGAAAACTCTGTAAACTAAACTGATCTGCAAAGTTAATTACATGCGTTTTTGCGAGGTGGCCCTTCACTGTCACACATGATGACCCTGCTCACATCATCACTTGCAAGCTGACCGTTAAAACGCAAATTGCCATCGATATATATATATCACTTGCCACCTCTTCTTCTCTTTGTGCACACCCCTCTGTTTGCCCACCAACCACTAGTACACAGGCGGCCGGCGACCGAGAAGACGTTCTCATCGGCGGCGGCGCCGGCGAGATTACATACACAGTATATATAGATAGAGAGAGAGACGCCGGAGAGGATGACGATGAAGTTGGCGGCGGCGGTGGCGGTGATGTTGGCGTTGGCGGCGGCGGCGGCGGTGGAGGCGGAGCTGAGCGTGGATTACTACAAGAAGAGCTGTCCGGGAGTGGAGAACGTGGTGAAGTACCATGTCGCGAAGGCACTCAAGGCCAACCGCAAGGAAGGCGCCGCCCTCGTTCGCCTCATCTTCCACGACTGCTTCGTCAGGGTAACTAATCAATTTTATTACCTTTTAGTTGTTACTACATGTCTGCATCCCTGCAAATATCAATTATTGTGGACATCGATCATCATTAGCATAGCTCATGATTAGTCAATCCATCTACATTTTGCAGTACAAGGTTACTAGCTAGCTTAACTGTTAGTTGTGCATACATAGTTCCAACTTGACTTTTCAGAGTTGAGTTGTTACAGTTGGTTTCATTCTTCAAAATCACTCGTCAGGTGATCGATCGAGCAAACTTATCACATTCTAGCTAGGTTAGTTGATTAATTAATAAGAAATAACTTTACACTCTTCATAGAAATAACTGCAACATTTAACAACTAACTAAGCAACTATTCAATCAGCATCCTTATCTTACAACAACAACAACAATCGTCGTCGACGCATATGTTAGCGTGTATGAGAAATTCAGATTAAGCTAGTACTACATATATACATCATACAACTTCTTAGTTAAGTCTCTCTAAACCCACTTGGTTGTTGTCAAGATCAACACAGCTAATTATCAGCAAGCTAGCAGCCACACGCCACTGCATTCAACACTGTCATCACTCCATCCAGAGACAGTTTCTTCCTCTTTCTCTTCCTTTCTTCCTTTCTTTTCTACACAAAATAAAAGTTCAATGGAGACCTAGCCAAGCTAAGCTAAGCTAAGCTAGTTTCGTGAGCTACTTGGTGACTACAACTACTACTACTAAATCCAACGTGGCGAGAGAGAGAGAGAAACTAAAGGTAGATTAGAGAGAGAAAGATAGATATCGAGAGATTGGTGGCCAGCGATTTTGCAACATGCAAACTGGAATCAAATGTGATACTTTCCTTGCGTGCATCATTTCGACTGTCAATGCATGCTACACCTTTTTTTTTCTTCTCCCTTATGCCTGCTTAATTAGCTAAACACATAATTAAGCTGCATTAGCTTAGCTCTAGGGTCCCGCCAGAAGCATACTGTACTCTTGTCATCAGTTTATTCCCGATCTCCTTTCTTTCCTCTGCATGCATGTGTGCCAGCCAGCGGCAGCTGCTGCTGATGTTGCTCTGATTGACAAGCAACGTGTAACTACTATATTCAATTAGTTATACAAATAATTAATTAGTCTCTCATGTATGTCAGATTAGTAGTCGTAGTAGTTAAACATGGTTTTCTTCTTGTTCCATTTCTAGGTAAGCCCAATTAGTGGGATATGATTATGTATGGATGGTGCTGTGCTAGAGCTTCTTTGCTTCCTATGGGGCAAATTGTTTTCTTGTGCTGATTGTCTAGGAGAGAGAGAGAGAGAGAGAGAGAGAGAGAGAGAGAGGAAAAGGACACATGCTAGAAAAAGGGCACTGTGTGAGAAAGAGAAAGCACACCTATATCTCCCCAGAGTCCTGATCAATAATTGGTACCACTATCTAGGTCTCCTCAGTCACCCATAGAAAAATAAAAGTAATTTATTAGTCCTTGATCTTTACATGTCCTTTTGATTAACAAGTAATTAGGGCATGTTCTTACAGAGCATCAGCACTATATTTGGAGAGTATCTTCCAGCTCAGTATCCCTAGCTCCAGAAATTTTTGGAGTTTGCAAATGGTTACAGATTAGGTTTGTTTTGTCCAACTCATTGTGATCATATTTTGGACTAATTAAAAAATATGCTCAAACTATTTTATTTTATTTTATACATGCAAGACTATAGCAGTTGGAGCTCTTTAGAACAGGTAGTACTTAATTAGTGGCTACATTTCAATTTAGACTGAAATGGTCGGCAGCTAGCATCGGTCTTTCTTTTTGTTCTTTTTTTTCTTTTTTTAAAGGTCATCTATGTATATATACAACTTGCAGCATGGGCTTTTCGTTGTGGTTTAAGCATCAGCAGCAATAGAACTGTTCAAATAATTAAGAGTAATAATTCATTTGCCCTCTCACCGACACTACATATGCAATTATGCATATGCATATATCGTTTTCCAACAACTCATCAGCTGATCTGACGATCAACCGATTGATCGATCTATGACACATTTTTCTCGAGGGCTCTAATTAATGTAATTAACTGTGCTCAAGTACAGATGAAATGACTTGCCATGCACATTTTTCACGTACGCCACCGTTAACTTATTGTTAAGTAATACTCACTCCATCCTAAAATATAAAATATTTTTTAACTGAAATATGATATATCATAAGACGAATTTAAAAAAGTTATTTAAAATAATAAAAAATATATATTTTAGAAAAAACAATGTTTTTGGACATAATAGCTAGGACGGTCTAGAGGTGGAATTGGACGACATTTGGTCGGAAGCGGTATAATTCGGTTTTTTTGCTCTCGATGGTTGAGAGAATAAATTAGGACTAAACAGCTATAGAATAGTCATTTGTCGCTTTGTAATGCACTATGATGTCATTGATTGATTTTTATACGTATGCTTATGTTTCACCGTATTAAAATAATTATAATTATATACTTATCATTTATTTTTACTTGTTTTTTATTAAAAATATTTAATCATAATTTATGTTTGTTTTATCATACCTATAAATAAAATAAATTATCAAACGTATGTCCAGAAATAAAAGGCATCAATTATTAATAAAAAGAAGGGAGCATTAATTAACTAAATCAGGATATAGAGAATATTAGTGTACATAGTTTTTAGTTATTAACTAACGAAATTGCGCACGCTTAATTTTTAATCAATGTTGTCTAATTAAGTGCTAATTATCTTCATTAACATTAGCTAACATAATTATCACTTGTGCATTTAAATATTCTTACCCTGATATTCCCTAACCTAAGACATCTCATTGCCACTAGTCAAATATATCCATTATCATCCTTCTTATTCCTGCTTAATTAATTATCCTATCAGAGTCCTACATTGCGGAAACCCAATATATTTAAATCAAACAGATTTAATTAAGCTATATTTGAATTTTTTTTTAAATTCAAAGAAATTTGAAATTATTAGCTGAATTAATTAATTCTTGTGGGGTGAGAAAAATACCTAAAATTTAACAAATTTAGGTCCGAAATGTTGATACGCGCGAATGAATGGATGAATTGGAATGGTGGTGCAGGGGTGCGACGCGTCGGTGTTGCTGGACCCGACGCCGGAGAACCCGCACACGGAGAAGACGGCGCCGATCAACATCGGCCTGGCGGCGTTCGATCTCATCGACGAGATCAAGGCGGCGGTGGAGGAGCGCTGCCCTGGCACCGTCTCCTGCGCCGATATCGTCATCTACGCCGCCCGCGACGCCTCCAGCCTCCTCAGCAACGGCCACGTCCACTTCGACGTCCTCGCCGGCCGCCTCGACGGCCGCGTCTCCCGCGCCGCCGACGCCCAGCGCGATCTCCCTGACTCCACCTTCACCATCTCCGAGCTCATCCGCAACTTCCGCCGTAAGAACTTCACCATCGAGGAGCTCGTCATCCTCTCCGGCGCCCACGCCGTCGGCGTCGGCCACTGCTCCTCCCTCCGCGCCCGCCTCACCGCGCCACCGGAGCAAATCCTCCCGGGCTACCGTAGCCTCCTCGCCGGCAAGTGCGCCGCCGGCGAGGACCCGATCGTGCCGAACAATGTCCGCGACGAGGACCCCGCCGCCGTGGCGGCCACCATCCCGTCATTCTTGCCGAAGCTGAGGAAGTTTGAGTTCTTGGACAACAGCTACTACCACAACAACCTTGCTCGGATCGTCACCTTCAACTCCGATTGGCAGCTGCTGACGGAGAAGGAGGCGCGCGGCCATGTCCATGAGTACGCCGACAATGGCACGCTCTGGGACGAGGACTTCTCCGACTCCCTCGTCAAGCTCAGCAAGCTGCCATTGCCGCCCAAGGCCAAGGGAGAGATCCGCCGCCATTGCCGCCGCGTCAACGGCCACCACTACTGATTCGTCAAGCCATCCATCTTGAGCTCTGCATCTTCAATTGCAATAATTCTTTGTTTCATTTTGCATGGTTCATCGTAATCATCGTCGTCGTCTATCTTGTTCTTTTTGATTTGTTGGTGCTGTTTGTGTTGAATTGGTTTAATTTTGTGGTGAATTTTACGCATATGTATGTGAGAACACAGTACAGGAAGAATTCATGGTGTATAGTAGCTTTCTGTTGTTGCAATTGCATTCGCTCTTTGATGTCCAAAGAAAGAAAGTTAATTAGTTGTCTTTTTTGTATGCTTTGGATTGGATTTGTATTCATCCATCCAAAACTTCTCCATTTTCATGTAATAAGGATTACAGAAATATCGATATATGGCACTGGCCACTTCAATTAATATTCCGAAATTCTAGTTAATTGTGACAATTAAGCAGCCCTGCTGTCATTGCTAGTCCAGATCCTCTGTTCTCAATGCATGTGAATTGCTTCTTGCAAAAAAAGAAGAAGCACAAAATTATGCTGTTTCATGTTAAACATAGTGTTTTTTAATGGCAAAATGGAGTGAAATGTTCTTGGATTAATATCGTTGTGACTACTTTTTCTTTTGACCACACAGTGGCTAGTTTTGGTAGAGCCAATTGAACGAGAACGCCCTGTGGCCTCCACAGGATGATCAGATGGGCCCAAATCGCCTCTGTGGTGAAAGCCTAGGCCCATTTGTACATGAACATGATAAACGTTTTGGGCCCAAATGTGAAGCCCGTTCAGGAACGTGCTAGCATGGCCCTCAATTTTGGTCGCCGAGACCAATTTTGGCCCAATCATTCATACTTGATACATATGAGCCATATGTGCAGGCCAGCAGATCATCTAATCAAGCTTTGACTCCCAACGCATCACACAGACTAGCGAGAGATATTCGTTAGGGTTTCAAATTTAAGGTTATGCTGTAGCTGAAGCTAACGTCTAAAACTAAACTAACTAGTAAAAAAGAAATAGTTTTATTTTGTTAGTTTATTTTACTGAAATATTCTATTTATATCTATTTATTTGAAGCTGGATTGTTTGGTAAGGCTTTAGTTATAAATATTAGAAAATATGGTAGCTTTTCAATATCTTCTCAAGACCGTAGAATCACTCCAATCTTAATTACTCTCCTTCTACTAATTAATTACAGGATTAGTTTAGCACGTGCGTGTGCATGCTTCCAGGCAAGTAGACCAACTCCAGTTTCAGAGAAGACGGAATTGGTGGCGATGAACTGACCACGATCCAACAAACAACTCATCGCCATCGCTGGATGCCTCACAATTTTCCAACCTATAGCTTATAGCTTTGCTTTGGTTGCCGCGAAAAATGATGAACATGTCTGAATTTTCCATGTTCAGAAGTTCAGACTTCGCCAACTTCCGCTTTCAATGCAACTTGCCTCCCGATCTACTACTACATGGCTCGCGACTGGTCGATGCATGCTCGATCTATCTCGCATAAGTTTTCTCTCAACTTATTCACGAACACGATTATTTTTAATTGCACACAAACTTTTTCTCTGTTAAAACAAGTCCACCGTGACTACATTTTGCCTCTCATTGGTCTAATTATTGGTCTAATTATACTGTATTATTAGCCGCAGCCAAAATTCAAGTTTAAAACTGAATTTTAGAGTTCGTTTCGAGGTTTTTCATTATTATTTACTTTTTTCAGCATTCATTTTTAAAACATGGGTATAAAATAAAAGTTATACGTATAAATTATATTTTGTTGTTTTGCACAGCTTGTCAGCGGTAGATTAAATGAAATGGACGACATTTTTATCACTTTTGTAAAAAAACCGTATGAACTTTAATTTTCATCGTGGTTTAATCAAGCGTCAACAGCAATAGAGCTGTACAAGAAATTAAGATCCAACAATACATCTGCCTTGCCGACACTACAGATGCACATCGATCCTTTTCCGTTGTCGACAACTGGTCAGACGATGGATCGAGATAGATGGAGCTAGCACATTCCAGCTCCAGGGCTCTTAACTATATATTTTGCTCAAACACCAACGAAATGACTTGTCATGCGCATTTTAATTTAATTTTCACGTAGGCCGCTTGACAGCAACTTTGAAAGTAATGGTATTAACTATACATATAGCTAGTTTGGATATATTCAGAATGACGACGAAGGGAAGACAAAAATGGAATAGAAGGATTCCTTCTAATTGTTGAGAGAACGTGCCAAAAGATCCGGTTCTTGAATAATTACAGGGGAGGATGAAATGAAATGAGAGGTAACAATAAAATACTACCAAGCTAGCATGAGAGGATAATTAAATTAGTCAATTTACAACCCAAGTGCTTGTGTACCTACATCCACTATCATCATATACGTACTTCAATAAAGCATAAAAGTGTTATACCCTCTTATCAGTACAATATACAATTCTCAATAGAACACTCGATCTAATGGTTTTTTTCATGAACGCGAAAAAACATTGTATATAAATATATTAGAAAGAAAAAAGTTTTTTTTGTTAAACAACATAATAAGCTAGATCGGCTTATGCCAAGGGAAGGGAGAGAAGGTAAAAAAAAATCGAAGCTATAGAACTACTACGACGGTTAAATGCAACTCCGAACAGCGGGAACAGGCAGAGCCACATTACACTCTCGAGAAATCCCCAAAAGCAGCAACGCCAGCTAAAGACCACAGCTGACCCTTCGAGAGGATGAACTCCAGAGCCACTAAGGCTGAAGAGAGCGCAAAGTCGAAAATCCTATAGTTTCATTCCTTCCACAGCTGCTAAGAGACCAAGAGAACTAGGAAGTTGAAGCCGATGCAGAGGTGCTCAGGTAAACATGCCTTGGAGGATGGCCACCAGTCCTGGAGCCAGCTGCCAGGGGGAGGGGGGAGAGGGCAGCCAGCTAGGAGGCAACAGCACACGGAGCCAGACCTGCCAAGCGAACACGCAATCGAGGAAGATGTGGTTCGCCATCTCAAGCTCCTGAGCGCAAAAGGGCCAGGCCAAGTGGCTATCGATGCCATGCTTCTGGAGGAGATCAGTCATCCAACAACATTGCTGAAATGCAAACCAAAGGAAGAACTTGCATTTAATAGGTCCCTTCGAGTGCCAGAGGATATTAGCACAGACAAAGGAGTGCTAGCCATAGAAGAACACTTGGTACGTCAAACACGCTGAGTAGGGCTGGTCATTCGTCCAACGCCAAACAAGACGATACCTGACGCCCGACGAGACTGTACGTGAAGCACCACATCCCACACCAGAAGAAACTGGGAGATGACTGGGACAGTGAGGGCATCGCGGATGTCGAAAACCCAGGAATTGTTCGCCAGGCCAGAAGCAATCGTGCGCGACAGCGGACGCGCTGGGGCAAGGCGAAAAAGAGATCTGGAGCCAATGAGACCACCAAGCGGCCACCGATCCATTGGTCAGATCAGAAAAGCATTGACTCACCATCTCCTAGCACGAAGAAGGTGGACACCTCGAACATGTTGGAGACGGTCCGCTCGACTGGGGCCTTCAGGCCATCCCAGTAGGGATGCCCTAAGCGCTGAAGCCAGAGCTAGCGAACACGTAGGGCAAACCCTGCCATCCTGAGGTCAGGAATTCCAAAACCACCGAAAGCTTTGGGACGATAGACGTTCGTACAGGACACCCGGCACTGCCCCCCATGAGTCAAGTCCGTACCCGTCCACAGAAAGGCGCAACGTTTCTTGTCAATGGCCTTAATAATCCAGATTGGAAGGTCGATCGCCATCGACGCATGAACCAGAGTGAAGGAGAGAACAAATTGGACCAGCATAGAGCAGCCAACCAAGGTGGTGAGTCGTCCCATCCATGGTGGAAGTCGATGGGAGACTTTATCCATAATCGGTTGAAGGGCCGCCTTCGGTAACTTGCGAACGGACAACGGAATGTTGAGATAGGTGCAAAGAAAATCAGAAATCGAGTAGGGGAAGCAGGACTGAACCAGTTCCAGGTCCTCAACCGAGCAACGGATCGAAGTAATCGAGCATTTGACAAAGTTAGCACGTAGCCCGGACACTGCACCAAAGACCGAGAGGATGCCCTGGATGAACTCAAGATCCTGATGAACCGGGGAGAGAAGAACCAGATCATCAGTGTAGAGGGAGGCGCGGTGTCGCAAGGCGCGATCGTTGAGCGAAAGGAACCCGCCTGAGTCAGAGGCTTTGCGGAGCATCGCATTGAGCACATCCATGAACAAAATGAAGAGCATGGGAGAAAGATGATCTTCTTACTGAAGACCCCTCCGGTGGGGAAAGCGTGGACTAGGCACCCTATTGATTAGCACCCGGGAAGAAGAAGTGTTAAGGGAAGAAGAAGTTGGACAAAGCAAAAGTTATCGTGAAGGGACCAGCCTTTGACGAAGGCACTCTGATTGACCGCCACAAGCCCATCGAGGTGAGGAGAGAGACGGAAGGCCAGGATCTTGGAGAACAACTTCTCAAAGCTGTGGATGAGGCTAATCGGTCGAACTCCTTGACGTCAACTGCCTCATCTTTCTTTGGCAGAAGGGAGATGAAGGCATCATTGAGGGAGGAGAAACCTCGACCGTTAGTCTGAAAAAGGAATGAAAGAGGAGAGCACAGTTATCAGAAGCGACAGAGGAGGCCACTTGAAGAAGACAAGAGGGGAAAAGCTCCTCCCAATCCGGAGAGAAAAAACACGGTCGAGCTTGACGAGCGTAAAAGAGTCACGCTCGTTGCTCCGAGTGAAGCGACGGCCGTGGAGCGACAACTCTTGGAGATCTAACTCATTAATCAATTGACGAAAGTGGCCCATCATACGACGATTGAGATTCGGGTTGTTTTTGTCCGGGCATCAAGGATAAGGTTGAAATCACTGCACGCCCACAGGCCCGAGCGAGAGGACCGTAGCATATGACAAGAGGATATAATGGTTTACAATGTTTGTTGCACATACATTATTTGAATTGTAAAACCTTTTTTTTCTCTGAGAGCCCTCCAACGATCTCTTCGCTTCAATGTACATTAAGTTAACTGATATTACTGGGCAAGTCTAATAGTACATTCAGCTGCTTACTTACTCTAAAATTTGCCATGTCAGCTACACCATCAGTATCTTTTTATAATTAATTTACTCTAAATTATTACTTTTCTCCTTCATCTTCTCTCTCATGATGTTAGTGGTGGTGGATTGCTGCTTAATTTTCACTCTTTTCTCAGTTTGATTATTTCATGAGCTAGTGACTATTTAGTCGCCTGCTTGTTCTCTCATGTCTCGACTCTTTTCTCTAGCTTACTGCAACAACTGATGTGGAAAGCTTATAGCTGGTTATTGTACATGTGCTCTAGGTGAGTTTTAATCATATGGTAATACAAAATTAACTAAGTCACTACGGGAAATCCCCTTTTTGCCGAGTGCCTGGGACACTCGGCGAAGGCTGTTTAACACTCGGCGAAATTTTCGCCGAGTGTTGCACTCGGCATAGATCACACGGTGAACTTTGGATCGGCAAAGAGCTCTTTGCCAAGAGTTTTCCATCGGGCACTCGGCGAGATCTTCGCCGAGTGTCCCTTCGACACTCGGCAAAAAAAGTACACGTTAGGTTGGGTATACGGTGACGGAAAAGTTTGCCGAGGGCCGGAAAAAACACTCGACGAAGTTTTAAATTTTGCCGAGTGCCTGGGAATAAAACACTCGGCGAAGTTTAAAAATCGCCGAGAGCTTTTGCAAAAATACTCGGCGAAAGGGAATTTCGCCGAGTGCTTTTGCCACAGCTCTCGGTGAAGTATGGGCACTCGGCAAAGGGGTTGCGGAATCCCAGGTTTGCCCTCTTTTGCCGAGTGTTTTGGCCATTGCACTTGGCGAAGGCCCTCTTTGCCGAGTGTTGCACTCGGCAAAGTGAAAATTTTAACCCTGTTTTATTTGCTCAGTCGCATATTTCACAAATTTTCAAAATATACATCACATTCACAACCCCAATCATTCCACAACCCCATAAGCATCATTCTACATCCCCAATCAGTATAACCACATCGACAACCACAATCACAACAGCTTAGCCATAATTCACAATTCACAAGACATAAATATAATTCACAATCACCTCTTGCTCCTCCTCCTCCTCCTCACTAGAGCTACTAGACCCCTCAGCCTCCTCCTCCTCCTGCTTCGCCTGCTCCACCCGCTCCTCCTGCTCGTCGTCACTAGAGGACGGTACAGGGGAGGGTATCCTCCCTCGACCCCTGCCAGCACAAATCTTGCGGCGACCCCTGCCGCGACTCCTACCAGACCCCTCAGCTGCATCGGCCCCTCGAATGGCATCTTTGGCTCTTCTGAACACCGACGCGCACTTCCTCAAACCACCCACCATCTTTGTTGAATCACCTGCACGTAGAAAAAGTAAACCAATCAGTACAGATATACAAAAATACGAAGAGAGAGATGCAAAATAAATAGATAAAGAGAACATAGTTAACGCAGTGCATACATGTATTAGAAATAATCATCATGGTCAGGATTAGCTGGATCATAATTGTCATCATCACTATCACCCATGTCGATATAATCATTAGGTTCCTCCTCGGTAGGAGGAATGTTGTCGTCTCTCTCATTTCCTAAATGTAACCGCTGAAGCAATTCTAAGTCTTTCAAATTACGAACCTCTTCTCCAGCGTCCTCATCAACAACCATTTCATTTTCTACATCCAACCTCATCGCTTCGGTTAAGTCTATCTCAAAACTTCCTTGTAGCCCATCTTCTTGAAAGAACTCGCCATCATATGTGTTTGGGTCCATGTTGTAGTCTTCATTGTTTGGTACAGGTAGTTTACCATGTGGCACTACCTTGTACACAACATCCCAACCCTGAAGACGATCGTCGGTTTGGCACGGATATGACAGATAATAAACTTGTGTCGCCTGTTGAGCAACGATATATACATCGTCTCCTGCTAGGACGGTTGATTGTCGAATTTCGACTAGGCCAAGATTAGGAGTCTGTCTCACTTGAGCAGGATCAAACCAATGACATTTGAATATGACAGATTAAGAGGTCTACAACCATGAAAGTCGAGTTCATATATTTCTTCTATTCTTCCATAGTAATCAACCACATCGAGCCACGGAGTAAAAATTCCGGTATTTGTAGTTCTTCGATTGGGTCGACTCGCTCATGGCTTGTTGTGTGAAAGCGATATCCATTCACATCATAGCCGGAAAATGACTTAACCCTATACGAACACCACCGAAACTTGTCTCAACTCGGCACTCATAGACGCATCGTTTTGGTCCTGCAAGTTAAAGCAGTTGTAGAGTCAAACTTCGCCGATAAGCAAAAGATTAAGCATTAGACAAATTTCGATAGTACCTTATTTTTGAACCAAGAAATAAAATCGGGCATTCCATTTCCGCACCCGCCTTAGAAGGTTTTCGACTTCTTGCGGGGTAGGTTCCCTTGGTTGACGCCTTGAAATTGATGTTGAAATTCCCGTACGAACGAGAACAAGAGGGTTGAACAATGAGAATAGTGACTAATTGGTAACAAATTTTTTGAGAACTTACCGCATGTACGGCTCCACTTCATCGAGGTTGGTCAACACGTATAGCATGATGTTGCGCCACTCATGATGATTCAATCTCTTGTTGGTCGCTTCACTAGCAGTTCCAAGTTGGCCTTGGAAAAGACTAAGGTTCAATTCATCTTCGCCAGCATTGTAACGAGGAGGTGGATTATGCACGCTAGGAAGGTTGTCAGCATAGTATTTTGATGTGAAATTTGAAACCTCCTCCAGAATGTATGCCTCTGCAATGGAAGCTTCAATTTTGCATTTATTTTTATATTTCGTTCTAATAACCTTCAAACATCTCTCAATTACATAGCACCAACGCGACCTTGCACGAGCACCCCCATTCGGCACTCGTGTGGGAGATGCGAGAATCAAATGCTGCATCGGATTGAAGAAGGCGGGAGGAAAGATCTTCTCTAACTTACATAGCAACACGGGTGTCATTCTTTCCATTTCGTCAATCACAGTGGAGATAACTCCTTAGCACACAGCTGACGAAAGAAATTGCTCAACTCTGCAAGGACTAGCCAGACATGCTCAGGGACGTAGCCACGAACCATCACCGGGAGAAGCCGCTCAATCCATATGTGGTAGTCATGACTCTTGAGCCCGTTGATTCGCATGGTAGATAAGTTCACTCTCCTCTTCAAATTGGCTGCATACCCATCAGAGAACATCAACGTTTGGAACCATTCAAGTACTTCCCTCCTTTGGGCCCTCGTCAGAACAAAATCGGCCTTAGGCTTTCTCCATGACTTGTCGCCTCTGGGAGGCGCCATGTCTAGCTTTGGTCTATTGCATAACATATTTTGATCCACTCGAGCTTTTACGTTGTCTTTTGTCTTATCAGGAATGTCCATGATTGTACAAAAAAGTGCCTCGACAATATTCTTTTCGGTGTGCATCACATCAATGTTATGTGAAAGAAGGAGATCTTGAAAATATGGGAGCCTCCACAAGGCAGATTTTTAAGTCCAGGCATGTTGCTCACCATATCCCGAGAAAACAACCGTCTTCTTCATTGATCTTAAGAGATTCTAACGAGCACGAACCTCGGCACTGTCATCATCCGTGGAGCGCCTCGGTAATTATTACATCTTTTGTAAAGTTCTTGATGTCCCTTTGAATGGATGGTCAAGAGGGAGGAATTGTCGATGTTTGTCAAAAGAAGAATATTTATCACCCTTCACCAACCGATGAACTTCGAGTGCCTTGCATACCGGACATAGAAACTTCCCGTGAACACACCATCCGAGAATAACCCATATGCCGGCAAGTCATGCGGGGAGTTATGGTACCAAATATGCATTTTGAAGTTTGTCTTTGTAGCTCGGTCATATGTCCATACCCCTCCCTCCCAAGTACGGACCAAATCATCAATCAAAGGCTCCATGTACACACTCATATTCTTCCCCGGATGTCCAGGAATTATCAACGACAAAAATATATTCGATCGTTGGAAGATGACGCCGAGGGGGAGATTGAGGGGAATAACGAACATGGGCCAACATGTGTATGGGGCAGCCGCCATTCCATAAGGGTTGAACCCATCCGTTGCCAACGCAACCCGTACATTACGAGCCTCTAGAGCTTTCCCAGAATGAATCACATCAAACCTTCTCCAAGCTTCACCATCGGATGGATGTACAAGCTTCTCAGGATTGTATCAACGTCCGAGCTTGTGCCATGTCATCTGTTTCGCGGATTCCTCGGTCATGTAAAGCCGTTGGATCCTCGGTATGAACGGAAGGTACCGTAAGATCTTCATGGGGATAGTGAGCTGCCTCTTATGCCCATCACCAGAGTCTACCTCTACGAACCTAGAGGATTCACACTTTGCACAGTATTTTGCTTCTGCATGCTCTTTCCTAAATAGGATACATCCGTTCGGACAAGCATGTATCTGCTCATATGGCATCTTAAGTGCACGAAGGAGTTTTTATGCCTCATACATGCTCTTTGGCGAAGGTGACCATTCGGAAGCGGGCTCCCAACAAGCTGTCAACATAACATCAAAGGCCTCTCTACTCCACTAAGCGGGACTTTACCACCATTAGCCGTGCAATGGCATCCAGTTGAGAAACTTTTGTATGCCCATGAAGGGGTTGTTGTGCGCATGACAACATGTCGTAATACGCCTTTGCGGTAGGCTCCGCTCCTCCTCCCTACATCCTTCATCGAAGTGTGCTTCTTCATAGTCATTTAACATGTCTCCTACCCCGAGATCGAATCAAACTCCTCGATGCGTTGTCGGACGACCTCGTCTCTCCCACGGTAGGCTTCACCATGGAACGTCCACCGGGTATAATCAGTTGTAAAACCATTCTTGCAAAGGTGTTTGCCCATGATCTCTTTTGTTTGTCACTTCATGTTACCACATTTGCTACGGGGACACCATGTGGTACGTGCTCCTTTAACCTTGGCAAATGCATGTTCCAAGAAAGCATCGGTCTTCTCGATCCATTCATCGGTCAACGAACCGTGACTTGAGCGGCCCGTATACATCCACTCACGGTCATCCATCCTCTATCATATCGAATAATCATATAAATATTATTTCCATCTACGGAGTGCCTCTAATGTCTAATAGGTAAAGATAGGTCTTAATCCCACCAGGATGTGTAGATGAGTTTACTTCCCATGCTCTAGTACTCGCTCGAGACGGAATTTCGACAGCACCTCCCGCTGTTCTCCAAATACACGTCCGACAGGGAGATTGTGTATCCGGAGAACAACGGGAAATACTAAATTCAGTCGGACTGAATACTAGACCATGGAAACTAAACTCATCTACACATTCTCGGGTTGTCCAAAAAACATGGACAATTCAAAAAAGATACGGTTAAAGATATGCAAGAAGACGCATATTTTCATCCGTATCTCTTTCGAACGAGAGACGCCTAAGGTTACGTTATACACACATAAACTACGGTAAAGACAGCGGCACCTGCAAAATAGGAAAGCACGGCTCGATGGCCGACACACAAGCGACGGCATGGCTGCGCGATGCGACTCCATTCATCATCTAAAAAAAAGGCTTCAAACATATGTGCATACAATAAACTTCAAAAATATATACGTGCCTATAGCATATATTTTCTACTCAAATTAATGGAGTATGGATATGTATCTAATAAATAGCATTGTTTTTACCATAGATTTATTTCTAATAAATACCTAAATATCACTCCTTTTAATAAACACCTAAATACATGATATTATTTTGATGTGTCAATAATAACCTAAATATTGTCATAATTTGAACTAAATGTTTATATAATAACAAATCTAATTTTGTTTGAACTAAGTGTTACAATAACAAATAAATGTTGCAATATTTTACCGGAAAAATACGGAGGGGTGGGGAGGCGTCGGCGGAGAAGGGGAGGTGGTGTCGGTCGGTGGGCCGTGGCGAGGGAAGATGGGCGTCGGCGGGAGCGAGGCGGCGTCGGCCGGGTGGGGAGTTCGTCGGCCGGGGGACGGCGTCGGCGGAGGAGACCGTCGGGCCGGCGGGGAGGCAGCCGGCATGGGGAGGCGTCGGCGGAGGATGACACCGTCGGCCGTAGTGGCGGCGGCCAGACACGGGAGGCGGCGGTCGGCAAGGGGCAGCGACGCGGGGGGGCGGCGGATGGGCGCGGGGAGGCGGCGGCGGCGGTGTCTCAAAATTATTCTAAGTCCGAACGAGCGTGGCACGAGGATGAGGCGGGCATATTAAAAAATTTGCCGTGTGCCGCAGCTTTGCCGAGTGCCGGATCGGGGCACTCGGCAAATACTAATGTCGCCGAGTGCTCTACTCCGGACACTCGGCAAAGTTTTGCACACTAGGGTTTGTACATTTTTTGCCGTGTGTGATACTTTGCCGAGAGCTACACTCGGCAAAAAAAATTTAGTTTTTATGCTTCTAATAATTTAAAAATTATCAAACGGATTCAAAAAAATACCAAAATTTTAAATAAACCAATATATGATATTTATTGCCTAGGAAAAAGATTTTAAATGAAACGATAATTCGGCCGTCACTTTCTCTCTAAATCTAACCAATCCTTCTCAACACTTATAATCGTCTTGAGAGAATCTTCGGTTTTATGAGCGTCGTACCGATAAAATATTCGAAACCTTCTCGATTTTTACCCCGATCTCGACGTATGATATCATGACATCCTAACAAATTTTATGATTTTCTGACTTTGTTTGCTATTTTTACAATTTTGAAATCATTCGGTCAACATGTTCCTAACCATGTTGCATGAAGAAAAAAATTGAAATTTCTATTCATTTACCACATAATGACTCAAAAGGGTCTAAATAACATAAATATAATATTTGCACTATTTTTTTAATTTTTTAACCACTTACAGTTCTAATTTGAGACTTGCCAAAAAAATTCACGAAAATACAATAACTCAAAGAAATATAGCAAAACCAATCAAAAAATTTCCATATTTGATAATTAGGGATTACATGTTGTATTTACATAATAGAGAAAGTTTGGAGGATAGGTGAGGAAAAATTTTCACATGTTTGCCGAGTGCCAGGGCAAGACACTCGGCAAAGAAGGTATTTTGCCGAGTGCCTAGCCCTGGCACTCGGCAAGGAAGGCATTGTGTCGAGTGTCTAACCCTGGCACTCGGCAAAGATGTTGACAAACGGTTGTTCGTTGACGGCGGTTCTTGTTTTGCCGAGTGTCCCTTATTGGCACTCGGTAAAATTGTTTTTTTGCCGAGTGTTTTTGTTCGCCGAGAGTTTACACTCGGCAAAGTATACTTTTTGTCGAGAGTTTTTTTTGTCGAGAGCCCGCTCGGCAAATAGATTGTTCGCCGAGTGCTCGATATAAAGCTCTCGGCAAATAATTTTACACTCGGCAAACATGAGCTTTCCCGTAGTGAGTAAATCATGTCGTTAGAAGATAATTAATTGAGCATGTCCTTTTAGAGACAATCAGACAACCTTGCAGATTCTAAACACACCGCCAAGTTACTTAATTAATTAAGAACATAATAGACAAGTTCAACTTAATGTACAGATTAGTTCATCAGCTAGCTAGTTGCAACTAACCCTTGCACATGCATCCAGCATTCCAGCCGATCATTCTACTACTTTGATTGGATATGCTATATATCTATGTGGAATCCACTTTGGAATATTTATATATGTGCTTGGATTTTTTTTTCTACGACCAGGATGAGGAAGAATTAAGGCGCTAATTAAGCTGTACCCCCACAGTAGCTACGTACACTTATAAGCTAGCTAGTGCCTGCGGAACTACCAACTAATCAATCCAAATATTTTATCCAAATTAATTAACATATATACCCAATTAGTTGCAGTTGGCCTGATGAACTCACAGAAGAAGTTAGCGACTGGTAGATTAACTCTGACTTCTGAGAGACTATCATGTCGATCGAGAGCAGGTTTTTCTCCGTGAAAAATGGAATGAATGAGATGATCAATTAATAGTATAATGTATAGTTAGCGCGGCTAGCAATAGGGGTGCTGCGTCGATATCCACTCACAGTCCATTTGCTAGCGAAAATATAATTTGACCATCAGTTGTACTTATGAATTGATTTTATTTATTGTAAGCTCAGCTCGCTTTAAGGATCGATGTGAGAAATTTAACAAGATTTTCATACATAAATTAGCTTAATTTCCGTGGAAATTTTTTAAGAATTCTCCATTCCAAGGGAGGCTAAAAAACTATCGGATTTCCTGCGTGCTTTCATGGACCTTAATTCAAAAGGTATAGTACAATTAGATTAGGCATTCTTTCTCCTATTTCTATTTTATTTTATTCTATTTTGTACTCCCTTCATCCCAATTTGATCACCAGGATCTTTCAAAAATAATCATAATATAATAAATGTATCTTCGTTTGTTTGTGCAAAAATTAATTGGGCATCGCTGAACGTGTTGAATATATGCAACTGTATATATACAACTAGTCAAGATTAAATTTTTGGGTACAAATCTATACAACATTAATTTAAAATATGATGTCATTTATGAGGCACGAAACGACGGTGCACCTTAATCGATTAAGAATTAATTTCAAAATTTTGAAGGTAATTTTGTTGTCCTTGGTCTCAGTGCCATATAAATGATAATCAACCTAGGATGATGGGAGGACATAAGTACTAAGCTAAATATCCATGATTGTGATTTATATGCATAGTAGCATTGTTTGAAACAAATAGTAATTATTTGTGAATTTTTTACAACCCCTATATATATCTTTCCATGATGAACTTGTATTTTAGAGATGAGATTACATTGAACCAATATGTAAGACTATTTTACAATACTAAAGCATGAATAGTTTAATTTTCAACCACCAAAGCAAATGTGTTGGCTCCTTTAGTTTTGCTCTAAATTCAAATTACAAATTTAATTAGTATCAAACAAACGCGTACAGTTGTCAAGCTGACCAGCAAGAGATCGATGATAATCATCGCATATATGTATACATCCAAACAAAATGGATTGAAAGACAAGCAAGTTGGCGACGAATTGAACTTCGTCCCAACTTGTACCTATATATTAATATATAAACGTTGCATTTGACTAGCACAACAAATTAAACTAGGCTTATCACAGGCGACAGCGGCGCCAAACTGACAATATAAAGATCGATCGAATAGACTAAAACGCATCATCATCCATATATAATTGCCATGCATGCACGTTGTCGTACATCGACCTTCCTTCATTTTTGGTCAACACGATCGACATCAACGTTTATCTACCAACTGCAAGCATGCATGCAAATTAAGCAACCATCCTGCATATAAAATAATAACTCATATAATCCGGTGTGTGCATGCAAGCTAAGCTAGCTAGCCTAACCATACACAGTGGCATAGTCATAGTGTTCACCTATAGTAGCTAGCTAATTAACTTGATTAATTATTTGATGCTCATGGTGATGGTGAGAGGTGATCACCAGTATATATACCCCCTGGATGCACAGCTGCTAATCCATCAATCCATCCTACTTAAGCAGTAGTAAGCTAGCTAGCTATCTGGTCGATTCTAGCTAAGGATTTGGAGAAGATGGTGATGATGAAGCTTACCGCGGCGGCGGCCGCCGCCGCCGTCGTGCTGTCTCTGTTCGTGCTGCTCGCCGTGCATCCGGCGGCGGCCGACGCCGGCGGCGATGGGTATGGCTACGGCAAGAAGAGCATCGAGGACACGGTGAGGAAGGAGGTGGAGAAGGCCATCAATCGCAATCCCGGCGTGGGTGCCGCCCTTGTCCGCTTGGTGTTCCATGACTGTTGGGTCAATGTAAGTGACCAAGTTTACGGTTTTTCCGATTACACGGAAGATGCACACGTACGTAAATATATACATCACAAATTTTATATTGTGCGTACGTTTTCTATAAATAGGCCATTTATTAAGTAGAGATGCAAAAATATAGATCTTCACAATGCATAAATAAACTTAAATGTCCAATATATATCAGCTTAACTTGCAATGAAAATTTCAGTGGAGCTAGCTTTATGTTATTTAATTTTAGTTTAGCTTGTTTCGTTTGTTATACTGGGGTTTCAGGTAAGATAATTTGTCATGGTTGTCTAGGTTAATTAGCCTTTTTTGTCTATTTTGTTTCAACTGAAAAAGGGTAAATACCTTTTAAATTGTTGGATGACGTTGATGTGGGTACTTATTTTGTCTAGAATATAATAATTTTTAGCTATGAATATGGATAATCACATATTCATATTTATAGTTAAAAGTTATTTTTTGATGAAGGTAGTAGTAATTAGCATGTATTTTGATGAAGGTAGTAGTAATTAGCATGCATGATCATATCATTGTAACGTGCATTGGTTAATAAAAGAAATTTTTTGAAAACAAATGCAGGGTTGTGATGGATCGGTGCTCTTGGACAAGACGCCGTACAGCAGCAGCACAGAGAAGGCGGCGGTGAACAACATCGGCCTCGACGGCTTCGACGTCATCGACACCATCAAGTCCAAGCTGGGCGCAGCCGTCTCCTGCGCCGACATCGTCGTGCTCGCCGGCCGCGACGCCTCCGCCATCCTCAGCCGCGGCAGGATCACCTACAACGTCGACACGGGCCGCAAGGACGGCGTCGTCTCCTCCGCCGCCGCCGCCGACGCCGTCCTCCCGGAGTCCACCTTCGACTTCTCCCAGCTCAAGGACAACTTCGCCAAGAAGGGCTTCACCCAGGGGGAGCTCGTCATCCTCTCCGGCGCCCACTCCATCGGCGTCGCCCACCTCTCCTCCTTCCATGACCGCCTCGCCGCGGCCACCGCCACGCCCATCGATGGCATGTACTCGTCGGCGCTCGCCGCCGATGTGGAGCTGCAGATGAGGAGCCAGAACACGGAGAACCCGACGGAGAAGAACAACATCCGCGACATGGGCGCGAGGTTCCAGAGCGACGCCGGGTACGACGCCACCGGCGTGGACACGGCGGCGGTGGGCGCGCTGGACAACAGCTACTACCACAACAACCTGCAGAATAGGGTGCTGTTCAAGTCGGACTGGGTGCTGCGCACCGACGGCGACGCCGCCGCCGACCTCGCCGAGTACAGGGACAACGCCACCAAGTGGGACATGGACTTCGCCGCCGCCATGGCCAAGCTCAGCAAGCTCCCCGCCGAGGGCACCCACTTCGAGATCAGGAAGACATGCAGATGCACCAACCAGAACTACTACTACTAGTAACTAAGGATACAAATCACCTGTTGTACTACACATGTAATAGGTGTAGATGACATATATGTCTCACTTACTACATGTGCAATACAGCATTGAATCCCATCCGATAACTAGCAGAGGCACAAGTCAACAAGTCAACGGAAAAAATATGAGAATATACGTTTACGTACGGTAGAGGCACAATGTCGTTTACGTGTATACCTACTGTAATATCACTTTATTTTAAAATTATTATTACTGCATAATGTATAAGGGATCATAATGTAATTAATTTCTAGCATTCTATAATTGAACACGACAAATATAGATGATAGCTAGTGTGCTGGCCCACGAGCCTCTAATATGGGATATTTTCGTGGGCCGGATCACAAGTTAGCCTATATAGGCTTACGGGACAGCCCACTCGACCCTCAATATACAATGTAACCTACGTTATATATGTACGTCTATTTATGAGCCTTTATAGTCAGTGATGTACGCTTGTAGAGAAAAGAGCTTTAGTCCTAGATCATAACCCCTGTTATCCCGGTTCTCGAACTGAGACTATGAAATCGGAACAAAAGTAGCTTTTTTAGTACCGGTTAAAATAACCAGGACTAAAGATGCATCCTTAGTCCCGGTTATAGCTGGTCATATGGCCCGCCCGGCCCGGCTCAGGCCCAAGCACGAAACGGCCCGGCACAATTTCTTTGGGCCAGGCACGACCCAAAAATATTGCGGGCCGTGCTGGGCCAACCCGCGTGCTCAACCTTCGGCCCAGGCACGACACGACGGGCCGATTTTGGGCCGGGTCGGCACGAAAAAGCACGAAAAAACCAATGCAATCGGGCGGCCCGAAGCACGATTTTTGAAAATCACAGGAGCCAAGCCACATATCATATGTACACATACATGAGCAAAGAGATATACATGACACATAACATCATATACATGAGCCATGACACATAACAGCATATACATCACACACACACAAACATAAGAGAGAGTAGATGAAAAATAAATATTGAGAATAGAGCCTTTTTAATCATAATGACATTGTGTCATTGTGATGCTGCCTCATTAAAAACCTTTCTAGGTAAAAACTCGCACCTCGTGAGAAAACCCTAGAAAGGAAAAGAGTACAACAAGCTCTATTCTCAATTTATAATTCTTCATGTTCAACATAGTTCAATATTACAGACCAGTGAGACCACATGAATCACAGGCAGCAGCACGAGACGACGGAGCAATATCAAGAGTGATGGAGGAAGAACAGATCAAAAGATTGAGAGGAGGTGGGGAGAGAGAGGGGAGGGGGAGCTGTATCCACGAGCGACAGAGCGAGCGAGCACACGGCCGGAGTCGCCGGACTCGAGGGAGAATAGAATAAGTGAAGGGGAGAGAGAGACTAGAGAGAGGGGAAGGGGGAACCGGGGCGTGCGGCGGGCGACGGGAGTGCGCTCGGCGGCAGGCTCCCGGCGGCGCTCAGAGTGGTGGTGTGAGGACGACGGCCGGCGGTGAGCGACTGAGCGGTGGATGTCTAGATCTGGATCTAGATGCGTTGGCGGAGACGGAGAGGCGCGTGCGGGGACGGCTAGGGTTAGGGTTTAGGGTCACGGGCGGGGGCGTCGGGGCGGTCGTTTTATATGGGGGCAGGGTGGCCGACGCCGCCCGTTGAGTTGTCGGGCCTCTCGCGGGCCGCGGCCAAACTACCGTGCCGGCCGTGCCCGGTGGGCGGGGTTCAGCCCAAACACGGTACGATGCCCCATGCGGGTCGGCCCGAGCACGGTAGTTTTGGGCCGGGCCAAAAATCGAGCTTCGTTGAGAGTCGGCTCCGGCCATATGGCCATCTATAGTCCCGTTGGTAACACCAGGGACTAAAGACATATAGGCGTCATATGATCCTTGCCATCCTAAATATTTTTTTGTTTTTTACATTGTTTTTTTCCTCCAAAATTCACATCCTCATACGAAATCGGTCCAGATAACATCTCCAAATCAAATTCACATCACAAATCCCAACTCACAAATCTAATTCACATCCCGACATCAAATTCACATCACAAATCACATGAACATTCATCACAAATTCACATATATCACGGATCAAATGAGTAATGAACATCGAAAAACTCTAAAAAATTTTCCACAAATTTCACCGAGAGAGGGAGAGGGCTCGCATCTAGCCATCACGGCGCCGCCGCCCGTCACCGCCGAGCCGCGGTGCGCCTCGCTAGATCCGGCCGCCGCCGCCGCTACCGCGCGGCTAGATCTGGTTGCCGCTCGTCGCCGCTGCGTGGCCGCGCGCTAGATCTCGCGGCCGCCGTGGCCAAGCCGCTGCCGTAGCGCGGCCACCCGACGCCCGCCATCCGCGGCCTCCTTCCCCGCCGCCCGCCGCCGCGTGGTCCCGCCGTCCCGCCGTGCGCCCTCCCCCTCCCCAACGCTAGCCCCGTCGTCCGCCGTCGCGCGCCCCGCCGCGTCGTCGCGGCGCCTCTGACACCGGCCCCGCCGTCGGCACCGAGGCCGAGGGCGAGAGAGAGGGAGAGGGAGAGAGATTGTTGAAAGGAGGGAGAGAAGAGCTCGAGGACTTGAGGAGAAGATAAGTCTGAGGAGAAGATAAGCTAGAGACGACGTGACAGACGAGACGAGGGGATAAGGATGACGAATTTTTCAATGGTCCCGGTTGGTATAAAAAACCAGGACTAAAGATAATTTTTAGTCCTGGTTGGTGTTATCAACCGGGACTAAAAATAGTGAGGGTCTGACACAGCGTGCCAATTTTTTTTAACCGGGACTAAAAATAACATTTTATTTCGGTTGATAACATCAATCGGGATTAAAGATTACAGCAACCCCCTTGCACTTTTTAACTATGAATAAAAATATTTTTAGTCTCGGTTCCTATTAAAATCGAAACTATTATGGATTTTGGCACTTCAACCAAAGATGGTTTCTCTAGTAGTTAGCAAAGATAATCCATTTATATGTAATGAGCAAACTAAATGATGATTCGATATTTAATCTTTATCATGTTAGACAACATATCTACTCTATAGTTTTGATTAATCATAGGCCAAATCTTAGGATGGTATGTGACCCATAGTACCTAGCTAGCTCCGCCTACGTTTATAGTATACGCGGTAAGATATCATTGGAGAAACCAAAGATGACGACCTCTCGGGACTGATATATTACCCATTAAATTAATGTGTATTAATTTACACGTACTGTTTTAATAAAATTCCTAATGCCAATCCTCTTGGTTGAATCCTTGTGGGTTGAGTGTACTTCCACACCTCTCCCATTAGTGCAGAATCGATTTTTGCATACGGACTAAAAGACATCTTTCTGTACGGAAGGCCTGCCCGCACGCTTGAGATGGTCTGGGAAAAGAACATTTTCGCATGTGGGAGGCCAAACCGCACGGCAAGATCGATTATCCCGTGCGGTCGGCTTAAGCGGCCCGTACGGGAAGATCGATTATCCCGTGCAGGCCACTTTACCCGACCGTACGGGATAATCGATCTTCGCTTCGCGTGCGGTTAGTTCAGTTGACCTCACGAGAAGATTTCTTTTCCCATGTGTATTACAATATTTTATTAGTCCTCCCTCACCCTGTCTCTCTGACCTCTCTCTCTCCTCTCCTCTCTCTCTCAGTAATATTATCGATCGATCGAGATGCATGTATATATATTCGCACAAGAATAAAAAACATTTAATTATTATTTCCTTATAAAAAAGATATAAATGTACACATCATGCATGTTCATATACATATCATATTTCGTCCCATAATTTACAATAGTTCGAAAGCATATAAAAATAGACTTAATTAGAAATGATTACGGATGGTCGTTTTTCACTCTCTAAATTGTTTGAATTTATCGTCCATCTCAAGCTCTCTCTCTGGATCGTAGAAATCGTCCAAATGGTTGCAGACATCTCAGCGGATGAAGCGGCAAATATCTGCAACCAAGTTGAGCATGGTTTGATTGTCGAACCAGTTCACGCAATTGGAACGACCTCGATCTGTTTAAGAAGGAATACACATTGATATAGGAGAAAAATTATTCAAGATCGATCTTAACATGTAAAAAGAAATTTTCTCTGAACTTACTTCTTCAAACTTTGTAGTGTATCTCTCGTAGATTCTAAGTATCTCGCGCACGTGTAGCCGCATAGGTTAGTGCATGGTGGTTGCTTATAACACTGTGTTGAATAAAATTGTATATGTATGTCAATATTTCAAATTAAACACAATATAAAATATCAGTATATGCGGGCATGTAATTATCGGCCATTGTGTCTTCACGAGAAGCTTCTTCTTTTGTGGATTATTGATCGGTCCACCGTGTCTTACGTAATGTGTGTGTGCTCTATGTAGACAAAATAATTGTTTGAGTCAATTGTTTCTTCGAGAGTAACAATAGACAATACTTATTAAATGGTGCATGAAAGTACTTACAAATTTAACAAAACGAGAAACTCTTTGAATGTATCCTCATTGTAGTGTGCTGGATCCAGCACTACGGTCAAGTGGTCCCGTGGATATACCAGAAAAAATATGTAGTAATCGCTGCGAAGAAGATATGTTAATTGTAGGTGATATCACAGTAAAATATTGGTTGTACGGAAGAGTATTATGTACCGCAACGCATAAGGGACCATGAGGACATTTTTGTCTTTATGCTCGAGCATCGATCTGCCCAAGTACAGTGCCACCGCAACCATCTTCTCCTTGTGTATTTTTTTGATGATCGCGTCTTTTGGGGACTTCGTTTTACCTTTGAGCTCAGCAGAATCTGCACGAATATTAACAGTGTGTTCTGTCTAGCAAATCCTTGTTGGGTTAATGTATCATATTCTTCTGAAGGGGTCCTAATTCTTCTGTATCAAAAACTTTATGTGAAACTCGATTAAAAAAATAGCACAGTTTTGTTATCACTACCTTGGTGTGCACTGGCTTCACCGCCCTTGTAGCGATAGGGAGAAATACCGTAAGCATCTTATGACAGTCATGAGCGTTGTATCCAGAAATGGATAAATCTTTCATTGATACTAGTTTCCGAATATTTGATGAGAATCCAGTCGGCACTTTCAAACCACAAAGATATTTACTGAAAGCTTTTTTTCTCTTCTAGTGTCATTGAGTAGCATGCGGTGGAATCTCAATCTTACCATTCGTTAGCTCTACCGGTGGAGATCTTTTCTTATGTCTAAATTGACCAGTCGTTACGTGACTTCAACCCATCCTTTGTTTTACTAGGGATGTCAAGTAAAGTCCCGATGGTGCTTTGTCGAACATGTTTATCTCGAGGTGCATAACATCGATGGCATGACGAATCTCCAGGTCTTTCCAGTACGTCAGGTACTTGAAAAAGATTGAATGTTTCTTGAAGGGAAGCGTGTTTTCTACCACTTCTTTCTTCCTCTTGCCTGAAGCTATCTTTCCCTTGCCGAACACGACCTTTATGTTTTTTGTCAGCTTGAACACCGTGAAACTATCCTTTGCTTCGAGGGCAGTACCTTCCTTAACAGTTTTGTCAAAAAGGTAGCCATTGCACAATACATATGCTTTTATAGTAAGAAACAACGATGACGCATGTAAACTAACTTTTTTGACGAGGTCAGGTATATGTGCGATGTATTGTCCAGACATATCAGACATCCGGTCTTTCCTTTAATCTGTTCGAAGAGGGAAAAATTGACTGATAGATCGTTTATAGTAACGAATATGATAGCACACAAAGTAAAATACTCCTGGCGGTACGCATCAAACAATCATAGACCCTTTTCTCACATTTCTTGCATATCCTCCATCAAAGATTCAAGAAACACATCTATATCGATGCCAGGCTGTTTGGCCCCTGTATAAGGATAGTCAACAATATGTACTTTCGCTTCTGACATAACCATGTAGGAAGGTTATACATGGTGAGTAGAACAAGCCAAGTGTTGTGCAAGCTGCTTAGGTCACCAAATGGATTCATTCCATCCGTGCTCAACGCAAACCTGACATTTCTCAGATCCTTTGCAAATTCTGGGTGCTTTGAATCAAAGTTTCTCCATTGTCGAGCATCGGCGGGATTTCGAATCATACCATCTGTCTTTCGACCCTCTTGATGCCATCTCATCAACTCGGCGTCGGTGGGGTTCAAGAACAATCGCTTCATGTGATTTTTCACTGGCAAGTACCACATCACCATGGCCGGAATCATTTTTCCTGGCTCGACCAATGCATTTGGTTCGGCAACATCACTATCGGCGGCAGTGTTATCCTTTTTGTACCTACTCGTCCCACAAGTTGAACACTTGTCCATGTTAGCGTATTCTTTGTGATAAAGTATACAATGATTAATACATGTATGGATCTTTTTCACACCAAGAGATAATGGACATATCAATTTCTTGGCTTGATAGGTGTTAGCTAGCAACAAGTTAGGCTTATGAAACATAGCTCTCAGGAGACCTATCCAGTCGTTAAAACTAGTATCAGACCATCCGTGTCTGGCCTTCAATCTAAGAAGTTCTAGCACCGACCACAACACTGTATAATCCATGTCACATCCCTTTGAGTGATCATACAAAAAGATCTTTCGCTGATTTCTGTAATGCCTCTTAATTGTTTAAATCTCTTGTTTTCTCTGTACCTCTGGTTCAGCGTACCGTAACATATCCTCAAGATTAAGATCAATATCAACCTCTGCATCGTCAAAACAAGAGCCGCCAAAATCACCCGACATTTCATGGGACATATCCTCAATTATAAAATTCTCTGCCTCATCGAACCAAATATCAAGAATCTCTTCACGAGCGGCGACTTCCCCGTGATAAGTCCAAACTATGTATTTTTTCATAAATCCACGATGAATTATGTGTCCCAGAATTACATTCGGATCTTTCCACATCTTCTAATTCTTGATTTCCACGCAAGGACAAAAATCCTTCCTATTTTCCATCAAAACGTGTGCCTTAGTCTTATTAATAAATGTTGTTGCTTCTCTCATGAACACGGAAGAGTTCTCCGTGTCTCATACATCCATGTCCGATTCATCTAAAAAATTCACAAAAAAAATAATATTATATTACGGTGTTTTCTACATAAACCAATTAAACTTAAATCCTACTTTATAACTAAACCCGTATGCACAGCAAAAAATAATACTAATACACTATTAATTACAAAAAAATAGGTCAATCAAAAAATAATATATTTGACCTAAAATTACAAAAATATCTCAAAAAGACCTATTCAAACAAGTTTAAATATATCTTCATATTCAACCAATGAAATTTTATAAAATTGGAAGCAAATGAAAGAGATGATCAAGCATGTTACCTTTTACATTGATTTTAATCAAAGATTTCAAGTCTAAAATCTCCCCCAAGGAAATTGTCTATTTTTGGAGAGAGAAACACCGAGTTGAAAAAAGTTCAAATATCTTCACATTCAACCAATAAAAATTTTTAAAAATGAAAGCAAATAAAAAAGAAGATTAAGTATGTTATCTTTTGTATTGATTGCAATTGAAGAATTCGAGTTGAAAACCTTCCCCCTATGATTGTCTTTTTTCGGAGAGAGAAACACCATGTTAAATGTGACACTGTCGGGTTGGGCATATATATATATATATGGCACATCATCACGTGCGGTCCATTTAATGGTCCGCACGGGAAAATGCATTATTTTGTATGGGCTATTAAGTGAGCCGTACGAGATAATACGTAATTATTCCGTGCGGGTGCTTAAGAGGGCCACACGGGATAATGACATTATCCCGTGCGTCCAACAACCGGCTATCTGGAGACTAGTTTTTCCAGGCGCGTCCACTTATGGCCCGTTTGGAAACTATTGAGGGCCTCATACAGAAAAACCAAATCTACAATAGTGTCCTATACGGCTATACCTAACTGGAGGATATCTTTATCTCAAATGGAAGCAATAATTAATCTTATTGGATTCCCCACTCTTTTTGGCTACTTCACTAGATAAATTATATTATAATGGATTATTCGCTCCATGCCTTTAAAATATATATTTTTTTCCAAAAAAAATATCGTGTTGCTTAGATTCCTGCTTCTAAGCTTGTTAAATTAGCTATCCAAATATTAAATTATATTATAATCACGTTGATAATTCACTACGATAAACTGATAAATAGTTTGTTTTAAACTTGGCCTTAATATTAAGTGCTGCTATTTCCTTCCTTGTTCGTTGCATGCATGCATGCATCGATAATTTGATATGCATATGGAACAAAATAATTGCAAGCCCAACCACAGAAACATGGATACTAGCTAATATGATTGTCCCATTTGCCATGTGCTTCCATCGTGTTTGGTACTCCATGTCAAACTTCAAACATAAGGCACAGTACTGCTAGCCAGCAGGCCACACGTCTGTCCTAGTATTAATAGCACTACAATACATATATATATATATATATACATATATATATATATATATATATATGATGCCTTAATTAACTACTGTGTTCTTAATTAAGTTGGCTTTAACACTCCCAAATCCAGAAGTTGATCTTCATCCGTCAAAAACAAGATTAGTTTCTCAGGGTTAACGAGAATAAACAAACCGAAGATTTTTTGCTTCATAGTGGAAATCAATCGAGCCGGCCTAGCAAAAAATGGAAGTGGGTTAAGGAACTTGTGCTGATATATTCCTCAAATGCTATAGAAATTGTTGCAAAATTTTCTGAGAATTGTTTGCAAGCAAATTTAATATTTAAACACATGAGCTAACACAGATTCTGCCATGAATAAATTATGCAAGCCTAGTACGTTGTTTACTGATCCAGTTAAAAGCCAATAATAAAAACCAAAGTAGAATTTACCATCGATTGTATGTTGGGTTAATAAAGTAACAAAACTCTTGGTCCATCTGTAATCAATTGAGCAATTTCCACTGTCATGGCCAATGAATATGGGTTGATTAAAGAGACAATGCAATTAAATTCCCTCTCTGCTGCTGTCAGACATAAGAAACCCTCCAACATGGGTAAGGTCAACCTCCTAACCTAATGATTTAATTTTCCTTTTAGTTATTTTTCCCTCGACATTCCAGTTGAGAACACTGCATTTTTTCGCTCATCTCCATGTTCTCCTCAACTAATCAGACGTTGCATGATCACCATATTGCATGCATGCATGCATGATCAGTTGTTCATCACAAATTAATTAACCACTACATGCTAAAAAATTCCCGAATTATCAGTATATATACGTGCACCCATGAACGTTCAACTTCATCCATCGATCGATAGATCTCACACTCGGATCTCTTCTTGATTGGTTGCACATCATCATCGGAGATGGTGAAGCTTGTGTGCTTTCTGCTGGTGGTGGTGTTCATGGTGGCGGCGGCGATGGCCGGAGCCGATCGCGAGCTGAAGGTTGGGTACTACGAGAAGACGTGCAAAGACGTGGAGAAGATCGTGAACTCCATCGTCGTGAACTCCGTCAAGGCCAACCGCGGCAAGGGTGCCGGCCTCGTCCGCCTCCTCTTCCACGACTGCTTCGTCAGGGTAAGGAGCTAGCTAGTAATTTGATCGATCACCATGCGTGCATGCAATACAATGCACGTAGAGCTCGCTAGGCATCAATGGTGGCGGCTTTGATGATTAATGGTTTGGTCGTCGTGCAGGGGTGTGACGCCTCCGTGCTGCTGGAGAAGAGCGAGATGAACCGGCGGCCGGAGAAGGAGTCTCCGGCGAACATCGGGATCCGGGGCATGGACGTGATCGACGCGATCAAGGCGGCGCTGGAGGCACGGTGCCCCAACACGGTGTCCTGCGCCGACATCATCGCCTACGCGGCGCGCGACGCGTCCAGGTACCTCAGCCGCGGGGGAGTCGACTTCGCCGTCCCCGCCGGCCGCCTCGACGGCGTGGTCTCCCGCAGCAGGGACGCCGACGTGTTCCTACCCGACCCCGCCGCCAACCTCACCGACCTCGTCCGCAACTTCCGCCGCAAGAACTTCACCGTGGAGGAGCTCGTCATCCTCTCTGGTGCGCACTCCATCGGCGTCACCCACTGCACCTCCTTCGCCGGCCGCCTCACCGCCCCCGACACCCAGATCAACCCGGGCTACCGCAATCTCCTCGTCTCCAAATGCGGCGGCGTGTCACCGACCACCAGCAACAACCCCGTCGTGGTGAACAACGTGCGCGACGAGGACCCCGCCGCGGTGGCGAGGAGCATGCCGGGGTTCGTGGCGAGACTGAGGAAGGCGAAGGACTACCTGGACAACAGCTACTACCACAACAGCCTCGCCAAGGTGGTGACGTTCAACGCGGACTGGGCGCTGCTCACCGGGAAGGAGGCGCGCGGCCACGTCGTGGAGTACGCCGAGAACGCGACGCTGTGGAACGTGGATTTCGCCGACGCGCTGGTGAAGCTCAGCAAGCTGCCCATGCCGGCGGGGAGCAAGGGGGAGATCAGGGCCAAGTGCAGCGCCGTCAACAGCTACCACCATTGACGATGATCGCGATGCAGTAACTCTCTCAATGTTTGAGTTTGACTATCATGTCATTATTGTACTCTATTCTTTTTCCCCTTCTACTAGTTCAAATTCAATTCGCTGTACTGCCACATTTTCATAATAATTGGAATGCAAGTAGTTCAGTTCTAAATTTCTAATATTACTCTTCATACCAAAGCATACGCCCGCGCGCTCTCTCTCTCTCTCTCTACGCGCCTAAAGCTACTACCTCGGTTCACAGAAATTCTCCCTCTGCTTTTTTAACGTTCAACGTGGTTGATTTTTTTATAACATTTGAACATCAATCTTATTCAAACATAATATAAATATATAAAAATACAAAGTAATCAAAACAAAATAAATAACATTTGTATACTTTTTATAATAAAATAAATAGTCAAACATCACGTCAAAAGTCAATGACGTCATATATTAAAAAACATAGTAGTATAGAGTTATACATCTATTAACACCAATATTTAGTATGGTTATGTAGTGGATTCGGTTAAGGAAAAAAACTAATTGATAGGCAAAAGTTTATCAAGATCAAACCAAGTTTAAGAAGAAATCGTACAGACCACGGTAAGACAATTTCATATTTTTAGTATATCTTTTAAATAGGCAGGTTTAGTTAGATTTCTTTTCTTATTAGGAAGTCTTATCTCTTGTCCGATCAGGACTTGTATCAACCGGATGGTATAAATATGTACATCCAAGATCTTTATAACATATCTCCATAGATCAATATAATTACTTTGACACATCGCCACACTTTTATTCAGGCAAATTGTTAGTTTCGAGTTGGCTGTACCGGTTTCGATCTCCGGCGAGAAAGTAAGTTCCGTTAACTTTGCTTGTGTCAGCGTAGCTAGAACTTTCTCGGTTAAATCCAATATTCTATCCAGGTTGACGTAAGCATTGCCTATCTGAGTGTTGATTCTATATTTAACTGCATCGTTGTTTAGAGTCGTATCAGCTTAGTTAGAACTTTCTCGATTAGGTCTGATATTCTCACTAGGTTGATGTTTTTCTAATCGTATTGTAGTTTTAGACAGATTTATTATATCCATCATATTCATATAGAACTATTGACTAAATATGTTTTTCTTATTATCTTCAATCTTATATTATCTTGGTTAGGTACGATATATCATATTGCTATTAATAAGTTTATTTCTACTAGGCCGATATGTTTTTATGTAATGTTTTATCAGAGTTTTAGCCGATAAGTTATGTTGTTAAGATTTCTAAGTTATCTTGTTATGACTTCTAAGTGTTATATCAGCTCATATTCAAGTTTATATATTCACTAGTTAAATCTCTCTTTATCAACTTCAATCTTATATTGTTTTTAGCCGATGATAGCATAAATTTTATTGTTTATCTTATTATTTAAATCTACAGCGAACATATAGTCGATTGATCAGCTCAGTCGACATCGACTGGTCTTGCTACATCACATCGGCTTATTGGCTTATCGATTTCATGATCTCATACAATCTGCATATCTATCTTGTTAGTTACATGATCAAACTAACTGGCACACCCTGAACCTGATTGATAGAACATGAATTTGAGCTAAGTAGATCTTACAGGCTTTCGTATATTATGACAAATTTTACGTCAACATCTTCCAAGTCAAACATTTTTAAAAAATTAAAAATTTTAGATCAGATGTATGAAAATATAGGCAAAGATTTGCCCCAGCGCAAAAATTCCCCCAAATTAAATCCTTTGAAATTCGTAACGTTTGCAAGTTGGGCCTAAATTAACAGTCCAATTTAGGCCTCTTTTTAAGCCCAAATCAAATACTTAGATTAATTTCGTCCCTCTCTCGATGGGCTTATGGGTCCAGGTGAATATGTATATGGGCCGTGGATTAGGTCCAGGTAATTTTAGGCCTATATCCGTCCACCTGCGGTTTTGCCTGGCTATGGCCCAAACGATGGGGCCTATTGGGATCACAGTAATTTGTAGGAATTGAATTGCCTCTTGGGATTTTTTTTCTTTCAGAATTGATATTTTACTGTGGACAGAAAATCAGTGGGAGAAACATTCGATTTTCCAGCATCGGATGTACTTTGAGATTCGTGCTGTTAGCAGAGAAAAAAAAATTCTGATCCACTTTGGGGGCTAGGAATAGAACTCACGCTGGTGGGTTGCCTCAAGCGGCAAGCCCCAAAATATTTCATGTATAGATTTGCCTCAAGCGTCAAAATTAAATTCCCAAAGTATGCCTTTGAATTCCGTAATGGATTTTAGATTAGCTCTAGAGTTGGGCCTAAAGTTATTTAGGACTAATTTTGAAGAAGAGCTTGCAACGTCATTAAAGGGATTAGAGTGAATTATATTTCGGAATTGGAAAACTTTTGTCAGTTTTTGTGCTCTCAAAACTTTTAGATCTGTCGACATCGAATTATCTCAATATTTTGTGTATGAAGAAAAATGCTAAAAAGTTTTTCATATAAATCACACATAAGATCTTAGTGCAATTACAATATAGTTATATGTAATTACATTTTAGTTATATTATAGTTATATTTAAAAAATTTTCACTCAAAAAACTTGTGGCAGTTCTTTAATACTCCCATTATAATTTGAATAACTTTTTATTACACAACTTGCGCTTTTTACTACCTTTAATTACCTAATCTTTTTTAGTATTCTTTTATCTTCTTTTTTCTTGAACCACCCAAACTATTTTCATGAGCATAAACAGTTTCAAGCTTCAGCACCCTCATACTAATGATTTTCTCTATTTCTGTGAGTCACTTATTTTGAGGAACAAGAGGTGAATGTAGCTAAAGGAAAAATAAGGGTGGTCTTAAGTGAAAAAAAATCTAGTCCACATCAGATCCGATAGATAGTAAATCGAAATAAAACTTGAACAATAAAATATGGTCAAAAGTATACTTCTAGTGACAAAAGTATACTTGACAATAAAAGTATACTTTCAGGGACTCACCGGCCTTGTCGCACTTGAGAGAGACGAAAGGAGGTGATGCCCAACACACGGCGGAGGCGCCGCTGCATGTTCTTGCTCTTGGTGGAGTCGCCGTCGTTTTCTCAACGGCGGGCACCTGGCACTCGACCAGGCAGAATACCTACTGTCTCCTCCCGTGTACACGATTGAGCATGGCGCCCTAGTGGGTTGCCGGGAGGCCGGCGAGTGGTACATCCATGCCAACACGCCGTGACGGAGGACGCGAACCCGACCGCCATCAGCGATGCCATGACGGTGGCCAGCACCAACACGGGCCACCCACCATCACCGCCACGACTGCCACCGCTCTTCTCCGACTAGTGCCGCTTCTTGAGTGGCACATGCGACCCCGATGGCACCCTCTTCCTCGAGAGGGTCGGCGCTGTGTCAGAGTTGTCGGAGTCGTCCCATCGCTGTCATCGTCGTTCAAGCTGCTCCCGCTGGAGTATGACGAGCCCCGCCTCCCCCGCTGCTACAACGACCACCGCGCTGGCCCAACGACGACCCCCGTGCCCCACCGTCCTTCCCCGCCCCCATCATCCGTCCCATCGCCTACAACAACAGATCCTCCAGGTTGTCGTTGTCCGGCATGGCCAAACCAAGAAATCCCTTCCCCTACCTACACAATCCAAAAACCATATCCATCAGCCATCGAATCAAGAAACGCGAGCCTATCTGGGATCTGTGACAACGGAGGAGAGAGGGGAAAGACGATACTCACCTCGAGACGACAACAAGAACAGTGTCGACGAACACCGGGGAGGGGGGTCGAGAAGGGTTGGCTGCTATGCCTGCTCATCGGGATCGATGGCTGGAGGCGACGGAGGCGACGGTCGCGGGGGAGTCTGACCTCCCCGTCCCTCTCGTCGGCCTCCCCCGCCTCCTTCCTCTCTGCAAGCACTCGGCTGGCTTTGGCTCGCCGGCAAAGAGAGGGGACAGAGGTAGAGGGGTGAGGTGGACGAAGTGGGACCCATTTACATGTGAGTCCCATTATTTTTTATCTTTTGTTTGACAGACATATGGGCCCTGCATATTTGTTTTAATTTTTTAGTTTTCAATTTTGCTCTTATTTTTTGGATCAAACTGCCACGTAAGCGTCACATCATTGCCACGTGGGACGAAGACTTAGTCAAAGGAGGCACGTAGGTGCCATGTCAGTCAAAATCAGGGACAATACTGCTGAGAGACCTTATTTGCATTGGTTTTGTAAGTTGGGGGACTCGTTGTATCTTATTTTTTGATTCAAGGAGGAAAATTGGATTCGGTGTCAAGTTAAGGGACCTCAAATAAGCCTTTGGATTCGGTGTCAAGTTAAGGAACCTCAAATAAGCCTATTCCGATAGATTACAAGCCGGCCCAACAGCTTAGAATTGGCCCAATTGAATCTCCATCAATTCTCTCTTTAAAACAATAAATTTCACTTATATAACGTGCACATACTCACCCCTATAAACACATACGTGCACACCCCTATGAGCATATCTGAAGATTGGATTGGCATATTTTAAGACTTATGAAGTAACCTCATGCGCCTCGATATGAAAATATACATTTGCTTCAAACAAATTCTCCCTCTTTTAAATCATATGTAATGCTTTTAACACTAAAATAACCATATAAGAGTACTATGTTTGTTGATAATTGTTCTACAAACGAAAAGGAGGAATAGGCTTTTATCCCCTAAGGAGATATCTCCTCGGTTTTTATATAATTTAAATAGTCATAAAAAATTGAAAAAAATATGATAGATCAATATGAGTATGTTTGTTCCACAAACAGGCCAATTTAATTAAATTCAGCGGATACACGTAGAGACAAAAACAATAAATTTGATGACGAATAACCCATATTATTTGTAGGCAATTTTGTTGTTTTCGTTTTTAATTGTATAAGTTAAATTTGATTTTGTATGTTTGTGATTGTGGAGTGACATATCTCAATATTGATCTATGTTGTTAATTTTTTCTAAAATTTTTTGATAAATTTTTTATTTGTATGCACAAAACGAATGGATATCTCTGGAGGGATGAAGATTCACCTCCACAGATAAGCAATGAAACGAATGACCACAAAAACGCTCACATATAATATAAGTGATGCGCTGCTTGGACAGAAAGCATCAAGCTGAGCTAGCAGCATTGACATATAAATTAATCATGCATGCATATATGTCTATATAGTTAACAATCTTTGCATTTACGCATGGACATATATACGTCATCTTTGTTTTATCTGTTATCAGTTAGGTCGACACAATATATACATATATATTCGCAAACTCGAGAATTTTTCAGTCGGGTATGCACAACGTGCAGTATGAGCAAATAGTACACATGCACTGTCTGTTACAACAGAAATACACATAAAATGGTGTGGAGTATATCTGCCAGTATATCTATTACAACCCCGTTAATGAAGTACCTATCGAGTTGACATTCTTGTGGTTGTGGACAAACAGACACCTTAATTAGTGCAGAGAATGTCGACAAGACGTGTTTGATCCTTCAATGATAGACTCGGATGCATTAAGTCCATTTAATCGTGCTTTGTATGCTATCCATTGCATAGACTAGAATATCCATCTTATTTCCATCCAAGGCTTTATTTGATGTTTTGTTGGGACATGGAGATTAAATCTAATTGTTCTCGAGTAAATTTGACGGGCTTCATGAGTAAATTACACTTTACACTAAATATATAATTGTAACCTGTTTCACTTTGCACTAGATTTAACACGAATTTTCAGTTTACAACAGAATGCATTGAAATAAGTTCATTTAACACCAAGATACATCATGAAACCTATAGAAATTTTATGAAATATGAATGAAACTTCATGTAACATGGCCTAATTAAAGTCAATAAGCCTGTGTTCTTTAGTTTACTTTCCTAACTTCATATTTCTTATTTTTCAGGCGCACGCTTTTCAAATTGATAAACAATATATATTTTTATATAAAAATTGCTTTAAAAATCATATTAATCTCTTTTTAAATTGTTAGTTAATACTTAATTAATCATGGTTTTACTTACTGAAGAGGAAGTATCGTAAGTTTCACTTAAATTTTTATTATTTTCCCGCCATAATATGACAGCATAAAGTAAAACTTATATATTACAGTTCTCCTTTTGTAAAGTAAAGGTACGAACCTAACCCGACATTAAGTGAATACAATTTATTGGTATAAAATGCAATTTAATATTTGAAATAAGAGTAATTTTTACTTTGAGCCATGTTTTATTATCGATGTTTCGTTTTGATCACTATTTAATCAATGTTTTTTATTTTGGACGATGTATTTTTATCTTTGTAACACTTTAGACCGCTCTCAACTATTTTATCCACTGCATCCAACTTGTCATATGTCAAAAAAATATTCTTACGTATGCCGTAAGAGTTTATTGGCGAGTAGGAATCGATGTACTCAAGATTGTTTATATGTTTGAGAAGAGAGTCAAGGTGATTCAAATACTAATCCAAATTAAGTGAAATATACGTTCCTGCTAATTCAATTCGCGAACTAATCATAATGAGTTCGAATTTAAATTGAGGACGTTGGGACATTTGCAATCCTACAAAATTAACCGTGTAATTTTAGATAATGAGAGTCTGGTTAATTAGTTCTGTTCGTTCTGTTAACCTTACACTACTGGAGAAACCATCATTGGTTGAAATGGCAAAAACCACATTAGTCCCGGTTTGAGTTGCACCCGGGACTAGAGATCATCTCTTGTCCCGGTTTAAAAAGTCTACGGACATTAGTTCCGGTTCGTGACACGAACCGGGACTAAAGATCACCTCTAGTCCCGGTTCAAATATTATCAGAGCCTGTCAAAGCGCCGGGCACCTTTAGTCCCGGTTGATAACACCAACCGGGACTAGAGATGCTATCTTTAGTCCCGGTTGGTCGGTTGGTGTTATCAACGGACTAAAAATGCTGTCGCTCGACGGAGTTCGCGCCCTCGACACCATCTTTAGTCCGGTTGGTAACACTAACTGGGACTAGAGATGCTATTTTTGTCCGGTTGGTAACACCAACGGGACAAAAATGAATGTGCTTATTTTTTAACTGAACCTAATAAAAATATATAAATTTTGCTACATGATTCAAATGGCCAAAATTAATTTAACGGGATCTGTAATTTCAAAGAGTGTGGTGTTGTGTGGAGGTGGGTGATTGAAGATAGAAGGAAGCTTTAATTTTGTTATTACATATCATCATATTGTTATTAACTAATGATTCTCAATATATAAAATCTTTTGTAAAATTATTTTGGTGATAATATAAGAATCGAAGGGATGTACAATATTGATAAGAACATTTAAACCCTGGCTGTCACATCTAGTTTATGCGCGTTTAACAAGTTTTACATGCATTGTTCCCGTTTTGTCTTCTAACTCGGAGTCGGTTTTTAAAACGGCCATAACTTTCGCATACGGACTCCGATCGAGACGTTTCATATATAAAAATCGATCAGAAAAAAAATTTCGGATGCGTTTGTTCGTGTTTTTCCGCATTCGGCGATTTTATTTTGCCCAAAAAAGCCTCAGAAGATTACCTTTTTCGAGCCTGGAAGCTTTTTTCTGATTTTGAGCGTGTCTTCCAAATTTTCTATAGGCCACGTATTTTGCTTGTTTACGCTCAAATTTTATTTGGTTACCTCTCGTGTGCTCCTAAGTCCATAAAAAATATAAAGAAATAAAAAGAAAAAAGTGAAATTTTTTCTCTCTTGCTCAACAGCAGATGAAAATGAAGAAAAGAGAGGGGCAAAAGAGGAACAATATTTAGAGGAGCACATTAATGTCTAGGATTATCTATGTTTGATTAAATTTTAATATTATTGTTGTAAACCTATATTTAATAAATTTAATTTGGCCCTATTTAATGGATTATTTAATTGTTAACCCTAGTGGGACCAAATAAATTTAAAAATTACGGAAAAATATCTTTAGTCCGTTGGTGGCACCAACCGGGACTAAAGATGAATTAGAAATAGCGGAAAATTATCTTTAGTCCCGATTGGTGCCACCAACGGGACTACGATGAATTGGAAATAGCGGGAAATTATCTTTAGTCCGGTTGGTGACACCAACCGGGACTAAAGATGAATTGGCTATATATATCCCTGGCTCGCATCGTCTTCTCCACCGATGCAACACTTAGCACATTTTTCAGATCTCTCTCCCTCTCCCTAGCTCTCTCCCTCTCCTTCTTCCTCTCCCTCTCCCTCTCTCTCTCCCTCTCCCCTCGGCAAGCAAGGGGACGGGAGGAAATGGCGACGGCGGGGAGGAGGTGGTGGCGGCGGCGGCGGGCGCCATCTTCTCACCGGCGGTGAGCGAGAGCGGAGCCGACGGCGAGCGGGAGTGGGAGCCGGCGACGAGCGGGCGGCGGCGAAAAATTAATGTTGTTGATTTTGTTGTATATATGTGTGAATAAATTTGTGATAGTATTTGATCTGTGATTTTTTTATTTTGAAGATGTATTTGATATGTGGAGAAAAAAATAAAAAAATATTTGGGATATGTATTGTTCATTGCTATTTGTGAATCTGTGATATTTGATTTCGATATCGTGATGATTTTAGGATTTTGACAAGAAAAAACAAAAGAATGAGGGCGGTGTGGAGAAAGGGCAAATTAAAAAATTTTAAAAAATCTTTAGTCCCGGTTGAAGCCACCAACCGGACTAAATATGACGGAGCGGCCACGTGGCTCTGCCATCTTTAGTCCCGGTTGGTGGCTTTAACCGGGACTAAATATGCATCTTTAGTCCCGGTTATTTAACCGGGACTAGAGATCGTCCATCTCTCCCGGATTCATAGTCCCGGTTTAGACTACTGAAGGTTACAAACCGGGACAGTTGTGACTTTCTCTAGCAGTGTTAACTACAAGTAGCTAGCTAGACCTATAGGAGTTTTCGAAGTCATCAACTTAATTAGCTAGAACCGTGGTGTCCAAAGCTATCCAGATTTGATAACATTTTCTGTTGCAGTTGTAGCTAGTGTTCATACCCCCATAGAGTCAAAATGCTGAACTAACCAACCATGGATGCATATATCCGGCCAGATTACTCTTGTCTAATCCCATAGGAACAAGATAATTATTAAAGTACCCTCCTGTGTGTGGCAATGTCAACGCGCTATACATAGCTTAATTAAATAATTAGCTCATTCAGCTATACCAATAATTTGTTGCAGCTAGCTTAACATCCTAATCATTAATTGATCCATCATCCATGCATAGTTAACACTGCATTCCAATCGATGCCATGCTATAAATACCTGCAGAGATGAGCAAGACATGCACACACACCACAGTCGCAATCAGACATTCTCTCTTGGTTAATTAATTAGCTTAATTAATTAAAGAGTTTAGTCTGAAGAGGCACATATACATGGCGATGGCGACAGCATCATGCAGAAGGCCTGCACTGATGCTCATGGTGTTCGCCATGGCGGCTGCGGTGATGAGCACCGTGCCGGCGTCGGGGACGACGACGCTGCAGTACGATTTCTACAGCTCGTCGTGCCCGAAAGCCGAGGAGACGGTGAGGAACGTCGTCGAGCCGATGATCTTCAACGATCCCACCATGGGCGCCGCCTTCGTCCGCCTCTTCTTCCACGACTGCTTCGTCAGAGTATGCACAATATTATCATTTATAGAAGATATAGTTTTCAAAGTAAATTCATTAACATGTCATATTTGGATCTATTTAATTCAATTTAATTATAACAATTTGCATTCATGTTTACCCAACGCTATTTCTTTAACTGATTTTTAACAATAAATTTATTCCATCCTTTGCTTTAAATAAACTATATCCAATTATTACTTACATAGACTACAAATGAAGTTTTTAAAGAAACTACATCTAAATATTACATATTTTATAGATCGAATGACGGTGTATTCTTAAATCACAGCTTGATTTTAGAGATCATTAATAAAAAAAAGAGGCAAAACTTTTGTCTTTCTTTAAAAAATCATAGCTTGGTTAAAAACAAGGAAACCACTTAATACTACCCGTCTTAAGACAAAGATTAACGATCTAAAAATTAATGAAAGTGTATTTTTAATATAGGGTTGTGACGCGTCCATTCTGCTGGACCCGACGAGCAGCAACGCGCAGCCGGAGAAGACGGCGATCCCGCTGCGCGGCTACGACGCCGTGAACAAGATCAAGGCCGCCGTCGAGGCCGTCTGCCCCGGCAAGGTCTCCTGCGCTGACATCCTCGCATTCGCCGCCCGTGACTCCGCCGTCGTCTCCGGCAACTTCGCATTCGCCATGCCCTCCGGCCGCCGCGACGGCACTGTCTCCTCGGCATCCGACGTCGTCCAGGGCATCCCTTCCCCGGCGTTCCAGCTCCAGGACCTCATCGACAGCTTCGCCGCCAAGGGCCTCACCGCCAACGACCTCGTCATCCTCTCCGGCGCCCACTCCTTCGGCCTCACCCACTGCGCCTTCGTCACCGGCAGGCTCTACCCCACGGTGGACCCCACCATGAACGCCACTTTCGCCGAGGCGCTCAAGAAGTTGTGTCCGCCGCCGGCGAACGGCGGCGGCGGCAAGGCGCTGAGCAACAACCAGGTGACTGACCCCAACGCGCTGAGCAACGACTACTTCAAGAACGTGGTCGCCGGGAAGGTGATGTTCACGTCGGACCAGACGCTGTCGAGCCGCAACGACACCAAGGCGATGGTCGACGACAACGCCGCCAACCCGGTGGCGTGGATGGCGAGGTTCGCGGCGGCGATGGTGAAGATGGGCGGCATCGAGGTGCTCACCGGGACCGCCGGCGAGGTCAGGAAGGTCTGCTTCGCCACCAACACGGCGAGCTAATTAAGCTAGAGACGTTGGTTATCCTTCTCCATCGGAATGCTACATATCATTGCAAGTTATTTCAATATCTTAATTTGTAATTACCTGCATTAATTCTTGCTGTTGTAAAACTGAATTGTATAATTCACTCTCTCTGAATATTCAGCGATCAGTACAGTGGTTAGTACTTTTCTCGTTCTATAGCCTGAATTTAAACTGAAGCAGGCTGCAGTTGTGGGCCAAATTTGAGAGATTATGTGCCGAAAAAGTTCAGATTATGGAACAGATTTGAAAGAATGAAAGATTGCTGGCCAAATGGTTTCATCATACTCGGTCCTGAAATCAAATATGCTGGGCCAGGAATCCGTTAGGCTTTGATTGGCCGTTCTATCGATCCAGGAAAGGCCCAAAAAGTATTGGACTCGAGCCTATTGGGCTTTAGTGGGCCGTTTTGTCGATCCAGCAAAAGCCCATTTGTACAAGAGCTAGGACAGCTTGATCAGATCAGACAAACATTTTCCTGTCTGACTGCTGGATATGAAGTATCGAGAACACTACAAAATATTTTTTTTCACCAGCATATAAAACGTTAATAATTATGAAATATATGAATGGGGGATTAATATTATAGATTGGTATACAAACACATCGTGAAAATATGTTGGAATTACTTATACATAGAGCAAGTATATCATTTAAGGGAACTAAAACATAGGGTAACTGACTCAGATCCATCTTTAACAAGCACCTAGAAGCCAAATATATTGTTGCACAAATGGTTTTATCGTGGCAAATTGATTGATGAAGAAAACTGCTGCTCCAAGATGTAACTTCCAGAGACAGAGTCGCAAGTTATAAACCAGTGTTTGGGAATCGGAAATGCTCAATTTCTCCTTCTGTTACTGGGAATTGTTTGAACTTTCTTTGTCTTGTAGTTCTAACAAACTGCAACCTCATTTCTACTTCTTTCATGGTAGGTCTCTCTTCTCCTTTTGTTTTCAAGCATGATTCTGCAATTGAGACAATACCATCAATTTCTTCCCGGTTTGCCTCTTCCATAACTTGCGAATCCAACATCTCCATGCCAACTCCTTGGTGATGTCCTTCCACAAAGTAATGAGCCAAGCTTTGTTTTGTACCATGGTCATTTATAAAGATCGACTTCTTTCTTACTAGAAGCTCTACAAGTATAACTCCAAAACTATAAACATCACTCTTCGCTGTTAGTTGGTCAGTGTGATAGTGCTCTGGATCTAAGTAACCAAATGTGCCTTTGTACATTTGTCATAACATGAGTTTGATCAAGTGATATGGTTCTTGAAGCGCCAAAGTCAGAAATCTTTGTAGTAAAGTTATCGTCCAACAATATATTAGAAGATTTAACATCTCTATGGTAAATTGGAATTGCTGCAGCTGAGTGTAGATAAGCAAGAGCACTCGCGGCTTCTACTGCAATCCTAATACGGTCATCCCATGACAGAAAGCATTTAACACTTACATCACTATGAAGAATATCGTATAGTGTCCCATTGGATATGAACTCATAGACCAATAAAGGTACCTCTGCTTCAAGACAGCAACCAAAAAGGTTTACCACATTCCGATGAATGATTTGCGATAATATAGCAACTTCGTTGATAAATTGATCTATCTCTGCTTGCTCCACTATTTTGGACATTTTAATGGCTACTATACGCATTGATTGGACAAAATCCCTTTGTAAACTGTACCATGTCCTCCACAGCCCAGTACACGAGTAGCATCGAAGTTGACAGTTGCCTTCTCTAGTTCCTCCAAGGAGAATATCTTAGTTTTATCTTGTGCTTTTTCATCTAATATCAACTGTTCCAAGAGTAGGCGTTGGTTTTTCTTCAAGTGTGCCCTTCTAATTCTCTTTTGTATGCCTCTCTTCCACTTCTTGATTAGTACTATTGCACCGAGTGCAAGAATGATTGAGCACCCAATTTCAATTGTTATACTTGTTCATCCAATAACACTTGTATTCATGACAACATCATGCATTTTATGAACTATACTTAAAAATTTTGTTCAAAGTAGCCTACCTACAATAAGACTGTGTCTCTTAGCTGATGTTGCACATTTCCCTTCTGTTAAACACTCAATATCTGTAAATAGTAAAGAAACAAAAGAAACCAAAGTGGAACCTGTTAATTTTAGACAAATATCGGGGTTCAAGTATATATGCTTATTTCAAGAGCTGAATGTGTTGTGAGAAGAGAGTATATATATATATATATATATATATATATATATATATATATATAAAACAAAACATTGCCAAAGGAAAGTAGTGGTGCCATAACCCACCACCAACCCTTACTTTTGTGGAAAGGAAAATAATCCACATTTAACCACTCTTACCACCAACTACCTATTTTACCTTTTTTTTTGGAAAGAAAGAAAAAATAGTGTGGAGCCAAAGGACCCACGTATCATTATGATTAAAAAGTAAGTGCAGAAATTAAGAGGTGATATATGCATAGAAAGATGACAATATGCTAGTTATTGAAATGTATCAAGCAATCCATCTTCACCCTTTACTACTCTCCTGCATGACCCTATATTAATATCAGGAGGTAACAAATTAAAGTAAATTTTCACATTAAATTGGAAGTCTATAAATTCTACAAGTTTGATTTCAGAATTAAATTAAAATTGACGTTAATCATTTGAAAATCCAGAATATTTAAAAAAAGTTTGGCCTTTGAACTCTGTTTTTAAAGGTGGCATGTGAAGTCATGCCAGATCAAAGATGAGCTAAGCACGACATTATTTAGAGCATTGTGAGATTAGCACTCGTTGGGTTGATATTTGGTCCGATTTTGAAATGAATGATTTTTTAGTATAGAGTAAAAATTGGAGTTTGGGGAAATCCAAATTCCTAAAATAGGCTTCTCCCTTCAAAATTCTTGCCCCCAATATTGCAACCAAAATATTTTGAAGTTGCAACTATACAAACATGTATTATTCATGATGCTTTAAAATGTTTTCTACAATAATAGCTCATGCGGATACATGGGTTTATGATTAGTAAACAAATTGTGTTATGTATCCAGCTTTTTTTATCAATAGTAATGATATTTATCTAACCTTTTGAACCATCTAGAATAAAGTTGCTGGCCTTACTGTTTCTCTCTCCTCCATGGGTTTATAGGATGGCATTAGTTACTAGTTCTATCCCAATCTTTAGAGTTAAACATTGTTATTAAAAAAATAGATAGAATTAAATCGGTAGAGGTTGTGATTTGTTAAAAATTGGAGGTAGGTGGAAAAAGTGAATGTGAAGGGTTGGGATTGGTTGGGAAGAGAATATTGGTGAAGAAATTGTCATATTTGGGATAAATTTTAAGTGCTATAAGTTATTATATTTTGGGATAGGAAGTAGTATATATGTACTATATTAAATGATGCTATGTTAATTTTTGAGTCCGTCTCCAACACCACGAACTAACATATGAGGCAATATGGTCTCCATCCGTCAATAGCTCTGGAATTGGATGGAAGAGCGAGGGCGTTGGAACTTGGACGGACTAGCGACCGCCACCATCTGGCAACCCACTAAGTGTACTATAAAATTGTAACTTTGCTTTTGCTATCCACTATTACAAAATTAATTTTTGCATGCGGTCAAAATTGATTTTCGCAGTGGCTAGGCAGCCGCATGCACCCAGTGTTTGTGAAAATCGAATTTTTGTATGTGGATAGAGCAACCGCATGGCAAAAATCGGATTTTCGCATGCGGACGCTTAAGCAATCCGACTACGAAAAATAGCAAAAAATATTGAAAATTTGAAAATTTGATTTCCCTTAGCCCCAAAACCCTAACCCTAAAATCCAGAAGCCGTCGTCGTCGCTCGAAGCCGCATGAGGGGCAGAGAGGCGGCAGGATCTGTGCAATTACGTGCTTATAAATTACTAAATCATTGTATCAATTGGTTAGATTTCACGTGATGGAACCTATCCATTCAGTTCATGTCCTAGACTTAATATGGGTGCTCATATTTGTAGTTTTTTCAGTGATAGACATCTATAATGATTTTTGTCATTTTAAAATATATTGATTCATTGTTTCGAAGGTGCTTATATATATAAGGGTAAGGTGTGTATCTGTGCTTTTATATGGATACGCGTAGCATGCGTCACTGCCTGCGTTTCTTCCGTGTTTAAAGAAAATATTAGACCACTATGCAACTATTCACGTGTACAGAATTATTTCCTACGTCTTATTTGTATTTTATCTAAAATTTATAGCTTTATGCTTAAAAAATTGTATCTGCTAAGTACCAAGAGAGGAGTTTATAGTAAGAAGTCTTTGTTTTATGTGTATGGATTAGTTTCTAACCCTTCGCAACACAAACTTAATTAGACTGTGTTTTTGGTATTGAAAACTCTTTCCAGACACACAAAACGAAACGACAGATTAGTATTACGCATAATTAATTAAGCATGTGTTTAAAAAACATTATATATATATATATCTATACCTATATATATACCTATATATAAAGCAAGTAGTGTTTCCACCTAAATTTTGTTTTGCCTGACTATTTTGTAGAAAACCCCTTAAGTTTTTTTAAAATTAACCCGCAGTCCGTCTGACTATTTAAAAAAACCTAATTAAAAAAATGTTATTTTATAGAAAACCCTTTAACTGTTTATAAAATTAACCTGCAGTCCCAATGTTGAAAAGAAAGAGAGGACTTGGATGAAAAAAAAGACCTCCTACGTCCCTCTCTTCTGCTTCCATCAGCGCTGCGCTTGCGCCCCTCCCTCCCGTCGCCGCTCAGAGCTCTCGCGCCGCCGCGTGGACCTTCGTCCTCCACCTGCTTCCCTCCCTGCATCGTCGTCCCGTTGCAACGCACGGACATTTTGCTAGCTATCTATAAAGCAAGTAGTGTTTCTATCCAAAATTTTATTCTACCTAGCTATTTTACAAAAAACCCCTTGATTTTTTTCCAAAATTAACCCGCAGTTAGGGGTGGATACCAGCTCGGCTCGGCTCGGTAGAGCCGAGCCGGGAGGCTCGGCTCTCGGCTTGGCTCGGTTCGACCGGCTCGGTAGAGAACCGAGCCAGGAGGCTCGGCTCGTGGCCGGCTCGTTTAGCTCGCGAGCCACTTTAATATAGTGCAATTTATGTACAAATTATATTTTATTTTTTAGTCTATTAAACATGCAAATATACAGTTGAAAAAAAAATAAAAAGTGATACATTAAGTCCATAATTAACGTAATAACTTGTCCATCGATAATTATCCATGCAAATGTAATGATGCAACTAGATTAGATATTATTACTATTATAATCTCAAGCATTAGATCCATATTGACCATCACAAAATTATAAAAATTATTGATTTATTGTCACATCAACAACAAAACAAGCAAAAGAATAGCAAAACAAGCAAAACATTATGCCCTACTTTGTACATTGCATCTGGCTCGTTGAGCTCACGAGCAGCTTGCGAGCTGATTTGAGCTGGCTCATTATAGCTAACGAGCTAAACCCTTGGTGTAGCTCGTTAGCATTTCTCAACAAGCCGAGTCGAGCCATCCACGAGCCGAACGAGCTAGCGAGCCACGAGTATTTCGTCAGCCCTACCCGCAATCCCAATGCTGAAAAGAAAAGGAGGGCTTGGATGAAAAAAGACCCCCTTCGCTCCTCCCTCCCTGCGCCCCTCCCTCTCGTCCCCATCTGCGCCGCGCCCAGCATCGCGACTGCGCTCCTCCCTCCCATCGCTGCTCGGAGCTCCCGCGCTCCTCTGTGCTGTCCCCATCCGTGTCGCGACTCGACTTTACCCGTTGCAACGCACGGGCACAATTGCTAGTATATATATATATCAACATCTCTATATAACACCCTCTTAATCTTCGCGGAGAACTTGTGATTATATTTTAAAATCGAGGTTGTACAGGCATCGATTTCACCTTGCGATATTACTTCACGATCCTCGTCCTTAGATCAGACTTTCGTCCGCCATTCATAACACACTTTGAGTACCGTACTATAGAGTACGAGTACTACTTAGGAAATAATTTTTACAGGCCATATCTAAACTGGATTAAAAGCTACTAATCTCTTATACTATAAATTAATTAATTTTGGGACCGAAGAAATAGTACTTACGTTGGATTGAAATTCTGAAGTGACCTAGACTGATCAGTAAGTACTGTGGTTTGTTTTGTCGTTCAGCAGCCAGCACAAAATCTGGGCCTGATTTTGAGCATAAACAGGCTGCCTTTGTGGTCCAAATTTCAGAGATCGTTTAGCCCACAATCTTTCCTATTATGGGCTACCGATCGTTCACACTATGGGCCGAACAGATTAGACAATTTTTGGGCCCATAGTAGAAAAAATTATGGGCTAAAGGATTTTATTATTTTTAGGTTTTTCAATTTGTCACCGAGTTCACAATTTATCTCTGAACCAAAATATCGGGTATAACCCATCGCCACATTCTCAACTTAACATGTTGACTCTATCTCTCATCAGTAAAATGACCTGTTATAACTGACATGGCGAGTGAAATCCACATGAGCCCCACATATCGACGGTCAACTCTTTTCCTTCCTCTCTCTCTTCCCTCTCTTCTCCATTAGGGCGAAGAGCTCCCCGCCCTCGTCGGCGACCCTGAACCGGAGAGCAGGTTCCCGAGCAATCTCTTCACCACCTCCGCGAGGCAGCCGTCGAGGTGGCCACCGGCCCGTCGCCCTGCCACGCCCAGACAATGTCGGCGAGCCTCGAGCGCACATCCACGGCGCAGAACCTGTCGTCGGAGCGCACATCCGAGCTCGTCGCCGGCGTCGTGCGCGAACTCGACCATGACGACGTCATCGGCTACCTCGAGCGCCTCGACGGTGACCGCGACGCCCGTTTGCTCCGTCCGCTGTAGCTTCCAACCTAAGCTTCCACCCTTTCCCTCTCGTGACGTTGTACCCCAGCGACCGCCCTATGGCCTCCAGCTTCTAGATGACGGTGGCCGTCGGCGCGCGCGACGTGAACACCGTCGCGGCCTTCTGCTCGCTCTCGAACATCCCCTCCATGTCGAACCCGGAGGACATGGAGGATATGAACTGGATCGCGTTGCACGTCAGGGACGACATGGCGCCGGAGGCGGTGTCTTCGGCACCGTCGAGGAGGGCATCATCTTCCCATTTCTTGGGGGGGACGGGAGAGATGGGGACCGGCGGCTCGAAGCCCTTCTTGAACCATTGGCGTGCGCATGATCTCCGGGATGGAGCTGCGCTTGGCCAGGTCGACGACGAGCAGGCGGGCGATGAGGCGGCGCGCGTCGCCGGACAACCAGGGCGGCACCTGGTACTCGGCCTTGAAGATCTTCTGGTACATCTTGGCGTAGTTCTTGTGCTGGAATGAGAGGAAGCCGCAGAGGAGCACGTAGAGCACGACGCCGTAGAACCAGAGGTCGGCGCGGACGCCGTCGTATCGCGCTACCGGAGCACCTCCAGCGCAAAGTACGCCGGGGTGTCTCACTGCGTGTGGAGGAGGCCATCCTGCCGGAGCTGCTCGGGCAGCGCGATGAGCTCGAAGTTTGTGACCTTGAGGCGCAGACGGAGGGAAGAGGGAGAGGGAAAAGAGTTGACCGCTAACATGTGGGGCTCACGTGGTCTCACTTGTTACGTCAGCCAATCACTATATGTTGAGAGACCAAAATTGACATAGTATTTTGAGTGGAGGGATGTGCTATTCCAGTTATTTCGGTTTCGGGACAAATTTTAGACTCGACAACAAATTAAGGGACCTAAAATAAACTTATTTTAGCCTGAAATAAACGAAGTTTGTAATGGGCCAAAAAGTATTGTCTCTAGCCCGTTAGGCTTCAATTTTGCCTAATTGTAGCAGAGCGTCTTGAAGTCTTGCGGCAATATTGGTCAATGGCTCACTGCAGAAGTGCAGAGCTAGCACAATCTGATCAGACTCAATCCAAGCATTTTTCACTTTGTGTCTTAAACTGCTGGATCCATCTCGATCGATCGTGCCACGGCCATGCAATGGCATGATTTATATATATAAACAATACTAATAAATTGGAGGAGAAGCTGACATTGGATCTAAATTAAGTCACCAAGACAGTGAAGTCAGTGATGCTGAACAAACTGACGAAATCGATCCAAGATCACTCTTCAATTAATTTTAGTGACTGCATGCGTGCTAGATATCTCTTCCTTTATACACATGCCCTGCCAAATTGACTGACCGCATCCACGTCGTCGTTTTCATCAGATGCTGCGTCTTCTTTCATCAGCAATTCAGAGATGATATGTTCATCCGGTGTCCGAAATGCAGAAGAAAGTTCAGACATCTTCAGTCCAGATCCATCGATCCCATCGCCGCCGCCGCCGACGACGACGAACACTGCTGCAGGTCAGCACCCGTGGTGCCTTGCAATTGAACAAGATCACAGTTATCATAACTAACATGCACACTGCAGCAAGCTGCTCTTAAACTAATCATCGCTAATTAACTTAATTAGTCACCTAAACCATGCACTACACTTGGAACAGACAGTGTCAATGTCAGTGTGATCGATCAGACTCGCTCACTCGGCAGAGGCCGGTCAACTTGTGACCCCATGTTCGTGTCTCCTCATGACACACTGGCCATGTTCCCAGTAGCATCAACACTTGCATGCAGCTGCTACCTAGCTTAGCTTAGCTACTAATTACTATATCAGCTTATACTAATTCCCTCTTGGATCGATCATGGCAGCTGATACATATAAATTGGATGGCCATGGCCTCTTCTTCTTCCTAGTCACCTTCACTTGCTTCACTTCACTGGACTAGCTAGTAGCTAGTCATCGTCTAGCTGAGCTAGCTAGCTCAGTGTGCTACTTGGATCATCTCAGCTTGTTAAGGAGTCGCTAGCTAGAAGAGATAGTGTGCTCGATGGCCGCCGGTAGCAGAGACGGCGGTGCTCGCCACAGATCGTGTACTGTGCTCGTCGCTGCTGCGGCGATCTTGTTTGGTTACGCGGCGACGGCGGCGTCGGCGTCCGGGCTGCAGGTGGGGTACTATAACAGTTCATGCCCCGGAGCTGAGGACCTGATTCAGACGATCGTCCATGGCGCCGTCCGCAACGACGCCGGCAATGGCCCCGGCCTCATCCGCCTCTTCTTCCACGACTGCTTCGTCAGGGTAAGTGATATCGCATTGCAGATTTGGTTGAATTCATTTGCAATTTGGTTGAATTCATCATGATGAGAGGTGTTTGCGATGCGATGCAATGCAGGGGTGCGACGCGTCGGTGCTGCTCGACGCCGACCCGGCGAGCAACGGCACGGTGGAGAAGATGGCGCCGCCCAACTTCCCGAGCCTCCGGGGCTTCGGCGTCATCGACCGCGCCAAGCGCGTCGTGGAGCGCCGCTGCCCGGGCGTGGTCTCCTGCGCCGACATCGTCGCGTTCGCGGCGCGCGACGCGTCGCGCATCATGGGCGGGATCAAATTCGCCATGCCCGCCGGCCGACTCGACGGCCGCGTCTCGAGCGCATCCGAGGCGCTCGCCAACCTGCCCCCCGGGACATTCAACCTCACTCAGCTCGTCGCCCGCTTCGCCACCAAGAACCTCACCGCCGACGACATGGTCACCCTCTCCGGCGCCCACTCCATCGGCCGCTCCCACTGCTCCTCCTTCTCCGGGCGCCTCTACCCACAGATCGACCCCACCATGAACGTCACGCTCGGCGTCCGCTCGCGCGGCAAGTGCCCCGCGGCGCCGGGGCGCCATGACCGCGTGGTGCAGCTCGACTTCAAGACGCCGCTGCAGCTGGACAATCAGTACTACCAGAACGTGCAGACGCACGAGGTGCTCTTCACGTCGGACCAGTCGCTGATCGACCGCGCCGACACGGCGGCGCTCGTGGCGCAGTACGCCGCCAGCCGGAAGCTCTGGTCTCAGAAGTTCGCCGCCGCCATGGTCAAGATGGGCAACGTCGACGTGCTCACCGGCCCGCCCGGCGAGATCCGGCAATACTGCAACAAAGTGAACTAATTATAAAAGCAGTTAATTCAGCCATGCACGCACTTCGATACTCCATTGATTATTGTACATGACATGAGCAGCAGAATTTCATCAAAAAATTCAACATCACCTTCGACGTCTAGTTCAATTTCATGCTTCTTCCCACAATGATCATGTGTACTTGATGACATTGTTGTAACATAAGAGAGGGTAGAATTATCGGCATTTGTTCAGATGTTGATAACTTTTCAGTTTGACAACAAGCAAGATCGATCCTTTTTGTTCCTTTTTTGTTTCTTCTAATTCTAAATTTTCAAGTATGCACTTTCAAATTCAAATATTCAATATTCAACTATATCAAATTGGAAACAGGGACATTGTCCATGACCTTTTGTCTGAATTTTCTTGCCTGATACATTGATTTTCAGTTACTGTTACAATGTATGTTACTAAAATTTCTTGCTCATATATATAATTCGATCGATCACTGAGATGTTGCCTGTAGAAGAGGAGGAAGATGAACTAGTCGAGCACGCATGGTGGTGCAGCTAACAAGCCAGCTGCTGCCCAATGGAAGAGACACATGGTATCTTGATGCACATGTGGCATGTTGTAACACAAACCAACGTGTTGCATGTTTTGTTTCCTTTCTCTCCCTTCTGCATCTCTCTCTCTCTCTCCCCACATTTCTTTCTCCTTTACACATATTGATCAAGCTAAGGCTAACATGCGTGCATGTGCAATAATATGGATACCAGCTGCTCAGCATTTCTGGCTTAAAATACAAGTGCACTTCATATACATTCAGAGTCAAAGAGAAAGCAGAGACAGCAATGGACTACAGGTTGGAGAACAAACTGCCTGTCTTAAACTCTTACTCTGTCTTAAGCTGAGTTCAGTAGAGAGTTTGGTTTTTACTTTGCGTCCGTCTCCTAAACCATTAGCTTATTTTTTTACAATAACATTTTATATACAAATTTATTTTTAAAAATAAATAATTTAAAATTTTTAAATTTATAATAATTAATGCTCAATTAATTACGGCTTTCTATCTTTTCCCTGCCGCAAAAAATCCCAGTCCAAGCTCCTACGGAATTCGGCCTTAAACTCTTACTCCCTCTGTCCTTAATATAAGTAGTTTAAGCATTTAGAAATTTGCTCACAAATTTAAAAAATTTTAAGTACTATATATCTCGCTAATCACCTCTAATTTATTTATTTATTATCTTATCCTAACCATCCTTTCAATTTTATCCTTGTGGGATATCAATTTTTCTTCTTCCAACTCTTAATCTTTACTAAACGACCTTGAAAATCTTATATTTATTGACAGAGGAGCAAGTGCTATGGAAACTTCAACTGGACAGTAACAAAAGCTGCAACTGCAGTCTGCAAGAGCAGCTAGCACTCAAGTTAATGGCAATGCATCGGGATCTGCATGCAGCAAGGAAGAGGGACAAAACTAGTGTGACTGGATGCAATTGACCAGCTCAATTAGAATACTAATCTACTACTCCTCTACTTTACTAGAAGTACTTAGTCGCATAGAGCCTCCAATGGATTAAGTTTTCAGCTTTTCAACTCTGAAGTCTGAAGCAAGACACAGTGGATCGAGCACAGCTCTTTCAGTATGTTGGCGCCAATTTTTTCTACGCGAATCTTTTCGCCCCCAACTTGATCGATGGTAGATCAACTTAGAACATGAGATCATATGATAGTAAATGCGCAAGAGTGATCATCAGTTGCTGTTTTTAAAATAGCTCAATGCATGTGTTCTGATTGGAACAAACTCTCTGACTTATATTATTGTTCTTCTGATTTCTGAAGAAAGGACACGGGATGTGATGTGAAGCTCTGACTAGATTATTGTTCTTGTGATAGGACAGCATGCGAAGCTTCTCTGACAGCAACTTTACTACTACGAGATGGGCTAGAAGAAGATGATCAGATAACAAAACAAAAGTTGCTGGTGATGGCTGGGGAATCTTCTCCTGCTAACTTTCTGATAACTTTCTGAATCGTCAGTTCCATCTTTGGATTCTTGTGTTGTTGTAGCCACTAATCGCTGCAGGGCCGCATGCGATTGCCTGCCAAATAATGTAGTGACACTTTGGATTCTTGTGGCCCGACATAGCACGCTCATCTCATCAGCTCAATCATTCATGAATATGTATGTAAGTTTATGTATTTTTGTGTATCTGCATATCAGTATTTATGTGTGTATCTCTCTGTAGACTGTAGATTGTACTTGAGTGATTCACTTTCTTCAGAATAATGTAGGATGCTTTACACTGTGTCTGTCGTTCCTGTGGACTGTGTTCTTCCTCATGGCTGTTCTTTGTCTTGATAAGAGGATTCTTCTATGTGCTTTTATTTTGTATTTTGCTACCAAGTAGTACAGTACCAACTAATAATTGTCAGTTTGTCACTCTGAAGATTGGGATATGATGAATGACAGTGAGAAACTGGACTGGCAAACCCTCGTGTGCCTCTGTTTGGCGCCAAACCGTCGAACTGCCCGGGGTTTCTTGGTTTGAGCTGCCTTAAAATATCATGTAAAGAGTGGTAATACGGCCCTTTTGGTACCTCTGAAAACCCGTAAAATTTCTATGTGAAATTAGCAGAACAGACTCAATAGAATGGATTCTTGCTATATGTTTCCCATTCATAAATGTAATAGGTAGTTAAGAGAGCGCATATATATATATATATATATATATATATATATATATATAACTCAAAATAAATCCATCTCTAGTAGTCGATTGCCAGTAGTGGTAGCGCTACCTATCCAAGAGTACAAAGGCACATGAGCAGATCCTACCTAATTGGGCCTAGTTGTGCCGAGCGACTAATCATCAGCCCGTAGGGCCTTGTTTGTATAGGCCACAATTGTGGCCCATCCACGTGTACGGGCTGGCACATTCAGTTTCGAATTTTTAGCATATTTATTTTTTTAAAAGATTTGCAAAAATAATTTTAGGTTTGAAAAAATTGTAAAAGTAATCTCCCATCGCTCTTCGGGAGGGTGAGATTTTAAAATCGCCCTCCCAAAGGACGATTTTGCTGACGTGGCAGATAACCGTTGGGCGCCGTCTGCCGCGCCGTTGGCTCTTTGAAAAAAAACACCCAAGGGCGTTTTTTCGCTATAGCAGTAGGGGCCGCCTGCAAAAGAATGGCCGTCCTGTCAATTTTGCAGGGGTTTCCTTGCCGCCCTTGCAATTTTGCAAGAATTTTATCAAAAATTGCCCTCTGCAGGGCGGCGAGTGGCCGACGCAAATTGCGGGCGGCCGTCCTTTGCGGCGGCCCCCTGTTTGTACATAAAAAATCGCCCTTATCGAGGACGGAAAGGGGCGATTTTGCAAAATGGCTCGGCAAGGGGCAATGTTGCAAAATGGCCGCCGCATGGCAGATGGCACCCAACGGCCTTACGCCACGTCGGCAAAATCATCCTCCGGGAGGGCGATTTTGAATCTCACCCTCCCGAAGGGCGATGGGAGATTACTTTTGTAATTTTTTCAAACCCAAAATTATTTTTGCAAATCTTTAAAAAATTAAATATGCTAAAATTCTTTAGTTTCCGTAGCCCATTCAAAACAAAATGAATATGTCTACTCTGCCTTCATCGACTCTTGCCTTTAATTGAATCACATCCCGCAACCGCAATACCAGGTATAACATCTTCTTTATCTTTGAAAACCAGAGCAAATTGAGTCTCTCGCTGTTTGGATAGCGGTTTTGTCCTACATGACATCCATGGGAACCACATGTCAAAGAGAAAAATATAAAAAATAACAACCCCACGTGTCAGTCATCCTAATCTCTTTTTTTCTTTTTCCTCACACCTCTCTCCCACTCTCTTTCCCGTTCTCTCTCTTGGGTGCCAGGCGGCGGAAGTATCACTAGGACGAGGAGGACCTGGTCGGCTGCAGTGCACGCAGAAAGGAGATTCCTGGCTGGCTGCGCGTGAGGGAAGGAGTCATCAACCGCGATGGGCGTAGGGAGGAGCTCTCTGGCCGCGAGCTCTCATAGGAGTCAAAAATCCCGTCGTCGCCCCTGCGATGCTGCCTGCTGCAGCCGCCTGGCGCGCGAGAGAGAGAACATGAAAGAGAGGGAGGGGAAAGAGATGAGGGAAAAGAGAAAAATGAGATTAGGATGACTAACATATGAGGGTGTTATTTTTATATATTTTTCTCACCGACATGTGGGTTCCATGGGTGCCACATAGGACAAATTGTTCTTTGACCAACATTTTTTTTGCTTGTGCCGATTTGCTCTAGCAAGCAAAAGGCCCTACTAAATGCAAGCTTTTTCTTTGGTTTGCGTTTCAGGTACTGGACAGCTGATCTTCTGCAAAGACGTGGTATTGATAGCTACTTGGCTTGTCCTCTTTGGCTCAAGAACTTGAAACGGCGTACCACATCCTCCTTGATTGTGTGTTCGTTCGTCAGGTCTGACACCATGTTATGTCACCTCCTAGCTGGTCTGACCTCACTCCTTCTCGTGGCTGCTCGCTTCAGGTCTGGTGGCCAGCTTCTACGGCTTACTTGCCTGAGCATCTTCGCGAGGGCTTCGACTCCCTAGTCCTCCTGGTCTCCTGGTAACTGTGGAAAAAGTGAAACTCCAATGTTTTCAATTTCTCTCTCGTCGATTTCAGCGGTTCCGGAGTCCATCTTATAGGAAGGTCGCCTGTGGTCTTCTGCTAACGTCGTTGTTTTTGAAAGCCTGTTGGGAGTGTAGTGGGGCTCCACCATCACCCTCCCTCAATATCATAGCGGCTTTATTTTCCATAGTATTTTACCTTAGCAGTCTTTTGTTTCTTTCTCTTTTTTTCTATGTCCTCATCTGGCCGGTTACATTGTGTAACAAAAACTATGTTTTCTTACATGTAATTCTTTTGCTCTTTTGCACGTTCGTGAAAAAAATCACAAACAAAACAATTCATCATCATGCAGATGGGACAGAACAATCTAAGTCTACACCACGTAAGCATGTAACTATATCTTTAACGTCCATGTTTTGACTTCTACACCTACCCCAAAAAGAAAAAAAAAATCTATCTATGCAAATGATGCAACAGCTGCAAAAGTAAACGCGTCCCTGTAATTGTGCATTCATTTACTCTTAATTGCCTTACGTTTAATTTCTTTCTATCATACTTATATAAGACATTTAATGTTCTGCAAATCAGGGTATTTTCATATATACCTGCAGCAATGCTGCTACTTTTGCAAGACATGGTCATGATAATCACCCAAAATACATTGCCTACATATATATAGGTTATATATTGGACAAGTAGTTTGCTTACCTTACAGTTATAGGCAGACCATTTGTACTCGTATTGTTTAAAGTTGACTTTTGGTGTGTATATTTGTGCTAAGATATAGTCAAAGGGGAGCATCAAATTAATTTACCAATGTCACCAAAGTATGCAACAATATATCCCATATATCACCCCGTAGTGAACTAATTAACTATTTGCAGAGAGCATGCATACACACTACTAAAATACTTTTCTAGCTGCCTTTGGAGACTTTATTGGATGCATGACGCCATGATCCCATGCATCTAATTTCTTACATATATATCTGCAGCTACTTGGTAGACTAAGCTAGATGATCAAGAGATGTCATTTGACTAGGTAATTAACTTCAGGTACAAAAGGTAAACTTAGGAAAACGAAATGTATTCTTACTAAACATATGTATCATGCATCATCCTCCAAACTCACACGACTTTGTCCCGGTCACCCCATCGACCATGTCAAATTATATATATATATATATATATATATATATATATATATATATATGATATTGATCTCAAACCAAAAGCAATTCTCTTCAGTAGTTTAAGAATGTTTTACAAGTAACCTCCAAACATCTTTGTCCATTTCTAAAAGCTGTTTTACGCAAATGATTGTGCGTAGATCGATCTGTTACTACAAAGTCTGAGCAACATTAGGTAGATGGTGACACACAATTACAATATTTGTACTTATATTGTCGGCCTAATTGATGACCAGCTATCTATTACCAGTTCTTCCTTCGATTCCAAGCATATAGTAATATATGACACGAATGCAATTTGCATACATACTTATATCCCTTTCTCACTGCAGCCGACCCAAAATTGGAAATTTCTTGATCCCTAGACCTGCATAAAAACATCTATACTCTTTTAAAACAAAGTAGGGGTGATACCAATGTATCAGCCACCATACTTACTTTCATTGTATTTTTTTACAAATTACCCCTTAAATTTTCAATAATTAAAAACAAACAAATCTAAACGAATAGTCACATATAAAAAATCAAGTTAACATAAACATTTTTCATATAAAAAAATATGTAGCACATAATATTATAATAAATTTTTTTATCTGTAGCAAAACATGGTCATTCAGCTAGTATATATATGAATATATGACCAATCAAGATCGAGCTGTCCAGTGCTCCTTGAGATTCACGAAACTGTGGAATGTGGAGTTTCTCCCAAGTCCATGGACAGGTTCATGCACGCGTCTGACACGCTTTCTTAACAACAAATCAAGTTCGTTAGCTTGGCTAATTAATGGAGGTTATTAGCTAGTGCAAAGATTTAGTCGTGTTGTTGACTCGGTTGCAAACATGAGGACGCATGCAAACGCGCCAACTCCCAACTGCTACGTAATTTACCCTCCCTATATATACCACTCCACTCCAAACCATCTTCTTCCATCTCCAAATCAATCAATCCATCGATCTTAATCTCTTCAAGAGAGAAGTAATTAATTGAGCTAGCTAGAGTACAGTGATCAGTAGCTAGCTTCGATCGATCGATTATGATGAGGTCGCCGTGGTTGGCGTTTGCATGGGCGGCGGCGGTCGTAGCCGTGGTGGCGGCGTCGCCGGCGCCGAAGCTGGAGGTGGGGTTCTACAAGCACAGTTGCCCGCAGGCGGAGGAGATCGTCCGCAACGCCGTCCGGCGCGCCGTCGCCCGTGATCCCGGCCTCGCCGCCGGTCTCATCCGCATGCATTTCCACGACTGCTTCGTCAGAGTAAGTAAACACATATCGATCACGTGCCGTTTTTGAAGATGTTAAGTCAATGGCGTGTGGTTGATTAAGGTCTCTAATGATGATTAGCTGCTAATTGATTTAATTTAATTGCTTCAGGGGTGTGACGGGTCGATACTGATCAACTCAACGCCGGGACACGAGGCGGAGAAGGACTCGGTGGCGAACAACCCTAGCATGCGAGGCTTCGAGGTGGTCGACGACGCCAAGGCCGTCGTCGAGGCGCACTGCCCGCGCACCGTCTCCTGCGCCGACATCCTCGCCTTCGCCGCGCGCGACTCCGCGCACCTTGCCGGTGGCATCGACTACCCGGTCCCCTCCGGCCGCCGCGACGGCCGCGTCTCCATCAAAGACGAGGTGCTCGCCGACAACGTCCCCGGCCCGACCTTCAACGTCGGCGAGCTCATCGACAGCTTCAAGCGCAAGGGTCTCACCGCCGACGACATGGTCACCCTCTCCGGCGCCCACACCATCGGCCGCTCCCATTGCTCCTCCTTCACGCAGCGGCTCTACAACTTCAGCGGCGAGGCCGGCAGGACGGATCCGGCCATCGACCCGGCGTACGCCGTGGAGCTCAAGCACCGGTGCCCGCCGGCGACCGACGACCAGAACGACCCCACCACGGTGCCGCTCGACCCGGTGACGCCAGCGAGCTTCGACAACCAGTACTACAAGAACGTGCTCAAGCACAAGGTGGTGCTCAACTCCGACCAGACGCTGCTCGAGAACCCGTGGACTGCCGGGGTCGTGAAGCTCCACTCCGCCGTGGAGAAGGTGTTCCAGGTGAAGTTCGCCGCCGCCATGGTGAAGATGGGCAACATCGAGGTGCTCACCGGCGACGAGGGAGAGATCAGAGAGAAGTGCTTCATGGTCAACAACCACTACTAGTCAATTAATTAAGCTAATATATATATACATATATATATATATAATTTCCTCTGCAACTGGTTTACATAGTACGCGCGCACCTAAATTTCATCATGTAAAATTTTTGGTGGTGTTGTTTTGTGTGGCAAATTGTGCTTAAAAATATTTCATTGTTAACTCAAACAAGAGAAGAATTTATTATATTGTTTCAAATCAGAATGGAGAAAATATTTTATTTTATTTTTGTCTAAAACATAAAAGATTTTTACAGAGAAAATATTTAGTTTACTGTTATCTTAAAAAATAAAAATAGAAAAATTTAGATCACATCAGAAATGAGGGAAATGTTATATTGCAAGGTATAAGGGATTTTTGATAGGAATAAGTCTATTTTGCCCTCTCTTATCTCTCATCATGGATTGAATCGTCTTCCTCAACCGCGAAACTGGGTATAACACTTTCTCCGTCTTTGAAAACTGGTGCAAATCGACTCCTTCCGTGGTTTCGAAAGTGGTTCTCTATAAATGGAGTCCACGTACCAAAAATATATGATGGGCCCCATATGTCATGTCCTTCTATCCTTCCCTACATCTCTCTCCCTCCTCTCTCTCCCCCCTCTCTCTCTCTCTTCGTAGGCAGCAGCGGAGGCCCGAGTGTCAGATTCCTAAAAGCGAGCATGAGGAGAAAAGTTGGCCGCAGCATGCAGTTCGTCTCACTCTCCGCTACCGCCTCCTCGCCGGCGACTACGGTCCTGGCACACATATAACAACAACACAGCAGGAGGTCCTGAACTCCCGGGGAAAATCTCCCGGAGCTCGACATGCATGGCCCTCCTCGCGCCGACAAGCAGAGAGTGGCCATAACCCTCTCATTTGCACCGTTTCTCGGTGCAAAGAATGATGGCTTTCCAGCACGAGTTGGGTAGCCGGTGCCTGCGTTTGCCTTGGTGTGCTGCTTCCAGCATTTCATCTCTCGATGTTCCTTTGGGCTACGTGTTCCACAATCAAGTCAAAAAGGAAAAAAAGGCAAACAAGGCGACATCAGACACGGCCATGCCGGGCGTCACCGCGTGGACGAACTCGACGCCCTCGCCGGTGCACCATAGCGTGATGGTGATGGTCCCATCGGTGTGCTCCTCGGCAAGGAGAAGGATGGTGAACGGGTAGAACAACGCGAGGATGCACACGAAGAAGGACACAATATTGCTGTTGGCGAGGCGGTCGCCGACGATCGGAGGCTTGGGCAGGAGGATGCCCTTCAGGATATAGTCGATGCTGAGGAGGCGGAGGTCCCACGTGTGGGTGGATGTCCTCCTGGTCTCACGGTGGCGCGTAGGGTTTAACTTATCATCGGTAATCGCCGGGGTATGGTAAGGATTCCCGACGGTAAGGTTTGGGCAAATTTCATCTAAATTCAATTTTTTGAAAAAATCAAAAAAAATCGTGAAGTTAGTTCTTGAAATGTGCCAGATGGTAAAGAAATTTTTGAAAATGAACGATATAAAATCACTTTTTAGATTTAAATCGATATTAGGTCAGAAAATTGAAAAAAAACTTGATGGGCCCAAAGCAGCATTGTTCATAAGGACCAATACGTCCCAAACCATGGTTACCGAGCCAAACCGTGCCAAACCACGATAACCACGTCAAACCATGCGGTAACCATTACAAAATTTATCGGTGAAATTCGTGCGGTTTTAGGCGGTTACCGTGGGGGACGGTAACCCCCAAAAACTGTAAGTAAAACCCTAGTGGCGCGTGACCGAACGACGACGGCTGGACGAGGCATCGGGATAGGACCCGGACACGATCAACAACAAATGCTACGATCTGGTGGTCATTGCTTCCCATGTCACACTGCTCTCGGCGTGAGGCAGTAGTGGCGATGGAGAGGGAGAGGAACTGCATGCCTCGGCCGGCTTCTCCTCTCATGCTCGCTTTTGAGAATCCGATGCTCGGGCCTCTGTTTCTACCTACGAAGCGGTAGGGGAAGGAGAAAATGACCTAACATGTGGGGCCTATCATATATTTTTCTATATCTCACTGACGTGTGGGCCTCACCTGCAGAAAACTGCATCCAAGACTATTAAAGGAGTCGACTTGCACCGGTTTTAAAAGATGAAGGAGGTGTTACACCCGGAGTTGCGGTTGAGGGAGGCGATTCAACCAAGGTAAGAGATGAAGGAGGTAGAATAGACTTATTCCTTTTTTATACCCTGCCTCATCTTATGACCGAAAGGCCCAGATGACAATGAGTAAATTAATCTGGCACAAATGAATTGTAACGCGGCCGGAAGGGCTAGCTATGTACTGGGCTATTGAAGTTCAGTGAACTGGGCTATGTACTGGGCATCATTTTCATATCCGGAGTTTGAATCCTGGCTATTTGAGTTAAACTTTTTAGATAACAAGAAATCCCAGCCTTTACTTCAACAAAAGTTATAGTAATTACTAGTACAAAGTTTGCGGGACAACTATCTGCTTATAACGATAAAAAATAAGTCAAGGAACAAAACACACCATGAAATGGATGAAAAGATAAAAATCAGGAAGCAAGCATCTATTCTAAATCTTCATCCATGGCCATTATTTGAGTAAAATATAAAGTAAACAAATTGTGCTAATGGTACTTTGCCAACAAAACGCCCGTTTCGAAACACAAAATGTGTATATTGTGTGACTAAAATGGCACATATTATTATTAATCTAATTAAATTAGATTGCACCCATCATGCAATTTAACACCAATGCATTTTACTTTTTTAAAAAAAATTACAACACACTTCTTTTTTACGTCTGAGACCCACGAGAGCCCTCATATGGTTTGTCTGAGCAACAAGCATATGTCCTGTTTGCATCATGTGCAGACCAAAGTACAAAACATATTAATTATTACATATGAATGATCTGAGATCGATGTAAGATAAGGCGTGGCTGATCGATCGAGCGACCGAACCTCCTGGAGATGATGATTAACTGAGACCCATTTCTTGTGCGTGTAACTGACGAGCTCGATCGATCATGCACTCAACTGCAGTTTGGTGATATATGATTGGTGCATTTTTTTTAGGGGAGATGTTAGCTTTATATCTCCCTAATTATAGTGGATCTTGGCTTTGTGGCATCAAGCATGGAAAATTCGGTCAGACGGCATCCTCCTGGAAAGGAACTCACCAGCTTAATGTATTGACCCCTGGGTGTGCATGTGATCATCAGCTATAATTCAATTAATCATGGGCCGTCGGATGGCGGTGTGGATCGATCTGAACCGTCGGTTTCTTGCCATGTCATCATATCTAACTTCATGTCATTTTCGCCTCTCCTTACTGACAAGCAAGTTTACAAAAGGACACTCATTGTTATATCATAAAAAAAGAGGTGGTACACTTGTAATACATATACAAGGTTAGATAGAGACATTATTTTTCTCTCTCTTTTTTTTCTAGTTATACTAGCTAGCTTCCTCAAGTTGTCGATTAACCCTAGTTTGACACCCCCAATGTGTCACTAGCTCTTTTTGAGCTCGATCTATCGTCTTTTCGTATGGTTCTCTATTATGTTCCAAGCTTCCATCTATGAAAAGAACACATCACCAGATGTGCGCATATGCCGGTTGTAGAGCATGCCAGTGATAGTGACACTTAACAGAGCTAGCTACAGGAGGAGCCTTACAATTTCACAAATCATGGTGAACAATTTGATGAAGTTCAAAAGTATATCGGATTTTAAGTTATGAGTGGTCGAGTTGGTATATTGTCGGAGCACGAAAAAGAAATGAATAGGATATAAACATGGCTTTTGTGACTAGGATGACAAGTCATGTCGTGGATGTATTTGGTGGCATCGGTCTCAATGTCACGAATCATGGACAAAAAAAAAGGTGAGACAATGTCGGTACCAGAAAGAAGATGAACAGATACAAAGTGTTAGGAAATGGAATGGATCTTGATATAAAAATCTATACGTACAAAAATTTTCTACATCATAATTGATAAAATAACTAATTAAACCGTTGGATGATTTGCGTCCAACAATTATGAAGAGATTTTTTTCTCTGTGTGTGTAATAATCGGATTGGTAACGCTCTGGACTTGAATTCAAAGCAAACTAGAGACGGTCGCAAGAACATGCATGCATGTTGTTTGTGCGCGGATGGACACTTCCAACTTTATGGTAGTTAACAATTAAGTTGAAGTTATCTTATCAACAACACTATTCCTTGAGTATTGCATACAATCCAAGTCTCTGATCCATGTTAGTAGGACCGAGATATACCATGCTTATTAGAGCCACACTCTTATATTTACTCTCCCTCTACAAATATAAGAGATTATGCTCTTTTGTTTGTCCATAAATATAGAGAATTTGTGATTCCATGTCGTAGCTTTATTTACCATGTATCAACTTTTATACTAGTTTACTTTTCACAAATATAGAGAATTAATCCCGAGGAAGCGCTGAGTTGTTGTCATCGATTCTAGTTGACGCAACTTCATGTAACTGACTAATTGTGATTTGTGTTTTTCCCTCTTCTTAATATAAGAAGACAGAGCGCCTGCCTTTTATTTTGAGAAAGAAAAAACTTTCCACCTATTACAATTTATACTACTTTGTTTTTCCAACTACCATATTTTGTATTACGATTTATCCTTTTACTACTTTCTTTTCATGTAAGGAAAATAATCCCTTGTTTTTGTGGGAGAAGGTAGTAAGAAGAATTAACTGTCAGGATTCCTTCACCATTTTAGTTGAACGGGCTACAAATAGGCTTCATGATATATATATATCGGGAAAGCCTATGTTTGTCGAGTGTAAAATTTTTTGCCGAGAGCTTTATGTCGGACACTCGACGAATAATATATTTGCCGAGAGGGCTCTCGGCAAAAAAAACTCTCGGCAAAAAGGACACTTTGCCGAGTGTTTGCCCTCGACGAAAAAGACACTCGGCAAAAGGTCCTTTCCTATATAGGTCAGTCATAAAAATATTTCAAGATTTGGGGTCACATTAATTCCTTATTAACAATATACTTACAATCCAGGTTAATTACTACAAGAAAGATACTTGCATACCACATGCATGTCTTTGAACTGAGTCCCTGCACTTTTTAGAAGGAAGCATAAAATAAAGCAAGATATGACGGACATGGAGCACCAACCAGCATGCCAGAAAATATATAGATTGATCAAGGAGTCAATTTGATTTAAGTAAAAGCAAGTGCATGCCGTGCTGGCTCTGCTCTTGTTACGAAAACGAAAAGAAAATAAAAATCGAGAGATTTCCGGGGCAATTCTCGCATCGACAAATTGGTGACACCTTGCACTATATCCATCCATCCTGACATTCTTCCGTATTGCGCTAGTTCATACAAAGATTCTACTTTTTTCCAAAACATTCCACTCACTCTGTTTTATATTATACAAGTCGTTTCGTTAAACTTTTATAAATTTAATCAAATTTATAAAAAAAATATGACAACATTTTTAACAGAAAACAAACATATTATCATAATATATTCAATATTATAAAACTAATTTAGTGTTATAGATATTGCTAATTTTTTTATAAACTTGATTATTGACTAGGAAAAAGACTAGTTTGGATTAACTACCTGATTTTGTTTAAAAAATCAAGCACCACATTTTTAAGTTCAAGTGCGAAAATTAAACCATGAAATAAAACAATAGTACTTTGTTCTGAAATATAAATACTTTTAACTATAAATCTATATAATTTCTATCCAGATTTATAGCTTTTCTTTTTAGGGAAAGAGGTAGGAGCTCGGCCATTTCAATATTAGGAGAAGCAGCAAATACAACTAGAGTTTGTGCTTAGATATTACAGATGAAAACCAAATACAACATCAACGTCATAGGAACGGAGAGAGTACTAATATTTTACAGTAGAGCTGTCTTTTTAGAGAAATAATATTCATAGATTACAGTCGTCGATCACTTTGAAAACAATTAATTAGTTTCAGAATTCAGAACAAGTTTCCTGCAAAATTAATATAGCTTGAGAGTTCAGCTAGCTCTCTGTGGCTGTTTCGCAGATATGCCCAGCACACCGGCCGACCCGGCCATGTATGCACATATGCATTGGTCCTTTCTCCAACAACCGATATAGCGATCGATCTCGCAGAAGGAACGAATTGTTCACGTGGCAGCTACCTTTCTACCAATCAATGGCGCTCGAAATGCTCGATCGCCATGACGCCATGAACTATCAAATGCAAGCTAGCTAGCCCTTGTACTATATATACACGTCTTGTCCTTTCCAACATCTCACAGCCATTTCACTAGACAGCTAGCTAGCAGGTAGCTAAGAGTTCCTTCGATCTCGATCTGCACGGCGACGATCGATAAGCAATGGCAGTCTCGTCGCCGGCACCGTCGTCTCTGCGTGTGCCGCGGGCCGCTGTGGCACTGTTAGGGCTGCTGCTGGTGATGTCGTCGGCGCCGGAGGCGGTGGAGGCGGCCGGCGGTCTGTCCGTCGGGTTCTACGCCGAATCGTGCCCCAAGGCGGAGGCGATTGTCCGGGAGACGGTGAGCAAGGCGTTCGAGAAGGCGCCCGGCACACCGGCCGACCTCATCCGCCTCTTCTTCCACGACTGCTTCGTCCGCGTAAGTATAGCACCGGCCAGCTTGCGTGGATGCATCGGGTCGTGCCACGTGTGCTCACTAGGCAGCTTTGTGCTTACGTGGACGCATCCTGCCGTGCCACGTGTGCTCACTACTCAGCTATGTGCTTACGTGGATACATCGGGTCGTGCCACGTGTTCTCACCGGGTAGCTAATGTATGACTCTCTTTAGGGATGTGATGCGTCGGTGTTGTTGGAGTCGACCCCGGGAAACAAAGCGGAGAGAGATAACAAGGCGAACAACCCTAGCTTGGACGGCTTTGACGTCGTCGATGATGCCAAGGGCCTCCTTGAGAAGGAGTGCCCGCACACCGTATCCTGTGCCGACATCCTCTCCCTCGTCGCCCGTGATAGCGCCTATCTTGCTGGTGGGCTCGACTTCGAGATCCCCACAGGCCGCCGTGATGGCTTTGTCTCTAAGGAGGATGAGGTCCTCTCTAACGTCCCTCATCCAGAGTTCGGCGCTAAAGACCTTCTCAAAAACTTCACCGCCAAAGGTACATATTATATACTTGCATCATACATGCGTTATTGATAATAATTAATTTTATTGAGTCATATTCTACCTCGTACCGATGTCCCTTTAAATCATCATAGAGCGAGTTATGTTATAAGTACAAGACGGCGAGAGATGTTTATAGCTATGATATCATATTAACGAGATGCGATTGTGTAGGGTTTACGGCGGAGGAGATGGTGACGCTGTCGGGGGCGCACTCCATCGGCACGTCGCATTGCTCGTCGTTCACGGACCGGCTGTACAAGTACTACGGGACGTACGGGACGGACCCGTCGATGCCGGCGGCGTACGCCGCGGACATGAAGAGCAAGTGCCCGCCGGAGACGGCGGCGCAGCAGGACACGACGATGGTGCAGCTCGACGACGTGACGCCGTTCAAGATGGACAACCAGTACTACAAGAACGTGCTCACGGGCCACGTGACGTTCGCCTCCGACATGGCCCTCCTCGACACGCCGGAGATGGCGGCGCTCGTCAGGCTCTACGCCGACGACCCCGCCGCCTGGCTCGGCCGCTTCGCCGCCGCTCTGGTGAAGGTCAGCAAGCTCGACGTGCTCACCGGCGGCGAGGGGGAGATCAGGCTCAACTGCTCCAGGGTCAACTAATTAACTTTCGTGAAGTTTGTGTTCTTGATCATATACACACAGACACTCTACTGCCCTGTTGCCACGCATGCATGAGAGGCTCATTTGATTTATTTTCTTTATATGTCTGTGCATGATTCGATGTATACTACTACTTTTGTTTCTTTTTATTTTCTGTTTCAATTTTTTTTCTTTTGATGCTGAGTGTGCCAATTGGGCAAAAATAAATTGTGCTTTCTGACCATATTGGTGAATTATTCAAGGAGTAAATGTATGATATTCATGTTCTAATTTGGTAAAGATTCCATGCATGTGAATCTTCCATATTGCTAGCTAGGTACCACATTTTGTTTTTAAGCATATATCAAATTGGAGATGTCCATTAATTATTTGATTGAAAATTTAAAATCGGTTGAATTTTGTAACCCTTTGGATGTGGAAGCCCGAACACGCTGCCCTCCACCTAATTAGCCATCAGATTCGACCATCTGACAAATCACTAGCCACCAAATTCCCCAATATATCAACAATTTAATGGTGGTTCTTCCTTCTTTTTCGTTGCGAAAATGATGCAGATTAAAAGTTGCTTGCTGCTTCTACTCCATATTTTAAACATGATATGACATTACCGAACCGTTTGAGTGACCGATCTTGTTAATTACAGCCTGAATTCAGGTGCATTTGCTTCCTGTGGATAAATTAAAGGATTAATCCTCGTATCATCTGAAAAAATATAGGACTCTAGCTAATATAATCCTCCTACTTAATTATTTCTCTCTTTTCTATATAAATGGTTTCATGACGTACGAGTGCTAATTAATTCAGACGATATTGTGAAATAAGATAAATACCAGGTAATGGTCATCAGACTTCGACTTCGAGGAGGATAGATGACTACAGAAAAGGTAGGATGTGAGGTGATTTAGATATGTCTGATTTTGATCCAACAACCTACATACCTCAACTGATTTCACAGAAAAATAATTATTAGATTTGAAAGGAAACGATACTCTCTCATGAGTTTGCCATGGTTATTATCTATAGGGATATATAAGGAAAATAAAAAGAGAACTTCAAAAAAACTACCATCTCTCTTTGACACAGATTGAGAACATAATTAACCATTCAGATGTGACTCCTTGTGTGCATGACAACAAGCTACCTCTCTGGACTTGCACTAAGTGGTAGCTTCAGCAATACCATTTCTGAACTGCCCCATCAGCTGTACATTCAGCTATGATTTGACATAAATACATACTTAATTACGTGTCAAATTATCATAATCAGTACTGCACTACGTGTCAAAGAAACTAAAGAAGAATCGACGATGCGATCTAATGGATGATTAATCTAGAATAACAGGTTGGATGTCACTTTTTCTTGCCGCGTCGATCTCCATAGAAAAATCTTTTTCTCCTGTCAACGAAGAACCTTGAGCACGTACTACTACTGAAGAAAAGCTCCTGACCACCAACCATTGCAAAGCTAGCTTGTTCTTCAGTCTAGCTTTCACCGATGAAATAATTGGATTTTTGCACAACCCGACATATATAAAATCAGATACATCGCCATTGAAAAGCTCAGACCACCGTGAAGGCTGAAGACACACTCCTCCGTTGATATCTCGATGCATCGCATTCGCTGTCGTATTTGTTAACAAATTAGCTAGAGAGAGATTATTGGCCAAAAATTAGAGAGATTGCTTTCTGCTGTAACTTGTCATTCCTTTGGTTTATCTCTAGTACATATGAACTTCTACAGATTTGCATACAAGTTTACCTACTCCCCAGTCTCTGAAGAATGTAACACTGCATTTTGATCCATATACTGTAAGATGGTATGTTTTAAAAAAATCTATAAAATCATATTAATTCATTTTTAATTTAAAATAATTAATATTCAATTAATCATATGCTAATAAGTCATATCCTTATTTTAATTATGTTATTAATTTTCTTCTTTTCTCTGCAGGGCGGGATCAACAGCCGAAACACACAATGTCATTAACGTTAATATCAACACTGCTGGAGAAACTCACTATTGTCTCGGTTCGTAACCCATGTAGTCTTGGTTCTCGAACCGGGACTACGAAAAGGGACTAAAGATCGGCATCTTTAGTCTCGGTTTAAATAACCGGAACAAAGATGCATCTTTAGTCCCGGTTGGTAACATCAACCGGGACTAAAGATGACGACGTCACGTGGTTGGCTCCGTCATCTTTAATCTCGGTTGGTGTCCTAAACCGGGGCTAAAGGTTTTTTATTTTTTAAAATTTTGCTCCTTTTTCTTATTTTCTTTTTTTCATTGTTTTTTCGGATTACATCCTGCAATCGTACTTTTTTCACCGCGAAATACGACAGATCGACAGAGAGAGGGAGGGGAAGGGAGAGAGAGCTGAAAAAATAGCTAAATGTTAAATCGATGGGGAAGACGATGTATGCCATATATATATATATATCATTTGGATCTTTAGTCCCGGTTGGTGACACTAACCAGGACTAAAGATAATTTTCTGCTATTTCCAATTCATCTTTAGTCCTGGTTGGTGGCACCAACCGAAACTAAAGATAATTTTCCGCTATTTTCAATTCATCTTTACCAACCGGAACTAAATATAATTTTTCGCTATTTTTAGTTCATCTTTAGTCTCGGTTGTAGCCATCAACCGGGACTACATATAATTTTTCGCTATTTCTAAAATTTTTTGGTCCTGCTAGGGTTAATAACCAAAAATTAAATAATTCATTAAATAAATATAGATTTAAAACAATAATAAGCAATGTATTAAAATTTAATTAAATAGAGGTAATCCTAGATATTATTCCTTTTTTTCCCTCTCTATTTTACTTTTTCATCACTTTTTCATCTGCTGTTGACCAAGACAGAAAAAATTTTATTTTTTTATTTTTTATATATTTTTCTTGACTTATGAGAACATGGGAGGTAACCACAAAAACTTTGAGCCTAAACAATCAAAAGACGTGGCCGATGAAAAATTTAGAAGACACGCTCAAGATCGAAAAAAACTTTCGGGCTCGAAAATGCAACCTTCTGAGCCATTTTTGGGAAAAATAAAATCACCGAATATGACAAAGCTGCGGACGGATGCATCTGAATTTTTTGATCGATTTTCATATATGAAACATCTTAATCGGAGTTTCTATGCGAAAGTTATGATCGTTTTAAAAACCGACTCCGAATTAGAGGATAAAACGAAAACAATTAGTGCAAAAACTTATTGCACACACACAAACTACACGCGACGGCTAGGGTTTGATGGAAACAAAGGGGAAATACACGAACTGGACTCTAACTCGACCTAACCAGTAACAAGACCTCGACTAGGACACAAACTCAACACGACGGACTCTGAAACTAAAATATGCAAAGGCTATAGCATGAAAGGTTCTAGTGAAAATATAACGAAGGTACACGAAGAAGTGATATTCTTATCAATATTGTAGATCCCTCTTATTTGTATATTATTACCAAAATAATATATTATCACCAAAACAATATATTGAGAATCACTTGTTAATAACAATATGATAATTTGTAGTTTTTTTAAAAAAAGTTTCCTTCTATGTTTAATCACTCATCCCCACACAACACCACCCACTTTTCAATTACATATCCTCTCAAATTAATTTTAGATCATTTGAATCATGCAACAAAATTATATCCATTTCTTTACAATAAACCATATTTTTAATTGAAGAGGTTAAAAAAATAAACCTTTACTTTAGTCCCGGTTGGTAACACCAACCGATAGTCTTGTTTATAATACCAACCGGGATTAAAGATAGGATCTTAGTCTTGATTGGTTTTCGGTTGGTAACACCAACCGAAAATAATGGTCCTAGAGAGTCGTTCTTCTTTTTTACCAGGACTAAGAATGTTTTTTCAAGTCTCGAATACAATTGAAATCGGAACTCTTATGGTTTTTGACAGATCAAAGATAGTTTCTTCGGTGGTGCAACTACCCCAATCAAAAGCAATCTCAACAAGTGGTACGGCTAGGTGCTAGCCTCACGGAGCTGTACGTTAGCTACTAGGTTAAAAAAACCTTGGGTGATTCTAAAATACAGTCGACTAACAGAAATCTTTTTTATCTGTAAAAGTTTCTTTTTAATTTTTTTCATAAAGTGACTGTATTTATTTATGCTTTATTCAATAAAAAGTACAATAGTATCGTTTTCCTTTCAACTAAAATACAGTCGATACGTAAAATAGGACCGACCAAAAGTCAAATTTTTTAAGCCGTTAATCCATACCTCCAATACATACCTTATTAATTTGCACGATATAACATTTAATTAATTGAGAACTAGCACGTAGTTTATAGCATCCAACACATTGTAAAAATTATAATTATTATAATCATATTGTAATTACATTGTAACTTATAATATAAATATAAATATAAAAATATTAATGTAGTCTACAGTGTAATTGCAAGTAATTGTAATTTATTTTGAAGAAAGAATAAGTAGCATCTCAGTGCTCGGTTGGTGGAAGACCTGTCCCTATGACCCATCGATCCTGGGATCGAATTTAATTGAGAAAGATCCAATTAGCCAAAATATCATTAAAAAGACGATACAATTATTAATGTATTAAAAGAAATATGTTTACATCATTATGTGGATTGGAGAAATAAAAACTAAGGTATCTCTTTTTTTCTTCGAGTCATTTGTCACGTCAAGTCAAATAGAATAAGAACGATCCATTACGTGGGTTGGAGAAATGAAAATAATGGTATCTCTTTCTTTTTTTCTTCGAGTCATTTGTCACGTCAAGTCAAATAGAATAAGAACAATTCAGAAAGTTGGTTTACTCTGAGGGTAAAAATAAACTGTAATGCCACTAACAATACATTGCCCAATAACTTACGGCTCGAGATTATAGCTCGACCGGATGTAAATAGGAGGTGGTGAGACGTATAAACGCTAGTGGTGCCATGTTGCTTGTAGAAACAAGGGCGGTGCGATGTGTCGTGCTGGCGGGTGATCTACGGCCGCCAAGTAAAGGAAATCAATGACACGGAACCTCCTGGCAGAGTGCCAGGGACACGGTAAAAACAAGCTCCCTGCGGTAATCCTTCTAAGGATGTCAGAGAAGACAACGACAAGACGTAACATAGATGTTCCCTATGTGATAACGGTGTTGTAGATCTCCTTCGACTATAAAAGAAGGGGTCATGTTACTAAGATAGGGGGAAATTTGAAGAAAAAACCCTAGCTAGAGCAACCGCAACTCTAGTATAGACTCATCTTATAAGCTTGTATTGTATTTTCTTGCATCCGGCCTCATATTCCCAAATATAGGGGTAAGGTGTTACGCTTCTGAGCAGCCTGAACCTGTACACGTGTTGTGTTCATATTTGTTTCTTTTACATATTTTTGCATATCACACGTGCCACGAGCTTGATCCCTACTCACCTCCTAGCCGGATCTTCAAAGGGGGTCTTCTCTTTCCCGTTGTGGGAGTAACATACTCCGATAACATGGATAATATTTTAATGTATAATTTGCTATATTTGTATAATGTATCAGGCATTATTTGAACCTCTCCCCTTTAATTTTAAATTTCTAAAATCAAGCTAGTTTGTTGATTATTTTGCTCAGATCTAGCTATTTTTTTCTAACCATTTGCTTATTTATCTAGAAGATTTAGCTCAGATAATATTATCACCACTTATGATCAGTTTGGTTTGCTCAGGTATTATAAGGTTAATTTGGAATGAATAAATCGAATATATGTGGTATAGCTACCTGCCTTTTTTTATTACCATATATATTTTTTACATTGATAGGATATATTATTGTATATGAAAGATATATTATTGTATATGAAAAGCCTGTTTATTTTATATTACTTTTTATAATCTTATTTATTTGTTGGCCCCTCATGGTCAGATCTGGCTTCGCCATTGTCACTCTTCTCTCAAACACCTCTAAGAGCCTGAAAAATTAAAGAAAAATTAAAGAGATTGTTTGTGCTGTAATTTGTGTACTATGTAAGTTCTGAAAGATATCATAATTTCTTGTTTAAATTAACTGCGTGGTACTTTGTTTCTACTGACAGTGCTTTACATAAAATGGACCGCTCTTATGAAAAAATAACTAAGGGAGAATCAGATAAATAAAGAAGGAAGAAGCAGCAAGAACTTAGTTGGGCCTAGACAATCACGTAAATGGGCTGGTCGTTATACTAAGAGCCTTTTAGGCCTCTTTCTGGTATGGACCAGATCCTGGCCCATTGGTATATTGAACAGATACCGGCCCTAAGTGTAGATGGGCTGAGAAAAGGCTCGTGTCAAGTGAGGCCTTAATAGGCCCATTTCTAACAGGAATTGGCCCAAATCCACTGGAAACTTACCTGGCCGTGAGAGATTGGACCTTTCTGATGGGCCCTGGTGGGTGATTGATCCAGTGACACCTTTTCCACTGGACCTCAAAAGCCCAGGAAAAATGCCATTGTTTTGGACTTCTTGTATGCAAGTGACATTTTTTTATTTTTTTTATTTTTTTAAAAATATTTTAAAAAAATAAATTATCGTTTTAAAGTTATGCAAAAATATAGTCCTCCCATCCTATCGTGGGACATATAAATCGTAGAAATCGTTCTACGTAGCGCAATTCATGTGATGTGGCATCTCGTGAGAGCTTCTCCCAAATATATTTATGTAAAGCTTTGAAATGAAAATTATTTTTTAAATATTTAAATAAATAAAATCCAAATGGGAGTACCAACTACCAAGTGGTTCAGTTTTGAGTGAAATGTCAGCTTCAATGATTAAGACATAAATACTTAATTATATTTCTTGATTAGTTTCGAGTGATATATTGAATAAGACAGGGATGATGAATATGCGGTAGGTGAGAGTGGGTTAGAGGAGGAGGATCTCTTGGAGCTCCTGCTCCAACTCTATCAAAAACCTTTTCTCTGAATTTTCTGAATGGTGATGTATGCTGATGCTCTGGTGGTCTTCATCACTTTACCTTCTTCTTACTGATTTAGCCATGATCCTTTTTTTCACTACTAAAAAAAGATTTTCGCGGACGAGATCCATGTCATTTTACAGACGAACCAGATTTTTACCCTTAAATGACTACCTGTATTTCCCTAAGTGAGAGGTAGGATCAATGTCCGCCTGCGAAAATACATCATCGTAGATGAACAACTTAAGACATCCTCCTATAAAAATGCATAAATTATCACAAGCGAAAGATTTTAAGTGGTCTGCCTGTGAAGCTACTTGCGGAAGTATGCCTGGGTTCAGCCTACAAGAAAATATCTAAGTCCCATACTTATCCTCTCCTCCACCACTCATTTTCTCATGGCCAAACGGGCCGTCCGGCCCGAGCACGACCATGACACGGCCCGCTAGGCACGACTCCTGTAGTGAGCCGTGCCGTGTCGGCTCATGTACCAAGCTCCCGACCCAAACACGACTCATGGGATGGTCGGGTCATGCCATGTCAGCACGGGCCCGTTAAAGACCCATGGGCCGAGGTCGGACTGGTGATACTTTTTGCACTTTTTTAGCATGTTAAAGGTCCACATGCTGCTTTTGCCCCTGCTACAGTGTTTGCTACATTACGGGCATGTTGTGCCGACCCACGGGCTCGGCCGACAGCACAAACACGGCCCAGCCAATCGTGCCGTGCCGGCCCGGCCCGTTTCCCAACATTGACGGTGGAGCGGCGGGAGCGATGGCAGCTCCGACGAGGAGCGGTGGTAGGCAGCGGCTTCGAGGAGGAGGACAACTCCAACGCTTGGATGCCGACGAAACTCTAACGCTAGGATACCGCCGTTGACGTCCTTAGCTATTTTTTGTGAATTTTGTGAAGGTGGAATGCATGAATTTTAGTTGTGAATTTTGGGATAGTGGAATTGCATTGTGAATTATATACATTTGAGGATATTTAGGGATCTGAATTTTGTTTTTTTACGCCAAAAACCATTTTTGCAGTCGAATCATTTAGGATGACCGTCTATGATAATTAATTTTTATAGACGGATAAAGGTTCGTCTGCGAAAATAGTCGATTTTCATAGGTCTTTACGAGTAGACGGAGCGTTTGTTCGTTTAAAAAATGAGATTCGGCCGCCTGAAAAGATATAATGATTTAGCTATGCATGTGTGGTGAAAAGCATTTGATTTCTTCCCTTTTTTTTTGTTTACCAAGCTGATATTCTTTTTGCCTGCTCGCTGGCCCTGCATGTAAGGTCGGTCCATTTTTGCCAGCTTCTCTGAATATCTGAATTGGTTTGGTAGGTGAACTTGCTGGTTGTTTATTGGTTAATCAGTGTACTTTGCTATCATGCTTACCTAACTCAGCTACGCAGCACCAGTCACCAGACTCATTACCTTAGCTTGGAGACGACTTCAGAAAAAAGCATGACCAGCTTCAAGGCTGAACTCTGAACCTGCATCGAGTCTATACAATTGTGGATTTCAGACATTTTTACATGCACAACCTGAAGCTGAAGCTGATATATACCTCTTTCGTTTTTAATATAAGACATTGTTGATATTTTAAGATATATTTAACTATTTGTCTTAATAAAAATATATAATTATCATTTATTTTATTGTGATTTGACTTATCATCAAATATTCCTTAAGCATAACTTAATTTTTCTACATTTTCATAAAGTTGTTAAATAAAACAAACAATCAAACGTTTATTATAGTTAACATAATCATATATTAAAAAGGGAGGTAGTATATATATACAGCTGCAGTTATCTTCTCTGATAGAACAGCAAAAAAGTTCAAGTATTTGCTGATTCTTTTGGGGCATTTTACATGTGGATCATTGCACAAAGTGGGAAAAAAAACAATGTTAAGAGAAACTGAAACTGAATATTGCCTTAGTCATCTTGGGCTGACGCCTGCAACCCTTTTTCTTCTCCAATCATGCATTAGTTTATGGTCAATTTGCAGCCAAGATTGATGAGAGGTAGTGGTTGAGATGCACAATGACTCACTCCACATAATCTGGTGGATGCACACGTGGCACCATGTCATGTGTATAATTATGATTCCAAAACTCCAGATTATAATCAGGTGGATTCCGGGATCTTTCGCCAGCATCATCAGTTCCAGTTGCTGGCCCTCCTGCTGACGTCTGAATGCATTGCCACTGCTGTTCTTTCTCTGAATTAAAGTAACTAGTAACAGATTGTGAGAAGCATTTTGCCACTGATCAGTAACCTGACGGAGAAATCAGGGGAAATTTCACACTGTTCGTCAGCTCTGCAGCATGCCAAGCTCGATAGTCAGACATGGGGTTTTAATGGAATTCATGCCTCGTGAAACACGTGATGATCTAGATTGATCCATGACAAATTAGTTGACAGTAATGGATGAATAACAAATCGTTTGGGGTAGAAAAGGCAGATTAATTCTTCTTTGAGCATGGATTAGCTAGCAGACAAGATTAAAACAGGCAAACACAGATAAATTATCAGTCCAATCGTTTCGCTTATAGCTCTTTATGGGCAGTAGCCCTTGGTAGCGATAAAATAACTTATTATAGACGATTTAAACAACAATAAAAAATAAAGTGGAATTAAAACATTAAAATCAACTCTAAAATTTAAATTTTGATTATAATGATAAGTTAAAGACCAACTGATGGGTTTATATGAGTTAGGAATGTGTCGAGATAACATTTGATCTTTTTTCATGAAACACAATATGAATGAATAGGTCATGAAAAAAGATTAAAGAGACAATTCGATTTGTGATAGGCTGGCATTGCAGTTCTTGTCACCAATTAAGGAGGCATCTGGAATGTAGGATCGGATGCATGTTCAAGATCTCACTACCAATATATACTGTTCGATTTATGACACTCACAGATGCGATATTTAGTGTTGCCTACTTTCTTTATCTTAGATACGTATTCAGATTTATAATTAGAATTGAACTTTTTGAAACGAAAGATGTACTAGGAAATCTACGTCCAATTTAAATGGAGACGTAGACCTATATCAACATTTTCAAGTGGACAGACTCCTCTGTCTTTATTCCCAAGCTAAATTATGATATGAAGATTAGATGGTCTCCATACTCAAACATAGCAATACTGGCTCCGTACACTGGTCATCTTAGGTGTTTTAAAATGCTTATGCAACTCATCCTGAAATGCAAGATTACCATCTAATGTGTCAGTCAACCTATTGACATGCACTTTGGCCATGGCAAAAAGAAAATTATGTAGTCTGACCATGTGAAAATTAGGAAAGTTTAAATATGTCTTGAAGATCCATGTTGGATCAAGTGATGATGATGTGTTTTGTCAGCGTGTCTTTTTTAAGTTACACTGACTTAGAGTCCAAGATAAAACAAAAGGAAAAGAAATGTTGTTTAAAGTAAACAAAAGATTGGTCAAAGAATAACCTAAAATAAAACTTTGATAAAATAGATAACCTATTGTCCAATTCACTTTATTATTTTTATTTTTCATATTATTATCATAAATAATATTATCTATTTTCTTTATTTCAAAATATAGCAAGCAACATTATTAATATGAATATGAACAGATGTATATGTTGTTATATTTTAGATTGATGTAATTGAGTTGAAGTTTCGCTTTAAAGATGATAGCAAGGTAAAATATGACCTATATTTTTCGAGGAAGAAAGGACGTAGCCGTCGTAATCCATGAAGGCGAGGAGGCAAAGGAGGTAGAAGCAAGCTGGGCCTTGTCATGCTCCCCATGTTTATGAGAAGTTGACTCAAATCGTACTGCATTATTACCTGCCGGGAGGAGGTAGAGCTGCACTCTCTAAATATTCTTTTTCCTGATCAACCGGTAGAGAAGCACTCTTTTTTTCTCTCCTTTTTATTACGAACCGGTGGAGATGCACTCCCGCTTACCTAAAATTATCGCAATATTCTTTTCGTTTTCCTTTTCGTTTTTTTATTTGCTCTACGTTTTTAAAAATATGATTTTTAAATATTTTTTCTACTATATTGTTTACAAAATTTGTGTTGTCAATTAAGTAAACAATCTGTATCAGTAATCCGGGGGAAAAAAATCTGTTTCATACAGGGAGTAAATGAAAAATTAAATTAGGCGAAACCGAAAGAAAGCCATTTTATTATTCCCTGACCGAATCACGCGTGGACGAGGCCGCCGCGGTCAGACTCAGCAGTCAGCACCACGGCCCCGGCGGTGGGGCCCACCGGCGGTTGGTGGCGGGCGAGCGGCCGGAAGCACGCCGGCCCGGCGGTGAGGCCCACCTCGTCAGTGGGTCCGTGGGGGTGTGGGTGTGCTGGTGGGTGCGGGTCGCTGTCCGCCACCCAACTCGCCGACCACCGTCCGATCCGACCGAATCCCATCGTGCGGCCGCGCGCATTCGCTTCGCTGGTCTATAAATGGGCCGCGGGGAGACCAAGGCCCATCTCGCCGTGCCCGGTCGGATCTAATTTACCTCCTCACCGTCCCCTCGCCCCGATCGGATCGGCCGCCGCCGCCGCCGCCGCAGGTGAGCCGCCCGCCTCCTCCCTTCCTCGTTGCTGCTGCTGTCATGGCGCACCTGCGTCCCAGGGTTTCTCCCTCCAGCCGGGCCTCATTTGTCGCGGCTTGGATGGAGGAGGGTTTTAGGGTGTTTCGGCAGGATCTTGCTCGTTTGCTTGTTTGTTTGTTCGGTGGGAGATCCGCTTCCAGTCTTGCGTCTGTATCACCATGATTCGTGCGTGCCCACGAATTAGAGCTGGTTTGGAGTTCTACTATGTTTATTATCTATTGCTCTTGGGATCCTCTACCTTTCGCGTGGCGGGGGGAAGGGTAAAGCTGTTTCTTTTTGTATAATCTCATGCTAGATATAGTCGTATAGATGGTTTCTGTGGCTGTTTGTGTTGTGAGTTGCCACGCTATTAGGATGAGCTATTTCAGATCTTTAATACCTCCATGCTATCAAACGGCTTGCTTGATAAACAACATGCCAGAGCAGTGGTTTAGTGCTAGTATGTGTCTTTGGCTGTCAGTTCGTTTTAGTGTTCTGCAGTAGATTCCAGTCATCCGCTTGGTCTTGGGAGTTGGAATTCTTTTAGAACAATGGAAAATGGGGTAAAAATAGATTGGTGCCACTTCAAAGTTAAATATGCCAAGACGAATTGATATGGTTCTGCGGTGGTTTTATGCACTTGATAGTTGTTGCACATGTTTTATGATTTATGATGTTGTCTTATGGAAAGATTTTTGTGTAAAGAGTATAGTAGAGCCACTAAAAGCTAGCCAGCGATTTCGCTCTTTTATTCCAGGTCTCCAGGATATGTTTACCCCTAAAAGTGGTATGAGTGATAGTTACAATAGGTAGTGGCAGCACAACTGATTATGCGTTTATGCTGATTCCTGTAGAAACTTGGTCGATTCCTTGTGCTCTATGCCTACTTGTTGCACTTATAGAGAATATTACAAATGCCTAACACTTGTCCAAGGAATTTAGGAAATCAATTAACTCTTTGTAGGGACAGTTTTTTTAGCCCAATATTGTGGTCCTGTCAGGGGCCAACGAAACAGCATCTTGGCATACATAAGCTACATAGAGGATTAAAGGGAAAGTTTTGTTCTTTGCTACTGTTTTTTTACCTGTTTACTGCATAGAAGAACATGACAAATTTTGTTGCATAAAACCATTAGTTCTAGGGATCTGTATTGTCCTATCAATATGTTATGTAAACATTTCCAGAAATCTATTGTCGCTATCAGTTTCCCAGGAGTAGCTTCACATTAGCTATCACTAATACCCTTTTTTTCTCATAGGCTCACCTCGTCCATTTTATTCATGTTTTTTCTTTGTCTAAAGTGTGTGAAATACCATTTTGTGCAGATAGGAGAACATGGCTGCAGTTGATACCTTCCTCTTTACCTCGGAGTCCGTGAATGAGGGCCACCCTGACAAGCTCTGTGACCAAGTCTCAGATGCTGTGCTTGATGCCTGCCTCGCTGAGGACCCTGACAGCAAGGTCGCTTGTGAGACCTGCACTAAGACTAACATGGTCATGGTCTTTGGTGAGATCACCACCAAGGCCAACGTCGACTATGAGAAGATTGTCAGGGAGACATGCCGTAACATTGGTTTTGTGTCAGCTGATGTCGGTCTCGATGCTGACCACTGCAAGGTGCTTGTGAACATTGAGCAGCAGTCCCCTGACATTGCACAGGGCGTGCACGGCCACTTCACCAAGCGCCCTGAGGAGATTGGTGCTGGTGACCAGGGACACATGTTTGGATATGCAACTGATGAGACCCCTGAGTTGATGCCCCTCAGCCATGTCCTCGCTACCAAGCTTGGTGCTCGTCTTACAGAGGTTCGCAAGAATGGGACCTGCGCATGGCTCAGGCCTGACGGGAAGACCCAAGTGACTGTTGAGTACCGCAATGAGAGTGGTGCCATGGTCCCTGTCCGTGTCCACACTGTTCTCATCTCTACCCAGCATGATGAGACAGTCACCAACGATGAGATTGCTGCTGACCTGAAGGAGCATGTCATCAAGCCTGTCATTCCTGAGCAGTACCTTGATGAGAAGACAATCTTCCATCTTAATCCATCTGGCCGCTTCGTCATTGGCGGACCTCATGGTGATGCTGGTCTCACTGGCCGGAAGATCATCATTGACACTTACGGTGGCTGGGGAGCTCATGGTGGTGGTGCCTTCTCTGGTAAGGACCCGACCAAGGTCGACCGCAGCGGAGCATACATTGCAAGGCAAGCTGCCAAGAGCATTGTTGCTAGTGGCCTTGCTCGCCGCTGCATTGTCCAAGTATCATACGCCATCGGTGTCCCTGAGCCACTGTCTGTGTTCGTCGACACATATGGCACCGGCAGGATCCCTGACAAGGAGATCCTCAAGATTGTGAAGGAGAACTTCGACTTCAGGCCTGGCATGATCATCATCAACCTTGACCTCAAGAAAGGCGGCAATGGACGCTACCTCAAGACGGCGGCATATGGTCACTTCGGAAGGGACGACCCAGACTTCACCTGGGAGGTGGTGAAGCCCCTCAAGTGGGAGAAGCCTTCTGCCTAAAAGCTCCCTTTCGGAAGCTTTTGCTCTGTCCCATTATGGTGTTTTGTTTCCTCGCTGCTAAGCATTGTGATTCTTAACCTGCCCCCCGCTGCCATTTATGCCCATGCACGCTACTTTCCTAATAATAAGTACTTATAAGGGTATTGTGTTTGGATATTTACCTAGAGGAGGAGGATTTATTATCTGTTATCGCTTAAGCTTATGTAATGGTGAAAGAAGGAAAGATGCTACACTACTTTGAGAAGAAATTAAACCTCCTATGTTTTTGGTTATCCTATCCTTATATGGTTCCCTGGTGATCTATGAGTGCTCAGTTCATGTGTTTGCTGAAGTTGGAAGTGACCTTTGTGCCTTTTGAAGTTGTGAATGCAACATGTTTGATGGCTGGAGCTCTTCCATGATGATACCACACCCAACTGAGACTTGTAACTTGTTGATTGATGCTGTACACATGTTGCATGTTAGAAGTCTGGTGGTGGTTGGTGATCAAACTAAATAAGTAGGGTTTAGATGTCACTAGCAGCTCAGAGTGCATCCAAGGTAAGCTGTCAATTTCACTGACAGCTCAGGATGCATCCCATAAAATCAGTTGTCCAAGTCACTGGCAATCCAACTTGTCCAAGTCATGCTACTAGCCCGGAGTTTAAAGAAGATGCTTTTGGTTTACCAACCATGCTGAGCTATCTGAATCTTCTTAGGCCTGCTTTGGCCTGTCACTTAATCTTGTCGCTCCTAATCTTTGCTCAAATATCTTAGAATATCTATGACAGTTAGGCTGCCTTAAGGATGACACTGCATGATGATTTGCAAAAGATTTTATCAGTCGTCTGCTGACTGCTGCTGCTGCTGCTCCTCAATCCTCATGTCCAAAGAAAGCACAAGACTGTCTTTGGGCCGAACATGCAGTTGGATTTCAGGTTGCAAATCCAGCACAAGCTGAACTTGCAATTTAATACTAGTACAAAATTATTACAGATGTAAAAAAATGATTTACCACACAGGTCTCAATTGAAACCTGTAATTTGACATTGCGAGCTCTCCTTTTGTGTGTGAATTAATCCGGTGATATTCTGGTTCCCAAATGCCCATGTGAGGACAAGACATGAGAGACTGAGAGTTGCTGGTCTCACAAGCATACCATGAAATTTGTAACATCAATGACCTTGCTAGCACTAGTGTACTACCACAAAAGGCAAAAGAAGAATTAACTTTATGAATGTGCAAGCAAACATTGGGTGAAAAAAATTAAGTAGAGCTTAACTGGCACTCTTGCATACACAAAAGGTGCAAGGACATAAGAGGAGAAATTATCAAGAACAAGTTCATAGATTTGCAGGAACAACTGAAACAGTAAGTGGTTTTCTACTTTTCATCAGATATATCCTCAAGAAATGATCTGATGTAGTAAGAAACTTTTCACATATTGTAGACCATGTCTGATCAGCAATAGGTCAGTACAGAGTGTAGAAGATATTCTCACTCTGTCAATTGATTCAGAGCTACACAAAAAGATAGTACCTCACTTTGTCGGTCTTATTCGTTTGGAGTATCAAACACCTGATTTTGTTTCCTAGGAAACGTCCACACAACCCAAAATTCCAACAATCTACAAGAGACTGACAACCAAGAGGAGATTTGGATTTTCTGAATAATAATGCATGCAAAAGATTCAATCACAATAATCGCCGTCAGCTTAAACAGACTCTGAACTGATCATAAGACATTCTCTTCAAGCTTGTTGCAGTTGCAGAGTGAAAATTAACTTAAAAAAGTCAGAGCCAGGAGAGCTAACCCACATGCAAATCATGATTGGATTGGATGTGGCGTCTCCTCCAACTCATGGCTGTCTATTCCTTTCATCCCTATGATGATCATTTCAGAACAGTTTCATCCTATTAGGTGTTTGTTTGTTCTACCATCCAAGCATGCAACTAACTAAACTAACACGATCTGTACTGTTTCTCCTACAGAAAAATGTAGAGGCTGGCAAGAGTGGAAGAACTAGTTTTTGTTTGTTAAAAAATGTCAAACCTGCCAAATTCAGTCTGCAGAAAGAAAGACAATAATATATTCAGCGAAAGTATAACTAAAGTTCAGAAGCTACCTAGTAACTATTGAAGATGGGACTTTACATATATAAACCAAAACTTTTTTTGAAAGGAAATATATAAACCAAAACTTATATACACAGAATATCTTCCCTTACATTAAAATCATAATCTTAAGAAGGTTGAAAATATATTTTTATATGTATGGCACATCTGGGCACTAAAATTAAAGAATTGGAAGAACTTTTCGTTTTGATTGTGTTCCAAAGAAAAGAAAAAGGAGGAGAGGAATTGGAGGGTCAGGGACAGCAGAGCAGTGGCATGTGATGTGAACCAACCAATGCAAGCCGACCTGAGGCGCGTTTGGTCAGTCAAATAAAACCGGGTGCCAGCGCCGGTGTGGTTACCTCCTCCCTCATCAACGGCTCAACCCCCCACACACCAATCCATTGCATCTCCCTCTCTGTCCTACTATTTTCACAAGATTTTTGGTACACAACCATCAAGACCATATATTCTTTCTTCTATTAATTCCCTTGTCTCCCCTCTCAAGCTTGATTGTATCAAAATATCAAAACATTAGAAATATTTTTAGGTCATTATTAGTACAACGATATGATATGTTGTATAGTATTCATAATATGCCACTGACGTATTTGACGTATTTAGTAGAGTAACGTGTGTATATATATAAATCGATATTAAAAAAATTTTTGTCCAAATGTTACCTATATCATCTTACTTTCAACTTTTTATATAGTTTTTATAGGTGCTATTATCTGTACATCTTCGTAATTCTTAAGTATATAACAAATATCATATTATGAAAATATTATAATGACATGTAAAAGATATGATCAATGTGTACTGACCATTCATTTCTATATATGGGTTACCGTAATTTAATTAAAAGGAGCATTTAGGACATCATGATTCATGGGTTCATTTCAACTTTGAATTTGCATGACCCATTTTTGTGAAACTTCTTTGCTTCTCATTCTAGCAATATGTTGGTGCACATTCTAATACCATTATCATCTAAATATTTAGCATTGACCTATCCATAGAAATGCATAAATGATCTTTAATTACCAATATGTTCTCTTGAGGTATCGGTCAAAGCCTTGTCAGTCAACGTGGATCCCTGATGGCCCAATCTCCTATAATTTGACCAATTCAATATTGTTCTGTTTTGGTACAAGCTAAGTCAATAGTCCATGAATCAATCTAATGCATTGAATCTATCCATGCCACGTGTATAAATCATGGCATAAGAACTGACATAATTTAATTTTATACCTTCCTAGTGTCAAATTATACCCTAGGAATTTTGAACGTTCGTAACCTTCATATTGTTAGATTAAATTTATGCTTTACCTTAACATAAGCCATGTTAGAGTCACTTACAAGTAGTTCTACATGAGTGGAGCCAACTTTTCAGCGTGCTGCAATGATATTTATAAATAGTTTTTTTTCAAAAAATGATGACACCCAAAAACTACATCAGACAAAATGTGAGATATAAAAAACTTAGTACTAATTCAGTCCAGAATTTAGTTTTGAAGGTGGTGGGCAACCTGGTTCTAACCCAACCTACTGACTTAGGCTACATTTTTTTATCAACTCCAAATCAATTTCGTTAGCACATTTTACAAACTAGGTAATAGTACGTTTTATGTAAAAAAATTATATATATATATATTAAAAATGAATAAGTTAAATTTTCAAGTTTATAATAATTAATATCCAATTTATCCTGCTCCTCATGATACAAACATAATAAATAGAATACTTTTATAAATAAAAATCATAAAAACAACCACTACATTCCCCTGATGAACGAACACACATTGGCACATGCCTTTTGCTCCTCTGTCAATCAATCAATTAACTTAAAAAAAGAAAAGGAAAACCAGGAGAAAAGCACACGCCTTTTCCCCTCTTGTTAACACGCGCGTTCTGACGACGAACACACGGAGAGAAGGAAGCTGCCGCTGCGACGACCAGTTGGCATTGTTGGCTCGCTGTAGCAGCAGCTGTATTTAAGTTCACCGCGGGTGACCACACAGCTCACAGACGCTGTGCTGCTGCTGCTCTCTTCCTTCTCCTCGCCTACTTCCTTCCTTCCACCGTCGGCGCGATTTCCTGCTCCGCCGCCGCCGCCGCCGCCGCCTTCGCCTTCGCCTTCCCCCGCGCCGCGCCACCGCTGGGGCACGGAAAGGTGCGATCTTGACGCCGGATTTGGTTCCCTCTCGCTCTCCCTCCCCTAAAGCTCGCTGCTTTTGCTCCGATCTGTGCCGGAATCTCTCGTGGGCTCGTGATCTCCTCCTCCTGGTGGTTTCCTTTGCTGGTTCTATGGCTGGGCGGGTGATTGGTTGGTTTGGTGGTTGGTTTTTGGGGGTTGGGTGCTCTGAATCTGGGGGAGAGAGAGGTTCCCTTTCTTGGTGGTCAACTTGATTTGGTTGTGGTAGCGTTTACTGTGAGGTGGGGGAAGAACTAGCGCCTCTCGTTTTAGCTGATTGCTTCGCATGATTTGTTTGTTTCGTTTGTTCGTGTGATTTCTCGCTGAATTCCGCGTCTTCTTAAGCTTGCCAAAGACGACGCTGTATTACCCTTTCCGTTAGTTCGAAGAAAACATGTTTGTTAGCTATTTCACCACTTCTTGCAATTAGCTAACTACATGTATTCGAGGTTGCGGTAGCATATCATTAGGAATATGTCCAATTCTGTAGTGCCATGATTGCAATTGGAAGTTTAGTGTGTCCAATCATTGGCGTAGTACTTGTAGGTATAGCAAGATGATGTTTCAGCGCTGTAGGAGTTGTGTGGATTTAGGACAGTGCTAGGGATTAAGTGGACAAGATGTGATTGATGATTGGTCGAGCTTATTTGGCATGCATCCTGAATTGGAGTGGTGCAAGGACATGACCGCGTGAGCTACCGGCATGAGTGAAGCAGTGTGCCCATGCAAATATTATTTGCATGCTGTTCTTCCATGCTATCCGGTTTAGTCTAGTGCAGACTTTGAATTGGTTATGAACTTGTCACATTTATCAGTAGTACCTCACAGCCTGCCGTTGTGTTCATAGAACACATGTTTCATTTACAAATATGGCATCCAATTAATACTGTGATGGTCTAACCACTGGAAGGGTGGCTGGATGAATAGTTTAATGAAGTTTCCATCTGATGTGTATTATTGGTGTCTAGGGCTAATGTAGTATGTAACCCTGTAGGATATTGGTAATTATCAAGGATGTCAATGCAGAATGAGCTGTCTTCTGATCAGCTCTAATAGGAAAAGGTGGTTATTAGTTCTAGCCTTGAAGGCAGATTTCATTCCTACCTGGCATCCTTTGCTTAATTTGTTTCCAGCATATCAGTATATTTTGTTCCTGCGAACTTGCCGTGCTGATCAAGAACTGCAGTGGTTAAGGTTGTCTGGTGAAAGAAGCAGTGTTGCCTGAAAAAATGTGGCCAATTGTTTTTTGCCGAATTAGGCACCTTGAATCTAAAACATACTCGGAATGTCGGATTGGCACCCTTGTCGTCTTCTGAGTAGTATCTTGCATGCCGTTTTTCTTTCCGAAATCACACATGTGAGCCAACTCGCTTGTCCGTTTCCGATAATACTGGGAAGAAGAGATACAGGAGAGAACTCATATGTGGTTTTAGTAGTTCCGCACTTCCATTGTACCATGCAACATGCATTGTATACGTGGCACTTTCGAGTGGGGCATTGGACATTTATGGATCTAATTCATTTGATTGTCCTGGTTGGGTAGAGAAAATGCACAAAAAGTTAAAGAAAAAGAATAAGAAAATGTTGGGAACAAAATAGCTTGTGGAGAATTACTGATAGATCTTTTAGCACCCCCTTTATTTATTCCACATATGTCATGTTCTTCGCTTTCCACTATCTGCAAGGTAAGTGTGAACCCTGAGTTTTCGAAGTTAATTTACTTCATTCACCTATTATCTCCACACTTACATCTGGTCATTTGTCCATATAAATAGGATTAACTAGTTCAATTTGTCCATATAAATAGGATTAACTAGTTCAATCATGTGTCTTTCAATCTCTTATGCTTTTTAGAAAAGGGAATATATTAATATCCCGATTTCTACATCGATGAATGCATGTGACTGTTCATTATTACAGACTAAAAGAACAGCCATATTTTGCAAACACCTCCATCACAGTCGTTTCAATAGCCCTACATCCTGCCTTCATGAAAAGACGATCCTCCTCCTTCTGAAGTAACGTCCAATGTCTTGTCCAATATGTTCCTTTGAATATAACCTGTAAATAAGACAGTACTTTCAATCTCTTATGCTAATTGCAATGCATTTGTGTTTGCACTTTCTGCTTATGTTTTTCAATTGAGTGCTCATTCTATTTCTTTTTGTTTGACCAGATGTCTGATGCTACCTTTCTGTAAACTAAATGCATGTTGCTGGTTTCTAATAGAAATATGCATTATTCCTTTCCAGGATTTATTTCTAGTAGAATATGTCGTGCTTTGCATGCTGTGGCGATGAAGATACTCAAGGAGTACCAGACAACAGGAATCCATACCCAGGGAACCATCCAGCAAGTAATAGCACTAGGCCTTTTGTTATAATTATCTGCATTGTCCCCTCACATACCGTAGTTTACAGATGGTGCTCAAGTTTTAATGAGCTGCATTTGGTCTGCAGGGAGTGATGCATATCGCACAGCTGATCCAACTCCAAGGGGTCCTCAACCTGTGAAAGTGCAACCAATTGCAGTCCCCATCATTCCTGTCGATGAAATTAGGGAAGTGACTAAGAATTTTGGTGATGAAGCTTTGATTGGTGAAGGCTCCTTTGGCAGAGTATATTTTGGTGTTCTAAGAAATGGTAGAAGTGCAGCTGTTAAAAAGCTAGACTCTAGTAAGCAGCCAGACCAAGAATTTTTGGCACAGGTCTGTGTTTCTCTCTGTTTAGGAATTCTGTAACTCTTCTTCTTTCGACTCATTTCAAAATGCATCCACAGGTGTCTATGGTGTCAAGGCTTAAGCATGAACATGTTGTTGAATTGCTTGGTTATTGTGTTGATGGAAATCTTCGTGTCCTTGCTTATGAGTTTGCGACTATGGGTTCTCTTCATGATATGCTTCATGGTATGGTCTTGTATCTGTGCTTTTTTTTTTATTCATATCTTGAATTCTTGAAAGAGTTATGGTGTTTTTTTTACTTTGATTACCATCAAATGTGGAAATTATCTGTTCACAGGAAGGAAGGGTGTTAAAGGAGCTCAACCCGGTCCAGTCTTATCATGGGCACAACGGGTGAAGATAGCTGTTGGGGCAGCAAAAGGCCTAGAGTATCTTCATGAGAAAGCACAGCCTCATATCATACACAGGGACATCAAGTCCAGCAATGTTCTTCTTTTTGATGATGATGTTGCTAAAATAGCTGACTTTGATTTGTCAAACCAAGCTCCTGACATGGCAGCTCGGCTTCACTCTACTAGGGTTCTTGGAACCTTTGGATATCATGCACCTGAGTATGTTCTGGTTTTCTTCAATTCTCGCATAAACCTTCAGAATTACATAAACTAATCTTTGGTTTAAATTTTGGGGTCAGGTATGCAATGACTGGACAGCTTAGCTCCAAGAGTGATGTGTACAGTTTTGGAGTTGTTCTTCTTGAGCTATTGACCGGAAGGAAACCTGTTGACCATACATTACCAAGGGGACAGCAGAGTCTTGTGACTTGGGTTAGTTTCAATCGCATATGCTATTTGCGGTTATCGGAATATTCTGGCTTGCATTCTATTTGGTGGACTGAATTAATGGTTTATTCAACATTGGCAGGCCACCCCAAGGCTTAGTGAAGACAAGGTTAGGCAATGTGTTGACTCAAGACTTGGAGGGGACTATCCTCCTAAAGCTGTCGCAAAGGTATCAGAGATTTAGATACAACCTCTTTTCTGTTTATCACCATAGATTATTTAACTAGCACTCTCCAGAACTCTCTTGACAATGTGCAAAAGGAAGCTGATGGCTAGAGATTAAACAGCTAACCTTACGATTATATGCCTGTAATTCACATCGTTCATGAAGCATGTCTAGGTTCAACATTAAATTTGTCATAGATCTATTGTTTGCAGCACTTGTACTTGAGATTAGTTTTCCTTGTAGGCCCAGTTTCTAAATCTTTGTTCTGTATGTGTCAAACAGTTTGCAGCTGTCGCCGCGTTATGCGTTCAGTATGAAGCGGACTTTCGACCAAACATGAGCATTGTCGTGAAGGCGCTGCAACCCCTGCTGAATGCTCGAGCAACTAACCCTGGAGAAAATGCTGGGTCATAAACTTTGCTCTACCTTTTGTATGATAGATATTAAGAAGTATGAGACATTGATATTGTTCCTGCGGATGTGTGGCTGGCTGGAAGTGTGTACATTTGTGATTATTCGTCCCATGTTGTAATCACCAAGGTTCTAGCAACCGAAAATATTTGATTCTTCGCATCGGGTGGGGCATAACTTGTCTGAAGATGACATGCATATCTACTTAGAACAAGTTACTCGAGAGGGAAAACAAAAATCTGCATCTTGAACCGAGTCTGGAACTGAACTTGCCTTCTCTTGCTCTGCATTTGATTGATCTTTGTGCAGAAGGAATGCCTCCAAATTTGACCAGATTTTCTTCCCATTACCTCATAGAATTGCAGATTTGGACCTTGGCACGGTTCTGTTTGCATACTGAACTTCAGAAATTCAGAGTTCAGCAGCAGGAATTAGCTCAATTAGCTAGACATGCTAATGATTAGACCAAGTGAACCATATCAACATAACCGCAACAACAGCTGCGACAGCTAGACTTAAATTAAGGTAGATCTGTAACTACAGTACTGCTTAATTATGAGCTTACATGAGCTAGCAGCAACTGCACGGCTGCACTACCTCACTACAGAACTAAACTTGGATGTCGGCAAATTCAGTTGGGGCATCTGACGACTGATCATGCAGCAATGCTCTACTTGACAGCATCTCTGGCTTCCTGAACTATATAGACTGAGCAAGCTGCTCACCTAACACTGGAATCTACTAGCATCTTTACACATGATGGGTTCAGGATGCTGTTTCATCGCTTTGTGATGATCACTAGTGCGAGCATTGACATGGAGGCAATGAACTTGAAGCTCTGGTTCTCCCAGAAGTTGTGCTTGTCATCACGGTATGGGACACTGGGCTGCTTCATGGCCACCTGATCCTTCAGCTCCTTCAGTTGCTTGTCTCTTTTCTCACCGGCCTGAAGAAGCAAGGAGTAATTATGAGTACGAGTATCCTTAATTGATCATAATTTGGTTCAGGAAAGTTGTCACAAAAGTTCACAAACCAAATGACCATTTTCAGAAGTTCTCAAAATATTTAGAGCAAAGACAGCCCTAAGGCATTGTAATTTATGTTTTATTCTCAGAAAAAAAATGGACATGATTATTTTAGCTGCCACTGAAAACGGGTGGTAATAAAAAATGGGGCTTTGCAGAACGCGTGTTTCTGTTAGTATCAGTTTGACCTGTACATTTTCCACAGATAATTATGGCGCAACTGCCGTAGCAAGGATGCTTCATTCACATGGTCCAGATTTGTTAATTTTAACTGTCAGAGATCTTGTTTGATGCTCAGGGATAAAGCGTCATATTCAATCTCAAGTGCCCCGATTGAGATAACCATAAATGAGCATGGACAGCAATGCTAGAAGAGTAAACATCGTGTTTGATGTGTCAACGAACAACGATAAATATGAACATACCCTCTGAAGTTTTCTTATCTGAGACCGTGATTCCTGAAGGCAGAACTCAAGCTTTAGAATTCTCTTTTTCAGTTCCTGGTCGGTTCTCTTTTGTTTCTCCAACTGTTCAACAAATAAGAGATTCAAATAAATACAACATAGCACAAATAACAAGATTCTTTGTAATAGTATTCAGCATTTCTATAGATGAAAGAAAGAGAACCGTATACCTGTGACTCTAGTTCCTTTGTTTTGTTCGTCCAATGAGCAGATAATATCCTGATTTCATCTCTCAATCTGGCAATCTCTGCATCCTTAGTGTTCAAAAGCTTGTTGAGATTATCAATGTTCCTCGGTGATACATCAGATAATATCTTTAGAAGCTCATTATCTTTGTTAGACCCAACTTTGGCAACTGCATCCATGATATCTGTTTCAATCCTCAAAACTTCATCTTTGAGTTGCCTCTGTGAGTACTCCCTTGCTTCAAGATCCTTCTGGAGATGATCCAGCTGCTCACCTAGCTTGTTGACTCGAAGCTCGTGTTCTTTCAGCGAGCTGTCCTTCTCATTCAGCTCTTTCAACAATGACAAGCATTGCGACTGAGCTGATTTGGCTGATGCAGCACTTGCTTCTGCTGTAGCTTGGGTGACTGACAGTTTTGATCTGAGATCGTCCAACTCGTGAAGGTACTGCACATGATTAGAACAGTTAGAAGTGCATCTGAATTGCAAATACATGGGACTTATTAGAGCTTCCAAATCAGCATCAACATTGGTAATTTGGTATGCAGAGACAATATAAAGTGAAGTCCGAAATATCTAAAATAGTATAGTAAATTTTCTGTTTCCTCGGTGCCATGAATCCACAACAATTAGAGATTATGAACTTACTATGTCATGAGGTCAAATCAGAATCAGTCTAGGATATTGAATTTCATGAGCAAACAGATTAATGCCCATGGTCTAGAACATAGCTTGACAATACATACCACATACAAATTCATTTTTAGCTTGTAAATGCAGAATCAATCAAAAACAAGGCCACAAACTCAAAACCATCAGCACATGACCCCATGACTCCAAGAAATGGTTTAAGAAAAACGTGTGTTGGGGCTATGGAGAATAAGCGTTTTGAGGCAGTTCAGACCTGTTCCGTGCAACCTGTCGACGAACGCAATTGCTCATCTTTATCATGCAAACATTTCTGCAGCTTACTTATTTCCTCCTCCATGCTCCTTGCCTTTGTCTCAGCAAACTGTGATAAGTTTTCCCATGTCAAAACATAATTCAACAATAATCAGGAAGGGACCAACTACAAAAACGAGAAACAAACCTTTCTGGTTTGGGATTCCCGAACAAACAACTGCTCCTGTGAAGCAAGTTTATTCCTCACATCCTTGAGCTCAGCCGCCAAAGACACCACGTTTCTCCGAAAGCTTAACTTCTTCTCTGTAAGATCCTTCAACAGCGGATCCAAATCCAACGAAGACACAGAAGATGGTACTATCACCTTCTCTGAAACTGACATAGCCAAGCCTCGAACCACAGTTTCGCTTCCAAGTTGCAATAGCACCAAAACACTGCTTCTGGGATACTGTTATATGCTCTCCAAGAACAAACAGGACGGCTCAGGGCTCAGGGCTCAGGGCTCAGAGCAAGTCATCAAGCACCCCCATGAAGAAGACAAAACGAAGGGAGCTGAGCTCTTCTTTGACCAAACCAAACACCTCTGGTTGCCTCACAAGAAGCCTCCTATCTCAGGTCGTATGGGCCAACAGGTAGCTTTCTCTGCAGAAAAACAATAACAATTTTGAGAGGAGATAAAAACATACAGTGATGCTTGCTGCATGCAACGTGTTCGTCTTAAATTATTGATATCAAAGCATCCGCTTTCTTCGGATCAAGGTTACGAGATTGAGTGGAGCCTAGACATTTGGTGACTAAGTGACAGAAGTGTAGCTTTCGGTACTCATCATAATATTATTGTATTGACATTGAGGAAAAACAATGCTTCTCGAAAGAAAAAGACAATAAGGAAAAACAAAGCAAAGTATACAAAATATTTTTTTGGAAGGAAAAAAATATTTTTTTTGCTGACTGGTTCAGTTATACAAAATAGTGTTCGCACTACAAGTGACTGGTTCATGCCGATCAAATCACGCATCTAATTAGTCAACTGCACGCACTAGGCAGCAAATTTTGCATGTTCTTGGTGCTTGAAGTCAACTTGTTTCACAGTATAGGTTAAGTATGGTACAACAGTTACAAAAAGAGCATGGTAGAACAATATAGCTAAAAATGATTTTTTTTGTTTGTTCTTGTGTTGAGACAAAAAAGCATATTTTGTGGAATGCTAAAAACTTTCTTGCGGAATGCTAGGGACTAGAAATAGTACTGAAAAGAAGCATTGAGACAAAAAGAAAAGAAAAGGACTATTACAAAGAGATGAGGACAAAAGGAGGCTGTCCACTCGAAAATTTTCAAACAAGTTCAAATTTTCGGGAAGAAACCGAGAGAAGAGAACATGCAGAACAAAAATCGAGAATCTCCCACTGGAATCTGGAGGTGTTGTTTGGCATTTTAGTCCAGGGACTAAAGATTAGTCTCTGAGTAAAAATTTTAGTCCTATCCTGTTTGGTTGCAGGGACTAAAAGGACTAAAGCTCATTAATTATACTTTGTCAAGTATATTACCCTATTCATTTGCACTCATTCGCTGCGAGAGAGAGAAGGGCATTCATGGGAAAATAAAGTTTTAGTCCATTAGCACCTCCAAGAGGGACTAATGACTAATGTATTTTAGTCCCTTTAATCCCTCCTGTTTGGGAGTTTAGGGACAAAAGGGACTAAAATGGAGGGACGCTTTTAGTCCCTCAACCAAACAGCCCCGGAGTCCTCATCATAAGTCTCTTACCCTCCTTGAGGATTAATTAAATTGTGTGAATAGTATAAATTTTTGTTAAGAATAGTTTTGGAGAGCAAAAAAACCCCGAAAATTTCGCAAGTACGAACAAGTTTAAAATACTTCAAACAGGGGAAGCACCATGACTCGAAAAAGCTCCAGATTCCTTAGATTTGAGGGCAACAAAAAACAGAGAAACAGAACAGAGAGCACTGCAAAATCGCCACCCCGAATATCCGAGCTCTCGATCTTCTCCCAAAAATCAGCCAAACAAAAGTAAAAACAGAGTGAACCAAATCCTCGCAAGCACAAAATAGAGGAGAAAGAATCTCCTACCTCCAGCCGACGATGCATCTCAGCTTTAAGAAACAAGCACGCAGATCGCGGGCGAGCCAAAGAAAAACTCTCTTTTCCCCTCCACTTCAGATATCTCTTACTCCACTCTCAGACTCTCTGCTCGCAAGCAGCAACTAGAACCAACTAGGGTTTATGAGGTTCCTTCGGGAAGCGACGGCGGGAGCGCCGGGAGCGGCGAAGGCGGCGGCGCAATCCGCCGCGCCCGGAGAAGACAAGGCAGGAAAACTTGACAGCGCGCACGGAAGGAGCTACGGCGGCGAGGAGACCGGTTTGCGGCGGCGCTGACGCGGCGGCGGCGGCGGTGGCGGTGGTGATGAGATTGGAATTTGGAAGAGGGGAAGTGAAGTGAAGACGACGAGAATGGAAGGAAATGGTTGGGAGGTTGGGGGGATTCAAAACCGGGGGCTGACATGTGGGGCCACGCGGCCAACGCGCGGCAAATTCCAAAAATTTCGTGGGGGGTGTGCGCCACGTGGGCGTACGCGTAGGCGGCGTGTATTTAATTTGTATTGTACCGTCAAACGTAGAGATCACGTGATACCTACGTACCATGGACCGTCACGAGTCTCAATTGTGTTTTGTTGTACCAGCGAGCTAGCTGGATTTAATTGTCTGCATTTCACACGGTAATAAAGTTTCAGAAAGTAGTAACTCTGTGTTATCTACTGTATTTCGTTTTATTCACCTAATTTTTTAAATAAAATTGATTTTGAATAAAAATATATTGTATATCAGTTTTATATAGTTAACTTGTTTTCATTGGATATGTTCGCTTGCTATATATTTTAAAACAAATGTGATAACCGTTAGTAACCGGTAGTAAAATCCTATGATAAAGTGATGGAGTCACGTGACTTCATTCACAAGTTTTGATTATGATGTTCATAAATAACGTTACACAAATGAAGATGCTCTTAATATAATTAGTATGAATTGATTTTTTTAATTTGCCCACAGTCACATGCTCTCTTTTTCGCTGTTTAGTGAGGAATCAATGGTGTGGGCATTGGTGAGGTAGCTACACAGATTAGGAGTTAGCTTGAAACCTAATAATCGAACAAAGTAAAGAGTTGCACCGTCGGCGTGGAATTGCGTGAACCTCCGCCGGTGACGAGTTCGCTTCGTTATCTTTAGCAAGCGAAAAATGTAGTTGTATTTTGAACAAATGATTTGGTAAAAAAATTGGCAGGGAGCAGTATTAATTGTGATATCTATCAGACCAGTTTTTATATGAAAATAAAAGAAGTGATGTCGAAACACGGTTTCGACAAGGGATGCAGTCAAGATCGTCGAGCACTATGGGTTAGGTGGAAAACAAGGATTTAGACAGGTTCGGGCCCTCTCGTGAGGTAATACTCTACTCCTGTTTCGGGGATTCAATCCGCCGAGTGTATATTGATCTCAAGATCTAAAGTTGAAAGCTAATAGCTCGTAAATCATATGATATCTCTCAAGGGACGCCCATCACCCCTCTTATATAGTCTTGGGAGGCGGGCTTACGGATCGAAAACTCTATCTTACTCTAAGTTGGTTTCCTCAATCTTACCAAACCGTGACTATAGGCCGTTGCCTTATCTCAATCGGCAACGTAACACCTAAGTCATATTTGGTTTACATATTTGATAGGTGCAATCTATCCCTATCTCCAGTCAGATAAGCTTGTCATGTGGATACCCGATTGTCATAATCTTCATAGTGGCCCCCGAGTCCTTTGCAGTCGACGAGATAGCTCAGCTCGAACCAAATTAGTACACAGCCAAACAACTTTTTGGTCGAGTGCTTCTAGCGCCGAGTGATTCCATCATCTCTGCCTGAATCTTCCAAGTGGCTCCAAAGACTGTGAAGGGCTGAAAAATATCCAAAAAATTCTCAAAAATAAATATCTAGGTGCACCTCTAGATGTACCTAATTAGATATAACCCCCGACTATGTGATTAAAAATATAGTCGAAAACCATAAAGAATCATCCTCATATAAAATGCTTAGCTCATGCTAAAGCAATCATAAAAAAATCTAGAATCATCCTCATATAAAATGCTTAGCTCATGCTAGAGCAATCATAAAAAATCTTATCACTTTGCAAGCTCATGCTCATCCGAGTGAATTTGTCCGAGTCATCTCAGAACAAATAACTCAATCAACCCTCATAGGTGGAAAGTACTCGGTAAGCTCATGCTTATCCGAGTGGATCTCGCCCGAGTCATCTCGGAACAAATATTTTAATCATCCCTCATGGGTAAACAAGTTTTTCAGTCGTCTGAAAAAATACGACCAAAATATTAAATAACTCCTGCCATAATATTGGTCTCAATCTAAAAAGATCTTCACCAAGGTGGAAAAATAGCATTGATATAATCATTTAATCAAATGCTTAAAAATCAAACATCTCGTCATCAAGGCGCTATGAAAAGCTTCACCGTTTGTCACCTTTCAAATTGCATCGTGCTAACTCCTCATGAAGTTAAGCAAACCACGGTATGAAAGGATTTCCAAAGGTACGGGGCACTCGGACACGTGCATATTGCCAAGGCAAATCGCTTAAGTTCATCCACTTAAGTCCCTAAGGACACGCGTCAGCCACACCTTAGCTGGGCCACGGTCTCTCATGGGCTCCGCCCAATTGCGAGAAAACCTAGCGCAACCCTCAAATCTTTATACAAAGCCTCGAGGTCATCCCCGCCACTTCGTCTTCCCGAGAAATTCCCCAATCGCAACACGGTTCATCGCTTGCGTGGAGAACCCTAAGCCCTTGCGTGCGCCCAATCCACCGATCCGAAGCTGCGCTTCGCTCACGCCTAGCCTCCACATCCATCTTCTCAGACTCTCATCTCAAATCCCCATCCTTTTAGCCAGATCTGCTCCCCACACAAACCACATTCATGGCGGATTAGAGAAAAATCCCTTTCGAGCAGTGGGCCACTTCGGATGTGAGGGAGTCCATCCTCAAGGAGATGGTGAAGCACGGAGTGCTTCCTCCCAAGGAGATCGTGGGCTGGCGCCCGGCCGCGGGTGAGGAGTTTCCCACCCCGAACACCGGGTGAGCTCATCGTCTTCACTTCTTTCTTTTACTGTGGCTTCAGCCTCCCCACCTCCGAGTTCTTTAGGGGACTTCTTGATTATTATGGTCTTCGGCTCTATCATTTGAACCCCAACTTTATGCTCCACATCGCTCTCTTCATCCATGTATGTGAAGCCTTCCTTGACATTCTCCCCCACTTCCAGCTATTCTGTCGCATGTTTTACCTTAAGCCGCATCCGAATAAGGACCAGCCTTGCGTTGTCGGTGGGACAGGTTTCCAACTTCGCGGATCCTTCCGCAAGGAGTATTTCTCTCTCCCTTTGAAATCCTCCAACAAGAGTTGGCATGCGGGCTGGTTCTATATTAGCAATCTTGAACCCAGCCTGCCAAACTTCGTTGGCCTTCCCCCTGTGCCCAAGCATACCTGGAGCACCGTGCCAGTAGCCCAAGACTGGGAAGAAGCCAACAAGTTACTAGCGAAGATCTTGGAGATGAAGAAAAAGGTCTTCGCGGCGGGCAAATCACTCGGCACTTCATCAGGAGCCGACTGGCACCGATTAAGGAGCGATCGAAGCCGCCTTCGAGTACGAGGGCGAGAGGGACCCCAATCGGGAAGACCATGACTCCTCGGCTTCGAGATCTTGAAGATCCGGATGTACAAGGTCTTCTCGACTGGAATTACGGTCGAACGCAGCCTCATGCCGCCAGCCCTCCCCTTCGCCTCTATCGACCTCCTCCTCCCGTAAGTGACTTGACTCTTTCATTACCTCGCAATCTTGATGTCGCACTTCTCAGTGTTAGAAGAATCTATCTTGCAGGAAAATGCCTCCATCATTTTGAAGCCATACAAAATCCCTCACGATGACGTGCCGACCCGACCTGCCAAAAAGCCAACCGGCGGCGTGAAGATCCAGAGTGATCCAGCCGGGAAAAGGGCGGCTCCGAGTGAAGATATCAGCAAACGGGCGAACAAGATGAGGCTCATTATCGACAACTCGGACGATGACGTCCCAGCGCCTCCAGCCGAAGCAACCCCTCCAAGGCCGTCACCAAAAGCGGCGCCTAAGATCCGCCGATCATCCAGGTACGCCTTATGACTGAAGTTAAGCTCTTCGAAAATTTCTTTGTCTTCATTCCGACTGCGCTCGTTGTTCGTTTGGCAGGAGGCCCCAAGATATAGATCCTGCCGGGAAGAGTGAAGGGCCAACGCCAGCTACCGCGTCCGAGGCATCCAAGCCCGCGGAACCAAAACCCCGGAGCCCTCTCCCGAGCGAGAGAGCTCCGGGTTGAAAGCCCTCGCCTCCCAGCGAAGATATCCCAAGGAGGGAGCCCCGACCGCGCCGGGACACCCCGACCGGAAACCGCCGGCCGCGGAGAAGCTCCCGCCGCAGCCTCAAAGGGCTCGACTAAAGACCGCCGGTCAAAAGTCAGAAGGAAGAGACCAGCCGGGCTGCACCAGTTAAGGATTCGGCCACCGAAACCGGTAAGTCTTGGATTAACATTTCATCTTTAATCATCAATTTAACTCTCTCGCATCTTCATCAGTTCCTCCTGATCTACCCAGCCACAGTGGAAGAAATTCCTAGGTTACAGTCTTCTGAAGCCTGGCTTCCCCCGATCAAGATCGAGTGGCGGGATTCGGAAGGCCAGAGGCAAGGCATCATTTTGGATAAGCAAGCGTAAAGCGAGGAAAGAGATGCGCTTGTGAACAGCCTGAATGAGGCAACTCGGCTACTCAACGTGAGTCCTGATCTTTTTTCGTTGTAGCATCATCATTTCTTTTCAGTCGGCCGACTTCAGATCTTGTGTGCAGAAGGAGTATTGTTGATCAATGGCCAAGTCCGACGCGCTCGAGAAGTTGGTCCCGCATCTAAACTCCCGGAGGACGTCCAAAAAAATTGAAGACCACTTGAGAAGAGGCCGCGTCGAGGAGGCACCCGAGGAGGGAAATAGCCGAACTCCGGAAGAAAACCTCGACCTCCGGGGTTCAGTCGGGAGTAAGCTTAACCCTCTCAGTCTCTTTATGGCTTCTGCGTCGATTTCGGTTGCTGATAACCTCTTTTGTTGTAGAAAATTCATCGGAGGTCTACTCGCTTCAAGTCCAGCTGGAGGCAGTCAGCCTCAGCAAGGCCGAGCTGGAGACCGAGTTTGAAGGTGAGCTACTTCGTAACAATGTTCGTTGTACTGCTCTGTCTTCGAGTACTTTGCGTGATCATGTTCCTTTGACAGCTTACAAAGTCAAGACCCGGGCTCAATACGACGTTTTGCTTGAGAAGGTCAAACAAGCCGGAAAGGTCAGAGAAGATGTTGCAAACGCGGCAACGCCGATCCTGCTGTCTCTGTTTCATCATGGAGTCGGGACCAGCTCACTGGACCCAGTTGAAGTCTTTGACAAGCTTAGGCGAGCCCCTGACCAGTATTTGACCAACATTTCCGAGGCGACTGTCATGGGAGCGGGCTTCGCCCTTGCAGAAACGAAGTCACTCTATCCTCGAGTGGACATTGATTCAGTCGGGGAGGGCTTCGCTGATGGTACCTCAGATGAGCAGGCCCTCGACTTGATTAGTGAGCCACAGGAATCGGCCAAAAAGGTGGCCGCCGATGTAGTGAACCACTTCCGGCCTTGATTGTCTTGTAAACATTGTATAATTGTGACGTTCGATGCATCCCGTGAATGTTCGTCTATTTATGTTAACACCTTGATCCGAGTTTTCATGTACAATTTCTTAAGTAATTTCCGTCCGATCGTCACCAAGGCTAAGCCTGATTAGGTTATCAAAAAATTCTCAGTCCTTATGCATTGAACTCGAATCAAGGAACATTAAACAATGATAAACCGAATATGCATAAGTTGGTGAAGAAAACTATGCTTTATTGACATATGTACAGCCCCCGACTGCTAACTCAAGAAGTCATCTTGCTTGAGTTTAGCAGTCAAAAAGAGCATGAAACTTAAGACAATTTAAGCGTAGTATCGTCGAAGATGCTCGATGTTCCAGGAGTTCTCCACCATAGATCCGTCTTCACGCTTTAATCGGTATGCGCCTGGCCGAGTCACCTCAGCAATTATATACGGTCCTTCCCATAAGGGGGATAACTTGTGACGGTCCTTGGTGGTTTGAATCTTGCGTAGAACCAGATCGCCAACGATAAAAGCTCGTGCTCGAACGTTGCGACTGTGGTATCGTCTAAGCCCTTGAAGATATTTTGCCGACTGGATGAGGGCTGCCTCACGGGCCTCTTCCAGTCGGGTGAGGTCATCCACTCGGTCTGGGTCATAGCGTTCATCGTTGAAGCTGCGGACTCGGAGGAATTCATACTCCATCTCGTTTGGCAACATCGCTTCTGCGCCTTTAACCAAAAAGAAAGGAGTTTGGCCGGTAGCCCGACTAGGCGTGGTCCGCAGAGACCATAAAACCGAGGAGAGCTCTTGTACCCACTTGTCGGCATAAGGACTTAAGCGGTCGAACACGCGGGCCTTAATGCCTTGAAGGACCATGTCGTTGGCACGCTCGACTTGTCCATTGCTTTTGGGATGTGCAACTGACGCATAGCAAATTTTGATTCCGAAGTCTTCGCAAAATTCCTTGAAGATGCCTCCAGTGAATTGAGTCCCGTTGTCGGTTATAATTCTGTTTGGGACGCCGAACCGGTGCACGATGTTGAGGATGAAGTCCCGTGCCTTGTCAGCAGTGATTGTAGCAACCGGCTTAGCTTCGATCCACTTGGAGAACTTGTCGATTGCGACGAATAGGTGCGTGAATCCTCCTGGAGCCTTCTTGAAAGGGCCGACCATGTCTAAGCCCCATACCGCAAATGGCCAGGATAATGGAATTATTTGTAGCTCTTGGGCTGGGACATGGCTCTGTCGGACGAAGAATTGGCAGCCTTCAAAAGTTCGTACCACTTTGTCCGCGTCGGAGACCGCGGTAAGCCAAAAAAAACCTTGTTTGTAGGCTTTACCCACCAAGGTGCGTGCTGCTGCGTGGCTTCCGCATATGCCCGAGTGGATGTCTTGGAGTAGCTGTCGTCCTTCCTCGGGTGTTATGCATCTCATCAGGACTCCGGAGGGACTTCTCTTGTATAAATCGGAGTCAACCATGATGTAAGCTTGGCAACGACGTCGGACACGTTCTGCCTCATCCCGGTCTTCCGGCAGCTCTTGCTATGTTAAAAATTTGATGAGTGGTGTCCTCTAGTCAGCGTCAATCATGGCGACTTCATTTGCAGCTTGTTCGTTAGGAGTTGGTTTTGCCGCAACTGTTGGCTCATAGAGGTGCTCAACAAAAACGTCTGTTGGTGCGGCTTCACGTTTGGACCCGAACTGCGCCAACTCGTCAGCTGTTTCATTGTTGTGTCTTAGGACGTGTGATAGCTTGAGTCTGTCAAACTTGTCTTCAAGTTTGCGAACCTCCTGTCGGTAGGTCTCTATGGTGTCGTTTAGACAGGACCAGTCTTTCATTACTTGGTTCACGACCAGCTGGAAATCCCCTTTCACGACGAGCCGACGTATCCCGAGTGAAACTGCGAGCCGCAGTCCATGTAGCAGGGCTTCGTACTCGGCGACGTTATGTGAGGCGGAGAAGTGGAGGTGGAGGACGTATCTTAGCCTTTCCCTAGTCGGGGAGATCAGCACAACTCCTGCTCCCAAGCCGGTGATCCTCTTGGATCCGTCGAAGTGCATGGTCCAATATTGAAGGTCTTCCCGAGGTACATCTTCTTGTTGTTCGGTCCACTCGGCCAAGAAGTCCGCCAGGGCTTGTGACTTTACAGACATCCTCGCCTAGCGGCATCAGCTCTAAGGCCCACTTCGTGATGCGCCCAGTTGCCTCCCGGTTGTGGATGACATCGCCGAGGGAAAGGAAGTGACGACAGTGACCGAGTGACCCTGAAAATAGTGCGCCAATTTCCTCGCGGTTATCAGAACACCATATAGCAATTTTTGTACATGAGGGTAGCGAATTTTGGCTCCTGCCAATACTTCGCTAACAAAGTAGATCGGCCTCTGAATCTTCTGGGCACGCCCTTCTTCTTCGCGCTCGACCACGAGGACCATACTAACCACTTGGTGAGTGGCTGAAACGTACAGTAGCAAGGGATCCTGGGGCTGAGGTGAGGCTAGGATGGGCGGCGTCGTGAGAAATTCTTTAAAATCTTCAAAGGCCTTGTGGGCTTCCGTGGTCCATTGGAAGTCGTCCGTTTTCTTTAGCAATCTGAAGAAGGGCATGCCTCGTTCGCCGAGTCAAGAGATGAATCGGCTTAGCGCCGCCATGCACCGGTGAGCTTCGGACATCCTTCGGTTACTCGGGGCTTCATGTTCAAGATAGCGTTGATCTTTTCGGATTGGCTTCAATGCCGCGATGTGACACCATGAAGCCGAGCGGTTTGCTTGATGGAATGCCGAAAGTGCACTTCTCCGGTTTAACTTCATTCTGAAGGCCCGAATATTTGCAAGGTTTCTTCTAGGTCGGCAATCAGGTCTTCTTTCTGCTTAGTCTTGATGACGACATCGTCGACATAAGCTTCTACGTTCTTCCCAATCTGCGTCTGAAAACACCTCTGAATCATGCGTTGGTATGTGGCCCTAGCGTTCTTCATGCCGAATGGCATGGTGATGTAGCAGTAGGCTCCAAACGGCGTGATGAACGATGTCTTCAGCGTGGATTCTTTCAAGCCGATCCGGTGGTAGCCCGAGTAACATCCAAAAGCTTAGGAGTTGGCGGTTTTGAATCTATGACTTGGTCGATGCGAGGCCCGAATGGATCTTTGGGGCGGGCTTTGTTGAGGTCGGTGTAGTCAACGCACATGCGCCATTGCCCCGTCTTTTTACGGACCGAACCGGGTTGGCCAACCGTCGGGATGCGTAACTTCTTTGATAAAGCCGGCTAAGAGCTTTGTGAGCTCTTCTTTGATGGCGTATTTTCGATCCTGCGCGAACCTGCGTAATCGTTGTTTGATTGGCTTTGCGTCATCTTTGATGTGTAAAGAGTGCTCGATAACCTCCCTATGAATTCCAGGCATATCAGATGGTTTTCAAGCAAAAACATCTTTATTATTTTGGAGGAAGGTGACGAGCGCGCTTTCCTATTTAGGATCTAGTTCAGCGAGATTACGGCGGTTGTCGAGGGATCCGATGGATCAAGGGAGATCTTCTTGGTCTTGGCGTCGCGGTTCCGATTTGGCTATCTTCTTCGCGGGATTTCACCCTCTGCCGAAGTCGACGCGGCCAATCGGATTTCTTGCTGGCCACGTGATCTCTCGCGAGATTGGGCCATGTCGTAGCTCTCCTTGTCGCAGGTGAAGGCTTGCTTCACGTCACTACGAAGAGTGATGACGCCGTTGGGACCCGGCATCTTCATGCAGAGGTAGGTGTAATGGGGTATCGCTATGAACTTGGCGAGTGCAGGCCTTCCGATGATGGCGTGGTAGGCCGTTTCGAAGTCGGCCACCTCGAAAGTAACGTTCTCCGTCCGGAAATTCTCTCGAACTCCGAAGGTGACCGGAAGGGCGATGTGCCCGAGTGGTGTAGATGACGCCCGGAATAACTCCATGGAAGGGCGAGCTTGCCTTCGTTTGGCCCTCGGGATCTGCATCTCGTCCACGGTCTTGACGAATAAAATGTTGAGGGCGCTGCCCCCATCGATGAGAACGCGCTTGAGCTTGATGTTGCGGACCACCGGGTCCAAGACGAGTGGATAGCACACCGGGTGAACCACTCGGTCGGGATGATCCGAGCGGTCAAAAGTGATGGCCACCTCCGACCATCATAGGTACTGTGGGACCTCGGGTTGCGCCGCGTTGACCTCTCGGTCAGTTAGCTTCTGTTTCCTCTTGGATTCATAGGCTAGCGACCCCCCGAAGATGTGATTCGACTCGCCCAAGGGGTCTTGAAAGGGCTCGGCATTCTCAGCCGTGTTGTTCTTCTTGGCGCCCGATGGACCGGCTTCATCAGTCGGCTTCTTGTTGAGCTGTGCCGCATATTGCTCGGTGAACTGTTTATAAATAAAACAGTCCTTAGCCACGTGCTTGTGATTGGGATGATGCGTGCACTGAGCATTCATGATGGCGTCATAGGCCGCGACTCCGGGGCGGCGTTGGGAGTTGGAAGTTGCGGCGTTTGCCATAGCCGCAACGATGGTCTTGATCTTGTTTAGGATTGGGGTTACGTCAGGGGGAGCCGTCTCAATAACGGTGTCCAGGAGAGTGAGGGCAGCGACGGCGTTCTGCTGTGGCGTCTGGAAGATATTGGTGTTGCGGACCCGCGTTTGAAGTATAGCCTCTTGAGCGGATCGTCCGGCTGACCTTAGATCCTGCTTCCTTCTGTCGGCTTCCTCTTTGCGTTTCTTCTCCTCTTCGGCCAGCTTGCGCTCTTGCTCAATTCTGGCTCGTTCTTCTTCTGCAAGCCTGCGGGCCATGGCTGAGTCGGTCTCGGCCACCTTAGCCATGAGGACGTCAAAGCACTTCAGCTCGTAGTCCTTGTCGCAGTCGGAGTCATCGGCTTCGTCCGAGGGGATGCCATAAAGGTTGTCAAAGCCTGAAGAGCTGAGATATTCGTTGAGCTCTGAGGATGAGCATGAGCCGAATGGTTGGAGGATGACGGCGATCTCCCTTGAGCCCTGGTAGTTCGGATCTGGATCGTTCCAGTCCGAGTCAGAGCTTAAGGACGTGGATCTCTCCAAGTGGATCAATCTTGATTCGGAGTGGAGGAGCTTGCAGTAGATCTCAGTGGTGTTTGGTAATCCAAACGGTGCCGAGAGGTCTCCTTCCAAGTGGATTGGCTTCGACGGGGAGATGAGAAGATCGCTGCAGATCTCAGTGGCGTTCGGTAGTCCGAACGGTGCCGAGTGAGTTCTTTCGTCGGAGTGGATGGACTGCATCTTGGACTCCAAGATTTCGTCGTAGATCTTGGTGTTGTTCGGGAGCCCGAACGGCGCCGAGTAGGTTTCTCCTCCCGACTAGTTCGAATCCGAGTTGTAGGAGGAGAACTTGTCGAAGTCGTTGGCGGCGAAGTCACCGAATCCTGAAGAAGATCCCATTGCACTTGTCAGCGAGATTGTCGAAGAAGTCTTGACGCGCGGTCCCCTATGTGGCGCGCCAACTGTTGAAACTCGGTTTCGGCAATAGAATTTTGGGGGTGCAGTCAAGATCGCCAAGCACTATGGGTTAGGTGGAAAACAAGGATTTAGACAGGTTCGGGCCCTCTTGTGAGGTAATACCCTACTCCTATTTCGGGGATTCAATCCGCCGAGTGTATATTGATCTCAAGATCTAAAGTTGAAAGCTAATAGCTCGTAAAGCATATGATATCCCTCAAGGGACGCCCCTCACCCCTCTTATATAGTCTTGGGAGGCAGGCTTAGAGATCGGAAACCCTATCTTACTCTAAGTCGGTTTCCTCAATCTTACCAAACCGTGACTATAGGCCATTGCCTTATCTCAATCGTCAACGTAACACCCAAGTCATATTTGGTTTACATATTTGGTAGGTGCAATCTATCTCTATCTCCAGTCGGATAAGCTTGCCATGTGGATACCCGATTGTCATAATCTCCACAAGTGAGAATAAAAATAGTTTCATTTTGATGAAACCTTTCAGTCACTATTTTTAAAAAGATAGAACACACTTGAAATCTTCACTGAGAGCGTATTGTGTTTCATCTCATCTTAGAAACAGTGTGAAACCCCCACTGAGAGTATCTTTCGTTTTATCTTTTCTTGAACAATAAAACCCATTAAATACTAAAATGACTCTACGAAACAGTGAAATGAAATTATTTCATTGAAAAAACTTGTTTCATTCACTCTTATCAACATTTTCACATCTTAAAAATAGGAGGATAAAACCTTTTCATTAAGATTGGTCTTATGTTCTATAACTCTAGCGCCGTGGCGTCAGATTAGGGAGGCGAAATGTCGTGTTCATACTTACGTAAGTGAAAAAGTCCATGTATGGCCGCCAGGCTGCGGCATCAGACTAGGGATGCTTGATTGATGCCACCAGGCCCGTACCTACGATTTGAAGGTAACTAAACGAAACACGTGAGATGACCCTAAAATTTATAGAAAATAATATAACAAAAGCATAATGCAAATTTTTAACTAATTTGCTTCTCAAGATACAACAGTAATGTTGGAAATATGAGCCCATGTACTGTCCTTAATTGGAGAAAAAACACATTGATTAAAAATGACGTAAGTACTAAACACAAACGAACAAGCAACATATTGAATGTAATCAAAATGTGCAAGGAAAATCACTCACTGATCCTGCGCAGAACGAAGTCAAACTCGTCGGTGTAGATGAAGCAAAATACCAAGCGGACGCATGTAGACGCTGCCCAAAAACCTGATTGCCGTCCCGTGCAGGAGACTCGCGGCAGTGGTTTTGGAGATCCCGCTTCCTCCGAATCCGATGCACGCCAAAGTCGAAGGTTGACGAGGCGTAGCAGTGATCCTGATTGCCGCCCCATGAAGGAGACTCGCGGCAATGGTTTCGGAGATCCCGTTTCCTCCAAATCCGGTGCACGCCAAAGTCGAAGGTTGACGAGGCGCAACGGCTAGTGAGTCAGAACAGCGTGGGCGTGTGGGGAGAAAAACTGTGTATCAGCCCTTTTTAGACACTAGGATGTCTCCTAGTTTTGTAGGACTCATCAAGTGCTTCAAATTACTGATCTAATCATCAATTAGTAGAAACTGCCCTCATAAACAGCCCCTCATCAAGCAGTAGAAATTGTCCAATTGATTGAGCAAAAATGATGCACTCAAATGCCAAAGACTGATGCACTTTACTGCCGTTAAAGACAACATTTAATCGCCACATAAAAATAAAAATTACACAAAGAATAGCTTGCTGTACACATACGCGTCGCGCTTGTGGCAAGTCACAAGTCACACGATTTTCAAGCGAAAATGCACGCGGGCTGCGCGTGCGTGTGGACACAGTCTCCTTTTCTCTCACATTTATTTATTATGCATAGAAAGGAGACTCTTATATTTAAACAAGGCAATCTTTTCTTAAATTAGCAATATGGGACTAAACGTTGTGCATGTTTTGGAATTTTAGATTGGACCATAAATGGGCCAAAATCCAACCGAATTGGGATGAAAGTCGTGTGCGTACCGAGCTGACGACATGTTGGCTCCCAGCGGATGACGGCTTGGCGTCTTGGCGATGGATTGATGGTTACACAGTCATTGTGGTGCCAAACTGTCGAGTGCCAACATCTAGGTCTAGCAGCAGCAGATGGCTGGAGTAGACGGCGAACGATTGGCTCCATCTCCTCCGGCTGGTCGTCCCGAGCTACCTCAATATCTGTCAACTTAGGGCTCACATGTTTTTAATGTAGGCCTCACATGTTTTTAATTTTTTTTGTTGGCTAGGATGTCATGTCAGCCAAAACATGCATCCATGTCGCCTTAGGACCCGATTTGAACGTTTTTGCAAAGACGAGGGATGAAGATTTTAGGTATTGTTGACGCAAAACTTGATCCAACAAACAAAGACTTGAGAGATTTGCTTAGCTCTAGTGCATATATTTTATGGTTCAGAGCATGTCAGTTAGTTTGATCCTGCAACTAACAAGATAATAAAAAAATCGTCTTAGATCAGGGGTAGATTGTCACGCCCCAATTTTATTTCGGGATTTAAAAAGTATTTAATAATATATTTCTAGAATTAATATTAAAATTAAAAGCAATTTATCAAATGAAACTAATGAGGAAAATAAAATTTATTTTAAAAATTATGACCGGAAATATTCTTATAATGTTCTTCGAGCCTTAATATACTCCGTAGAATTTCCCGTGAATTTTTGGAGCTCGATATATGATTTTAAAAATACAAAGTTTATTTCAAAGATTAACTAAATTGAAAAACCAATTAAAATTCCCTTTTGTTCCTTGAGCCATTTTGGCCAAAGTCCATCCGTCCACCTCTCTTCCTCGGGTCAGCCTTCCTTCCTCCCTTCTTTCCTTTCTCTCTCCTGCACAGCCCAGCCCCACTTATCTCTTATATCTCTCCCACAAAGTCCTCTTTGCCTCCTCCTCCCTTGAGCCGCCGATAGGTGAGGGTCACCTGTCGGGCCCTTCTTTCACCTCCCGTCGGGAAGATCGGGGTGACGCCCCCATGTTGCCCACGTCGTTCCGACGCCTGCCCATTGCCATCCTCACCTCCAAACCGCGTGAACTCAGATGCCGCCCACGTCCTCCATCTCTTCCCCCACTCCTCTGCCAAAGCCAGCGCCGAGTGGAGCCGCATCGAGCCCATGTCGCCGCCCCACTTTCCCAGCAAGCACCGCCTCTCTCAGGCTCAGACCCACCTCCCAAGCAAATGGCACCCCCGTCCTCTCCTCATTCGTTTCCCCTATTTTCCCCAAGCCGTCGTGCCCTCTAGTCCGAGCGCCGCCCATCGTTAGAGCCACCTCCGCAACGCGCAACCACCGCCACTACCTTCGTCGGGCTAGGAGCTATCCCAGCCTCTACTCCTCTTTTCCCGGCCACAAACGCAACCTCCACCTCGCCGCGCTCAACCTCTGTCATCATGTGCAGCTGCCTTCGGCTGCTCCATGCTACCGCTCGGAGCCGCACCGGTCACGCGCGATACCACCTTTGGCTTCTCCATGCCGCGCCGCACCCTGGCCGCCACTCCGCCTCCTCAAATCGCCGTCGGAGGAGCGACCTTGCCATCAACCCGAGCCACTGCCACCTTCGCCCCCTCCGACCGCCATTTGCTGTCGTTCCAGACCACCTCAAGCGGCTCACCGCCTCCATCGCATTCACCGCATCAAGGTGCACCTTGGCCACCGGTTCCTCAAAGCCGCTTGCCACCAAAACCCCTTCGATCCCATGAAGGTGAGCTCGGCTCCTACCCGTCGGTCAATGGTCGTCTTTTCCCACCGCTCCACGCTGGTTCTCTCCTCCCTAACCCCTCCATCTCCTTTGCCAGGACTAGGAGGTGCTCGGTCGCCCCTCCCGCCCCCATGTTCGTTGGGCATTACCGAAGCGTCGTCCCTGCCTCCAACCCGAGAGGAGCCACCACCTCCCTCCACCGTCGGGCTTCGCTCGCCATCACCCTTGTCATCCGAGCGATCAGTGAGCATCCCTCTCCTAACCTGTCGACCCCCATTTTTGAGGACGGAAATCATTCGTGTTCATAGTACCATTTCCCTAGATCGAGTAGTTTGGTATCCACGAATACATTGCTGAATCATCCAGTGCACGATACATTCATCGACACACACATAATATTATACAATATAGAGCCCGAAGGCAATGTCTAGAACTTAGGACCAAACGGTCCGGAATACAATCAAAAATAGAGTTTAGATAAGGCAACGGAATGAAGGTAGTGACACGTCATTGCCACAGGCAACGACCGAAGCTAAGACCTATTGGACGCCATCGTCTTCCACACCCACCTGGTAGTATGCATATGGGTCTTCTGGGTCTTCATTATCCACATCTGAATGTTTGTGCGTATACCAAGGGTGAGTACCAACCGTACTCAGCAAGTCAACACAACAAAGATGCATATGATAGGGGATTCTCAAAGGATGGCTGTGGTTCATTTGCACAAAGCCAGTTTTATAATTCTTTTTGCAAACCTAACATCTAGCCTGGTCAAGTTTTATTACATAGTTCATTAAGTCGGCGACGGTTCTGACCACCATTCATTGTGATACCAAGGATAGCTTCCCGCCACCGGATCGTCATGGTTTTTCTAGGGAGTCTACCCCCTTCTCACAGTTTGAGCAGAGGATCCCCAGCACATAAAATCATCATGCATGTCTATCCCATCATTTTAAGTTTTTATGAGTCTAGCCAAGAGAGAAACTTGTCACGTCGCTCTATATCCGTGAGCACGGCTATTCGAATAGATTGATTTACTCACACTGCAGTGGATGTACACTTTACCCGTACTTCGTGACTGCCCAACGAATGAGCCTACGTCCCAACACATGAGACGGTCACGGCAAAGCCTTTCGATAACCTCACTTTGGCAGTATCTGCTCCATGAACTTCAATCCTCTTGCACTCTAGTCATCATTTTCTAACAGTGTGAGGAGTTCTGGCGCTCCCGGGGTAAGAAAAAAACTCACTCAATCCTCGTTCATCACTCAATACGTAGGCCGTAGCCCCATCTCAACAACACCAACCACAACTCAACACCTGAACCACTATGCAGGGATACTGCCTTCGCTCGGCTATCTAATCTGCTAGGTCTATACTCATTCGAGAAGTACGGTTGTACTGGCTCGTTCCATGTTATAAGTCTCATGGCTCGGTCCTGAGCTGACCAGGGACGGTACTTGCCTTTGCCGGAATCCACCCAAATCATCCAGCCGCCCCAATCAAAAACATTGGTTTTGTATTTTCACTTTTCAACAAACACATTTTATCATTCTCATGGCAATGTGGCGCTCATGTCTCCACTTGTCGTATGTCAACTACCTTCCCTAAGGTAGTTGCCCAAGCATATAGCTCTTTTGTAAAAGTATGAATATGCATTGAATCTAATCATGGCATGGCTAAGCATTTTACCGAAGATTTCCTTCGGTCACATCATATCGAGGGTTACAAAGAGTATAACTAAAGGTAATCAACATCAAGGCATGGCATAACAAGAATATGTATTCTTTTGTGTATAGCATGCACATTTGAATTTTAAATCAACATCATTTCGCAAATAGGTTCAACATGTTCAAAGGGAGTGATGACTTGCCTTGCTCGCGACCTTCTTGACTTGTGTCTTCAGCGTACTCAACGGCTCCCTCGGATTCTATACATACGTGCGAAAGATCCAATTGAATTCGATCAGAATTCAAATAAAAACCATCAAAAACCAAATAAATCGCAAAAGCGGTCCCTAAGACGAAACTACGGTTTTAAATGGATTTAAGTTCGAGTTTTGCTAAAATCCGGGTTGAAGCGAGCGAGTCGCATTAATTTGAACTTTTGCATTTTCTCTGATTCAACCTTTATGGGGTGGCCTTATCTCCAGTTAATGTAAGTTTAGAGGCATTATAATTGATGGTCCACGAATATTTATTTGGATTAGAGATTAGCTATAGTGTTTACGTCGATCCTTTGGTCGAATCTAAATCCTTTGTGAGTTTTGGTGTCGGGGTTCATTAGTATGTGGAACGGGAAGGACTTTATAGAGCAAAACCATCAAATATATATTTATATACATATATAGATATGTATATATGTACATATATATATATATAGTAAAGGGTTAATTAGGATTTATAAAGATGGTTTAAAAATTCTTATAAAAGGTTCTTATTTGTAAATACAATGTTAGATGAATAAATGGGTTTCACGAAAGATAGGAATTTTGGAGATGGGATGGGTTAAGAAGTTTGATTATAAAATTCATAATTATTTGTAAAAGAAATTTTTAGAAATGAATGAATAATAATCTATTGAAAAGATGCAAAATTCTTTATAAATAAAGTTTAAGGTTCAAAAAGAGAAAATATAAATTTTTGTGATTTTTACTAGGCTCCTACAAATTTTAATTCTCAAAAGAAAATGAAAATAAAAATTTTCCAAAACTTTGCGTCGTCTAGGAATCAAACCCGCGACCTCACTCTCTCTCGGCTCAGCTCAAACCACTGAGCCGCGGCATCGTTCTCATCTCCCTCTCTCCTTTCTTTCTTTTTCTTCCTCCTTATCTCCCTTCTTCTTCCCCGACGAGCCCGACGGTGGAGCACGGCCGAATGGCGGGGAGGGCAAATGGAACTCGACAACTAACTAGTCCTACACCATCTACGTGACGTGGGGAACCCATTCCGAGCACACGGCCGGGCCGGGGAGGCGGGGGAGAGGTCCGGCGACGACGGCCTAGCAGCGGCGGCGATGGCGCACGGCAACAGCGAGCTCCGGTGGAGTTACGGCCAAAATAATGGGTCTTAGAGCATCTACGGAACACGGGGAAGCTAGCTAGGGGTTTGTCTTGGTCGGAAAAGCACGAAGGCGGCCTAGCGACGTGCGCACGGCGGCGACCGAAACAAAGAGCTCGGTGGCGCTCGTCGCCAGTGAGAAATCAACTCGGCCAAGCTAGGGAAAAGAAAGTCTAGAGAATGTAGGTCATTGACGTACCTTTAATTTGGGAAGACATCAACGAGGATGATAAATTTTGGATTTTTGCTCCGGGCGGCCGGTTCTAGGGTTCATCGGTGTTTTGCGAAATTCACATGTTGTGGTGAATGGATTTTGGGGAAAATTATGGGGGGAAGCTAGGCGAGAAGATAAGGAACAAGTTTCGTATTGTGAGTTTCGGCCGAAGAGCTCTATTTATAGACGTCCATGACGGTGTGGTCGCGCGGGCGGCGTGGTGACGCGCGGCGACGGGGTCGGCGTGGCCAACGCACGGCACAGGACGGGCGACGCGACGGCGCGGCGTGGCTGACGCACGGCACCGGGCGGGCGATGCACGACGGCGTTGACGCGGGGAGGCGCGATGGGACAACGGCATGGGCGCGGCGTGGTGACGCGACAGCGAGGCGACGGCGGCATGGCGCGGCTGACGACGGCGGCATGGGCGCGACGATGAAGGGAAAGGGGGGCCGAGGAGGCGCGTGCGCGGGTGGCGACACGCGGCGCAATGCGGGCGCGCGCGTGGGGATGGCCGGGCGTGGCGTGGCGCGTGGCGGCGTGGGCGTCGTGCATGCGACGTGCGCGCTGGTGCACCGCGGCGGTGGCAGCGCGCGCGAGTGAGGGCGGCGCGGCCGGGGGCGCGCGGCGTGCCACAGTGCGGCGACTCGACGGAGCGGTACGGCGCGTTGACGCCGGGGCAGGCCGGGAACGCGCGCGTGCGACACGTGGTGTCGCGGCGACGTGCGCGACATGCGCGCGTCGCGCAAGACCGACGTCGAACACAGGAGGCGATGAACAGTGTACTTTCCGATTTTCTCGATTTTTTTCATTTATTATTTATTTTTTCCATTTCACAAATAAAATTTAAAAACAACATTTTTGTCCCTATCATAAATGTAAATTAAATTCTAAAGTTTTAATCTTTTTACCCAACTTTATTATTGTCATTTTTTATATATTTTTGTTTCTTTATTTACAATTAAATAATTGTTATATATTTTCCCAAAAATAAAATTTTGATCCCAAAAGAAAATGTTATCAATCTCAGCTTTTTCAATTGTATATTTATAATTTTTATTTTATTTCTATTATTTATTTTGCAATTTATTTTCCTTTTAGGGTTTTCGAAACTTTTTGACTTTTTCGACTTTCAAATAAATATTCCTTTATTTATAACACACAGTAAAACTTGAAAATAAGAGCCAAATAGCACGACAAGATGCAATAACCCAAAAGTTTTTTGTAAGCTTCAATTTTTGGATTTCGATTTTTAAATCTCTGATTTTTAGGGTGTTACACAACCTTCCCACACCGCTTCGTGTGCGTCGTCGCGTCGGTGGTGCCGCCCACCGACCGTCGGCCCGTGCGCCGCCATCTCTTGGGCAATCGGCCAGCGGGTTCCACCCATTCCTCCTCCCGTGATCGTCCGATTTGCTGTCGGGTAGATCAGGGGCATCTGCGTGGCCGCCCATGTGGCCATCACGTTGGTGCCCCGTCGACGCCACGTATGTGCAAAGTGGTGCACCCGCCCACCCGCATGTGGAGTTGGTCCACTGTGCGCCATCCCCCTTGAGTCATCGACTGGTGAGGCTCACTTGTCGGCGTCACCTCTCTCCTCGACTGATGTCATAAATCGCATTTAATGCGCAATAGATCAATTTTGATTCCAGAAATTCATTTAAATGCCTAAAAACTTCTAAAATTCATAATTAATTCATACAAACTCCAAATTGAGCCGTTCAACTTGCAAAATTCATATAAAATTCAGCTCTACATGTTTGTTTACTTTTTATGTATTGTTCCCTTTTATTAGAGTTTTTCCTTGTTTTATATGCCAGTGAGTAGATTCCGCTGTTTTGAAAGATCGCTACCGCGAGGAAAAGTGTTCGAAAGATTAATCAAAGAAGCAATGCAAGCTACACATTCCCCTTGAGGCATGCTGAACCTGCTTTATAAAATGTTTTACTATTTAAAAATAAAATTGCATGTTTTGTTAATTATATAAGAATTGGGATACCTGTTTGCTTGCTTGTGACATGTTTACTTGATATCCATCCTTTGTCCAACTTGGGTATTAATTTGACTAACTTGTGTCACTTATATTGACCTGGTTATAATTATGATATTTTTGGCCATGATTAATTACCACTAGCTCATCTAATGAGATAATTACATTAGTTTACATATAGTATCTTGATGAGCCACGAGCTCAGACATCTAGCCATGTTTTATTTGCCATAACTATCCAACTAAAATATGGCTTAATGAAGGACTGTGGGTGCATGGTTTTAATCATCGCACCCATGACAATTAAGGACCGGTTCGCAGAAAACCCTAAAAGACTTACCATGCTTATCACAAGCAACAATAGACAACTATTGGACTTGTAGTATAGCTCGACCCTTTTCTAGGCACCAAGGTGAGGGTGGTCGTGATGAAGTTGGGTCGGCCCTGCTTTAGGGGTTGATCGGCTGCCAGATTCATCGTGACACACGAGGGGGGCTGCCCACCCCGGTTTAGGGGTGGGGTGAAACCTCAGCATGGTGTGGACGGTTAGGGGAAACTTATGCGAAGGGTCTTGTCATGATTTCCCTCTTTACAGTACCATGGTGGTACTTCAGGACATGACAACATGTGTGAAATCGTATCTTATCGGTATAGTTGTACACCTATGGTCAGAGTAAAACTATTCAAATATCCATGCCCGCAGTTATGGATGATCGGCCAACTTTACTTTGATTAGTCCTATATTATTAATTAACTAACAGAAGTAGTTCAGGTGGTTGGTTGTGCCTATTCAATGTGATGTAGCGTTGTTCAGTGGATATTAAATCTTGACTTAATTGATCAACTGTTTTACTATTTTTATTATACACATTTATAACTGTCTTTATGCAAATAGCCACAAACCTCTCTTTGTCTCCCCTTGCACGTGTGCATCATTGGTGTGGCTTGCTGAATACGATGGTTGTACTTAGCCTTGCTATTTTTTTTGAAAGTGTAGTGCTTCTATGTTGAAGACAAATTTAGAGGACCAAGGCTCGAACTCTAGTTGAGTTTTTGCTTGTGGAGTGGAGCTGAAGCCCCGTTAGCATCATTTTTTCCGTTGTTGCTTTCTTTTCGGTGTGAGGACTAAACGCCACTTCTATAAGTATTTACATATTATTTACGTTTGAATCTGCATATTAATTTATCTTTTTACCCTAGATTAATTCTAGATAGAGATTTACACACAAAATAGTGGACAAATTTTTAGACGTGACATCGATCGACCAATTGGCTGATGTAAAGTCGTATGGCCAGACGATGTCAACAGAGTTTGGATCAAAGGCTATAGGTTCAATATAAATCCGAATAATTAAATAAATAATAAAATTTATATTACCATCGATTAGAACGGGATAATATATAATTATTAGTGAATCGTTCGTTAATGATAATATGAATAATATAGGCGGCGTGTATTAATTTGTATTGTACCGTACATCCTAGAGAACATGTGATCTAGGTACTCCACGGATTGTGATGAGTCTTGATTGTGTTTTATGTACCAGGCTATGGCTAGATGGATTTAATTGTCTGCATTCACACGGTAATAAAGTTTCAGATAAACATTTATAGTAATTTTGTAGTTGATTCGTAATATTAGGATACCTCATATTATCATATTATGTATTTTACTATATTTTGAAATATTTTGAAATAGATGTGATAAACTTCTAGAACATTCTACCAGAGATATCAAAATTAATACTAATCCCCGCCATTTTTTACCAAATCATTTTTTCTAAAATACCACTACATTTTTCATTAGTAAAATCCGATCATGGGGTGATGGAGTCACGAGCAGCCAACTCCATTTGCAAGTTTTGATCCGGCTATCCATAAATAGCGTTACACAAAATGGAGAGATCCTCTCGATAGAAATTTAGAGCCTATTTAATAGGGCTCCTGATTTTTATAATCCTCTGATTCTATATTTTGATTCTTCTGAATCAGATTAATCAGAATCAATATAATAAAGTAATAATTAGAATAATATTTTAGGTGATTTTCATATGATTCTTGGGAGAAACTGGTTTCAGATGATTCTGTGAAGAAACTGTTTTTAAGTGATTTTTATTTTCTATATAAAACTATTGAATCGAAGTAATTTTTTAAAATCAGTTGCAAAATAACTTGTTTGACACTACCGATTCTGTTGAGAATCGGGAAAAGAATCCTTATCGGGTCTTAATTAGGTCTGAGATTTACCACTGGGTTTTTGTTACTTAGCGTACGTTAAGGGGAACACTCATGAGTTTTTCACGTATAATTGTCGTGTGTGACGAGTGCATCTCTCATGTAATTGAAAAAAATATATTTTATGTGGTGGTTCTTGACGCTCCAACCATGGTACTCAAATTGTGTAGATCAGGACTAATGCGAAGATAAAGATGTAATCAGGATATTATGGGTACCTGGAGGATTCACTGAACATGTAGAGCTAGGGTATACCCTAGCAAAAAAGGATTGTTTAGTTGCTATGTTAACATTTTCACAATTTGCTAAGAGTAAGCTACACTTTAGCTAGCAAAAAAAAAGCGTCATATATTTTTGAGTTGATGACATGTGAGACTATGAGAATAAATAAGAGAAAATCTGGTCATAAAACAAATAATAAGATAATTTGGTTAAACTTGCCCAACATAAGATGTGACAACCTTTACCAATGTTTGGCAATGAACGAAACATAAATATATAGACGTATAAAGCTGTGGCTAATGCGTTATATTAGAGCCAGGATGTAGGGTAACTGTAGCTACAATTGTAATTAATAAGGGTCTCTTAGCCTTGTTAATTAGAAATTTTTGCTGACGTGAAAGAGAGAAGAGAGAAGAACAAAATATCATTACTACGGTTAAGATCAGAAAAACAATGACTTGGCCTCTATAAAATGAAAATTTGATTGTATGAGGGTGGGAAAAAGGCAACAATAGTAATAAAATAGTATTTTTTAAGTTAATGATTAAAGTCTTTGTTGTCTTAACTATGTTAGGGGTATGGTCTCTAAATAAAAACATGTATTATCTAAGAGCCCGGACTCTACCTTTGAACATACCATAAAGTTGAAAAGTTGTTGGTTTAAAAAAGAGAGTAATTTTATTAAGAAGTCTACTTTTCCATTATCCATTCATTCATAACAGATACGTAAGTTATAAATAAGGTTACTAACATGGTTATTTCAAACAACTTTTATCTAGATAATGGAAACAATTGAAAGGAAGATATAAATGAAAGGCTTGTTGACTACATTGTAAAAAAAACATACCAAACATATTGATAATATCAAATTTTAGTAAGGTAATGTGAGCATGGGTGGTATTTAATTTGAAAACTTACCAAATTTTGTTAGAAGTTTTAAGGGTACAAAGTTTTGGAATTACTAATTTTTTAAATTGTGTTGGTAATTGTATGTTTAATTAGTTTATTGCATTATTACATTTTGATAATGCTAAAATTTAGAAAGGTTGAGATTATTAGCAAAGTGAACAAGTCCTAAGCAATTTAAAATGAGTAAAATATGTCGCATTTACCACAACTTATAAGGTGGGTGCAATTTAATCACCCATCTTGTAAATTGCTCAAATGAGTCACTCAATTTATTTTAGAGGTGCAAATCTAGTTTAAACCACGCCACGCACTTATGCCAAGGTGGACATAATGTGGCATCCATGAGAATCAATCGGTTAGCCAAAGCATTATCATTATGTAGAAAAAACCCTTCTACTTTTTTATTTTCTCTAATAATTAGTCCATTAGATTTTTTATTATATCCGTATGATACACTACAATGTTAGGTTGTCAGATTCGGTAAAACTGAATCTCTGAGTCACGACGATAGCCTATGGATCAATCCATCGCCAACGAAATTAACGGTGCTGGCAACGCCGACAAGTGCTCCATTTGATGGCACTGAGCCTGCGTCATTCCTGTTTTTTGTTTACCTTGATTAATCCATGTGCATCTTGATTTTTTCATGTTTATTGTTTAATTCATCACCATCGATACCTGACTAATTACAAGTGTTTTTATTGTACTTTTGTTTATACATGGCCATGAGCACAATCACAATTTGCAGAATTGTCATTGTGCATCCATAATACGGAGCATATTGAAGATTGTATACATGGTTTTAGAACTAGGCAAAAAACCACTTTAGTTCCTAGTTTAAATAACAAGTAACTAAACATCTTTTTACGAGTGGAGCTGTACAACTTTAAAAAATAAAAAGAACACATGGACTAATATGCAAAATATGTCTTTTATCATCATGTCCCGTCCACGTGGCGGCCCATCGACATGGCGTCCAACTTGATATAAACAACATATGGACTAGATTTACACCCTCGATCTGAACAAATTATGTGACTCATTTGAAATGAATAAATTGCACCTACCCCATTTATGATACCAACAGCGTACTTTACTCATTTAAAATCTACTCCAATGTTAGACTGCTCTATATCTATATCGATCTAGTCCATTGTAGCCAGTATAAATTATACGGACCTTACATCTCCTACAAATCTACAATTTTACTCTCTTCACCAGAAAACAATGGATCAACACAGCCTAGAAACTAGAAAACCGAACCTAGAAAATTGAGATATAGTAGACGGCAAAATATTGCATTGTTTATTGATTGTTTTGAAAGAGAAGGTAGGTACTCCGATCGAAACATGATGAGATTAGCTGGTTGACAGTAGCATTAGCGCGTCATGCCATGTGCATGAATCTTTATTTAGTGTAACCTAAATCAAGTACTACCTGACAGTAGGGTTGAAAAGAAATACATGCAGAGGACATGAACATTTATGAATTAAGATAGAGCTAGAATCCTCCAGTTTAAAAGTCAGAAAGCAAATTTTTTGTGTCAAATTCGATCATGTGTTGTGTCCAAACTCCAGAAAGAGCATATTTGAAATCATTTGTATCTGTGGCATTTTTCTTATTGCCTACATGGCATTGTTCTTATTGCCTACAAGCAAGTGAGCAAACAAAGAAAATTGGGGGTCGGAATTTAATTCTCCGACCCCCTTTCTTCAAACCTGCCTTCATATATGGAGTTGTTCATAGAAAAAAACAATTTAAATTGCTTACGATTCAGTAGAAGAACACAGGAGAGTAGTTTATCAGTGATTGTGCTAAACAAGTTATCTCAATTCCATCTCACAAGAAAGCAGTTTCAGTTTGGGAAATAATCTAATCTGTTTGAGTTTGAGTTTGGGAAAGCAGTTTCAGTTTGAGTTTGAGTTTGAGTTTGACAGTGGTGGCACCGCGGATGTCCGAAACCCAGGCATTGCCCACTAAACCGGAGGTGACTGTGCGCGAGCCATGGAGGCGTCGGGACACGACGAAGAGGAGGTCCGAAGCCAAAGAGGCAACTGAACAGCCACCAATCCACCGGTCCGACTAGAAGAGCGTCGACTCCGCCATCCCCCAAAACTGAGAAAGTGAACGCCTCAAACAAGTCGGCAAGAGGCTGCTCGGCAGGGCCCTTAAGGCCTCCCCAGCATGGGTGGCCTGCGCGCTGAGACCACAACCAACGAGCACGCAGGGCGAGTCCTGCCATCCTGAGGTCCGGAATTCCCAAGCCCCAAGGACCTTGGGCCGACAAACGTTTGTCCAAGACACCCAGCACTGACCTCCGTGGGCTGAGTCTGAACCCGTCCATAGAAAGGCGCGACGCTTTTTATCGATCGCCTTGATAACCCAGGCGAGCATGCCAATCGCCAGGGACACATGGACTAGAATTGTCGAGAGAACAGACTGCACCAGAAAAAGTGGTGAGCCGACCCTTCCAAGGCGAAAGTCGTTGGGAGACTTTGTCCACAAGAGGCTGGAGGGCTGCCTTTGGGAGCTTTCGGACGGATAGCGGAATGCCAAGGTAGGTGCAAGGGAAGTCAGAGATCGAGTAGGGGAAGGTGGCCTGAATCAGCTCCAGGTCCTCCGACACACATCGGATCGGGGTGATCGAGCATTTGGTGAAGTTAGTGCGCAACCCGGACGCTGCACCAAAGACCGCCAGGATGCCCTAGACGAACTCGAGATCCTGACGAACCGGAGAGAGAAAGATAACAAGTTCATCTGTGTAGAGGGAGGCACGGTGCTGCAACGCGTGATCGTTGAGCGGAAGGAAATCACCCGCAACAGAGCTTTACGGATCAACGCGTTAAGAACATTCATCACTAAGATGAAAAACATGGGGGAAAGCGGATCTCCTTGCCGCAGACCCCTCCGATGGGAGAAACGCGGACCCAACACTCTATTAATCAGCACCCGAAAGGACGAGGCGCTCAGGATGAGAGAAATCCAGTCACGTCAACACTGACTGAAACCCAAGTGGGTGAGCACTTCAAGCGTAAAAGGCCAGCTGCCTGTGTTAAAGGCCTTTGCTATGTTCACCTTGAGGAGGATGCGGGGAGTACGCCTAGCATAAAGAGCGCTTGCCGCAAGCTGGACAAAACGGCCCTTGACGAATAAAACCATCAGCCTTATTTTGGATCACCCTGCTAAGAAAGAAAGCTCCTACATTAGTTTCCAACACATCAACAACCTCTGTGTTATAACCCCTAGAAGCATATCTCCCGAAGCGCCAAGAGAAGATTTCCAAACCCAGTCAAAAACTCTATTCCCTTGATAAGCATTCAAGTCTTTCTCACCATAGCTTGATCTTTTGGTTTCCTGTAAGCAAACTATATCTAACTTATTTTTACTAATAATCTCTTTCAAATGTCCTTTCCTAGCATCATTTCCTAAGCCCCTAATATTCCAGCATAAAATTTTCATTTAATAGTTGTATCAAGGTTGTCTACCTCATTCAGCCCAGAAGTAGAGCTCTGATCTACAGTGCCCTTTACTTTCTCACTTTTAGCTTTTTTTTTCCTTTCTTTAATTTCCAGTTCAACTCAGCTATCTTTGCTTGGGCTACCTCTTTAGGTTTAACAGTATTAATAGTTTCCTCCACCTCTTTCTCAGTTTTTCCTACAGATATTTTTACAGAACTAGCAATTGAATTCAAAGTTTCTACCTCTAGAAGCTGGAAAACAGCAAAAGGGTTAGAAATAGTACCTTGGAGTTCTAAATTCTTCTTCTCGGTAAGCAACTCTGCTTTCTTAGGTATGGGGACATTATCCTTCTGCCTAAGGTTCCATCTGGAGGTTATCACAGGATCAGCAGAGATTTTCTTGGACTTTCCATCCTTCTTTTAGTCACCTCTTTAAAAACCTCAAATTCTTCCAGCTCTTCCTCAGCCCTCCACCTCTCAATATCAGAATCAGTAGGAATGTCACAGTGTTCATCTTCCATGTTTTCCTCAAGAAGTTTTCCTAAATCAGTATCCATCAAATCAGCAAGGTTGTGGGTCAACATCGGTGCACTCAAGGGCAACTCATCTTCCTGTGACTCTTGTTCACCTCCTTTCACTTCATCATCATTTCCTGACCATACAACAATAGCCTTCACTGTGCCTTTATTACCAGGGATATTGTAGCCTGACAGACAACTTTTTTGTTTGAGCACCTCAGCATAGGTGTCACCTCTCTTTGTGGCTGGGGGAGCAGATTTGGATCGTAAAGGAACTTGAAGAGGTTTAGCCAAATTCCTAAATCCTTCATCATAAGTGGCTTGCAAGTTGCAACTAACAGCAGGCAGCAGGCTCAGTTTATTTCCAAGGAATTATGAACCAGCACAGTTACAACAACAACTAGTGCGTATCTTGTATAAATATTATTGGAATTCAAATCTGAGCCTAAAATTAAACAAAATCGAATTGGTGGTGGCTCCAAGCTAAGCAACCGGAATGCATGTCTTCAGACAAGGAATACAAACGAATTTTTTAGAATGAACATCGGTCCGAAGAGAAGTAGCCTAATTAGAGCAGAAAACTGGTTCAGACTAAAACGTCAAACAGTAAAAATACCTCATTTCACATCCTAGGTGAAATAAAATGTTGCAAAGTAGCAAACCATGTTTATTTTAACGGTGATAAAATCAGGTTCAGAGAGTACCAGGGTAGCCCTGGGAGCAAAAAAAGAACTACAATTCCTGAAACTCTCAACAAACATGGTCTTAGCTAAGGGCATAAAATGGACATAGCATGCAGCTGAACAAAAACATAAGAATTCTGCTAGCCATCCCTTGCAATTAAATCCATGAGGTGCATGCTCTGCACTGGTTTAGGATAACAATAGATCAGCAGGGAAGAAAAGGATCAGGCAGTGAATGAAATACAGATAGCAGCTGAAATGTTGAAAAGGAGAATTAGGAGCCTCGGTTCGTTCAATGATTATCAGCAACTCCCAAAACATTTGCTGATTTGCTCGTTTTTATTAAGTAGGGAAGTTATAGCTGCGGATGAATACAGGTATTCAATTGCATACCACTGACACCAAGCAAAATTCTTGAAAAAAAAATTACAAACGATGAAGGAAAAAATAATAAAATGGGGGGTTGTCTGTCAGACCACCTCTGAGCCACCCTGCACAGTAGTGAACTAGGCAGGAACGATCCTCTACAGCCATCGGATCTCTATCTAAAGATGGAATCCTGGCCGTTAATCACGCTCTGGCCCAGAGGTCATAGACTCATCAACCAGACTTGAGTGCTTGCCTCCTTATTGGTATAGGATGCAACGGTACGAGCCTATAGAACAGATCCTGTTGAAGTAAGGTCGTGCCACAAAGCTTCAGGCTCCACGTTATAACCAGCTCCCGCTTCTTCAAAACTGGCGAGGTGGTACTATTACTAACCAACTGCGCCTGGCTTTGCCTTCCGTAGTTCCGTTGGTGGAGGAATGGGCCGGCCCATCTAAATTCTCTGCAAGTTATCGAGGTTCCATCTCAACAATGGATTAGGCATCATCTCGAGGCCAGGTAAGTTAAATTACCAGACGTTTGCAGCAGCTTACTTTCAGAAATCAACCTAGCTAGGCAATACAGAAATACGCTGTTCTCTTGGACATTTGGTTCAGTTAGTTTTTGATTTGTCAAGTCTGAATTTGAGCACAATTTGGCTAAATCAGCTCCAGCTCTCGGATGATTTGGATGGATTGTGTTATATCTGGAGTTCAGGCTCTTATTATCCTTGAGTCAGAGCCTACAAGATTTTGATTGGATCGAGAATTGTTCAGCGCGATCTCAAAACTTCTTTTAAAACATTCTTCTGGTTAGTTGTCAATGGAAAGTCAATCCAAGAAGAATGCAATGTCTCTTATCTAAAGAAGAAAGAAGCCAACACCAGTTATTCAGTCAGAGAAAAAGGCTTTTTCTGCAGAACAAGAGCTGATCGACGATGAGCTGTGGAAGAAGGGAAGGAGAAAGATCGCTACCATTCGTAGCGATCCAAATTCTGACCCCCTGCCTTGATATAGTACTGGTTCATAGTTCCTTCTGCAGTCATGTCTCCTTCCCACCTTCACAATTAGAAAAGAAAAACAACGGATGGATTAAATTGATTATGGTTCAGTAAAACTGTAAAAGAACACAAAATTAGCTTATCAGTGACTCTGCAAAACTAGTTATCTGAATTTCATCTCACAGGAAAGGATATCAAGGACTACTAGTAGAAGGGAACAAGATCATCATGGCAGATCGAGGACGACAACATCAGTTCTCATTGGGTTGCACATTGCAAGTCGAGTGCATTTGAGTGGCAAGAAGACAACCACACTACATTGGGCTGCGTATTTCAGATGTTTCAATAATAAGCAGTGTGTTCGCTCTCGAGACAGTGATATATGGTACCAAAAAAACTTTGCGTACAGATCCTACATTTCAATCTGAAATCATCTCTGTTGTGTTTACTTCTTTTTGCTCAGAAAAGTGAGCAAACAAAGAAAACCGGGGGTCGGAAAATTGTGGGTCCAAAAATTTCAAACAAAAATGGATATCCGAATATATTCGATATGTGACTCATTTTATCATATATTTCTGATAGACATTAACTGTTCAAACGGATTTTGAATTTGATGCCTAATTTGAAATGACGTGAGCTGTTAAAGGAAGATGATCAACTAAGGACGTGAGTTTTGTTTTTGCAAACAGTACGTGTGGCTGGTTTGGTTGCATGGTCATTATCTTTTTGCATGGCTAGTAGACTCCAGCAGAACTGCAAAAAGCATGTTAACCTAGTGGTTATCTCCAGACATTTTTTATCTGCAGAAGGCACGTGCGTCAATTATCTGCAGATAATTAAGTATTCGGTTCTGTGGAGTCAGAAGAAAAATAATTAACGAGTGTTTAAGGTGCAGTGCAGTCAGACTCTTCGTCAACGCTGAAGACGTCACAGGAGGCTAGCTGGAGGCTCATAATTCTCGTCTGGTCAGCAGAGATCGATCTACTACCTCCGGTTCTTATATATACTATAGTAGCAAAATATACATGACATTGCAACGAATATTTTTTAAAAACAGTTTTTTCTATATATTTTCAAAGCCTCTTATTCTTATTATCTAATATATCATAATAATATATCATAGAGCGATGAAAGAGCGATGGAAGAACGATGAAAGATTAACATATTTATTCGTGGAGTTTTGTTAATGAGGATAAAAAAATGTAAATTTTTTTCTTATTTTTCGTGAGTATGTAATAGTTGGGAGACTACCATCACTATTATCTATGTGTATTGAATAATTAAAAATAACCTAATCAACATCAAATATTAAAGGATGAAGATAAAACGTTTGGTTGTCGTTAACATGCTGCAAACTAAGATGCTCATGCAGCTGGATGCATGGTGAGCATTTCAAATTGCATCTCTTCGATCAAACGCATTAGTACGGGTGACCCTTGTTGGCGATCGAGCAGATTCAAAATTCGTCTCAAACATGCATCTTGGCCGAAAGTCAACATGATCGATCAAACTACCTAAATAGTGAGAGTTCAGCAGATTTGCCTTTAATTTATGCCTGATCCGCGTGAGCTCCATGTATTCTACTCTTCTCAAGAGGATTACGATTGTAGATATAGGATCAAACAGCGAGAATTAAGCCAACTAAAAAAGTAATAATTGAAATACCAAAAACATATACCGAGAGCTTAAAAATATATCGAGATCAATTATCAAGAGCTAAGAAATATACCAACAACAATTTAAGGTCATATGTCATAAGAAATGCACTAGAGTATTATCATGAACCAAATATATTACAATTAAAATCAAAATCAACGATTTCAAACAATTTATAATGCAAACATTCATAAGTACATAGGTTAAATGAAAACCCCCCTGCACATACACTTCTTGCATTATAACTCATGCTCAAATAAACTCCTTCACAAAAACAATAACCAACAGAATGTTATTCTCTTCAGCATTTATTTGAGGTTTTTTTTCTCAATTTGACATTAAACATAATCTCTCAATTATTTCGGTTACGTCCTTGTCGTTAAGACTATTTTAAGGATTTGACACCCATTATTTTCTTTACTGCGAATACGTCCTTGTCATCAAGACTGTTTCCAAAAGATTCGGTATTCATTTTACCTCTCTTAAAAGTAAACATAAGCAATTATTTGTACTTGCGGCATTTGAAACAAACAAAGAGAAATTTGAGGAATAATAATCCAACAAGTATATATATAAGTATTACTCATCTAAATTAAGCACTAGGTTCAATATTGTATATTTCTTTAATTTAAGTAAAAGAATTAGTGTCATGTATCATCTCATTTGAAAGCAATATGTAAGCCTCATAAAAAACTAAGATGCATATAAACTACACTAGTCACAAATAGATCTTAATCGTATTATAATAGGCATAAAACAAAGCTCTCTTTTCTTTTTCTCTACTTTTAGATTTGCTTGATAAAACCAAGAGCACAAACTCCCCTCAAATCATGCCAAAAAGATGAATAATTCCCAATTCTTCATGAAGAAAAGCAACGCGAGAAGCGTTTAAAGGTTTAGTGAAAATATCGCGAGTTGTAACTTTGTATCCATAAACTTTAATTTCACATCACCGTTCTCAACATGATCCCTCAAAAAGTGAAAGTGAATATCACTTTGTACGTGAGTGTCGTACAAGATTCTTAGCAATATTAATAGCACTTGTGTTATCGCAAAAGAGAGATTTTTTTCAAAAGCAAGACCATAATATTTAAAAGTTAAAATAAACCAAAGAATCTAAGAACAATAACTAACAACAACAACATATTCAGATTTAGCAAGAATTGAGCATCACTAGATTGTTTTCTAGAAGATCATGCTATCAATGAAATACCAATAAAATGACATGTTTCACTAGTACACTTTTTATCAATTTTACATCCCGCAAAATCAACATCGAAATATCCACTTAAACAAATAGATGATGAAGTATAACACCAAATTCCAAATTCAAGAGTATGATGTAAATATCTCATAACTCGCTTGACACTTGACAATGCAAAGCACGTGAAGAAGCTTGAAAGCGAGCACATAAGCACACGACAAATTATATGTCCGGTCTTGAAGCGTAAGATACAACAAAGATCTAATCATACTTTTATACTCCTTTTGACCAATAGCTACACCATCTTCATCAGATCCAACATGACAAGACTTTGTTGGTGTAGAAATTGGCTTGCAATTCTTCATCTTAAAACATCATAAAAGATCCTTGGTGTACTTTATTTGATGCACAAACTTACCTTGAGTTATTTGCTTAATTTGTAATCTAAAAAAAATGATAACTCACCCATCATGCTCATCTCAAATTTCCATCGCATTATCTTAAAAAACTCCATAACCAAAACGTGAGATGAACAACCAAAGATGATAGCATTCACATAGATCCGAACGAAAAATTGATTATCACTATGCTTAAGAACAAAAAGAGTTTTATCCACCTTTTACATTTGAAAACCTTTTTCAAGCAAAAAGTTTTTGAGTCTATCATACCATGCTCTAAGCTTTTGTTTCAAACCATACAAAACTTTTGACAATCTAAAAACATGGTTGGAAAAATTAGGATTTTCAAAACATGTTGGTTGTTTAACATAAACTTTCTCCTATATAAAATCATTTAAAAATCACTTTTAATATACATTTGATACAATTTAAAACCTTTTGAAGTAACAAAAGCCAACAAAAGTCTAATTGTCTCAATTCTAGCAACAGGAGCAAAAGTTTCATCAAAATCCAAACCTTCCACTCGAGTAAACCCTTGAGCAACAAGTCTTTATTTTGCACAATCAAACCATCTTTATTTTGTTTATTTTTAAAAATCCATTTAGTTCCAATAATATTATAACCTGAAATAGGTTCAACTAAAGTCCAAACTTTGTTTCTCTCAAAATTTTCAAGTTCTTCATACATGACATTAATCCACGATTCATCGGTTAAGACATCGGTAACATCTTTGGGTTCAAAAAGCAACAAAACAGAATTTGCATGAATATCATGAGTTGTTCACCCACGGCCGTACCTACGACCCAGGCATGACCCAATAAGACTCGATCGTACCGTGCCTGTCCGAAGGCACGACTAGCCTACCGTGTTCCTCCTTGGAACAAGTCTATTTTTCCTCCCTCATCTCTTTGGATCGTATCTTATATGACTGGAATAAGTATATTTCTCATCCCTCATCTCTTTGAGGTGTGTCTTATATGGCTTGAATAAGTCTATTTTGCCTCCGCTCATTGGGCCAAGCCATGTTGGGTCGACATGTCGTGCCGAGGACAATGCCCAAGCACGACCCAACGATCAAGCCGGACCAACACGAGCCCGACAATAGTCGGCCATGCCATGCCCGGCCGGACCAAATCTATATGTCATGGGCCGAGCCATCGGGCTAAGGGCCGTTTGCCCATCTATAGTTCCTAGGAGGTATTGGAAGCCTCTTCCAATAGGAACTATATTTTTGGACATGAGAGTGTACCTCTATTTAATTTCCCAAGGTCCCAAACGCTATTTAATTTGACAATTACGAGGGTGTGTTTAGATCCGGAAATTTTTTTCAAAATGTCACATCAATGCTTTGAACACATATTTGAAGTATTAAACATAGACTAATAAAAACAAATTACGTAATCCGTCTGTCAACGACGAGACGAATTTATTAAGCCTAATTAATCTGTCATTAGCACAAGTTTACGTAGCACTTTATTGTCAAATCATAGTCTAATTAGGCTTAAAAGATTCGTCTCGTAAATAACATGCAAACTGTGCAATTAGTTATTTTTTAAGTTCATATTAAATACTTCATTTATGTGTTCAAACTTTCGATGTGACAGGGCATAAAAATTTGACGATAAATCTAAACAGGCCCTGAGCTTTGCACAACCGGCTCACGCGCACATTTAATGAATGAGTTATGTGTTTCACGAAAAAAAGAGAGAGACAGTTCCATGTATGCCTAACAATAAATTGATCGACTAAAAAAAACAATAAATTGATAGGTTATACTAGTACCATGGGTATTTTACCTGGGTTTTCCTAACCCAATGAAACTAAATCTCAGGCTTGGTGTTCAAAATCACGGCTGCGTTATGCATTGTTCATTGCTATAAAAACAACAACATGAATTAAGTAAAGCAGGACCTCTCTTTGACTCTTTCCTAGGAGAATGGTGTTAGCAGCTATCACAAAGAAAAGCCATATAACCTTGAAAAGAAGAGGCAGACATTGTGGTAAATATGCAGAACATACAGAGAGAAAGACAAGAAAGTTTTTTTTGACAATTTTCTTAAATCTTCACATACTTCAAAATCTCCCAACTCAACCGCATATGCAACGGCAGTGGAGCAACAAAGTTGAGCTTCTCAAGATCTGAGAAATCAGGATTAACGTCTGAAGACTGCAGCCTATGAAGAGCCACTGAGACATCAGGAAGAACCATTTGCTTGCAGTGTAGATGAAGCTGAGGTTGCTCCTCAGCGATGCTTCCGCCACCCACAACAAGCCCAAAGGGAAGCTTCCTTTTCATGAGCAGTTCCTCATCAATTGTTCGTGGCAGGGGAAGAGGCATCCACTTCTGATGCGCTTGCCGTCCATACTTGTAATCCCCAACAATTGGTGTTCCAAGAACCTCTGCACAGTGAACTCGGAGCTGCGTAGGTTCAAGTAGAAAGGGGATCAAGATTTCTAGTGGTTAATGTGATTGTGATATCATGCAAGCAGTCAAATGAAAACCATGCTGTTCAGAGATGAAACAATTACCTGATGCTTTCTTCCAGTACGAGGAAATAGTTCTAGCCAAGTGTACCCTACAATCATTAGCGACTTTCAACAACATATAGAAATACAACGGTTTTAAAAATATCCTAGTGGTGTGAAAGTGAAACTATAAGATATCCACATCATATTAGCATGAACTATTTTTAGTTGAAGCACTCTTATAGACTTACCATGTCATTTAGATTGTTGTAAATCGATAATTTATTTACCAAATACATAAGATCAGATAACAAAAACAATAAATTCATCCGGTACTATCTGCAGATCCATTCGGTTGCTAAACCTAACCTAAAAAAATGAATACCCATTCAGTAATGTTAGAAAAGATATTTTAAAAAACCAAATTAATTATACAAACTGAAATGTAGTACATTACATTGTACCTTCCTGTCTATTCTCTGGTTCTCTACACAACATAAGATCAGATAACAAAAACAATAAATTCATCCGGTACTATCTGCAGATCCATTCGGTTGCGAAACCTAACCTAACAATGAATACCCATTCAGTAATGTTAGAAAGATACTTTAAAAAACCAAATTAATTATACAAACTGAAATGTAGTACATTACATTGTACCTTCCTGTCTATTCTCTGGTTCTCTACACAAATTCCTTTTCTGCATATTATATTATTACCACTAGCCAGCACTCCGTGCATTGCTACAGTGACTATAGAAGGTTAATATAAAATTTATATTTGTAATAAGAGTTTGAAGAAAAGAGAGGCCAGGGTTCAAAAATTTAGACTGAAATTTTCCTCAATACGAAATTATTTTGCTCAAAATTTTTAGATTTTTTTAAATTTTTTTGTTAATTTGGCAAAAATGTATAAATCTGACCAAATTTTGTTCAAAAATTCAAATTATTTCGGGCCATAATTTTCAAAATTTTGGTCATGTCAGTACCCCAATAGAAATAACGAGAACGAAAATTTGAATCTTCTATACATGTCATACTAAAAAATTGTTTTCTTTGCTCTTATCTATATTTTCATGTGGTAAACAAAATGGGGCATTAAAACAATTATTTATATTAAGCTTGCCATATGAAAAGTAGCTAAATGTTGTTCATTTGAAAGCATATAATTTAGGAGTGGGTTTTTTAGATAAAAGAAAGTGGGTGGTTCCGTAATTATTATTAAATTTAGAAATTTCTTTATGTATATATATGTAGGGTGCACAGTGTGATAATAAAAAATTTCTTTATTTCGTTGCTCTATTTATGTAGAACATGATAGTAAAATTGATAGATAAAAATTATTTGATTGGTTTGTGAGATGTAACCGCTTGAAACACGTGAACGAACAGGATGAGAAGGGCGTAATATCGGATGGTTATGCTTTCTTACTGTAGTTTCTACAGCAATCCAAGAGTGGAAGCAAGGGTACGTGGCAGCAAGGGGCGCTGGGATCCGTACTTCACCGAGAATATAGATTTTATAGGATTTGCCAATTGCTGATGCCTTTACTTGCAGTAACTTCTACTGTCCTTTTTTCTTTCAACACCAGCACAAAAGATACTACTTCCTTCGTCCCATTGTATAAGTCACGCATGTATTTTAAGATTCAACTGTTTAAATATTTGACCAATAATTATTTCATTATAAATTAAATTTTACTTGATGAAAATAATATCATTGGATTGGTATTTGAATTTTCTTTCTTATGATTATGATTTTGCAGCTACAAATGTGTAGTATATGAGAAATTTAAAGTCAAAGATTAGTTTTAGAGACCGTGTTAAGTTTGATCTTGCCTTGTTCAGTGGGACAGAGGGAGTTCAAAATATAGGCCATGTATGCAGTCCTAACTCCTAAGTCTAATTTTTTCACCACATCCAAAGGTATCATGAACATTAATATCTGGATAGTGTCATCTTTTCTTTCTTCCTTTTTACTTTGCAAGGGAATAGTGTTATCTATTACTCCCATATTTTAACAAGACAGACTTGGTCACCCAATATTACTGGTTTGAATTTGTGCTAATGATAGTATATTATCTGTTCGGATGCACTGCTGATCTTGAATTAAAAAGCAAACGAGTTATTTGATTTTGCTAAGGGAAAAACTATTAGCATTTAACAGAACATTATTTATTGCTTACCTTGGGGGCAAGATTCAATCACTCGGTACTCTGTCAAAGCATCCTGAACAGAAGCAGCATTTGAACTGGCCCTAACAGTCAGTCGCTCAGACTTACCATCTTGTAATAGAATCTACAAAAAGCAGAGCAGCCCAATGAAGTACGAATGGAGAAACTATATCTGAAAATGAGATTAACTGTGCTGAGCTGGAAAAACGTAGTAGATGAAGAGACTTTATTGAAATGAAAATAACAGCGCGTTCTCATAAAAAATAGAACAAAATCATATGTGATCATTTTTCACTGGCTGTGTCACCAATACGTGGCGACATGGGGATACAGATTCCCCTCCCCCCCCCCAAAAAGAAAAACAAGAAACATGGGCATGCTGATATGGCTATATAGGTATCTCACAGTAAGAAAGAGATAGAGAGATTAGGACAGAATTAGAGAATAAGATTACATAAAACATCATGCTAGTAGTAGACAATGATAGGAGTAAAGTGGTGGGTTGATCTCTTTTTGTTTGAGCTTTTACTAGGTATCTGAATGAGTGATCATGGGATCTGAGATCAGAGAATCGTCATATATGAATCGTATCTGATACAGATACTCATAGTCATATTGTAGTTTGGCTAAGTATAAGTGTACCATTGTTCGCTGGGAATCCAAGACGTTGCAGTGGCTTTAGCCAGTCTAAAACAGAACAAGTCTGCATGAAAATTTGTGTTATTAATGCTCTATTAGTCAAATTCCATAGAAACTTTGCCTGTAACAAGGAGGAAATTGCCCAGCTTCAACAAGGGTTGACCAAGGTTTTGATGATTTCCATACCTTTGAAATTCAAATCTCCAAGAAAAGTACACAATCACATCAAAATATGTGATCACCAAACTTTCTCAATATCCATTAGATAAGCATGCGATTTTGTCAAGCCATCACTTAAAAGAGTTCAGTAGCTTGGCCAGTTGCTGGTGGTAACAACTAGTTCATTGCTTATAAAAATAATGGTCCAGCTTAACACATTTGCAGCATTAAGTTCCAGATAGTGTAAACTACTTTATGGCATTGTATCTCAAGAGACTTTTTTGTTGCATCTCTTGCACCTGAAGTGTGTACCTTTCTTAACTATAAAGATTGGTGATAAATAGAAACGGAAGTGAATTATAATGCATATTCTAACAAACCTTTGCAAGCGGAGCTGACAATAAACCCTTGGGATGTCTAGGTGTTCCAATTACAAGAGCAACATATTTTCTTTGCAGTACATGTTGAGTACCCTTGACATAAAACAAATGATTATGGTATAAGTATGTAGATAATAGCATTGTAGGGTATAAGGTCATAAAAATGTGCAAATATCGAACATAATTATTATAAACAGACTGTAAAATTGAACTTACATCAGCTAAAGCATCAGCAGTTTTCTCACGAAATATTGCATGCAACATTGAAGTGCTAAGTTGATTTCTACCCAGAACAAGGACGCCGCTACAATCTCTATCAAGCCTATGAACCTGGTGAAGCAAATCAACACAAACAATTTTGTAGTTCAGCCAATATAGCATTAACTTGCTGTTGCTGAGACACCAAGAGTAAAATGAGTGCTTGAATAATTAAGAGACTATGCTACTTCTAAAGAGTCAAGACTACATGTAATCTTAGTTTACATGATAACATCGGAAGCTATGGTTGGAGAAAAGTGTATTTGCCTTGTAAAAGGTGGAGCAACTTGAAAGTTTTGTCAAAATACTTGCAGTTTTATGAAATTACTCTTTTTCAAATGAATGTGATATAGGAGGTCTGCATGACAATTTCCATGTTTAAAATGTGCACTACAAGTGACTAAGTTTTTTTTCCTTGAATACGCAGGAGATCTGTGTATCATTATATTAAGAAGAAGAAAGAAGGGGTAGAACCCCGAGTACAAAAACCAAACATCAATACACTGAGTTCTAGGAACCATGTGTGTCACAAACAAGTGACTAAGAAAGTAATGAACTCACCAGACGAGGTGCTTCAGAAGAATTTTCTTCAAACATGGAGGCCAATACATCTATACTGTTTTTAATGCAAACACCACCCTTCAGAACAGAGAGGAAAAAAGGTTCAAAACTAGGCACTGAAAATTTTAGTGGAGTACACATACAAAGTTAACTACCTGCACCGGCATTCCAGGGGGTTTGTTGACCACGATGATGGCTTCATCCTGAAAGTTTTAGAACACCAAAGGGGGTTATTTACCATCCAAACCAATTAAAGTACTTTTGAAAAGTCTAATAAACTAACACCTTGTAAATCTCAAGGCCACGCAAAAAATCAATCTCATTCCTTTTATAAAATTTCTTAGTCTTCTCAGCAACCAACGATTCTTTGAGATTAACAGGCAGAAAGAGGATATCACCAGGCATTAATTGATCTTTTGCTGAAACCTTAAAACAAAAATAAGTCAGATACTGCAAGAAAAAACACAGAACTGTAAAAAATGCCATGCTCTCCGGCCAGCATGGGCAGGTGCCCAGGCTCCACGCACGCAGCAACACATTGCTCCATGGCATAAGTAGCATATTACTCATTAATTGTTGACCTAATTACCCTGCTTCGTTGGTTCAAATGGAGGTTAATTAGCAAATCACTTCTGTAACCATAAAGCCAAAGCAACACAACTCTAAGCACATCTATCTTTCTTTTCTCAAGTAATACTAGCCTCATAGTCTAACTCATTGACAATGAACAACCATCATCTCACTGATAAATGATAACTCAGTGACACACAGCTTCGCTGATGTCTTTGATAAATGGTCTATGAAGTTATCAGTTGTACAGTTTTGGGTATACAGTCTTTATCTCTTATTAGGTTTGCCCAGGCTCAAAGAAATTCCTGGATCCGTCACTGTTCTCAAGCAACTAGTTTTGGTGTTACAATGTTTTTGTTTTGTCCAGGATGGATATGTTGAGGATGATGTGGGCCTTGTGGCATCTGACAATGTGATATTACTTCATGAAGAGATACCGAAGATAGCACATTATAGGAAACCAGGAATGATGAGGTAAGAAAGGGAAAAGTGAAGTTTTATGAACTTGCCTAAATTTATGAGACCAACCAAACCATATAACAAAGAGGATTTAGTTAGGATGTGGTCATGATAATGGCAAAAGTACCAAAAAAAAAAGAAGGTAAAACAAACTCAGCTTTTACAGTGAAAACATCTAGCCGATATCACCAATCGATTTCATTAACTCATTATCTGGTCATGTCATAAACAAGCTTAGAACCTGTTCTCTCACTTAACAAGCTAGCATCTAAAGGATAAGGATTCAGTCTGCGAGGTACTTCATATTCACTTATCATGTTCAGTATTTCATTACCCTTCTCAACCGATGTTGCTCAGCGCTAGCATCAGCCGATGAGATCTCAGCAGTGACAACGTTCTTCTTAACCTGTCACGGTTGAGACACAGCATCGATTAGTTTCATCTCTGCTCTTAGAAAGATGTTGTAACTTGTTAGAAAACAAGAGAATAATAGCAAACAATGCATGGTAAAAAGTAATAAAACGGAAAGGAAAAGGAGAGAAAAGACAATTGGCCTTTCAACAGAGTGGTATCTGATGTAGCATGCATGAAGACAGAGAGAGAAAAAAAGGGAAGGTAGCGGGGCATTTGTTCGAACGAGTGGTGCGCACTTTGCGGAGACGGAACAGCTTCTGCACCAGCGAGGTCGGCAGGTCGGGACAGCACCGGCGGACCCACTTGATCGCGGTAGCTCCCTGTTCCCCATCTCCTCCTCCGCCACCTCCTCGAGAGATGGCTCTCGCAGCGGCGGCGGCGGCGTCGAGCGGCGCGAAGGGCGGGAGCTGCAGCCACGGGCTCTTGCCCCTCTCCCCTGTCTCCCCACCGCCGTCTCCGCTACCTAGAGCACCGGGCCTCGCTGCCGTGGCCAGCCATTGGGGCCTTGGCGCCACGCCGGCGAGCGCCGCCGCCGCGGCCCGCCTCCGGAGCCGGATGTAGAGGAGCGCCGCCATCGAAAAAGTTGTTGGATCGGGAAAAGATTCACGAGGCCCATTATTTTACACAAGCCCTATAGCCAAACTTGGCCCATGTTTAGGACATCTCCAAAAAGCTTCTCAGAAATGACTCCTTATAAATAGAAATGACTCCTTATAAATCTAATCTAAGGAGATAGTCCTTACTCAATGAAATAAGTTCATTTTAGATCCTTCAATTTAAAATTTGTCCCGGAACCGATCCTCTACCTCATAATATCGTGTCTATTTTGATCCCTAGACAGTATACTGGACATGACAAGTGGATCTATGTGAGTCCACTTGGCAGCGACCAACTCATCTCCCTCCTCTCCCTTTCTCCCTTCCTCCCTCTCCTCTCTCCCAGCTAGTTGAGTGATGGCTGACTCCGGGCGTGCACGTCTATTAACATGAAATTTGATAAGATTTTTTAGTGGATTCAGTTAAGAAAAACAACACAGTTAGCCGATGAAAAATTTATCCGAAAGAGATCGAGTTTAACAAGGAATGGTACGGACCATGACATAGCAGCTTAATTTATTTATTAATTAGACATAATTTATCTTTAGAAAGTTTTATTTAGTCTTCAGTTAGAATTTATGTTTTTCTTTTATCTTTAGAAAAGTTTGTATCATGACCGATCGGGACTCATATCGATCCGTGGATATAAATATGTACATTCAGGCTCTTGTAACTTATCTCCATAGATCAATATAATTTTTTTCGACGCATTATCACCTTTTACTCTCGGCGAGTTTTTAATTTTGAGTTGGGCTGCATTGGTTTCGATCTCCGGTGAGAAAGTAAGTTACATCAACTTCACTTGTATGGACTAGGGTTCGTCAAACCGCGTGGTAACCGTGCGGTTATCACGGTTACCGTGCACGGTAACAGTTTTAATTTTTCAAACCACAGTATACACCGTGGTAACCGCGCGGTTTTCACAGTAACATCGCGGTTTTCGCGGTAACCGCCAAACTGCCGAGGGGGGCGATAACCCCCCAAAAACGGTTTGTCAAACCCTGGTATCGACAGGTGTCACACCCAAAAATTTCTACCCAGAATTTTCGAAGCTGAATGTGTATTAAAATCCCTGTCCAGGACCAGCCAGGGTACACAGACGACAAATTGTATATACAGAATTCATGTCTTAAAAACATAACAAAAGTCTTACACAAATGCAGCGGAAAAGAAAGTAAAACGAGCTAAACGAAAAGGTCTTGACGCTCGTAGCGTGGCCACTCTACTCCACAGGCATTCTTGACGGCGGATGAAGCCTACTCTTCCAAATAGCCTCCATCTGACTCATAGACCATCTCTGGTGTAGGGGGAGACAACAAGACCGAGTACTACCCACTGTACTCAACAAGTCATATCGGAAGAGAGGGTATGATGCAAGAATAACTCAAAGGAAGGCTAGGGGTTTATTTGCATAAAGTAAGTGTTTCACAACATGAGTTGAAAGAAGTAAAATTATTGAAGTAACTAATCAGTATTAAACCAATCTCTGTCCAACGCTACACCACGTTACGACAGGCCCAAACCATCCACCTGATCTAACCCAGTTTTATTAAGTCAAATTATTAAGTGGTGAGACTAATCACGGTGAATCTGGTTGATCGTCCATAGCCGCGGGCACGGATATTCGAATAGTTCTACTCTAATCAGAGGTGTACATCTGTACCCACAAGACACAGCCCCACAACATGTTTTCGTGTGCCAGTATACCACCTCGGTATATCGGAAAGGGACTGTGATAGGACCCTTCGCATACCCTCCTCTAACCAATCGCACCACACCTCGGGTTTCGCCCTCACTCCTCAACAGGTAGTGAGCAGCCCCCCACCCCCCGTCGTGCCTCGGTGAATCCGGCAACCAATCAACCAGACACCCTAGCCCACCCAACTCCATCACGCCACCCTAACCTGGGTATGTCGGCTAAAGGAACGCTACACTACAAGTCCAGTTGTTGCCCACGCTAGCTTGTGGTACGCACGGTATTTCTTCCAGGGTTTCCCGCGAACCGGTCCTTAATTGTCATGGGCGCGTCTATCAAAACCATAGCGCCCAGAGCCCACCATTGTCATATTTTAATTGAATAATATTACCATAGTGGCTCATATTTAAAGTTATTAGTATAGAGTCTACACTAAAATAATTAAGTGAGTAACCTCTTTTATGAGCTAGTTGATCTAAGCAGGGCTAAGCATATCCTAGACTAGCAACTAATCAAATTAGAACCCAAGCTATCAAAGATGCAAGGTAAACAATTTATATGCTGAGTACAATAGGCAAATAAACCTATAAAATGACATTATAAAATAATGCAACATTTAAGGAAAATAAGATATTTATGAAAATAGAACAATATGATCAATGTAGAGCATGACTTGCCTTGCTCTCGTGCTTGAGCAACTTCTGCAACAACTTCGAAGTACACGGGATCATCAAACCGCTCGGATTCTACACGACAAACAAAGCACACAAGCAAAACATGATGTAAGACTACTCAAACAGAAACAAAACTATTCTAATTGATTATCTATATTTTTATGAATTTAATGAAATTTGAATATGCTTAAACGGAGCTCGGATGAATTAGTTATGATTTTTGAAAGATTATATATATTTTTACTAAAATAGAAAAGTCCTTAATGATTTAGTGCGCAATAATTCCCAGGGGTGACGTCAGCACGGGAGGAGGCTGACGTTAGCGGACGAGGGTCGCCGGTCTATGGTGGACCAAGTCCATGGGACCAAGGCAAGAAATGCACCACGTGGACACATGTAGCGCCGACGTGGCGGCCACGTGGATGCCACGTGGACGACCAGGAGTGGACAACCCCGATCTACCGAGAGGCGTATCGAACGGCTGCAAAGACGCACGGGGCGGCGTGGTCACGGCTAAGGCCGGCATGGCCCGACCATGGCGCACGCGGTGACCGGCGACCGGACGGTGGTGTGAGGCGGTGGCGCACGACGTGACGCGACGCGGCGTGCGCGGGGTGGCGTCGTGCGCACGAGAGGGCGGCGGCGCGCGTGGGAGAGGAGAGGAAGGGGGAGGGGCCTCACCGGAGTTCGGCCGGCGCGTGGGACAACGATGTTGAACGGCGGCGGCGGGCGAGGCAAAACGGCGGACGACGGAGAGCTCGGCCGTGGGAATCCGAAGATGGCGGTGGCGCGCGCTGGAGAGGAGAAAAGGGGGAGGGGCCTCATCGGAGTTCGGCCGACGCGTGGGACGACGATGTTGAACGGCGGCGTCGGACGACGGAGGGCAAGGCAAAAAGACGGATGACAGAGAGCTCGGCCGTGCGAATCCGAAGATGGCGGGTGGCGCGGTTCGGCTAAGGGTGGAGCGGCGGCGAACGACGGCCGAGTTGCGCATGACGCGAAGAGCAAGCGGGACGGCGCAAAGGGCATTTGGGAGCACGAGAACAAGCGGCGGAAAGGGAAAACAAGAAAGGGGGATGCGGGCGACATTTATAGGTGGTCGGTGAGCTCGAAAATGGCGGGGATAGCGTGGATTTGACACCGCCGTGGAGGGCGGAGGGAATAATGGCCCGTGGGATTCAAAAATTGAATCCTGGCCGTATCGCGACACGACACGTGCGAGATGGGCGGGAAAACGGGCGGCGTGATGGCAACGACTTGATTGCGCACGCAGACGATCGGGAGGCGCAAGGAGCGGCGAAGAGGGCGGCGGGGCTTGTGGCGGCACGGCCGGAGGTTAGGGACGAGCCCGACAGTGGGCCTCACCGTCGCTGACCCGGAGAGTGAGGAGGCCTCCCGGCTTCTGGAGGGCGCATGGGAAGCAGGGCGTGGCCTTTGGGTCGGCCCACGGGAGAGAAGGGCGCGCGCTTGCGGGATACGAAGAGATGGGTTGGGCCGGCAATGCATAAAGAAAAGAAAAAAGGGAGAGAAGAGAAAAAGGAAAATGAATTTTCCTTGAGATTTATTTAATTCCAAGAAATTATTTTAATTGGTCAAAATTATTTTTATTGCTCTAAAAATTCCAAAAAACTTATTAATGTATTTTGACATAAGGAACTCAAAAAATCAACCATGTCATTTCCACTTATTATTTGTATTTTAATAATTATTTCTTAGCTTCAGTGTAATTAAATAATTTCTTCTGGTGATTTATTAAATGAATTTTAAACTAGAAAAAGAACCTTAGGGTGTGACAATAGGGCTACAACTTTCTCGGATTACATCCGATATTTTATTCCGGTCGGTACAAGCGTTGCCTATATGATATTTTAATTCTATATTTAATTGCATTTTGTTTAGAGACACATCGGTTTAGTTGTGTCGGTGATATTGGCCTGGGGTATATCAAGAATATGACATCTGAAGAAGGAGGATGCCTTCGTTTACCAGGGCACCCCAAAGACATGCCATGAACGGCTCATGCGGGTCCGGGCCACGGGCGGCCACGTAGCCATCCCAAAGGGGACTTGGCTCGGAGGCTGTCCGGAGGCCACCGCCCTCCAGAGGGCAGGGTTCAGGATAACTTGGACCCCCCCCCCGTCCATCACCCCGCACCTCTCCGAGAGAGGAGCGAGGTTAACTGCCAACTGCCAACCACCACATTTAATGCCGAGAGAGAGGCCAGACGCCTGCCCCGTCACATTTATTGTGATATGAGGCACGTCTCGTCGCCTCTCATCATCATCACTTCTTTTTGCAGTCATGAGGGAGAGAGGGTACAAAGTCTTTGACGGCGACCGCGGTATGGCCGCACGGCCAGTCCGCGCACGCCTCCCTCCACGCCCCATCCAGTCGCATTAAATGCGCTGGGCGACCGCATGGGAGAGAGAATACGGGCGCTGGGGGTATCGCGTCGACCCCACTCTAGGCGGAGGACCGCTGATCGGTAGGCCCCACTGGAGTAGGTCGGTTGACCCATCCTCACGTCAGCAGCATGGCGGCCACGACGCTCGTTTTCTCCACCAACTCCCGTGACGCGGCAACAGGAACAGGAATGGGGGTAGCTTCCCCGACAAGACAGAGCAAAAACTGCTCCATCACATGGAGCGAAGTATAGAAAGTTAGGACTACTGTGGTGTCTCCTTGCACTATAAAAGGAGGCCCAAGTCCATCATAGAATAGGTTCTGAAGAAATTGGTTCTGAGGTTCTAGAAAAAATAGGTTTTGAAATTTGACCCTTAGGTTCTGCCATTTCTGGAATTAGGGTTCTGAGGTTCTAGAAAGTTGGCTGCTCAGCCTCTTCAACCATGGGTTCCAAGCATACCACCTCAGTCATTAGCTTCCAGCTCTCCCAGGGAAAAGCAACCACCCAGCACTTGTAATTCACCCTCCACATAGTGCAAGAACAGGAGTAGGGTATTACGTCCCTCTGACGGCCCGAACCTATATAACTCACCTGTGTCTTTGTGATTGCGGTTTTCTTCCATCTTCCACCTTCCATCTATCTCCCCACGAGTTTGAGCCCCGATTCACCGCTCTCCTGTGCCGAACCAAAAAGGGGTCCCCCGGGTCCCCGCGTGTCGATCACCAACATCAACAGCTGGTGCGCCAGGTAGGGGGAGTGCGCTGCGTTTGGGTTTAAACTCCCATATTCCTTCCGTCTCCCGCCAAAACCGCCTGCCTCCGTCCTCGCCATGGTCCACGGCCATGTCCTGCGGACCGTGTCAGGCTCACTCGCTACCCGCGGGTGTGACTTGACCAACAAGGCGGCCGAGGAGGTCGACACGGGCGGACACAACCCCAACTTCCGCCATCTCCGCTCGGAGGAGGGAGGACCTTTGTCCCCCCTCACCCCCTCCGATGGTTGCAGCAGCGGTCGGGGCCGTACCACCTCCTCTGCCCCCCGTTGAGACAGCGGTTGTGGACGGAGGAGGCCATGTGCCCCTCAGGGTCGCCAACGTATCCGCTGGATCCGGGCTACGCCCAAGCGGACGTACCGGCGAGCCGTGTCGGAGCGACGTCCATCGCCGGCTGGAGTTTGGCACGCCTGAAGACGCCCTCCAAGCGGCGGAGGCGCTCTTGCGCCACCCCCCGGTAACACCGGGTGAGGGATCCAACGCCAGGGGTTGGTTTGACGACGTGGCGAAGCTAGTTGGCACGGCCCGGCGTCAGCTGGCTGCCGACCTCGCTTCCTCAAGTCACCAGCCGCGTGGTTCACACACCGCGGTCAGCTCGTCCTCTCGACGACGAGCCCGAAGGGCAGCAGCCGCCGCGAGGGCAGAAGAGAGCCTCCCGGCTGCGGCCCAAGCAGAGGCGCCTCGGGATCTGCTATACGCAGAACGGGACACCCGTCTTCGTATTGAGCAGCGTCGTGACGAGCGTCGCATGGGACGGGCTCAGGACTGCGCTTCCTCGTCAGGAGGCGCAAGCGTTCAGCAGGCGGCCGCAGCGGCCCCGCCTCGTGGAGAACTCCCTGTGGACGGCGAGCGGCCGTGGTGGCCCAGCCACGAGCAGATATTCTCGCAAAGACCCAAGGGGGCCCCCACTCGTCGCCCTCCCCCTGCAACGGCCGTCGCGTTCGTCTCCAGCCTCCGCAATGTGCGCTGGCCTAACAAGTTTAGGCCGACCCTCACAGAGAAGTATGATGGCTCGATGAACCCCACCGAGTTCCTCCAGATTTACACCACGGACATCGAGGCCACTGGAGGTGACGAGCTCGTCATGGCCAACTTCTTCCCCATGGCGCTCAAGGGCCAGGCCCGTTCCTGGCTAATGAACCTGCCGGTCTAGTCGGTCACCTCGTGGGACAACTTGTGCTGGCAGTTCACCTCTAACTTTCAGGGCACATACCCACGCCCCGGAGTGGAGGCTGACCTCCACATGGTTCGGCGAGGAGAGGACGAGTCCCTGTGCAAATACATCCAGCGTTTTTGCTAGGTACGCAACACCATCCCCTCCATCGCTGACCATGCAGTGATCTTCGCCTTCCAGAGTGGCGTATGCCACGACGTCATGCTGGAGAAGATCGAGTCCAAGGCCCCCCGGACCACCACTGAGCTCTTCGAGCTTGCTGACCGGGTGGCCCGCAAGGAAGAGGCTCGGGTATGGAATCCTAGGAATCCTGCCCCAGCCTCCACCAACGCTACCCCCTCCGCGTCCCGAGAGGAACGGCGTGAGCGGCGGCGGAAGCGCAGGCCATCGCACGGTGGCTAGGAAGGCCACGTCCTCGCCGTCGACGGTGCCAAGAAGCCCTCGCGGAAGGGCAAGCCCGCGGGCAACCGCAGGCGCCCCCTGGACCCTCGCCCCTAGGGCTACGGAGACAAGTGGTGCATGGTGCACCAAACCTCCCGCCACGACCTCTCCGAGTGCCACTCGGTCAAGAACATGGCCAAGCGGGTACAAAAGTACGAGCAGAAGAGGAGGGAGAGGAGAAGGAAGCCCGCCGCAAGGGTAAAGCCCCGGCGGAACTCTCGGACAACCGACGAGAGGAGGCCAAGAGTGCGGCCCCCGTCGGGGACGAGGATGATGATCTGGGCTACCAGGACCCCAAGCACGTCGTCGCCACCATCAACGGAGGGGCAGGCGCCCAGGTGTCCCGCCGGAGCCTCAAGACTATGAGGCGTGAGCTTCTCGCGGCTGTGCCGTCCCATGAGGCGGCTCGGAAGTCGCGCTGGACGGAGGTGCCAATCACCTTCGACCAGACAGATCACCCTTGGAGCGTCGCACGTAGTGGCCACTTGGCCCTCGTAACCTCCCCCAACATTTGCAACGTCAGGGTCGCCCGAGTCTTGATTGACGGGGGTGCGGCCCTCAACATACTATCTCTGAAGGCCTTTGATGCGATCAAGGCCCCAGGGATGGTGCTCGGGCCATCCTATCCCATCATTGGGGTGACGCCCGGGAAGGTGTGGCCCCTCGGGCAGATCGCGCTGCCGGTCACGTTCGGGAGCCCCACCAATTTCCGCACTGAGCGGATAGACTTCGATGTGGCAAACCTTAACCTGCCCTACAACGCCGTGCTCGGGAGGCCGGCGTTGGTGAAGTTCATGGCGGCTACCCATTACGCCTACCGCCAGCTCAAGATGCCAGGCCCCGAAGGCCCCATCACCATCCACGCCGACATCAAGACCGCGCTAGATTGCGCGGAGGCACGCGTGGATGACATTGCGGCGGCCGACCGCGTTGAACCCGAGTGCCTCAAGGGGAGGCCTCGGGTTCCCGGGCCCCCAAACAGCACATCACCTCTGCCGACGAGGTGGTGATTAAGTCCATTCAGCTGGGCAACGACCCGTCCAAGACCGCCAGAATTGGCGGCAACTTAGACCCCAAATAGAAAGACGCGCCGTCTCCTTCCCGCGGCGAATGCCGACGTGTTTGCTTGGAAGCCGTCGGATATGCCCGAGTCCCCAGGAGGTGATCGAGCACCGACTTGCGGTACGGTCGGATGCACGACCGGTCCAGAAAAGGTGAGGCGACAGCCCCGAGCGACAGGCCTTCATCCGCGAAGAGGTGGCACGGCTCCAGGAGGCCGGCTTCATCCGGAGGTGCCGCATCCGGAGTGGTCGGCTAACCCGGTGGTCGTCCCGAAGGCCAACCACAAGCCGCGCATGTGCATCGACTACACCGACCTCAACAAGGCATGTCCCAAAGACCCTTATCCTCTACCTTGAATAGACCAGATAGTCGACTCTACTGCGGGGTGCGACCTTTTATGTTTCCTAGATGCATACTCTGGCTATCATCAGTTCCGCATGGCTGTAGAGGATGAGGAGAAAACTGCATTTATCATCCCTATGGGTATCTTTTGCTACATGTCTATGCCTTTTGGGTTAAAGAATGCCATGTCTACTTTCCAACGCGGTGTCCGCATCACGTTGAAAGACCAAATAGGGTGTAATGTTGAGGCGTATGTTGATGACCTCGTGGTCAAGTCCCGAGACCAAGGGACCTTGCTCCCGGACCTGGCCGAGATATTTGATAACCTCCGGTCCTCCCGCATTAAGCTGAACCCAGAAAAATGTGTGTTCGGGGTACCGGCAGGCAAGCTTTTGGGGTTTTTGGTCTCTGCCCGAGGCATCGAGGCCAACCCCGCAAAAATAAAGGCGATAGAGGAGATGCGCCCTCCTAGGAAGCTCAGGGACGTGCAGAAAGTTACTGGTTGTGTAGTTGCCCTGAGCCATTTTATATCAATGCTGGGAGAGCGGACGCTCCCTCTATTTAAGTTGCTAAAGTGAACTGGCCCCTTCACTTGGACGGACAAGGCGGAGAAAGCCTTGAGCGAGCTCAAGCGTTATCTCTCCTCGCCGCCCATATTGGTGGCACCTCAAGAAGGAGAACCTCTCCTTTTATATTTGGCGGCAACTCCCCAAGTGATCAGTGCGGCATTGGTTGTGGAGCACGATGACGAGCCAGTCTCTCAGACGCCCCCAGCCCCACCGCGCCCGGAGGCAGGAGACCTTGGAACGGTGTTGGCTGAGGAAGCACCCGGAGCCGGAGGTGGCCTTTGGCCCCCCGAGCCCCAGGGAGCCACCCAGCCCCCTAGTCCGGGGGCTCCCGAGGCCCCTTCCACCCAGAGCAGCCCTAACGGCCCCGGGGAAGGCGATGGCCCGGCAGCCCCGGACACTGAGGTGACCCACCCCGGTGCTCCCGAGCCTGTCGCCCCTGCTAAAGTAGCTAAGGCCCGCACCAAGGTGCAGCGGCCAGTCTACTTTATCAGCGAGGTGCTACGGGACGCAAAGACACGTTACCCGCAAGCCTAAAAAATTCTCTACGCCGTGCTTGTGGCTTCTAGGAAGCTGCACCACTACTTCCAGGCGCATCGGGTAACGGTAGTCACGTCCTACCCTCTCGGGCAGATCTTGCATAACCGAGAGGGCATGGGACGGGTAGTCAAGTGGGCTATCGAATTGTTAGAGTTTGACCTATATTTCGAAGCCCACCACGCGATCAAGAGCTAGGCCTTGGCCGATTTCGTGGCAGAATGGACGCCGGCGGCCAACAACGATCAACCCCCGGGTGGACTCGAGAGTGTGGAGGATCGTGGCCAATGGACCATGCATTGGGTGATGAACTTTGACGGTTCACTCACCTTACAGGGGGCCGGGCAGGCGTTGCGTTAACCTCCCCGACAGGCGACGTACTCCGGTACATCGTTCGGCTTGGCTTCCGGGCAACCAACAACATGACCGAGTACGAAGGACTCCCCGGCAGGCATGGGCATTTGCCGTCTGTTAGTCCTCGGCGACTCACAACTGGTCGTGAACCAAGTTTCCAAGGAGTACCAGTGCACCGAACCCCAAATGGAAGCATATGTCAAGGAAGTACGGCGTATGGAGCGCCATTTCGATGGCCTCGAGCTGCGCCATATTCCCAGAAGAGACAACACCCTGGTGGACGAGCTATCTAGGATCGCGTCCGCGCGAGCCCCAGCCTCGCCAGGCGCATTTGAAGAAAGACTCACTGAGCCGTCGGCATGCCCCGAGCTGCCCCATGGGCAGGAATCGGCCGGTCCTGACGTCCCGGACCCGGCGGGCCAGCCACAGCCTGGTCCTGCCGGGACCGACATCACGCGCCAGGTGGCCTGGATTTCGGAAATCCAGGTGTATCTGCAAGACGCATCATTGCCCGAGCAACGTGAGGAAAGCGAGCGCATTGCCCGTGCCTCCAAAAGGTACGTGTTGATGGAAGTGACACTCTACCGACGCGGTGCCAATGGAGTGCTCATGAAATGCATCGCTCGAGAACAGGGTCTTGAGCTCCTGGCCGAGATCCACGAGGGAGAATGCGGAGCGCACTCAGCCTCCCGAACCTTGGTAGGAAAGGCATTCCGCCAAGGGTTTTACTGGCCCACCGCGCTGGAGGATGCAGCAGACCTCGTGCGGCAGTGCCGAGCATGCCAATTTCACGCCAAAGCAGACGCACCTGCCAGCCCAGGCCCTTCAAACTATCCCGCTCTCGTGGCCGTTTGCGGTCTGGGGGCTGGACATCTTGGGTCCGTTCAAGCAGGCACGTGGCGGCTGCAAATTTCTATATGTCGCCATCGACAAATTCACCAAGTGCCCCGAGGCCTATCCAGTCAGCGTCATCGACAAGCATTCGGCTTTGTGGTTCATGAGAGGCATCACGGCAAGGTTCGGGGTCCCCAACAGGCTCATCACCGACAACGGCACCCAGTTCACGAGTGAGCTGTTTGGCGAGTAATGCAACGACATGGGCATTAAGCTCTGCTTCGCCTCGCCCGTCCACCCCGAAAGCAACGGTCAGGCCGAGCGTGCAAACGCAGAAATATTTAAAGGCCTCAAGACGAAGACCTACAACGTCCTCAAGAAGCATGGGGACTCGTGGATTGACGAGCTGCCAGCGGTCCTTTGGGCCAACCGGACAACACCGAGCCGTGCCACCGGGGAAACACCATTCTTCTTGGTGTATGGAGCCGAGACGGTCTTGCCTTCCGAGCTCACCCTAGGATCGCCCCGAGCCACGCTGTACGCCGAAGCAGAACAAGAACAGCTACGTCGTGACGACCTGGACTACCTAGAAGAAAGACGGCGCCGTGCAGCTCTTCGCACGGCCCGTTATCAGCAGAGCCTCCGCCGCTATCATCAACACAAAGTCAGCCCCCGAGCGCTGCAAATCAATGATCTCGTCCTGCGGCGTGTGCAAACGCGTGCGGGGCTGAGCAAATTATCTCCGATGTGGGAGGGGCCATACAAGGTTATCGGCACCTCACGTCCGGGAGTAGTCCCCCTAGCCACAGAGGACGACACTCCACTGTCGAACCCGTGGAACATTTCCCACCTGCGCAGGTTCTACCCATAAGTCGCATGGTGTGCCAAAACATATATGAAAGTTCATTCACTGCCTCCAGTGGCACGAACAATGAGTTCGCCCGTTTACATTCTTTATGATTTTACTTTACAAAATATCTACATTGCAGTATGTTTTCCCCCATGTGCCAGAACATGTACTGCGGATGCTGGTTTCTAGTGGTCTTCTGGCCCTGCCCGCCCTAGGTTGAGAAAGGGTGTCGAGGGTAGAGCGACGCTGCATACAAGTGTCCCGGGGTAGTCAACGCCTGGGGGCTCGGGTGCGTATTGTCACGCCTGTCCTGAACCCCCCGTTGCTGCTGCCCCCGCTGGCCCTTGATGCCCTCGCTTCTACCCGGAGCCCCGAGAAAGGCACCAGCCGCCGATCGATGCACGCTGCCTAAACCCGGACCAGCTCCCAATTGCATGGGATGAATCATGGTAGGAAACCATACCGTCCATATTCCTACAATGTCTAAACTAACTAAGGAGTGGACTGCCGTTGCAGGAAAACGAACAAGCAAGGGCTTGGGCCAACTAACCGCCACTGTGTGTGTGTCAAGTTGGCCAGGGGCTCCCAATATATATACATATACATACATATATATGAATCATTGTTGCAGAGACGACCACGATGGGCTACCACAATGCGAGTCCAGTATGACAAAGGCAAGTGCATGAACATAAATAGTATTATAATGTTTTTACAAGTACAGGAGGGAGGCAAAAGGCAGGGGAGTCCTAGGCGGTCGGCGGGTTGCTGGGGGCGTTCTTCGGGTTTTCCTCGACTGGCAGGTCCTCCCGGAAGGCAAGCTGGAATGCCGCCGGAGTGCTGTCAAAGCCGATCATAATGGAGTCAACGACATCCTTGACGCGGCGCCGAGCAGCCTCCTCGGTGCCCTCGGGGAAGTCCTCGGTGGGAATGTAGGGGTTGAAGCCGGGGTCGCGAGCCTGGTAGCTTGCCAGGATCAGCGTCGCGACCTGGCGGGACAGATCGTATGACGACTCCTTCGCTACTTCGTCGACCTCCTCCGGCACCCTCTTGATCCCCTCGACCAGCTCGTCTATCTGGGTGGCCAACCCCCCCAAGGTAGGGATGGCGGCGCGGGGGCGGACGACCCCCACCTCACGGGCCGCCTCCCGAAGGCGCTCGACGGACGAGGCCACGGTCCGGAACCCTAGACCCAGGGCCTGCTCCAGCTCCGCGATCCGGCGGCGTGCCTCCTCCAAAGCCGGCGTCGCTCGCCGGAGCGAGGGCCGGCCGGGCTCCCGCACCCGCGCTCCACGCCGCCAACCGCCCGCTCCGAGGCGGTGAGGTCCCGCTCCCACCGCGCCAGCTCCTCCTGCCGGTGGCACGAGGCAGCCGCAAGCTGTTGCTCGCACTCCCAGATGGCCTTCAGGCACCGGGAGACCTCCTCCTGGGCCTCTAGCACGGCCGCCTCGCGCCCTCCACGGCGGCCTTGCGCTCGGCAATGGCCTTCTCCCGGGCCACCGCGTTCTCCTCCCGCGCGGCGGAGTCCTCCTCGGCCTTGGCCACGGCGGCCTCCCGGTCCTCGACCGCCGCGCGCCGCCTCCGAGCCTTCTCGCGCTCCGCCGGGCCATCTTCACGTGCATGGAGCTCGACATCGGTGCTGGTGGCGGCGTCCTCGGCGTCACGCAGGACGCGCTCACACCGGTTGAGCTCCTGGGCGCGCTCGTTGAGGTCGCGGATGAACCCCGCGGTGGTACGGATCCTCTCCTCTGCGGCGGTGACGATCCGCTCGCGGAAGTCGGCGGTGTGCCGCTCAACGACGGTGTCCTCGAATACCTGGTTGAGTTCCCGGTGCCGCTCGATATCCGCCGCTCCCGCTTCCGGACGATGCCCTTCACCCTCGCCGTGGCCACCGGCTCGCGGCGGCCTTCATCGACCTCGGCCTCCCGCCGTGCCACCGCGACCTCCCTGGCACCCAAGGCCTGAACCTGGGCCCGAAGCCCCTCCAAGGAGACCGCGTTGGCCTCCTCCAGCGCCCGGGACACAATCATCCTCGCCCGCTCCTGCGATCGGACGAGGGGCTCGGTGTCCAAGGCGACCACGAACCCGGACCGAGCGCCCCCGGATTCGGAGTCAGAGCTCGAGCCGAGGTCAACCACTCCGCGCGGACGGACGACGAAGGCGCCCACGGCCGAGCCGCCCGCCGCCGCTTCACCCGCCGGTTGCCTCGCCCTCCGGTGAGGCCGCCGCGCGCTGCTGAGGATCACGGTGGGCCGGCGCCAAGCAGGCCGGTGTTGGCCTGCAGGCGACGGCGTTGAATGGCGTGGCTCGAGTGACAGCTGTCGTGGTGGCGGCGATGGTTGCCGTGGAGGGGACCCCTGGGGCAATTCTCCTCTGACCGCCGCCGCCTCCACCTCCGCGTCGGGGCCAGCTCGCCCCAAATCTGTCACCGACGGAGGGCCCCAGCTTGTTCCTTGTGGGCGATCGGCGCCCCGGCATCTGGGTGGGCCCCCTCCTCAGGCCGCACCGGACCCGAGCCCGAACCCGCAAGGGGTGACCCGGACCCGGTGGGCTTCACCGCCCCGGGCCTCTCCTGCGCCTCCCCCGCTGAGCTCGAAGCAGAACCGCCCTTGGGTATAACCCTGGGGCAAAAATGCCGATGCTCGCGGCTGGGAACAGAAATAAACACAATAAAGGATCAAAACATCAATAGCCCGAAGTAAGACACAGGGCTCACAAGAAGTGTATGCATCTGCAAGGCGTTACCTGCGGGCGGCGTTGAAGCTCCAGGAGACCCAGGAGATGGCCCGCTTCTTCTTCGTGGGGCCGCCATGGGGGCTCACTGGGCTGTGGCCCGCAGATTCCGTCGCCGGCCGGCGTCGCGCCGCCTCCGTCGGCGACGCGCGCTCGCCGTGGGTACGCTCCGGCCCCGCCGTCGTCGTCGTCGCAGCTGGCCGTGCGGCCCTCGTCGAGGTGGCCCCGGGCGTGGCTCGCCGCCCGCAAGGCCTCCGGACTGCGGGGAGCGGTGCGCTCCGCGCCGCCGCCACGTGGTGGTGATGGGGAGGAGCAGGGTCGTGCTCGGCCTCTTCCTCTTCCCTTCGGGTCCGGGGCCCCGGTCCGCTCTGCCGGCCCCGGCGACCCAACCGCCCGATCGGCACCTGGTCGGCGTCGTCGTAGTCGTCGTCCCCACCCTTGGGCGGCGCTCGCGCCGGGGGTTCACGATTTCGCCAGCCCTGCCGTGCCGTCCCCTTGCGGCACCGCGATTCGGGCGGCTTTCGAAGCCGGCGAAGCCGGTGGCAAGTGAAATGTGCAAAAATTTGAATTTGGAGAATTTCGTCTATGCCGCGGATTTCGTGAATTTCGCGAAAACCGTGAATAAAGGTGCGAAAAATTGGTAAACCGTCGCGAAGAATGTGTAAATATTGTCCAAAAAATTAGGAATAAATACTAAAATTATTGAATACATAAATTTGATATATGCACTAATATATGTGTGTGAAAAAATTTATAGTATATCTGTACAATATTGATATGAGTATGGTTGTATGAATTACGGGGGAATAACTAATGTGATGTTTAAAGTGTAGTAAAAAAAGAAAAATAATGATATATTTTGAATGATAAAAACATTTTGTGAAAATGGAAGATATAATGAACTTGGATGGGCCAACTTCACGAAATAATTAGATTACGAAACGAGTACGAAATATTTGTCTTAGCATATGTTACAAAGTTGCAACTAGGTCCCATTACATGGAAATAAAAATGATAGTAAGCATCCATATATTTCGCCATCGATATTGTAGTCTTCATGACCAAAGAATTGAGCACTGTGAGCGCGCGCATATTTCGCCCGAGTCCGGCACATAAATAGAGATATGTCGCAGAATATCATTTTTTGGCACAAATTAGAAGTACGAAATGAAATTGGCTAAGTATGAATTTTTTGAAAAATTTGGCATGACCTTTGCTAATATTTGGTTATATGACGATGTACAATGACTATACATTCCCGACAACATTTCATAAAGCGATAACCTCATTATTTACAAACATAGTATACGAAGATATCACATAGTCACAATGCAATTAACATATAGTTTAGAAACAAAAGAGAGTATACCTGAGGTTCTGTAGATGTGCATTCTATTGATTCCATTGTCTGCACGCCGACGAATATTCTTCGGTGGACATTACCATGAGGCCATTAGTTCGAAGCAACTCCGCCTTGTACTCATTCCAAGTCTGTCCAGTCCAAGCAGCGGTGGTTTGCCACTGGCTGTAGAGTTGAGCGTACCACTGTGGCTCTTGCCACTCGTACACCCAAGTGACAGGAGGACTGTCAGCCGCACTCGGTCTAGGGTAGCTGTAAGTAGGATAAGCACTGTCGACACTAGATGAGCTGTAGTCTGTGTAGCCCGATTGCGACGGATAATCTGGCCATATACCGTATGTCGGATATTGCCCCCCATGACTCATTGTACTGTGCCGTGGAGCTGTCGGAGGTTCATAAGGGCCATGATCAGTGTCCTGAGTTGCGTGGGTGAAGTAAGTCTCACCTGTTGAGTGGTACACACGAACGATTAGAAAGAAATGATGTGTTCTTATAAATTTATTAACAATTCTGAATTTTGTGTAGTACCTGTGAAGTGGATCGGAGCCATAGGAGTTTCACCGCCCTGTGGAGATGATTGTTCTGTTCTAGGTGCGGTAGTGTCAGCTTGCCCACCAGCGTTGCCTCCATCGTCCCCATCATCTCCTTCATCATCGTCTGAATCATCCTTTGACGATGAGCTGCTTTTTGTTGAGTCGTCGCTGAGGACTGTTTTAGATTTTTTTCCTTTTCTCGTTGAAGGACCCTTCATTGTCTTTCTTTTCCCAAGGCGTGTGGCCCCCACATTCCTATCCGCCCATTTGCGAATGGAAGAATCCCCGTGGCCTTCTTCAATTCATCCTTGTCTATTTGGTCCGTCACAAGCCGAGATGGAAGTGGGGTCTCACCTCCGTCGGAGTCCTCGTCAAGCACGGGGTCGCATTTGATCTACCACCGTCCATCCAGGCCTTGATGTTGTTGTTTGTCTCATAGAAAGAAAGATCCGCAAGTTTCAAGCGGGTCGTCGTCGTCAGTCTTAAGTATCCTCCACTCGCTTAATCCTCACTGGAGGTTGTAGTTCACGTACACAAGCTTGTTTAACTTTTTGTGAGTTAGTCTATTACGGACCTTGGTATGGATGAGTGCGAACGTATTCCGCTTACGTTCGCATCCACTAGATGAGCAGCGGTGGGAAACAATCCGTAGCGCAAGCCGCCGTAAGTTTGGCGTATCCGATCCGAACATTAGCCACCATTGTGCTCAACTCAATGAAAGTGTCGTTAGTTACACGTTAACCCAAAGTAAAGACACATTACACATATAAAGTTTGTAATAATGCGTTGTACTTACAAGGTGATGTCCTTCCGTCTAAAGCCATCGTCTCTGCCAGGGGTTTACTAAATTCCCCCAATTTTCGACGATAATATTCCACCTCATACAAGGCCGACGCCGCGTATTCGTATCGATCATCCACTCGAAGGCCTTGCGTTAAGGCCAATAAAGCATTGATCCGTCGTCACGAATCCATAATGTGTCCTTGGACTCAAGGCGGAAGCTGCAATATTGCAATCGACATAGAAGTGTATATGAGTTTGTATTCAAACCGAAAAAATAAAAATGTTTGTAATCACGTACCTGCCCACATAAGGGTGTCCTCAACGACGTCTTGCGGACATCGCTTGACAATAGAGCTATACAAAGTGTACTTCGCCTTGTCGTTTCCAAATAAGCTTTCCCATTCACCTTTCAAAATTTCAAATCGCATTAAAAACTCACTCATGTTGGGTATTTCATCTTAATCGCGAATCGAAGCAATGAATATAGTGGTTGCACAACTTCAACCACATACTCCAAACCTTCCCACCACGCATGCTAGAGAGGCACCCATGGGCATATCGGCCTTCCGCATCGACACGAATTTACTATTCAAAAAACTTGCTGAGGCAACCCACTGCATGAACTGGTTTTTTTTCTTTCGAAAGCTGTCGAGGAACATGTAATTCGTTCCGAATCGGGTGATGTTCCACCGTACAAGCTCTCCACCAATGGCCTCTTTCATCATAGCATGTAGTTTAGTGTGGTTATACAACCAACGACAAATCTTCCTTGCACTTTCAATTACCGCCTTATGCTCAGGAATTATTCCAATATCTTTTAATGCAAGATTTAATGTGTGTGCCACACAAGGTTGCCAAACAATATGAGGATATTCTTGTTTTACCAATTTGCGTGCCTTTTTGTAGTTTGCTCCGTTGTCTAATAATTTGAACAATATGCTCGGACCCAACGTCGCGAACTACTTTTCTTATCTCCTACATCAATAAATATAGTAAAGTAAGCACTCGTCAATTGTTGTGACATAGAATTAGTACATGTAATGGGGTACTTACGGTTTGTAAGTTGACGGCGTCCTGGCTGAATGACGTAGCATCCACGGACTTATGAAAAAACATCGTGCCATTACAATAGATCAAAAAATTTATCACTGCCATTCCAGTAGGTCCAGTCCACGAGTCGCACATTAGGGTCACACCATATGTAGGCCAATCCTCCTTGAACTTTTCAAATTGCTTTTCCACGTCTGCCACAGTTGCATCAAGGTACTTGCCATCGATATCACGTCCAGTTGGGGACGTGATCCCTTCTCCTGCATTGCATAGATGATTTATTACTTCATCGCACGTGCAATAAGTAAATGAATGTAAAAATGAATGGTAGGACACATTTACTCACCCCATTTCTGTGTTTCCTTAACGGCACTGACAAAGTACGGATTATCCGCTTGCCGTGGAGCAATGCCGGCAGTGTAATAAAACTTCGCCCACGCCGTTCCAATTGCGTCCTTAGCTAACTTTCCCTTCTTTGACCACCAACTTGTGTCAATCCTAGGCTGCACCGTTGATCTCGGCGAAGCGATGTTATAATCTCCCACACGCTGCGAAGGCACTTCTCTACTCGAAGCTGATCGCCTCATAAAATCAGTGATGGGGTCACTTCCACCCCTAGAAGACTGTTTTTTTGATCGGGAAGTTGCGGATCGCCCACTTGCACTTCCACTTCCACCTCCATGTTCGTACACACCACCTCTTTCTTCTACACCCCTTCTGAATTCCGCCTCGTGGCGCGATGCTGCCAACGCCGCCTCCATCTGCTCTTCCTCGTCAGCATCTCCAGTTAAATGAGTATATCTTCTCGCAGCTGCATCCTCCTTTCTTGCTTTTTCAAGTTTTCGTTGATCGCAGCCTGCTCCTTTCTATCCAGTGCCGCCTAAAGAAATCCCTAACATCGAGTGAAACGGCGGTGCAATATTTCACTCCTTCGCCACGGTGAGCCAAATGGAACTTAAATCTTGTAGCTCCACCCCCATTCCTCTTAGCACCACAATATTTTCAATGAAAACCACCACCTTGCCTTGTTCCATGTTCCCACACGATGTCTTGGTCCGCCATTTTGAACCTACAATTGACAAATTAACATGTAAAACATCTTAACAATTTACTATCAAACATATGTAAGCATAACATTTAAGCATAACATATCATCAGTGATTCATTACAAGTTTAGAACTAATTTAAATACAATCAGCTATCCAAACTTACATTAGCGCTAACATGTGTAATATATTGCCTACAAATTAGAGGTAACATATATAATATAATCTATGAGCTAACATATTGTCGTTCGTAAAATCCGTAGGATTGCTTAATTTCACACATGCATAATACACAACATCATATAAACGATAATATACACGGTGGAATTTTGTCACTTTCGTGCGGTATGCATGCTCAACAGCTGCGGATTTCGCCATTTCCCTTCGAAAGCCGACCCTGCCGACTGCGAAATCCGTGCCGCCTACACCGCGCGAAATGGTTCCACATAGATACGAAATTCGTATGAAGCCGACGAAATCCGTCGAATGCCGACGAAAGCCGTGCGCATCCAACAAAAGGACAAGACGTACCTTATACCGCGGCTTTCGCCTGCCGCCGCGAAATCCGTCGCTCGCCGCACGAAAGAGCCTCTCCCGCGGACCACCCAGAGCGCGCCGCCGCTCTCGCGAGGAGTGAGGAGAAAGTGTCTTGCGCGGCGTAGAAACCCCGGGCGGGGTTTAGATGGATGGGGATCGATTTGGGCTTGAGTGGGCCGAATGAACAGTGCACAGCACACAGTGTAAATTTTCCTTTTCTTTTTCCCATTGCAGAAAATGATTTTTTAAGGGCCAAAGATATGTGTATTTTCATGTAAAAAATACCATAATTCTTGTAAAATCGAGATCTATTTTATGTATTTTTTTCAATAAAATTCTCCAAAAATTTTCAAATCTCCCGAAAATTTCAAACAATGCCACCAATTTTCCGTTTCGTTACTTGCCAAGCACGGGCGAAAGCCGCGCCGGATTTCGTGAAAACGTAAACCCTGCTCGGCGCTGCTGACGATGAACCCACGGCGTCGCCCACCACCCGCAGGGCATGCAGGATCTCCGGGCGCGCCGAATCCTGGCACAACGGCACCAGCCCCGGAGGGAGCTGCGCGATCCATCGCCGTGACAACGAGGGTGCGGCGGACCAGATCGCGAGGTCGTTCTCGTTCGAGTCGAAGGCGACGCCCACATGAGTGTGCATGTCGTCGTTGAAGCCCGTGTACATGTGGGCGGGACGTGGCCTCTCCTGCAGCGGCGAGATGCGTCGTGTTTGGAGGTCCCGGAAGACGGCGTGGCTAGACAGCCCCCTCTCGAAGGTAGCCGATCCGCTCCAAGACTCCGTCCAGCTCCCTCCCGGCTCACGGTCGCGCCCCCGCCTCCGGTTCACCGGAATTTCCATCGGAAGGGAAAGGCGGGGTGGTCGCCCAGCCGGTGTAGAACCGAGGCTCTCCGTTCTCCCACCGGACCGGGGTAGATGTCGATGAAGGCGGTGCTGACAGTCCTGTCGTTGCGCAGCTGGATCGCCACGTACCTGACCGCACTGGAGGAGCCCGCCCGGCACACACGGAAGAACTGCTGGAAGAGATGCAGTGAGGGCATCACCCCCACGAACATCTCGCAGTGTAGGCGAAGATGGCGAGGTAGAAGATGGCGTTAGGGGTGAGGTGGTGCAGGAAGGTCATAGAACTATCTCAGGGAATATGGTGTTAGTCGCCGCGCGCCTATCTCTTGCTACGGCGCGGCACATACAGTAGCCGAGCCCATCCACTCAGGAATATGGCGTTAACCGCGCCCGAACCCGACCTCGGTCCCGGTCAACACCGGGGGCTACTGTCGGTGATATGGGCCCGGGGGTATATTAAGAATATGACATCTAAAGAAGGAAGATGCCTTCGCTTACCAGGGCACCCTAAAGACATGCCCTGAACGGCTCATGCGGGTCCGGGCCACGGGCGGCCACGTAGCCATCCCAAAGGGACTTGGCTCGAGGGCTGCCCGAGGCCACCGCCCTCCGCAGGGCGGGGTTCGGGATAACCCGACCCTCCCGTCCATCACCCCGCACCTCTTCGAGAGAGGAGCGAGGTTAACCGCCAACCGCCAACCACCACATTTAATGCCGAGAGAGAGGCCGGACGCCCCCCTGTCGCATTTATTGTGATGTGAGGCGCGTCTATCAGTCTCTCACCATCATCACTCTTTTTTGCCCGTCACGAGGGAGAGAGGGTATAAAGTCTTTGACGGCGACCGCGGTATGGCCGCACGGCCAGTCCGCGCACGCCTCCCTCCACGCCCCATCCAGTCGCATTAAATGCGCTGGGCGGCCGCATGAGAGAGAGAATATGGGCGCTGGGGTTATCGCGTCGACCCCACTCCAGGCGGAGGGCCGCTGATCGGTAGGCCCCACTGGAGTAGGTAGGTTGACCCATCCTCACGTCAGCAGCATGGCGGCCACGACGCCCGTTTTCTCCACCAACTCCCGTGACGCGGCAACAGGAACAGGAATGGGGGTAGCTTCCCCGACAAGACAGAGCAAAAACTGCTCCATCACGTGGAGCGAAGTATAGAAAGTTAGGACTACTGTGGTGTCCCCTTGCACTATAAAAGGAGGCCCAAGTCCATCATAGAATAGGTTCTGAGGAAATTGGTTCTGAGGTTCTAAAAAAATAGGTTCTGAAATTTGACCCTTAGGTTCTGCCATTTCTGGAATTAGGGTTCTGAGGTTCTGGAAAGTTGGCTGCTCAGCCTCTTCAACCTTGGGTTCCAAGCATACCACCTCAGTCATCAGCTCCAGCTCCCTCAGGGAAAAGCAACCACCCAGCACTTGTAATTCATCCTCCACATAGTGCAAGAACAAGAGTAGGGTATTACGTCCCTCTGACGGCCCAAACCTATATAACTCACCTGTGTCTTTGTGATTGCGGTTTTCTTCCATCTTCCACCTTCCATCTATCTCCCCACGAGTTTGAGCCCCGATTCACGCTCCCTTGTGCCGAACCAAAAAGAGGTCCCTCGGGTCCCCGCGTGTCGATCACCGACATCGACAAGTTGGGACTATCTTAGTTAGATTCGATCTTCTGGCTTAGTCAATATATCTCTACAATCACAATTTTATTTTTGATAGATTGTTATATCCATCACGTTAGCATAGATATTTTGACTTATCACGTAATCAAGAACTGTCTAGGTTGGATCCGATCTTCTATATTACTATTTATAATCTTTGAGATGTTAGTCGATAAGTTATCTTTACATCAGAACTTTCAGCTGATAAATGTTTTAATCATCAAACGTGCATCTAATATACTATATCGGTATCGGCTAATTAATTCATTGGATATTTACTTCGTTACATATCAATATATATAATATCTATTTACTTCATTACATATCAATATATGTAATATGGATCGATTGGTTCATTGTTTGATTGTATTATTTTCAGCCGAATGCATTTATATCATTATTTATTATTATTCAAATGTCAGAATCTATCGACATATAGCCAATTGTTAAAAAACCTTATTGACATCAAATGATATCGCTACATCGGCTACATCGGCCTATTAATATCAACTCTTTAGTCATTACCATATTTTTATCGTCCGATGCACTATTCTCAAAACAAATCTGGTCTTGAAATTTCTATAATTTTCATGTGAGCCAGCCATGATTTTGTAATCGCTATAGCCTCAAAATTCTTCCTTAAAAAATCAAAACGCCTTATAAATAAATATAGCCTTATAATATAAAACGGGACGTGGTAATTTACGATAACTGAGTTGAGCACAGCTTCTTGTGTTATATTGATCGATCTGACAATTATCCGTAAACATACATGTGGTCGATCCGGTCCCCAAAGCTGTTGTAGCTTTGATTTAACACCAACATGTTGGTTGGAACATTAATTTGATGAGCTATATTATTAACATATATATGGGAGTTGAGTTTGCAAATGATCGATCTGGTGGTAGTGAAAACAAAATGCCCTGAAAAATGACACAGGAACGGACCCAAATTCGCTGAAATACAATTCAGAAAGAAATTACGCAGCGGCATTGTCACCTAGCTACACAGAGCTAGCTTACGGGCCAATTGCAAACTATGACACTCAAAATATGAATTTTTTGCATTTTTAATTTTTTTTAAAGATTTACAAAAGAACTTGCGAGATTGAAAAATTTCAAATCTAATCTCCTCCCGCCCTTTGGGAGGGCGTGAAGGGAAAAAACGCCCTCCCAGAGGGCGAAGAATCCGACGTGGCAGACGGCCCCGCACGGCCGTCTGCCGCGCGGTGGTTATTTTGCGGGCGGCCCCCTTCCCGCCCTTGGGAAGGGCGTTTTTTCACTGTGCACGGGGGCCGCCGCAAAATGCCAGGAGGCCGGCCTTTTTGCGCGGCCCCTTCCCGCCCTTGGTAAGGGCGTTTTTCACGTGCACGGGGGCCGCCGCAAAAGGCCGGCCGCCCGGCATTTTGGTGCGGCCCTTCCCGCCCTTACCAAGGGCGTTTTTCACCGTGCTTACAGGGGGCCGCCGCAAATTGCCACGGCCGCCCCGGCAATTTTGCAGCGGCCCCTTCACGCCCTCCGCAAGAGCGTTTTTACCCATGGCAAGATATGCCGACTCTCAATCATTTCAGCCTCATTTACACCTTTCCGCATCCGTAAAAGAACAGAGAGAGAAGTGAGGAAGAGGAGGAGCGCGCGAAGCCCCGCTGGATTGCGTACTTCATTGGAGGTAAATGCAATATCTCGGCATTATTTTGTTTGTTAGCTAGTATGTAAATGAAATATTAGAAAAAATATAAATTTGTAATATTTGAATAGGTATTGAATAATTTGTTTTAGATTTGTAAAACAGATGGTTTAATTTAGATCAATGTAGATAATCTAATCGACAAGAACATAGGAAGAATAGATAGATCAACAAGGATATTTAATGGACATTAACATAGGTAGAATAGATAGATCAACTTAGGTAGAATGTGTTTGGATGTAAGTGTAAATTATGTGAGCAGATGGTAAGCACTATAGAAAATCGTACGTATAATTTTGTTGATGATCAAAATATGTTTAGATATAAACTACGAGTGAATTAAATTTAGTTTATAAAATTTGGCAAACCGAAATGAACGATTTAAGATTGGCGGTAGATGGAACGAACAAATCGATTTGGGAAAATTTAAGATGTAGACCGTAGAACATATTGTTAAAGAAATTAAGTTAGGCACGTAATCATCTAGGAAATATATTCGTAGTATGGAATAAACTCGCTTCAATTTGTTTGTCGTGCACTATGGCAAGTAAGATCATATTTCGTATAGTTCACGGTGAAGGCAACGTTAGATACGGTCCGTAAGGTGTAGATTTGTCGAATTTAGGATGAAATCAAAGGGCATCGATAGGCCAGCGAGAAAACATTTGAGTCGTGTATAGTTGGTTGCTACGTGGATTTAAAGTGGATACAAGAGTGAACACAATGTCTCTATCCGTTGTAGTTAGTCGTGCAACAAAAGGATATTATTGGGAACTTATGTCTATTGATAACACTGAGTCGTGGAGACGTTATGTGGACATGGCACTTGAAAGGTCATGGCCCCTTGTTATTTTTGTTGCACTGCACGAAATCGATAGCAGTAATACAATGCAAACAGAGTATGGCGAAGGTCCAAGCAATGAAGCAAGCTTAGAGGAGGCGATTGGCGTGGCGGACGAGGGAGAGAGAATCGAAGCAATTGTTGAAGAAATGGAGAGGGAGGATTCTGAAAATGAGCAGGCGGAGGGCGATGAATCATCGGACGAGGAAGAAGATGTCATGCCGTCGATTGGGAACAAGCTGATTTCTCTCGCTTGTTATCTCGGAAGGGCAGCATGTTTTATTTGAATACAAAGATAACGAGGTCATCCAGGGTGCTAGGTATGCTCATAAGGAAGACATGAAAGAGGCAAAGAAGCATTGGGCGGTGTCTTTGCATAGAGAGTTTAGGGTGGTGAAGTCTACGAACTATGTGTATGATGTGAAGTGTATGAAGGATGATTGTCCGTGGCGCGTTCATGCATACAAGGGAAAATGGAATGACTATTGGAAAGTGAGCATTGTTGGTGAGCACACATGTCTATTGCGGGGGTTGATAAGTACCACCGCAACATCACCTCGGCGTTTGTTGCGGTGAGATGTACACCATGTTGTTAAAAACACGGATTTTGAACCGTGCTCCATTATTAAGCACATTGAGAACAAATTCAAGTATACTATTAGCTATGCGAAGGCTTGGAGGGCGAAACAAAAGATATTGGAGATGAGGTATGGCACATTTGAAGCATCGTATGACAATTTACCTCGTCTATTAGCCACCATTGCTCAGAGAAACCCCAATACCTACTACGACATTCAGACATTTCCGTCATCTAATGATTCGAGCAAGAGCGTGCTGCAAAGAGCCTTTTTCTCGATTGGTGCTTGCATCAACGCATTTGTTCACGTCGCCGTGCTGTGCATAGATGGAACCTTTCTGACTGGGAAATACGAGGTCGACATCGACGGCGATTGGAGCAGATGGGAACAACCAGTGTTACCTATGGCGTTTGCATTTGTCGAGAGTGAGAACACCGAAAGCCGGTATTGGTTCTTGGAGAGAGTTCGATGCCAAGTCGTTCGTATGAGGCCCAATGTTTGTCTCATACATGATCGTCATGCCGGCATGCTGAGGGCAATCGACTACCTTCAGAATGGTTGGCCCGAGAGGGGACTTCCAGCTAGGTGGCGTGATGTTCGGAGTAGGTGGTGCATGCGTCATATGGGAGCCAATTTCTACAAACAATTCAAGAACAAGCACCTGATGGATCTATTCAAGAGGCTATGTGGTCAAAATCAAGAGAAAAAATTCAATGAGATGTGGAAAAGGTTGGATGAGCTGACAACGAAGCAAACCGACGAGCAATCTCGTTTGCCACAGGTTGACGAGCCTGCTGTACCTCTTGGTCCATTGCATAATGACCCGCCAACAATGAGAAGGAGGTCTGCACCATCAATACGTAATTTCTCCCACTGGATAGAGAATGAACCGAAAGAAAAGTGGTCTCTGTTGTATGACACTGACGGAGCTCGATATGGTATAATGACAACGAACCTGGCCGAGGTGTACAACTGGGTGATGCGAGGAGTTAGGGGGCTTCCATTGGTGGGTATTGTGGAATTTATCCTTCATGGCACGCAGCATATTTTAGGGATAGATTTAAGAAAATATCCCCTTTAATGGTCGATAACAAAATTGTATTTGGCAACGTGGTGACGAAATATATGCAAGACAAAATTCAAGGCTATGAAGCACGAGTAATCCCCAAGGAACCCAAGTTCTTCGTACGAGATCATGTGTGTCGACAGGAGAAGGCGAGGCATCAACCGTGTTCAAGCCGTGCAGAATGTGTGCTTCATGCGGATGGTGGTTGTAGGCAGCACTGTATGAAGCCGAAGCTTAGACATCCGCCTTGCTCACACGTCCTTGCCGCATGGGACTCGGCATAGTTCCGTATATTTATGTGTCACAAGTACTACAGAAAGAATCAATTTTTCATACGTGGAAGGAGGAGATATATGGTTTTGGGATATCTGGATCGTACACAACACTGCGGCCACAAGTGTTCTACATTCCGATCCATCGAAGTTAAGGATGAAAAAGGGACGTCGTCGCCGAGACGCATCGAAACGACATGGACGAGTCCGAGGCCGGGAAGGACCCTACGTTGCAAAAATGCGATGAGCGCGGACATACATACAAAAATGCCCGAAGAATTCGAAACTTCAACCGTCGAAGGTTCGGGACTTTCCGGACAGCCCTCCGATGGTAGGCGTCCATCCGGAGAAGGAACAACAACGAGGCGACCACGTCCTAGACGTGCTCGTGCAGCGACTACGTCGTCCACCGGAGATGCAATGGCTTGATTTTTTTGTTTGCTCCTTTTCAACGTAGTGATGATCCGATATTTGTACTATTTGTCATGTTGTCGCCATATGTCGTACGTGTAATATTTATCATTGTGAGACGTAAAGTGGTTTATTGTTGTTGTGATACTTATATGTTGTGTTTGTTATGTTTAATTAAGACGTGAACTTTTTTATGTTGAGAATTAATGGACCATTTATGTCATGTAATCATGTTGTTCGATTTTTCTTATAAATTGCTTACCGTGTGCTTCATGTATTCATGCAGGTATGGCGGACGATACACCAGCGCTTTTCAGCAGACAGTGGACAGGCGCACAGTGTCGTACTTGTCGGCAGTGCGGGTGCTCACTGACCACCTTTCGTCCACGTCCGTTGCGCGAGTTGTTGCGTGTCGATCCGCGACACGTCGAGCGGTACGTTCAAACTCTTATCACTTATTGCGGAACACTATGCTTGATACTAATATTACACTATGTGTATGATATGCGGTTACGTGAGTCCGGCTCGATCGCTCTCGCGCACTCGTTGAGGCGCGTGCCCACGATCACGACCAGGCGGACGGTTCGATGCGGACCGGTCCCCGATAGCTGCTTTGGTGGATCGGTGGCGTCCGAGACGCACACCTTCCATCTTCCTTGTGGGGAGATGGCTCCGACGCCGCAGACGTCTCCTACCCGCTAGGGCTACCACTAGCCGGGAGGCCGTCGGCCTGTGGACGGAGTTGGTGGATGGAGGGACGACATCACTCGCGCGCTTTGCTCGGGTGATGCGGCTACCGGGCTCCCATGTCCTTCCACAGTTAGTTCCACTCATTTTCATTGTGTCAACCCTACAACCCGATCTAACAAACCGAATGTCGCCTAGGTCCGACGCTACCGAGCGGGGATACGGCAGCGCGAGTGGATCGTCGATTCCTCGGCCTTCGCTACTCGGCCCAAGACTGCGAGCTTTGGAGCGAGCGGATCCTCCGTTCTCGTCCCCGCCAGCCGGAGGTGAGCAAGCGTCGTCCGATGATTAGTTCACACGTTTTAGTTTAAGTCACCGATGCTTCACATTGCTTACATACAGGAGGATTCTACTCGGCGGGGATTTTCCTGGTCGGGGACTTCGTCGACGCAGCGGGCGGGTCCGGGAGGCGACGAGGGGGTCACGGGCGACGACTTCGACGACTGGAGGACCCAGATCGGGACGTACTCGCCTCCTCTCGGCTCGGTGGAGCACCTCTACCACGAGCCGGGACCCGCCACAGAGACGCCGCGCCGATGTCCGTGCTAGTCGTGGCGTGCCCCCGGACAGCCGACGTACTCTCGGGGCACGTCGAGCACACCTAGGAGGGATAGGGGTAAGAGGCCTCGTCGCAGCCGCCGTGTGCATCGCTTGTACAAATTGTAAATATTTATTTTGTGTTTGATGTTTGTATATATCTATGTCCGTTCTCGTCGCACTCACATGTCACGAGATCCTTCCGTATCGTTCGCGCATGATACTCTTACTAACGACAAAAAACTTTCGGCCCAGCTTAGACCCGCACGAGACATCGCTATCGGCCTTTGCCCGTGATAGTCCCGCACGATACATCGCTATCAACTTTTGCCCCGTGATAGTCCCGCACGATACGTCGCTATCAACTTTTGCCCCGTGACAATCCTACACGATACGTCTCGATCACCGTTGCCCCGTGACGACATAAACGATACATAGATGCGAACCGTCACCTCCCCGCACTATATATTGCCTAGATCCGAATACGAGCTCTTCAAATCTGCTTTCTCTTTTCTACATTTACTCCCGCAATGAGATCTTCATATCATCCATTCCTTGAGCGTCTCCACCGGCGACTCCATCCTTTGAGCGGTTTTATTCCACCATGGTGTGACCGTCCGTTATGCCATTGTGGAGATGGCTCATACTTACGTCGTCCCTCCTCACCGAAACCAGGGGAGACGATTTTTCCAATGCGCCAACATTGATCGGTATGGCTTATCTCGCACCGCTTTCATCTACAAAATCTTCACGCGAAAACGCTAACTTGATTGTACATCGTGTTAACACCTCATGCGGCATATCGTCGGGTGTGCAACTTCGTTGAGTGGATAGATACGGAGAACCCACGAACCGACTGAACACATTACTACCCACTTAGCGAAACAAGGTCGACTACCTTCAACGGAAGGCCGAGTACCAACGTCGAGTTCGCGCCGAAGCTTTGGACCGGCCTATGGATCACCGGCACTACCCACATGGCGGGAACGTCCGTAATGTCACCGTGGTCTACGTTGCCAAGTGGTAAGATCCATAAGACAAGCAACTAGAGGACAAAGATGCTTCGTGTGTCCCGAGATTGCGGATGACGATTTTGTCGTGAGTATAATTTTTCTTTCTTTAACCTTTTCGCTTGTTCCATTTTTTAACTCCTACCATAAAAAATGTGCAACCAGGAGGATGTACGTCGGTGTCCATACAAAGATTGGATCGATATGGTTAAACCCGCTTCGATCGGCCGACGGTAACACAACCCGAGTCCACCGAACAATTCATTCAGGCTTGGATGGAGTATGAACGTCGCGTCGAAATCGCAAGCTTAGCATGGAGGAACAACCCGCTAGGTTTCCCTAAATGGTCTGAGCGTCCTATGTGCGGTTGTAGGGATCGTTGCAAGATGGCTACCTCATTTGAACCACGAACATATGGTCGGAGATACTTCATTTGCCTCAACTTAGACAACGACTTCGTTGTACGTCTTTCATTTTATCAATTATGCAAACGTCTTCGCTCTAGTGGCTCTCTAACCGATTACATGTGTTTCTTTACAGGGCATTCAAAGAAGGTGTGGATTCACTAGGTGGATCGACAATGTCATTCCCCAATATAACGGCTTAAAAGTAACCGAATGTGAAACTCAAAAGGAGTACAACGCCGAGAAGGAAAGAGAAAATTGATGACAAGCTTATCGCCCTTGAACGGTTCCGTAGGTAGCCGAGCCTTCACTGTGGGGATGAGTTAGTTGTATTGCATCATCCGTACCTAATGGGTTATGTAACACCGTGACAAACAACCGCTTAACCATTGCAACTAAGTTAACTTGGTTAAAATAATATGTTCACGTGTAATGCAAACAACATATGTACGATACCTCGAACATTTACACTTGCAACAATATTTACATTTGCATCCTTACGACGATAACATTTACATTTCAAACAATACGACAAATCACGAAGACGGTTACATTTGCAACAATACCACAAATCCAATGGATTTGTTATATTAGCACAAAATACGACGATAACATTTTACATCTCAAACAACACGAGAGTGGGTCGATGTCGATCGGGGCAATTAGGGTTTGGGCACAGGTGAAAAACGCCTTGGTAAGGGCGGGAAGGGGACCGCCGCAAAATGCCGGGCGGCGGCCTTTTTGCGGCCCCTGCACAGTGAAAAACGTCCTTACCAAGGGCGGAAGGGGCCGCCGCAAAAGGCCGCCTCGCATTTTTGCAGCGCCCCGTGCACGGTGAAAACGCCCTTCCCAAGGACGGGAAGGGGCCGCCCGCAAAATAACCACCGCGCGGCGGACGGCGCGGGGCCGTCTCGCCACGCCGGATTCTTCGCCTCCGGGAGGCGTTTTTCCATTCACGCCTCCCGGAGGCGGGAGGAGATTAGATTTGAAATTTTTCAATCTCGCAAGTTCTTTTTGTAAATCTTTAAAAAAAATTAAAAATGCAAAAATTCCTCAAAATATTGTTCGTTTGCAGATTTACTGATTTACTATTGTCCGTTTGCAGATTTACTAGTGCGTCAATCGAGCAGGCCATTCAAAAATCCATAATTGAATTCACAAACGGGAATTGAGAAGCCCAAAATAAGTTGATTTCTTCTATCCCTTAAATAAAAACATTGTCAAGTGCTTGGAGTGTGAAATTTATAGGCGGAAAACTTCAAATTTTTACACACGATAACCATGCAAGCTCAGATTTAACAGGCTTTTATGAAAGACCAAGTTATATCTGCTTAGAGTTTTTTAGTCTTTGCTTGATCACCAGAACACCTAACCTTTAGTGATTTAGGGAAGATAAAATAGCATAGACTGGAGCCATGACGAGGAATGCACATAAACTTTAGCTGGGATACTGCACAGACACAGGTAAACTACAGTTATTCAATGGATCAGGATAAATTAATTCTTGCACAAGACATTAAACTGTAAGCTAAAAAAATAAAAACCACCAGCGTTTTAATAGGATAGACAATCTAACACGATGCTCAAATTTACATTTTAGATTATTAATCTTGGTTGAATTAACTTAATCTAATCTGATTTCATGCAATTATATCACTTAGTTGAAGAAGGGCTGACAAGAAGAATTTAAAGGGGAAAAGAGAGAATAAGAATTATATGTAAAAAAAAGAGCAAAAGACGTGTCCAGAATGGCAAGGCTACTGGGCACCGGACTGAACACCCTTCACTCCAAACACTTGTGCATCTGAAAAATCAACCAGAAATCACAACTCCAGTAATAATTAACTCATGTATGAGAGACGAATAATAATAATTAAACCAACAAAAAGTACCACTTGTAGCGCCAAAGCGACATGCCAGATCAAATCAGACACATATGTAGTATACTGGAGTAGTAAAGCACGGGATCAGGATGTAGCATCGCATAAAATTGAAGCAGCAAGCCATCAGAGGAACCATAAACAAAAGCAAATTGACGTATAGCTAGCTTCACGTCAAAACAGCAGAAGAAAAATCAGATCCTCCTACTGAAATACCATGGTTTCTGAAAGTATAGAAATTCGTGCATATAAGCATAAAAAAAAGATTCATAGTTGAACTAAACTGGTATCACGAAGGCAACTAGTAGGAGACACACATTCATATGCGAGGTTATAATGATGTCGGATGGTAGTATATGTATCAGAAGTGTAACATTAACCAGTTCAGCCAAAAGAAAATGGTGACATATATAAACAAGCAGTTCCATTTCAATCACAACCATCTGCTCTTCAAAAGGCAACACCATTGAGTCTCATTTGAGTGAACTGACTGGCACCAAACAAGCCTGTGCAGAATGTCAAAAAGCAGGCAACAACGAACACAATAGGTCAAGGACCTAAAAAGAATTTGCAAATGGAATGTGAAAATTAGGCAATACAGAGTCAAAAACTATAATATGGAACTTAAGAAATAGAGCCCATACATTATATTTGCAGACCATACTCATTGCTTATCATCATGCAACATCCTCCTGACTTTGTCCATGCAACTGCACAAACACAAAGTATTAGTGTGTTTATATGCAATGAAGGGGCAGAGGGAGAGAAAAAGACCTTTTTGGCAGATTCGGCAAGACATTCTCAATAGCTTTAATCACAATGTCAGCTTTTTGGTTCTTCTCTTCTGCAGGATTTATGGCAAATATATCATATGAACCTTGAAGGGCATTGAAAGCTAAAACAAAACAAGACCAAACAAAACAATGAAGGTTCAATGGTGGTCCAAAATGTACCTTGAGGACCATGTGAAGTAGAACCATCAAGAGAGTATCCGGCAAGTCCATTGACCTTGTTTTCTGCAAGCAACGTGTCCTCCAGAACTTTCCCTAGAAGCTTGTGGGCCAAAATTGCAGTCTCATCACAAATCTCAGAAAGGCCCATGGAGCTTCTACTTATTTGCACTTCATTGGCACCAACAACCTCATGCAAAGTAAGTTCCTTCATATTACTACCAGCTCCACTCGAAAAATGTCCACTCACACCGACAGGGTTGGCCATGCTACTCGAACAAGCTTCATCTATTTTATGCTGCTGATGACCAAAATTTTTGTAACCCTCTGTGAGTACGAAATCATTATCACAACTGTAGTCATCACAACCTAAGCTCATCACTTGTTCATCACTGTGGCATTCACTCCCACAGTTCATTAACTGATCATCAGTTTGGCCTCCTGTACAATGATATACTAGAGCTCTAAGACTACTGCTTACATTCAGTACAGCCTCTACCTCTGCACCTTTCCTTTGTTCTGTGAACTCAATTTTTTTACGTAGAGGCATCTGATTGCACAAAGCAATGGCTCTCAGTGCCTCATCTGGTAAATCACCTTCATCACATTCAAACAAACAATCTATCAAATACCTTCTTACAGTAATCTTGAACAGCATCTTATCATTTGAACCTTGACATAGTATGCGACGCAGCAATTTTAGATCCCCTTTCTTCAACTTTTGAATTGACCAAATAGCATTCATGACGTCATTTTGCAAGAAAATAGCTTTCTTTGAGAATGGAAAGAACTCTGCCTGTGAGATGTCCATGCATTTCAACTCTTGCTTCCTATACAGATTCACCACTGACAGTGCTTTCGCCAAATTCTTTGGCAGGTCACCACTTTTCCCAACCCTTGAAATAATCTTATTGCACTGTTTCCTAATCACAGTAACAATATGTGCCTTTCTGCTTGTACGAGGTACAAAACTAAATTTTGGGGTGAAAGATATTTCATCAAGCTTCCTTTTCACCGCAACAAGAGCTTGTATAGTCAGTGTACCAAGTACATTTAATGCCTGGTTGATGGATGATAATATTTTTGGTGAAATAGGTGTTGTAATGTTTAAGAAATCAGATAGGTAACTGAATGAATTTGTTAAAATGTGCGACAGCTGAGACATGTCATTTTCATCACCCAAGTTTGCCAAGTATTGTGGTAGGTGGTCTTCTATGATCTTTTTCATCGCTGGCCTAGTCTTCTCAAAACTAACCCTATTGTGGGTGGCAATGTTAGCCACTGACTGAAGTGCTTCATTGCTTAACTTATTTATTATGAGTTGCATGTCTGCCAGACCTTGTGGACTGAGTGAGCCATCCTTGCCTTTTTGCAATTTAAAAAGCTGGAGGCCATCCTGAACAATGTGGTGGCTGTAGCCATCGCTTTGGAAACCAAAACATTTTTCAACATGGGCTATGACTTTCTCACAAGAAACCTAGAAAGAAATATTCAAGTAAGACAATGTGCTGGCTGTAGTCACTGGATAAGAACAATGTGATCTTACTTCATCACTCCTTACATATGATTCAGCCAAGTACCTGCAAAGCAGACAAATCTAATAATAAGATTTTGTTTTGTTACGACAATACTAATAAATAGAAACTTAATAGCGTTAAAAGACAATGTAAAGAAGATAGGCTGCCTTCAAACTGGTGTGACCTATAAGTTAGCATCATTTTCTTTGGCACATGAAGTGATTTGCAAGCCATCAAATGACAAAGATGAATATTTTCCCTAGGGGTTACTAAAACATAGAAACGTATAACAAAATGCCACCTGATCATCCATTTATGTTCTTAGTTGCTTCAGTAATGAAGCGTAAAAGTACCCATGGTGCGAAATTACAAAACAATTCAATATTTTGAAATGAGCAACTAATAGACCATTAGTTTACAAGACATGATCACGTTAGTAGACAGCAAGCTTCCAATCAGCACAATTTGAAACCCCAAGAGTGGTGCAAATGGTGCACTTACACATCTTTTAGAAACTTGGGTCGTTTGATAGGTTGGATGAGACCGTCTTCCCTTGGAATCAGAGACCACAGCCATCTGCAAAAAAAAAAAAGGTATTATCACAAGAATACTGAATCTGGATCAAGAATGAGAAAAAAAAAGGGAGAGGGTTATCTTAGATAGTAATAGAAGAGAATAAACATACTTCCTTTTCTTTTTGGCAAGGGCTTGCTGCTTCTGAACAAGAGAGCACAGTTTGTTGGCATCCTTGAAAGAGAAATCAGTCTCATAATCTGTAAAAGCAACAGTAAAATGCAAAAGATAAAATGGCAAATTATTAGAAAAGAGAAACCAGCCTACATAATGTTAGTGTGTATGCATGTTGATCAAAGTAGTTAATTAGGAGTAGTTGCTAATTTCCAATTTGCTGCACTGCATGCATGCGTGCATATAGCATATGTGTCTACCGTTGTTGGTAAATTTGAGTATACTCTTTAACTTTTCAAATCAAATTTTAAAACAAAGTTCACAAGTTCCCATATGGAAGTGCTATTTCACAAGTTCACATCACATAACAAAAGTTTCGAACACCGTAAATCCCATATGGAAGTGCAGATTTAGTTAAGAAAGGTGATAAAAGAATTACAAATATAGCAATAATATGTTATATAATCGACTAGCTAGGTTCATTCAAAATGTGCAAATGTTATAATATAGATAGTTCAAGTAGAAAAGGTCTTACACATCAATTATGGAAACTGTTGGTGGTTCTTCTTCAGTTACGAGAGCTTCATCAACTACAATGGCACATTCACTAATCAGCATTAGCAATCATAAATTCAGTAATTTAAGAATTGGTAACGACAAATGTTTCATAGTTTATGGTTGAAATACAATGAGAAACTGATAACAATGAAACTATGAGCTAGAGGAATGAAGGTACGTGCTAGAAAAGGGGCGAACAGGGGGTCAACGGGCGAAGAGCAAGGTAAGGGACTCATCGGACTTACATCGAACATGTCCCAGTTCTCTTCCACAAGACAACATGGATCAAATCCTTTGCAGCAATCCTCAAAGCTACCATGATACAATGACACGATTTCTAACTACTCGCAGGGTGGCAGGCATGTCTTGATATCAATGGACAGATCGGGTAATCTGCTCCACGCATCTAACCTCAGCATCCAAAGGTCACTTCCACTTCGTCACATGTTCCCCCAAATCACCAATTTCAGATCAAATCCCTCCTACCTTAACCCTACCTCCAATCCACCACGAGCAATTGAAACAAAGGATGGAACTGAATAAGAAAGAGAAGGAAACGTACTCTTCTTGGCCTGCAGCAAGCTCCTCCCCGTAGATCCGACGCTACCCTGGAACACGCTGTCTGCAGAAGCAGGAGGCGACAACAAAACCAACCCGTCAGAACTCAGAAACCGAAGCAAAGCGACTCGAGGCAAACCAGCGAGAAACGCGCACCGGAAATGAAGGGGGACGCGGAGAGGAGAGGAGGAGAGGCGGCGGTGGAGGGATGACGCTGGCCGGAGGGCGACGGAGGCGGGCCGGAGGAGGCCGAGGTCGCTGGAGAACGACGGCGGGCGGAGGACGGCGGAGGTCGCTGGAGGACGGGCGGGCGGGCGGGCGGGAGGCGGCGCTGGAGGACGGGGACGGAGAGGAGGACGCCGGCGACGGGCAACGGGCGGTGGAGGCGGGCCAAAGGGCGACGGCGGGAGGCGGCGCTGGAGGACGGGCGGGCGGGCGGGCGGCGGCGCTGGACAGTATTATATATAGAAACGGGCCCCCTGGCGCCGCCTCCCGCTCGGCCCTCCGCGCCACCTGGTGCGCCGCCGGAGGAGATTGGTAGAGGAGGGAGGAGTGAGTGTTAGAGTTGGTGTCTAATAATACGTGTCTAAAATCGGTTATTGAATAGGACTTTTTAATTTTAGATTTTTATAATCACAAGACGATAATATAATAGCATAGATATGGGTATAATTGGTCAGCGGTCTAGCCGGTCGTGGATACCCGAATACACTGTAATATCATGTTTCGATATCGTTGTCATGTTTGAATTTTTTATAATATTTCTTTTTAATGTTATAAGAGAGAGAGGGAGGAGAGATGCTAGGGTTTTGGAGAAGGGGTGAACCGGTGAGAGGAGAGGAGAAAAGGGACACGATCCCATATGTGTTTAGCCACCGAACAACAAAAGAGAAAAAAACCGCTGAATTAATTGTTTCTGGCTTAGTAATAAAGAAACATGGGAAACAAGCTTATCAAATATCAACGCTCTGTTAAACAAGTTATCTGGATTCTACCTCGCAAGCAAGAATAACATCATAGCGAAGAGCAGAAACAATTCAAGAATCACCACGGTAGATCATGGGCAACAAATACAAGTCTGCATCGAGTGCATTTCAGCGGCTTGCATGTTTCAGTAAAAAGCTTGCATGTTCAGTTATCTCTTCAGACAGTGTGATGGTACCAAAAAAAATTAATGCAGAAATCTTACATTTTTCACTTGAAAAGTCATATGTACTGTGGTGTTGTTCTTATTATAATGAAGCAAGAGATAATAACTAATAAGGGGGTCGAAGTTTAGTTCTTCGAGCCCTATTTTATACAGCCTAAAAAAATAGCAGTACTTCACGAGAATATTTCAGTAGGATGCTTTATATCAAACTTGAATTTGTTAGTGTTCCTTTGTGGTGATTCGTTTCTTATATGCACGCTTACTAAACTGCTAAACAGTACGTTTTTCAAAAAAATAGAAAAGTTGCTTTAAAAATAATATTAATTTGTTTTTAAGTTTTTAAGCTAATACTTAATTAACTATACGTTAATCTGTTACTTCGTTTTTCGTGCGTGTGGGATTAGCTGCTAACCTAACACAGCCTTATCGCCTAGAAACAATAGATCAAACATATGAGTTTAATTCTCTTAGAGCAACTCCAAGAGTGTGCTAAACAATTCATCCCCAAAACGAGGTATTGGGGACGATGCTAAAAATTTTTGGGCAAAAAAACATGTTTACCTATAGCAGAACATTAAAAATTTACTCCCCAGTATTTAAAACGGGCCATGTTATTAAAATTGGGCCCAACCCACCTCCTGGCCCCATCTTCCTTGCCCTACATGCGCCGAACCTCCTGTAGCCATCGGCCATCTGGTTTTGCCGCGAATCAAAGTGTCGTGCGCCTCCTGCTCCTCCCTGCCGTGGCAGCCGCTCCCTGCTCCTTGCACCTCCCCTTCCTCGGCAATCTCCAACTCCAATTGAAAATAGGAAAAATGGATCCGCTATGAGTCGACGAATCCGTTGAATGCCATCTCTGTACACCTCTCCTTCCCCTGCGATCTCCAACTCCAATTGAAAATAGGTAAAACAGATCCGCTATGAGTCAATTTTAGTTGTTATGTAAGCATCAAATTTCCATCAAGGCTTATTGTATTGTACCTCAAATAGCAATTGTTTTCTTGCAAGCAAGAATGCAGAACCTCATACAAACGTGCATGCAACCATTAGAATGCAGTATAGATCCATACAAAGGTGTTCTTTTACAGAATCATACAAAGGTGTTCTTTTGCAGAATAATGTTAGAAATATTATCAAAACTAGTGAAATAAGTAGGAGTACTATACATTGTTATAGTTTCAACATTTTCTAATTAAACAAGAGTGAGTATCATTCAGATTCAGAGAGCTCTGCAAGCTGATGACAAAAATGCCGAAAATAACAGCCACATATATCCAGGAAAGCAGATAAACAGCAATAGTTCCGCTAAACAGCAGATAAACAGTTCATAGTCTATTCAGCTAGCAATTTCATAGACTATTCAGCAAGCAAGTTCATAGTCTATTCAGCAAGCAATCATCCTAATTATTTCAGAGTTCAAACAAAGTTCAAATGACTCATGAGTTATTTCGGAATCAAAAACCTACTTATTCTTTGGAAAAACAATTTCTAATTAACTAAACGACCCATGATCTCAGCATGAAGACACATGTAGTACTTCTTTTGCTCATCTGGCATGGAAGTAAGGTCCATGGACATAATCCTTTCTTCATCCCTTTTCTTTTGCAGATGGACCTCCTGACCCCTCACCTCAAGAAGTAGCTTTTCATTTGCAACTCTTTCCTGTTCAAGAGCAAATGCTTTGTTGAACATTTCTTCCTTTTTCACCTCTTTCTCCTCATCAGCTAGTTTCTTCTGTGCCAACATATTTTCAATTGTTGTGCTCACATTCTTTTTCTTCTCTTCAAGCAGTGCTGCTTTAGCCTTCTTCTTACCAATTGGCCTTGTCAATGCATTATCCTCTATGCCATCGACCTCAGCTTGTGCCATCGCACTAGGAAAATTTACAATCGGATCAGCAGTTGAGATTGTCTTCTGCTTCTTGTTAGATGTTTTACCACTAGCCATTTCATCAATTTTGGAAAGCCATTTTGGTTGAGTTCGCAGCTTATTCTAGCAATACATGAATTGAAAAGATTTCTCGTGCTCTTCTTGAAACTTGTACAAAGCGCATGCCTCTACAACCTACACACACCAATCTCAAATTGATATGTGATATATAACAATAAAAAATTCTAATTAGATGCTAGTGTTGCTTATTTGAGTAAGTACCTTGTCTTGCATTGTAGTACCACTTTGTTGTCTTCGCTCAATCTGAGCTAGACTTGCACAAAACTTGTTCACACTTTTCTGTATGGTCTCCGACCGATGCATCAGAGAATTGACGATACGGTTAGAGAGACAAGTCTTGTGTTCATGGAAGTAGTCATAGATACGAGACCAATACTTGCCAGCTTTTTTATCTTTGCCGATGACTGGATCCAAGCTTACATTCAACCACGCTAAAACCAAAACCTCATCTTCCTGGTCATCTCTTGTGGTTTGGCCTCGCAGAGAACACTGTTGGATTAACTTGCATTGATTGTGATGTTGGTCAGCATAGGTGTGGCCATAATTATCCAAATCACCTACATTAGTTTCATCCATCATCATGTTGGAAAAAAATCTATTTTCTGCAAGCATAACAAAGAATAAGCACAGAGAACGACTTATTATGTCCATGTCAGAATCAACAGATGATGCATCGAATTTGATTGGAAAAGGTAAATGAAATCAGCATTTCAAGACAACGCTAGTACACTACTTGCTTCTGAAACGTAAGTATTTCAAGCAAAAGAACACTAGTACACTGCTTGCTGTTTAATCTCACCATATAGTACACTAGCAACTAGGGATTTCTCAATTTATTATCACAACACTACCTCAGAAAAAAAATTGGCAATGGTTCAATCAACTCCCTACAGCCAGTATATATTTGTCACTAATTCTAAGGATGTACATTTGGGGTTGGGACAAGGTCAGTATTGACAAGCATTTCCAATCACATAACCCAATAGAATACCTGTGTATTTAAGTCCTCTTTGCTACAAACTTGCATATTCTCGGATCATGTTCTTCAAGCTCAGAAAATTAGGAACTGAAGGAGCATATATAATGAACCTATAAACACAAAACTTTTGCCCTAGGGTGTGCATAAAAGAAATGCAGAGGGATAACCCAGCTCGTAAACAATGGTCCATCTTCTAGTAGTGACCCTGAAGACAATGCAGCACTAGAGGAATGGGCAGCTGCTCCAATTCAGAAAGAACTGGAGTTTTTCCCTTAAATTAACAAGCCGATAGTTGCCACATTGAACTACATAAGTCTTCCTGCCTACCTGATTTTGGTGAAAATTTTCTACCTGGTTAAACAAAATCAACTATGGAGTTAACAAGCTTTTAATTCTGCCATTGCCATACATGAACAGGTCGAATGGAATGGAGCATTTCATTTTGATCTAACTTATGATAGACTCCTAATGAAATGATAGAGAAACAAAATAATATTGACATATACTAAATTGACAGATACTAAATTTGAGTTCAACATCTATTGATTCGTACCATTCACAGAATTGTTGTCGTTGCGCAGGTGCCATCACTAGATAGATACGACACGCCCATTGGGTGTCCAAATTGTCACCGGAAGGACAGGGTCGCCACCGTTGTTCCATTCACGGATGTGGTCGTCCTCGCTCCATTGAGGGGGCTGCCCGCCGACGGCCACCACGCGACGAGGAATCAATCCCCCGCCACGCCTAAATTGCCCCGTCCAGACAAGAGGTGGAACCCGTGGTGGCTGCATCTCCCCCGACGCCGCCGTCGAAATCCGCCGCCGCCGCAGCCGATTGCAACCTCCGCCGCCACCGGCGTCCAAATCCACCGTTGCCTTTGTCAAAATCCACCGATGCCGCCACCAAAAGCCACCTCCGCCGCCGCAGCCCTAGCCTATAGCCGCCACAGCGCCAATTTCTGGAGGGGATGGGTACGGCGCACGATTATAAGTGAGAGCACGGCGCGGGAAGGCGAAAGAGAATGGCGCGGGAATGGCCGAGCCGCGCGGGAAGGAAGAAGGGATTCGCGCGCGCGAGGAGAGGAAGTCGCAGGAAGGAGGAAAGGATTGGCGCGCGTGAGAAGAGGAAGTCGCGGGAAAGAGATTGGGGCCGCATGACACGTCGCGGAAATTTGAGTGACGGAAGAGTTTGTTTTAGCGTTGCTAATTTTTTGGGAAGGATTAAGGGGCATTATTGGAGGGATATTTTATCATTTTTTCCCAAAATCAATGTATTGGGTATCAAAGACATGTATTCTTGGAGTTGCTCTAAGGGGCATTATTGGAGGGATATTTTATCAAATTTTCCCCAAATCAATGTATTGGGGATCAAAGACATGTATTCTTGGAGTTGCTCTTACCCCTTTTTCTTTAGCCGGGCAAAAATGGGGGTCCTTGATTTCAGTCTACAGTCAACCACGGATTTGTGAAATATAAGTACCTGGTTCCATCCCAACAATGGATTAGCATCATATTGCCGCCAGAAAATTAAATTACCAGACATTTACAACAGCTTACTTTCAGAGATCAACCTCGATAGCTATATAGGAAAACATGAGATTATCCCCTCGATGGATTCGCAACCCGGTTACTGATCAATTGATCATGTTTTGTGTGGGCTTCTTTGGTCAAGTTATGCACCCAGTGATCGAGATAGTGGCAAGTGGTGGAGCAAACAAAGAAAACAGGAGGGGAGGAGTTTGATTCTCCGACTATACATGGCCAAACAGGCCGTTTGGCATGGCACGGCCCAGACACGTTCACGACATGGCCCGCTACGGCACAGCCTGTTAGGCACGGCTCCTCTAACGAGCCATGCCGTGTTGGCCCACGTGACACCCCCCGGCCCAAGCACGGCCCAAGGAGAGGTCGTGTTGTGCCGTGTCAGCACGGACCTGTCACTGGCCCATGGGCCGAGCTCGGCTCGTTAGGCAAACCAACCCGAGAAACCAACGTCCACCACCGAGAAAAATCCCTAAAATCCTGAGAAAAAGCGGCGGCGGACGGCGGACGAAAGCAGTCGTCGACAACGTGGCAGGGTTGCACGTGCCAGGGCCAAGAGGAGCGGGATGGCGCCTGGAGTCGCCGGCCGACGGGGTCAGGGTCAAGGTGCACGTGGAGGTGGACGTCGCCCCCTTCTCCCCAGTGAGAGGCGACGGGCCACACCGCGATTTGCGGGGCGCCATGGCGGCGGTGGCGGGTGACGATGATCTCGAGGAGGAGGAGGGCTTAGGGTGAGGAGGGTTAGGGTTCTTCATCGCCAGATTTGCCACATCCGCATCCCCTTCCTCATGAAGTGCCGCCACAACACCCGCGGCGCCGACGCCGAGGACGCCACCTGCAGGGACGACGATGTCGTCGACCACCACCACGCCGTCGACACCTGGGAGCACCACTACCACCACCATCACGGTCGCCATCACCATCATCACGGTCACCACCACGAGGGGAGCTCCGCGACGACACCGAGCGAGGACCTGGAGCGACGACGCCATCACCCTCTGACGCTTGATTGGCCCCCTGTCCCCGCAGTGCCGTGCCGGGCCGTGGGCCATGCCGTGCCGGCCCATGGGCCATGCCATGTCATGCCATGCCGAGCCGGCACGCTACAGGAGCCGTGCCGTGCCGGCACGACCCACGCGCCGCCGTGCCGTGTTGTGCCAGGGCACGCTACAGTGCGTGCATGCCCGGGCCGACATGGAAAGGCCCGGCCCATCTGGCCATGTATATCTTCGACTGCCTTTGCTTCAGAGAATTTGAGTAGAATTTGCCTAAATCAGCTCCAGCTCTCGGATGATTTGGATGGATTATGTTACATCTGGAGTTCATGCTCTTACACTTGGGTCAAAGTCTACAAGATATTGATTGGATCGAGCATTCGAGCATTGCTCATCAGGTTCTAGAAAATGTGATCCTTGATAAAACAAGCACTGAATTTATTGTTTTCTGGCTTAGTAAAGAAACACAAGAAGCAAGCTTATCAATGCCTCTGCTAAACAAGTTATCTGAATTCCATCTCTCAAGTAAGAATAACAACATACTGAAGCTAGAAAATTTCAAGATCACCACGGTAGATCATGGACAACAACTGCAAGTCTGCAATGAGTAAAAAACCTTGCAATGAGTAAGAAGCTTTACATCAACTTCAATACGGTCCAATTTGCTCTTTAGAGTTCAGACGATGTGATTGTTCCCAAAAAACTTGTGCAAAACCCTACATTTTCACTTAAAGTCATCTGTAATGTGGTGTTGTTCTTATTGCCGAGAATGAAGAAAGGAGATAGAGATCGTCCGGAGTCGGATTTTAATTCTCCGACCCCATTTTATTCAGCCCAAAAACACAGGGATACCCCCATGTAGATGTTTCAGGGATACTCGAATTTGCTCTCTAGACAGTGTGAATGTACCAAAAAATTGTGTACAAATCTTGCATTTGCATTTTAAGTGACACATTTGGCTCTGTTCTTGTTGACTAGAAACAAGTGGTCAAACAGAGAATTCAGAATTGGGGATCGGAGTTTAATTCTCCGACCCCTATTTCCCTCTTATTCTTCAGTCTGGCAGTCAGTCCTGGATCTTGAAAGCGATTTGATTGACAAAAAAATATCTATAAACGCTGGTGAAATAAGTATCTTGTTTCATCTCAACAATGGATTAGCATCATCTCGCGGCCAGAAAACTGAACTATCGGATGTTTACAGCAGCTCAAATACTTTCAGAGATTAACCTTGCTAGCTATAGACAACAGGAGTTTATATACTCGATGGATTCGCAGACTGGTAACTGATCGATCAATCATGTTATGTGTGCTTCTTTGATCAGGTTATGCACCCAGTGAGATAAGTGATGGAGCAAACAAAGAAAAAAGAGGTCGGAGTTTAATTCTCCGACAACCTTTGCTTCAGAGAATTGAACTAGAGTACAAAATAATACCCTATATAGCTAGTTCTATCTCCCTTGTTAGGCCTTTTTCTTGTCTCTTGACATTTGGTTCGTTTAGTTTTTTTATTGTCAACTCTGAATTTGAGCAGAATTTGCCTAAATCAGCTCCAGCTCTCAGATGGTTTGGATGGATTGTGTTACATCTGGAGTTAAGGCTCTTATTATCCTTGGGACAAAGTCTACAAGATATAGATTGGATCGAGCATTCGACTCATTAGGATCTGGGAAATTTGATGGCATCATTCTTCGTGTTACTCTTTGGTGGAAAACTCAATCCTAGAAGAATGCAATGTATCTTCTCTGAATATGATGAAGAAAGAAGACAACACCAGTTCTTCAGTCAGAGAAAATGCCTTTCTGCAGAACAAGAAGAGGACCGAATCAGAACGCTATGGCATCAACTGTAGTTGTCCGCTGATGTCTTGTTTGATTTGCAGATACATCTCAACTTCGATTCTTCTGGCACAAAAATAATGCACGTCCAACTTCTCTAAAGAATCTAGCTGTTGCACCCCTTCTTCAGATAATAAAGGCATTTCGTCGGAATCTATTGTAAGTAAAGACATAGGTCTTGTCTTAAAAAATAATAAAGGCATTTCGTCGGAATGTTGTAAGTAATGACATAAGTCTTGTCTTGAAAAAAATGCAAGAAGCAATGTGAATTTTTTTTATAGAGGGAGTAATCCTGTACTCTTTTCGTCCAAAAAGAATCAACCTAAGAGCGAATGGGACACTACCTGATACAACGAATCTGGACAATTCATATTCAGATTCGTTATACTAAGTAGTGTCCCATCCGCTCTTAGATTGGTTTTTTATGGGACAAAGAGAGTACATTTCATCATATTACTAGAGATACTAACATGTTTTTTTACTTCCTTTTTTTTCCGATGGTTAGCTCAAAATGCATTTTGGGAAGGGGGCAGTATAATTTTCTGTTTTTCCTATTCATTTACTTCCTCTAATTTATAGCCCATAGAAAATGCCATCTACCTCAGCATAGCTCAACATCACCATGTGTATGTAAGCTGACCAAGTAGAGGAGACTTGTCTGAATGTGCACATTACACGTGTAGCATATGAGACCTAAATTGCACATTGGTTAACCATATCGTACGCTTTAGATGTTACACAATGTGTTTGGTTGTCGTACTTAGGTTCATGCATGAGAAAAACTATCTTACAGGCAGCCTTAGAAGATGTGACTGTTGCCTCATTGGGCAGCCTGAAACATTGTGCATTAGTTTGGTGCCATATTCCTAAGATATATTAAAGCTCAAAATGTGACTTTGACCAACATAAAGAACGGATTAAGACACATCACACATGTATTGGTAAGAGAAGCTTTCTGAAGCTCAGCCATCCAAACTCAGCGACCTGACTCGAGCTAATAATGGGACCTAAGAGTTTAATAGGCTAATTAAGTGGTCATGATAGGCTTGATCAGGATTCGTAGGACACAAATATTATCTATCTCACGATCTACACAAACCAAACAATACTTGTTAAGAGTTTAGGTAGCTTCTTGGCTAGGCATATGAGCGTTAGGACATAAAGTAAGACAATATCTCAATCGCAAGCTCACTAACTAACAACCTTGATTGTGCCATGTGGCTTGGTTTTATCTGCTCATGTATTAATAAAAGGTCCATATCCTATTGTTGCTAGAACCCCTGCAACGGTTGAGCATGTTTTATCGTTCACATCATATTTATAGTGTAAGTATCAATCTCCTTCAAAAACGCGTAACGACAAATTAGTTATCAACCATATCATACTTTACTCCATCTCACGTTACAGATAAAAGACGAAGCACATATATCACATGTTTATATGGGTTTATTACACTTTCTATAAATAATACAATTTATTTCAACCCATAACCTTGATGACAACATGGTTTTAGATTTAAACCAATAAAGACATCTCGCGCCTTTTACTATAAGTATGTAAAATTCATATTCTATATCCACGATAGTTTTCTCATAGTTACTCTATATTTTCATACTCTCTTAGTTCTAATTGATGTTTAAATTCTAAATTTTATCATTCTTTGCATCATAACACAGTATTAGTCTCTTGATTTAGAAGCAGCTATCTTAAAACACAAAATTGATAAATTAATTTTTCTTTTTTCAGTTTTTTCCTGTCCCATTTTCCTTACAGGAGAAAATTGGAAAAATCCATCCTCATTGAGATGAGAGCCGTTTGGTGGCCTCCTCGGAAACCCTTAATCATCCTCTTCTCCCCTCTCGAAGCCGCCACCGCCGCCGATGATTCCCACCGCCGGCTACTCCGGCCACCGCGGCTGCGGCGGCGACCGCTGCGGCTCCGGCCGCGACGCCTGGCCCCTCCACAACGTCCGCCACCAGGGCGTCTTCTGCCGCCTCTGCTCCTCCTGCGTCCTCCTCTACCACCCCGCCGCCTTCTGCTCCGCCTGCCTCCTCCTCCTCCCTCCCGTCCCCGACGCCGTCGCAAGGGATCCCGTCGCCGCCCCACCTGGCCCCGTCGCCACCTGCTCCTCCTGCGGCCTCTTCGTCGCCCACCACTCCTGCGTCCCGGACTCTGTCTCCTTCGTTTGTCCCACCTGCGCCGACGCCGCCGTGGGCAACGTGTACTCCTACACCCCCGCCGGCGGCGGCGGCGCCGGCCGCCGCACGATGGACGAGCGCGCCGCGCGTGTCCTCCTCGTGGCGGCGCGCCTGGCGCACGAGTCCATATCGCGCGCCGCGGCGGCGGCGCGAGGAGGCGGACCGCCGCGCCCGGGAGGCGGCCGTGGCGCGGAAGCACGCGCGCGAGTTGCTCGACGCGGCGTGCCGCGCGGCGGAGGCGGAGGCCATGGAAGCCAAGAAGAAGCCCGCACCGCCGCCGCCGCCGCCACCGCCGCCCAAGAAGAAGGCCCCGAAGAGCAGCGAGGCGAGCAGAGACAGGGACAAGCCGCTCAAGCTCACCGCCACGCAGCAGCCGGCGCTGGCGTTTGCCGCGGCCGCTGCTGCCGCGGCCAGCTCGATGCCATTGTCAATGCCGTCACCCATGGAGGTGGACGAGAAGCCGGTGATAGAAGAGATGCAAGGTGAGCACACATTGAACCACCACTTTGATCAAATTGGGGAGCTAATTGTTCTGTTTAAAATGATTGGTGTATAATTCTTCATTGAAATTGGGAGTAATTGTTCTTTGCAATGATTGATATGTAATTCTTGCAGGTTCAGGAGACGGGTCGTTGATATATGATCGTGGCTCGCTGTTCGGGACCTTGCAACCGTGAGATTTGGGCGCCTTATCCTGCTTGTTCTTCCATGGCATTATGCATCAGTGTAGCCCATTTGATCCTAGAAGAGAAGGGCACTCAAGTTCAGGGGTACAAGGATTGCAATGTGATTGAATCCCCATTTTGGAGTGTCCTTGCTGTAAATTCTAGTCTTGACTTGGTACATGATCCTTTCATCAACTGTAGCTTGCCTGCATCTTATATAGCCTGTTTGTTATTTGTAGTACAGCAAAATGTGTTGCTGCTGGATGAATATTGCGCGATTAAATGTTTGTATAATCGCATATGGTTTTTTTTAATGGAATGAACTAGATTCAGAATTCATGGTTACATAATTTCTTTCCTGGTTTTGGAACCTGTTGCGAATCAAAGCACACAATCTTTCCACTTGTATGTGTGTTCTTCCAATTTTGTTGTCTGTCATGGCATGGCAGTGTGAGTTCAAAGTTGATGGCGAGGTTGACAATACTGGAGAAATGCAACCATGTCATTTATAATGTCTTCCACCATTTTCATCAGATATCTGTTGTCTGGTGTTCATGTCCAAAAAAAAAAAGCTTTTGCAACTCTCCATTTTGTTATCTCGTCCTCTTCACTTGTAGATTCAGAAGTTTGAGCAGTCCCTGCTTTGTGATGTTGGCACTGGTTCAGAACAGTTCACAACATACCTTCCAATCTTTTGTGATAACAGTGATGCTGCAGTTGTTTCTCCTGGACTGTTAATTTTCATTACCTAAATTTTCGAAGCTCTATATGATAACAAGAACAAAATAGCGCTGGAGACAGAGGTTGATTTGCTGCTGGAGCTGGAGGTGTCTGCTTTAGCTGGAAGCAGGGTTTCGCTGGTTCTGGGGTTTACTCCTCTTTTCGTCTCTCAAACAAGTTTACGTAATCCCCTAAGTACGCCTTCGGTGACGCTTCTTTGAAAGCTGTCTGAGATCGGGCGCCTTTCATGACAGAAAACGTAATTAGCGCTTATTAGGTTGGGTTTTTTTTGTCAAACCTGTCCACCCGAGTTAAACCATATATTTTAATATAGATACTCGTATTTATAACTAATTATATTATTCTTTTAGTGATAGACAATGTACCAATTCAATTTTTCGAAAATACTGATATAATATATATGTGTATGTTCATAAAGGTGAAATGTAAGCATTGTGAGCAGCTACGTTCATCCGTGCTAGTTGCTGCCGCGTAGCCATAGTTCATTCTTCCATAGATGGTACTGTTGTTGTAGCCGCAACGTAGCCACAAATAGCACAAACGAACATCCCCAATTTTCCGACTGATATCCTGACTTTTATTTTATACTAACAATGCAAACGTTGGGATGCGGTTTTTCTTTATATTTAAGTTCCATTAACATATTGCATCAAATGGATTATTTTCTTCACACAGTAGATATCTTGCCGGTACAAGATACTAGCACTGCTGAATTAGGAGTAGTGAAGATGTATGGAAGATAGAGAACAGCAATTATCAGCATCAATTTATTTCTTTGTTTTATTTCATCTTTCCTTTCTTTCTATTACAATGGTGGCTAGTTCTTTCACCACTCGGTTCTGTACACTGTATCATATACTATGATCCTACTCTCTTATCTCTTCCCCAAATGCCTGACCAAATATGTTCCTACACATCCTCTTGCCTAACAGTAGCATCCTACAACATTGCAGAGCACAGCATTCTGTCACAAAGCGAACAGTGGCGTCCCTGCATTGCTGTTCTGAAGATCATCCTCAAGCGACGCCGTTGCAAAGATCTGCTCCGTGTTGCGCACCCCCAGCTCAGTGGAGATCCTTTCACAGAGCTGCAAAAACATTTCAAGAAGAAATTGGTAATCTTGCTCCCGTTCCAGTCATAGTCAGTGGCAAATGCAAATCTGCAATTGTTAGCTGCCGTTACCTGTCTATACAATGCAGGATCTCCATGAGACTTCCTAAGTTCTACGACATTTATAGCAGGGCCAAGCTCAAAAACCTGACATAAGAAATAGACCCCGCTTCTATTAGCCGACCAGCATTTGCATCGTGTTTTTGTGTTAAAAATGTTTGGTTCGTTTGCATTTTACCTCAGCGGACACCATAAATGACTCGGGGTTCTTTGATCCATTGCAATTGCGCAATATTTTTAGCTGAAAAATCACATGCAAACTATTTTTAGTTTCTTCAAACGTTTAAGGTAGTGTTAGTATGTCCCGTAAGGCTGTAATATGACGATGACGATGAAAGGCTTGTACAGACCTTGATGTGCCCCCTCTGAACTTGGAATCCCAACTCTGTCGCTGAGCTTTCGATCTTGTCGAACGCATCCTTGGGTGGATGCGTTGATGTGAATCTAATCCTCCTTTGGGACACTTCCTGCAACAAGTCGCGCAATGAATTAACCATTCCATTTTCCCGTGAAAATGTAATCGCAAGTGGCTTAAAGACAAGTTCATTCAGTGTGTTTATCAACAGTCTCCAGGGAAATAAGTTATTTCACATCAACTGCATATGATATTTGGAGAAGCTAAAAGCATGCGGTGGTAGTTAATTTCTATTTCAGGTTATTTCAGCCTTGGCAAGGCAATGGAAGTGCTAGAACGAAATTTCTGATAAGGCACTGTACAAACCTCGTCCTCAAAAAAACCTGAAAGGTCAAGGGATGATGCCATTCCAATCAACTGGAAAGCGTTGATCTGATGAGAGTTCTTGTCTCCAGGCTCATCATTGATTTGCTTCAGAAAAGAAAAGAAACCAAAACTTGCCAGTCAGCAGTTGCAAACACCAAAAAGACATTTACTGTCAGGACATAGATAACCCCCAATAGAGTCACGGAGTTCGTTAATCTCTCCCTACCTCTTTGACAGGAAGATGTGCACCAAGCTGTACATCTTCATCGTCATCGTCATATGGAACAACAGGAACATAGTCCTTCTGAAACCACTCGTGTGATTTGATTCCTGCCATGTCGATCCTCTTCATCGGATTGGGTTCAAGAATCCTCCGAAGAAGATTTTGTGCACCAGGTGAAAGCCACTTTGGGATCTGAGTGTCACCCTTGAAAATCTTATGAAACCAAGTAAGTGTCGTCAAATTAAAATGACCGGAGAATACCAAAACAGAATTTTATAACTTCAGTTTGATATGAATCACTACCTTCTGATAAAGAACAACAATATTTCGGTCATCGAACGGAAGATATCCTATAAGCATTACGTAAAGGATTACTCCACAAGACCAGATATCTGACAAGGATCCATCATATCCTTTATTCTGCAGAACCTGCAAGCATTTAGCACAAGGATGAGCAAGCTTTACAAATTACAAGAGAATAATTCAGTCGAGCTGAAAGGAACTTTCACTTACCTCAGGCGCAATATAGTTTGGACTACCACATGTAGTATGCAGCAATCCATCATTCTGAAAAGTACCAAAATTTACAATTCAATGAAAAACATTTAAGGAAAACATTTCGTATAGCTCAACTCGACAAATCATACCCCGAGATGTTGAGGTAAAGCACTGAGACCAAAATCAGAGATCTTGATGTTGCCTTTTTGGTCCACAAGAACGTTCTCAGGCTGTAATAGTGGAATAATTAACAGGAAATTATGTTACAGAATTATGAAGCCACATCGACCGATGTTGCAAACCAAGTGCATCACAGATGAAAATTCATAAAATTTTTAGCAGTTTGCCCTAAAACAAATCTTTTCGTTACCTTGAGGTCTCTGTGGTAGACGCCCCTATCATGGCAATAGCCCACACCATCAATTAACTGCTGAAAAAGCCTCCTTCCTTCTTTCTCGGATAGTTTTCCCTTTATTGCCTATATTTTAAATCGCAAACAATTAGCAGGTTCAAACGTTAGAACAAACCATAGTAGCTGGCATGAATTTTTTGCAGCGCGAAAAGAAAGTAAAAGATCACTGAAATATGGGTCACATGAGCTTACAATTCTCTCAAACAGTTCACCTCCATTGACAAACTCAAGCACCATGTAAATCTTCGTTTTGCTAGCAGCAACCTGGATCAAAGAGTTGAACCACAAGATTAAGATCTGATCATGCGTCAGAGCCGCTTACATTAGACCAAAAGAAACCCATAGATTTTCTCTCGTTTTCATAGTGAAAAAAACGTGACATAAATACGACAATGACGGAGCTACTGCTAGTCGGCAATGGCCATGCGCTGCGTGGCCACATTTGGGATCACGAAAACCAGCCGGAGATGGAGAAGGCGATGATGTTGACGGCGCGAGGCGGGCCCCGGCGAACAATTCCGGCGAGAGGCATCCGGTTCTCACCAAGTATCCGTGGTCCAACAAAATAATTGGTGCGCCGCGTGGGCCCACTCGCCTGTCTCCCCCTAACTGCCAGGTGGACCAACGCCACGTGGCACGAGTTCTAGTGTACATGCACCGGCGCCGCGCCGCGGAATCAGCTGCTCCACGTGTCAGTTGACACGGCGGCGGCGGCGCCGGTGCCGGCGAGAAACCGGCGGGGGCGAGAAATCAGCAATCCAGTGGTTTATCACTAAATAAATCGATCGAATCGGCCGGGGAAAATACTCGTCTTTTTTCGATCGAATCTCCGACGCGAATCCAAACTAATTTCTTTCTCTCCACCCGCCAAGAAATTTTGGCGTTCAAGCAAGCGAGAAGATGAATTTGGCAGAGAAGGAATAGTAGAAGTAGGAGGTGACCTCGTGGAGGCGGACGACATGGGGGTGCTTGAGCAGCTTGAGCGTGGCGATCTCCCGCCGAATCTGGTCGCCGGCGCGGAGGGAGACGACCCGGCCGCGGTCGAGGATCTTGACGGCGAAGTGGCCGCCGGTGGCGAGGTGCCGCGCGTACTTCACCTTGCCGAAGTTGCCCTCCCCGAGCGTGCGCCCCATCTCGTATCCGCCCAGCAGCGCCTCCCTCCCGCCGCCGCCGTTCACCATTACAACTCCGCCAAGATCGAAACTTTACTGGATTCCTCCTCTTCTTGAGATGATTTTGGGGGAAGAAATGGAAAGACGGATTAGCAAAAAATGGAGGGTATTTATAATAACACCCTCACTAACGATCCCTCTTGCTGTCTCGTGTGATTTTGTCACTGTGTCTCATGACATCTTCTTCTGCTACTACTAGCTAGCTAGTAATCCTCGCTGCTTTGCATCTCTGACAGTGTTGGTTGGATGGATTAAAACTTGTAAAAGCAGCTGGGGATTGAAGGGGAAGGTGTCTCAAAGTCTGAAATGACAAGTGGGCAGCAGGTTTACAGCACACGTAAAAAGTCCACGGAGAAAAAAATATATATATGCCGGGCTCTGTCTGCAACTGCAAACCACAACCACAGGGTTTGCATAATCTGCTATGTCTCCCCATGTTAACATTTCTGCTGCAGGTCTTTGTGCGAGTAAAAGCAGACGTTTCTCCAATTCGTGTCGTCGTGTTCATGTTTAATTACATACGCCGTTTACTAGTATAGGGCAATACTTATCTTAGAGAGAGGATTAGAGCAAGTTTAATTGACTATCTATAAATCCATCTAAAAGATTGTATTAGAGGTAACGGGTATAATAAATTAGTTGTAAGGTTGTCTTTAATTGTTTTCTCCAATCTTTTTCTCTTATTTATACAGTTAATGTATTTTCCTTGTTCATTTTTTCTACATTGGTTTATAACCTAATATTAAACTTGCTATAAGGTTAATGAATATTCACATATACTTGCGATGTAAACATGCATCTAAATATTGTCTACGTGCTATTAGTATCTTTTTTAAAATATTTTTTAATTGCATGACAGAGACACAATACACATACCATACATACAGCTATATAAACTATATACTTGAGAATGGACATTTAACACACACTCAAATTCCCAACTCCACTAAAATCCTACTACTAATGAAAGCCCGCCGATACCAAGGTTTGAATTTTGACAGATAAAGTCATGTATCTACGACTCCATCAACATATGATCGATGTTTGTTGAGTACTACTTGTGATCGATGTTTGTTGAGTACTACTTGTGGATATGGGAACAAAGTATACCATGCCAAATTGCCTATTACGTGAATAAACATAAGAAATGCATGATATAGTATTTTAGAAAATAAATCTGACGGTCAATTAATAGAATGCACAGAGATTATCATAATAAAAACTTAAAGGCATATAACAGATAAGGTAAAATTCGGGGAGATGAGAAAGATTGAGAAAATTCTCAAGGACATGTAGGACATTTTCTTGCTAATTAATAACATATATATAATTTTTATTTTACTCATAAATTAATTTATATTGCTTCGTTTATATTTATGTGAATTATCAACAGCGTATGTATACTTGTAAAATATTTTTACGTACAACATGGTCACACAGGTAAAAAGCACATGTTTTTCAAAAAAAGGAAAACCACACATGAGATAAGTCGATGTAGGACGGTGGGTGCACCTAAACCAATGAACGAATGCTGACGTGGCCCACAGTGGGCCCTATGTGCCACGTGGCCCAATCATGTATTACTCAAACAGCACCAAACCAACGTTCCCGTGGGAGAAAAGGGTAAATTTTCCGGCCGTGTCAAATCTCAATCACTTTCACCTCCACGCTAAGCATGAATCTTGTGGGCTGAAATCCCTTTTAAATGACTAATTTACCCCTCCATGGCTCCATCACATGCTTGTTTAAGCACAAGTTGAGACATTTTAGGAAGGTATAATTTGGAAAACCAGAGCCCTGAAATGATGTGGCTGTTGATAATTACCAGAAGCTATAAAGTTGAGACCTTTTTGGAGGGCAATTTTGGGAAATTGATCAGAGCCCTAAAAATGATGTGGCTGAGGATAATTAGCATTAAAGTGGGCAAGCAGGATAAGACTGTGTGCATGGACAAGCACAAGCACAGACAACTGGACAAGAGGTCATTATATTATAGATTAAATTATTTGGAGTTGATTATTGGAGCATCCAAAAAAATTAATTTTAAAAAACTCAATCTTGTTGCTTCTGTCCTCTGATTTGGTGGGGCCACTAGTTGCTTGTGTTGAGAGGTTTGGGATCCTGCAGGGCTCCACCATGTCACACCTCCATAACCATGGGGATCCCCCATTGATTCCTTCATCCATTCTTAATCTCACCACTTGGCGGCGCCACGTGGCGGATTAGTCCAATAATTCTATGCATGGGTGAGTCATTAGGTGGCCACGTAGGACCGGGTCCAAGTGTCCAGAAAGTGACAATTGATGCATTTGCATCATCACGTTGGGGACAATCCATATGCATATGCATATGCATATGATGATGATCAGAGAGTATGCCTAGCTGCTTGTGGTTGATAATCCGAATCAATTGAGTGTTCTTATGATGTACTATGCGTATGAATGTATTGATAATTCTGTTGAATGGAGACGTATGTTCATATGCCTGCCTATCTGTTTGTCGGTACAAAATTAGAATGGAAATTTCCCTTTTTTTCCCTTTCCCTATGTGCAGGAATGGGTTTTGTGTTTATCCCCAGTTTGGTGTAGGCACAACTATGATATACGACAATATCCCGTTCATTTATAAATAATTGTCAGTTGTATTTGATTTTGGGACGCTAAGATCTAACCAATAATAATTTTTACAATCAAATTATGTGCTCCCTCATTTCAAATTACTTGTGTGCTTAGCTTTGTTCAAAATCAATCTTTTCTATCTTTTTTTATGTTTGATGTTTAAACGATTTTTATCTTTAACATTGACGGTCAAATATGATGTTAAATATTTTGTCTCTTTAAACATTTACATTTTGTGAAAAATTTGTATGTATGTTTGTTTAAAATAATTTTAAGTATCTTCATTTATTAGGATTTTTCAAAAGACTTTGCAACAGAAGTTACTAGTCACTGTTCAATTTGATATCCAAATCAATATGTTTTTATGGTCGGGAGAGAGTAGTAATGCTGTTTCTCAAATGGTGTTGATAGGTCTACATGCATTGGATTCAAATATATTTTTAAAAAAGCTGGACACTGGGGAGGACCTAATGTCAAATTTATTAAGGACGGTGAACATGTCCAGCCGAAGTCGGTCGCGAAGAAAATAACGCTTGTACATGTTATGTGCGCTACACGCAGTCTCAATTCAAATATTCATTACTTTTCCTTCTTTTAGATGAACACTTTGGAATATATATATATATATATATATACTAGCAATTGGCAATTGTGCCGTGCGTTTCAACGGGTAAAGTCGGCGCGACACGGATGGGGACGGCACAGGGGCGCGGGAGCTCCAAGCGGCGATGGGAGGAGGAGCGCGCGCGATGTGGGCGCGGCGCAGATGGGGACGAGAGGGAGAGAGGAGCAAAGGGGTCTTTTTTCATCCAAGCCCTCATTTTCTTTTCGTATTGGGATTGTGGGTAGGGCGACAAAATACTCGTGGCTCGCTAGCTCGTTCGGCTCGTGGATGGCTCGGCTCGACTCGTTGAAAAATGCTAACAAGCTGCGCCAAGGGTTTAGCCGTTAGCTATAATGAGCCGCCTCGAGTCGCCGCAAGTCGTTCGTGAGCTCAACGAGCCGATGCAATGTACAAAGTAGGGCCTAATGTTTTGCTTGTTTTGCTATTCTTTTGTTTGTTTTGTTGTTGATGTGACAATAAATCAATAATTTTTATAATTTTGTGATGGTCAATACGGATCTAACGCTTTAGATTATAATAGTAATAATATCTAATTTAGTTGCATCATTACATTTGCATGGATAATTATCGATGGACAAGTGTTATTACGTTAATTATGGACTTAATGTATCACTTTTTATTTTTTAAATTGTATATTTGCATGTTTAATAGACTAAAAAAATAAAATGTAATTTGTACATAAATTGCCTGTATTAAAGTGGCTCGCGAGCTAAACGAGCCGGCTCACGAGCCGAGCCGAGCCGAGCCTCCGGCTCGGCTCTCTACCGAGCCGGCCGAACCGAGTCAAGCCGAGAGCCGAGCCGGACGAGCCTCCCGGCTCGGCTCTCTACCGAGCCGAGCCGAGTCGAGTCGGTATCCACCCTAATCATGAGTTAATTTTGAAAAAATCAAGGGTTTTTTTGCAAAATAGCTAGACAGAATAAAATTTTGGATAGAAACGCTACTTGTTTTATAGATAGCTAGCAAAATATCCGTGTGTTGCAATGGGACGACGATGTAGAGAGGAAAACGGAGGACGAAGGTCCAGCGGCAGCGCGAAGCTCGGCGGCGACGGAGGGGAGGCGCAAGCGCAGCGCGGATGGGAGCGAAGAGAGAGGACGTAGGAGGTCTTTTTTTCATCAAAGCCCTCTCTTTCTTTTCAACATTAGGACTACAAGTTAATTTTATAAACATCAAGGGGTTTTCGTAAAATAACACTTTTTCCTTCTTTAATTGAGTTTTTAAAATAGTCGGCGGACTACGGGTTAATTTTGAAAAACTCAAGAAATTTTCTGCAAAATAGCCAGACAACAAAATTTGGATGGAAACAATACACGCTTTATATATAGGTATATATATATATATATATATCATTTGACATCAACAGAATATAGGACGCAATAGCAAAAAAGGCATTACTTCAGAGAAGTTTCTTGCGATTTGACAATCCAACGAAATTGATCTTGCGACGTACACGCGTACGTGATTACTTAACTCACAAGATTGATCGTATATATGCCCCGATGTCTGATTCTAGAAAACCAATAAATTAACACACACGCTACTCGTGATGATCATCTAGATTTAGGAAACAAAAACTCGATAATCTTGACGTTTGGTGACTGATCACGCTCCAACAACTTCTGATCCACAATGCAAAGTACGGTTCTTTATATTTTTCCAAATTGATTCCAAACAAATATAGATTTTATATTTTAAGGAGATACCGAGTTGAAATTCATAGTACGTGCGGACAAGTTTTCAAATGAGGGAGAATCAATAAAAAGTGACATGATGTCCGTCTTCTATATACACAGTACGGCAAGATTTGAGGGTGATGGGATCGAACCATATTTTTTTCCCTATAATTTATCTTTGCCTTCTTTCCATGATCAACATTTCGATAGCATGGGTTTCTCTAATGACCTATGCTATGATTAAGTCGTTGAGGTACTAAACTCCATGTGCACCGATGAGATTGATTAATTAATTTATCAATCTTGTTAAACAATTCTATATCTATACTTACTATACATAAAACAAATAGTGTTTTCACCTAATTTTTGTTTTGTCGACTATTTTGCGAAAACCCTTTAGTTTTTTCGAAATTAACCTGATCCATCCTGGCTATTTAAAAATCCAGTTAAAAGAAAAAAGGGGTTATTTTACGAAAACCCTTGAGTGTTTATAAAATTAACCCGCAGTCCCAATGTTAAAAAGAAAAGGAGGGCTTGGATGAAAAAGAAAGACTTCATGCGTCCTTCTCTTTCGTCCCCATCCGCGTCGCGCCCCACGCCGCGCCGCGCCCTCCCTCCCGTCACCGCTCGGAGCTCCCGCGCGCCGTCCGGACCTTCGCCCTCCATCCGCATCCCTCCTGCGTCGTCGTCCCGTTGCAACGCACGAGTATTTTGCTAGTAAAGACTAATGTAAACAGCGGAAAACATTATCAACGAGGTGAGAAGGGAAGGGAATGATATGACACTTGGGAGAGAAAGCAAGAAAAAAAAGGACAAAAGGACAAGTACTTAAATAGTAGTATGTTAGAAATTAATGTACACTTGGAAAGAGTCATGTCGTTAATTTTGTTATTTCTTTGTGTGACTAATTTGGCTATTGGGTCTAATTTGGGTAGGAAGACAATTTGAGCACACAACTCACGATCCTCATCTACACCCTACATCCATCCATATATACCACTGGCTTTACATTCACATCATGACATGGTTTATCTAGCCATCTGCAGATGCGGATAAAAAAACATTATAAATGAGACTCATCTTCTTCTTTCTACTTCAGCCCCTTCTCTTCTTTCTCTCTCTTTTCCCTTTCTCTCTTTCTATCAATGGCAATTCAAGAAGGGATACTCATTCATGCTTGCTGCCTCTTTATATGGACACATATATATATATATATATATATATATATATATATATATATAAAAGAGATTTTAGAATAAACTCACATAATACTATCTTTATTTTTTAATATATGACGTTATTGTGTGTTATTATTCGTTTTATTAATAAAAACTATGTAAGTATTATTTATGTGTTTGTTGTGAATTGTTTTGTCGTTAATTAAGGTGGCTCGAAGGTTGAAGCCAACCTGGCTAGCCAGGAAGGGTGGCCGCTATTCGGGCTCAAAACCTACCAGCATCATTGTGAAAATTACATGGAATAGTCCAACACAATCAATCTAACATAGTCGGTGAGAATCACCAAACCCATGGATAAATTTTTACTAGAACAAACATAAGGTATGTCACGCCAACAGCGATGTGTGAGTTGGACGTACGGGCACCGTGTGTACGTGCCCCATAATTAACTAATCCACACTCCTGTTTCTGACTAAACATTGCTCTATCGATGAAAATCAATTAGCCAGCTATATACACATGTAGTTTTGCATCAATGATCTTATATTATATGTATGGTTAATATTTAGCTAGTAATATCTAATTATATATGTCGTAATTTTATGATTATAAACGTAATGAACAACGACATAATAAAACTACTTTCAAGATTATTTTTTTGCATTTGATTTCTTTTAAGAGAAAAAATCTAAGGCCGCTAGCAGGTCTGCCATATTCATTTCAAAGAAGAGGAGTACATCATACTCCAAAGGAAAATATGAGACAATACCGAGCAACCCTAGAGACACGGTCACCGTACCCATACAAACCCACATTAACAGTACTACATAGGAATGCAAGTGGACTATTCAATCCACTGCCCGCATAAAAACCCATTCCATAGAGTATTTTTCACTTGTTAGTACAAAATTTTAAAAATAAAACTAACTGCAAAAGTGATAAGCGGAAAAATAGCTCGCTGGTCTGCCTAGACTACATACGATTGACAGATTTTAGCTTTAATAAACCTAAAATGATACTGCTGTCGGTGTATTAAATATGTGATACCTTTATACTTATGTACTAAGCTCGATGAGATCACCATATATTCTAAACGGAATCAAGCCTCATACTAATGACAAAAGTCATGAGTAGATAATCCTGAATAAGAAAAGAGAAACATAGTCCTATTCGGACCCAATAATATCTACTCGGATCGTATCCATATTTGTCTCTCTAGTTCTGTACGAAATCAGGCCTTATACTAATGACAAAATCCTGAGTAGATAAAAATAATTTCAGATAAGAAAAAAGAAACATAGTTCTATTTCACCTGATTCATAATAAAAGATGAAATAGAGGAAGAACCCCTTTGAAAATTGACCTAATCTAGATCTAATAGAAGTTAAATCGAAGATATCCAATCGACAACAATATGCTGCATCAAATTCATTTTGATTAACCAACATCATAAAAAATAAATGTAGACGAGGGAGTATCATAATTTAAATTTTGAAAGAAAAGGTTATATTCAAAACAGTAAGTATAGACCGACGAAAGTTGTTTTCATATGCATCATGCTGCATGTGGATCAGACGCACACCTACGATATTGTTTACCTCATCAAAACGTCCAGATTCATATTACTGTAATTCATAATAGATAATGTCGTTTACTTTTTAAAATGGCGTTTGATCATTCGTGTTTTATTAAAACCATATTAAATATACTATAATATAAATCATACTTAAAGGGTTTTTAACAACCGAACATGTTAAAAAAATAAATAATATTTATATAATTATTTTAATAAGACGATATCATTTATTAAAAAATATAAATAACTGACAGATGATATATTGGATCAATCAGACCCGATAATATTATAATAAGTTGGCTGGACCTGATACCTATATAAAAATCGGATCATGTGGTTTTAGCCCCTCGCTTCAATCACATCCTAATTTACTCTGATTAAGATGTTGGAGTTAACAAATCGCGACGTTTCTTTCTTAATTTAATTCCACATTATGGGTATACGTATCAACTGATGGTAGCATTTTGTTTGCCCGACTATTTTGCAGAAATTTTTTGAGTTTTTAATGAAATTAATCCACAGTCCTATATACCCCCATTTATCTAGCACGTCAAAAACCCACATCACCAGATCAGACCGACCAAGCCCAACGCACCGCACCGCTCAACCATAATATGTTAGTGTTTTCATGGTTTCTGGGGCTGCTCATCATCAACATCAACATATACTTCCTGAGCACAAGTTTCGTCGGTTGGCTCATCCACAACGACCTCCCCAAGTATGCCAACGTGCTCGTCGGTGTCGCCGTCTTCCCGCTCATGCTCATCTACATCGTCGCTGTCGTCCACCTCACCGTCAAGAAGGACTCCGTCGTCACCTTCGTCGCCGACTCCTCCCTCGCCGTCGTCGACGCCGAGAAGGCCGCCGTCTCCGACGCCGGCGACGTCGATGGTGCTGCCGGCGACGAGCCCTTGCCATACCACGTGGACCTGACCGACATCCCTCTCCCTCGGTAGAGAAGAAGAGACACACGTATGGTATAGCGTATGTATACGTACATCTGTATGCATGCGTACATTGTGAATATACACTATGGATATACGTACGTATGTATGTATGTTCTCTATGAATCACATTGTCACGTGCGTACGTGTGAGCCATTCGTTTATATTTGTACGGTCCAGATTGCTCGCAGATCGATAAGAGGGTGTAATTAATATATATGCATTTGAGGGGAGGTGGCTTTATGTGCCCTTGTAATTATATGTATGATTTATCATAATTCATGACAAAGCCAATCTAGCATGTCCTCCACCTTTAATTTTCTCGCGCTTAATTAACTACTGCGCCGAGCTTCACTGTTGCAACGCACGGACACGCTTGCTAGTATATATACTAGCAATTGTGCCCGTGCATTGCAACGAGTGAAGTCAAGGCGCGGCATGGATGGGGACGGGAGGGAGGGCGCAGCGCGATGCGGAGCTCCGAGCAGCGATGGGAGGGAGGGCGCGGGCGTGGCGCGGGCGCGCGCAGGGCTCCGGCGGCGATGGGAGGGAGGGCGCGGGCGCGGCGCGGGCGCAGCGCGGATGGGACGGGAGGAGGGAAATCGAGGCGCGACACGGATGGGGATGGGAGGGAGGGCGCCGGCACGGCGCGGGGCGTGGCGCGGGAGCTCCAAGCGGCGATGGGAGGGAGAGGCGCGGCGCGGCGTGGGGCGCGACGCCGATGGAGATGAGAGGAATGTGCACGGGAGGTCTTTTTTCCATTCAAGCCATTCCTTTCTTTTCGTAGAGTGGTACTTGAGTTACTTTTATAAACACTTAAGGAGTTTTCGCAAAATAGCTAGTTAGACGAAAATTTTGGGTGGAAACACTACTTGCTTTATAGATAGTTATATATATACACTAGTAAATATGTTCGTGCGTTGCAATGGACGTCATTTTATTTTATTGAGAAATTCAACACGGACACGTCATGGATTCCGATTCGATTCGATATCGACGGGCGTGGGGCAGCCGACGGCCCCGGTGTCCGCCTGGGTCGACCGAGCGGCGAGCCGATAGCAGGATGACGACGCAGGAGGAAAGCGAGCGGGACGAAGGTCCAGCGACGGCGTGGGAGCTCGACGTGGATGGGGACGGGAGGAGGGGCACGCGCGCGCGGGGACGCGGCGTGAGAGATCCGAGCAGCGACGGGAGGATGGGACGTAGGCATGGCGCAGGGAACAACACGGATGGAGACAGAAGGGAGGGACGTAGGGAGAGAGGGGCGCAGGAGGTCTTTCTTTTCCAAACCCTCCTTTTCTTTTTACCATTGACACTCGCGGGTTAATTTTATAAATGCTAATTTTCTTTAAAATAGCCGTAAAACTGCGGGTTAATTTTATAAATACTCAAGGAGTTTTCGTAAAATAGGCGAGACGAACGAAATTTTTTTCTTTATAGATAGTTATATATATATATATATATATATATATATATATATATATATATATATATATATATATATATATATATATAAAGCGTGTTGCTCTCAGCGGTTTTGTAGAATTGTTAATTCTAATTCTATGGCGCTGGAAATTAATAGCAACAGTAACATTTTAAGGATGATGATGATGTTAATTAATTCCGCTGAAATTGACACAGATATTCAGGTCCTGGATAAGGTCCCGATCTAACAAAAGTCTAATACTACCTCATCTGTGATGCCATTAACTCTTCACATAATATTTAACAATGTAATATAAATATATAAAAGTATAAGTTAAGATTATAATTTGTTTGATGATCACGATAAAATAAATAATATTTATATATCCAATAGTCAAACGCGATGTTAAAAGTCAACAGTGTCATAAAAACTACGTAGTGAGTGGTCAAAAGATATTTGACACTATTCAATCAAACTTTTAAAATTCTGGCTATTAATAATTTTTCAAATGCTTGAATTGAAAAAATGATATACATATATTTGTCTAAAATGTAATCACATGTCATCATCATAGTATTTATTAGATTTACAAACCTATTTTAATGTAAAATTTATTGTCGTAATAATTTTTAAAAATTGAAGTAATCCTGACCACAGGATTGACTCCCTTCTCACGAGCACGATTTTATCAATAAAAGTATTCTTGGAATAAGGTATATCTTTTTCATTTTATTGGTAGCGTTTTTTATGTATTGTCTCTTTATGCTTGGTTAGATAATGATAAGTGGTTGTAACTTGTGTTGAAGCAAATATCGAATTTTATATTTTTATCTAAAAAATGGCTCACAATTTATCAAGGCAAACCTATTCACAATATATAAAATCTGTGCTCAGAATAAATTCAAACCTTTTCGTTCAGACCATTCTCACATACTCCTATAATTTTGGGCCTGTTCGCAAGGCCCTGTTCCCTGCACGGCCTGATAAATCCAATCTGGGCTGGGCCTTACTTCTGAACTCAACCAGCGATGGCTGCGATGGGATGGCCCAACGTTGGCTGGGCCGAAATTTGGATGTGGGCTGCAGCAGACGGGGCCTCATCGGCCCATTTTGTAAATGGCCTGGGCTATCCTTCTCACTCGATGCGTAACAGGCCGACGGTAACACGGGCCTATGAGGCCCCTTTATGGTCTCATATATGCTAGATGATGAGTGGGCCTTATACTGTTAAAATCCTCTTGTTTTTTCACTCGGGAAATAAGTCTGTATTGCCTTCCTCATCTTTGCTCCTGGTTCAGTCACCTCTCTCAACCACCAAACCGGAAATAACGTTTTTCCTATCTTCAAAAATCATTATTTTTTTAAAAGAATAATATGATCATGCCTTTTCATTAAATATAGAGAGAATAAAATATAGCTCTAAGGAAAAAAAGAAGAAAATAACGTCAAAAATCATTATAAGTATTGGGAGAGGCGATGTAACCATGTTTTTGTGATTGAGGGCGAAAATTCAATAAGAAGAAAGTGAGGAGGGAGACAAAATAGACTTATTCTCACCAGCTAGAATTAACAATTGTTTTCAGACTGTTTGCTAACCACAATAAGTATTACTGGCGAAATTAATCGCATGATTAATTAAGCAGTGAAAATTAGATCGAAAAATGGCGTAATTGTCATAGTCAACATGCAGACGAACACGTGAAAAAAATGCATTTTGTGTATGTAAAATCAACGTGTATTTGATTTTTATTGAATGATGAAAAATTGGCGTTTGGGATTTATTGGTTTGAGTGTTTTGATTTTGGAAGAGTTGAATTTTCGATGATGAAAACGTGTTCGCGGCGCAACGTCGGTCCGACCGGGCGTGTTCCCGGTCGACCGGAGGTGTTTCGGCGGTCAAACCGGGAAGTTGCTCGCGGTCGACCGGCCGAGCCAATCCGACTCGGTTGCCGATTGCGTTTCGGTTTGTTTTCTTATACATACATGGAAGTTTCGTGTTCCTATTCACGTGTCCGGTTGTTTATGCTAACAATGAGTCAAGTTTGGATAGCTTGTGCTCGGATATGGTATTCTTTATTTAATTGTGTGCAAGTATTCTTTACGTCTCGGGAAAGTGTTGCTTGGTGGTCGAGTCGGAGTCAACTTGGAGATAAGGTGACGTCCGAGATGGGGATCATGCGGGATGTGAAGGGTAGAGATTAGTGCACATGATTGGAAAGTTTCCATATGGCATACAATGGAGATATTGTTGCGTATGAAAAGCGGAATTTCGGTTTTAGGAAGACCGAGATTGTTACGGTTGGTTTATGTATAGTTTGTTTCTTGTACGGAAAGGTTTCCTAGTGGATTAGGGCTTCTTGTATGAGTAGGATTCGTGGCTCTTGGTGCGGATTTTGGGTATAAATAGTGAGGGAGGCGTGGCCTCTCGTATCGCTTCTATTGCTTGGAGTTCGCTTTTTAGGGTTTCGAGTTAGAGTTTAGCTTGAGATTTTGTTAGGAGTGTTTTGCATGCACTTTGTAAACACAGAGAGTTTCAATAAAGATCAATTTTCTTGATAGTTCTTTGTGTCTACTTCTTCTTCGATGTGGCGGCGTAATTGTTGGTTCAATCGGATCTGCTAAACGGTCAGACCGCAGATACTATAGCGGTCGACCGCGTCTTCTTCCCGCTAGACCGCAAGTACATTGGCGGTCGACCGGCGGGCATTGGACTTCATCGTGGTCGGCTATATCGACAATCGGCGAGGCGATCGGCTACGAGCGGTCGACCAAGGTCAACAGACGGTCAAACCGGCCGAGCAAGATGGTCGACCGGTGCGATACCTGCGGTCGACCGCGTCGAAACAGAGGTAAAGTTTTATTTCTGCTAAAACTTGGTTTTGGGGTACTCAACCATTCACCCCTCTCTCGGTTGGCTTTTCGTTGGGCATTCGATCCTACAAGTGGTATTAGAGCCACGTTTTTCTTCTTAGGATTTTCTTTGATCTAAAGTTTTTTCATCATGTCGGATAAATTTTCAACAAAACCGCATGTTTTCGATGGCACCGATTTTGCGTATTGGTGTAGTAAGATGCAACCTTACATCATGGCTCAAGACTATGATGTGTGGCAAAAGGTTGCACTTCCCTACACCATACCTAATGTCATTAATACTCGATGCTTTGAAAACCGAGTTTAATAATAATTGCAAAGCTCGAAACATTTTGTTGAATGGAATTTCGCGTTCGATTTTGATCATGTTTCTCATCTTCAAACCGCAAATAAAATTTGGAACGCTTTGAAAAACTTTCATCAAGGAACCACAAACATTAAAGAACTTCGTCGAGATCTGTTTAAAAAGGAATATATAAAATTTGAGATGAAATCTGCTAGCTTTGGATGATTATCTTGGTAGGTTTAACAAAATTTTGAGTAATCTGAGATCCGTTGATTCTTCTTATGATACTAATTATCCACAATCCGAGATTTCTCGCCACTTTTTAAATGGTCTTGATATGTCCGTTTGGGAGATGAAAGTAACTTCTATTTAAGAATGTTAACATGGCAAATTTGACTTTGGATTTGCTTTATACAAAACTCAAAACTCATGAGATAAATATTCTTTCTCGAAAAACGGATTCTAAGTCAAGTGCTTTGATTTCTCCTTCGACTTCTTCGATGTTGCTTCTTCGTCATCTCTAAATGCTCTTGCTTTGATTAACGCCATGTCCGATGAACAACTCGAGCAATTCGAGGAGGAGGACTTGGCTCTTGCTACTAACAAACTTTCCGAGCTATGAACAGAGTTAGGTTCGGGAAGAAAGGAGGACCAACGCGTTGCTTTGAGTGCGGCGCCTTGGATCACATCCACTCCAACCGCCCCAAGCTTGGGAGGGGCAAGAAGGAGGACAAGAGCGCGAAAAGACAAAGGATGACAAGCCCAAGGGTAGGCGCTCCAAGGAGATGATCAAGAAAGTGCTTGAGTCAAGTCTATGCCGCTTTTGAGCCACTCAAGACATAGATTCGACGGTGAGGAGGAGAAGGGCAAGAACATCTCCGGCATTTGTCTCATGACGCGTGGAGATGAAGATTCTTCGAGGAAGAAAATGAGGTAAGCTCACTTGAGGATGCAATTCTTATCTTAAGTGCTAAGAATAAAAAATATGAGAAAATGTTTAAAAAACAAGAATTTGTAATTGAATCTTTAAATGCTGAAATTGCTAGATTGAAATCTCTTATTCCCAATGATGATAATTGCAAAAATTGTGAGGTTTTAATGCTAGAAATTTCAAAGATTAGAGATGTCAATAATTCTTAAGTTTTGGCTTCTAAATCTTGTTTAACTTGTGATGCTAATGAATTGAAACTAAAAGATGCTTTAGCTCGTGTTAAGCACATGGAAGAAATAGTTAAACAAGATGAGGTAGCTTCTTGCTCTAGATGTCGCAAAGGCAAAGATGTTTTAATTGATTGTGAAAATTGTGTTAATCTTGGAAAAGAAGTTTCTTACTTGAAAAGTTCTTTGCAAAAATTTTCGATGGTAAGAAACAACTTAACATGATTTTGGACAAATCAAAAGTGTGTAGTGACAATAAGGGAATAGGTTTTGATGCTCATGATTATTTCACCAAAAATCCTCCAAATGTTTTAGGAATAACTGAAAACGGTGAAATCTTGACAAAACCTAACACCATGAAAATAGTTTTCAAGTCTGTTGAAATTTGCCATCTCTTTCGCTTATGTAAAAGAAACTAAACCTAATTCTTCAAAACCATCCGTTACTAAAGAAAAATTTTCTTGCTCCTTTTGTGGTAAAGATGATCATCTTGTTGGTTTTTGTTTCGATTAGCACGAAAACAAAAAAGGAAAGAGAAAATAATTTTGCAAAATCAAAATGGCAAAAATCTGGTTTTCCCTCGGGAAGGCCTGGTCGACCGCAGTTGGTCCACCGGTCGACCGCCCGCACCGGTCGACCGATCGCACCGCCTGCCTCGACCGGCGATGGCGCCTGGCCGACCGAAGGCAATGCACGCATCGGCCGACGCCCCGAAGGAATTTTTCCGAAAAGTCCAAAACTGTTTTCTCTCGTGGTTTTGTGCCTATTGGATCTATCGGTCGTGTGTCTCAGATCTTGGATTCCTAAGTTTCTTTTAACTAACCCCAGATCGAGGCTTCGACATCTTTTGTTTTGTAGGCTTTCGTGGCGAGGAAGGAGAACGTGTGGATCATGGACTCCGGTTGTTCGCGGCACATGACCGGTGATAAGAAGTGGTTCTCCTCCCTCAAGATGGCATCTAAGACGGAATCAATAATCTTTGGGGATGCTTCAACAAGTGCCGTTATCGCTACCGGATCCATCAAGGTAAGTGACAAGTTCGAATTGAAAGAGGTAGCTTTGGTAGAGGATTTAAAATACAATTTACTTTCAGTTTCACAAATTGTTGATGAAAACTTTGAAGTTCATTTCAAGAAAACTAGAAGTAAAAATATTTGATTCTTTTGGTGATTCTGTTTTGAACATTTCACGTTCGGGAGAGTTTTTAAAGCTGATTTTGAAAACCCTGTTTCTCCGTTGTTACTTGTTTAGTTAGTAAATTCAACAAAGATTTAATGTTCGGCATCGTAGACTTGGTCATGTTGGATTTGATCATTTGACTCATTTAAGTGGTTTGGATCTTGTTCATGGTTTGCCAAAACTTAAAAAGATTTTGATTTGGTTTGTGCACCATGTCGTCATGGTAAAATGGTTGCTTCTTCACACACACCAATTCTTTTCGTGATAACGGATGCACCGGACAGCTCTTACACATGGACACCGTTGGTCCATAGGGTGCAATCTGTTGGAGGAAAATGGTATGTGTTAGTTATTGTTAACGATTTTTCTCGATATTCTTGGATTTTCTTCATGGCAACTAAGGACGAGGCCTTTGGACACTTTCGAAGTCTTTTTCTTCGCTTGAATTGTGAAATTCCCAACTCTTTGAAAACAATTAGAAGTGATAATGGTGGTGAATTTAAAAATGCATCTTTTGAACATTTTTGTGTTGAAAACGGAATTGAACATCAATTTTCTTCTCCACGTGTTTCTCAACAAAATGGTGTTATCGAAAGAAAAAAATCGTTCTTTGGTTGAAATGGCTAGGACAATGCTAGATGAATATCACACACCTAGAAAATTTTGGACCGAGGCTATTAACATTGCTTGCTGTGTTTCTAATCGCATTTTCTTGCGTTCTAAACTTGGCAAAACTCCTTATGAGCTTCGTTTTGGTCGTCGCCCTAAAGTTTCACATTTGCGTGTTTTTGGTTGCAAGTGCTTTGTGTTAAAATCTGGAAATTTGGATAAGTTTGAATCACGTTGAATTGATGGTTTATTTCTTGGTTATCCCGCACACACTCGTGGCTATCGTGTACTTCTTTTAGAGACTAACAAAATTGTCGAGACTTGCGAAGTCACCCTTGATGAGGCTAGTCCCGTACTAGACCATATTTTTCGTGTACACTGCCACGGGATTAGGGGAGTTTGGTCGAATTTTTGAAGACGAAAGCGACGACGACGACGATGAGGTCGACCGCCTGGCCGACCGGCCATGTGCCGTCGGTCGACCGGAGAAGGCTTCCGGTCGACCGTCCGAGACCCAGCCGACCAACAGGGCGACTTCTTTGGACTCCGTCGATTCCAATCAAGTGGATTCTTCTGGGACCACGACCGGCTGAACCGAACGTGAATAAACTTCGAGATCACTGCACCCTTGCACATCCAAAGACGACATCCACCGGTACAAATAATAGGTAATTTAAATGAGCGGACGACGAGATCTAAGGTAACTGCGCATGATTCTGCGAATTCGCTTTTGTTGCTTCTTTTGAACCCAAAGATGTTACTCATGCATTAACCGATGAATCATGGATTAATGCCATGCATGAACAACTTAAAAATTTTGAAAGAAATAAAGTTTGGTCTTTAGTTGAACCTCCTTCGGACATAATGTTATTGGAACCAAGTGGTTTTTTAAAAATAAACAAAATGAGGATGGTTTGATTGTTCGCAATAAGGCTAGACTAGTTGCTCGAGTTATACTCGGGTAGAGGGTTTGGATTTTGATGAAACTTTTGCTCCGTTGCTAGGATTGAGGCAATTAGGCTTTTGTTAGCTTTTGCGCTTCTAAAGGTTTTAAATTGTTTCAAATGAATGTTAAAAGTACTTTTCTAAATGGTTTTATAGAGGAGGAAGTTTATGTTAAACAACCACCGGGTTTTGAAAATCCGATTTTCCTAACCATGTTTTTAAACTTTCAAAAGCTTTATATGGGTTGAAACAAGCACCTAGAGCATGGTATGACAGACTTAAGAACTTTTTGCTTGAAAAGGTTTTCAAATGGGAAAAATTGATAAAATGCTTTTTGTTCTTAAGCATGGTGAAAATCAACTTTTCGTTCGTATATATGTTGATGATATCATCTTTTGGTTGTTAAACTCACTCCTTGGTTGTAGAATTTGCTAAGACTGTGCGTAGGGAATTTGAGATGAGTATGATGGGTGAGCTATCGTACTTCTTGGGTTTACAAATTAAGCAAACACCTCAAGGTACGTTTATCCATCAAACAAAGTACACAAAAGATCTTTTGCGCAGTTCAAGATGGAGAGTTGTAAGCCAATCTCTACACCTATTGTATCTACCGTTGTTCTTGATCCCGATGAAGATGGTGAAGCCGTGGATCAAAAGGAGTATAGAAGCATGATTGGATCCTTGTTGTATCTAACGCTTCTAGACTAGACATACAATTTCTGTGTGTTTGTGTGCGCGCTTTCAAGCTTCTCCACGTGCTTCTCATCGTCAAGCGGTCAAGCGCATCATGAGGTATTTGAGTCATACACTTGAGTTTGGTATTTGGTATTCAACTTCATCTTCTCTTTGCTTAAGTGGTTATTCGATGCTGATTTTACGGGTTGTAGAATTGATAGAAAAGTACTAGTGGAACATGTCATTTTCTTGGAACTTCATTAATTGCATGGTCTTCTAGGAAACAGTCTAGTGTAGCTCAATCCACCGCGAATCGAATATGTTGTCACTGCTAGTTGTTGTTCATAGATTCTTTGGCTGAATTCTACTTTGAAAGATTCTAGTATTTTTATGTGATCTAGATTTTATATTTAAGAGAAACAATGCATGACACTTTAAAGCAATACTTGAATTAAAGAAATATGCAATGTTGATACTAGTACTTGTGTTGGATTTTAAATGCTTATATATATATTATGTTGCTTTAATATTCCTCAAATTACTTAAAATTGCTCATTGTGAAAAGAGAATAAAATATTATCTATGAGAGAAAAAATAAATACCGAATCCTTGAAAACAGTCTTTACGACAAGGACGTATTCGATGTGAGCAAAAATAATGAGTACCGAATCCTTGGAAACAGTCTTGACGACAAGGACGTACTCGAAATAATTGAGAGAAAAAAGAGCAACAAATATGGCTCAAATCAATATGAAAAGTTTTTCTCTTGAACTATATGTGCAAAAAGGTATATTTGAGAAAGAATAAAGATTGCAATCGGTATATATATTTGGGTTTATCTTTCAACCTATGTGCTTGTAAAGATGTTGCATTATAAATCATTAAAATCCAAAAATCTTTATTGTGTTATTGCTCTTAATTATAAAATATTTGATTCATGATTATACTTTAATACATATTTGCTATCTACTTGATAAATTTATCTTCTTATTGTTGCAACAAATGACTTGACTTGCTTTATGTATGGTGCTCACTCTTAAACATTCATAAACATAATTCCTATGCTTGATGAATTCATTGTCAAAAGGGGAGAACATAATGTTGTTTGGGAGAACAAAAGTGCAAGTTTACAAAGTTTTTTTGTCAAAGGATTTTCTTTCTTTTAAAAAGGGGAGAAATTTTCTTTGATTTTTGAGCACTCAAATACTTTTTACCATTTTTATTTTTACTTTTTCAAACATCAAAACAACCCTTTTATTTTGTTTGCCACTGTGTTCATCAAGGGCGAGATTGTAAAATCAACGTGTGTTTGATTCTTTATTGAATGATAAAAAATTGGCGTTTGGGATTTATTGGTTTGAGTGTTTTGATTTTGGAAGAGTTGAATTTTCGGATGATGAACAGTGTTCGTCGCCGCCCACCGGTCCGACCGGCGTGTTTTGCCGGTCCGACTAGAGGTGTTTCGCCGGTCGACCGGGAAGTTGCTCGCGGTCGACCGGCCGAGCCATCCGACCGGTTGCCGATTGCGTTTTGGTTTTGGTTTCGGTTTGTTTCCTTATACATACATGAAAGTTTCGTGTTCCTATGCACGTGTCTGGTTGTTTATGCTAACAATGAGTCAAGTTTGGATAGCTTGTGCTCGGATATGGTATTCTTTATTTAATTGTGTGCGGTATTCTTTACGTCTCGGAAAGTGTTGCCGATGTGGTCGAGTCGGAGTCAACTTGGAGATAAGGTGACGTCCGAGATGGGGATCATGCGAGATGCTTGAAGGGTAGAGATTAGTGCACATGATTGGAAAGTTTCCATATGGCATACAATGGAGATATTGTTGCGTGTGGAAAGCGGAATTTTGGTTTTAGGAAGACCGAGATTGTTACGGTTGGTTTATGTATAGTTTGTTTCTTGTACGTAAAGGTTTCCTAGTGAATTAGGGCTTCTTGTATGAGTAGGATTCATGGCTCTTGGCTGCGGATTTTGGGTATAAATAGTGAGGGAGGCGTGGCCTCTCGTATCGCTTCTATTGCTTGGAGTTCAAGTTTTTAGGGTTTCGAGTTAGAGTTTAGTTTGAGATTTTGTTAGGAGTGCTTTGCATGCACTTTGTAAACACAGAGAATTTCAATAAAGATCAATTTTCTTGATAGTTTTTGTGTCTACTTCTTCTTCGGTGTGGCGGCGTAATTGTTGGTTCAATCGGATCGCTAAACGGTTAGACCGCGAGATACTATAGCGGTCGATCGTGCATTCTTCCCGGTTAGACCGCAAGTACATTGGCGGTCGACCGGCGGGCATTGGACTTCATCGTGGTCGGCTATATCGACAATCGGCGAGGCGATCGGCTACGGGCGGTCGACCGAAGGTCAACAGACGGTCGACCGGCCGAGTAGCACGGTCGACCGGTGCGATACTGCGGTCGACCGGCGTCGAAAAATAGAGGTAAAGTTTTATTTCTGCTAAAACTTGGTTTTTGGATACTCAACCATTCATCCTCTCTCGGTTGACTTTTCGTTGGACATTCGATCCTACAGTGTATAATACTACTGTATATATGCATGCTGTCTCGCGATCAGAGACACTATTCAGTCTGTTGATCTACTATCGTCTCGTCATTGTCGATAGGTAAGGTGTTTAATCTGATGGATGGCTAATTAGTTAATTAGTTAATCAATCAATATTGTGCGTCTCCTGAATCCTGATGATACATACATGCATATCACTCGTAGTATATACTTAATTAATTGCCTTTCTAAATTGATCGATTTACAGGCAGATTAAGCAGCAATCATGACAAATTAGCCACAGGTTAACTAATAATGGCAACGAGAAGTTCATCAATTAATTAGGCTAGGATGAAGACAAAAAATTAAAACTTAAATGCAGGTGATGACGAGACCAGTATCGATCTATCCACTATCACTTACCAATTACACATCTCGATCATCAACTATCTCTCCTTGATCATATTTTTTTCTGTCATGCTGCGAGACCATTAATTAATCAAAACATCCATCACTGAATTAACAGCAACTGTATCGAACGATGATGCACATGAGATCGATCGATAGATCGATCAGCAGTCGTATGCATTCCGATCTATATAAACTTCTTTTTGTAATTTACAAAAGACATCTCATCAACCATTTGCATCGATTCAGCGGACCTTTTTCTTCTGGAAGATATGATCTACCGGTGACATTTTCAATATGCATATATGGAAACGTGCACGTGCACTGATCGAGATTTGATTCGGTACCTGCTATATGGTGATAAATATATAACATCAATCTTCTTCAAATACTCGTTCAAAAATCTAAGAGAAGGTTGAGAAGAATTTAAAATTTTTTTATGGTTCGAAAAATTCAACCTCGCAAAATGCTGAAAAGTACATAAGGTTGTCTTTTCCTTTCATCGCAAGAAAAAACCAACCAGCTGTGAAATTTAAGTTGCATGAATTTAAATTTAAAAAAGTAGATTGGAGTTGCTCTGCTTATCAGTACTTTTATGTGTTTCTGTCAGACTTCATGAGCATGAAGCAGAAATGATAAGCTTTAATTTGGAATGCTTTGGTTTTTCCTGATAGAAATGTATTATTTTCTTTGAAGTCAGTACACATATTCTTAAGTTGCACAGCTTAGATCAACTGGTGCATCTGTTGTATGACCCGAATCAGAACCACCATCAGTGAGTGATGTAAACGTTAATAATCACTTTTGCTAGTATTTCCATATTTTTATGAATTGTCCTGTCAAGGCTATTTATTAACAGAAATGGTCGTAAAGTTATATTAGTTCAACAACAGAAGAGAGAAAAAAACAAAATGGCTGCACTTGTATGAAACAGTTGATATCCCATCTCTACCACGAAGCCAACAATAACACACTACTGCACAGGATAACCTGACATCTGACACTACTAACTACTTAGCACATCAGGTACCAGAATAACTTCCTTTAGAAAGCAACATGTCTTCTCTCCATTTTTAATCAATCTCTAATTAAAATGGAGTGAAAACCAACTATACTGTACCCCATATATTCATCTACAAAAATATAGTATGTAAAAAAATGTAATGAGCGAGTGGAGGAGGACAGCAGCGGAGGGCCTGATCCTACGTAGGGGTGGATGTAGGAAGTAAAATGAGTAGAGCCAAGAGTCCCCACTGGGTATGCTCTAGATTCACCCCTAATCCTGTGCATGGTGGAGGACACCGGCGGCCAACGGACGATGGAGGATGCTAGATGAGAGAGACGACGACAGGATCGCAAAAAAGGAAGAGGGGAATGGCAGAGAGGAGCTCACGCCACGTGTGGACATCACTCGCACGAGCCAAGCCGAGCATAGCCGTGGAGATTATGCGTGATGCATGTTATGCTGTCCGTCTGCAAAAAGAATTTCAACCAAAAAAAGTTCCAAAGACTCTATAGTCTTGAAACCCTAGCTCCCATCCCAGCTAACCCTAGTTCCATTCCGAGCCAAAAAGTCATCGTCGCTGCCCGATCTGGCGCACTCGAAGCTAGCCACCCGAAGCCTGTCGTCTCAGCTACCCGATAAGAGGGAGGGGTGGAAGGCAATGGAGCCCATTGTCGTCGAGGTCGCGGTCAACATCGCTTGAGGTCACCGTCAAGATCAAGGTCGCTCGTTCCTGGGCCGCCTCCGCCGTATCCAGCTGTTCACGGGGCTGCTAGCATCAGATGGAGAGCCAAGGTGTGCAGTGGCTACCCCCATCGTCTGTCGTGTGGCCACCGACAATGGAGGAGGAAGAGCCGAGGCGCACGCAAGCCACTCCTGTCACCACCGCTCCCGCTCTCATGGCAGACGCATGCGTCAATGCCCGCTCCTGGCTTGCATTGTGGATTTGAGGAGAGAAGTGATGGGGAAAGAGAGGAGAGGTGAAGGAGAAGATGGGAAAGTCAAAGTGATGTGGTGAGGGATGGATGGAAAATATTAAGGGAGGGATGATGGTCATCTCAAGAGTTTATTTTTGCAGATGGACTTCTTAACAAGCCTATCTGCAAAAATAAACTCTTTTCGCAAGCAGTTCTGTTAAGAGGTCCGGCTACAAAAATCAATTTTCACATACGAGCCTTTATCAGACACTGCCTAATCTTTTTACATACAAGGTTTCTTTTGGTCCGCTTGAAAAAAAATAAAGGGATGTCTGCGAAGATCATTTTTAGTAGCGGTACCTCCCCTCCACATGATCCGAGAGCAGCAGCTAGGGTTGGGCAAAAAAAGACCAAAAACCAAAAACTGCCCAGAACCGAACCAAATTTTACGGTTTTTCGATTATTTGGTTCAGTTTTGGTTTGAGGTTTAGCATAAACCAAATATTTCGGTGCGGCTTCGGTTTGCTGTCCGAAAACCGATCTCCGAAAAACCAATCCCAATCAAACCGGCCATATCAGCGCCCGACCTAGCCCCACCGGCCATATCGGCGATTCGGCCCCGCCCTAGCCTCACGGGCGGTGGAGGCGGCCTCCTCCTCGGCGCGCCGTGCCGCCCCTTTGCGCCGCCACGGCCTCGTCCTCTCCACGCCGTGCCGCCGACGGTCTCACCTCCTCTCCGCCGCGCCGTCACCGGCCTCGCCCCTCCCCACCGCGCGCCGCCGGCCTCGCCCTCCGCGCGCGTCCGCGCCGCGCCGCCGATGGCCTCACCCTCCGTGCCGTCCGCGCCGCGTCGCCGCGGGCCCTCCGCGCCGCGCTGTCCCGCCCCTCACCCTCGGGTCGGTTCGGTTTTTATCGAGAAACCGAACTGAAAAACCGAAACCGAACCTTATGGTTTTCTAATTTTGCAAATACCGATCGGTTCTTACTCCTTCGAAAACCGAACTACGTGTAACCAAGTCGAGCCGAACCGAATTGTCGGTTTAAACCGAATGCCTAGCCCTAGCAGCAGCGGCTAGGGTTGCGTCGGTTGAGCGGAGATAGACGGTGACGGGGAGAATGGGGAAAGAGGAAGGCGGTCGGGATGGGTAGCTCGTAGCTGGAGGTGGAACGTGGCAAGTAAGCTGCTTTGCTTTCTCCGTATTGATTGACGCCCGTGCCTCGGACGGGTTTTAGGATGAGACTACTATGCTGTGGAGTATCAGGAATGATATGAATAGAAGCTTAATGAGAACATATCGTGTTGTTCTTGCTGGCAACGTGCGCATCAGCCCCTTGCCATCTCCACTTTTACTACTTCTCTTGATCTCCTACAGTATTCTTGCGTATCGATTAAGTCAGAAGAACCTAAAAATATTGAATTTTGTTTCAGTTAATAGTTTCTTTTTAGCATTAAATTTTAAATTGCTAAAAATACATATGTAAAAGTTTATCTATAAATTAATTTTTATTTTTTAATATAATATTTTGGTTTATTAGAAAATATGAGCAATGAGACTCTTGCTTGTTGAGTTGCAGGTACGGGGATGAGGGAGCCAACCGACAAATGCGGCCAGGTTCTATAAATGGCTTGCAGAGTTTTGTTTTCACGGTCTAGAGTTGCTATGCCCATTTCCTTCCCAAGCTTGGTAGTTTGTGTCGAGAGAAAATCTAAAAATATCATTGACAAGCACGAGTTTTATGAAATACTATTATACGATTTTGTTTTAGAAATGTCATGGTCGCTAAGGTTTCGTTAGCAAGTATATAATATGAACGGTGTATTAACGATGTGGGATGGATGGAACCCTAATGACGATGGTATTTTAGAAACAAAATCGTTTGTACGATGATATTTTAAAATCTCGTATTTAGCGATGATATTTTTTGGATTTAGGCGTTTGCCAATTATATTTTTTGATTTTGGTTGACGACTTCATTGTTTGGTTGCAGTCCAGGGCAATAAGAGAGATAAGTGGTTCAGTAATTTTCCACTTGGGATCATTAATTTGGCCTCAGAAATAGGTAGAAATAGGTAGTACAAGAATTTTAACAGCTTTTCTGGTCTTATATATCAAATCACCAAATCACTATTGGGGTTGCTCAGCAGGCAGGGCAGCGCCTAGCCGAAGATGCCCATTAACGGACTCAATCGAGTTTTTTCTGATGACATGTTTTTTTTTTTGTAAATGTTGGAAATATGCTTAACTGAAACTCTGAAATCTGAAAGGGAAACACCAATAGGTACATCGATACGTGAAGATGTTATATATGTTCGGTCATATATTTAGTTTTCTTGTTGCAACGCAAGTGTAACTTGGTAGTACTTAATTAATTGCCTTTCTAAAATGATCGATTTACTGGCTGATTAAGCAACAAGCAGTACAAATTAGCCACCTTGTAATTTAATTATGCCAATGAGAAGTTAATTAATTAGGCTAGCTGGAGACAAATTAAAACTTAAAAAGCAGGTGATGAGAGACAAATACCAACTACGTACACATCTCGATCAACGATCTCTCCTTGATCATAACTTTTTCTGTCACGCTGCATCCATCACTGAATTAACAGCAGCAGTATCGATCGATGATGCACATGAGATCGATAGATCGATCGGCGGCCATATGCGTTAATTCCGAATCTATATAAACTTCTTTTTTGTAATTTACAAGCGACATCTCATGAACCATTTGCATCGATTCAGCGCACCTTTTTCTTCTGAAAGATATGATCTACCAGTCACATTTTTGATATGTATATATCGGCACGTGCACTGATCAAGATTTGATTCATCAGAGATATTCGTTTAATCTCCGTGTGATTCTCAGGTCTCAATAATGCCAACTTGGAATAAGATGAACGGAGATGATTTTCTTTGCTCCTTCAAAAGAGCGATTTGAATCGTTTCGGAAGAATGGGATCCGATGAGGATTCATGGTGCGAACTTTTAGTGCTGACCTTTTGCGGGTACATTTGTATGGTTACGTATATTTTTAAATTTTAATGAAGAAAAAACACTTTATTTTTCTTTTTTTTCTCAATGTAATCGACAACTCTAAATTATTTTTGACACATTTATCTCTAAACGAATTAGAAAAACACATTTTATTCCGGTAGCTTTCTTAAAACTCATCACCCTTTATATAGAGGTTGTCCCAAAAAACTATTTCCCTGTAGCATCCCTATATAGAGACGAGAAATGAGAATGTATGAGTGATCTTATAGTTTTTAAGGAGGTACCATATTTTCTAAAATCAGGTATTTTTTGATATCTTTCGTACTCAAAGATAAAACATTTACATTAAAAGTTTTAAAAATTTATATTAAAATATTTAATATCTTGGACCGTAATAGGATGAACTTATATCGGTTTAAGGATATAGGAGGGGTTGAAAAAGGTCCCTAAAAATAGACAAGTATGAAGTATATAGGGCATTTTTCTCAGTTGAAGATGTTTTGAATTTTTTTAAATTATTATATTACATTCACACGTGCACACACTTACAAATACGAACCATCGGCAAATGTCTCATCTCACTACATTCCCGTTAACGTTGAAGGCACATGAGATCAATTGGCCAGCACAGTTATATGCATTCCGATCAATACTTTTTTTGGTTTGTTTACAAGCAACATCTCATGAACCATATGCATCGATTTTAACACATGTTTTTCTTGTGAAAGATATGATCTACTATTCACATTTTTAATATGGGGTGTAATCAAGATATTTATTAATCCTGTACGTGTGATTGAGTGATTCTCAGGTCTCAATGCCACTATATTACTCACATGAATTCATCTGCTCCTTCAAAAGAGGGATTATGTGAATCATGTTTGATGATGGTGCGAGCTTCACGCACTTTTGCGAATTCATATATATATATATATATAAACACTAGCAATTGTGTCCGTGCGTTGCAACGAGTGAAGTCGAGGCGCGACGCGGATGGAGATGGCACGGAGGGCGCGGGAGCTCGAGCAGCGATGGGAGGGAGGAGCGCAGGCGCGACGCGGGGCGCGACACAGATGGGGACGGGAGGGAGGGGCGCAAGGAGGGAGGGGCGAAGGAGGTCTTTTTTTTCATCCAAGCCCTCCCTTTCTTTTTAGCATTGGGACTACGGGTAGGGCTGACGAAATACTCGTGGCTCGCTAGCTCGTTCGGCTCGTGGTAGGCTCGGCTCGGCTCGGCTCAGCTCGTTGAGAAAAGGTAACGAGCTGCGCCAAGAGTTTAGCTCGTTAGCTATAACGAGCCAGCTCGAGTCAGCTCGCGAGCTGCTCGTGAGCTCAACGAGCCAGATGCAATGTACAAAGCAAGGCCTAATGTTTTGCTTGTTTTGCTATTCTTTTACTTGTTTTGTTGTTGATGCGACAATAAATTAATATTTTTTATGATTTTGTGATAGTCAATATGGATCTAATGCTTTAGATTATAATAGTAATAATATCTAATCTAGTTGCATCATTACATTTGCATGGATAATTGTCGATAGACAAATGTTGTTACGTCAATTATGGACTTAATATATCACTTTTTACTTTTTTAATTGTATATTTGCATGTTTAATAGACTCAAAAAAATAAAAATGTAATTTGTACATAAATTGCACTGTATTAAAGTGGCTCACGAGCTAAACGAGCGCTCAAGCCGGCTCACGAGTTGAGCCGGCCTCCTAGCTCGGCTCTTTACCGAGCCGAGCCGAGCTGAGCAGACGAGCCGAGCCGGTATCCACCCCTAACTGTGAGTTAATTTTGGAAAAAACTCAAGGGGTTTTATGTAAAATAGCCAGACAGAACAGAATTTTGGATAGAAACACTACTTGCTTTATATATAGTTATAGATTATAGATTATATATATAATATATAATTATTTGTTGTATGATTTTTAAGAAAGAAAAGGACTTCATTTTACCCCTCAGATTTTTATCGCTGCACTTAGTTTCGGCTCATTTTACACATAATTAAAAGGACCATCTTTGTTCCTTAACAAAATTTCTCTTTGTATATACATGGTGTTTTAAGTTCAAATTTTATATATACATAGATGATGGCATAACTTATATATATGTTACAAGATATTTTTAAAACTTTACATGATAGTTCACATGTAGTATTGAATCTTCATATTTAGGAGATTCCACCTATGCAAACAATGACTAGAAAGTACAAAAGGAAAAAAAAAGAGGGACATAAGGCGTAATGTTATCTATCAAGCATCACACAAAATTTCAACGCAAAATACTTACATAAAAAGAGAATTATTGTTAGCAAGCAAAGTAAGTCATTTTCAGTAATTTAATGATAACGTAAGTGAGCCTAAAAATAGTTTATCGGATGAGTACATCAAAAAACAGTTCAAGAGAGTAATTAAAGTGCACTATTTTTTTCTTGAAGCTTCACTGGTTCGTAGTTTAAAACCTACGATAATTATTTAGCAATTTGTTTGAATATATTGTCAGTATTTATATTGTGAAATCCGTTTTGCTATTACGTACTGAGAGTACTAGCTGCTATATATGACTGGTCTTTATATGCTTTCCAGCTGTCGAGAAATTAGGTGAGACAAAATTGTCACACGTTACTGTCCAGAGATTGAACATTTTAACCACTAATGAGATAATCCTTGTGGTTGAAATTTGTCATATCCATTTTTCCTATGATCCATGTGGTTTTCTGAGCAATTGTAGTAGGTCAGCTGCCGGCCAAGGTACAATTTAACAGATGAGTGCGTGAGAAGTGCAAGCTACCAATCCGGCCAATCGGCCCTGCTTTTAGTCAAACAACTCATCATCCATATGTCCATATCAATCCAGCAACAACCAAAGTAAAATGTGCTTGAAAAAAAAAATCAAATCTTAGGCACTAGGCAGGGCAATCTAGGGTGAAAATTACTCCGGTAAAGCAACATTTACGTGCACGTACGATAATCCGGAGTAATATGATAGGATCGCAGTCATGCCTTTTCAAATATAGGAATTTATCTGCCTCTGAGTGTACTTTAATTCAACCATTTCCATCGTTTTTTTCTCCCTTTATAATATGCCACCGATTTTTTATTTTTTCTACAATATGCTATTAGCTAGGGTGGATACATTAAAAAATATCTTTCAAGACATAAAGGGTTGACAATTGATTGACCTACTAGAAGTAACAAAAATGATTTTTTTTACATAGCCTCTTTACATAATATGAAGTGTGTGTATATTTTAGGATTTTTAATTTGCATGCATAATTTTTTTGAAATTATAATTTATGTTTCATACGCTAACAAATTACTCTTGCGTTGATGTTCTTTTATGTAAATCATCTTTTATATGCTATTCAAAATTATTTTTCTAATCCATCTATGTATAAGTGATTTCTCTTTCATATGCAACATAAAAATAGTTTTTCAAAAAAAACATTGAACAAAATCTTAAAATATACACACAAACAACTTCTATATTGAGCAAGAAGGCTAAAAAACTTACATATTTTCTTTTTGAACTTCCAAGGAGTCAGATACCACATATAAGGCTTGAAGGGTATTTTAGATATTTTTTGAAAAGTATCCAACCGATGGTATATTGTAGAAAAAAGTACAAAGTCGGTGACATATTATAAATGAAGATAAAATCGATGACAAATCAACTCATGGGCTTATAGTAGATTCTTTTTTAAATATGATAAATTTATAGTGTTCAGAATGACTGATATTGACCGGCTATATGTAGAGAGTAGGTAAGGAATAGTAGGAGGACATAACGGTATACAAGCAATTAAAAGTAAACTATTGTTGTCCATATATAAGACTGATCAAACCGTGTGCCAAAATTTTCTCTATTGACAGACAGGAACACTGTGCAGCTTGGGCAGGTCGTGGTGAGACGCAGGCCAATAGAATTCTAGTGGTGGTTTTCAGTGTGATTCATTTTTACTCCAACAACCTTAATTTTGACTTGGAAAAAATTAACAAGTCGTGCATATGCCTCATTTTCTTTTGCAGGGGGACCTGGAGAGGATTGCACTAGCTAGCTGCCGCATAATATCATTTTTCCGATGAATTATATCTTGCACTATTTGAAAAATCCAATAAATTATTACATTATTACAATGATGCCTATTTATCTAGAGATATATTTTCCATGCATATCCAATCCTAACATTAAAAATATATTGGTATTTACAATATTTTAAACTTAACTTGAAACATGTCCATGTTCTTTCGAGAGATGCCGTAAAAAATCCCTATATCGTCAACCTCTGCCCCAGACACCAGCGATGAGACCTGAAACATTAGTATCATGGTACCTGTGTACCTAACTACTAGAAAAAACATTTTCTACCCCATTGATCTATACTGAAACATTTAATGTAAAAAACATTAAATAATAAAAAAACTTAGTCTCGCGTATATATGTAGGCATTAGATTTGGTATCCATGTACTATCATACCGTTCCAACAAGATCTAACATCTACAACTAATGTAAAGAAATAAATGATAAAACTTAGTCTAGCATGTCTCATCGTAATCGCGTGTGCTCCTATTTTCCTCTCAACTGCAAATTGACTATGGTTATCTATTTAAAAATGGCTAGGTTTGTTTGATTTTGTAGTTTTTTAACTTAGTGAATTAATCATATCCTCTTCAAAAGGATGTCTTTGCCTACTGGCCTATTGAGTACTATGTATTTCCTCCATCATAAAATATAGTATAAGGTGGCCTTAAGAACTTTTATGTACGTGACTTTGACTAATAATAAAATTAATTGTATATATGTTCAGTGACGCATGTTGTATCACTAAATTTTCATTAAAGGTATTTTCATATTATGTTAATTTTGCAATTGTTGAGAATATATTATAAAAATTAATGATCAAAGTTGTACGTTTGAAACTATGTAAAAAAATATATGTTTTTTTTTATATATTTTGGGACGATGATAGCATACGTTATGACAAAATTTTGTAAGAATATTCTAGCCAAGGCAACTTGTTCCTTTTTCTGTCTGTACATTCCATTCAACATGAAGTGGGAAACAAGAGAAAAGCTGTGTGTATGTATGTAGGTGTGTGTATATATATATAGAGAGAGGGGGAGGGAGAGAGAGAGAGTACTCATTGCTGTAGGAGACAACCTACTACACCATCATATTATAGCAGGCAGAGAACTCCATTGGGAGTGGACCAGAAGACTTGGAAAATTAAGTCCACCCTAGCTTATTGATATGATCAAGATTATTCAGGATAAGCGCGTACGTCTTTTCCAATGAATTTCTTAAAAGGCATGTCATGCGTAGCTTGAAATGGAGCAATCAATGGTTAAATTGTTTTTATCGCAATATATCTTGAGTTGCCTTCAAGGTTACACAGCTGTGAAGATGGAAAGTTACACCATGAGCATGCAATCAGTGACCAATTAGATACAAAAAGTACTCCAGTATCACGCTGTTTTGACTTTTTCACACAGACAGGGTGTACGTAGCGTTGACAGTTAGACTACATTCTGCAGTATATAGTACCATGCATACATTGATTTGATAAATGATACTAGTAAGTAGTAGGTAGAATGATCTCTGATGGTAAATAGGCTTATAGTACGTAGAAATAAAAAAAAGTGTGGTAAAATTGAAAAGGATCAAGGATACAAGGGAAAACTCTTAAGATGCCTTCCTGGATCAGGGGGAGACCATGGATGATGTCAGGCAAATCAAAGGCCTGGGTTATTAGTTAGTTTGCTTCAGTGTCTAATTAATGGCTATTTGTGAAATGGATGTCTTCCTGCCCATTATTGTCATTGTGGCAAGTGTGTTTTCCTTGCCTACCTGAAGTCAGGTTAATTAAATTATCTGTGCTGATTATACGGACGTTTGGATTCAGAATCAACTTTATCCGTCACATCAAATATTTAAACATTAATTTAAAAGACTAAACATAAACTAATTATAAAAATAATTACAAAATCAAAGAATAATTCATGAGACGAATCTATTAAATCTAATTAATTCATAAATAATAAATATTTATTGCAACATCATATCGTCAAATTATAACATAATTAGATTTATCGATTTGTCTCGTAAATTAGTAAATGATTTATATTTAATATAAAAATATTTAAACATTCGATGTGACATTTTGTCCCTCTAAGCAGCCCCACTAATTTTCTTCAGCGCAGCATTAATTGACAATGGTAGCTTACAGCTTACTTTGCAATAGTACGATCGAACTAGCGATCGATCGACATCTAGCATGCTTTCAACAGTGGAGCAAAACTCAATATCAAAGTCTAAAGAACTAATATTAATGTTGGGTTTGTTAAGGGCCGGTGATGTACCTTGTGGTTTGTTTTTTTTTTGTGCCCAGCTGCCTTTGTGTGCTTGTATAATTTCTCTTCTTATATATCCACCTTTCCCTCCCTCTTGCCCGTCTCCTTGGTTAATGTATAAATTAAATTGGACACTTTATCTTGTAATTTCTTTTAACATACTACTTAAAATATTAAAATATTAGTAGTGACAATATTCATTTTCATCACCACTACTACTGTCATCTAAACTCCACGGTCTATACTATTACATCACCGTTCAATAAGTTCTCTTTCATTTCACCGTTGGCTCATCTTAAATTTTAAAATCAACTACTTGTTCAATACAATAATCATAGCATTACTTGAACTAAATAAGTACTTATTACTTATTAATTGATTTAATAAGTTAAAAACTTAATTTATTTTATGTTGCAACGCATATTTAATTTATTTTTTGTTGCAATGCATAGACTTCACTACTGGAGAATCGGTTTTTGCGTGCAGGCCAAAAGACACCTTTCCATGCGAAAGGCCTGCCCGCACGTGCGAGATGGTCTGGAAAAATCAAATTTTCATGTGTGAACGGCCTAATCGTACGGAAAGATCTATTATCCCGTGCGGACGGCTTAAGAGACCCACACGAGAAGATCTATTATCTCGTGTGGGCCACTTAAGCCGCCCGCACAGATAATAGATCTTTCCGTGCGGACGAATTAAGTGGCCCGCACGGGAAGATACATCTGTCCTATATTACATATTGAATTATTGAATTATATAATTAAATCAAAAACTAATATCACATCACAAATCGAAAAAAATAATTTCACATCATCACAATTTTATCACAAATTTTACATGTATAATTTTATAATGGATGCAAGGCGATAATGGATGCAACGACGATGTGACGGCGGCGGTAGAGGTGGCGGTCTGTGTTGCCGGCGGCGGTGAAGCCGGTCGTGGTGAGGAAGGCAACCGCAGTGGAGGAGGCGGCCGCGGTGGACTTGCCTTCCGCGGTCGGAGGAGGCGGCGGTGGGGGAGACGGCCGCGGTCGGTGGTGACGGTGGTGGAGGCCGGCGATAGAGGGGGCGGCCGTGGTCGGTGAAGGCCGACGGTAGAGGAGGTGATCGTGGTCGGTGGAGGTGGACGAGGCCGGTCGTGGTCGGTGGAGGCGACGGTGGAGGCCGGCGACGGAGGAGGCTGGGGCAGGAGGAGGCGACGGTAGAGGCCAGCCGCGATGGAGGCCCTCGGCGATGGAGGCGGCGGGTCAGTGAGGTGGCCATTGGCGCTAGAAAATTTCATCGGGAGTTATAAAAATGTGGAGCCCGCGCGCACCTATATAGGCGGTGGTGATTATCGCATGCGGGCGGCTTAAGTGAACATACGAAAAGATTATCTTTTTGTGCGGGTGGCTTAAGGGCCCGCACGGAAAGATTATCATTCCGTGTGGGCGGCTTAAGCGGCCCGCACGAAAAACTATCTTTATGTGTGGGCTCTTAAGCCACCCGTATGCGATAATCATTAAAACTTACATCTCTAAATTAGACTAAAAAATTATAATAATATCTAAATTTGGTTAGAAAATTCTATAAATCGACATGACAACTTAATTTTGGTCCATAACACTATATAATTAACATTGCACCTCTCTATGTGCTCCTCTAGATATTGTTCCTCTTTTGCCCCTCTCTATTTTTCTTTTCATCTGCTGTTGTTGTCTTTTTTGAAAAATTTTACTTTTTATTTTTATATTTTTATATTTTTTTTCTTGACTTAAGAGCACATGAGAGGTAACCAAAAAAAATTTGAGCCTAAACAAGTGAAAGACATGGAAAATTCAAAAGATGTGCTCAGAATCGACAAAAAGCTTTTGGGCTTGAAAAGACAATTTTCTGAGCTATTTTTGGGAAAAATAAAATCGTCAAACGCGACAAAGCGGCGGACGAACGGATTCAAATTTCTTTCTAATTGATTTTCATAATGGAAAATCTCAATCGAAGTCCGTATGCGAAAGTTACGATCGGGTTTTAAAACCGACTCCGAATTAGAGGACAAAATGGAACAATACATGTAAAAACTTATAACACGCACACAAACTACATTGTATGTAGAGTGGAGCCACTCTGGTATAGTTTCATCTAAATAAACCCTAAGTTTCAAATTTATATACCTTATAAGAAGTTATGAACTTATATGCATCTCAAATTTATACATAACCTTAATATGCATTAACTCAATATCACAACATATGAAGTTATATTGCCTCTTGTGTTATGAAAAAATATTTTTTATATTTGATTCTATCCAAATTAGATGAAGAATTTAATATGTCTATAGATAATTAAAACCTTACATCTCTAAATTAATTTACAAAAATATATAGGCATCCTCCCGTGCGGCACACTTAAACGACCGCACGAAAAATGGATTATCCGTGCGGTCGCTAAGTAGACCACACGAGATAATGCACATTATCGTGTACGGTCCACTTGAGCGACCACACGCACAATATCTGTGTGGTCCACTTAAGTGGACCACACGTGATAATGTGCGTTATCCCGTGCGCTTTACTTAAGCAACCGCATGTGATAATATCACATGCGGTCATTTAAGTGGACCGCATAGGATAATGCAACCGGCTCCTGGGGACCGATTTTTTCAGGCGCGGCCACTTATGACCCGCCTAAAACATATCGAAGGTCTTGTCCAGAAAAATAGTTTGTGTAGTAGCGCTTTAGGCTAGTTTGAAGAAATGGCGATACATGTACAAACTAAGTAAATTGTACTTCATCTATTTGATATTATAAGACAATTTAATATTTTTAGTCAATTTTTTTAAATTTGATCAAATTTATAAAAAATATAGTAATATTTTTAACATCCAACAAATATACTATAAAAATATTTTCAATAATTCTATATTTAAGGAATATAAAGTTGATATATTTATTCACAAATTTAGTTACATCTCTGAAAGTTTGACTTATAAAAAAGTCACCGCGTCGAAACGGAGGGAGTATGACTCTAGAACATTATACGCTCATGGTTAGAAAAAAAAGTATGTTGCAATCCCTCGAGGATTCTACAACATCGTAGTATACAATGGACTTGTTTGGCTGTCATATTTTTTTGTTGTGGCTGTGGCTGTGCGCTGCAGCCACATAAACTAGACGCAGCTGCAGCAGCTGCTGCAAATTGTAGCCGAACAACGCCTTTTCGACGTGACATTAACAAGAGGCTAAGAAATTAAACACGCACGAAAACGCACTAGCTAGGTAGCTCTAGCTCGATTGCAAATCCCAGCTAAACAGATACTGCCACTAATTTTGTAGTGGATTTCGATTTTCAATCGATGGAAATAGCTAGCTAGCTAAGGACGATGGAATTGTGCCTTTTTAGCAGTACACTTGATTTAGATATGTACTTAAATTACTACCCTCTTCATTCCATATTATAATAAAACGTTTTGACCTTTTTATCTCTTGTCTAAATTTATTATCATTCATATAAATTTAAACATATATATATATAAGACACACATGCATACATGCATAAATGTATTTAAAACCCCAAAACTTCTTATAATATAAAACTATAAAATGAAGGTAGTATAAAATAGAGCGACGTCAAATTTATACCAATTCATTTATAACCAACCCATACGAAATATATTCCATCCAACCCGAGCCACGCTATATACCCATCATATATGCTACTTTTCACTAAAAACCATTATATATAATAAGAACCGTTATATATATGTGTGTTGGTTCTTTTTAAAAAAAACAGCATATTATATATATATATATATATATGACAAATGGTGTCCGTATGAAAGACACAAATTTACTCAAAATTTTAAATTATGAGTATATACATACGTATAAGAATTTGATTCATACCTATACCTAGCAACAAATCATCTGAAATTCGACTTTATTTTACAATCCATTATTACATACTTAACTAATTATATGTTTGGATGTTATATACTTAGAATCAAAATCTAACAAACAAATGTTCAAATTTAGTTCAAACTAGTTTAAACTAGTTAGTAAAGAAGTTAATGTTCGTAAATAAACATTTAAAAAAATCATACTCATTTGAATTGGGTATATACTCAATGCACCATGGTGTCCCAACATACATACATACATACATATATATATATATGTATATATATATATATATATACTACACTCCCCTCCTTCTCATTCTACACTCGGGGTATAGAATAGCTATCCTATACCCCCCTCCTTCTCATTGGTGAAACCCACCTCTCCCTCCCTCCCAAGGGCCAAAACCCCATCTCCCACCTCAGTCAAAGGCTGGTCAAGGCGTCCTCACACCGATGTCAACCCGCTTGCTGACTTCTCCCATCATCTACCTCTTCTCAGCTCTCGTCTTGCAGGAACGGTGCAGCAATGTGACGGTCACCATGCAGTAACACTATGTCTTATGTGCAGTAACAACGCTAAAATATAGTTAAAATATAGTCATGGCAGATCTATTTTTGATAAGCACTTTTTAACGTCATGGTGTAAACTATTTAAAAAAGTAGTACATCATCTAAGTGATAATGCTCTTCAAAGATTGGTTTATTGAAATTTACCTCTGTATAAGTATTAATACTATAGCATTGTTGTTACTATCTTTTGTTGTGTGTTACTATAATTCCATCATGACGTTACTAGCAGAGTGCAGTAAGGACTATAAGTTTTGCAGTAACATAGTATGTTATTGCAATTTCTTGATAGTGTTACTGCAATAACACATGATAACAACCAAACATAGGTACAAGACCTACCACGTTTGCACTAACAAAGCTAAATGCAAGTGATATCTTCAGAATTCTCATCTTTAAACAATGATATATCTCAAACCACATATTATATTTTTGAACCTTTGTACCATAATGCTTTAAAAAAGAGCTCTACAAAACTAGATCCGTCATGCCCATATTTTAACTATATTTCATCATTATTACTACACATAAGTTGCAACATTACATGGTAGTCATTCTGTTACTGCATCGTTCGTACGAGACGAGGTCATCAAATAGGTGACCCACGTCGGGCAAACCCGCCTACTAACTTCCCCGCACGTCCACCTATTTGATGTCCTCATCTCATACGAACGATGCAGTAACAGGACAACCACCATGCAATAACATTGTAGTTTATATGTAATAACAATGATGAAATATAGTTAAAATATAATTATGACGGATCTAGTTTTATAGAGCTCTTTTTAAAGCATTATGGTGCAAACGGTTTGAAAATATAATATGTGATGTAAGATATCATTGTTTAAAGATGAGAATTCTAAAGATAAAGCTAAGGGCAAGGTAGGTGGTAGGTCTTGTTCCTGTTTTTGATTGTTACTACATGTTATTGCAGTAACACGCTATGTTATTACAAAACTTATAGTCATTATTGTACTCTGGTAGTAACATCATGATGGAATTATAGTAACGCACAACAGAAAATAGTAATAATAATATTATAGTATTACTACTTATGGAAAATTAAATTTCAAAAGATCAAAGAAATATTTCTTAGATGATGTACAATTTTTCTAAATCGTTTGCACCATGACGCTTTAAAAAATGCTTTTCAAAAGTAGATCTGTCATGACTATATTTTATCTATATTTTAGGATTGTTACTCACATAAGATACGGTGTTATTGCACGGTAACCATCGTGTTACTGCACCGTTCCTGCGAAGCGAGAGCTAAGAAGAGGTTAGCGAAAGGTAGTCAGTAGGCGCGGTAATCGAGATCTGACTGGTATGAGGACGCTTTGACCAGCCTTTGATGAAGGTGAGAGGTTGGTTTTAGGTCTTTTCAAGAAGAGGGGAGGTGGGTTTGATCCCTGGAAGAGAGAGGTGTAGAATAGTTTATTTATATATATACTATATATATATAATATATATGGGTGTATTCTTTCATGCCAGTTGGCCGCGCGGTCTGTACGGATTGGTTCGACCGAGTCTGACTGGAGCGGCTGACCACCGCGTCTGATTGCAACCAACACTAAATCATCAGATCCTATTAGAACTCTGAAGTTAAGCATGCTTGGATGAGAGTAGTATTAGGATGGGTGACCTCCTGGGAAGTCCTCGTGTTATGCTGCATCTGACGGAGTTGCAACTGGTGTTTAGATTAGGTTGCAACCAGCATATCAAGTGTGTTGCAACTGGTCAACTACCAGAGTTGCACGCTAGTTGCAACTGGTGTTTAGATGAAGTTGCAACTGGAGTTGCAACTGGGCGGGTAGTCGATGATATTGGTGTGCTGCAACTGGTGTAACAAACTGGTGGTGTTGCAACTAGTGTTTAGATGAAGTTGTAATTTGTGTGTAAATAAAGTTGCAACTAGATTTTTCAAAAGGTCACCCACTTTCCATGAGGTCACGCATCCTAATACTACTTTTGCCCAAGCATGCTTAACTTTAGAATTTTAATGAGATCTGTTACCTAGTGGGATCCGGTGGTTATGTATTGGTTCAAGCGCACACATGAAGATAAGGTTTGGGCAAGGATATGTGTGTCTGTGTCTTGGGTTGGACTCGGTCTATGTCACGTCACGCCGCGACACGACTCGGTCACGTGCGTGCATGGTTGGTTTGGTCCGCCCGGCTCCTGTGCAACGTAGGGCTGAAATACATCTAGATGCATTTTAGCCCTACCATATATATATATATAACTATCTATAAAGAAAGTAGTGTTTCTACCTAAATTTTGTTTTGTCTGGCTATTTTACAGAAAACCCCTTGAGTTTTTTTAAATTAATCCACAGTCCACCTGGCTATTTAAAAAAACCCATTTAAAGAAGAAAAAGGGATTATTTTGCAGAAAATCCCTTAAGTGTTTATAAAATTAACCTGTAGTCCCAATGCTAAAAAAAGAGAGGGCTTGAATGAAAAAAAACCTCATGTGTTTCTCTCTTTCGTCCTCATCCGTGCCGCGCCCCGCGCCCCTCCCTCTCATCGCCGCTTGGAACTCCCACGCCGTCACCTAGACCTTCGCCCTTCGCGTGCTTCCCTCCCTGCGTCGTCGTCCCGTTGTAACGCACGGACATTTTGTTAGTATATATATACAGATTGTTGGATTGAACGGTCCAGATGAGTCATGGAGGCAGTCCATCACATATTCTCCGAAACAAAGTGCGTGAAGCCGACCAATCTACGTCACTCACCTACTACCACTACAAGATAACATGTCATCATTTGGATAGTCTCTTTCACTAGTTCGTTCGAGTATACACCTCGCAAGCAACGAACACATTATGCTTCAAAGAAAAAGGAACAAATTAATTACCTAGCTAATTATATACTCTATTCCGTATCACTTAATATTAATTAATAAAAATATATAGCTCGAGCTAGCTAGCCTATATATATACACACATGGCGCTGGCTGTTGCATCTCGCTCCACACACACACATGCACATCATCGCATACAAAAATTAAGCTAGCTAAGCTAAGTGATCACAGATTCACAGTAGCTAGCTTAGTATGGGATTCACGGTGACGAGGACGAGCAGGTCTATGGTGGCGCCGTCGTCGCCGACGCCGGTGGAGACGCTGCCGCTGTCGGTGATCGACCGCGTGGCCGGCCTGCGCCACCTGGTGCGGTCGCTGCACGTCTTCGAGGCCGGCGGCCGCGACAACGTCACCGGCGTTGTCGGCGGCGGCGGAGGTGGTGAGCCGGCGAGGGTGCTGAGGGAGGCGCTGGGGAAGGCGCTGGTGGAGTACTACCCGTTCGCCGGTAGGTTCGTGGAGGTAGGCAACGGCGGCGAGTTGGCGGTGGCGTGCACCGGCGAGGGGGCGTGGTTTGTGGAGGCGACGGCGCCGTGCAGCCTGGCGGAGGTGAAGCTGCTCGACCACCCGATGGTGATCCCCAAGGAGGAGCTGCTGCCGGAGCCGGCGCCGGACGTCCAGCCGCTCGACATCCCTCTCATGATGCAGGAGGTATATATGCATGGATTGGTTTATTTTATCATTCTTAGAAAAAAATCGAAACATATCATATTTTTTAATATAAAATTTGATATTTTGTATGTAGAGAATTTTCTCATATGGATTAATTTCTTTTTCCTAGCTTGCCACAAAATGAAAATTCAAAAATTTTAAATTTCTTTTGAAATTTCACTAAAATTTGTATTGTTAAATAAATTAATAATGTCTTATAATATAAAGAATTTTTATATATGTAGTTATATCACATAAAAACGAAATCCCTTATGTCAGTGCATATAGATAGAACCAGCTGGATGACATTATATTGACTATCCTAAGATTTTGTGAGAGGTTAGAATTATAGTGGATGTACTGTCTAATTATCGTTATAAAGAAATGTATATCGTCATTTCTAGGCATGCCACCTTTACTGGTAACGAAGGCGTGGCATGCTTTTTGGCGTGATGCATGAGTATGCATGCATTCTTATCGGAGATATCTCTCTCCCCTTTGGTCGTGCTACACGTGGCGTGACCTCATAGGTATTTCCTCCGTATTATATTGTAAATTGTTTTAATTTTCTTTTAGTCAATTTTTTAAGTGGGATTAAAATTTATAAAAAATTATAACATTACTTTTAACACAAAAAAAACGTACTATAAAAACATATTAAATATTAGGTGTAATGAAACTAGATTTTTCTATAAACAAATTTAAACTTTAAAAAGTTTGACAAAAATAATAAAAATGTTTTATAATATAACACTTAAACTTTAAAAGAGTAAAAATAATAAAAATAATTTATAATATAAAAATGAAAGGAGTATGTGAGATCGTGGTATTCATAGATATCAGCATGTACAACTAAACTACTCGCTCGCTCGCTATTGGAGTATCGGGGTAGCTAAGTCGATCAATCGGATAAGCTAGCTCCAACAATGATTTATCATATACAACAAAGAAGTATATATATATACACATATAACATATAATCATTTATCATACATGGGCTATTTATGTGTCCACTCGTAAAAGTGTGCTCTTTTTAATTATGTACACAAAAGCTCAAATGATCGACGAACACCATATAATTAAGCAAGTCATCAACGAATTACTATGCAACATTCTAACACAAGTGTACCCATATGCACACAATAATCAATATTAGGACTTGATAAATTGTACCTAATAACGACATGCACCAGTAACTTTACCCATAAACTAAAATAAAATCGTGGCCAAGTCCCCCCCCTCCCACTAAATTGTGTTGACACGCTCTAGTAAATAAATAAAAAAAATCTGGTGGCCTCATAAAGCCACATATTATTGTGTTGAAGTTGGTCATAACCAACAACAAAAGGGAGCCACACAAAAGGCCGCATATTAATTTATTTCCAGTTGATTAAAAAAATGACGACCCTATATATTATCTTCTCTTGGTGGAAAAGAAAAGCTAGAGGTTAATTAAGTAAATATTAATTAATCACAACATGTCTTTTGTGATAACTATACTGGAAGCAGTTAGGTATATACACGATAAGTGTATCCATCTCTTTCTCAGCTTCGCGATAAGTGTACATGTACGTACCCACGCTACAAAGTTAGATGTGTCTCCTACCGCACTAAACTAATTACCTCCGTTTGGTAATTCATCTTACAGCTCGTTTCGCTTACAATAATTTATTAACGATCATATATATATATACATACATACATACATACATACATACATACATACATAAATATATATATATATATATATATATATATATATATATGAGATAATGCATGCTACGTGGAAATGCACAACTAGCTAGAGTTGATTATGACCGGGTATCGAAATCTCACCGTGTCGGTCCCGAATTTCCGGTGGGCGCCGCTGGTACCTCAAACTGTAGAATAATAATTAATATTCTAACGGAGCCGTTTTTTTATTTTAATTTCACTGCTTGTTCTCAAATAAAAAATCGTATATAATTTTCGCATGAAAAAGATGGTTGCCTTGACTAATTAACCAGTACGCGTGTGGCTCAGCGGATGTGAAAAGTTTGTTGGTGAAAAGGTAGGTTATAGCTAGACAGTGGGCTACTAGTAATATATATTGCCGTTTTTTACGTTCACAATCTCTGACATACGAGTACTAACTTTGTTCGTTATTTTGTAGCTAAAATATAACATCATGAAAACACTTTTAACAGCAAATATTGCATATTGTTGATTTAAAAAGCAAGGGTTGTATGATAGGGAGTGGTGACTGGTGAGTACACAACCTTGCACACTAGCCATTACAGTTAAAATCATTCGGTACCCATGGACGTTACATATGTGTTAATTAGTGCATTTTTAATCTTATTAAGAATTTAATGAGGATATGGATTTGTAGCTGGTACCCGTCCCGTCTCTTTCAATAAACTTAGTTAAATATTCATTCTAAAGATATAAATGCACGATATATATGCACGTAGTCTTTTCGTTTCATATATAAGTCGTTTGTCATTTGTCGTTTTGACTTGTATCAATCAAATATTTTTAAATTTAATCAAATTTATAAAAAATATAGTAATATTTTTAACGTAAGAACAAACATATTATCAAAACACATAATCAATGCTATATTTAATAAAATTAATTTTATATCGTAGAAGTTGCTATTTCTTTTATAAGTTTGCCTTAAAAATTTAAAATGTCTTATAATATAAAACAGAGAAAGTATGTATATATATATATATATATGTCTTGCGTCTTTTATATAATTATGGAAAAAATAAATTCAGAAAACTTGACGATCAAGTGGAAGAGAATGGAGGGCAGGACAAGTGCATAAGTTAGTGCGTAAGTTGTTGCGTCAGTAAAAAAGGACGGTTTAACGACCCGCACGTATAGTTGATGATCGATCGACGAACCACCGAGGCCTACGCGTATGATCCAACGGTTCACGATGCGTGATGCGATATATATGACAAATGAACGGTGGTTGCCGCGTCGTGACCAGATTCGGTAAACGTCACACACGCACACTTAAGAATTAGTTAGTCGCTACATGATGCTACAACACTCACAATTTCATTTAATTAAGTAGCTATCACTAACAAGTGACCTCTAGTACAATCTAGCTAGCTAGTTAGTGACAATCACCCACATTTTTTTAATTTACCAACTCATTTTTTTCAAATCCTTTGAAAATTGAATCTATATGTATAAAATTCTGCAAAATTACAATGAAATTCATGTGCTTCATGCAGGTGACGGAGTTCACGTGTGGCGGGTTCGTGGTGGGGCTCATCTCGGTGCACACCATCGCCGACGGCCTCGGCGCCGGCCAGTTCATCAACGCCGTGGCGGACTATGCGCGCGGCCTCGCCAAGCCGCGGGTGTCGCCGGTGTGGGCGCGCGACGTCATCCCCGACCCGCCCAAGATGCCGGCGCCGCCGCCGCGGCTGGAGCTGCTCGACCTCCGCTACTTCACCGTCGACCTCAGCCCGGACCACATCGCCAAGGTCAAGTCCACCTTCTTCGAGTCCACCGGCCACCGCTGCTCCGCCTTCGACGTCTGCGTCGCCAAGACGTGGCAGTCCCGCACCCGCGCCCTCGTTGCCGGAGACGACCTCGCCACCGACGGCGCCGCGGCGGAGCCGGAGGAGCGCACCGTGCGCGTCTGCTTCTTCGCCAACACGCGCCACCTGATGCTCAAGGGCGACGGCGCGGCGGCGACGGGGTTCTACGGCAACTGCTTCTACCCGGTGGCGGCGTCGGGGAGCAGCAGCGAGGTGGCCGGCGCGGACATCGTCGACGTGGTGCGCATCATCCGGGACGCCAAGGCGAGGCTCGCCGCCGACGTGGCGCGGTGGGCGGTGGGCGGGTTCCAGGAGGACCCCTACGAGCTCACCTTCACCTACGACTCCCTCTTCGTCTCCGACTGGACGCGCCTCGGCTTCCTCGACGCCGACTATGGCTGGGGCACGCCGTCGCACGTCATCCCGTTCTCCTACCACCCATTCATGGCCGTTGCCGTGATCGGTGCTCCGCCGGCCCCAAAGCTAGGCGCGCGCGTCATGACCATGTGCGTCGAGGAGGCGCACCTGCCGGAGTTCAGGGACCAGATGAACGCCTTCGCCGCCGGCAACTAGTTGGAGTACAAACATATCATGCATATGCATGCACACTAGTTAATGGTATTAATTATTACGAGTAATCCTTATTACTATTAATTAATCAAGAGAGACAGTGCAATTAATTAAGCATGTCTCAAACTCTGATCGATCGGTGTGTACGTAATTCGGCTGGTTAATTAATAATGGACTTTTTAAGTATAACAATTTAGTTTTACTATACATTTATCATAATATTTTTAAATTTTGATTGTTGTAACTACAGTGCAATCATATATAACTTTCACATAATTTTAAACCATTAGATAATTTGCTTTTAAAATTTATGTAAATGAGAAAAAAATCGCAACATGTATACATGTAAGAGGATTCACTCACACTACCTATTTTTCATAAAAACGACATGTAACTGAAACTTTTTATGTTAGTTATATCATGGTTGTATTATATTTATATTTTTCAAATTTTTAGAAAAAAAGTCGGCAAATGTACAGGTAGTCCCCAACAACCTGCGTTGTAACAATGGTACATTCATTAATTTATCACAAAATGAAAATTTAGTTAATTAATTAATTAGTTTGATTCTACTCCATTCCATCTATTATAAGTCATTTTGACTTTTTTAAACAAACTTATTTTACGTTTTCGATGAAATGTATAGAAAACATAGCAATATCTATATCACCAAATTAATTTTATTAAAATTAACATTTAATATATTCGATAATATATTTGTTTTATATTAAAAATATTGCTACATTTTTTTATAAATATGATTGAACTTAAAGAGGTTTAATTTAAAAAGTTCAAAAACAACTTAAAATATAAAACAAAAGGAGTACTGTTTTTATGTAGAGCTTGTTAACTAGCTAGTGCTTAAGTGCCGAGTGGAATAATGATTACTGTAATTTGTACTCCACCCTTGTTATGACGGAGCTTTTATCTTTTCAAAAGGCACCTCCTCGTTTGATCTAAACTACTCGCTACGTCCAACAAAGAATTATTCACTCTCTAAAAATAACAATTATAGCATTTAAAATTTATAAAAAAAGTAGTATTAATTATTATAGCATTCAAACCGTAACTATTCCTCATAGAAATTCTTCCCCACCTTACCCCAACCATCCCCCCTTCCAATCACCCATGCCGAAGAAGTAGAAACCATGTTTCCATCATTGACTATTTATTTCTATCACCAATCTCCGAACATGGCTTAGCACGGCTTCTCGTGCTCTATGCTCGGGGCATGTCAGCCATCGAGCGTGACTGCTCGAGGAATATCCACCCTCAGACGCGGCACCCGCGGGCCTTGCCCGGGCACATCCACCCCCCGGCACGGCCTCCCTCAGGTGGTGCTCGAAGCGCATCCGGCCTCTGGGTGCCCCCTCTCAACCCCCTCCCACCTCCTCTCCTCCCGCCGCGGACAGTGCTCAGGACACGTCCAGCCTTCGGGCGTGGCCTCCTAATGAACGGTGCTCAGTGCACCTCCCTCCTCGGACACGGCCTCCACAGGATACGCTCGAGGCACATCTCTCTTGTGCTTGGCCCCTGAGTGCTCGGCGGACACGTGGAATACAAGTAAGCTTACAAGACCAATATCTACAGTGTCCCAAGAAAAGTATCGAGACCTATAAGATTTATATCTTCATAAAGCTGAAGCAGATACGACACGATGATGGTTTTCCATCCGAGGCCCTGTCCATCATGAACTCCTTCATCTTCGAGAAGCTCATTCAAATTAACGAGATACTTTGTAGGAGGCGTGCGTGGGGCCCCGGGTGCGTCTGAGGGCCCATGGCATGGTTCAGGCCCTGGGTAGGCAGCTGCCCCAAGGAGTGGATGCTGCTCCGAGGCAAGTACAGGTGGCTAGGGCTCGGACGGGAGCCTGAGCACACCCTATTACCCCGAGCTCACGTCTGGGTCTCTCCGCCCTGCTAGGTGGGCCCGAGGGGCCTAATTCCATCCAAAATAATGGTTCTGTTGCAAGAGAGAGACATCTGAAGAATAGCTCACCCGTCTTCATTTCAAGAATGTGGCACAACATGCAGCCTCCTGCATGCCCATGTCTGCTAGACGAATAGGAGGGGTGCCACGTGCCACGCTCGCAACGCCCCAACACATTAATTTCATCTTGCCACCTCGCAAGAATTGGCCGATGGGACCCATGGTGACTAGGCGGAGATCAACCCGGCTCCTACACCATGTGTCAACTAGAGAGCAATGCTGTCACATCCATCCGGGTTGCTATAGGAGATATCGACAAGACTAAGTATACCCAGCTCTTTGGAGTGGGTCCTGTTCCTGCATTCATATGTTGGTACTGGGTGCCCCCTCTCAACCCCCTCCCACCTCCCCTCCTCCCGCCGCGGACAGTGCTCGGGACACGTCCAGCCTTCGGGCGTGGCCTCCTATGAACGGTGCTCAATGCACCTCTCTCCTCGGACACGGCCCTCACAGGATACGCTCGAGGCACATCTCTCTTGCGCTTGGCTCTTGAGTGCTCGGGGGACACGTGGAATACAAGTAAGCTTACAAGACCAATATCTACAGTTTTCCAAGAAAAGTATCGAGACCTATAAGATTTATATCTTCATAAAGCTGAAGCAGATACGACACGATGACGGTTTTCCATCCGAGGCCCTGTCCATCATGAACTCCTTCATCTTCGACATCTTCGAGAAGCTCGTTCAAATTAACGAGATACTTTGTAGGAGGCGTGCGCGGGGCCCCGAGTGCGTCTGAGAGCCCATGGCACGGTTCAGGCCCTGGGTAGGCAGCTGCCCCAAGGAGTGGATGTTGCTCCGAGGCAAGTACAGGTGGCTAGGGCCCGGACGGGAGCCTGAGCACACCCTATTACCCCGAGCTCACGTCTGGGTCTCTCCGCCCTGCTAGGTGGGCCCGAGGGGGCTAATTCCATCCAAACATAATGGTTCTGTTGCAGGAGAGAGACATCTGAAGAACAGCTCACCTGTCTTCATTTCAAGAATGTGGCACAACATACAGCCTCCTGCATGCCCACGTCTGCTAGACGAATAGGAGGGGTGCAACGTGCCACACTCGCAACGCCCCACCACATTAATTTCATCTTGCCACCTCACAAGAATTGCCTGGTGGGACCCATGGTGACTAGGCGGAGATCAACCCGGCTCCTACACCATGTGTCAACCAGAGAGCAACGCTGTCACATCCATCCGGGTTGCTATAGGAGACATCGACAAGACTAAGTATACCCAGCTCTTTGGAGTGGGTCCCGTTCCTGCATTCATATGTTGGTACTGTGGATTTTCCTTGGCCTATAAAAGGAGAATTCATGCCAATGAGTAAGGGGGTTGGATTGGTAACATCTAGAGCTCACACAAATCTCATATCTCACTATAACTCAAGCTCCTCACATATAACTCACAACACACAAGCGTAGGGTATTATGCATCCGTATGGTCCAAACCTATATAACCATTTGTGTCTATCAGCTCTTTGAGGGTGACTCAGGCTCGACTCATCCTCTGGCCAAATCTTCAAAGGGGACCCTCACTTCCCCGTTGTCGGGGTCTAGTGTTCCGACAACCTATTTAATGACAGGCATTTAGATTATTTTTCCTCCTGCCAATTTATCTTTTTGAATGCTATAATTGTATTTTTTGAACCAAATGGAGGGCATGGGCGTTAGAATTGTGCTTCGATCAAGTGCATTCGGCGTCGCGCTGCTTGGGCGTTATAAGGGGTTGTGCTACGGTAAACGACCAAATTTGGTAACGAAATCCGTGAGTTCAAGGCTGAAACTGAAGTGGAATCGGATTGGAAAATGATCTGCGGAGAAAACAGAGGCTGCTTCGGCCACGATCAAATCGGCTGGAAGACCAGTCGGCTGAGGCCGAATCGGATAGGGATAGTCGATAGCCGATTCTGATTCAGAGGGGGAGATGGAACCGTTTCTAATAAAAAAGCTTGAAGATAAAAGAAAGATTCGGTTCCTAAATATTCGTTAAGATATTGCCATCCATGAATAGGGTCCTGTAACGACAATTGTATCTGTAAAATAGGGTATTTGTTTAGATATTTCCTTTTGTAATGTGACATGGGACTGTATCCCGGGCTATTGTCGTATTTTGAATAGTATATTAAATAGAAACCGTGTTCTACACGAACTTTGTTGTACTTGGGTATAAATAGGACCCGAGACCTCTTGTAAAAAATCATCACACATCAATACAACTTCGGCGCATCACCTCATATTTTCTTTTAGACGAGTTCTTGATCCGGCTTCGGGCTGCATCAGTTCGAACCCCGAATAAGGTAAATTCTCGTCATTAGTGGTTTATTCCGTCGAATCTAGTGCTTACATCGTCATGATACTCTAGGTTTGATGTTGTAGACCACGCAAGTTATCATATACGGCATATAATCTAGAACAATGTCTAGATCTATCTCACCGTCGACTCATTTCTCTCGGGAGACAGCAGCCGATAGAGCTAGGTCTAGATGTTGGACTAGGTTATATGTTGTATCTACCGTCTTGAAGGGTTTACATCGGTCTATATAAATATAATACTATTTTTTATACTTAATGCTACATCATCTATGATCTGTAAGTCGCTTTTAGAAGTATTTAGAACTATTCGATTAGATGCCTACTTGTAAAGACAGTGCTGGGGTTTCAGCCAGCCTTACCTGTTTTAATAATCTTTTAGCATTATTTACTATTAGATATATTAAAGTTGCCTCTTATATTAAGATCTCAATCTGGTTAAATGCCTTAAGCCAGTATCAGTCTATTGGCATCAGCCGATAGCCGATTGATCTAGGTTTAACGCATTTAGGTTAGATTGATATCTTTTCATAAGATACATCGGAATAATAGCCGATACACATTAGATCTGCAGCATCGGCTAGGTTATAAATATATATTTGTTACCCTGATGTACATCTAGATTAAGTGATTTATACTGTCTCGGCATAGCTGATCTATCCCGGTCATTTAGTCTAAATATGATTCGGGATAGCCAATATATGTAAATTGATTCCCCGAGCCGATTCGGTAGGATCTAACTTTAGCCTTAACACATGTATCTGTTTATTATCTCTTATTGGTTAGCAAATCAAACCAATTGGCACGCCTAGTTCATCACAGGTAGCCAAGGACGGACCAGCACTGGAGCTAAGCAGATCTCTCAGGCCAGCGCGTGAGAGAAATTTCTCATCAACAGCTACTGACCACACTCATAGGCCTCATGCTTTCCGCCCCGCTACTTCTTGCTATCCAGACATGTGCTCGTGCCCGCTGCAATGGCGGTGGGGCTAGTCGTCATGGGTGTCTGTTGACCTGAACCGTCGAGTGCATCAGGAGAGGTGGTGTATGGTGGATGGGCGGCGATGAGACTAAAGATGATTGTGCAGTCGCTGAACGATAAAAAATATGGATATTAGATCTAATACTCACATGGTATCACGCTATTCTGAAACGAATCCCATGCTCTAACAGCCCCATTATTAAGGCCCCGTTTGATAGGGATTTTCTTCCCTGATTCTCAATAGAATCAGTAGAATCCCTGTCAAATAGGTTATTTTGCAACTGATTCTACGAAGAATAATTTTAAGTGATTCAACAATTTTATATTGGGAGTGAGAATCTCCTGAGAACCAATTTCTCTCTAGAATTACCTGAAACCAGTTTCTCCCCAGAATCACCTGAAATATTGTTCTAATTATTATTTTATTATATTGATTTTGATTCTTTCTAGAGTCTGATTTAGGAGAATCGAATTTAGAATCAAGAATCACAAAATCGAAGCCCTACCAAATGGACCCTAATTATGAACTCAGTTCCAAATATCTTTCATTGTCCACCCGCATTTTTAGAAGGCACCCACTTCTTGATCCACCTAACTTGAGCCTATGATTACTCATTTGATCCGCTAGTCAATTAATTACCTGGATGCGCTTCAGATGGCCTGTCTAATTTGACTCGGATCACCTGTTCATTCAGGGGTCGCATTAAGATTACTTTGTCCACCTTAATTAGGATCACGTCGTGTGATTTTAGATCACTGATCGACACACCTGCTCCTGTGACTTGTTGATCGTCATTCTATTCATCGTCATCTGTCTCCATACTCTACAGGACATTCTTTGATCGAGACCTGATACGAATTCGTTCAGTTAATTTAAGTTGGTCAGAAGTTGGTGAAGGAGATCGTTGAACCAATTGTGGCTTTATCTGACCAGTAATATCTCTCCAGCTGTCTGATGTGGACACCTACGTCGATGCGAAATATGCGATACAAATTGATCGAACCAGCATTATATTCTCCGATTAAATCTCGCCAATTTTTGGTTCTATAGATTTCAGTAAACAGACTTCGTTTCGTTTATGTTTGCAGGCTTACTTCAGGCTGCCGTCGGCCTGACGCAAACCCAGCAAACACCTTTTCTACTCTTTGGAGGGGGCCAAACTACTAAGTACAGAAGTTGGGAGAATTGCTTTTCAGAGGAAAAAAGTTCAGATCATCGGATGAATGTCTCTAAAAGTTTTCTTATATAAATATCTCTAAATAATCAACTTTTATATATCTTTTGGATACATAGTACACAGAAATTGATGGTTCATTTTGCCAGAATGATTGAAAAAGTTCCGACCTTCTTTTCTGCTTAATGGATGAATGAATTAATGTACACTCTTCCTGAACTACATCTAAACGATGTCATTTTTGGTTAATGAGTGCTATGTAAGTATTTTTCATGTTATCAATATGACATCACGTAGTAATCATGTGAATATTATCTTATAATCTTTAATGTAATCTGCAATAATTATGTTGCTAGCTCTTCTAATTTGAACCATCAGTTTAATTTTTTTCTTTCACCATCCCAAATCTCAACCAAAAAAATTTCTACGCAGTAAAATTTAATTGACTTCTAATTACTAGAATGACAAAAATAAGTATTCTTATACAAATCTGCATAAGTATATTAACAAAATAAGTACTTAAAAACTGAATATATATAGTAGAAAAATGCTCGAAATAATTAAGTTGTTATACCATTTCTTAAGTTATTCAACCAAAATTGCACCACATTTCGAGTTGTTATACCCGTAAGTTGCACTAGGTTGCACCCACGTGTCAAGTTGTTATAGTACCATGCTCACTTCTCAAGTTCGTCCACTAAATTGCACCCACATGTCAAAGTTAATGTAACATAAAGGAATAAATCCACTTTAGGTCCCTTAATTTGTCTCAGACTTTAAAATTTGTCTTTAAGCCAAAATATCAGATATAATGGATTTCTCAATTTACAAAACTAAATCACCTGAGGTCCTAGACAGTATTATATTTGGTTTTAGCTGACATAGCAAGCTGAGTCAGTGTGAGACCTACGCTGACCCCACATGTCAGTGACTAGGACTTTTTTCTCCTCTCTCTCCCCTTCTCCCCTCTCTTATCCTCTCTTCCCAATCCTCTCTATGGTGATGGCCGACGACGCGATGGGCGGCGCGGAGAAGGACGGTGACCAGCGGGGAGAAGGCAAGCACGACAAACGACGTGGGAGGAGCTGGCGGTGGTGAGGTCGCAGGGGCTCTCGTCGGGGTTCAAGTTCAAGCCGAGCGACAAGATGCTCGTGGAGCTCTTCCTCCTACCATACCTACGCGATGGCGAACTCCTGGTCCCCAACCTCATCTTCGTGGAGGACGACCGCCTGAGGGGATTGCCGCTGTCGCCATGAATGCTCCTCGACCGCCATGATCGAGGCGACGAGGACGAGGCCTACTTTATTGGGCTGACGAGCGGCGAGGGGCCCGACAGGTGCGCTCCATCACTGACGGTGGCAAGTGGGTGAAGCAGAGGTCACAGTGCAACAAGGAGGTTGTGGCCCCTAGCTGCGAGACATTCCGGCAAGAGAAGTTTAGCCTCAACTTCCACCGCGACGACCGCTGGAGCCAGCTCCTCTACCGTCATCTACTGCACACCGCCCATTCTCCCTGCCGGCCACCACCCTTCTCCCCTCCGCCCCTTAAAATCGTCGACCATCACCCTGGAGGGGATTGGAAAGAGAGGAGAAGAGAGGGGAGAGGAGAGAGTAAGGAGAAGAGAGGGGAGAAGGGGAGAGAGAGGAGGAAGAAAGTGTTGGTCACTTACATGTGGGCCAGTGTGGGTCCCATGCTGACATAGCTTGCCACGTCAATAAAACCGAGTAAAATACTTCCTAGGACCTTGGATGATCTGGTTTTGTAAATTGAGGATCCTGTTATATATGATATTTCAGTGTAGGGATAAATTTTAGACTCGACAACAAATTGAATTAAGGGACCTATAGTGAACTTATTCCTACCGTAAATGCAGTTTGCTCTGCTTGAAAAGCCCAAATTCTTCTGTTGTTAGATTTTGGGCCATCTGAGAAATTTAAGTCTTTTTTCTCTTCTTTTATCATCCAATCCATCTTGCGATCTAGGCCCGATAAAATTGAAAACAGGCTGAAAATAGGTCTGGTTTCCTGATTTAACTTTAGCCCCAAAAGCTTGGCTTCTGTGCCATTTACGCAAAATCTTGTTTTGGCTCCATTTCTCAATGAAAAATGGAATTGGCACTGAAAAGAAAAGAAAACGAAGATGACGAATTTAAAAGTTTAAACAGGTAAAAGTTAAGTTGGTGCGGTTCCTGCTCAAAAACTAGCTTGCGTATATATCCGAAAACTGATTTTTCTGATGATTGTAAGATTCCGGCTTTTGACGATGATCAGGACTGTGATGGAACGCATGGTTGGTAAAACAAAAAATGAAAGCTCGATTGAACTGAAAGATTATCACATCACATGCCTCTTTATTCGCTTTTGTTTTGACTGTTGGAATCGATTTGATTCTGATCACATCTGCTAGCTTTTGTAACAAATCAATTAGGCCATATACATATCCATATAGCTTTGCATGAAAATGACCTGAAGAATGCAAAGGAGAAAAGATAAAAGCTAGCTCTTGAACCATGCATTTTGCTTTTCAGTTTTCACTAAATTTGCAGGCCAACGAATTGGAATCGATATATTCCTATATATATATAATATAAAATATCTATAAAGCAAGTCGTGTTTCCAACAAAAAAAATTTTATTTTGCCTGGCTATTTTGCAGAAAACCACTAGAGTTTTTCCAAAATGGAGCGGCGCGGCCCAAGCAGCGATCCACCTCGGATTTGATCCAATTCCGAGGCCATCTCACGTCCAACACGAACTAGACCTGAAATCCCTAATGGACGACCATGCGCACGACCCACTATGCGTGCGATCACTTTCATTTTTGGCTCATTGGTTGTTTTGGGAATTTTTTTGCCTAGCGTGCGATCAATTCGGCCGTTACCAAAGCTGTACGTTTTCATACTTTCTCTTTTATATTTTTTTATGGGCTTCATTACTTAGCAGGTCGGCCCAATTCGTTCACACACACCAAATCAGGCTTTTTTTAGCAGGCCTACTATTCAACCTATATGTATACACTTTATATAGGTATGTACACATACAAAGTATACATATTTATATCTATATATATCTATAACTATCTATAAAGCAAGTAGTGTTTCTACCCAAAATTTTTATCCGCCTGACTATTTTGTAGAAAACCCCTTGAGTGTTTATAAAATTAACCCGTAGTCCCAATACTGAAAAGAAAAGGAGGGCTTGGATGAAAAAAGACCTCATGCGTCCCTTCCGCCCATCCCTATTCACGCCGCGCATGTGCCCCTCCTTTTCGTCACTGCTCGGAGCTCCCGCGCCTGCGCCTGCGTCCCTCCCGTCCCCATCCGCGCTGCACCCTGACTTCACCCGTTGCAACGCACGGGCACAATTGCTAGTGTGTGTGTGTGTCTATATATATATATAGACCTACTGTGTGGCACGCCGCCAGCCCCATCCTGTGTGGCATGGCCGAATCTCTAATTTGATCACGGGGCTGGACATAACCTCCACAGTCGACCCAACCAGCCTCAACATCAAATGCACTCATAATTTCAAGACCAAGAACATAGGAGGCTGGAGCGGCTTTATATCGATGAACATGAAAGGTGGTCCGATCTCCGAGAGAGAACATGCAGCTTTCCTCCTGATGTAGTTGGAAAAATTTGTATTCTGCGGATCAAGCTGCGGGTCGACTAGAAACTGGCAGCACGTAGCCGAAGCCCTGGTGAGCAAGAAGAAGATCCCCTTAGGAAAATACCTACTCGACTATTTGTACCAGATGTTAAGCAACGCATCGGCTAGGCTGGCTTCCAAGCAGGCTGTCAATACAGGAGGGCCCTAGTGGCTACTGCAACTGTGGTTAAATCTTCACACTTATCAGGTCGCAGAAAGGCCAGCTCCACTAGAAGCCGATTTCCCCCTGATCGAGCCACGTTTCGAAGATGACGAAGAGGTGAGCACCCGTCGATGTCTGTCGTTTGGGGAAGCAACGACAACTTATCCTGAATCCAAGCTGGCAGTCGATCATTTCAAAAAGTGGTTCGACAATCTGTACAGCAGCTTCCCAAGCAGCTCGAGGATATGGTTTGCCTACAAAGATTTTGACAAATTCGAACTCCCGGACGATCTTCAGCTAGATGAGCTCAACTCCGAAGAATACGAAAAGCCGAGGGAGATTTATATATCGGCCATAAAACCTTGCATCCTCCTCGTCGGTATCCACCAAAGGCGCAACATCCAAAAGTCATACGAGTTTTATCATCCGATGGTGGTTGCGAGACAACTTGGCATGGGCCAACTACCGATCGGCCATTATTATTCGGACAAGATCTAGGCCAGAGGCAAAATCTAAGGAGACATCATGATGCATCGGCTGCTCAATATCCCCGGTCCCCCTATGGGTAGCGTTGACAATATTGACTTGGCGGTGACGAGGACAACTGTCTTCAGCCGATGGTGGAATGAGTGGAAGCTGCACTTGTTTCACCAATCGGCTTCGATGTATTTGACAATCGTCGATCCGGAGATGACCCCATCGGTAAGCGTCTTCTCTTTTTAGTCTCTTTTGGCCATTACTCGTAGATTTGACTAACCATGCTTCATTCTTTTGCGGACAACGGATGCCTCCCCTCCACACGCAAGCAACACGGGAGTAGCAATTCTCTATGCTCTGGCGTCTTGTCCGTGGCGACGTGGCCCCATCAATCATCGGCTTCCACGCGCCGAAGGTAACAACGCTTCTTCATGGCCAAACTCGTGAGCCGTTGCATCGGCAGAAGAGGGTGAAGTCGTCAGCTGCTGCTACCCCGGCTGTAGAGAAAAAGAAACGGGCTTCGAAGAAGCCGAAACCAACTCCAGCCGACGACTTGCCTCCAATCGATCCAGACATGGATGCAATCCTTAAAGAAGAAGTCAGGAATGAGGAGATGGACCAAGCTGTCGATGTTGCCGCAGCCGAAACGAGCTCTTCAAATAAATATGCCCGGACTCCATCGGCTGAACAAACCGTTGAAAAGACTCCGAGCCCTCCGAAGCGTGTTTCTCGTTCCCAACCGGTAAACACCTTTTATTACTTGATCTCATCACCTTTTCCAAGTTTATGCTTCATCGGCTTTTTGTGTTTGTAGGCGAAGAAATTGGCTGCCAAGAAGAAGAGGGCTCCTCCTCCCTCGGTAAATTCTACCATCCTTAATTTTTTTCTTATCAACACAGCCGATTCCTGACTTGTATTTTTTTTAGCCTCCTCGTGCTCCAACACCTGCCCCCATGTATCAAGCGAACACACGCCAGCGGCTACAGGTGGTAGTGATGCGGAAGGACGAGGCTACCTCAGTCTCGGTTGTCCAAGTAAGTTCTGTCCAACTTCATAAATCGGCTTACTAGTTTTGTCGATCTTCTAACTGTCTCCTGTCCTGCAGACCATAGCCGATCTTTTGGACTTTGACCTTTCAGAGTTTCTAGACCCTGATGAGGATGACGACAAGGCCATGGCGCTGTTGGATGAGGACCTACGGGCTACCTGTCAGACATAGCCAAGCGGCTAGAGTGCTCCCTCGACTTTTTGGTCACCGACTATGGTTCCATCCGAAGTCAGTTCGAAGACATCCAAGATCGGATGCCAGATCAGCTGGTCGATATCATCGCACCGGCCACCTTCATGGAGGCGCATCGGCACAAGTTTGAATGAGCCAAGCAAAGAATAGTCGATCGTCGAGAGAACCAAGCGCTAGAGGCCAACATCAGAGCCAGCCAACAAGAAATCACCGCTGAGAAAGCCAAGTTTGATGCCTTGAAGATTGAGCCGATTGCTGAGCTCGATCGGCTTCGCAAGCGTCGGAAAGAACTGGCAGCTAAACTTGCTAAGGTTGAAGCTGACATCCTGGCAAAAGAGCAGCGTGTGGTCGGCTTGCCGAAAGAGATTGAAGACCAGCGAGCAAAGATCAAGACGACTGTGTCACATTTATCTGATCTGGCCAGGGCAGTGAAGCCGGTCCCAGGGAGCGATGCAGCAGACGCCAAGGCCATCGAAGAAATAGACGAAGTTCGTCGCAAGACGATATCGACCATCACCGATTTCCTCCCGTTGAACCAAATGTAACAGCTAACTAGGCTTCTGTAACTTAAACTCGCAGCTCTTTTGTAGCCGGCTTGCCGGTATTATTTATGGTCAATCATATGCGTATTTGCCGATCACGTCTTGAATGCTTCAAAAACTTCAAAAATTTGCTAAGTCTGATTTCTGATAGTATATATGTATGCCCCCTTAATTTTGTTGATGATGTCTTCAGCATTAATAAAATTATCAAATCGAATATTGTGTCGTTGTCGGATAAGCTGAGCTAATGTAGACAAATTAGGGGAAAAACTTAGCACAAAAAACGACCTAAAGGCGATGTGTATTCCTCTCAACGCATCGGCTAACATGAATCGGCAAAACCATAGCTGAATCATGAGTTGATCCAAACACTGGGGTAATATTTTTTTCAAATACTTGCCATTGAGAGCCCTTCCAAACACTTCTCCATCCAATCCTTCTAACATGTAGGCTCCTTTAGAGACACATCTATGGATCTTGAAAGGTCCTTTCCAGTTATGCGACCACTTGCCGAATTTGTTGTCCCTTGATCCGATCGGCAATATTAACTTCCAAATGAGCTCGCCCTCTTCAAAAGACTTAGGCACAACTTTCTTATTATAATGACGGGCTACTCGCTTCTTGTCCCTGGTCACTTTTTCCAAGGCACGCATTCTTGATAGAACTAGGTCTTCTGATTCATCCACCATTAAGTTATAATAGTCATCGGCTGTCAGCTGGTCTTGTAGTTGAATCCTTCTTGAGCCAATGATGTTTTCCCATGGCAGAACTGCTTCGTGTCCGTAGACCAGTTTATATGGAGGCACCTGGATCGATTCGTGGCAGGCCATCCGATAAGCCCAAAGTGATTCAGCTAATCGGTTGTGCCATTGCTTTGGATACTCAGCGATCTTTCTTTTTATCAGCTTGATTAAACTCTTGTTTGAGGCCTCTGCTTGCCCGTTAGCCTGAGCATAATATGGTGAGGAATTGAGTAACTTAATCCCCATGTCGTCGGCAAACTGAACAAACTCGTCTGAGATAAAAATAGATCTCTGATCCTTAGTTATAGTTTGAGGGAGGCCGAATCGGTATATGATGTGTTCCTTGACAAACTCAATTTCATCCCCGGAGTCAACTTTCTTCAAAGGAATTGCTTCCATCCACTTGGTAAAATAATCGGTTGCCACCAATATGAACTTGTGTCCTTTGCTTGAGGGTGGATTAATTTGGCCGATCATGTCGATTCCCCAACCTCTGAACGGTTAAGGCTTGATGATGGGGTTCATAGCCGATGCTGGTGCTCTTTGGATAGCTCCAAACTTTTGACAGTCTTGGCATCCTTTCTAATTCTTGAAACAATCTTCCAGCATGGTCAGCCAAAAGTATCCTGCTCTTTGAAGTAGCCATTTCATCTTGTGAGTCGATTGATGCGTACCGCAAATCCCTTCGTGCACTTCTCCGATGGCCACCTTGGCTTGATCGACACTTAGACATTTGAGCAGCACACCATCAATTGTCCGATAATATAGGTCTTCGTCAAGCAAAACATATCTCAAAGCATTGTAGTGCAATTTCCTTGAAGCCGACTGGGAAGGATTTTGCAGGTAGTTGTAGACTTCAAACCTCCAGTCGTCGGCTATCATAGTGGTGATCTCCACTTCAACATCCTTCGTCATCGGCCTGTAGCCTGATGCCCCCTGAGCTAGATTGTTGGCTTCTGTGTTTTGTTCCTTGGGCATATGCTTTAATGTCACTAGCCGAAAGTTGTTCATCTATTCTCGGCACTTTTGAAAGTAGACCATCAGCGCGTCGTTCTTGCATTCAAATTCTCCTGACAACTGGCTGATGACCAACAGTGAATCTCCCATTATTTCGATGGCGTCGGCTTCAACCTCTTTGAGTAGTTGTAGTCCTTTAAGCACAGCTTCATATTCGGCTTGGTTGTTTGTGGCGTGGGCATGATAGAAAAAGCAAACTCGAAGCTTGCCCCCCTTGGAGAAATTATTACCAAGCCGATTCCGCATCCATTGGCGCAAACCGAGCCATCGAAGGTTAAAGTCCAAGGCATGATTTACACTGAGCCGATGGAATCATCTCTGTGTTCCACTATGAAATTGGCTATGGCTTGTCCTTTTACTGCCTTGGGTGTCTGATAGCGTAGATCAAATTCTGTTAAGGCAAATATCCACTTCCCCACCCGTCCTTTTAGCACTGGAGCCGATAGCATGTATTTTACTACGTCGGCTTTGCATACCACGGTGCACTCATTGGATAATAGATAATGCCTCAACTTTGTGCATGAAAAATACAGGCAAAGACATAATTTTTCCACAGGTGAATACCTTGTTTCAGCGTCCAGAAGCCATCGGCTGAGGTAAAATATAGCCTTTTCTTTCCCTTCGACCTCTTCAATCAAAACTGAGCCGATGGACTTCTTGTCTGCTGACAGATACAACCTGAATGGTGTCTCTTTTTGTGGAGGAATCAAGACTGAAGATGAGCTTAAATAATCTTTGATATTGTTCAGCACTTTCTGCTGCTCTGCCCCCCACGTGAATGCTTGATCGGCTTTCAGCCGAAGCAATGGTGTGAATGACTCCATATTTTCTGACAAATTCGCTATGAATCGCCTGATGAAATTGATTTTACCTATTAGAGACTACAAATCCTTCTTATTCTTCGGAGGCTGAATAGTCTTTATTGCGTTAATGCTCCTTGGTGTGACTTCAATTCCCCTCTCGTGAACAAGAAATCCTAAAAATTGTCTAGCCGATACGCCGAACGCACACTCCAAAGAGTTCATCTTCAGGCCATATTTTCTTGTTCTCTAGAGAACCTGCCTTAGATCGACTAAGTGGTCTTCTATTTCCCTGGATTTAACGACGACATCGTCAATATAGATTTCTACCAGGGAGCCGATCATATCATGGAAGATGTAGTTCATGGCCCTTTGGTATGTGGCTCCAGTGTTTTTCAAGCCGTATGTCATAACGACCCATTCATACAGGCCGATTGCCCCTGGGCATCTGAACGCTGTCTTGTGAATGTCTTCCTCGGCCATGAAGATCTGGTTGTATCCTGCATTATCATCCATAAAACTTATGATTTTGTGGCCTGAGGCGGCATCCACCAGCAAATCGGCTATAGGCATTAGGTATTCGTCCTTAGGAGCGGCCTTGTTTAAATCTTTAAAATCGATACACATCCTAAGTTTGTCATTTTTCTTCATTACTATAACTATATTTGAAACCCATTCGCATATCGGCGGGGCGAATAAATCCGGCATCGTACGGTAGAGTAATTTTGGCTTTGATCGCATCATACATATCGGCTTTAAACCTCCTGGGAGGCTGCTTCTACTGCCGATATCCAAGCTTTATAGGCAGCCGATGCACAACAATGGAGGGGCTAAGACCAGGCATCTCACAATAATTCCAAGCAAAACAGTGTTTGTATTCCTTTAATAAATCGATGAGCTTGGACCTAAAATGAGAAGACAAATTTTTGCTAATGTATGTCGGCCTAAGCCTATCTCATGTTCCTATGTCAACTTCTTCTAGCTCGTCGACCGACATAAAACCTTGCCCAAGTTTGTCATCATTGTCGTCCACGATGTCCTCACTGTAGATGCTCAAGCCCTCCACGACGCCTTCAAAGTAGTAATTGAGGCTCGTCGTCTCCAATGGGCTATATATCGAAATCGGACACTTTTAGAAAATCAGCTTTCTAGATTTTGCCGGACAGGCAATCAATACCATCGATTTCCTAGAGTGACAAATCCGCATTATCAACGTTACCTGACCTGTCGGCTGGCATGATCTCTATCTTGTCGCCTTGCCACTGGATCAGACTTTGGTGCATTATAGAAGGGATACAACAGTTGACGTGAATTCAATCCCTTACTAGTAGCAGGCTATATGACCCCTTCCCATCGATGACGAAAAACGTAGTGGGCATGGTCTTGTTGCCGACGGTCAGCTCAACGTTTAAAACTCCCTTGGCCTCTGAAGGGTTGCCGCCGAAGTCTTTGAGAATCATGTTTGTCTTGATCAGGTCTTCGGATCCTTTCCCCAGCTTCCTAAAAGTTGCATAGGGCATTAGGTTGACAGCAACCCCTCCATCGACCAGCATTTTAGACATCGGCTTGCCATTGACGAATCCTTTAACGTATAGTGGCTTCAACTGCCGATTTTCGGTCCCCTCAGATTTTTCAAAGATAGCTTGTTCTGGGGACAAAACTAGTGTGGCCATGGTCTCCTCCACTGTGTCATCGTTGGTCTCGGCAGCCTTGAACTCGGCTAGCAGAATACAAACCATGTTGACCAATGCTGGGACCATTGTTTTGCCTTTTGCCGCCCTTCTGGCTTTGTCGGCTGGGCTTTCATCGGCTGGGCTCTCGTCGGCTGGGGCCGCTTGTTTCTTGACGCGCCAACGTTTTGCGCCCTGCCGATGTTGTTGCTGTTGGATCATCCGCCGGACTTCTTTCTTCTGCCCCTCGCTCTTGAGCCTCTGAATTTTTCTTTTTTGTATTTTGGTAAAGAGGTCCGAAAGGCATCATTGGGGGTTGGCCGATTGCTCTTCATCGATCTCTTCTTGATCCTCTTCCTGGAAGAAGTCTTGGTGGATGGGGCCAAGCCGATCATGAATAGAGGGTTTATGTTGGTTAAGCTGAACGGCTCGGGGGACGAATCGGCTAGAACTCTCCAGTTGTGGTCCCCTGTATTCGTCCTCCCTGTAGTCACCGCATGCTGGGCAATTTTTGAGGGTTGGCAAACTCATTCCTTGCTCCCAGCAGAACCTGAAGAACTTGCAATGCCAATGCGGGTCACAACCATCGTAGCGGTGGTAGTAGGCCACGCCCAGTCGATCAGGTGCCCTCTGGTATGGCTTGTCGCGTCGGCTTTCTTCTTCCTCTTGGATCCTGCACTGGAACCACAGCTGGCTGTCTTGCCTGGACCGACGATCGATCGATCGTCCGTTGGTGTGCACCATGTTGGTTGATGCAGCTATATCTCCAGTCGGCTCCTTATGGGGTGGCCCTGAGTCAGCGCTAACCGATTGTAGCGTTTTGGCTAAGCTGTACGTAATTCGGTGCTGCCAATCAGCTCGCATGTGGCCGGTTTGGACCATGTTGATCGGGAAAGGGTTGCCATCAACCTTCATCGGCTTAGCCGATTCTGCGAATTTTATTTTCTCGGCTTCGATGGCCGACTGGATCTGCTGCCTGAACACCTTGCAGTCATTGGTGCTGTGGGAAGTGGTGTTGTGCCATTTACAGTACTTCTTCTTCTTGAGTTCTTCAGTCGATTAGATGACGTGGTTGTCGGGGAGCCGAATTTGTTTTTCCTTTAGCAACAAATCGAAGATCCTATCGGCTTTGGTTATATCAAAGTCGTACTTCTCCTCCTTGTTCGTTTTCAAAATCCATTGACAGACTATGGCCTTTTTGTTTCTTGTCCACTCGGCTGCCGCTACCTCAACGTCGCTGTCGCTTGATTCAGAGTCTGTTTCGCAGACGACGTGAGTAATCTTTTTGATGGCCTTCTTTGATTCTTGAAATCTTTGCTCATGGACCGTCACCTTTTGGGCCAAGTGGGCCAAGCTATCAAAGTCCTGAGCCGAAAATCTTTTGTGGATTGGCGACAGAAGGCCATGAAACGCCAAATCGGCTAGCTGGGAGTCCGATAAAACCAGACTGTAGCATCAGTTCCTCATTTCTCTGAAACGTTGAATGTAGTCCTGGACCGATTCCTCGTGCTTCTGCCTGATGCTGGTTAAGTCTGACAGCTTAATCTCATGGTTTCCGAAGTAGAAATAGCTATGGAATTGTTTCTCAAGATCGGCCCAGCTTTGTATCGAGTTGTATGGCAGTGATGAAAACCAGGTGAAGGCCGATCCTGATAACGACAGCGGGAACAGGCGAACCCTGAGCGCGTCTGTAGCCGATGCTTCCCCGCATTGAGCCATGAATCGACTAACGTGCTCGTAGGTAGACACATTGTCTTGTCCAGAGAACTTGGAGAAGTCTGGCACTTTGTACCGATTTGACAGTGGCACCCTCTCGAAGTGCTCTGGGTACGGGTACCGGTACATATGGTCGGAGTCCTTTGGCTTGAGGCTGAACTGATCGCACATCACATCGTTAATCAGATCGGCCCAAGGCCTGTTGTCTTGAGCTTGGGGTATCGGCTCGTATTGTTCATACGGTATGGGTCCTTGCTGATACTGAAGTGGCGGTGGCGTCTATGGCCGATACTGCTGATCATATTGACCTCCCGGATGTTGGTATTGCAAGTGATTCGCAGCGGGAGGAGGCCGAAACACGATTGGCGATGATTGCTCAGGAAGTAGCCGATTGCCGACAGGACTACGATGTGGGGCCGGGGGAACACTGCCAATCGGTTCATTGGGCATGATTGGCCTCCGATTGGTGTTGAACATGTTGTCCACCTGCTCCTGTGTCACTATCAGGTCACCACGGCCCTGATGTTGAGGTTGCTGTCAGGCCAGGATCCTAGGATGTGGCTCTGAAGTCGATGCCTACGCGTTTGGTTGAATCAGAGCTCCCCCTTGAGGATTCGGCTATCCCAGTGGCGGGATTGGCAAGCCTTGAGTTGACAGCGTCCTATAACCCGGGAATTGGCCGTCAGTGAAATAGGTCGGCCCCCTTGGCAGTTGCTCGGCTATCTTCGAGTCGACCACAGTGGCTATCATATTGTTGATGGTATTGACCAGTATGCCACTTTGGTTGATGAGGGCGTGATGGACAGCCGAGTCGATTCGGTCCTATAGAGTGTGAAGTCCCGAATCATCTTGTTCTTGTTTGACGTCCTTCATTTTCTTCTTCCCTTTCCTGTCCTCCTCGGAGGACGTGTTGAGGTCTTCGAGCTTGAATTTGAACTTTTGGAGGACGGCCCCAGATCTGGTCTGGGTAAAGGATTGTAGGTAATTGGCCTCTAGCGACTCAACTATTTGTTTATAGTCGGCTAGTTGCTCAGCCGACAGTTGTTCGATTGTTACCGGGATGACGTTTTCCTCGCTGACTCCTGAGTTCTTGACGCTAGACACTGTGTCGATCTTGGAAGTCTGCACTTGGTCCCACTGGGCGTGCCAAAAGCGTGTTGATGAGAAATTTGATTCCCATGCACTGGCCTGAGAGATTTGTTTTACTCTAGTGCAGGTCCAAATTGGTCGCCTCTGGTGAATTGAGGGTGTGCCGGTTGGTTTGATCCTATAACCAACAAGAAACAAGAAATAGGCATTAAGTTGAAATTAGATCCTACCGGATCGGCTGAAGACATCAATAAACATATAATTGTTATTGCAAAGCACATTTATACTAAGTGATTGGGATAGATCGGTAGCATGCCGAGACAGTATAAATCGCTTAGGCTTAAATGTACATTAGAATAATAATTATTTGCATTGACAATTTAGCCGATACTGCAGATCTAATATGAATCGGCTAATACTCCGATACATTTTATAAAAAGATATCAATCTAATCTAAATGCGCGAAACCTAGATCAATCGGTGTCAATGTAACTTGATAGATTAATACCGGTTTAAGGCATTTAAACAAATTGAGATTTTAATATAAAAGGCAGTTTTAATACCCAGGCATAACGACATCCGTGTTTAGGGCATTTAAACAGATTGAGATCTTAATATAACAGACTGATATATTTTACAAAGAGTCTTCGGATCTTATTTATACCCAGGCATAACGACATCCGTGTAGGACACGGTTTCTACCTTATCTACTATTTACAGTACGAAAATATCTCGGGACGCAGTCCCATGCTGCATTACAAAAGGAATACCTAATAAGTTTCTAATTTACAGATACAATTGCTGTTACAGGACCTTATCCATAGATGGCAATATCTTTAACGCATAATTTGGGGACCGAATCCAATACTTTATCTTCAAGTTTCCTCTTGGGACTGGCTCCACTTCTATCTCAACTCGGAATTGGCTATCAGCTATCCTGGTCCGATTCGGACTTAGCCGACGGGCTCCACAGCCGATTCGGACTCAGCTAACACAGCCTATTTTTCTCCGCAGATTGCGTTCCTGATCCGATTCCGCTTCAATCTTGGCTCTGAACTCAGGGATTTAGTTATCAAATTTGGTTGTTAACACTAGCATACCAAGCGTGTTGTAACTGATCAACCACCAGAGTTGCCTCTAAACACAGTTGCAACTAAATGAAGTTACAACGAGCTGTGGATGGTGATATTGGAGTATCGCAACTAGTGGTACCAACAAACTAGAGTTGCAACTAGTGTCAAACTGAAGTTGCAACTAACAACGGTGTAACAAACTGAAGTTGCAACAGGACGGTCGGTGATATTGGTGTGTCACAACTGGTGTAACAAACTGGAGTTGTAACGAGCTAGCTGACCAACTGGTTTTCTAAAACTAGCAAACAACCATTGCAATTTGTGTGTAAATGAAGTTACAATTAGATTTCGCATCAGGTCACCCATCCTAGTACTACTTTTGTCCAAGCACGCTTAACTTTTAGATTTTTAATAGAATTCGATGTTTTAGTGAAATCCGGTGCTTTAGTATCGATTGGTTCAAACCAATTATACTAGGTTTGTTTTGGACGCGCGTGAGGGTCTGTGCATCCGAATGTTAAAATACACCTTGATGCATTATATATATATATAGTTGGACTACTGTGTGGCGCGCCGCACAACCCTTATCCCGTATGGCATGGTCGAATCTCTAATTTGAAAACTCAAACTGAAAATCCGAGAGTGTTGCAGCGCGGATGGGGACGGGAGGAAGAGGCAATTCAAACAAACGTTTGTGTTTGCTACTATACACACCACCCTCATAAACCTAATTAAATCGATTAATTTAATCAACACCCTATTTAATCAAATTAATTATTCCTTGTGATTAGTTAAATAATTAATCAAACTGATTCCTTGTGATTGAATGCATAGGAACCCAAATCTTGGAATTGTTTTTGATACATTCCAGTGGAAGTCTAAATCCTCGAGGGGAGAAGAGGAAAAAAGAAAGAGTAATAAGGTTGGTTTCTTCTCCATCACTCTCAATCCCATCACCTACCGACCTGATAACTCCTCCCCTCCAGAGATTTGCTTGTTCGTCCGTGTCGTCGTGCAGTGGAGGGGATCAAGAACAGGAGAAGGGTCCAGTGGTGGAGGCAAATCAATCATGTCGTCCGGGGAAGGGATCATCTACTCCTAGCTGGTCTACGAGTTGAGCTAGATCCTGAGGCGGGTACATTGGTAGCGTGTCCGACCAAGAAGAAGGATGGGGGAGAAGGTGACTGAGGCGGCGAGGGGAGTGGAGGATCAGGACAGCGGCATGGCAGCGGCGGCGAGGCTGGATGGGATTCAGTACTGCAGCGAGCATCCATACCGGCCCGAGACGACGGCGGCGGCGGTGGCCGACGAAGGGATATGCACCTTACGCTTGCGGGACAAGGCTGGGAGGCTGATGTCCTCCTCCATGTCCAGCCCCTTCTTCGCTCTCGGCGGCCACCCCGCCGTGCGCTTCTCCGTCGTCGGCGGGAGGGAGGAGCGCGATCGCGGCTTGGCCGGGCACGGCGCGAGATGGAGACGAGAGGGAGGGGCGCAAGGAGGGAGGAGCGAAGGGGGTCTTTTTTCATCCAAGCCCTCCTTTTCTTTTCGGCATTGGGATTACGGGTAGGGCTGACGAAATACTCGTGGCTCGCTAGCTCGTTCGGCTCGTGGTTGGCTCGGCTCGGCTCAGCTCGTTGAGAAATGCTAACGAGTTGCGCCAAGGGTTTAGCTTGTTAGCTATAACGAGCCAGCTCGAGTCAGCTTGCGAGCTGCTCGTGAGCTCAACGAGCCAGATGCAATGTACAAAGCAGGACCTAATGTTTTGCTTGTTTTGCTATTTTTTTCTTGTTTTGTTGATGATGTGACAATAAATCAATAATTTTTATAATTTTGTGATGGTCAATATGGATCTAATGCTTTAGATTATAATAGTAATAATATCTAATCTAGTTGCATCATTACATTTGCATGGATAATTGTCGATGAACAAGTGTTATTACGTTAATTATGGACTTAATATCACTTTTTATTTTTTTCAATTGTATATTTGCATGTTTAATAGACTATAAAAAATGAAATGTAATTTGTCCATAAATTGCAGTGTATTAAAGTGGCTCACGAGCTAAACGAGTTGGCTCGAGCCGGCTCATGAGCCGAGCCGAGCCGGTATCCACCCCTAACTGCGGGTTAATTTTGGAAAAAATCAAGGGGTTTTTTGCAAAATAAACAGACAGAACAAAATTTTGGGTAGAAACACTACTTGCTTTATAGATAGCTAGCAAAATGCCGTGCGTTGCAACGGGACGACGATGCGGGGAGGAAAGCGGGCGGAGGACGAAGGTCTAGGCGGCGCGCGGGGCTCGAGCGGCGACGGGAGGGAGGGCGTAGGCGCGGCGCGGATGGGAGCGAGAAGAGAGACGTAGGAGGTCTTTTTTCATCCAAGCCATTTCTTTCTTTTCAACATTGGGACTACAAGTTAATTTTATAAACAGTCAAGGGGTTTTACGCAAAATAACACTTTTTCTTCTTTAATTGGGGTTTTTAAAATAGCCAAACGGATCGTTAATTTTTAAAAAACTCAAGGGGTTTTCTGTAAAATAACCAGGCAAAATAAAATTTGGGTGGAAACACTACTTGCTTTATTTATAGATAATAGCAAAATGCTCGTGCGTTGCAACAGGACGACGATGCGAGGAGGGAAGTAGGCGGAGGACGAAGGTCCGGGCGGCGCGCGCGGAGCTCCGGCGGCGGCGGGAGGAGGGCGCGGGCGCGGCGCGGATGGGGGCGAGAAGAGAGAGACGCAGAAGGTCTTTTTTTTCATCTAAGCCCTCTCTTTCTTTTTAACATTGGGACTGCATGTTAATTTTATAAATAGCTAAGTTGTTTTTTTGTAAAATAATCTTTTTTTCTTCTTTAATTGAGTTTTTTTAAAAATAGCCAGACGAACTGCGGGTTAATTTTGAAAAAACTCAAAAGGTTTTTTGTAAAATAGTCAGACAAAATAAAATTTGGATAAAAACCCTACTTAGTTATAGATATAGATTATAGATTATAGATAATCACAAACCCACGCACAACTTGATCCAGAATGATATTGTGCCGATCGATCGAGTCGACATCCATCAAGTTAATTAGATCACTGATGATGATCTATACAAATCTTAATCTCTCGCTGCTAGCTGATGATCAGTAGTATTAGTACGGCCAAGTGTTGATGATCATCGACTGATTAGTGCATATATGCATGGTTCAACTTATTGTTAGGAGTAGCTAACAATGGTTGCGTCTAATTATTTGTTGGACTTCGACTCTGATGGCGATGAAGATGACATGTACTGACAAAAGTAAGAAGATTAATTAACAATAGTAGCATTATCCAAGAGACCTGTCACTGACACGACAAACGTGTACATGTATGCATCAATCATGTACCCCCCGATGACGTCCTGATGACGAAGACAAAGCAAGTCAGAAATTAGTCAAAGGGCAGAGTATACATATAGGATCGAGTATATGGTTACATGAAAAAAACCTTCTTTATTGTCTTCTGACACATATGAATTAATGAATTATAAGATTTATAAGTCAGTTTTTTAAAATCAGAGAGCACTAAATTTCTTTCCAGTTACGTGCGGGCTGCTTCTACTTACTTATCAATTCGGTCGCATATGCATGCTGACGCAGCAAAATAAAATCGCCTTGGCTAGCTTAGCTCTCAACTAATCTGTCAAGCTGCTAATATGATTAGAGCCTAGTTGTTAGCCATAACATGAAGGCAATACACTGGAGTTATTAAGATAGATATCGACAACATTAACGGCTACGTACTCATCGCATGCAGAAAATCACAAGTACTCCCACCATCTCACAAATATTTTATTTTTTGTCTTCTTTATTTGCCCACAGATACTTCATTTTAAAGCATCAGAGTTTGAAAATTGAAAGTAAAAAAACAAATACATTAGGGTTTGAAAAAACAGTAAGCTTGAAAAAGTGAAAGCCAAATACATTAGAGTTTGAAAAAAAAGTAAAGAGCAATCTTTGCATTAGTACGCACGTGCGAGATAGGTAAAAAATGATGTTAATTTTTTTTAGGATGGAGGTAGTATAATCGATAGGTGGCATATGTAGTAGGACCACATTTGGAATAAGTGATTAATTAGTAGTGGAGCAAGTGATAGCTAATCAAACGTTCTTAGTTGATTAATTAGTATATGAAGCGTGATGAAACAGTTGGAGTAACAAAATACAAGTAGTAGTTGGTGTCATCTACTGGGTACTCTTACACTATTTTCACTGAAGAGTTTTATAAAGTTTTGTACATAATAAATAATACGTTATATAATATTATTTAATGATATAACATAAAATTAAAAAATAAAAACAACCAGTTTCATCCAGATGAAATTTTGTGTACACGAATAACAAATCGACATGAGTCATGAAATTAAATATTATTTTGATCCTATAAACAACTTTATGAAATATGCATTGAAAACGATAGTTTGAAACACTATTTTATTTTATTCAGATTTATATAGTTGTTTTAAAAATATTTTTCATTGGGGTTAATATTTTATCTCGTTTGCATGTGCCACGTATCTATCTATCATCTCATCCTAGAAAGCGATCAATATATGCAGCCAAATAAGTGCATCGCATTTTGCACGGTCACCAAGAACAGCACAATCTTACCACGTACAGGAGTCCAGGACCCACATATGACACTGCACACAGCCACACAACACAGATCAAACATGGAAAGAGATAATAGTCAAGGAGGAATTGCCTAAGTTAGTTGTCACATGATTACAAGTGCAATTGATTGGCCTATCCTATACAGGAATATTGTGATTATATGGTCATCTCTTCGCTAAATACTGTTCTGTCACACTAGCTCAATCATCTCGCTCTGAGCATCTCAAGATAGGTTATGCATCATGAACATTTAATACGTGGGAATTGCTAATTTTTAAGTGTAGGAATTTCAGTCACCTATCTAGCTTAGGCTGTGTTAACTTTTGGGCTAAAACGTCACAACCATACTTTAGACACACATTTGAAGTATTAAACATAGACTAATAAAAAAATAAATTACAGAATTCGTCTGTAAACGACGAGACGAATTTATTAAGTCTAATTAATCTGTCATTAGCATAAGTTTACTGTAGCACTTTATTATCAAATCGTAGTCTAATTAGGCTTAAAAGATTCGTCTCGTAAATTACATGCAAACTTTATAATTAATTATTTTTTAGTCTATATTTAATACGTGTCCAAACTTTTAATGTGACAGTGTGTAAAGTTTTGAGGTGGATCTGTTTACCTTAGATTATATGGTGCTATACCAACAGTGGGTGGCAAGGCGGTGGGGGCACAGCCGAAGCCGTGGTGGGTGGGGTCAGGAGTACAATAGGTGTCATGGGGTTAGGACATGAGGTTGAAGATGACGAATTCGACATTGTGAGTTGTTGGAGAAGGGAAATAGGGCGGTGTAGGGCAATGGCACTCTCACCTGATTAGAGAGAGATGGCTGATCAGGTGGGCCACCAATTAGCTCACGTGGATGCGGTCGTGCATGGCGAGAGAAAAAGAAGAGAAAAGAATAAAAATCACAGTTGTTTATGCTCAAATCTCAGGACAATCCTTTTAAAAAAATCAACCGAGAATTAGACGGTCCTTTATATATATTGGACGGAGAACATGATTTCTATGTGCAAAGCAATGCTGCATGTCATGCCGAACTAAACTCAAAGAGATTACTTAAGAAAGCACGTACCTCTCTGTTTGTGTTCTACCAGATAATCTATATCCAACAAAAAGTCATCAATTATGAGTGACCCAATTCAAATTTGTTTAATTTCATCCATCAGCGCTTTTTTGTACTGCACTGCATATGGTTGGCTTTCCTTGCATGCAACTTCTATCCATAAATCTATCTAGGGCATTATTATGAAGGTTAGCTAATCAATCTCTATAGTCGATTTGATCCCACATAAATAATGAATAGTTGGGGGCAGCTTGCATCAATGCTTGGATGGTCCCTGCAGTTTTTGATCGAGCTGGCTCGAATTATTGCAAGGCAGAGGCCTGCCGGCCAGATAGCTAAGGGGATGTTTATACGAAGAGATTAAATTTAATTCGTGTTATTGAATCTTTAGATATCGATTTAAATAACTAAATATGAATTAATTATAAAAATAATTCACAAGACAAATTTGTTAAGTTTAATTAATTTACGATTAGCAAGTGTTTACTATAACATCACATCGTTAAATCATAACATATAATTATTAAATTCGTCTTACGAATTAGCCATTGATTATGAATGAGTTTTATCAATAATCTACATTTAATACTTTAAAATATCATTTAAATATTCAATGTGACAGAGACTAAAATTTTATTTCCTAAAACAAACACCCCCTAAATAACCAGTATATGTGTACACATGTATATGATTCAACTCTCAAGGAGAAAAAGACAGTGCACTATTATTAGTAGAGTACTAAACTACAGCCGAAAGCAAAACCTACAAGTTAAGAGTGGTTAAGTACTAACACACCTCGAGCTCTTTCTCTTAATTTTCCTTCCTCAAAAGAAGAGCATTGAAAATGGCAAATAATGAAACTATAGCTACTTCCCTAATATAATTATCAAATCAAAGTGAATCAAAAAAGATGATTTTTTTTTGCCGAGTAAAACCCGGACGTGGTGATTGCTAGCTCTTCGTACATATCAAGAAATAGATCATATTTAATAAGTGCATCATTGCTTCTGTGTGAAAAAAGGGATTTTTTTCCTCCAGCTGGTATCAAATATATACTAGCAAATCTTTTCATTTTATACATATATATCAAGGATAAATAACTATCCTTGTCTGAACATTGCCATGCGGCTCATGAGTATGTGTACTCCATGGAATTAATATAAAGAGGCAGAGATGGTGCACACAAATGAAATGCTGGTCCTCTCCAACATCTTTTTTGTAGGGCACACTTCAAAGGACACAAGACATTTCTTCCCTAAAAAGAGATGAACAGGACCATTCCCATAGGCAAGATCTTTTTGTTTGGCCTCATCACAGCCAAGCTCTCTCCAAGTGCTTGCATCCAAAGGGAAAGGATTAGCAACAATATTATCACTGCAGAAATGAAGCTGACCTGCCAAATTTTTTTTTGCAACATTAATAATATGGATTGGCAACAATTAACATATATTTTACGAAGTGAGCGCTGGTCAACTGGTTAGGTTTCTTATGTTTCTTATGGTGTGACCAATTTAACATGAGTGGTCATATTTATCACTAATTTTCTTTTCAATGATAAGGAATTAATGTACCCATTGACAACGAAATCTTTCAAAGATGCTAATAAAGATAGGGTGTACGTGTATGCGTGTTCGTTAATTGGGATGAATATAAGTACGTTGTAAACGTCTGCTGACTATGTTTTAAGAAAACAATTAACATGGAGTATATTCTATGGGGTAAAGAGTACAATAAATACCATGGTAGCTAGCTAGGTCGGAGGATTGTAGAGGGAAAGCATGTAGCAACAAGGACAAATGACTGAAAGCAAATGGCATGATGAACACGGCACATCCATCCGTCCAACCATAACTGTGTTGAGAGGTAAGTGTATGAACACCAGCGAAGCTGAGCAGGGAAGAACATCCATGTCCAGAGAAAACTATATATCTAATTAATCCAACATTTCAACAGAGTCTTTACTAGCCAATAGTACTTACTACCTACCTGTGTTCACCAATCAATTCCAGTACTGTTCACATACTTGGAACAGTACGGTCTGAGGTGGCCTTGGCAGTCGTCTTCCTCCTCTCATCTTCCTCTTAATTAGCATGTTTCTGTCAGAAAATAGATAATGTCAAACTGTTAATGGATGTATAGATGAAACATTGATGTAGGCTAATAAGTAGCCTCTCATCATCTGTTTGCTATTTTATCGGTCGCAACCAAAATATAAATTCTAAAAAGTTAATTTTAGAGTTTTTTTTATCATAATCTATTTTTCAATATTAATTTTTAAACTGTTGCTAACATAAATATAAAAGTCTTATCCAAGAAATATTTCTGGTTGCTTCATTCTTTTCCTAGGGCTTATTAACAAGCAACCAGTAGTCGTAATCAAGGTGGTTATTGGATGATTAATACAACAGTCAGGAGGGAGACCTGGATGATGACCTGATGTACTCCTATCTATCTAGTAATATAACTCGTGGATGATTAGATTAGGAGTTAATTCTGGTGTGGCTGCTTGCTGAATACTAGTACAACTACAAGTGGTGCTTTGACTAGTGTGGGTGGCGATGAACAGCTGAAGACATCGGTCGGTAGGGGTCCACGGGTTCTTGACCCTGCCCACAAGCAAACAAAAGCTGGATTTTTTATTTTTTGGTTCTTTAAAAACATGTTTTTTTAATAGATCATGTAAAAAACTTACTTATTGTTGATATGGATCCTTATATTGACGCAAGTTATGTTAGACGATGACATCGGACCTTGGCGCCGACCTCCTTCATCTGTGAACAACTCTTTTTTCTTCTTGCAGATTCTACTGATTTACTATCAATTTCTTTTAAAAAAACTAACAAATCAATTATCCTAATTCATATTTACTAATTTATTTCTATTATAAAAACTTTATCTGAGAAGAGGATGTAGATTTCTAGCTCCTCCCTATCTCTAAATGTATGCACCGACACATTACTTTTGATTTTTGGCGAAAGTTTGACAGCAAATCAATAGAAGTTGGGAAGAGGAGGAGGGAGGAACCCACATCCTCATTAAGATTTTATAAATAAAAATAAATTAACGGAAATGAATTAAAATATATTGATCTATCAGTTTTTCTAAAATTTAATGGCAAATCAATAGGATTTGGAGAAAACCTAAATAGGAGAGTTCAGCACGAAACATCACACCTCGACGCTAATATCCTTAATATCCTTGGCGTGAGGTAAATGTACATATCTGCAACAAGTTTTTCAGGAGTTAATTTGTAAAATATATTTTTAAAAGAGCTAAAATATAAAAATAAATGCAAACAAGAGACACATGCCACAGAAAAAGCGAGCCCCTCGATGCTGTCAAACGTCGTCATCTATATTTCAACACCTACTCTCACGTGAAGATTAACGTAAGATCTCCACGTAAAATAAAAAGTTAACTATAATATTCTGATATCGTTCATATTAAGTTGTATGCAATGGTAAAGTATTTTTGTTAGATCAAAGAAAAAGAAAAGATGAACGGTTGAAAGAAAAAGGTACTGTTTTCTTTCTGTAATTTGGCAAATAGATACTTGCATAATTTTTTATGTACCTTCTGGATTGTATTATATTTATTCAGTTTAAGTCGTTTCATTTCATCGGGCATCCCTTAAAATTTAGCCATGTCCCTCTGCGATACGGATCATAGCTTTTAGAGTTTCATCTCTAAGCTGTCATTTAAGATCTCGGCGTTTGTAACCTTATCCGATATATTATCCGATATAGTGAAGATTTGCTGGTTGACGTCCGTGATTTTTTTCTCTTGTCTTAGAAGGATTTTTCACGTTAAATTTCGTGTCCCTTATGATTGATTTGTTGTTTTTCATCGTTATCTGTCAATCGTTTTTGCATAAATCGGATACCAAATAGTTTAAATTCGGGAGGAAACCCAAACAATTCACAGAAAAGCAACCTAATAAGTTAAATAAAAATAAAAGAAGCAAATAGAATTATTTTATATCTTTATTATTAGCGGTTTAAAGTTTAAGTCTCAAAAATATATCATAACAAAAAAACTAAAATTAACTTGGCTTCGACTTAAGCTAAACGAAAGCCGATCGTATGAAAAACCATATTTGTAAGGAGAGATTACAATGCTAAAGGTACATCTTTGTATATCTTCACACCATTACTTGTCCAGATAATGTGATCACATATTTCAATAATACGAATAATACGAGTAATTCTAGTACTTGTAAATTAACCAGATCTAGTCGACCGACAATGGCCATAAAACAAAATTGTAAATTAAAAAGCTTTCATAAAACTGTCAGGAGCAGACGGCAAAGCAACAAGAAATGTGATGGCAGAGAATGAAAAACCATGTGAAATGTCATGGATTTCCCCCCCTTAGTTATCTATTTGTTTAGATCAAACTTTTATTTCTGTAATTAATTTATGATGAGCAAGAAATTCGGACAGTGTCGGGTAGCTGAGCAAAGCTGCCAGTGTGCTTGCTTTTAACTCTGCACCTTTCTCTTTAGCTTCTCGCGAATCGCAATCCCCATCTCCTTCTCCTTCGTCTCTTCCCATGCTCTTGCTCTCTTGATTGATCCACCTCTCTGTTCTTTGATTGATTGGTGTTTCTTTGTCTCATCGGGAGAGAGGCATTGGTGGTGGAGATCGATCAAGAACCGTGGTTCGTGTGCTTTCTCTGTTCTTGCGATGGATGCTGGCTTGTAGTTTGGTTTGTGAATCTTGGTTGGCAGAGTATGTCCGAGTCTAGCAGGGCGTTCGCGGTGGATGTGTCGTCGTCGTCGTTGTCGTCCAGCGCCGCCGCCGCCGAGGCGGTGGCGGGAACGGGTGGTGGGCGTGGGCGGGGGAAGAATGATGACGGCGTCGACGGCGGCGGCGGTGGGAGCGTGGCGTTCCATCGGCTGTTCGCGTTCGCGGACGGCACGGACGCGGCGCTGATGCTGCTCGGCACGCTCGGCGCGGTGGCGAACGGCGCCGCGCTGCCGTTCATGACCGTGCTGTTCGGCGGCCTCATCGACGCCTTCGGCGGCGCCGCGGGCGCCCGCGACGTCGTGGCGCGCGTCTCCGAGGTTTCGCTCCAGTTCATCTACCTCGCGATCGCCTCGGCCGCCGCGTCGTTCATCCGTAAGTGCGCCGCGCCCACTGACTCGCAATCTCGCAGCAAGCTTGTGAGCTCACCGTGATCGATCGTGTTCAGAGGTGGCGTGCTGGATGATCACCGGCGAGCGGCAGGCGGCGCGGATACGGAACCTGTACCTGAAGACCATCCTCCGGCAGGAGGTCGCCTTCTTCGACAAGCACACGAACACCGGCGAGGTCGTGGGAAGGATGTCCGGCGACACGGTGCTGATCCAGGACGCCATGGGCGAGAAGGTGGGCAAGTTCATCCAGCTCCTCGTCACGTTCCTGGGCGGCTTCGCCGTGGCCTTCGCGCAGGGGTGGCTCCTCACCCTCGTGATGCTCGCCACCATCCCGCCGCTTGTCCTCGCCGGCGCCGTCATGTCCAATGTCGTCGCCAGGATGGCGTCGCTCGGCCAGGCCGCCTACGCCGACGCCGCCGTCGTCGTCGAGCAGACCATCGGCTCCATCAGAACAGTAAGCATTCAGTCGAGCACCTCAGCTACCGTCCATGTCTCCATGCCGCCATGGCTCTGAACTCTCTGCCCATGGATTAACACAGGTGGCGTCGTTCACCGGCGAGAAGCAGGCGGTGGCCAAGTACAGCAGGTCACTGAAGAGAGCCTACAGCTCCGGCGTCCGGGAGGGGCTCGCCGCCGGCGTGGGCATGGGCATTGTCATGGTGCTCCTCTTCTGTGGCTACTCACTGGGAATTTGGTACGGTGCCAAGCTGATCCTGGAGAAGGGATACACCGGAGCTCAGGTCATGAATGTCATCTTCGCCGTGCTCACCGGCTCGCTGTAAGTTTCGCCGGCGCCTTCTTGATCAATTCTTCAATGGCAGAAACCAATCAATCTGATTGACAAATAGTCTTGTCAGAAAGATTTAAAAGTATGAAAGATTTTTAGGATTGAGAAAAAGAATATCATCACAGAAGCATGATTGACAAATGAGAATTTTTTTTACAGTCTTTGAGAGGTACCAAAATTTGCAGGGCAAATTTGGTAACTTTTATTATCAGAGAGATATAGAATTTTATACTAAAAATATGATATCTAATATGATATCTCCCAGTACCTTCTCAAAAATTATAAAATCACTCTTGACAAATAGTTGTCAGAAACATAAGAGTATGAAAGGTTTTAGGACTGAAAAACACAATATCATCACAGACATATGATTGACAAATAGTCTTGTCAGAAAGATTAAGAGCACGAAATTTTTTAGGATTGAGAAGATAAGAATGTCACTAGAGAAAGAGTTCAGGTAGTTATTTGGCGATTGATAAAGTGGGGTCTTACTACACATTGGGAGAATTTGGATTTTGTGTTGATTTAGACATGTTAGGCAAAGGAGCCAAGTTAGCTGCTGTGTAGACAGTGATAAGCACTTTGTGTTTCGTGAGCAACCTGCTAAACCAACTGTGCACGTATGGTCTGTTCAGTTATATGCACGTACTGTGCATATCCACTTTGTCTTTTGGTGTCAACATTGTACCAATTCACTGTCATAAAAGTTGAATTATCCTTTTTGTTGCAAGAAAAAAAAAGCTGAATTATCTCATTCGACCAAAGTAATATATGCTAGATACCTTCGGGATTTACGCCGATTGTATTTTCATAGTCTCTTCCTTTATTAAAATAGATACTCCTTCTCATCTCCTTTTCCTTCAGAAAGAACCTCATCAGATAATTTCAGTGTTTTGAGTTTGCAATGGTCACTGAATTGTCTAATACAGTCTTATGCCAATCAACTTTTCCCATGATTACATATGGTATTTTTCAATTAAACTAACAGGCATAAACTATTTATTACTTCCATAAGCTGAGATTTTACTATTGCATTCACCCAGAGCTCTAGGTCAGGCATCACCAAGCATAAAAGCGTTCGCGGGAGGGCAGGCTGCAGCATACAAGATGTTTGAGACAATCAACAGGGAGCCTGAGATCGATGCATACAGCGCCACAGGTAGGAAGCTAGATGACATTCAGGGGGATATCGAGTTCAGAAATGTTTACTTTTCGTACCCGACAAGGCCTGATGAGCAAATATTCAGAGGGTTCTCACTTGCCATACAGAGTGGAACAACTGTTGCATTGGTTGGACAGAGTGGGAGTGGGAAATCAACTGTCATCAGCTTAATCGAGCGGTTCTACGACCCTCAGCTTGGTGAAGTTATGATTGATGGTGTGAATCTCAAGGAGTTGCAGCTAAGGTGGATCAGAAGTAAAATTGGCCTTGTGAGCCAGGAGCCAGTCTTGTTTGCTGCCAGCATCAGAGATAACATAGCTTATGGCAGGGACAATGCTACAAATCAGGAAATTAGAGCTGCAGCTGAGCTTGCTAATGCCTCCAAATTCATTGATAAAATGCCCCAGGTCAGTGGACTGCTTAACCCTTGATCTTGTAAACAGTACATTACTCATCAATAACTGCAATAAATTGTGTTGAAAACTAGAAATGGCTTCATAGATAAGAATTTTAGTAAGATTAAGCTTGAACTGTTCTGTATCATATATTGATCATCTGTAGGTCACAACATTTCCCAGGGTTTTGCTACTTTGGTTGGTGAACATGGAACACAATTATCTGGTGGGCAGAAGCAAAGAATTGCCATTGCCAGAGCAATTCTCAAAGATCCAAGGATTCTACTACTGGATGAAGCGACTAGCGCTTTGGACACTGAATCCGAAAGGATTGTGCAGGAGGCTCTTGACAGAGTCATGTCAAACCGGACCACCGTCATAGTCGCTCACCGTTTGACCACTGTTAGGAATGCCGATACTATTGCTGTCATCCATAAAGGGTCAATAGTTGAAAAAGGTATCTTCTCAAGCATTGATATTTGCTAATGGAAGTAAACATTTATCCTCTTTCATATCTTATCTGCATCAAACTCTCATTGCCTCAAACATTTCCATATTCACTAGGTTCACACCATGAGCTCATAAGCGATCCAGACGGAGCGTATAGCCAATTGATACGCTTACAGGAAAACAGTCATGATTCTGAGGATGCAAATTACCAGAACAAGTCAGGCAAGAAGGGTGATTCTGGGATTCGCTCGGGCAAACAATCATTTTCGTACCAGTCGACTCCTCAGAGATCATCTAGGGACAACAGTAGCAATCACTCATTCTCAGTATCATTTGCTGCTCCTCTTGAAATTGATGTCCAGGGTGGTTCAACAAAGAAGCTAGCTGAAGAAATAATACCACATGAAGTACCTCTCAGTCGCCTCGCATCGCTTAACAAACCGGAGATCCCAGTGCTTCTGCTTGGTTCTGTTGCTTCTGCTGTCAGTGGAGTTATCTTCCCAATCTTTGCGATACTTTTATCCAATGTGATCAAAGCATTCTATGAGCCCCCACATGTGCTAAAGAAGGATGCCGAGTTTTGGTCATCGATGTTCCTAGTGTTCGGAGCAGTGTACTTCTTGTCACTTCCTATTGGTTCCTACCTTTTTTCAGTGGCTGGGTGCAGGTTGATCAGAAGGATCAGACTGATGACTTTTGAAAAGGTTGTAAATATGGAGATTGAATGGTTTGATCATCCAGCAAACTCAAGTGGATCAATCGGAGCAAGGCTATCGGCCGATGCAGCAAAAATTAGGGGGCTTGTGGGTGATGCACTTCAACTGGTTGTGCAGAATTTAGCAACATTAGTTGCTGGCTTGTTGATTGCTTTTATATCAAACTGGGAGCTATCTCTGATCATCTTAGCATTGATACCACTCATCGGCGTCAACGGATGGATCCAGATGAAGTTTATTCAGGGATTCAGTGCAGATGCAAAGGTAATCAATAAAAATGTTGAAACACCAAATTCTTTTGTTTCATTCAATCTTTTAGCAAATCTTGTAATACTCAAAATTAGATAGTTAGTCAACACTGACATTGATTCTCAATTATTACTGTAGATGATGTATGAAGAGGCAAGCCAAGTGGCAAATGATGCAGTAAGCAGCATAAGGACAGTAGCCTCATTTTCAGCTGAAGAAAAGGTAATGGATCTGTACAAGAGAAAATGCGAAGGACCACTAAGAACAGGAATCAGGACAGCAATAATAAGCGGTATCGGTTTTGGTGTTTCCATCTTCCTGATGTTTGGAGTCTATGCAGCCAGCTTCTATGCCGGTGCTCGGCTTGTCGAGGACAAGAAGACAACTTTTCCTAACGTTTTCAGGGTATGTGCTGTGTTCCTTATAAGATATTTACAGACTCAAAACTTTTCAATTTTTTAGGCACTTGCATGTCAATGTGCTAGTTGAATCATAGATTTTTCAAAGTGGCATTGAGATGTAAACTTCAAGATGGCTAGTTTATGATAAATGATACAATGCTTAGGCTTTTAGTTAAATATAATTGCAGAGTGAAAGACATTATATCTTGGGCATCTTACTGCAGGTGTTTCTTGCTCTCACAATGGCAGCAATTGGGGTGTCACACACGAGTAACCTCACATCAGATTCTTCCAAGGCAAAATCAGCTGTATCTTCTATATTCGCCATCGTGGACCGTAAATCTAGGATAGATCCAAGTGATGATGCTGGAGTGAGCTTAGAACCACTAAGAGGCGATATCGAGTTCCAGCATGTGAGCTTCAGATATCCTACACGACCAGATGTTCAGATCTTTGAAGACCTGTGCTTAACAATTCAATCTGGAAAGGTAATACAATCCTTAATCTCAGACCGTTAACCTATCAACAAACACTATAAATGTGTCAAAAATCCTTAATCTGAACTTGAGATGTGAGACTTAATGAACAACCACATGCATCAATCGATGCAGAAACTGAGATATTAATGTATTCTCTTTTCTAAAAAAAGTTTCAAAAACTGAACCTAATGCTTTTATCTGTCAGACTGTTGCTCTTGTTGGAGAGAGCGGTAGCGGAAAATCGACAGCGATATCATTGCTTCAGAGGTTCTATGATCCGGATGCAGGCCATATACTTCTAGATGGAGTGGACATTCAAAAGTTTCAGCTAAGGTGGCTAAGGCAACAGATGGGTCTGGTGAGCCAAGAACCAGCTCTGTTCAATGACACGATTCGCTCAAACATCGCATATGGAAAGGAAGGGGAGGCCACAGAATCAGACATCGTATCCGCCGCGCAATTGGCGAACGCGCACAAGTTCGTCAGCTCATTGCATCAGGTGAAATTCCCATTCCCAACCAATTCACCCTCAATTCAGACATTGTGTTCATGTTTCTGACAGAAAATGTGTTACCTGAAAAAAAATGCAGGGATATGAAACCATGGTCGGGGAGCGTGGAGCTCAGCTATCCGGAGGGCAGAAGCAACGCATCGCGATCGCCCGTGCCATTGTCAAGGATCCCAAGATCCTCCTGCTAGACGAAGCCACAAGCGCGCTCGACGCTGAATCGGAGCGCGTCGTCCAAGACGCGCTGGACCGGGTGATGATGAACAGGACCACGGTGATCGTGGCACACCGGCTGTCCACAATTCAGGGCGCAGACATGATCGCGGTGGTGAAGAACGGGATGATCATCGAGAAGGGGAAGCATGATGCATTGATCGGCATCAAGGATGGGGCTTACGCCTCCCTCGTCGCCCTCCACATTTCAGCTGCTGCCATGTCGTAGCAGAGCAGACGCCATGGATGAAAGATCATGGTTTTCTTGTTGTGGTTGCTGAATCTGTGGGAGGAGTAAGAGACTGGTGTAACTGTAGCTTGTCCAGGCTCCAGTTCTTGTCATCCATCCGGCAGCAGCAGCAGCAGCATAATCTGATGAACACAGATATATCATGTATACGTAGATAGATAAGAGATAGCTCCGAAGAATATTAAGCAGGAAGATCATACGAAGATGTGCAAATGTAAATGCAACGAGTTGTATGAATGAATGTTCATACGATATGAAGCAGATGATGATATGGATATTCACCGTCATAAATTTGATGCCTTGTTCTTGTTCTTGCCTCCAAAATTTCCTCATTTAAGAAAAGAACCTAATGATTTGGATTAATCGATAAACAAGAATCAGCTGAGCAAGATGCATCTTAAGGGAGCAAGCCAATTGCAAGATGAACCGCAATTCAATGATTCTCCCGTATGAAACTGACCTCATGTTTGGAAGATCTCATCTCTGAAGCATATGCTCAGACATCCTAGTGCTGCAGTAACATGAGGCTGGAAGATCTCAACTTCAGAACAAAATTTCACAAGCAGGAGATCTACCAATTTGATTAGGATGAAGAGATATCAGTAAACTCTTCCAAATCAAAGACAAAACAACAGGTTAATACTTGACAGTAATATAATTTGTCACAACTCACCACCAAATACATTGACTTCTTGAGTTATTTTTTTCCTTACTCCCGGTGCAGGGTAGACACGGTCCACGGAAGGAGCAACCTCGACGACCAGTCAAACCACGCGAACGCTGACGTGTCAGACATCTCAGCCGTCCAAACTCGACCACCGCCAACCAACAGCCAGGATCTCTCCCCAGCACGCGGCCACCGCCACTCGCGGGCGCCGCGCCTCATCATTGGTCCACGTAAGCAGCAGCCCACCGGCCATCCAACCACAACACGCCACGTATTCACCCAAGGGCACAAGCGTAAATTCCAAACAGCCATACGCCGACGCGTCGACTCGTCGCAACGCAACCTGAGGAGGGAAAAAAAGAGAAATAGAAAAACGCGCGGAGAGATAGCGTCGTAGCGTGCGGAGGCGGGAGAGGTTGGTGGGTCTCGTCGCCGGGAAACCGCCGCCATGGAGCTCACCGGCGCCACCGGCGCCACCGGCGCTGCCCCCCGGGGATCGCTGGCGACGGCATCCCCGGTGGTGCTGAGGGGGAGGGGGAGGAGGTGCCCGGCCAGGGTTTCCTGCGTCGGGCGCGGGCGATTCGACGATGAGGGGCACCTCAGGTACTACGAGGCGCCGCCGCAGAAGGCGGTGGCGAGGGACCTGGCCAAGCTCCGCGCCATGGGGATCGTCGCCGGAGATGCGGCCAAGGAGAAGGTTCTCTCGGTGAGGCTCTCTTATCTCTCTCCTAATTTTTTGGATTTCCCCTTTCTGTTCAGGATTAGGAATAAGATGAGGGATCTGGGTAAGCCCTAGAAGTTGAACAGTTGTTTATTGTGTCACAAAATTTAGAGGATTAATTTGATGATGGTGGATTGATGGTGGTAGGACGTTTGATTTGGTCTCGCAATTACAATCATAAAAATTGCTCTTTTTCTTGTCTAATATTCAGTGCTTTGGGCAAGCATAAGAGGTTGATATGGGTTTTATTTTTTTAGATGATGGATAAACCGGCCGCTACGTCAACGGCACGTAAATCCTGACATGGATTTGATTGTATTGGTTTGTAGACAACAATTTTGCCAAGATTAACAATGCAAGGATTTGATTGTATTGGTAGTTGTAGACAACAATTTTGCCAAGGTTAACAATGCAATACTTTGCTTGAACTTTACTTGGGTGGTAAAAATTAGACAGATGATTGTTTTGTAGCGTGACATTTGTGTGAGCTAGGAGCCTAGGACTAGAATTGAATTGCTGCAAATGTTTTAATGCAGGAAGCCACAGAGCTACTGCTGGAGGAGTTGAATCGGATGACGGATGAGGAGGACGAGCTGAAGAAGAAAATGAAGGAAGAGAAGGATGCAATGAAAGAACTGAAGCAGCAGCAGAAGGAAGCAATGAAGGCTGTCACGGCGATGAACTGTGATGGCGACGACTCCTCTGAATCAAGTGAATCAAGTGAGAGTGAGTGTGAGGAGCAGATCATGAAAATGAGCTGCATTGCCACTGTTACCGTGCCGCAAATTGGGGAAGACAAGGCGATCTCGTTGACTGTTCCCCAAGTTGTTGCATCCGATGTCACAACAGCACCAGCAATGGAGTATGACAAGGCTGCGATGAAGGCCATGAAGAAGAGAGAAAAGGAACAGAAGAAGGCTGCGATTAAGGCCATGAAGAAGAGAGAAAAGGAACAGAAGAAGGCTGCCAAGATGGCTTTGAAGATGAAGAAGAAGGAAAAGAAGATGGCCACACTGACACTCTGCAAGGATGAAGACAGCACCTCATGCTCCTCAGAATCCAGTGACAGCGAGTGCGAGGTCGTGAGAATGAGTGGCTGTGCTACGATAACCATGCCACAAACACAACCCTCGAGCGCCGTTTTCCCTATAATACTGCCCCAGATTCCAGAATCAGTGACACTGGAGCCACGGCAAGATGCTCAGATCTCTTCAGAACCTGAAAATGCAATTCAGTCCACCACCGGCAATATCGCAGTAGTTGAGAAGCCGACGACGAACAGAATTGAGGTCTGCATGGGAGGCAAATGCAAGAAATCGGGCTCCTCCATGTTGCTGCAGGAGTTCGAGAAGAAGGTGGGCACCGATGGTGCGGTCATCGGCTGCAAATGCCTGGGGAAATGTGGTCTAGGCCCGAACGTCCGGGTCCGGACCGAAGGCGCTGTGCGGAAGAAGAATCCCCTCTTCATCGGAGTAGGGTTAGAGGATGTTGGCACCATAATTGCAGGCTTGTTTGGAGACGAAGACCATGAAGACCTGGGCATGGTGAACAACTAGTTCAACCTTGTGCCTTACCTATGATGATGTGTACTGAGCAGTACTAGTATTACAGCAAAAAAATATAGTATAATCACGCTCCTGCTAAAGTTGATGTAACATTGATCCTATGTATGTTGATCAAGAGTATATATTTTCATGTTGGAACTTGGAAATGCAGTCTGTGAGAAATTTTAGCATTTATAATTTTTTTTTAAGATTTACAAAACTAATTATCCGTGTCGAAAAATGACAAAAATAGTCTCCTCCCGCCCTCTGGGAGGGCGAGATTTAAAAAATGCCCTCCCAGAGGGCGTTTTATCCGACGTGGCAGACGGCCGTTGGGTGCCGTCTGCCGCGCGGGGGCACATTTGCAGGCGGCCCTCTTTCCGCCCTTCGTAAGGGCGTTTTTTCCCTGTTCAAATAGGGCTGCCGCAAAGGGCGGTCGTCCTGGCTTTTTTGCAGGCGGCACCCTTTCCGCCCTTTCAGAGGGCGTTTTTTGCCCTTCCCGTTCTCTGGAAGGGCGTTTTTATCCTAAACCCTAACCCTAACCAACTCTTTCTCGTATTGTTTCAAATGATGTTATTGTTGTATTGTTGCAAATGCAACCGATCCATTTGATTTGTCGTATTGTTTCAAATGTAAATGTTATCGTCGTATTGTTGCAAATGTAACCGATCTATTTGTCGTATTGTTTCAAATGTAAATGTTATCGTCGTATTGTTGCAAATGTAAATGTATCATATGTACGTAAATGCAAATGTAAATATGTTGTGTAATGAACCCTAATATTCGAGGTATCGTACATATGTTGTTTGCATTACCTGTGATCATAACATACTGTTTTAACCAAGTTAACTTAGTAGCAATGGTTAAGCAGTTGTGTGTCACATTGTTACATAACCCATTAGGTATGGATGATATAATACATGGCAAATGTCTTATTCATACATGATATAACTTACTCATTCCCGACGAGTCAAGGCTCGGCTACCTACGGAACCGTTCAAGGGCGATAAGCTTATCATCAATTTTCTCTTTCCTTCTCGGCGTTGTACTCCTTTTGTGTTTCACATTCAGTTACTTTTAGGCCGTTATATTGGGGAATGACATTATCGATCCACCTAGTGAATCCACACCTCCTTTGAATGCTCTGGTAAAGAAACACATGTAATCAGTTAGAGAGCCACTAGAGTGAAGACGTTCGCGAGATTGATAAAACGAAAGACGTACAACGAAGTCGTTGTCTAAGTTGGGGCAAATGAAATATCTACGGCCATATGTTCGTGGTTCAAAGGAGGTAGCCATCTTGCAACGATCCCTACAACCGCATATGGGACGGTCCGACCATTTAGGGAAACCCAGTGGGTTGTTTCTCCAAGCTAAGTTTGCGATTTCGACGCGACGTTCGTACTCCATCCATGCCTGAATGAATTGTTCAGTCGACTCAGGTTGTGTTACCGTCTGACCGATCGAAGCAGGTTTAACCGTATCGATCCACTCTTCGTATGGACACTGAAGTACATCCTCCTGGTTGCACATTTTTGCTGTTCGGGGTTAGAAAATGGAACAAGCGAATAGGTTAAACAAAGAAAAATTATACTCACGACAAAATCGTCATCCACAATCTCGGGGACACATGAAGCATCTTTGTCCTCTAGTTACTTGTCTTGTGGATCTTACCACCTGGAAACGGAGACCACAGTGGCATTCTGGACGTTCCCGCCATGTGGGCAGTGCCAGCTGATCCATAGGCCAATCCAAAGCTTCAGCACGAACTCGACGTTGGTACTCAGCCTTCCGTCGAAGGCAGTCTGACCTTGTTTCGCTTAGTGGGTAGCAACGTGTTCCGTCGGTTCGTGGGTTCTCCGTATCTATCCACTCAACGAAGTTGCACACCCGACGATATGCCTGCATGAGGTGTTAACACGATCTACAATCAAGTTAGCATTTTCTGTGTGAAGATTTTATAGCTGAAAGCATTGTAGATAAGCCATACCTGATCAATGTTGGCGCGTTGGAAAAATCGTCTCCCCCGGGTTTCCGTGAGGAGGGACGACGTAAGTATGTAGCCATCTTCACAATGGCATAACGGACGGTCACGCCATGGTGGAATAAAATCGCTCAAAGGATGGAGTCGCCAGTGGAGATGCTCAAGGAATGGATGATATGAAGATCTCATTGTACGAGTAAATGTAGAAAACAGACTGCAGATTTGAAGAGCTCGTATTCAGATTAAAGCAATATATAGTGCAGGGAGGTCAAGGTTCACAGCGACGTATCGTTTATGTCTGTCATGGGGCAACAGCTGAACGCGACGTATCGTGTAGGATTGTCATAGGGCAAAAGCTGATAGCGACGTATCGTGTAGGACTGTCACGGGGCAAAAGCTGATAGCGACGTCTCGTGCAGGTTTTGACACCGCCGAAAGTTTTTTTGTCGGTAGTAAGAGTATCACGCAGCGAACGATACGGAAGGATCTCGTGACATGTGAGTGCGACGAACAGACAGAGATATATACAAATATCGAACACAAAATAAATAATTACAATTTTTACAAATTGTTGCACACAGAAACTACTGGCGAGGCCTTTTACCCCTAGCCCTCCTAGCCTGTGCTCTAATGTGCTCCTGAGAGTATGTCAGCCTGTCTGGGGGCACGGCACGACCAGCACGGACATCCGGCACAGCGTATCCCGTACGGTCCCGGCTCGTGGTGCAGGTGCTCCACCAGCCGAGAGCGGCGAGAACGTCCCCGATCCGGGTCCTTCAGTCGTCGGTCGTCGCCCGTACCCGACCCCTCGTCGCCCGCCCCGACCCGCCCACCGCGACGATGAAGCCCCGAGCGGAAAATCCCCGCCGAGTAGAATCCTCCTGTATATAAGCAATGTGAAGCATCAGTGATTTAAACTAACGGGATATTGCATTTACCTCAGATGGAGTACGCAATCCAACAGGGCTTCGCCGCGCTCCTTCCTCTTCCTCACCCCTCTCTCTCTTCTTTTTTCTGGATTTGGAAGGCTGCAAATGAGGAGAAAATCTTTGACTCTCGGCTTATATACGCCCAGGCTAAAACGCCCTTCCAAAGGACTGAAGGTCAAAAAGGCCCTCGGAAGGGCGGAAGGGGGCCGCCGCAAAAGCGGGCGCCGCCTTTTTGCAAGCGGCCCCTGTTTAAACAGGAAAACGCCTTACGAAGGGCGGGAAGGGCCGCCCGCAAATGTGTCCCCGCGCGGCAGACGGCACCCAACAGTCATCTACCACGTCGGATAAAACGTCCTCTGAGAGGGCTTTTTTAAATCTCGCCCTCCCAGAGGGCGGGAGGAGACTATTTCTGTCTTTTCCGAAATGAATAATTATTTTTGTAAATCTCTAAAAAAAATATAAATGCTATTACTTGCCTTGAAGGTTTCAACAGGAAATCAGTTTTGGACACAAATGGGCTCTGTACAGTTGGGCTAGGCCTTGCTTCCTGAAGGTAAAAATCTTGGGCCATGAAGCTCGAACCATGATTGGTCCACGTGGCCCATCTTCTCACCAGTCAGTCAGTCGCCATGGGGGGGTAGCTGTGACTGAGCTGAGCTGAGCCTGCGAGAAGACGAGAGAAATATCCAGTAGCCACAGCTGCACACCAACCTGTTGCTTTCCCCTTCAATTTTTTTTGTCCACCTGTTTCTTGCTCTACTGTAGGAGTATTTATGCCAATCTTTTTCTTCTTTTTAATAATCTCTCATCTTTTCCACGCTACTACTCCAATTCTTCCTTTGGAGATCGGAATATCCATCCGGCCGGAGGAGCTCCCCATGCCGTCTCCCACTGACAACTGGGGCCCGGTAGAGCCGTGGTCGGTGGGCCCACCTCTGAGCTTCCCAATGGGTTTCTCTCACCTGTCTCAAAGTCTCCGGAGAAGAAAGAGAGGTTTGCTGTATTTATCGTCTCTGTCCTCATCATCTTTCTAGCTTTCCTCCTCCTTGACTTCGGCTTGCTCCCACTCTCTCTTCTTCTTGGGAGGCTGGGAGCTACCACCACAACACACCAAGGAAGCTGAGGTGAGACGATTGATTACTTGCTGGCTGCTCTTAGCTACTAGAGCTGTTTTGTCCTAATCGGTTGATTTGCATCTCATCATACATCTGTTTAGCTCGCTCTATTAAGATTTCTCACCTCCTCTTGGATGTATTCATGTATATATTGTGTGGTCTGGCTAAGTTTTTTTTGGCTGTCCTAATATATGATGTTTTAGGATTCTTTCTTTGTTCTTTTTTGATGGAAAAAATATGTACTTTGTGCTTTATTGTGAATGAGTCTGTTGGCTATATCCTTCCCGGTTTATTGGACTGTAGATGAACATGTAACCCTATATGCGTTTCTGTTCTCCCCTGATAAAGATCAGTAGTACCTAATTCAGCTAGTTAGAAGTGCTAACAAAGCTGTAAATTTCCTTCTTTTTCTCTGTGAGGTTCATTTTCCTTTTAATCTCTGTTTTGTGAGCAACATCCCATTGTTTGACTTCCAGTAATCTGTTCTCTATTTCTAGTTCAGTTAACCGGCTTTAATGATTCTACAATTTAAGCATAATAAAGATAAAGGTTTGTTAGTTTTCTCAATTGATCATGTGGCAATGGTTTAGCAGTTCTTGAGATCATGGCCAAGAGGCACCTCTTGTTGGTGACAACTTGTTTGTGGGCTCTGTCATGTGCCTTGCTGCTTCATGCTTCCTCTGATGGGTTCCTGAGAGTCAACCTCAACAAGAAGAGATTGGACAAGGAAGATCTCACTGCCGCCAAGTTGGCGTGGCAGGGCAACCGCCTTCTCAATACCGGCAGTTCATACAGTGATCCTGTCCCTCTGGTGGACTACCTCAACACCCAGTACTATGGGGTGATTGGCATCGGCTCGCCGCCGCAGAACTTCACGGTGATATTTGACACTGGAAGCTCCAACTTGTGGGTTCCTTCAGCAAAATGCTATTTTTCGGTGAGTTCCTGTGTTACAGATTGATCTATGTGGTTATTTTAGCAGAGGAATGCAATAAGCTATAGATGGAACTTTGATTTCTGATATGAATGCATACTACAGATAGCATGCTACCTCCACAGCAGATACAACTCGAAAAAGTCGAGCTCTTACAAAGCAGATGGTATGTGTTTTTTTTTCTTCTTAATATGGGCCTCATTTGTGCCCCATTCAAGAGGAGATTACTGAAAATCCACCCATTTTCTCTCAACTGTTCAGGAGAGACTTGCAAAATTGCATACGGTTCTGGGGCAATTTCTGGATTCTTCAGTAAGGATAATGTGTTGGTTGGAGACCTTGTTGTAAAAAAACAGGTAAATTGAATGAGGGTAATAGATTAGTAGTTCTTTTTTTAGCATTCATGTATCGTATTCCTAATGCTGCAGTTCTTTTCCCTGCCATCTGGCTATTTCAGAAGTTCATCGAGGCAACACGTGAAACAAGTGTTACCTTTATCATTGGAAAGTTTGATGGAATTCTTGGTCTTGGCTACCCTGAAATATCTGTAGGGAAAGCTCCTCCGATTTGGTACATTTTCAAGCAATTTTAAGCCATCATCATAGCCTCAGTGGCATTTCATATAGTCACCTGTAATGTACCTTCTCTCTTCTGTGCAACAACAGGCAGAGCATGCAGGAGCAGGAACTGCTTGCGGATGATGTCTTCTCATTTTGGCTGAACCGAGAACCTGATGCATCCTCTGGTGGTGAGCTCATCTTTGGTGGCATGGATCCGAAGCATTATAAGGGGGATCACACCTATGTCCCTGTTTCCCGCAAAGGCTACTGGCAGTTTAACATGGGGGATCTCCTTATTGATGGCCACTCAACTGGCTTCTGTGTAAAAGGCTGTGCTGCTATTGTGGACTCCGGAACTTCCTTGCTTGCTGGTCCAACAGTATGTATTATTAATATCTTCAAAATAAGTATCCAGATCGCCTTCATATTTGTTTGTTCATGGTTACTGAGCTCAGAGTTTCCATGCTAAGATAAAGTAGTTGATTGGTCGAGGTAGATAGGGTTCAGTGACATATACAAATATGGAGAAAGTTGCTAGGTTCTGACTTCTTCTGTGGCTGCAATTTGAGCAATATGGTGTGACTTTTAAACTCTTTTTCACCTTCTGTTGTTTCCAGGCTATAGTTGCTCAGGTGAACCATGCTATTGGGGCTGAAGGAATTATCAGCACAGAATGCAAAGAAGTGGTTACCGAGTACGGAGAGATGATCCTCGACTTGCTCATAGCACAGGTTTGCTAATTGCTCTTTGCTGTATTTTATAAACTTCTGTGCAATTCTCTGTGTGTTATTCTTGAACTCTAGTAATTTGGTAACGCTTTGTGTCTGAGCAGACAGATCCACAGAAAGTATGCAGCCAGGTTGGTCTGTGTATGTTTGACGGTACACGCTCAGTAAGGTTAGTTCATTATCTAGTACTGTTGCGGTATACATGGAACTACTCTTTTTAAGATGTGATATATTCTTTTTTGTCAAAAAACTTCTGCAGCAATGGGATTGAATCTGTTGTCGACAAAGAAAACTTGGGCTCTGATGCTATGTGTTCAGTTTGTGAGATGGCTGTTGTGTGGATAGAGAACCAACTACGCGAAAATAAAACAAAGGAGCTGATATTGAATTATGCTAACCAGGTTATTATCACTGTGTCCACACTACTTTCTATGATTCTCAAAGTATGTGATTGGTGACAAGGTTCTCCCTTATATTGCAGTTATGCGAGCGCCTGCCAAGCCCCAATGGAGAATCAACTGTCAGCTGCCATCAAATCTCGAAGATGCCAAATCTTGCATTCACCATTGCAAACAAGACATTTGTTCTTACACCAGAGCAGGTGCGTGATAGTCTCTCCTAGCTCATTTTTTTTTTTGCCGGGTTTCTCCTAGTTCATTTTGCCAACATTAGTAGTCAATTTCTTTCAGCATGGCACTGTTTTAGGTAAACTTTTTGACACATTTGTTTTAGGTAAGTGATCATATTGTTGTACCATTTGAATTATTATGTGCTTCTCAGAGGTCAAACATCTACTACTGGTTGTTTACCATAGATCTCCTGTGGGGTCCTTGATACATTTGAAGAATTGAAATTGTTTACTATTTCAAACATATGAAGTTAAATAGTGAGCTGTTGATATTTGGAACCAACTCTAGGATCATAGCTAAGAAATCATGAATATCCTTTGCTGATTTGAAGTGAATAGTTTGCATCAAAACCTTTTTCACCATGGTAGTCAAGTGAGGTGATTAATATATGAAATACGATTGGCCTTTTTTCTTCGCTCTCTTCAGTTCTTCCTGGATTGAGATGCAAATTTTACCTCAAATTCCTTAGCTGTCCGTAGTCATCACATCATTATTAAATTTTGTAAAATTTGCAATGCAGTACATTGTGAAACTGGAGCAAGGAGGGCAAACCGTCTGCATCAGCGGGTTCATGGCGTTCGACGTACCACCACCGCGCGGTCCTCTTTGGTAAGCACCATAACAATATGCCAATACCTCCTTATTGTCATTCCGTCTTCATACGAAATTTTGCATGAACTAAATTTTGCATGAACTTTGCCACAGGATTCTTGGAGATGTCTTCATGGGTGCTTATCACACAGTGTTCGATTTCGGCAAAGACAGGATCGGGTTCGCTGAATCTGCATGAAGAGTGTGTGTAGATCACTCTTCAGATTACGGAGATTAGCCTGTATATTTTATAAGCTGCAACCAAACATGTATGGTTTCATGATATATACTAGCTAGTACACGGACAAACCTCTTTGGTTGCTTCTTTCTGAAGAAAAAAGAACAGACATGGATGTATGATCTACCAGATGTGTATAAATTGAATGATGGATCAGCCTGAGAAATAATCCTCTGCTCATCTTGTGGAATTCTGAAAGATATCTGGGTTTTTTTTTCAACACAGATGAACATATATGCGTTTCAATGTGTATATGGGCCGTTGAAATATTGATGGGCCGCCCGTTTGAGATTGACGGCCTTGATCGGCCCCAAAACTGGATCCCTCATTGGTAGCGATCCATAGTCAGCCCAAAATGTTGGTTGTGTGATCCAATTTAGGCCCAAATTTTTTATGTTTATTTTAGATAAAATTAAAATTTTAAATCACTATAATTTAATATACACGTTACAAATCTACCGTGGATCTGAGCTTTGAAGCTGTGCTAACCAAGGTCAAAATGTGGCTAAATTTAAGTTTGAAAAAGACTAAATCTTCTCTACAATAACCTCTCCAAAAGTAATGAATATACCAAGAGAAAATTCATGTACAACAGCAAAACAGTAATACAAACCGATGTGTACGTATCTACTGCGTATTATATACGCATACGAATGTACAGGTGCTACGTACGTATGTATCCGATCGACGGCGGCGTCAGGTGGGAGACGTGCCGCAAGGCTGCGTCGCCGCCGCGCGTGCTCCGGCAGTGAGGTGGTAGGCGCTGCCGCCGCCGCCGTTGATGTCTCCGGCGGCGTCACCGGTGGCGGCGCTTCCGCCGCCTGGAGGTGTTTGAGCTTGAGCGCCTCCCGCCATGATCGACGAGAGCGCGGAGGCCAACACCGTGGTGAAGTTGGGGTCCCTGGTGATCGCGGCGGTCATCGTCTCCAGCACCGACCTCTCCCTGGCTCCCATCGGCGACGTCCCTGACGACGCCTGCGACGGTGGTTGCAGGACGACGGGCCGGTGCGAGCTGGGAAGCCGCCGCCGGCGCCGTACATCGAGAACGGCAATGAGGAGAAGGCATGCGGACGGTGGAGCATGCCGGCGGCCGCGGTCGTCGGCGGCTGGGTGAGGTCGAGCGTGATGGTCGGGAACGGCGCGGAGGCGGAGAGCGTGGCCATGGTGGTGGCCGCGGACCCGCCGTATACGGGGTGGTGGAAGAACGGCGGCGCCGCGACGACGGCGCCGTGGTGGCCGAACAGCGCGTCGCGGCTGACGGCCGGTCCCGAGAGGAGCATGGCGGCGGCGGCGGAGGTGGTCTTGGCCATGGCGGCGGCGGCCGGCGGCAGCGGTGGCTGTGGGTGCCCTCGTACGTGGTGATGAGGATGGTCTTGTCCTCCGCGCATCGTTGCACCTGCACGCATGCACAAATTTATGTATTTTAGTCACCGTTAATTAGTTAATTTTCATCTCTTTTCGTGCGAATTACCGTATTAGTTGCTCCCTCTAATCATATATAACTAAATTGATGTTTAAGATAAAATTTTATTAAACTTTTAAAAAATTAACCATAAAAAACTTCTTAAATGCTTTTTCAAAAATTAATAGGTAATCCTCCATTGTAAAATATAAACATCTCTAGATTGTTTAGCAAATAGCTAAAAATATTGAGGAAGATATTCCTTTCCAAGAGTTTCAATCACCTCAGTGATTAAATTTTGAATTTTGACTTGTTTATATTCCTCTTCCGAGAACCCAACTGGCTAAAAAGTATGGATTTCGTGTATTGAAATCAGTGACTTAAAATTTTTTTACACTATGATACAAATTTTATATTCTAGAAATGTTTATATGTTGAAATGTGGTGAGAGTAACAATTAAAAAGTACCGTCGTAATATCATTTAGAGTTTTTTATTTTCTTTGATACTTGTATATACTCCCTTCATTTCATATTAAATATAGTTTTAGGATTTAAAGACCAAATTGGTAGGACAAATGAATTACCTAAATGTCTATTATAAAATGGATGGGGTTGAGTGGAAAGGTAGATAGAGAGTAAGATAGGAAGAAATTTGAATGAAAAATGTTTGAAGAAAAAATTGGTAAATAGAATGACAATTATCATGAGACAAAATTTGAATTCTGGCATTACATTTATAATTAGATGAGGTTAGTATAAACCAAACAAGTTGCAGATCTCAGATATATCTATTCGAAGATTGACTAGGACGTATTTCAATGTGGACAATGTGTCAGGGTTTTGGTGAGATGTCATGATTTGTGTATGGAATAAATTAGTGCAGCTAATCCATCATGCTGTTAATTTATATATGGACCAGTAGGGTCAAGTAAGATACAGAAGAGATTTGCAGCCATATTGTTAATTGATTAATTATTATTCATTTATAGCGTGTGCAAGGTGTATCCTGCAAGCCAATGGTCTTGTACTAATATGAATGTTCACATTGGTGCCTGCATGCATTTCTTTTAAAAAATTGTACACATTTGCATGCATTGTTCAGTTGTATGTTTTCTTGGAGGCGTTCATATACATGTTCATGTTTCAATACATATATAAATGACGTACAAATAGTCCAATTATAAATTTCCATGGTACTATCTATTCCGAGGTAGCGGTAGTACGTACTACTAATTACTTAATTTGATAGTACATATGCTGTTTTGTTTTTATTTAAAGAGTGCAATAAGCAAATTGTTATAACAAAGTGTAATGCAGCGTGCCCAGGAATGATGTGCTGTCCTATCTCAGATTGTTAGTCATTGAAATAATCAAAGTGTACTTGTGTCACGAGCCACTAATTAGTCGCTTTCCCTTGACATTTTATGCTGGTCATCGTATATATAGAAAACAAAGAACATATCCGATGAAAATAAGCTATAGAAACTTGCAAAAATTATAGCTAAAAGTTTTATAAATTTATGAAAACATTATTAGAGATAGGTGTAGATATAAAATATATTTTTATCAAATCTACAAATTTGAATAGTAATAGGACACTATTCACTTAGAATTTGTCATTTTTTTCTTAAATGAAGTTGAGTTTGGACTTGAGATTTGATGAAAATATATTTCATATATAATATAAATATATCTTTAGTAATTTTTTTATTAATTTATAAAATTTTTAGGTATAATTTTTATGAGTTTTTAACTTTTCATCGAATATGGCTTAATAAAAAAGATAGAAAATATCCCCAATTTATTTATGTTCTCAACATTAACAGCGTCTAATAGACTAAAGATTTAGATATGTGTGTATATATATATATATACACGCGCGCGCGCACACGCACCAAGCTGTTAGTTCGTAGTATAATTAATAATTGTTAGTTCTATATATATAGTTTATGGAATTAATGTAAATGTGAAATTAAGTTGTTTATTAGACCGTATGATAATCAACATACGACAATCTTTTCTCTCCTTCACCAAAAATCCTACGAGACACTTACTCCCAACGCCCAACGCTAGCTAGACCAATACCTATAGAACGGAGAGTAGTAGGTTGTTTAATTATAGCTCAGGTTAATTAAATATAGTTGCTCTAATTAACTGATTTTTCCTTATGTGAGAGAACACTAAAACATATATGTGCTACAAATCTATTGTTTGTCACAAAATGTTACAAATTAAGATGAGACAACATTTTAAGACAAGGGAGTATAACACTATAGGATTAATAATTAATATTATAATAATCTATTCTGAAAATAGAAGACTAGTAGGTGAAGCACCTGTTTTCTGACAGGGCATTGCGAAGCCATTGTGCATCGGTAGTAGGCTCTAGGGCAAGGGTTACCCTTGGCCATCTTCTGCCCGTATTTTCTCCATTGGCATCCATCACTGATCTACATAAAAATGTACGCTTAAAGTTAATTTAATTACTGATTATAATGTGTGTGTCTACACACACACACACACACACATATATATATATATATATATATATATATATATATATATATATATATATATATATACACACTAGCAATTGTGCCCGTGCGTTGCAACGGGTAAAGTCGAGGCGCGACACGGATGGGGATGGCACGAGGGCGCGGGAGCTCCAAGCGCGATGGGAGGGAGGAGCACGATCGCGATGCTTGGGCGCGGCGCAGATGGGGACGAGAGGGAGGGGCGGAGGGAGGGAGGAGCGAATGGGGTCTTTTTTCATCCAAGCCCTCCTTTTCTTTTCGCATTGGGATTGCGGGTAGGGCGACAAAATACTCGTGGCTCGCTAGCTCGTTCGGCTCGTGGATGGCTCGGCTCGACTCGTTGAAAAATGCTAACAAGCTGCGCCAAGGGTTTAGCTCGTTAGCTATAATGAGCCGGCTCGAGTTAGCTCGCAAGCGCTAGTGAGCTCAACGAGCCGATGCAATGTAGCCTAATGTTTTGCTTGTTTTGCTATTCTTTTGCTTGTTTTGTTGTTGATGTGACAATAAATCAATAATTTTATAATTTTGTGATGGTCAATATGGATCTAATGCTTTAGATTATAATAGTAATAATATCTAATCTAGTTGCATCATTACATTTGCATGGATAATTATCGATGGACAAGTGCTATTACGTTAATTATGGACTTAATGTATCACTTTTTATTTTTTTTCAATTGTATATTTGCATGTTTAATAGACTAAGAAAATAAAATATTATTTGTACATAAATTGCACTGTATTAAAGTGGCTCGCGAGCTAAACGAGCCGGCTCACGAGCCTAGCCGAGCCGAGCCTCCCGGCTCGGCTCTCTACCGAGCCCGAACCGAGTCAAGCCGAGAGCCGAGCCGGGACAAGCCTCCGGCTCGGCTCTCTACCGAGCCCGAGCCGAGTCAAGCCGGTATCCACCCCTAATGCGGGTTAATTTTAAAAAAATCAAGGTTTTTTTTGCAAAGTAGCTAGACAGAATAAAATTTTGGATAGAAACACTACTTGCTTTATAGATAGCTAGCAAAATGTCCGTGTGTTGCAATGGGACGACGATGCAGAGAGGAAAGCAGGCGGAGGACGAAGGTCCGAGCGGCAGCGAGAGCTCGAGCGGCGATGGGAGGGAGGGGCAAGCGCGCGCGGATGGGAAGCGAGAAGAGAGAGACGTAGGAGGTCTTTTTTTCATCCAAGCCCTCTTTCTTTTCAACATTGGGACTGCGAGTTAATTTTATAAACAGTCAAGGGGTTTTCGTAAAATAACACTTTTTCTTCTTTAATTGAGTTTTTTTAAAATAGCGAGACGATTGTGGGTTAATTTTAAAAACTCAAGGGTTTTCTGCAAAATAGCCGATTAAACAAAATTTGGGTGGATATATAGGTATAGATATATGAGGCAAAATGGTTAATTAATTAACATAAGTTTATTTGCAATCATAAGTTCATAATACTAGCTCTGAATCAAATTACTTACCATTGGAGCCTCGGATCGTGCTCGCACCGACACCCTGGCCTTCCGGCACGGCGCCATCTCCGCCGCCGGCGTCTGCTCGCCGGCATTATTCTCCCCGCCGCGCTCCGGCGTCAGGCGCGTTAACGTCGCCGGCCTCTTGCTGCCAAGAGAAGGCGACACGTTCTCGTCGGCCTCGCCACCATCAGAGTCAGTTCTGTCGCCGTCCAACGCCACCGCCGCTCGTCGCCGGTGGCTCGCCGGGGACGCCGCGAGCGCGTCCAGTAACTGCACGCCGGGCATCGCCTGCATGCACCCATCGATCGATCAGTAGCACGTCGTAAGTGCTATTACTGTTAATTGTGAGTCTACGACAAAGACTAAAGTGATCGAAAAATTAAGGATTAGCATGTGCCAACTACTAGCTATAGTAAATGTAGCTTCAGTTTCAAGTTATTTTTGTTTGGTCGCTTGCAGCATGGATGCATTTGTTTGATTCTGTGGCGAGAACACTGCACACTTGTGTATTTGTCTCGAAACACGTCAATCTCTCGCAATTAATTTGTTAAAGAGTGATGGATTTGATCACCGACCTAAATAAATCATGGTGTTGATTTTATGCTGATTGGTAGCAACTGACACGTACGGTATGCATGCACGGTCTCCCTTCGACGATCACAAAATTCAAAGGGGTGATGATACTTGAGGCACACACCTTAATTAATTAGAAAACGGATGCACAGAATAGATCGATATATACACATGCAAAAAATTGTGTTCAAATTAATGTATTTCTCTTCGCTATAGATCTAGAGTATATATTATACGTATTGAGTACAATATTGATGTAATATGTTGAAGTTATTAGATATATTAATTAGCATCAAACAGCAAATTTATCAAATTATATATATGTGCATAATCATATGTTTTAGTTACAATTACTAATGCATGGGCATATCCATGATGGATAAGAATATATATATTTGTGGCAAAAGCAAATTAAACAAAATGTAATTTTGAAATAACAGACAAATTAGTGCAGGTTTGACAAAGCTAATCATGCATGTTTAGCAAGGAATCTTGCAAACTAAACCGCACGTCACTGTGATAATCGAGAGTGCCAATCAATATTGGTTAGGTTATCCATATCGGTATATCCAAATGTTTTAGGAAAAAAATATCATTGGCATCACGGTTACATTCTGAATTGAATGGTTGGTGCAGACTTAATTTACTTGATTAGTTGATTATGATCTGAAGTAACACATATTTGGACCGGCAATGCGTGCTTGCACGATTTGTGTTAGTGGCATCTAGCATCGTGCATGACCGTGTACTGTTCGTCCAAAAAATCATTTTTTCTTAATCGTCACATCCAGGATCGATGAGACAATTGTTTATATAACAAGAAATCAGGAGCAGAATAATCCGTCGTTAATCTGAAACACAAATTAAAATGGGGCCAAGTTGAAATCAGTTTCATGTGATACATGATTTAATTACTAGTTGCCGCGTAACATGCATATTGGTTTCTTCTATCGAAAGAAAAACAAATAGTACTATATAATTTGCTGCACATGAAAGTACAGCGTTGACCAGAGATCACTTTGAAAGGGATGATCGAGATAATAAGTTAGTGTGAGAGGATCGAAGACGTGTATAAATCTTTGGTTGATCAATTAGCAACAGGCCGGAAAACAAATTTAATTTGATCGATCCGCTTAATTAAGATTGCCACGACTTGCAAATTAGTATTTAGTACATATATACCTCTTGCTGGGTGTGCTGGACGAGCTGTTGGTAGAGGGCGCCATAGCTGGTGGTGAGCTCCTCCAGCCTCCGTCGCAGCCGTCGGTTTTCTTCCCCGGCTTGCCGGAGCTCCCCCTCCACCGTCGTCGCCGCTGCCGCCGCCGCATCCATCTGCTGCATAATATTACACATACGAATTACTACTCCTACTGCACATCAATATATATTAATTCCCCCACAAAACAAGTACAAGTACATGAATTAAGTCTTGAACAGCGTATGCATGTGTGAAATAATTTCACCTTAAATTAAATACAGATCAAGATCGATGATTAAAGTAAGACATATAGATACTTACCTTGCCATGGTGATCATTTGACCCCCCTTTCTTCTTCTCATCACCGTCGTTGACCGCTGTCAGCAAGTCCAGCGCAGTCTGCTCGATCGATCGATCGATCGATCGATCAAACACAAAAATCAATCAGAAATAATCAAGATCCATCGATCAACCCAATATCGATCGAGATCACATGCATCTCAACCTAGCTAATCATCAAACATGTATCGATCGTCTAGCTAGATCTGGACGATCCCACGACTTACGCTGACCATAAATCCGGCGTGGCTGATCCCATCCGCGCGGACGACGACGTCGTCGTCGTCGTCGTCCCTCTCGCGATCGGCGCCGGCGGCCGCGGAGAAGAAGTCGACCTCCTTGATCTCGCGGCCGATCACTAAGCCTCTCACCTCTTTCTCCTCCTCGTGTTGCTTCTGCACCATCATGTCCATGGATATGGATATGGACATTGAGCTCGATCAGGCCGGAGCACAGATGAATATCGATCGATCAGTATAAATTAAGGTAGCTAGCCACCTAGCTTTTATATGGCTCTTCGTACTCCTAGTCTACTCCATGTAGGTCTAGCTAGCAAGGGTCCAATAGAGGAACAGGGCTAGCTAGAGAGAGAGATCGACTGAGCGAGAAAGTAAGGAAGCATATGTAACGTGAAAAGGAAAGACTTTGACTTGGACCAAATGCAAGAGAGGATCGATGGGCAGCGTTACAAATCGAACTTATGATTTTTTTTACACCATATAAAAAGTATTTTATCGATCTATAAAAAATGTTTTAATGTTTGTATTTTGAAGAAAAAATGTTTCATCGCTTGTGAAAAAATGTTTCAGTCATCAACATAGTCATGTGATATCTTATTATAAAGATATAATTGTAAGAAATTCAATAGTATTTTGAATAAATAGTTAAAAATTATTTTAATTTTAAATCTTTTTAATAGTCTCGTATGAATCTGCGCTACTCTCCTAGGTGTCTGATTTTTCTCTTATGGCCGAACGACGGATAGGAAGCATTTTTCGGGACGTACGGTGTAGTGGTGGGCCAGCCATGTCATACGGTGGCTGGCGTCAGCGTGACAAGTGGATGAGGCGCGCACTCGCGTCCACGTGTACTGCTTGGGCCGGGTCAACGGAGTCAACGGATGTAGCTCCCTCTCACCAAGTTGATCGAGATAAGCTAACCTAGGAGAGTAGTGTGAGAGGATGCCACGCTCAATTAACTTCAGCACCATATCTCTTTTTTTACTACTTGATATCATTAATTACACAAGAATAATAGTGATTAGATTTGTCTTAAAATACTTTTTAAACTTTTTAGATAATAAAAATGAATTACATCTTCGACTTTTGTCATAAGACCCACGACCATAAATTTGTTAAAATAAGGCCATGATAAAAATAATAAAAATAAGACATAACATGATGGGAGAAATCCTAACTCCGTTTTATTGTTGACTAGCGTTAAACCATATAGAATTTTTTAAGCTAGCAATCCTAATGGAACTACGTTACCTATAGTGAAATAAAAGATCCTTCGCTACCAATTCCAAAAATATAGCACCATTGCACATAGTATCCTGATCCCCTCTGTGGTAGCATCATAGACCAAAAGTAAAGCCAATAGAAAGATATGAAGATAACCTTCATAAGATTAGACGATTGTTTATCACTAAAAACTTTATCATTACAACAATGATAAATTGACCAACATAAAGCATTAGCTCTTATTAAAATTATTTTTTATGGACCTAGATACCCTCTAAGTCAATTACAAAATATATTTTTGGCATTATGAGGTGAAGGGATATTAAATGAAAAAACACACATCTCTAAACAAACTCAGCAACATGACACTCAACGAAAAGATGTTGGATTGTCTCTTGTGTATAGCAATGTTTGTCTTCCCCCTCCCCCAATTTTGTTTTAGCCAGGTTATCTTTCGTTAGAATTACTTTTTTGTGAAAAAACCATATAAAGACCTTGATCTTTAGTAGAACCTTTAAGTCTTGTAGAATCATCTTTTGGATTCTAACATTAGAGTTCATGATCGCGGTATACATAGAATTAGATTGAAAATTCGTCATTCTTATGGAGTGACCATACAAAGCAATCATTTTCATTTGACAGTTATATTAGCTAGCCTAAGGATCAAATCATTCCACTTAATTAGCTTTTGGCCAACAATGGCTCTTCTAAAAGAAATATTCAACGGCATTATGCTTATAACCTCTGCCACGGTAGTCTGCTTCTTTTGAGACACATTATATAAAGTAGGACATTGATCTTTGAGAGCACGTGATCTCAACCACGTGTCTTTCCCAAATCTTTTTGGTCCCATTGCCACATCTAAAACAAGCCAAAAAAAAGGTCTTTCACTTTCGTTAAACTGGCTTGGCACTAAGAAATATTTGTCTTGCTAGACATGCCAGAGAGATTTATCCTTTAAGTAGTTATTTCGCAAAAGGTCTTGCCATACGCCTTCACCCTTAACCATTTGAAAGAACCATTTGCTTAACAAGTATCTGTTTTTGGTATCAATGTTAATTTTATTACTTTTTGCTATTGTAATATAACAAAATAATAAACTTGCTTCTCTGGCTCCGGTTTCTTTTTAGGGGGTTATACCACGAGGCATTGGTAGAGGGATTCGTTTGATTGTTGATCAATTAGCATTTATTGATTAACAACATGCGGAATGCACTTGTAGCCGATCGAAATCAACATGGAATTCAAAAAATAAACAAGTGCCATAGTGGAATAGTGGAATAGGATTGGACTCTTAGACCCAGTTCTAAAGAGCAACTAGTTGTGGTAACTTCTTCGTTCTCCATGAGCGTGTTTCCTAAAGAGCTTTTTAAAAAACTTTCTATATACAAGTTTTTTAAAAAATCAAATAAATATTTTTAAAATTTATAATACTTAATATTTAATTTATCCTGTTTAGCCTTGGCAATATGCTTAAATGAGCCTTAACTTTCTATTCCCCTTCGATCATAAATATATGATGTTTTCAAACTTTTCAAAATTTGACCATATTTTCAACACGTGGGTAGCTTATACATATGTGTGTGTATATAGACACACTGCAGAGCTGCAAGTTACTTCCATTTATCCTTTTTTAAATAAAAAAACTTATCTATATCTAGCGTGTTGGATCCGTTCCTGCACATTCACTCACCATACAGACTCATGCCTAAGTGTACATTATCCAGCCGCAATATCGGTGAAGAAATCATGAAGAAATTGACATGAGGCTTAGTATTTAGCTACAGAGTCAAGGCCTTCATCAGCTAGTAGTTGACAATCTGCATATATATCAAGAACTGAAGACCTTTTCAGTTATACTTCAGAGTGCAAAAACCAGCTAGGGTAGGTTTGTTTCTGCAAGTTATAATAATTAGTTGTTGCCATATGATTTGTATGTGAACACTAAGATTTTTAACTAATGAAACATTGAAACTCTTGTTTTTGTAGACTTTCTCCACTGACACATGCATTGACAATCTTAGCCTGCCGGCGACTGTACTTGTCGATCTACGCCACTACACTGTTTATAATTTGAGTCTCCATTGACGGCGGCTAGAAATTGACTGCAAACAACATTAAGGACAAACAGTGCTAGGATATTATTGTTCCCTTCCCTGATGATGGATTAGTTAGACATCATCTCATGGAATTAATTGAACTGAAGCAATAATCACAAACATATATCTTTTGTTGTAGAATCATGAAATATTAATTTATTTTCGGTGAAATTGAAAAATTATGTAACTATAACATGAAACAATATGAGCAGTATATTTAGTTAATCTCCTATTTGAATTATATATGTGGTTCTGCGCTTGCGTGTTGAATTATTTCAAGTTATATATATTCACACTCTAGTCATCTTCTATATATATTTCTCAAGCCAATTAGTTGCTAACCAACAAAACTAAAGATAAAAAGTAGAGTACCTATATATGAAATTAAATTAATTTGCAGCCAAGATAGTCCGATCGAGGTCTTAATTTGACGTATGTTTACAAGTAGCCAATGAAACTTTTAGACCGACCATCTGGTCCAGCTAGCTTTAATGTTAGAGAAAGAAAGCAGGGAAAACACTAGCCAATAAAGTACAAACATAAAACAAATGTGATCAAATGTGTACTACGTCGTACAGTTAGATATATCATAAATATATCACCGTGACATACAAATATATGATGGACAACCTTAATTAGGCATCCAATCATATATCAAGTTGATAAGAGGCAACGTGTGTGTTTGTTTAACCTGCAGGTCTTAGCAAAATCAAGAAATGGAATAAAAGCTCCTACACGACAAATATGTGTAGGCTAGCTAGGCATTACTTCCTCCATCCCAAAATATATGTGTAGGTTTAATTTTGTAGGCTAAGGCGCGCTGCATTCATTTTGATGAGAAAAGGAGAAGAAATTTCGCACACGTTTTTCAATTTTTTGGTAAAAGTTTTCTATAAGAAAGTTTAAAAAATTATACTACCTTTGGCCTAGAATAATTTCATTTCTAGAAAATTAGAGACAAATTAACAACACACAAATGGCCATAATAACTCTATTTAATAACCACACTACCTGCACACATTACATATGTAAACTTGATTAAAAAAAGGTTGAAAAATGAGGATGGAAAGATGGAGGCAATATATCTTCATCAAATTAATTTGTTGGGTCCTACATATGTACATCATTAGAAATACATTTTTTTGAGAAAATTTGAATGATAGAAATGTAATTATTCTAGATAGAGATAACATTAATTTATTTTATAATTAATACTTAATTAATAATATGTTAATGACTCATCTCGTTAGGTATCTTCACGATCTTCTCATTTATCATCTCTCAAATATATCCTAAGTAAATTTATTTTTAGGCTGGAGGGAGTGTAGACTTATTGATAAAGCTCAAGTAGATAGTACGATTTCTAGTGTGTATATGTATGTAGCAAAGGTGCTGATAAAAACAAACAAGATCAATACTGAGTTACTGTCTTACATACTATTACACACGTCTCTCTCCAAAGACCATGGCCAAGTCTAGTGTGTGTATATGTATGACCATTTGCAAGGAGGAGAATCATGTAAGTTGCTTGCGTTTGTATATATCCTTGATCTGCATGCCCTTCATTTTCACATATCCATCTCGTGTGCATGCATGGTCCTCAATATTGTTTTGGTTTAATTTAATAAGTAATTTAAAGTTCATTTAAAAGTATGGCTGGTTAATGTGTCATCCAATGACACCACAAAAATAATTAACTATATATAAATATAAACATGCATATGCAAGATGGTGAGAGGCCCTAGTTAATTAACTATCACTAATTAATCTAGTCGCCACGAGGTGACATATGCGACATTGTTGAGGTCAATCACCGACGGCCATGGAAAGAGAAATGCATTATAAAGATCATAAGTAAAGTCTCACTACTACAAAATTGGTAGAGGCGGTCAAAATCGATTTTTCTTGTCGGTTAGCACAATCTTTTGCATCTATATAGACCAGTGAAAATAGACGATTTTTTCAGGTAGCCATACACTTGTGAAATTCAATTTTCACAGACCGCCTCTTACGAGCACCGCTTGTGATAATCGTTTTTCACGAGCGACGCCTTAAGGATTTCTTGAGAAAAAAAATAAAAATCGATTCATACCTCGATCTAGTCATGCAAAGCATCTTTCCATATCAGAGTACAAATCCAAATCAAATTCAAACATCAGCAAATGAAACAACAGATTATGAGAAACATCAAAACACAACATAACAAAACATAACACAACAGAACATGAACATTTGCACTATCTAGAATTCCAGATATTGTCACAGTCATCATCGCCCTCATCGTAGCCACCCCCGCTGCTCCCGAGCATAGCCATCGCTATAGTCCTCACAACCCATAACCGTCAGATCCGACATACCCTAAGGCTCAACATCTGCCTGTGCTTGCCATCGCTCGTTGTCGTGTCTTGGATCTACCTGCCAGCCACATCATGGTTGGGAGCACTGGAAGTCGCACTAGGAGCCCTAGGGCTCCTTTGCCGCCGCCGCCGCTAGTGGGAATGGGGGAGGGGGACGAGAACGAGAGTGAGTGGGAGAAATGGAGGAATGGATAAGAACCAGCTGGAATGAATGAGTGGAGGGGAGAGGTCACTCTACCGATATTTTATATGTCTTTCATATTTTTTGCTGACGGTTGTAAGCGGTTCGTATGTAAAAATAATCATTATGTTTGCAGGCAGATCACTTAAAGTAACCGTCAGCAAAAAAATCATTTTTCGCTGACAGTTCATGATCAGAATTCTTCCTACATATTTTTACAAGCTTGTGTTTTTAAATTCGCCGATAAAAATAAAAGAATGATGTCCAGAAAAATGGTTTTTTATTAGTGTCTGTAATTAGCAAGGTAAAGTTGAAATCAAGAGGCAAAGAAAAATAGGAGAAAGATAGATGGATGCAGGAGAACAACACGTTGACGTGTATATGCAGAGACAAAGGAGCTGAGATTGTATTGGCAGAGTTAGCTTCAAGAGAAGACCAGAAACAAAACAGATCAATCGATCGAATTCTTGCTGCTAGCTTTTAGCTGGTAAAAGAAAGCGGCGCCCAGCTTAGAGTCAATTAGCTTAATATTAGCTTGTACTGATCTGGACTCTTCTCTGGACCAGACTAAGCTACTAGTATTACATTAGTAGTAGTTGATGATAGTAAAAGGTAGTACTAGTTCTATATGTATTGGTCCAGCTAGCCAATGGTCCAACGACAGCTCCAACCATGCAATTGGACTTCAATTTGCAGAGGAAATTAAGCAGATTAATATGCATCCATAATAGAATGTATTTTGTGTACATTAATCTAGTTTATATGATACAAGCATCAGAGGCTACCTTCTAGCTAGTTGATGCAAAGTTGATATGCATGCGTACCAGAGGCCATTGTATATACCTTGAAACTTAAGAATTTAATTTAGCTTTGAGAAAGACATTATTCATCAGAAATAGAGACCGTGTACATACGTTAATTTCGACTACTTAAGGTAGCTAGGTTGATGCCCATGACCGTTTTCTTAGCTAGCTCTCATGTGAAGAGATCAAACACACACCTCAATTCTTACCTTCCATGCAATTAATAATTAACCGTGGCATATATTAATTGCAACCAGAGCGGCCAAAATTTTCCAATTAGCTAGAAGGCGACATCGTGAAGGCGTCGGAGTTAGCTGTCAGGTTCAGAGAGGTTCCTCGTCAATTCGCGTCGTTTGGAGATCGCATGGATGATACATAGTAGCGGTCTTGCATGTCTGCTTGATCTATCAATCGACCTGTCTTGAATTCGTCAGTTCCTTTGAAGATTTCGAGACTAGAATAATCAGCAGATAGCTAGCTAGGAGACAGGAAAATTCATCTTAGAATCGAATTGAAAGGAAGGAAAATGCTCTATTTTAATTTTCCCATGCATCCTTCGCTTTCGGTATATAGGCCTAGCTACAAGTCCAATAAACGACGGCGATCTTGTTCGCAGCTGAGTGGCATATACACTCCAGGTTAAGACGTTAAGGGAAGATATAGACAAATTCACTTATAGTTCAACACCCATCCTAACTCATATAATTTGATCTTTCGTAGTCCTAGCTACAAGTCTATTGATCGACAACCTTCTTCTCTATAGAGTTACATGCATCAGCCAGTTCATATGAAAAATTGAAATAACTGATGATGAGTACGTACTTCACATGTATAAACATATGTCCAATCTCATATACCATGAGAAGCTAAAAGTAACTACATGCATGATGGGTTCTCTCACATCCTTAAGAGGTATATGTACATCCCACCATTTAAAAGGTAGGAAAAATTATATGGGTGTTGAACTGGTTTAGAAGCAAGTTTACGTCTGGCAATATAATTGTGAGTTTTCAATCCTATTCCATTCCATGTAAGATCAGTTTTGATGTCTCTCTTTAATTATCACCTCATATAATTGTGACCAACGCGGATTGAATAAAAATACTACTATGTATTTGTTAATTCAATAGGATTGTCTAGTTTTTCACTTACTAAAAAATACCCACAAATTTCAATCACTTTTAATTTGGATGGCTCAGATCATGTCAAGATTCGTTCAACCATCCTATATCTTTTCCTTCCCACTTCGAGCACCGCCACCACTCATCACCTCCCCCGTCCCTCCCTCCTCCGTTGCAAGCTAGGCTTACCCGACCACTCTCTCTTATACTCTATCCCACACCCTCCTCCTCCTCCCCCTCGCCTCCCACCAACCACTCCTTTGAGTGACAGAGAGGTATCCTCGCTTCGTCTTCTTCCCCACTAAAGATGTCACCGCCGTCTTCACCTTTTACTTACTCGGGATATTACGTCCTCATATGTCGTCTTCCTTCAATTAACCCTACATATCTGGTATCGTCTCTGTTGGCTCACCACATACAAGCCTTTGTCCAGTTGCCTCCCCTCCTCGACCTCAGTCTCACTCTGACCCCAACCCCAAAGTCCTGAACCCTAATCTATTGGCGCCGAAAAAGAGAAATAGATTAGCCGTCGTCGTCGCTATCGTTGGTGAGTACTCGTCTCCCTCCCTCTCATCTCTCCGTACGTGCCTCCTCTTTTGCACAGGTTGAGGGTGACTAAAATTTCTCACAATGATCAGTCACCCCTAATTCAATCGCTAGCTATGTACGTACCCAAAAGTCCTCCATCGATGAAATCATGGAAAGATGTATCTGACCTTGTGAAAAGCAACGTAACAGCTCCAAATCAAGTCGTAATTAACATCTATACAAAGAATTGCGTAACATAGTACTGTTCCTTTGACTATATGTGCATAATGCATATATGATATATCCAGGTCGGCGCTGCCATTGTCGGTTGCTGGTACCTGCAGCTGCTGGCTTAATTCTGCATGGACGGCAAGCCATGGAAAAATGATGAAGCTAACTACTTAATTAGCTATAGTATCTCTCACTCAAAGTCAATTTGTTGATGAATGCTTTGCATGAAATATTTTTGACTGATGGATGGATGGATGGATGGATCGATCGTACATAGTGCATGCTGATATCTAGTCCAAAGTCGTGCGTGCTCAAACACGGCATTTGACTGACGGTGACATAACTCTCCAAAGCCATAGTCAAATGAAAGCCATCTTTTTTTTCTTAGCTAGGTATCGAGTGCTACTTGTATTGTTGATCATCACGGTTAATAATGTGTGGCACGTAGGATGGAATGTACTAATATGAGAAAAGAAATCTTTTTTAAAAAGGATGTGACAAAATAAACTAAGTACTGTGTGAAGGAGAAACCAAAGAAAATCCCAAAATTATGTTTTTAGAATTCATCATCAGATTTTGAGATGTGAATAGATTTCTCTCAAAGAGATCTGTTATGTAATAATTGATTTCTAATAATAAAAAGTAAGTCCGCCCCAAAATAAATAGAAATCAAAATTCTCTTCGAGAGAGGAATTAGGGCCCCAAAATTTTGGGATATAGCATCTTTGAGGTCTGCTGGAGCCATTTTTTCTTTAAAAAAAATGAATTGATAGGTGACTGTCGGCTGTTTTATTTTAATTTGTCAGCCGGATTTTGTAGCTGTCGGATTATCTTCAAAATTCTTGTTGGGATTTTTGGGCCCGTCAGCAACCGGGGCTTGACCCATTTTATTTTGTTAGATCCGAATCCACGTCCAAAAGCCACCCAAGCTGGCAAGCTGCCACCATGCAGTAGCGGCCGTTGTCCCCATATTGCAGAGAAGAGAGAGAGGGGGGATTGGATAAGGTGCTCGTCGGCAGTGACGCGGCCGTGGTGCCATCGACGTCTTCTTCGGCAAGCACGTGGGGCTCCCGAACTGTGACGCTGGCTGCGGCGGACATTGTGCCATCGACATATTCTCCGGCGGGAGGAGCTCCCAAGCTTGACGTCGACTGCAGTAAACGTGGTGCCATCGATTTGTTTTGTTACCCATCCGTCATCGCCGGAGGCCAATCCCTAGCCCCAGCGCGATCGGTTTGCCTCACCCCCGGCGAGCCGATGGGTGTGCACCGCTGAAGCATGCCAGCGTGCCGAGGCCATGAAAAGCTGAAGCAACTGCAGTCGCCGTCGTCGCCGAGCCCAGAAGACGTGAGGTAGATGGAGTGGGAGCAACACAAGAAGGAGCGGAACGGGATGGAAGGGTCTGACAAGGGAGGCGCCAGCGACGATAGGAACCCCGCGCCGCTCCTGGAGATGGTAACCGCTCCTGAAGTTGAACTGATTAATTTGTACAAACTGTACTCGTGGGATGGTGGAGTATTGCGCTTGAGGCAAAATAAGAGTAGTTGTTTGGGACTATTAGCTCACTTTCAGTTAACTCTTATACAACAGGTGGCAAGAAAAGGGGAGTACATGTATCGATTACAAATAGTACCTGTGCGGAACTGATTTTATAGACAATGATATGAAATTAGATTATAACTTTTGATATAACCATTGTATTTGATGCTTGAGATAGGAGAGGGGAAGGGATCATGCTCATATTTTAGCTTTTGGTATTATTCGATTCATTTTGTCTCAATGTAATTGAAGAATGGCTTATTGCGAAAATCTAGGATAACTTCAGTATGGGTGATGTTGATTAGAAGTTTGTTAGGCATTTCAAGGAGAAAACTGATGAGATATATAACACCTAAAACTCCATCTAGTTAATCCGTAGCATTTGATGGCTTGTGTATGCGTGGACTAAACATAGTTATTATGGTTTGCTTAATTATATTCATCTCTTCTAAACAATCATGTGTCTAGTCTTGATTCACTATTCGCTATTTGTTTTGTTATATATCCATCTCATTAAGTTTTGTTAGCTATTTGAATGCCAGCTACATGCTAATGCAACCTGATGTGCTACTAACAATATTTAGTTTTGTTAGATACTAATAGTACTTAGTTTTGTACTTTTGTTGCACACAAACATTGTGAAAACTAGCTATGCGGCTCAACTTAGTTTTGTAGTTTTGTTACATACTGTTTTGTTAAATTTTACTAGCAACTACTAGTTTTGTTAATTATATGTGTTATGTAAGCAAAATTTAAGCATGTTTGTAGTTTTGTCATCTAATAAGGTTATTTTTTTAAGTTTTGTCATTTATTATTTTGTAAGCTACTAATAGCACCGCGTTTTGTTAGTTTTGTCAGCGATTAGTACCCGTGAGTAGCTAGTAAGTTATTTTTTGTCATATTTATTTTTGTTTTCTCTGTCAGTTTTTAAAATTTTGCAAAGAAGAAATATTATTTTGTCCTGTTTGTAATTTTGTTAGCAAATTTTCAAATGTAGTGAGTAATTGTGAGTAGTGAAGCATCTAAGTTTTATTATTTATTTTGGTAATTAATGATAAAGTGCTAATTGTGGAATAACGATACTTTTGAGTTTTATATGTTTAAGTAAGGATCACATGACATGAAGTGCATGAATGTTTACTGAAGATCATTTCTGATGGCACAATGCAAAAGGATATTGAAGACAGTAAAAGTAACGGTTTATTTTTTAATGATCGAGGAGTTTGGGCGATCAAAATTCATAGATTCTTTCTATATCTTTGACGTACTATCAAGAGGGGTAATGACCTAAGCAAAGAGATGATTAAATTGCCACATTAGGTCATTTGCATTTCATTTTGCATACACTTCCTTTATATAGCTAGCTGACCAAGGCCGGTCAGACCGTGGATGTTGATCTGGTCTGACCAGGCCTCGAAGGAGGTCTGACCGCAGGTATGGGAGCGGTCTGACCGGCCCCTAGCGGCGGTCAGACCGGCCATACACCGCCGGTCAGACCGGCCCTGTGACCCCCCTTCGGTCGGCTGATCCAGAGCCGCCAGAGCCGCAACCGGTCAGACCGAGCCGATGGCGGTCTGACCGAGCCGGTGCCGGTCTAACCGACCTTTTGGCCTCCGGTCTGACCGGCCCCCTGTTGTCAGAGGTAATCATTGCATTGCAACGGCTATTTTTCTAGCCGTTGCTACACAAGGCCTGGCCACGCCAACCTTCCGGTCGACCGGCAGAACAAGTGTTGGGGTATTTCGTCTCCAACGGCTAGTTCACTTGTTTTGGGGTATAAAAACCCTTCTTTGGCTGCAAGGAAGTCCCTGTTGGCACTCTATTGCATTGTATACATCCTTGCATCTCTCACACACCTTCTTGAGCTAGTGTTCATCCACTTGTTGTGTTTGAGAGTGATTTTAGCCAAGAGCCAAGTGCATTGCTTCATTGTAGAGCTAGTGTGGCACTTGATCATCTCCGAGTCGCGGGATTACTTGTTACTCTTGGAGGTTGCCGCCTCCTATACGGCTTGTGGAGGAGTTGCCCGGTGACCTCTCCGAGAAGATTGTGGAGGAGGCCCGGCGCCGGTTTTGTGAGTGGTTTGGAGTTCACCACCTTCGGAGCGAAGGAAGAACTACCCCTAGTGATCGAGGCTTGGGTAGTCCTCTCCGTGGGCCGGCTCCCACCTTGCCCACCTCTTGACGAAGGGGACGTGCATTGGCTTCATGGTTTGAGCGGTGGAGTTGGGCTCGCCTCAACGGGGACTAGGAAACCAACGAGTTTCCGAACCTCGGTGAAAAATTCCTTTGTCTCTTGTCTCATTTACTTATTGCATTTACTTTTGTGCAATTTACTTTAGTAGAGACATAATTGAGCCACTATCACCCTAGGATTGCAAAACTTAACTTAGTTGCTTAGTTAGACTCATCTGTCACCAAGCCTAGCAACTTAGGTTAGTTTTGATTTAGTGTCACTTAGTTTTAAATCGCCTATTCACCCCCCTCTAGTCGACATCTCAATCCTACAAGTGGTATCAGAGCTTGGTCTCTCTTGATTGGGCTTCACCGCCTAGAGAGAAGATGTCGAACGAGGTGAACCATGTAGGAAAGGCTCCCATGTTTAATGGCTCAAATTACTCCACTTGAAAAATTAAAATGTCTACTCACCTTAAAGCTATGAGCTTCCTTATTTGGAGTATTGTGAATGTAGGTTTTGCTATCACCGGCTCACCCTTGATAGAGGTTGATCACCGCAACCTTCAACTCAATGCTCAAGCCATGAATGCGTTGTTCAACTCCTTGAGCCAAGAAGAATTTGATAGAGTGAGCAATCTTGAGACCGCCTATGAGATTTGGAATAAGTTGGCGGAGATTCATGAGGGCACAAGTGAATATAAGGATGCCAAGCTTCATTTTCTCAAGATTAAATATGAGACATTCTCTATGTTGCCTCATGAGAGTGTAAATGACATGTATGGAAGACTAAATGTTATTGTTAATGATCTCAAGGGCCTTGGAGCAACTTACACCGATCTTGAGGTTGCCCAAAAGATGCTTAGAGCTCTACCGGAGAAGTATGAGACACTTATCACCATGCTTATCAACTCCGATATGTCAAGGATGACACCCGCAAGTCTCCTAGGAAAGATCAACACAAATGACATGTACAAGTTGAAGAAGAAGGAGATGGAGGAAGCATCTCCATCCAAAAAGTGCATCGCTCTTCAAGCCAAAGTGGAAGACAAAGGCAAGAGCAAAGTATATGAAGCAAGTGATGACTTGGAAGAAGAGATTGCTCTTCTTGCAAGAAGATTCAATGATCTCTTGGGAAGAAGAAAAGAAAGATGAAGGGGCTCAAACTCAAATAGGAGAAGAAATAGAAGACCCAACAAGACTCTCTCCAACTTAAGGTGCTTTAAGTGTGGTGAGAAGGGACACTTTGCTTCCAAGTGTCCTTCAAAGGATGATGATGAAGACAAGACATCCAAGAAGAAAAGTGGAGGTTATAAGCTCATGAAAAAGCTCAAGAAAGAGGGTAAGAAGATTGAAACCTTCATTGGGCAATGAGACTCAAATGAAGAGAGCTCCACCTCTTTCGAATCCGAAGAAGAAGAAGAAGGTGATGATGAGGCAAGCTCCAAGAAGAAGAAGATGGCCGTAGTTGCTATCAAGGAGGCTCCATCACTCTTCGCTCAACTTTGCCTCATGGCAAAGGGCTCTTCTAAGGTAACATCATTTAGTGATAGTGAAAGCGATGATGATTGTGATGATATTTCCTATGATGAGCTTGTGAGTATGTTTAAAGAGCTCCATGCTTATAGTGAGAAGGAGATTGCCAAGTTCAAGGCCCTAAAGAAGGATCATGCTTCTTTAAAGGTCTTGCATGAGGAGCTAAAGACTTCTCATGAGGAACTCACCATTTCTCATGAAAAGCTTAAGGAAGCTCATGACACTCTTCTTTCTACTACTCAACATGGATCTCCCATTGATGTTGGCATATTGTGTGATTTGCTTGATGATAGTGCTATCTGTCATACTACTAATGTTGCGTCATCTAGCATATCTACTTCCTGTGATGATCTCATGGATATACCTTGCTCTAGCTCCAGCTCTCATGTCTCTATTTATGATGCTTCACTTGTTATTGAGAACAATGAGCTTAAGGAGCAAGTGGCCAAGCTCAATAAGAGTTTGGAAAGATGTTTCAAGGGTAAGAGCACTCTTGACAAAATATTAAGTGAGCAACGGTGCATCCTTAACAAGGAGGGACTTGGATTCACTCCAAAGAAGGGTAGAAAACCTTCTCACCGTGTCACTTGGTTTGTCAAGAGCAATGGTAAGTATTGCTCAAAATGCCGTGAGGTTGGTCATTTGGCAAGTGATTGCCTTGGTAGTAAGCCATCTAAGACATGCATGTTTGATTCACATTATATGCTTAGGAAGGCTCATGATGGTCATATTGTTGCTCGATATGTGGGTTCCCCTATACTTGGTGGTAAAAAGAATGTCATTTGAGTGCCCAAAGCCTTGATGTCTAACCTCCAAGGACCCAAACGAGTTTGGGTACCTAAAAGAGCTTGATCTCCTTTTGTAGGTGAACTACCACACCGGTAGGAGCCATTGGGTGCTAGATAGTGGGTGCACTCAACATATGACCGGTGATAGAGGAATGTTCACCACATTTGAAGTTGGAGGGAAAGAACAAGAGAAAGTCACTTTCGGAGATAATAGCAAAGGAAAGGTAATTGGTTTAGGTAAAGTTGCTATCTCAAATGATCTATCTATCCAAAATGTTTCTCTTGTTGAATCACTAAATTTTAATTTACTTTCGGTTGCACAAATTTGTGATCTTGGTTTGTCATGTACATTTTTCCCGCAAGAATTTATTGTTTCTAGTTTACATGACAAGTCTTGTGTATTCAAAGGTTTTAGATATGGAAATCTTTATTTGGTTGATTTCAACTCTAGTGAAGCAAATTTGAAAACTTGTTTAGTTCCAAAAACTTCATTGGGTTGGCTTTGGCATAGGAGACTAGCCCATGTTGGTATGCATCAATTAAGCAAACTTTCAAAACGTGATCTAGTTGTGGGCTTGAAAGATGTGAAGTTTGAGAAGGATAAACTTTGTAGTGCTTGTCAAGCTGGCAAGCAAGTTGCATGCGCTCATCCTTCTAAGAGTATCATGTCCACATCTAGGCCATTGGAGCTCTTGCATATGGATTTGTTTGGCCCAACAACCTATAAGAGCATTGGAGGAAATAGTCATTGTCTTGTGATTGTTGATGACTATTCTGGCTATACTTGGGTGTTCTTTTTGCATGATAAGTCTATTGTTGCCGAGCTTTTCAAAAGTTTGCGAAAAGGGCCCAAAATGAGTTTAATTGCACTCTTGTAAAAATTAGAAGTGACAATGGTTCCGAGTTCAAAAATACCAACATCGAAGACTTTTGTGATGATCTTGGTATTAAGCATGAACTTTCCGCTACCTACTCACCACAACAAAATGGAGTAGTAGAGAGGAAAAATCGTACATTGATTGAGATGGCAAGGACTATGCTTGATGAATATGGTGCTTCCGATTCTTTTTGGGCGGAAGCTATAAACACCGCTTGCCATGCATCCAATAGGCTTTATTTGCATCGTCTCTTGAAAAAGAATTCCTATGAACTAATTGTTGGGAGGAAGCCAAATGTTGCATATTTTCGAGTTTTTGGTTGTAAATGCTATATTTATAGAAAAGGTGTTAGACTAACCAAATTTGAAAGTCGGTGTGATGAAGGGTTTCTTCTAGGGTATGCCTCAAATAGCAAGGCGTACCGGGTCTACAACAAAAGCAAAGGTATTGTAGAAGAAATCGCCGATGTTCAATTTGATGAAACTAATGGCTCCCAAGAGGGGCACGAGAATTTGGATGATGTGGGTGATGAAGGCTTGATGAGAGCTATGAAGAACATGTCTATTGGAGACATCAACCCTATTGAAGTTGAAGATAAGCCATCCACCTCCATTCAAGATGAGCCATCTACTTCTGCTACGCCAATTCAAGCTCAAGTTGAAGTGGAGAAGGACAAGGCACAAGATCCATCTATTCCGCCAAGAATACACACCGCTCTCTCCAAAGATCACCCAATTGATCAAGTTTTGGGTGACATTAGTAAGGGTGTCCAAACTCGATCTCGTGTTGCTTCAATTTGTGAACATTACTCGTTTGTTTCTTGTCTTGAGCCAAAACATGTAGATGAAGCTCTTGGTGATCCGGATTGGATTAATGCTATGCAAGAAGAGCTCAACAATTTTACAAGAAACAAAGTGTGGACTTTGGTTGAAAGACCTAAAGACCACAATGTCATAGGGACAAAGTGGGTTTTTAGGAACAAACAAGATGAGAACGGGTTGGTGGTGAGAAACAAGGCAAGATTGGTTGCTCAAGGCTTCACCCAAGTTGAAGGTTTGGACTTCGGTGAAACTTTTGCTCCCGTGGCAAGACTTGAGGCTATTCGCATCCTTCTTGCATTTGCATCATGTTTTGATATAAAGTTATTTCAAATGGATGTGAAAAGCACTTTTCTAAATGGTGAAATTGCCGAACTTGACTTTGTTGAACAACCACCCGGTTTTGAAGATGCTAAAAAGCCTAACCATGTTTACAAACTCTCAAAAGCTCTTTATGGATTAAAACAAGCTCCTAGAGCTTGGTATGAAAGATTGAGAGATTTTCTTTTGTCAAAGGATTTCCAAATTGGAAAAGTTGACACCATCCTTTTCACAAAAATCATTGGTGATGATTTCTTTGTTTGCCAAATTTATGTTGATGATATTATATTTGGTTCTACTAATGAGATGTTTTGCAAGGAATTTGGTGATATGATGTCCAGGGAATTTGAGATGTCCATGATTGGAGAGTTGAGTTTCTTCCTTGGACTTCAAATCAAACAACTCAAGGATGGGACGTTTGTAAGCCAAACCAAGTACATTAAGGATCTACTCAAGAGGTTTGGCTTGGAGGATGCAAAGCCCATCAAGACGCCTATGGCAACAAATGGGCATCTCGATCTTGATGAGGGAGGTAAACCGGTAGACTTAAAGCTTTATCGCTTCATGATAGGTAGCTTGCTTTACCTTACCGCATCTAGGCCAGATATCATGTTTAGTGTTCGCATGTGTGCACGGTTTCAAGCCACTCCTAAAGAGTGTCATTTAGTGGCCGTGAAAAGAATTCTAAGATATTTAAAGCACTCCTCAACTATTGGCTTGTGGTACCCAAAAGGTGCTAAATTTAAGCTTGTTGGCTATTCCGATTCGGATTATGCCGGTTGCAAAGTGGATAGAAAGAGCACCTCCGGTAGTTGTCAATTGCTTGGTAGATCCCTTGTGTCATGGTCATCCAAGAAACAAAACTCCGTTGCCCTCTCTACCGCCGAGGCGGAATATGTTTCGGTGGGTAGTTGTTGTGCACAATTGCTTTGGATGAAACAAACCTTGTTAGATTATGGTATATCTTTCACCAAAACACCACTCCTATGTGACAATGATAGTGCCATAAAGATAGCCAACAATCCGGTCCAACATTCTAGAACCAAACATATTGACATTCGCCATCACTTTCTAAGAGACCATGTTACCAAGGGTGACATAGTCATTAGCCACATAAGAACCGAATATCAACTAGCCGACATCTTTACCAAGCCTCTTGATGAAACCCGCTTTTGCAAATTGAGGAATGAGTTAAATGTCATAGACTTCTCAAATGTGGCTTGAGATCTTGCACCATGGATGCTATTTGTACTTATTGCTTATTTGCTTGCTCATTATTCTTTTCTTTGGAATTTATTATTATTTGGTTGTTCTTTGTGAAAACGGAGCTTGTCACATTAAGGGGGAGTCTTTCATTCCTTCATATGCTCTACTACCCCTTATATGTGAACAAATCAAATACAAGTGCTAGTAGTGCTTTCAAAATGTCCAAGTCAACATAAGTCAAAAGTTTTGCAAAATCAAAGAAATTTGAAAACTATCTCTTGAAAAAAGCTTAAAATGGTTCTCTATATGTTTTCTAAGCTTTTATTCTCAAGAAAAATGAAATTTGTTTGAAAATACCACTTTGGTCTCTTTTTGAAGAAATGTTTTGGCCAAAATGAGATTTATCTCCAAAATGAGGTTGAGAAGGATTTTGAGAAAAGTGTAAAAACAAAATTAGTAGATGAGACCTCCTTGAATGTTTTTATATTTAAATCAACTTCAAAAACTAAACTTTTCTATTTGAAAATCATTTTGGCCCCAAAACCCCTATAAACCATAAAAAGTCACCTCCTAGCACTTAAGTGAGTTAAGTTGCAAATCATCATAATTTTCAAGTGTTATGGATGCTTAGCAATAACTCATACATTTCAAATTTGCTCCAAACTTCAAATTTTATTGGTTTTTTCTTGTGTGGGGGTTGTCGGTTTGTGCAAGGGCTGTGCACAGCCGACAGGGGGCCTGGCGGTCTGACCGACGCTATATGCGCGGTCTGACCGGTCAGGTGCGGCGGTCTGACCGGCCGGATAGCACCGGTCAGACCGGCCAATCAGGTGGGCCCAATACTTTGCCTCTCTTCTTCCTCTACTCGATCTATTCTCTCTCTTTCTTTTCTCCTCACTCCTCCACCCGAAATTTCTTTCCTCTCTCTCTCCCTCAAGCCCTAACTCAAACCCCTCTCTTTTCCCCTCGGTTAGACCGCGGATTTCTCTCCGGTTACACCGTAAGTGAATCCCCTCTTCCTCCTCTCACTATTCCATGGATTAGATTTGGTTTTAATTGATTTTGTGATCCATGGATTGACACCCTAGGTGAAGGAAGAGGTGTTCTTGGTTGTGCACACTTTAAGGGTTTAATCTTCGTGCAAATCAAATCCGGCAATAGGTGATTTCTCTTCCCCTCTCTTGTAATCGAAAAATCGTCTATTTCACTTGTAGGGTTAAGGGTAGTTTCTCCATCTTATCTTTCTTGATGAAATAGACATCTTATTGTGCTCCTTGTTCATCCTAGCAAATTTTAGACTTACATTGTGGATGTGAAAAATTTTGGAGATATTGTGCTGACTGCCATCGGCGGACTGACCGGTGTCGACTGGCGGTCTGACCGTAGGCACCACGGAGGTCTGACTGGACTCATGCCGTCGGTCTGACCGGCATGTTGCCTTCGGTCTAACCGGCGTTGGCATCGGTCGACCGGCGTTGCCGTCGGTCGACCGGCCGTGGCCCGGTCGACCGCCCTGGCGTCTGCGAGTCCTCCATTTCACCACTTCCAAGTGTTTTCTAAATTAGTTGCTAATTTTCACTCCTTGATCTCTTGCATTCAGAAAATGCCTCCTCGCACTCGCCATGGCCGTCAAGCTCAAGAATTAGAAAGTGAGCATGAATCAAGTGAGAATCAATATGCTCCGAGTGGTGGTGCGCAAAGTGAGGAAGAACAAGAAGCAGCTGAATCTGAGAACTCAAGTGAGGAAAGTGGAGATGAGATGGAGGTGGACCTGGCAATTCAATTTGTTCTTAACATGAGAAATCCAACTCAGTACACAATTCTCAGACATCATGTTCAATTCAGAAGGCCGAGAGACTGCACTGACCTGAGGTTTCACACTGCCTTTCAAAAGTCAGTGTTTGAACAGGTCTATAGAGGAAAGGCTTTTGCCGAGCACAAATGGATCTTCTGGCGCAGCGTCAACGACACTCCAGAGTTTCAGAGCCTACAGGACATGTTCAGAGTTGTTGGCATTGATAGGATTGTGACCTTAAGGCAGGACTACGACGAGGAGCTAGTTCGTCAGTTTTATGCCATGATGTGGGTTGAAGGAGACTTCTCTGAGATGAAGTGGATGTCAGATACCCTTCAATGTTCCATCTCAAGGAGAGAATTTCGGAGGCTGCTGAACATTCGGTTTGACGTTGGGGATGACTTGCATGAGGAGCATGCTCACAATCCTTTCTCCATAGATGACCTTGAGCAATTTTATGAGGATGGAGTGCGGCACACGTATGGGAAGGTTGCTGGTTTAAGAACTCTTCCCAGTGTCGTCAATAGGATTGTGCGAGCTACCATTCTACCTAGATGTGGCAACAATGATGATATTTGAGGGGTAGCTTGGCATGTTATTGATGCTATCCTCCAAGGGCGTCAGTTTGATGTTGTGAATCTCATTATGCAGGAGATAGCCATCTCTAAGGGCACTTTTGGACAAGGAATTTACTATGCGCCTTATATTATGAGGATGATTCAGGATAAGCTTGGAAGTGCAGGGAATAACCTTAAGGAACACAAACAGTACAAACCCCGTCTCCACTCGGCCTCCTCGTGTTCTTAGAGTGCGCCAACCTCAATTCGATCATGGCGCAAGTTCTAGTGCGGCACCTCCACCACCTCCTCCACCTCAAGGTTTCGACTCATATTTCACTCCTCAGTATGCTTAATTTGTCATGCCTTCTCAGGATTATTTTAACCCAGTGTTAGAGGCCATTCACTCTCTTAATGACAACATGGCGAGATTAAGCACTGGGCAAGAGGCCATGTATGAGGATGTTAGGGGGATAAGGACTGATGTGAGCAGCTTAAATGTCAATGTGGGGAGATTATCAACTCAAGTGGATTCCTTGGATCGGCGCATGTCTTCTTTGGAGAGCTCTCACGCCTATGTCTACTCTCGTCGTCAGCACTCCGGTTCCTCTCACTATCCCATTCCTCGCCCTCCTTCTCCGCCTCAAGAATGATGTTTTTTGTGGTCCTTGATGCCAAAAGGGGGAGAAGTCCACAAAGGGAGAAGACTAAACTTCGTTCTTTCATCCTAGGTGGGTTTGGGACTAGTTTTAGTGAGGATAGTCCTCCTATTTAGTAGGTTAAGGTGGAAGGGCTTTTTATCTATGTATTGGGCTATTACTATTATCAATTGTGTGTTATTTATCGTTTATTGAACTCTTTTGAGATTCTAGCCTAGAGAACTTTTATGGATTGGATTGTTGTTCTCTATGGATATCTTTTATGGATTTATTTACTATGTCAAATATCTCTTGATGGAAGAATCTTTCAGCACTTGTTAATGTTTGTAATTATTATGCACATGTTTAGGGGGAGCTTATTTTCATGATTCATATCTATTATTTTTCTGAGGTGTTTGTCATCAATTACCAAAAAGGGGGAGATTGAAGCATCTAGGTCTTATTATTTATTTTGGTAATTAATGACAAAGTGCTAATAGTGGACTAACGATACTTTTGAGTTTTATATGTTTAAGTAAGGATCACATGACATGAAGTGCATGAATGTTTACTGAAGATCATTTCCGATGGCACAATGCAAAAGGATTGAAGACAGTAAAATTAACGGTTTATTTTTTAATGATCGAGGAGTTTGGGCGATTAAAATTCATAGATTCTTTCTATATCTTTGCCGTACTATCAAGAGGGGGTAATGACCTAAGCAAAGAGATGATTAAATTGCCACATTAGGTCATTTGCATTTCATTTTGCATACACTTACTTTATATAGCTGGCTGACCAAGGCCGGTCAGACCATGGATGTTGATCCGGTCTGACCGGGCCTCGAAGGAGGTCTGACCGCAGGTACGGGAGCGGTCTGACCGGCCGCTAGCGGTGGTCAGACCGGCCATACACCGCCGGTCAAACCGGCCCTGTGACCCCCCTTCGGTCGGCTGATCCAGAGCCGCAACCGGTCAGACCGAGCCGATGACGGTGTGGCCAGGCCGGTGCTGCGGCCGGCCTTTGGCCTCCGGTCGACCGGCCCCCGTTGTCGAGGTAATCATTGCATTGCAACGGCTATTTTTCTAGCCGTTGCTACACAAGGTCGTCGACCGGCCAACCTTCACGGCCTCCGACCGGGCAGCAAGTGTTGGGGTATTTCGTCTCCAACGGCTAGTTCACTTATTTTGGGGTATTAATAACCCTTCTTTGGCTGCAAGGAAGTTCTTCCTGGCACTCTATTGCATTGTATACATCCTTGCATCTCTCACACACCTTCTTGAGCTAGTGTTCATCCACTTGTTGTGTTTGAGAGTGATTTTAGCCAAGAGCCAAGTGCTGCTTCATTGTAGAGCTAGTGTGGCACTTGATCATCTCCGAGCCGCGGGATTACTTGTTACTCTTGGAGGTTGCCGCCTCCTAGACGGCTTGTGGAGGAGTTGCCCGGTGACCTCTCCGAGAAGATTGTGGAGGAGGCCCGACGTCGGTTTTGTGAGTGGTTTGGAGTTCACCACCTTCGGAGCGAAGGAAGAACTACCCCTAGTGATCGAGGCTTGGGTAGTCCTCTCCGTGGGCCGGCTCCCACCTTGCCCACCTCTTAACGAAGGGGACGTGCGTTGGCTTCGTGGTTTGAGCGGTGGAGTTGGGCTCGCCTCAACGGGGACTAGGAAACCAACGAGTTTTCGAACCTCGGTGAAAAATTCCTTTGTCTCTTGTCTCATTTACTTATTGCATTTACTTTTGTGCAATTTACTTTAGTAGAGACATAATTGAGCCACTATCACCCTAGGATTGCAAAACTTAACTTAGTTGCTTAGTTAGACTCATCTGTCACCAAGCCTAGCAACTTAGGTTAGTTTTGATTTAGTGTCACTTAGTTTTAAATCGCCTATTCACCCCCCTCTAGTCGACATCTCAATCCTACAGAGTAGTTGTGTTAAGATGCATGTAAAATCAAAGTGTGTTTGATTCTTCATTTGATGATGAACAATTGGAATCTATGGTTATTGGTTTGTGTGTTTTAATCTTTGGAGATTATTGACAATTTGGTTTTGAGATAATTGTATTTTCGGATAATGAACAGTGTTCAGTTGGCTGCCACAGCCGGTCTGACCGGGCTTGTACTGCCGGTCTGAGCGGAGGTGTTTGGGCGGTCAGACCGGGCAGTTGCGTGCGGTCAGACCGGCCGAGCCAGTTCGACTGGTTGCTGATTTTGATTCGGTTTTGGTTTCGGTTTGTTTCCTTGAATATACATGGGAGTTTCATGTTTCTATGCACGTGTCTGGTTGTTTATGCTAACAATGAGTCAAGTTTGGATAGCTTGTGCTCGGATATGGTATTCTTTGTTTAATTGTGTGTAGGTAATTTTTATGCCTCGGGAAAGTGTTGCCAGTGATCGAGTTGGAGTCAACTTGAAGATAAGGTTACGTCCAAGATGGAGATCATGCGGGATGCTGAAGGGTAGAGATTAGTGCACATAATTGGTGAAGTTTCCATATGGCATACAATGGAGATATTGTTGCGTATGGAAAGCGGAATTTCGGTTTTAGGAAAACCGAGGTTGTTACGGTTGTTTTATGTATAGTTCGTCTCTTGTACGGGAGGGTTTTCTAGTGGATTAGGACTTCTTGTATGAGTAGTTTTCGTGGCTCTTGGCTGTAGATCTTGGGTATAACTAGTGAGGGGAGGTGTGGCCTCTCAGTATCGCTTTGAGTTCAAGTTTTAGAGTTCTTCGAGTTAGGGTTTCAAGTTTAGCTTGAGATTTTGAGAGGAGTGTTTTGTATGCACTTTGTAAACATGGAGAGATTCAATAAAGATCAATTTTCTTAGAGAATTTCGTATGTTATTTTCTTCCTCGGTGCTGCGACCTCATTGACGGTTCAACCGGAGCTTCTACCCGATCAGACCGTAAGCACATAGGGGGTTAGACCGGAGGACATCGGACTTCATCGGCATCGGGTACATCGAGCGATCGGCTGAGGCGATCGGCTATGGGCGGTCAGACCGGCGAGGTTTCTCGGTCAGACCGGCGCGACTCCTGCGGTCAGACCGACTTCAAAAAACAGAGGGTATATCTAATTCCGCTAAGATTTGTTTTTGGGGTACTCAACCATTCACCCTCCTCTGGTTGGCTTTTAATTGGGTATTCGATTCTACAAGTGGTATCAGAGCCATATTTTTCTGCTTTGGATTTTCTTCAATCTAATGTTTTCTCATCATGTCGGATAAATTTTCAACAAAACCGCATGTTTTCGATGGCACTGATTTTGCGTATTGGTGTAGTAAGATGCAATCCTACATCATGGCTCAAGACTATGATGTGTGGCAAAAGGTTGCTCTTCCCTACACCATACCCGATGCAATTAATTCTGATGCTTTTAAAGCTGAATTTAATAACAATTGCAGAGCTCGAAATATTTTGTTAAATGAAATTTCGCGTTCTGATTTTGACCGTGTTTCTCATCTTCAAACTGCTAATGAAATTTGGAATGCTTTGAAAAAATTTCATCAAGGAATTACAAACATAAAAGAACTTCGTCGAGATCTTTTTAAAAAGGAATATATAAAATTTGAGATGAAACCTGCCGAAGCTTTGGATGACTATCTTGGTAGGTTTAATAAAATATTGAGTAATCTTAGATCTGTTGATGCTTCTTATGACACTAATTATCCACAGTCTGAGATTTCTCGCCACTTTTTAAATGGTCTTGACATGTCTGTTTGGGAGATGAAAGTAACTTCTATTAAAGAATTTGACTTTGGATTCGCTTTATACAAAACTCAAAACTCATGAGATGAATATTCTTTCTCAAAAAACGGATTCTAAGTCAAATGCTTTGATTTCTCCTTTGACTTCTTCATATGCTGCTTCTTCATCATCTCCAAATGCTCTTGCTTTAATTAACGTCATGTCCGATGAACAACTTGAGCAATTCGAGGAGGAGGATTTGGCTCTTGCTACTAACAAACTTTCCAAAGCTATGAACAGAGTTAGGTTCAGGAAGAAAGGAGGACCAACGCGTTGCTTTGAGTGCGGCGCCCTGGATCACATCCGCTCCAACTGCCCCAAGCTCGGGAGGAGCAAGAAGGATGACAAGAGCGTCGAAAAGATGAAAGATGACAAGCCCAAGGGTAGGTGCTCCAAGCAGATGATCAAGAAAGTGCTAAGTCAAGTCTATGCCGCTTTTGAGCCACTCAGCGACATAGATTCTGACAGTGAGGAGGAGAAGGGCAAGAACATCTCCGGCGTTTGTCTTATGACGCGTGGAGATGAAGATCCTTCAGAAGAAGAAAATGAGGTAAGCTCGCTTGAGGAGGCAATTCTTGTTTTAAGTGCTAAGAACAAAAAATGTGAGAAAATGTTTAAAAACAAGAATTTGTGATTGAATCTTTAAATGCTGAAATTGCTAGATTGAAATCTCTTATTCCCAATGATGATAATTGCAAAAATTGTGAGGTTTTAATGCTAGAAATTTTAAAGATTAGAGATGTCAATAATTCTCAAGTTTTGGCTGCTAAATCTTGTTTAACTTGTGATGATAATAAATTGAAACTAAAAGATGTTTTAGCTCGTGTTAAGCACATGGAAGATATAGTTAAACAAGATGAGGTAGCTTCTTGCTCTAGATGTCGCAAAGGTAAAGATGTCATGATTGGTTGTGAAAATTGTGTTAATCTTGAAAAAGAAGTTTCTTACTTAAAAAGTTCTTTGCAAAAATTTTCTGACGGTAAGAAACAACTTAACATAATTTTGGACAAATCTAAAGTGTGCAGCGACAATAAAGGAATAGGTTTTGATGCTCATGACTATTTCACCAAACATTCTCCAAATGTTTTAGGAATGACTGAAAACGGTGAAATCTTGACAAAACCTAATACCATGAAAACAGTTTTAAAATCTGGAAATTTGCCATCCCTTTCGTTTATCTAAAAGAAACTAAACCTAATTTTTCAAAACCATCTTTACTAAAGAAAAGTTTTCTTGCTCTTTTTGTGGTAAAGATGGTCATCTTGTTGATTTTTGTTTTAGATTAGCACGAAAACAGAAAAAGAAAAGAGAAAATAATTTTGCAAAATCAAAGTGGCAAAAATCTGGTTTTTCCTCGGGAAGGCCGGTCAGACCGCAGTTGGTCCACCGGTCAGACCGGCCGTGGCACCCGGTCAGACCGACGGCACTGCCTCGGTCAGACCGGCGATGGCGCCCAGTCAGACCGGCAGTACCCCAACGGTCAGATCAGCCCCGAAGGAATTTTTCTGAAAATTCCAAAACTATTTTCTCTCATGGTTTTGTGCCTATTAGATCTACTGGTCGTGTGTCTCAGTACTGGATTCCTAAATTTCTTTTAACTAATCCTAGTACTGAGGCCTCGACATCTCTTGTTTTGTAGGCATTTGTGGCAAGGAAGGAGAACGTGTGGATCATGGACTCCGGTTGTTCGCGGCACATGACCGGAGATAAAAATTGGTTCTCCTCCCTCAAGATGGAATCCAAGACGGAATCGATAATCTTTGGGGATGCTTCAACAAGTGTCGTTCTCGCTACCGGATCCGTCAAGGTAAGTGACAAGTTCGAATTGAAAGAGATAGCGTTGGTAGAGGATTTAAAGTACAATTTACTTTCAGTTTCTCAAATTGTTGATGAAAATTTTGAAGTTCATTTCAAGAAGACTGGAAGTAAAATATTTGATTCTTGTGATGATTCTGTTTTGAGCATTTCTCGTTATGGGAGAGTTTTTAAAGTTGATTTTGAAAACCCTGTTTCTCGTGTTGTTACATGTTTAGTTGCAAAATTCAACAAAGATTTGATGTTCTGGCATCGTAGACTTGGTCATGTTGGATTTGATCATTTGACTCGTTTAAGTGGTTTGGATCTTGTTCGTGATTTGCCAAAACTTAAAAAGGATCTTGATTTGGTATGTGCACCATGTCGTCATGGTAAAATGGTTGCTTCTTCACACACCAATTTTTTCTGTGATAACGGATGCACCGGGACAGCTTTTACACATGGACACTGTTGGTCCAGCTAGAGTGCAATCTGTTGGAGAAAAATGGTATGTGTTAGTTATTGTTGACGACCTTTCTCGATACTCTTGGGTTTTCTTCATGGCAACTAAGGACGAGGCCTTTGGACACTTTCGAAGTCTTTTTCTTCGCTTAAATTGTGAAATTCCCAGTTCTTTGAAAACAATTAGAAGTGATAATGGTGGTGAATTTAAAAATGCTTCTTTTGAACAATTTTGTGATGAAAAGGAATTGAACATCAATTTTCTTCTCCTCGTTTTCCTCAACAAAATGGTGTTGTCGAAAGAAAAAATCATTCTTTGGTTGAAACGGCTAGGACAATGCTAGATGAATATCACACACCTAGAAAATTTTGGGCCGAAGCTATTAACACTGCTTGCTATGTTTCTAATCGTATTTTCTTGCGTTCTAAACTTGGCAAAACTCCTTATGAGCTTCGTTTTGGTCGTCAGCCCAAAGTTTCATATTTGCGTGTTTTTGGTTGCAAGTGCTTTGTGTTAAAATCTGGAAATTTGGACAAGTTTGAATCACGTTCAACTGATGGTTTATTTCTTGGTTACCCCATACACACTCGTGGCTATCGTGTACTTGTTTTAGAGACTAACAAAATTGTCGAGACTTACGAAGTCACTTTTGATGAGGCTAGTCCCGGTACTAGACCAGATCTTTCAGGTACATTGCCACAGGCTCAGGGAGAGTATGGTCGAATCTTTGAAGACGAAAGCGATGACGACGACGACGATGAAGTCGACCGCCCGGTCGGACCAGCCAGTGTCGTCGGTCGACCGACAGGCTGTCCCGGCCGGGACCGCGAGACCCGGTCGACCGACGGGGCCGACAGGCCGGATTCCGTCGATTCCAATCAAGAGGATTCGTCGGGGACTACGACTAGGGCTGAACCAGAACGTGAATCAACTTCTGAGATCACTGCACCTTTGCACATTCAGCGACGACATCCGCCGGTACAAATAATAGGTAATTTAGATGAGCGGACAACGAGATCTAAGGTAACTACGCATGATTTTGTGAATTCTGCTTTTGTTGCTTCTTTTGAACCCAAAGATGTTACTCATGCATTAACTGACAAATCATGGATTAACACCATGCATGAAGAACTTGAAAATTTTGAAAGAAACAAAGTTTGGTCTTTAGTTGAACCTCCTTTTGGACATAATGTTATTGGAACCAAGTGGGTTTTCAAAAATAAACAAAATTAGGATGGTTTGATTGTTCGAAATAAGGCTAGACTTGTTGCTCAGGATTTTACTCAGGTGGAGGGTTTGGATTTTGATGAAACTTTTGCTCCTGTTGCTAGGATTGAGGCAATTAGTCTTTTGCTAGCTTTTGCTTCCAAAGGTTTTAAATTGTTTCAAATGGATGTTAAAAGTGTTTTTCTTAATGGTTTTATACATGATGAAGTTTATGTTAAACAACCACCGGGTTTTGAAAATCCTGATTTTCCCAACCATGTTTTTAAATTGTCAAAAGCTTTATATGGTTTGAAACAAGCACCTAGAGCATGGTATGATAGACTTAAGAACTTTTTGCTTGAAAAAGGTTTTCAAGTGGGAAAAATTGACAAAAAGCTTTTTGTTCTTAAGCATGGTGAAAATCAACTTTCGTTCAGATTTATGTTGATGATATCATCTTTGGTTGTTCAACTCACTCTTTGGTTGTAGAATTTGCCGAAACTATGCGCAGGGAATTTGAGATGAGCATGATGGGTGAGCTGTCGTACTTTTTGGGATTGCAAATCAAGCAAACACCTTAAGGTACGTTTATCCATCAAACAAAGTACACCAAATATCTTTTGCGCAGGTTCAAGATGGAGAGCTGCAAGCCAATCTCTACACCCATTGGATCTACTGCTGTTCTTGATCCCGATGAAGATGGTGAAGCTGTGGATCAAAAGGAGTATGGAAGTATGATTGGATCTTTGTTGTATCTAACTGTTTCTAGACCAAAGATACAGTTTGCTGTGTGTTTGTGTGCACGCTTTCAAGCTTCTCCTCGTGCTTCACATCGTCAAGCGGTCAAGCGCATCATGAGGTATTTGAGTCATACACTTGAGTTTGGCATTTGGTATTCTACTTCATCTTCTATTTGCTTAAGTGGTTATTCAGATGCTGATTTTACGGGTTGTAGAATTGATAGAAAATGTACTAGTGGAACATGCCTTTTTTTGGAACTTCATTGATTGCATGGTCTTCTAGAAAACATTCTAGTGTAGCTTAATCCACTGTTGAATCTGAATATGTTGCTGCTGCAAGTTGTTGTTCACAGATTCTTTGGCTGATTTCTATTTTGAAAGATTATGGACTTGCTTTTGAAAATGTGCCTCTTTATTGTGATAATACAAGTGCCATTAACATTGCTAAGAATCATGTTCAACACTCACGCACCAAACACATTGATATTCGCTTTCATTTCTTGCGAGACCATGTTGAGAAGAAGGATGTTGAATTGATATTTTTGGACACAAAATTACAACTTGCTGATATTTTCACAAAACCATTGGATTCTTCTCGCTTTGCTTTTATTCGAGGGGAATTAGGAATTATTCATCCTTTTGGCATGTTTTGAGGGGGAATTTTTGTGCTCTTTGTTTTATCAAGCTATATGATTAAAATAAATTAAAAAGGAGAGCTTTATCCATACATATTGTTGTTCATGTGCATGCTAGCAATATTATGAAGGTTTATTTGTCACTAGCATAGCTCGTATGTATTCTATTATTTTTATGTGATCTAAATTTTATATTTAAGAAAGATAATGCATGACACTTTAAAATCATACTTAATTAAAGAAATATGCAATGTTGATACTAGTACTTGTGTTGGATTTTAAATGCTTATATATATATTATGTTGCATTAATATTCCTTAAATTAATTTAAAATTGCTCATTGTGTAAAGAGAATAAAATATTATCTATGAGAGAAAAAAATGAATACCGAATCCTTGGAAACAGTCTTGACGACAAGGACGTATTCGATGTGAGCAAAAATAATAGGTGCTGAATCCTTGGAAACAGTCTTGACGACAAGGACGTACCCAAAATAATTGAGAAAAAAATATGAGCAAATATGGCTCCAATCAATATTGAAAATTTTTCTCTTGAATTATATGTGCAAAAAGGTAAATTTGAGAAAGAATAAAGATTGCAATAGGTATATATATTTGGGTTTATTTTTCAACCTATGTGCTTGTAAAGATGTTGCATTATAAATTGTTTGAATCCATGCATTTTTATTGTGTTATTGATCTTAATTATAAAATATTTGATTCATGATTATACTCTAGTGCATATTTGCTATCTAATTGATGAGTATATGTTTTTATTATTGCAACACATGACATGACTTGCTCTATGTATGTACTAAGCTCTTGAATATTCATAAACGTACTTACTATGCTTGATGAATTCATTGTTGTGGACCCCCGTTTTTGGAACGGGGATCTTTCGTGTTCATAGTACCATTTCCCTGGATCGAGTAGTTTGGTACCCACGAAATACAGTACTGAATGATCAGGTGCAAATGCACGAATAGTCTTACATCGAAATTATTACAATAGTAGGCCCGAAGGCAATGTCCAACACATAGGACCTCATGGTCCAGATACAACCCAAAAGTAGAAATTAGATAAGGCAGCGGAATAAAGGCAGCGGCTTGTCAATTGCCACAGGCAACGACCGGAGACTAAGACCTAGCAAGCGCCATCAGCTTCTTCGTCCTCCTGGTAGTAGGCATAGGGATCCTCCAAGTCTTCATTTCCACCATCTGAAGGTTTGTGCGTATAGCAAGGGTGAGTACCAACCGTACTCAGCAAGCCAACACGGAAGTGATGCATATGATAGGGTCATTCAAGGAATGGCTGGTGTTCTTTTGCATAAAGCCAATTTTCACAACTCTTTTCACAAGCCTAACAACTAGCCAAATCAAGTTTTAATTCCATAGTTCATTAAGTCGGCGACGGTTCTGTCTACCATCCATCATGATTCCAAGGATGACTTCCCGCCTCCGGTTCGTCATGGTTTTCTGGGGAGTCCACCCCTTCTCGCATCTCGAGAAGTTGATCCACCAGTGAATAAGAATCATCATGCAAACCCATCCCATCATTTTTAAAGTTTAGAGTCTAGCCAAGCGAAAGTCTTGTCATGATGCTCAATATCCGCGAGCACGGCTATTCGAATAGATTAATTCATTCACACTTTGGTGGATGTACACTTTACCCGTACTTCGCGCGCCCAACAAATGAGCCTACGTCCCAACACATGAGACGGTCATGGCAAAGCCTTTCGATAACCTCACTTCGCGCATCCGCTCCATGAACTTAAGCCGTCATGCACTCTAGCCGTCATTTCCTAGCAGTGAGAGGAGTTCTGGCGCACCCGGGGTAAGGGAAGACTTCATTCATCAAGTTATAATAAATTCCGATTTTCAATCATCCCTTTCCAATCTCATCTCATACATAAGAACCACTATGCGGGGTACCGCCTCCGCTCGGCTATCTACTCCGCTAGGTCTATACCCATTCGAGAAGTACGGTTGTGCGGCTCGTTTCCGCTATCTCATGGCTCGGTCCTTAATTGACCGGGTCGGCACTTGCCTTTTCTGGAATCCACCCAAATCATCCAGTCGCCCCGGTCTAAAACATTTATTTGGAACTTTCAGTTTTCATCAAAACTCATTTTATCATTCTCATAGCATTGTGGCGCTCATGTCTCCACATGCCGTATCTCGACTACCTTTCCTAAGGTAGTTGCCCAAGCATAAAGCTCTTCATAAAATCATGAGTATGCATGAATCTAAAAATAGCATGGCTAAGCATTTTACCGAAGATATTCTCTGGTTGTATGTATCACATCGAGGGTTACAAGGAATAATTCTAAAGGTAATCAATAACAAGGCATGGCATAACAGGTATAGGTAATTCTTTGTGTATAGCATGCATCTTTAAAGTTTAAAACAACATCATTTCGTAATTGGGATCAATATGTTCAAAGAGTGTGATGACTTGTCTTACTCGCACGCTTGTTGAGCGGGGTCTTCAACGGAGTCCGTGCCTGCTTCTTCAGGTGCTAGCCGTACGTGCGAAAGATCAATTGAATTTAATTAGAATTCATTAAAATACCGAAAGATCGAAAAGAACCATAAAAATCATGAAAACGACTCCAAATGCTTAGCCTAGAATTTTACTTGAGTTAGGACAAGGGTTGCTAGGGAAAAATCTTAGTTTTGGAATCGAGTCGATGTTCTAGGGTTTTCGCAAGCGACGATCGTAATTATTTGAGAAAATTAGATTTAGAAATATCAGCGGAGGTATTTGTGCTCGAGGTTTTGAAGGTTCGAGCACAAAAGAGAAACATATTTAAATGGCGAGGAAGAATTAAACGAAATCCGGATTTAAAAACGACGCGAAACGAAATCTCGGAAAAAGTCCGATTTCGATTTTCAAATTTTTGCCCCGAGAAAATATACAAGAAAATAATTTATTTTTGCCCAAAATTTCACTCAAGTCCTTTCAAAATATTTTTCCAAATTTTCCCTAATTTTTCCTAATTTTTCTCTATTTTTTGTTTTTCTCTTTTCTTTTTCTTTTTCTTTTCTTTTCTTCAGCGCACTATTCATTGGCTCAAAGGTGTTCGACTGGCGCTCGGGAGAGAGAGGGGCGGCGGCCGGCGCTAGCGCGAGGGAAAGGGGCGGCGGCTCGGGGCTTACCGGCGATGGCGACGGCAAGGGGAGGGTGGCGGAGCTCCGGCTCACGGCGACGGCACGGCAACAGCGGCGGCTTACGGCGGCGGCGCTCGGTTTTGCGGCGACGGCGATGCTCGGGAGAGGGAAGGGAGACCGGAGAGAAAGGGAAGCTAGGGCGGCGAGGTGTGGGGAAACGAGAGGGAATGGGGCTTTAAATAGGCGCGGCGGGTCCGAATCGGGATAGAGGAGGGCCGGAGCGGCGCTGCGCGGCGGCGCGCGGTGCGCGGAAATGGCAAGGACGGCGCGGCGTCGCGGGCGGCGCGGCGGGCCGGGGCGGCGGCGCGGCGCGCGGCGCGGCGGGGGCCGTGTCGGCGGCGGGCGCGTGGCGGCAGGACGCGGGGCATGGGCGGGGCCGTGGCGCGGGTCGCGTCGGCGGCGCGCGGGCGCGGCGCGCGCGCGGTGCGTGGCGCATGCGGCGCGCGGTCGACGGACGAGCGCGCGCGGGCGCGCGCGGGGCTGGTACGGCGTCGAACGCTTGGCGAGCAATGAATAGTGCCACTTTTTAATTTTCGATTTTCAATTCCATTTTCAATTTCCAATTTTTCCTTCACACTAAAAATTCCAAAAAATACATAGTATTCCCAAAAATTATTAAAAATATATTTTCAATTTTCTCTCCACTTTTTATTTATTTTAAAAATACATTTTCCATATTTAATTTTATTTCTTTTTCCTAATTTCCTAATTCACTATTTTTAATTCCAAAAATTTCCTAGATTTCATGTAAATCCCAAAAATATTTTATTGTCTATTTTATTCCCTAATTAATCTTCCATAATCACCAATTAATATTTTATTTCTTAAATACATATTTTCATAAGTCTGTATTCCTTTTCCGATTTCATTTTAAAAATTCCTAACCTATATTTCAAGATTTTCTTTCCAACAAAATCCAAACCATTCACAAACATCGAGAGGAATTGTTCACAACTAAATTTATGCAACGAGCGGCAAATAAGAAGCAACAAACACGAGAGAAAGGCAACAAGCAAAAGTTTTTGTAAGTTCCGATTTTTACGTTTCGATTTTAATTTCTTCGATTTTTAGGATGTTGCAATTGTCAAAAGGGGAGAAAATAATGTTGTTTGGAAGAACATTTACATGGGAGAACGAAAATGCAAGTTTTTTTAAAAGAACAAAGTTTTTTTGGGGCCAAAGAATTTTCTTTCTTTTCAAAAGGGGGAGAAATTTTTTTTGATTTCTAAGCACTCAAATGTTTTTATCATTTTTGTTTTTATTTTTCCAAACACCAAAACAACACTTTTATTTTGTTTGCCAATGTTTTCATCAAGAGGGAGATTGTAAAATCAAAGTGTATTTGATTCTTCATTTGATGATGAACAATTGGCATCGTGGTTATTGGTTTGTGTGTCTTGATCTTTGGAGATTATTGACAATTTGGTTTGAGATAGTTGAATTTTCGGATAATGAACAGTGTTGATCAGTTTGCCCTGGCCGGTCAGCTGGACTTGTCTTGTCGGTCGGCCGGAGGTGTTTGGGCGGTCGAGGCCAAGAGCGATTGCGTGCGGTCGAGCCGTAGAGCAGGTCGGCGGTTGTCGATTTTGATTCGGTTTTGGTTTCGGTTTGTTTCCTTGCATATACATGAGTTTCGTGTTCCTATGCACGTGTCTGGTTGTTTATGCTAACAATGAGTCAAGCTTGGATAGCTTGTGCTCGTATATGGTATTCTTTGTTTAATTGTGTGCAGTTAATTTTTACGCCTCGGGAAAGTGTTGCCGGTGATCAAGTTGGAGTCAACTTGAAGATGAGGTGACGTCCAAGATGGAGATCATGCGGGATGCTGAAAGGTAGAGATCAGTGTACATAATTGGTGAAGTTTCCATATGGCATACAATGGAGATATTGTTGCATATGGAAAGCGAAATTTCAGTTTTAGGAAAACCAAGGTTGTTACAGTTGTTTTATGTATAGTTCGTCTCTTGTATGGGAAGGTTTCCTAGTGGATTATGACTTCTTGTATGAGTAGGATTCGTGGCTCTTGGCTGTGGATCTTGGGTATAAATAGTGAGGGAAGGCGTGGCCTCTCAGTATCACTTTAAGTTCAAGTTTTAGAGTTCTTCGAGTTAAGGTTTCAAGTTTAGCTTGAGATTTTGAGAGGAGTGTTTTGTATGCACTTTATAAACACGGAGAGATTCAATAAAGATCAATTTTCTTAGAGAATTTCGTATGTTGTTTTCTTCCTCGGTGTTGTGGCCTTATTGACGATTCAACCGGAGCTTCTACCCGGTCAGACCATAAGCACATAGGGGGTCAGACCGGAGGACATCGAACTTCATCGGCATCGGGTACATCGAGCGATCGGCTGAGGCGATCGACTACGGGCGATCAGACCGGAGGTCATCTAGCGGTCAGACCGACGAGGTTTCTCGGTCAGACTGGCGCGACTTCTGCGGTCAGACCGGCTTCAGAAATCAGAAGGTAAATCTATTTTCTGCTAAGATTTATTTGGGGGTATTCAACCATTCACCCTCTCTGGTTGGCTTTTCATTGGGTAGTCGATTCTACCATGCATATATAATTTTGCAAGATGTTCAAGTTCCAAACTATGTACACCGGCCGATTCAACTGATATGTTTTGCTATTAAACATGACTTAGTTTTTCTATCTACTAGCAGTAAGCAGTATCTAGTTTTGTTGGGTTTTTTTACCTAACAATTAATAGAGATTAGTTTTGTTAGTAGAATATCCATCTAGCAGAATTAGTTTGGTTAGCGGAATGCTCATCTAGAATTATTATGTTTTATGTTTTGTAGTTTTGTCAGCTACTTATTAGCTACTACTTAGATTTAGTACTACCTCATATTTTTATCAAAAGCAAATAATAATATATAATGACATAAGCTTATTAGTAGTAGTTTTGTTAGCTACTAATAATACATTGTTTTGCCAGTTTTGGATCTTTCTGTGAAGGTTGGGTTTAGCTTCAACTGGTGCGGAATGAACGTCTTGCATGCGAATAAGGGTCTCAAGATGTTCCGGATCTTTTTTAGTTTTGTCGGCTACAAAACAAATATTAGTTTTGTTAGTTCAAGAAGATGCATGAACTAAGAGTCGACTAGGATGAATATAATTAATTTCCCATCTATTTTCATATTTAGGAGAATATAAAATAACAATATTTTTGAATTTATTTCTATATGATTTCTGGTGTTGAATCATAGAAGGTTTGTCATGATTTTTGCCTAGTAAAATGAGTAAATTTTCAATTTAACCATAATCTGAATGTGTAAACTTTGACAACTAGCTTATTAGCAGTTCTTTTTTGGTAGATGGATGAAATGTTTCGGTACATCTTTTCTGCATCATCCTTTTTTTTAGACTTTAACCTTTCTCTACCTATCCCTCTCTTTCGCATCTCTCCTGAGGCAGCCGATGATGGAGGTTTTCCAGGAAGTGAAGTTTGTGGCATGCTTCCCCTTGCTGTTGTGGGAGATCGAGTTTGTGGGCGAAGATGACTTGAACAACATTAGCGAAGGGACAAGTCTGGACTATGGTTGAGACCAGAGGGAGGTCGGTAGGTCGGTACAGCTTCTAAGGTAGAAGATTGTGAAGCTTGTGTGATACGACGACTTCACCGTGTGTGACTTACTCCGATGGTGGCTAGGGTTCCTCCCCACCTCTCAAGCCACTAGCGCAGGGGACGACGTGAGGGACCAACGTCTCCTACATGTTCATCCGGCACTGCAAATGTTGCCAGCATACTCCTCTTCCTCCAAGCTCACGTGGGCTCGTGACCTCTCACCGCTGATGCCGCCTCCCTTGAACTCTACTTCCTGGAAAGCCTCCATCATTCACGAGGAGAGATACAGAAAAGGAGGGGTAGGCAGAGAAAGGTGAAGTCTACTTACATGTGGCCCTGTGCATTTTCTTCATTATTTTTTTTGTTGATTAGGATGTCATATTAGTGAAACCATTCATTCATGCATACTGTGAGGGACCTTATTTAATCCGGCTTTGTAAGTTAGGGGTTAGGGTGTTGCGGTTGAGGGATATAAGGAAAGATGGGGGACGTAAAGTGGACTTATTCCATCAGGTATCCACTCCACGATGATGGGCCTCGCGAGCTCTTGGCCGGCGTTCGTTTCCGCGCTGGCGACGGCGAGGCCACCACCTCGCCGCCGCCGCCGCCGCCGCCTCTACCTCAAGGCCACCTCATGCGCTTCAACCACCACCACCTCCTCCAGAGTCCTGTCCCATGGAGAAACCAGTGCTCCGCGCTCCCTGCAGCAGCCGCACCGCCCGCGCCTTGTGGCGGCGGAGTTTCCATCGCGGCCTCCTCCGCTCGCCGCCGGCGCGGTCAGGGGAGACGCCGCGACGGGGCTTGCCTTCCTCCTCTTCGTTCTCGCTGTGGTATGCCTCCGCGAATCCGGTTCCCCACTTCGTCTTGTCGGCTAATTTTCAGTGGTTCATCGAGCACTCGAAAAGTCAGAAGTGGCTAAAGTGAACTATTCGATGCGAGTTCTTTGTTTGCTTTTATTCTCTTTCCATAATGCGTTGTCGAAGAGGTTTAATTTTTGATATTGTTACATCGAATGCGTCGATATACATAAAGGTTTCTTGTTCTAGGGATATACATCAAGATTTGGGTATAGGTGACAAGTGCGAAGAGCATATCATTCTTGGGCTACGGATTCATCAGTGCTCTGCACTTGCATATGGTACTTTTGACTTATTAGGATACCGAGAAAATCGTGTAAACTCTGTTTTTTTTCATATTAGCAGCTGTCGGAGGTTGCCTTCAGATTCAATTCACCGCAAATTTTCAATCAATTCTATGACTTCTTAGCTACTGTAAGAGGTTACATTCGTTCGTTTCTTATGGTCCAAAAAAGTACTTTTAACTTTATGGATCCTAATTTCAGGTGATGAGTTCCTTTCTGTCACTGGCCATCTTCTCATTTCCAATATGGAGAGTGAGTAAATAATCTAAACAAACACTGCCTTTTCCACTTAACTCAGAAGTTCCTTTTTTCTATGCAATGAAGCTTACCCATTTTTTTTTGTGGGCGCGTATGTGAAAGGCTCTGCAACAGTTGGAAATTAACCTGCGTAAATTGTCGAAAGTAGTTGCAGAAGAGGTACCAGGGACTCTATCTTCACTAAAGCTATCCTGCCTGGAGATCAATGATTTAACTAGCCAGCTAAAGAACTTCAGGTAATACTTTTTTTTTGCGAGGAGGTAGTACATTATATAAGCAGTCAAAATGTAACTGAAGGAAAATGATATCTATTTTTCGTTTTCTTTTGATATTATGCAGACAAAGGTTCATTATAAATATTTGGAAACAACAGTAGAGTACGTTGATGCAAGATCACAGACTGGATGGCCGAAACAGGGAAAATATATGAATTATTTAACCTGTAAGTTGTATGGTAATCCTTAGCTTATTTCTTTTGCTGAAATGCATTAGCAAGTGGATACATGTGTGTCACAGTAGCGCTTGACAACTTGCGGCCACCTCAAATATGATGTGATGCAAGTACCAAACTCAAACTGTGCCTTGAGCCAAAAACCTTCCCACGAAAGACTGGCATTATTGATAAGGAGATGTTTTCTTGTATAATTACATTTTAAGCTGTACTTTTTTATTTGCTCCATCTGTAATACATCGTGCTCCCTACAGCTTTGCATGTTTCTTGATAAAACCTTGTTCATAGTGCTTCAAATCCTCTGGTGTTGGTAGGTTGCATAATAGGGTAACCCTTGCTGTTGACACCAGATGTTTGCACTCTGATGTGGAAGGATCTATCCGCCATATCTGGACCTCCCAAACCTGCCGGGATTAGGAAAATGCAAATGCAAATGCTTGAGATGTCTTTAAATCAGAAAGGTTTGCAAAATGTAATTGAGATACTTGAAGAGAACAGAAGAACAAAGAAGACTCAAACCAATGTATCCACTGATGCTTTACACAAACTGAAAAAGTTTAGGTGTATACAGCTGCTTATCAACATATGTTTTTGCTAATTGTGACTTCCTGAAAATCTTTTCGGTTTTGATTTGATAGAGATTAGTCTTTTAGTTTGTTAGTAGTTTGTTTGGATAACAGTTAAGAGTTAAAGTTTATTTAAACAGATGTAATCGTTCGGGAAGAGTTAATGAAGGATTAAACTAAATCTCTAATCTCCCTCTATCTGTTCTCCCTCGATTCCCTTCTTCCTCCATGTGTGCCCTCTTCTAAGCGTTATTTCTTTCTTCTACTAACAAAAATGTCCGTGCATCGCAACAGGACGACGACGCAGAAAGGGAAGTAGGCGGCGGCGCGAGAGCTCCGAGCGGTGACGAGAGAGAAGGGTGCAGGCGCGGCGCGGGAGCTCCGAGCAGCGACAGGAGGGAGGGGCGCAGGCGTGGGGTGCGACGCTGATGGGTTTGGGAGGGAGGGACGTAGGTCTTTTTTTTCATCCAAACTCTTTCTTTCTTTCAGCATTGGGACTGCGGGTTAATTTTATAAACACTTAAGGGGTTTCTATAAAATAACCAGGTGGACGAAAATTTTGAGTAAAAACACTACTTGCTTTATAAATAAATAGTTATAAATTATAGATATATATTATAGATTATAAATATAGATATAGATACCGATCTACCACCGTACCTCGCCAGCCAAGAGGCCCAAGACAATAATGTGTTGACACTATGAGTTATGGGCTGTAAGAGATTACCTTGTTTGGCACTTTGTGAACATTTTTTTCTTCTTAGTGCCTCAGTCAGAGAAGACTGCTCGGCAGAAAGTCCAACTATTTTTTTTCTGTTGCAAGTCTCATCTTTCACTCTCCTAACCCCTAACTAACATGGAATCTTGATCTCCCCTTCCCAAATAATGAACTTGCCAATAATTAATTAATTGTTTGATCTAAATGTAATCTAGTCTTTCAGATTCTGATCAGCTGTTTGGTTGTGTGATGAAAATTAGTAATCCTTCCATTTTATATTATTTATGTTATAAATAGTTTTAATTTAAAAGTCAAAACGTTTTAAATTAAAACGACTTATAACATTATAATAGTTTAAATCAAAACGACTTATAATATTATAATAGAAAACAGTGGGATGGGAATAGAAAGCAAGTAAAAGGGTTTTGATTAGTTATTAGATAATTAAGTTGTTAATAATTTGTACCTGGATGGTACGGCCGAGCTGGATGGGTTTGGCCTTCGCCTGGACAGTCTCGCCGAGGTGAGCCGGCCTGATGTGGTTGATGGACAGCTGCACTCCGGCGACCCTCCGGTAGCCCGACGCCATGTAGCCACCGATGCTCGCCGACGCCTCCGCCATCAGCGCCGACACGCCGCCGCCGAGCACCTTGAACGGCTGCACGCACGAACATCGAGACATTTTTTTTGGAAGCCAAGGAGGACGGGACGGCCAGCCGGCGGCGATCACAAGTGTGCGAGCGTGCGTACCTGGCAGCAGGTGGCGGTGACGAGGAGGCGGCCGACGACCTCGCCGGCGGTGATGGTGGTGAACTCCATTCCCAGGGAGTGCAGAGCGTTGTCCGGCGGGCCGTCCGGCGGCCATGGCCAGCTACTCTTTCCGTCCTCGCCGCCGGCCATTGCTCTGCTCCCTCCGGTGAGGTGAGAAGGCCGAGTGAGGAGAGGAGGCCTTGCCGGATATGGTTGGGCCGGAGGGCATATATATTAATCAGCCCACTTAATGGCCTTTTCTTTTCCGATTAATTAAAGGATGAATGAGTGCATATTGCTTATCGAATTTCCGGTTTTCTATTTTTAAAAACTGTTTTAAATTTATTTATTAACTTTATAATGGTTTATTCACTCATGTTTACCCTATAATAGTTTATTCACTCATGTTTACCCTATAATAGTTATCATAAATTATGTAGCCATTCAGATATTCAGCTACTGTATTGATGAAAATGGCTCGAACCCGACGAACCAGCTTCATCGTTTTCATTTTTCTTTGAATCGAAATCAAAATTGGAAAACCTAAATAGAAAACGGAGTTGAATGCTATTGAATAGAGATACGAAGCAAATATGGTAATAAATATTTATTGGAATAAAGAAACAATTATAAATGACCTTCTCAAATCAACAACAGATATAACTCATTATTTTTCTAAAACAATACATCAATATTTCTATTTTTTGTAAATTAATAGGAGTATGGTAAGCAAGAACTATATTATCTATAATTGTAATTATCATGGTATGGTCTAATAAAACAAAAAAATAGTTTATTAGACAAAATAAAAATAGATCTAAAGCATCAAACTAAAAAATATCTTCATTCAACTAACTACCTCAGTGCAATCTAAACATATAAAGTAGAAAATGCCGAAGCTAATCAGTTGAATAAGAGAGTAATTCGTTTTCGATCTTGAGAAAAAAAATCTGAATTCGTTACCAGAAAGTTTTGAGCTGATTCTGGTTTAAGACGGATAGTTTTTACTGTATTGGTTTCGAATTTGTCTATGTTTTCAAAACTTTTCGAAAAAATTCCGTCTGACACTTTTTTCGAAAACACGCCTGAAAAACTAGAAACTCTCTAAACCATTTTCATCCATAACTGTATACTCCCACTGTCCAATAATATAAAGATATGCATTTTTTTTACAAAGCCAATAAGGTTGAGATAAGAGTTGAGGTAAGAGTTGGTTGTAATTCGTTAAGATGAGCAAGTAGGAAAATTTAAGGATGGATGGTCATGATTAGTTAATATGAGAAAATTAGTTAATATGAGAAAGTATATTATTCTTATTGTTGGTTGAATTTTAAATTCTGGATGTATTTTTATTTGTGAAATAAGGGAGCAGTAACCAATTAAACTAAACCCCTCCAAATTAATTCTTGGTTTTAACGTAGGTCTAGAATACTATGTTGTCTAACATCGGTACTAACCAAGTTCTTAGTTACTAATTTGGCCATAAAAAACCTTATTGCTTTTGACCGCATACTACATTGTACATTGCTACAACCAAGGATATATCTTTGTCCTCCACACATCAATGGATAACCAACAACGTACTGTGCTGTACATATCTAGGAGCTTTCGTAACATATAGATTAAATAGTCATCGAAGAAGTGATTACGCAACAAGTTAGCATCCTAATTTTTGAAAAAAAAAAGGCAATTTCGCAACAGGTCGCGATCCAATTTACAGCCAGCTAACTGCAAGTCATCCAGAATAAAATTCGATTAATTTTGTATGACTTGCAGTTGTGCACATATATGCAGTCGATCATATCTGAATTCATCTTGCATTGTACAAATTAATCAGTACCCAGAGGATCAAAATAATGTCATGGAAGCCATGACTGCCTAACCGGCCAGCAGATACTGGGTTACTAATAAGTAATAGCTGAAAAAGAAGGCATCGGGAAACACAACTGGCTGTGTTCGAATATTGGTCGTGGAAGTAGGATGTCGAAAAAGTTCAAGGCTCATGAACAGTTTAAGCTCGGCTCGAGCTTGTAACGTGTCGAGCTCGAGCCTAACCTTAAGCTCGTTAGTCGAGCTTAAGTTTTTCCCAAACCTAAATGTATGTGTAATTTTTTATTTTTTATGATATAAAACTAATAGGTTAAAAATTAATATATGTTGGTATCATATATTAATCTTTAAGTTCTCCTAATCTTTTTCTTTAGTATTATTAAATTATTTATATTATCATCAAAATATACATTATCATTGTCATATACTTGGTCGAGCTTGCGAGCCTAACCGAGCTCGAGCTCGAGCTCGAGCCGAGCCGAGCCTACTTGAAAGCTCAAAGGCATATCAGGTTCGTCTCAATCTTTTGTCGAGCTCGAGCCTAGACTGGTAGGCTCGCTCGAGCTTGGCTCGTTGATAGTCCTAGTGGGAACTAATCCTTCACGCACACAAAACAAAACGACTCATTAGCACATGATTAATTAAGTATTAACTATTTTTAAAAAATAGATTAATATGTTTTTGTAAAAAACAACTTACGTATATAAAATTTTTATAAAATTTTTTACAGTTTAAAAACATGTATGTCAGGAAAGATAAGTTGAAAAAGAACAAACGAACTCACCAAAAACAGCGTGTTGCATCCGGCATTTGGTCTAATGCAACAAAGGACGAAACAAAAAGAATACAATGCACAAACATTGATGGTGCTCTCTTCTATACTCCCTCCTTTCACAAAAGTTAACTTATTTTATATTTTGGTTTTTTTAAATAAGTTAATCATATTTGTGGTTTTTATGTATCAAACATTTAAATAAAGATATAAATTAAATATTTGATTGAAACCCAAAAAGCCATGCACTCATTGGTTAGATACATGCATACACTCTTTGATTTACATGTAAGATAAGTTAATTTTACTGTTTTAGTGAGGAAAGTAATATGTCTAACTTTCATGGATCGAGGGAGTATATCGTAACCCTAATTTATAAATCATTACTGTCAATGTTATAAATAAAATATACCCAATACTCTATGTTAAGCTTGACGAGACCCATTATATACTAGGTCTTATACAGGATCATACCGTATATGAAAGATATTCTGGATAAGAAAAAAGAAAAAGAGTACTACTCAGACGCTACAAGAACTACTCAGATCATATCTATACTTGGTTTTCTAGTTCTTTTTTGAGAAGTGGACAACCAAGGATATAAATACAAGGACCCCTAGGAGGAGAGAGGATACGCCAACAGAAGCCGATCTAGACAGGTCAAGACAGATCAACACAAGCCAATACAAGTTTAGACAAACATAATACAGAGCTACAAAGACCGACATGAGAGATCTAGAGCTATCTCTAATCTCACCGAGTTCATGTTCGAAGAAAAAGACTATACTAACCGTCGACTATGTGTGAGAGCTTCATACCGTCAAAGTGACAAAGACTAGCTTAGATCATACCAAACATTATATTCGTGTGATACTGATATATAAAGGCAACACCGACTTCGCCCAACAGAGTAGGCATGCCCGTCAGATAGGGCTATTACCTGTCGAGGGCTCGAAACTATATAAGAATCCCTATCTCCTGGTTTTTTTTCTCGATCTCGCGTATACCCTGATCCCAACATCCCCTATACCCTTCAAATACCATCTTCGGGTATAGCCCATTAATAATTACCAAAATTCAACTAAAAAATACTTTGGAGGTTGATTTTAGAGTTTTTTCATAGTAGTTATTTTTAACATTGATTTTTAAATTACTAAGTGCATACATCTAAAAGTTCTACTCTTATATTTTTTTCTAATAAGCCATTTTACGTTTTCAGTTTTAGGCCAAACGATCAAAGTTGTAATACGCAAAAGATTAGTTTTTAGTCGAAGTGCATTAGACAGATAAGTTTTTCTCGTTTCTTTTTTGCTGCCAAGCAAAGTCTGCATTTACAAAGAAAAATGTCTATAAAATTTAAGGAAAAAAATCTACACGTACGTAAAATTTTGTTTACATATTTTTTCAAACGCTGATGTCACACGCTATGACTATGATTAAATCTTGCTTTTATGTAACTACCAACTGGTTAAATTAAATGGTCGAGAACTTTGCTAATAAAAAATTTATATGAATATTCTACGTATGCATAGAATTGCTGATTGCTCTAAATTTAATTTGTATTTCTCAGACCTAAAAACAAGTTATATATCGGAGGAAAAGATAAACAGAAGAGAAAAAGGCAAAACGCTTTGTTTGCAAGTACGCAATATGCAGTTAACAAGTGGGCCTTTGTTTTAGAAATCAAACGGCCCGACCTCCTGGCCGATTCGTGGGCTGTGGAAACATTTGCAAACCAATCCCTATTTCTGTTTTACTTTCCTTATTTTACATTGAGGTCCTTGTTTCGGGTCGCTGTCATGAATACCTCACGAAATTTTGCAGTTTGGTCCCTATCTCCGGAAATCACTGGCTCTCGTCTCGCTGCCCCCTCCGCAGCCGGCCTCCTCGCCTCAGGAGGCGACAATATTACAGATTTAAAACTTTAAAATTTGACTTTTTTATTATGTTAACATTTGTGTGAATGATAAATGAAAACATGTGTCTATGAATATGGATTCAGTGTTAAATCTATGAACGAACATAACATGTTTTAAGTGTCATGTTTATAATTGGCTCGCTGAAGACATGATGACATGACGGCCGGAGAATTCCCCCGCAGGATCCGACGGATCGACATCCCCCTTGGTCGACGAGGTCAGCACCAAATCCCCTCGTGTTATGGCCTCCCAAATCGATTCTGAAAGTGAATATGTGTGTGCATTGTGGGGATTTCTTTGATGCAAATCCGAGTGGTTACTGATGATTAGTTGCTGTCACTGTTTTTGGTTTTTGTCTTTTAGCTTCTCCTAGCATCCCTCCTCCTTTTGGAGTTAAGTTTTTCAGACATAGTTTTTTTTCGTATGTCAATAGCTATAATTTTAACTTCTTCTAATATATTAACATCCAATCATTTTTCCTCCTGTGTGTTCATATTTACGATTAGTTGCCATAACCTTAACATATCATATCATCAAATTGGCTATTGTAAAGAGCTGATTTCGATATAATTTGTCCCTTTGGGAGATTTAGGAAACAATATTACTACCAAATTGCAGAAACCTGCCTGAACTTTTTATCGTAGGTTTGTTGATTTAGGAATTTTTGTCTGTGCAGACATGTTTATAGGATAACAAAATGTTAATGTGAAAAACAACAATGGTACATTGCAGAAACCTACATGCACGCGCTTCTCCTAGATTTGATAATTAATCTGGGAATGATCATAGATTTGCAGTAGTCGATATGAGTATTAAATTGCCGCATCAGGGTGCTGGACATCCTAATTGAACAGTTCATTGGAATGGCAGAATCATTTCCTGATGAGTTTCCATTCAAATTTGTGTGATAACTTTCTAACTGAAACTCCATTTAGAGAAATTGACACTTATCAATTGTGTACTAATTTTCAGTACTACAATGGAATTGGCTGGGGCGGCGAGGAAGCCTGCCCAAAGAATCAAGATCGAAGAAGTAAAAAGGTTTCTTTACAATCACGACGAGATTTTGTCGCTCCAAACTTTTGCAACGCAAGTCTGGTGAAAACCTGTACTAGAATGGAATGGATTGATGAAGCATCTCTGTGCTTCATAGGGAAAAAAATGATATGCTGATATATCAAACTCCATCTCGGTAGCACATTAAAAATCATCAAGAGAACGGATAAGGGTAGATGATTTTTTTCCCATTACGAATCTTGGCTTTTCTCTTCCTTAATTTGCTTCTGCGAGAGTTGTGCAGCTAGTTGCCACTACTTAAAAAAGGCTCATTGGTGTCGCCCCAAAAGTTGCCGGTCAAATTAAATCCGGCACCTATAATGTATATAGGTGGCGGCAAAAGAATAGGTGGCGGTTCGTGTTAAGAACCGCCACCTATAGTCTCAAATAGATGTCGGGTGAACAGTAAAATCGTCACTTATACTATAGGTGGCGGTTCGTAATAAGAACCGCCACCTATTCATCGCGAATAGGTGGCGGTTCTTATTACGAACCGCCACCTATAGTATAGGTGACGATTTTCTGTTCACCCGACATCTATTTGAGACTATAGGTGACAGCTTTTCTTGTTCACCGGCACCTATTCTTCGTGAATAGGTGGCGGTTCTTATTACGAACTGTCACCTATATTATAGGTGGCGGTTCGTAATAAGAACCGCCACCTATTCTCAGAAAAACACTATTCCCTCGATTAGTACCATACCGCTCGCCGAACCAAAGCAACACCAGCTTAAATAGGTCCGTGCTCGCTCGCTCGTCGTGTAGAACCGCTCGCCGAACCGCTCGCTCGTGCCTGTAGCTCTATCTCGCGGGCCCGTGCCCGCGTGGAAAAATATGGTGGGTCCGGTAAATATGGTGGGTCCGGCTAAAGGAGTGGGCCCATAAGAAAAGATTGGGAGCTCCTCATTGAATGGTGTTTGGTCCGTATAGGTGTCAGATAAATAGGTATCGGTTCTACATGAACCGGCACTTATTTGCCTGAATAGGTGTCGGTCGTAGATCCGACACCAATGACCAAAGTCATTGGTGCCGACCAATAGGTGCTGGTTGGGAAAACCGGCACCTAAGGAGGTTTCCCAACCGGCACCTATGAGGCATTCTGTACTAGTGTGCCTACTTTTCTTTTTCATGTCATCTGCCTAGCAGCATGATACAATGTTTTTTTTAAAACGAAACGCATAAAATAATACGTGTTCCATCGATAGAGCAGAAAAAATACAAGACTACAACCCTGAAAGACCATAGACAGAAAAAAAGAAGATGAAAGGAAGAAATTCACCCGATTGGATTGGGACATCAACGCAGGCAAGCGCTTAAAAGCGAGCCTCCACAAACAGCCATAACAAAACCAAACTCGCCCAAAACGGCCGATAAAAATGAAGCCTACACTGCGGCATCCACCAAACCTACACACAACCAAAACGTCGAAACCTTACAGTAGGACCCAAATCCAAATGGACATTTAGGGGGGAGACAGATTGCACTGCACCGAAAGGGTCCCCGCCATGTAGTACCCGTCGCCGTTGTGCCGCTGCAAACATTAAACCCCACCCGACGGGGTGATAACCACCATATCCGGATCTCTCATAGGGCTCAACGAGGGGGCCTCGCCAGATCCGCCGTTGAGCACCCTCTCGCCGCTCACGGGGGCGCGCCACGCCCGCTGCTGCACTCCTTTTCGTGGGACCACGTCACGCCCGCTACTGCACTCCTTTTCGTGAGGGTCACGCCACGCCTACTACTGCATTCATAATCACGAATATGTTTCTTTTATCGCTGTCATAGCGAGATTGAAGTTGCTCTGCTCCCCTCGATCTCCATCGAACATCTAAGCCATCGCAAGGCATCTTCGTGCCACCTTGGGTCGCAACCACCAGTCTGTCACGTCTCGCCACGCCACGCCGGCCTCCGCATAGGCCACACCTCGCCGGCCTCCTCTGCCACCGGCCACGTCTACGCACCGCGTGCCTTCCCGCATCGACATCAAAAAGCAGCATCAGGACCCCGGCCTCTCCACGCACCAACACAGTCACTTCACCTCCGGCCACGCGGGCGCCAAATCCACGCGCGTGCCTATCGAAACCGGGCGTGCTTCTACCTTTCTTTTTCCTTTTTCTTCTTTTTTCTTTTTCTTTTTCTTTTTTTCTTTTTCTTTTTTTGCTTTTTCCCCTTTTTCTCTTTTTCCCTTTTCTTTTTCTCTCCCTTTTTCCCTTCCTTTTTCTCTTTTTATTTTCTCTGTTCTTCTCGCCATCACCACCGCCATTACCCCCTCCCCCGTCGCCACCGCTGTCCACGCAGCCCACATCTCCGCCACTCCCACGGCCACGCGCCCTTCTCCACGTCGTCCTCTCGACCGGCGCCATCCACGTTGACCACATCTCTGGCGCCATCCCCACGGCGCGTCCCTCCCGCCCTTCTCCTTCGGCGGATGACGGCCGAGCTCCTCGCGAAAACGAAGACTTGCTGCTGGAGGAAGGAGATGGCGGCGACGCAATCGTAGATGGGCGCCACCGGCAAAGTCGACGCAGAGCGCCGCGAATTCCGACCCGAACACGACGCTCTGTGCGTTGGACCTCAGCCTCGCCCGCGTGACCTCCATCTCCGCCGCACGAGCCACCTTCCTTGCCTCCTCCACCGTCATGCCCACCTCCTCCTCCAGTGGCCGCGTCATGACCATCGGCGGGACTAGCTCGTCGAGACGGAGCCGGTTGAACAGCTGGTCGCCGACGGGGAGGGCAGGGAAGCAATGGGCGGGAAGCGGAATGGACGTGGTCGTGTACTGCACGGTTGCCGGTCTGGGCCACAGGTACGCGAGCGTTGGGCAGTCATCCACCGCCGGCAATGGCGCCCATCGCTCGCGGGGGAATGTGAGCCGCCGGTGGTTTTGGTGCCGCCGCGGGACAAGCGGCGGCGTTCTCCTCGCGCCAGAAGGAGCGGCCTCCCGCGGGGTGGTCGGATCTGGGGACAACAACGCCGAATCTGTCGTCCTCTTCCCCGTCACCATGCCTCTTCATCGCTTGTCGCCACGCCTCCTCTCTTCGCGCTCGAGTTGTGTGGAGATTATGGCAATCGGGTATCCGCATGGTAAGTTTATCCGACTGGAGGTAGGGATAGATTGCGCTTACCAAATATGTAAACCAAATATGACTTGGGTGTTACATTGCCAATTGAGATAAGGCAACGGCCTATAGTCACGGTTTGGTAAGATTGAGGAGACCTACTTAGAGTAAGATAGGGTTTCCGATCTGTAAGCCCGCCTCCCAAGACTATATAAGGAGGGTGAGGGGCGTCCCTTGAGGGATATTAGAGTTGATAAGCAAGAGCTTTAGACTTTAGGAGCCTTAGATCTTGAGATCAATATACACTCGGCGGATTGAATGCCCGAAACAGGAGTAGGGTATTACCTCACGAGAGGGCCTGAACCTGTCTAAATCTTGTTTTCCACCTAACCCATAGCGCTTGGCGATCTTGACTGCACCCTCAATTTTCTATTGCCGAAACCAAGTTTCGACAGTTGGCGCGCCAGGTAGGGGACCACGCGTCAAGACTTCTTCGACAATCTCGCCGACAAGCGCGATGGGATCTTCTTCAGGATTCGGCGACTTCGTCGCCAACGACTTCGACAAGCTCTCCTCCTACGACTCGGATTCGAACCAGTCAGGAGGAGAAACCCACTCGACGTCGTTCGGGCTCCCGAACAACGCCAAGATCTATGACGAAATCTTGGAGTCCAAGATGCGCTCCATCCACCCCAACGAAAGAACTCACTCGGCACCGTTTGGACTACCGAACGCCGCCGAGATCTGCAACGATCTTCTCATCTCCCCGTCGGGGCCAACCTATTCGGAAGAAGACCTTTCGGCACCGTTTGGATTACCAAACACCGCTGAAATCTACTCCAGGCTCCTCTCCCCTGAGTCAAGGACGACCCACTCGGAGAGATCTATGTCACCAAGCTCCGACTCGGGCCGGAACGATCCGGTTCGAACCACCGGGCTCAAGGGAGATCGCCGTCATCCTCCAACCATTCGGCTCATGCTCATCCTCGAGCTCAACGAATATCTCGCTCTTTAGGCTTTGACGACCTTTATGGCATCCCCTCGGACGAAGCCGACGACTCGACCGCAACAAGGACTACGAGTGAAGTGCTTTGACGTCCTCATGGTGAGCTGGCGAGACCGACTCATCCATGGCCCGCAGGCTTGCGAAAGAAGAACGGGCCAGGATCGAACAAGAACGCAGTGGCGGAAGAAGAGAAGAAGCGCAAAGAGGAAGCCGACGAAGGAAGCGGGGATCTAAGGGCGGCCGGACGATCCGCTCAAGAGACTATACTTCAAACGCGGGTCCGCAACACCAATATCTTCCAGACGCCACAGCAGAACGTTGTTGCTGCCCTCACACTCCTGGACACCGTCATCGAGACGGCGCCCCCCGACGTGACTCCAATCTTGGACAAAATCAAGACCATCATCGCGGTTACGACCAACGGTCATCCCTCGACCTCAGCACGAAGGCCGACTGAATCCGTGGCAGAAACGCTCGACAGAAGCCGGCTCCCGCCGCTAAGGTCAAGGGATTACAAGAGGCCAGAGCCAGACCGGTCGACAACCAGGCCAAGAGGCCCACGCCACGATTCCACGCACAAGCATCAGGAGCAAACGGCCGACTCCCGCGAGAAGCAACATGGACGTCCACCCGTCCACCACCGCGTCCGTCGCAACAACAGCTCTAGCTACCGAAGCAGCCTATCGAGGACCCAGCCGAGTGATCTGCGGGAAGTCCTCGATCGTCGCTACCAAGAACGGGATCAACGCACCCGGGAAGATCGAAGGGGATCACCCGACAGTAATGACGACGGAGTACCAGCTTTCACTCGGGAGCTTCCCCGAGTGCATTGGCCGAATGGGTTCAAGCCGACGGAATCGAGAAGTACGACGGCAAGACCGACCCCGAGTCGTGGCCGACCGTGTACACTCTCGCCATCCGTGCGGCAGAGGCGACAACAAGGCCATGGCCAATTACACTGTGGCCCTCGCCAACTCAGCCAGGAACTGGCTCACGAGCTTGCCAAGAGGCTCAATCGGCTCGTGGAGTGAGCTGAGGGACCACTTCATTGCCAACTTCCAGGGCACCTTCGAGAGGCCTGGAACCCACTTTGATCTCTACAACGTTATCCAGAAGCCAGACGAACCTCTGAAGGACTACATCCGGCGCTTCTCGAAAAAGCGCAATAAGATCCCCAACATCACTGACGACATCATCATCGCCGCCTTCCAGAAGGGAGTCCGTGATGAGCTGTTGATCGGGAAGTTTGGGCGCAAGCCACCGAAGACGGTGAAGTAGATGTTTGAGACGGCAAATTCTTACGCCAAATCCAACGATGCCATCAAAGCGGCGCGCCAAGACCGGCCCGACAGGAGGGATGACAAGCAGGCGGGAGGAAGCCAGAATCCTAAGAAGGATAACGGTAACAACAACCAGGCCCAGAAGGACCGGAAGCGCCGATCCAAAGATCTAGTCGCCGCAACTTCCAACTCCCAACGCCGCCCTCGAGTCGCGGCCTACGACGCCATCATGAACGCTCAGTGCACGCATCATCCCAATCACAAGCACGTGGCTAAGGACTGTTTTATTTATAAACAGTTCGCCGAGCAATATGCGGCACAGCTCAACAAGAAGCCGACTGAGGAAGCCGGCCCATCGGGCGCCAAGAAGAACAACACGGCTGCGAATGCCGAGCCTTTTCAAGACCCCGTGGGCGAGCTGAATCACATCTTCGGGGGGCCGCTAGCTTACGAATCCAAGAGGAAACAGAAGCTAACTGACCGAGAGGTCAACGCGGCACAACCCGAGGTCCCACAATACCTACGATGGTCAGAGGTGGCCATCACTTTTGACCGCTCGAATCACCCCGACCGAGTGGTTCACCCGGGGCGCTATCCACTCGTCTTGGACCCGGTGGTCCGCAACATCAAGCTCAAGCGCGTCCTCATCGATGGGGGCAGCACCCTCAACATTCTCTTCGCCAAGACCCTGGACGAGATGCAGATCCCGAGGGCCGAGCTAAAGGCAAGCTTAGCCCCCTTCCATGGAGTTATTTCGGGGCTGTCATCCACACCACTCGGGCACATCGCCCTTCCAGTCACCTTCGGAGTTCGAGAGAATTTCCGGACGGAGAACGTTACTTTCGAGGTGGCCGACTTGAACAACCCTACCACGCCATCATCGGAAGGCTGCACTCGCCAAGTTCATGGCGATACCCCATTACACCTACCTCTGCATGAAGATGTCGGGTTCCAACGGCGTCATCACTCTTCGCGGCGACGTGAAGCAAGCCTTCACCTGCGACAAGGAGAGTTGCGACATGGCCCAATCTCGCGAGAGATCACGTGGCCAGCAAGAGATCCGATTGGCCACATCAACCGGCGGAGAGGGTGAGATCCCCGCGAAGAAGATAGCCAAATCGGGAACCGGCGACGCCAAGACCAAGAAGATCTCCCTTGATCCATCGGATCACTCAACTCCGTAATTGGCGCCGAACTAGATCCTAATAGGAAAGCGCGCTCGTCACCTTCCTCCAAAATAATAAAGATGTTTTTTCTTGGAAACCATCTGATATGCCTGGAATTCCTAGAGAGGTGATCGAGCACTCTTTACACGTCAAAGATGACGCAAAGCCGATAAAACAACGATTACGCAGATTCGCGCGGGATCGAAAAGATGCCATCAAAGAAGAGCTCACAAAGCTTTTAGCCGGGTTTTATCAAAGAAGTTCTACATCCCGACGGCTAGCCAACCCAGGTTAGTCCGGAAAAGACGGGGCAATGGCGCATGTGCGTTGACTATACCGACCTCAACAAAGCCTCCCCAAAGATCCATTCGGCTGCATCGCATCGACCAAGTCGTAGATTCAACAGTTTGCCAACTCTTGAGCTTTTGGACTGTTTACTCGGGCTATCACTAAATCAGCTTGAAGGAATCCGACTGCCTGAAGACATCGTTCATCACGCCGTTTGGAGCATACTGCTACATTACAATGCCTTTCGGCCTGAAGAACGTCGGGGCCACATACCAACGCATGATCCAGAGGTGTTTTCAAACGCAGATTGGGAAGAACGTGGAAGCTTATGTCGACGATGTCGTCATCAAGACCAAGCAGAAAGAAGACCTGATTACCGACCTAGAAGAAACCTTCGCAAATATTCGGGCTTTCAGAATGAAGTTAAACCCGGAGAAATGCACTTTCGGCGTCCCATCAGGCAAACTGCTCGGCGGCTTTGAAGCCAATTCGGAAAAAATCAACGCTATCTTGAATATGAAGCACCCGAGTAACCAGAAGGATGTCCAGAAGCTCACTGGCTGCATGGCGGCGCTAAGCCGATTCATCTCTCGACTCGGCGAACGAGGCATGTCCTTCTTCAGGTTGCTGAAGAAAACGGACGACTTCCAATGGACCACGGAAGCCCCCAAGGCCTTTGAAGATTTTAAATAATTCCTCACGACGCCGCCCGTCCTTGCCTCACCTCAGCCCCAGGAGCCCCTGCTACTGTACGTTTCAGCCACTCACTAAGTGGTTAGTACGGTCCTCGTGGTCAAGCACAAAGAAGAAGGGCGGGTCCAGAAGATTCAGAGGCCGATCTACTTTGTTAGCGAAGTGTTGGCAGGAGCCAAAATTCGCTACCCTCAGGTACAAAAATTGCTATATGGTGTTCTGATAACCGCAAGGAAATTGGCGCACTATTTTCAGGGTCACTCGGTCACCGTCATCACTTCCTTTCCACTCGGCGATGTCATCCACAACCGGGAGGCGACTGGGCGCATCGCAAAGTGGGCCCTGGAGCTGATGCCGCTGGACTTAACTTTTAAGACGAGGACGTCTGTAAAGTCACAAGCCCTGGCGGACTTCTTGGCCGAGTGGACCGAACAACAAGAAGATGTACCTCAAGAAGACCTTCAATTTTGGACCATGCACTTCGACGGATCCAAGAGGATCACCGGCTTGGGAGCGGGAGTTGTGCTAATCTCCCCGACTGGGGAAAGGCTAAGATACGTCCTCCACCTCCACTTCTCAGCCTCACATAACGTCGCTGAGTATGAAGCCCTGCTACATGGACTGCGGCTCGCAGTTTCACTCGGGATACGTCGGCTCGTCGTGAAAGGGGATTGCCAGCTGGTCGTGAACCAAGTCATGAAAGACTGGTCCTGTCTAAACGACACCATGGAGGCCTACCGACAGGAGGTTCGCAAACTTGAGGACAAGTTTGACGAACTCGAGCTATCACACGTCCTAAGACACAACAATGAAGCAACTGACGAGTTGACGCAGTTCGGGTCCAAACGTGAAGCTGCCCCCACAGACGTTTTTGTCGAGCACCTCTATGAGCCAACGGTTGCGGCAAAACCAACTCCTAACGAACAAGCCGCAAACGAAGTCGCCATGATTAACGCCGACGGAGACACCACTCATCAAATTTTTAACACAAAAGAGCCGGAAGACCGGGATGAGGCGAACGTGTCCGACGTCGTTGCCAAGCTTACGTCATGGTCGACTCCGATTTATACAAGAGAAGTCCCTCCGAGTCCCGATGAGATGCATCACACCGAGAGGAAGGACGACGGCTACTCCAAGACATCCACTCGGGCATATGCGGAAGCCACGCGGCGCACGCACCTTGGTGGGCAAAGCCTACGAGACAATGTTTTTCGCTTACCGCGGTCTCGACACGAACAAAGTGGTATGAACTGAAGGCTGCCAATTCTTCGCCCGACAGAGCCATGTACCAGCCCAAGAGCTACAAACAATTCCATTATCCTGGTCATTTGCGGTATGGGGCTTAGACATGGTCGGCCCATTCAAGAAGGCTCCAGGAGGATTCACGCACCTATTCGTCGCAATCGACAAGTTCTCCAAGTGGATCGAAGCTAAGCCGGTTGCTGCAATCACTGCTGACAAGGCACGAGACTTCATCCTCAACATCGTGCACCGGTTTGGCGTCCCAAACAGAATCATAACCGACAATGGAACTCAATTCACTGGAGACATCTTCAAAGAATTCTGCGAAGACTTCGGGATCAAAATCCGCTATGCGTCGGTTGCACACCCCAAAAGCAATGGTCAAGTTGAGCGTGCCAACGGCATGGTCCTTCAAGGCATTAAGGCCCGCGTGTTCGACCGCTTAAGTCCTTATGCCGGCAAGTGGGTGCAAGAGCTCCCCTCGGTCCTATGGTCTCTGCGGACCACGCCCAGTCGGGCTACTGGCCAAACTCCCTTCTTTTTGGTCTATGGCGCAGAAGCCAAGTTGCCAAACGAGATGGAGTATGAATCCCTCCGAGTCCGCAGCTTCAACGATGAACGCTACGACCCAGACCGAGTGGATGACCTCACCCGATTGGAAGAGGCCCGTGAGGCAGCCCTCATCCAGTCAGCGAAATATCTTCAAGGGCTCAGACGATACCACAGTCGCAACGTTCGAGCACGAGCTTTTATCATTGGCGATTTGGTTCTACACAAGATTCAGACCACCAAGGACCGTCACAAGTTATCCCCCTTGTGGGAAGGACCGTACATAATTGCTGAGGTGACTCGGTCAGGTGCATATCGATTAAAGCGTGAAGACGAATCCATGGTGGAGAACTCCTGGAACATCGAGCATCTTCGACGATTCTATGCCTAAATTGACTTAAGTTTCATGTTTCTTCTTGACTGCCAACCTCAAGCAAGCTGACTTCTTGAGTTAGCAGTCGGGGCTGTACATATGTCAATAAAGCATGATCTTTTTCCGACAACCTGTGCGTACTTGGTTTATCATTGTTTAATGTTTATTGATTCGAGTTCAATGTTTAAGGACTGAGAATTTTTTGATGACCTAATCAGGCTTAGGCTTGGTGACAGTCGGACGAAAATTACTTAAGAAATTTTACATGAAAACTCGGGTCAGGGCATTAACATAAATAAGCCAAATACCTACAAAGTTTACATCAGAAAGTTGCATATAATGTTTACAAGACAAATCAAGGCCGAAAGTGGTTCACTACATCGGCGGCCACATTTTTGGCCGATTTCCTGTGGTTCACTACAAATCAAGGGCCTGCTCATCTGAAGTTCCCTCAGCGAAGCCCTCCCCGACTGAATCCACGTCCACTCGAGGGTAGAGTGACTTCGTTTGTGCAAGGGCGAAGCCCGCACCCATGACCGCCGCCTCGGAAATGTTGGTTAAATACGGTCGGGGGCTCGCCTAAGCTTGTCAAAGACTTCAACGGGTCCAGTGAGTCGGTCCCGACTCCATGATGGAACAAAGACAGCAGGATCGGCGCTGCTGCGTTCGCTACGTCTTCTCGGACCCTTTCAGCTTGTTTGACCCTCTCAAGTAAGATGTCATATTGAGCTCGGGTCTTGACTTTGTAAGCTGCCAAAAGAACATGATCATGCAAAGCACTCGAAGATAACGCAGTACAATGAATATCGTCCGAAAGAGCTCACCTTCAAACTCGGTCTCCGGCTCGGCCTTGCTTGAGGCCCGCTTCACTGGATTTGGAGCGAGTGAACCTCCGATGAGTTTTCTACAATAAAGAAGAGTCGTCGGCATCCAAAATTGACACGAAGCCATAAAGAGATTGAGAGGATTAGACTTACTCCCGATTGAACCCCGGAGGTCGAGGTTTTCTTCCCGGAGTTCGGCTACCTCCCTCCTCGAGTGCCTTCTCTCGACGCGGCCTCTTCTCGAGTGGTCTTCAACTTTGCTTGGATGTCCTCCGGGAGTTTAGATGCGGGACCAACTTCTCGAGCGCCTCGGACTTGGCCATCGATCGGCGGTACTTTTCGCGTGCAAGACCTGAAGTTGGCCGGCGAAAGGAATAACGATGCGGCAACGGAAAGGATCGAGACTTACGTTGAGTAGCCGAGTCGCCTCATTCAGCGTTGACAAGGGCATCCCTTTCCTCGCTTTCCGCTTGCTTATCCAAGACAATGCCCTGCCTTTGGCCTTCTGAATCTCGCCACTCGATCTTAATCGGAGAAACCCAGGTTTCAGAAGACTGCAACCTGGGGATCTCTTCTACTGTGGCTGATAGATCGGGAGGAACAGATGAAGATACGAAAGAGTCAAATCGAAGATTAAAGATGAAATGTTAATCCAAGGCTTACCGCATTCGGTGGCCGAATCCTTAAGGAGCGGCCAGCGGCCTTTTCCTTCGACCTTTGACCGGCGGGTCTTCGATCGGGGCCTTCGAGCCGGCAGGGGCTTCTCCGCGTCCGCGGTTTCCGGTCGGGGTGTCCGGCGCGGTCGGGGCTCCTCCTTGGGATACTCTCGATGGGAGGTGAGGGCCTTCCGCTCGGAGCACTCTCGCTCGGGAGAGGGCTCCGGGGTTTGGGTTCCACAGGCTTGGATGCCTCGACGCGGCGGCGGCGTCGGCCCCTCACTCGCCTGCGGGGTCTATGTCTTGGGGTTTCTGCAAAGAGAACGACAGAGCGATCGAATGAAGACGAAGAAACCTTCAACGATGAGCTCAAACTTTAATCGTGAGGCATACCTGGACGACCGACGGATCTTCGGCGCCGCCTTCGGTGACGGCCTTGGAGGGGTTGTTTCGGTGGAGGGTGGGACATCATCGTCCGAGTCATCGATGACGAGCCTCCTCTTGCTCGCCCGTTTGCTGATATTCTCACTCGGGGCCGCCCTTTTCCGCTGAATCACTCGGATCTTCACGCCGCCGGCGGCTTCTTGGCAGTCGGGTCGGCACGTCGTCGTGAGGGATTTTGTAGGGCTTCGAGATGATGGAGGCATTTTCCTGCAAGAAAGTTTCTTACAATGATAAGAAGTATGACATCAAGATTGCGAGGCAATGAAGGAGTTCAGTCGGCTTACCGGAGGAGGAGGTCGATAGAGACTGAAGGGAAGGACCGACGGCACGAGGCTACGCTCGACGCAATTCCGTCGAGAAGACCTTGTACATCCGGATTTTCGGTATCTCAAAGCTAAGGGAGTCCCGTCTTCTCGATTGGGGTCCCTCTCGCCCTCGTACTCGAAGGCTGGCTTCGATCGCTCCTTGATCGGCACCAGTCGGCTCCTGATGAAATGCCAAGTGATTTGCTCGCCGCGAAGACCCTTCTGCTTCATCTTCAAGATCTTCGCTAATAACTTGTTGGCTTCTTCCCAGTCTTGGGCTACTGGCACGGTACTCCATGTATGCTTAGGCACGGGGGGAAGGCCGACGAAGTTTGGCAGGCTGGGTTCAGGATTGCTAATATAGAACCAACCCGCATGCCAACCCTTGTTGGAAGACTTCAAAGGGAGAGAGAAATACTCCTTGCGGAGGGATCCGCAGAGCTGGAAACCTGCCCCACCAACAACGCAGGGCTGGTCCTTATTGGGATGCGGTTTAAGGTAAAACATGCGCCGGAAGAGCTGGAAGTGGGGGAGAACGCCAAGGAAGGCTTCACACACGTGGATGAAAAGGGCGATGTGAAGCATGGAGTTGGGGTTCAAATGATAGAGACGAAGACCATAATAATCAAGAAGCCCCCTAAAGAATTCGGAGGTGGGGAGGCTGAAGCCACAGTAAAAGAAAGAAGTGAAGACGACGAGCTCACCGGTGTTCGGGGTGGGAAAATCTTCACCCGCCGCCGGGCGCCAGCCCACGATCTCCTTGGGAGGAAGCACTCCGTGCTTCACCATCTCCTTGAGGGTGGATTCCCTCACATCCGAAGCGGCCCATTGCTCGAAGGGGATTTTCCTATCGTCCGCCATGAGTGGGGTTTGGATGAGGAGCAGATCGGCTAAAAGGATGGGGATTTGAGATGGGGTCACGAAGGATGGATGCGGAGGCTGGCGTGAGCGAGCGCGGGCTTCTGGATCGATGGATTGGGCGCGCGCAAGGGCTTAGGGTTCTCCGTTGCAAGCTGATGAACACTGTTGCGATTGGGGAATTTTCTTTTGGGAAGACGAAGTGGCGGGGATGACCTCGAGGCTTTGTAAAGAGATTTGAGGGTTGTGCTAGGTTTTCTTGTGATTGGGCCGAGCTCATGAGAGACCTGCGGCCCAGCTAAGGTGTAGCCCGACGCGTGTCCTTAAGGACTTAAGTGGATGAACTTAAGCAGATTTGCCTTGGCAATATGCACGTGTCTGAGTGCCCTGTACCTTTGAAAATCCTTTCATACTGCAGTTTGCTTGACTTCATGAGAAGCTAGCATGATGCAATTTGAAAGGTGACAAACAGCTAAGCTTTTATGGCTGCCTTGATGACAAGAGTGTTTGGTTTTTTAGCATTTGATTGAATGATTATGTCAATGCTACCTTTCCACCTTGGTGAAGATTTTTAGATTGAGACCAATATTATGGCAGGAGCTATTTAATATTTTGGTCGTATTTTTCGAACGACGAAAAACTTGTTTACCCATGAGAGACGATTAAAATATTTGTTTCGAGATGACAGGCAGATCCGCTCGGATAAGCATGAGCTTACCGAGTGCTTTTTCACCCGCGAGGGTTGATTGAGTTATCTGTTCTGAGATGACTCGAGCAAAATCACTCGGATAAGCACGAGCTTGCCGAGTGATGAGGTTGCTTTAGCTTGAGCTAGGCATCTACATGAGTATGATTCTTTATAGTTCTTGATTGAATGTTTGGTTTGTTTTTGGCTAATCACACTGTCGGGGGCTACACCTAATTAGGTACATCATGAGATGCACCTAGATAGTTATTTTTGAGAATTTTTTGGATATTTTCCAGCCCTTCACAGTCTTTGGAGCCACTCGGGAGATTCAGGCAGAGATGATGGAATCACTCGGCACCAGAAGCATTCGGCCAAGAAATTGTTTGGTTGTATACTGTCTTGATTTGATGCTGAGTTGTCTCGTCGACTGAAAAGGACTCGGGGGCTACTGTGGAGATTATGGCAATCGGGTATCCGCATGGCAAGTTTATCCGACTGGAGGTAGGGATAGATTGCGCCTACGAAATATGTAAACCAAATATGACTTGAGTGTTACGTTGCCGATTGAGATAAGGCAACGACCTATAGTCACGGTTTGGTAAGATTGAGGAGACCTACTTAGAGTAAGATAGGATTTCCGATCTGTAAGCCCGCCTCTCAAGACTATATAAGGGGGGTGAGGGGCGTCCCTTGAGGGATATCAGAGTTGATAAGCAAGAGCTTTAGACTTTAGAAGCCTTAGATCTTGAGATTAATATACACTCGACGGATTGAATGCCCGAAACAGGAGTAGGGTATTACCTCACGAGAGGGCCTGAACCTGTCTAAATCTTGTTTTCCACCTAACCCATAGCGCTTGGCAATCTTGACTGCACCCCCAATTTTCTATTGCCGAAACCAAGTTTCGACAAGTTGAAACGCCGCCGCAAAGAGGCCCCGCCGTCGCCTTCCTAGCTCGCCCACCGGCTTGCCGACGACGAGCTCTGGTGGCGACGAGGAGGGAAAGGAGGGGAGGGGGCGGCGGCGGTGCTCGGTGGTTTCGTCCCCGTGTCGCCTGCGCGTGGGCAACGCGGTTTTTTTTTTCAAAAAACAGCATGATACAATGTTATTTGCCTAGAAAAGATCAAGACATCATGCATGAGAAATGCAATGAATGATGAGAAATAACTCACATTTCACATACAGTAGAATGCATATTCAAGAAGGTTTTGGTATGGTGTGTCTACCCACTTATTTCTCGGCATGATTAGAAGGCGATTTAAAGTGAACAGGAAGCTGCAAGATAGAAAAGATACTAAGAACAGTGTTCTGAAAACAAAACTGAATTCCTTATTAGATAGACCCGCAGGCGCAGACTCGAAACTTTTTTTTGTTTATTTCTGTTGACTGAGGCTTCAGATGAGCAAACACATCATATCCCCTGTGCTCTCAGGAAACTGCATGAAACCATGTTCAGACTGCGTGGTCCAAAGCATCTGCAATAATACGATCAATTGTATACGCTTCAAGACACAAATTCTTTGTTCGGTGTGCATATGCATGTGCCCTTCTCAAATTATTGGATGAAAAAAATGCTTGCACTAACAAATTAAATCCATATGCATTAGAGTATAAATCAGAGATGACTATTTTGAAGAAAATAGTTAGGCACCGTTGCTATATTAAAGCTTTGAGAATTTATTCAACCAGCAACAAACAGATGTGATGATAAAGCCATTGGAGCACCCTGAGACCACAACAATGATCAATCTGCAAGTGGACTACAACGACAGTAGTAAAAGCAGCACATGAATCTGGCCGGAATTCATGGCCGGTCATTTCGGCGTCGACGGATCGGCCGGCCGGCGGTGCATCACATGGACGGTGGCCGGAGATAACGACGACAGTGCCTAACCCCTTTTGCTTCCATGTCTTATTGTTTCAACACTCTGAGCTTACTGTCACCTACTCACGTGAACGCATATGTGAATGTGATGCAAATTATATTAAACCTTTTGTTTTTCAGGCCAACTGAATTGAGTAATAGGAGATATTTTCTGTGCTTGAATGGTGATTGGTCCATGCTTCAAACTAATAAGAAGTTGTCTTATTTAATTGGTCTAGTGTCAATAGGATAGCTAACCATAGCAGAGATGTTTGTTAACTTGACTGTTCTGATTCCAATCTTGTTAAAATATATGTGCATCTGAATGTGTGCTACATGCATATGTTTGATCACCGGAGCTAGATGATAGATCATGTTACTGACAAATTAAAGCTGCATTATTACATACACATGCCTTACATGGATATCAGCAGATGTCAGTTTTGAGAAATTGACAATAATTAACCGGCCAATCACGTGGATGCACTTATTTTTACTTGGTTGATCAAGTGACCGCATAGAGAGGGAGTCGAACAAGTGTTGATTATTAACTGCCTTATTTATCTAGAAAATTTAGTTTGCTTTCTCCAATGTTATCCTTCAGTAGGTGAAGTAGGTATCTGCGTACACCATACACAATAGTTTAAATTTCCCTTCCCTACTCAACAAATCCTGAAATAAAATATAAATTTTTATAATAATTAAGCCCTCTGATAGCGTGTGTATATCATTAGGTGTTCTTTCAGGTTCATAGCTTGGATATAATTAAATCATCATAGTATAACATGTTACTTCAAAGTAGAAAAATAACCGGCCATCACGTGGAGGAAGGCTTAATTGTTGGTTGAGCCAATGCATGATTAAGTACTCGCCGACATGTTAGTGATGTATATAGTTATCCCTTCCCTAATCAATCGATTGATTTTAAAACGTTTTCGTGGCCTCTGATAGCGTGCTTAATTAGGCAATCTGTCAGAAGATTGATATATACTGTATAATTCATATAAGATATTAGGCAGCATTATTATTGACGGTCAGCCCATACCGCCCGGACAAAGAAAAACACCGTTAGTGGCCGGTTTTCGAACTGACATTGTTTTTGGTTTAATTTACTACTGCATCTAAGTATCTGCTAGTGTATCATAGTAGTAGATAAGTAGTAACAATCATGCCTAGGTCTATTGGTATGCAATTCTTTCACCTGGTGGTTTGACTAAAATGTTAGAAGTAATATAGACGTCTCTACGAGCAAAAACGTCACTATTATATATCTATTCTATAGTATAAAAGATATTATTTGATGTAGGTAGCATATTCTGTAACATTTTATGGTAGAAAACCGTTTATGATGATTGCCTTTGTGAAAATTAATTTATAGCATAATGTATCTTACCCCTTTGGTCGATACTCGTGATAACCCGATAAATTAAAATTAAAAATATTGAATAGTAAAATAATATAAGTAGGTTTTAATCCGTCATATATATATATAGGATATAATTTATAAAATATTGACTATTTTAAAATATAAACATTTCTGATCGCAGTCTATGATGCATATGAACGAGAGAGATTGATTGATGATGAGCGAGCCCACATGAGATGCTTATGATCAATCATGGAGGCTATCTAGCAGCTTGTCAACGCTGGATCATACTGGTGGCTGAAATTTGAAAGGAAATGGAGGGAGGCTCTGAATTAAGGTAGCAACGGTATATGAAGTTGTTGGGTGAAGAGAGAGACGGTGCGGCACATGGATCACGCGACGCTGCCGGATGCGCATTGCATGGCATGGCCCATGTGAACACACGGCTTCGGCTTCTCTCCGTTCGTTCGTTTGCTCGTTTGTTCGGTCATGCTCATCATGATTCTGTCGTCTTAACCCAACCAAAAAAACCAAAACGTTGAGCCCAAACCACCACCCCGCCGAGCACGTGCACTCCCCGCCTTTCACATTACCACTCCTTAATCTACGCATGATAATATAGTATGTACTAGCACATATTACGCTACGTATAATGGTGTTTAATAATGGACTCTGCCATGTCATAAAATTTGCTAACACGAGAGAAAGTGGAAAGAAAGAGAAACATTGTCCCTATGCATGACATCTTAACATCTATAAAGAAAAAATTTGATGGAGAAAAAGAAATAGTTGTAATAAAAATTTATTTTGTGGTATTGATGGTGAGAGATTTTATTATCTTTAACTATTGAATGATGATAGTCTTCAAGTGAAATGTATTAACCAAGAGCTCTATCTTTTACGTGCCCTTATTAGTATTATTCCAGATTTTTATTCTCACTGTGTAACGTGATGCTGTAGTACTAGCTTAATTAATGTAATTAGTATTTGAGGACTATGTTTAGATAAGAATTATGTAACAAGGGAGATTTAGTACTTGGTTGGTTGATTGATTTTGATCCGCGGCATCAGCAAACGTGCACCCCCACCAATCTTGTCTTCCGGATCTTGCCTCTCACCTTCCTCTCTCTCTCTCTCTCATCCAAGAACAAGAACAAGAATCGGCCATGGCTATATATATATTGGCCTCCAGCATCACCCACACCAACGGGCTGCCGTTCCCCTTCTTAATTTAATTGCATACACATTTTCATCCATTCTCGCGTCTTGCTAGTTCTAGCTAGTTGCTACACTTATATAATCTAGTATTACCTAGTTAGTTTGACACTGTTACTAGCTAACCAACCATTGGTATCAATCAGAGTGTAGTAGCTACGTACTGTGAGATTGAGATGGGTTCTTGGGTTCGCACCATCACGTCGCCATTCCGGAAGGCGCGCACCATCCTCAACCAGCAGAGCAACAGCGGCAGCATCGGCAACGACGACCACCGCCACCGCGCCAAGAAGCAGCGCCGCCAATCCTCCTCCTCCTACTCCGGCGGAACGCCGTCGTCGATGACGACGCGCACCGGCGGCGCAGGAGGAGGCGATGATGCGGTGGAGGTGATCAGGTCGTCGCAGCTGTACGGCGACGTGATGGCGTGCGCCTACGAGGACGTCCAGGTCATGTGGTCCATGCTCGACAACAAGTCCAGGCTCTGCACCACCACCGCGGCCGCCGCCTCCTGACGCCGGCCGACCACCATGGTCGATGAGATGCATCCATCTCCGTCCTTTGCATGGAGATATCGAGATGGGATCGAGTACATAATTGCATCATCGTTGCAAATTGCAGAGAAATGCATGCAGCGGCAGCAGCATTAGCCGAGTACATTTTTATTGTTTTAATCTCGGGCCGGTTGATTTTATTTGTGTGATCGATCGATCGAGACAACACAAGAGTACTGTGAATTTTGTGATGATCGATCGGTCCATTATGGTCCAGTCTGAATCCCCATTTTTACTGGCAAAGCACCTCTTAATGCATGTGCCGTGCTTAAGCTGGATTAATGGAGTGATTTAATTTAACTGCAACTTCAGTTCCCAACTTCCAACTACACTAGTGGTACTACCATAGCATCCATGCATGCATCTATCAGATTCTTTTTTTTCTCTTTCTTTTTTTTTGAGAGAGAAAATCTATCAGATTCTTGTTTAATGCTTTCAAGGCAGCCATGTTCTCGTATTCTTTTTTCTTTTTCCTCATCTCCTCTTTCGATCCATGAATTACATTAGTATATACTTCTTTTTTTTAAGATCCAGTCGGTCGGTCGAGTTCAGGGCTTCAGGCTCAGAAAGCCTGCACCCACTCTGCTTTCTTTACCCTCCTCTTCTGTTCTTGACAGTTTATTTTATTTTATTTTATTTTATAATGAAAGTAACTTCCAACCTTATCAAGTTCTGCTCTTTAACATCCTTAATTAAGTTGCCACTTGGTTACTTTGGTTTGCCACTTTGTCCCATGGGTTAGTTCATTTCAATCTCCGTTAGAAAACTCTGTTTTCGTTGTGCTCCTCACTCTGGATTAGGCTCCTCTACCTAGGAGGTGACATTATCATTTACATATGGTTCCAATGAATCATGAACTCACTCATCAGTGACGAGTGACAAAAGGCACGATGTCTTTCCCCCCAAGTCTCTCTACATAGCATAGCTTAGGCATATAACCATCCTTACTTTATCTTAGAACATCTCTAACATCCTTTTCAATTGACTCTTTAAATCAAATTTTAGCAACTCTTTTAAAAAAACTTCAACGGCCTCTCCAACCAACTTGTCACGCTATTCGGCTAGCCAAACTCTCCTCCTTACCAACCAAATTTGGTCACTTTGGTTGGATGGCCAATGGTAGGCCCCACACAACCAATCTCCTCACCCACTCTATCTCTCTCACATCCGTCTCTTTCCCATCCTATCTTGACACCGACACACTGCTACGGGAGGCGGCGAGCTCGAGCGTGGCAAGCCAGGCGAGGAGGCACAGGGAGGAGCAAGCGAGTGGAATGCAACCGCCCATGGCTATGACGATGTGGAGGCTAAGGAGCGTCGGGAGCCTCGGGTCGGCATGATGGCGGAGGCTGAGGACCGCCGCTCTGACCTTCGCCCGGCGTGGGTGGATGGGGACAAGCCGCTGCCCGGCGACGGTGAGGAAGGAAGGGTGGGCGCGGATGCGGCACTAGGCAGTGGTGGACAATAGCGACGACTAGCCACTTCATCCGCCACGGCCTCGCCTCGCCCGGCCACTCCATCCGTCACCGGCCTCGCCTCGCCTCGCCGCCGCACGGCACATCCTCGCCCTAGACGATGGTGGACAACGGCGACGACAATGACGAGGCCGTCATCTGTGCGCGCCCTGCCATAATCCTCCTGCGTCGTCGCCCTCTCGGGGAGCCACCTCACAACCTACACATCTTTTCCCATGCAGTGGCTGTCGGCTAGGAGCTCGGCGAGTTAGAGCAGCGGCAGTGGCCGCGGTCGGCTAGGAGCTCGGCAAGGGAGTGGATTGGAAAGAGAGGGGGATGAAGAAGAAAGAGGGGGAGGAGAATGACAGGTGCGGTCTATAGATATATGAAAAGTTTGATGTGAAGAATCTGTTGAACTGAAAATCAAATTTAACTCTCTAAATAAGTATTTGGAGAGTCAGAGATGCTCTTAGTTACAACAAACTAGAGGATGACGTCACACGTACATTACCAAATGAATTGGTAGTCTCCAAGATACTGTGTTAATGCTGTATACATAATCTCTTTTTTTAAAAAAATATATATATGTATGCATAATATTAATAATGTTGTTGTACACGTAATATTTTAAATACTGATGTATACTTCTTTTAGAAAAATAATGTTCTATACACATAATCACATATGCGTGGCAAAGACCATAAGACCGACCGAGAATGGTAAAACCACAACTTGAAAATAAAAACTCTAGGTCCCATCAAGACTAGAGTGTATCATCTAGGATTAAGAATCACTCGTAGGACTATAATTAGTAGTACTGGGGATATAGATTTCTCCTAGAGCCTGGTTAGAACACAATTAATTTGGTTCAAACAGCCATAGACCACTCTTAAACAGTTAATTAATGAATTAGTATTGTGGTTATCAGGATAATGCACTATAACACAATTGTGGTCCAAATCAACTCAGGTGTACTTACTTTTCAGCAACTCCATAGAACACAATCAACCATTAGCCAAGTGATGTAAAATGATATTAACCCATGCATGTTTAATTGATTTGGCCTTGTATATGTTAGCATATGCATGCCCAACCTAGGCAAGTATGCATTTGCGCGCGCGCACACACACATAAGCTTCATTTGGGCCTAATCTTAAGTGGGCTAGCATGTGTCACATGCACCTTATGATAATTAAGGCCCCATCCCCATATTGAAAGTTACTGGCAAATATGTATCGTGCTTTGTGAATAAATCAATGCTGCCACATCAAATATGTTTCCCCTCTTAGAAATTGTTGATACAAACCGTGTATATAAGGTGTCTCAATGGAGTTTTACGAGATGTTTCATACATATTAAATGAGGTGACACGTCAGCAGATTTATATTTTTTTATGAAACGAGAAGGAGAGAGGTGAAAGGTTTCATGGGGATGAATTGTTTCCAAAACGTTGGAAACCGAGTAAAAATCACATTGAGAGCATTCTTTAGTTTCATAAACTGCTTTTTATTCATCGCTTCATGAAACTACGAGATCGATGAGACAAAAAAGCTGAAATAACCCGTGAAAATGTACGATAAAATTATACACTGAGAGGAATTCATCTTAGCATTGAGACTGACCTAATACGTACTGCTAAATGAGCCTACCCAAAAAAATCTTAAAAATTGTATTCTATGTAAAAGCACATAACAACCATAGAAATATTGCAAAGTAGACCAGATGAAGTCCTAGATCTTTTTAATAAAAAATGGTAAAAATAACTCCAAATATAGTGCAGCTTGCATGCACAATTCGTTGACGAAGGCAGCGGAGCTCAGACTAGAGGCCACAGGCCACAGCATCTTTCCCATATCCATGCTTGCCATTGACCTAAGCTTGGGGACGGAGGTAGTAGATGAGGCATGCGGCCATTGACCTAGCTTGATTCTCGAGATAGAACACATGACCTAGGATGCAACGGTATAGATTGGAATTTCCAAATTTTCAACACTTGATACAATATTATCGTTCTTGATCGACTTCCTTTTAAAAAAAACTATTCCATACAACATCTTGGAGTATTTGTACTGACCGGAATGAGCATAATCGAAAAAAATTAATTACTCCCTCCGACTTTTTTTTATAGATTTGATTAAATTTATAAAAAAATTAACAACATCTATAACATCAACTTAATAATATATTTATTTTGTATTGAAAATATTATTATTTTTTATATAAATTTAATTAAACTTAAAAGTAGAGAAAATCAAAATGATTTATAATATAAAACAGAAAACAGGACATTAGTATTAATAACAGTTTTTTTTGAAAGGAAAGTACTAATAACAGTTGAAGAAACTTCATCTCTATGCCTACTCAGGTCGCCGCCATGCACATGCGGCCACGTTCTGTCTCCTCCGTAATCCGTATATATCACTAGAAATGCCAGATCGTTCATCGCCCGCTCTTGCATTGCTCCATCGGAAATGGCGGCACGACGACGCCCATTCTCTGCACCCATCTGTTTGGTCGCTCTGTGGCTCGCCGCGTCGTCGTTCGCCGTCGCCGTCGCCGGCCACCGCGGGCGCCGCAGCCATGTGGCTTCGATCGTGACGGAGGAGATGTACAACAAGTCGCTGTTCATCCACAAGGACGACGCCGCCTGCCCGGCGAGAAACTTCTACACCTACTCCGCCTTCCTCCGCGCCGCCGACCTGTACCCCCGCTTCGGCGGCGCCGGCGGCCGCGACACCCGGAGGCGGGAGGTCGCCGCCTTCCTGGCGCAGATCTCCCACGAGACCACCGGCGGGTGGGCCACCGCGCCGGACGGGCCCTACGCCTGGGGCCTCTGCTTCAAGGAGGAGATCAAGCCGGCGAGTAACTACTGCGACGCCACCTCCGCCGCCGCCGCGCGCTGGCCGTGCGTCCCCGGCAAGTCCTACCACGGCCGTGGCCCCATCCAGCTGTCGTGGAACTTCAACTACGGGCCGGCGGGCAAGGCGGTGGGGTTCGACGGGCTCCGGGACCCGGAGGTGGTGGCCGCCGACGCCGTGGTGGCGTTCAAGACGGCGCTTTGGTTCTGGATGACGCCGAGGCCCCCCAGCAAGCCGTCGTGCCACGACGTGATGACGGGGAGGTACCGGCCGTCGACGGCCGACGCGGCGGCGAACCGGACGGCGGCCGGGTTCGGGCTGACGACGAACATCATCAACGGCGGCCTCGAGTGCAACCGCACCGACGACCCGCGGGTGAACGACCGGATCGGATTCTTTCGGCGATACTGCGGCGTGCTCCGCGTCGATGTCGGTGACAACCTCGACTGTGCCCACCAGCTGCCCTACTCCTAATCGCGATTATTTAATTACTATTACGACTTCTTTTTTTGTTTTACTTCTTGATGTTTACTTAGTCTACTTGATTATGTCTCTTCCAAAATAATGCAAAATTAAGTTCCAATACTGCAAAAGTTGGTTAATAGGATCGACAAATTAGTTTGTAAGTACCGCGTTGAAAGAATGTGATGTGCGTGTATGTGCTCCCTCCGTTTCAATTACTAGTTGTTTTAGCTTTGTCTTAACCTAATAATCTCTATGTTTTGACTATCAATTTTAGGAAACCGTATAGTTAAACAATATGTAAATTGTATATCATAAAGATAATTCGATCTCAAGGCGAATCTAAAATTATAAATTTATAATGTCAAACTACATAAATTTTTATTTATAAGTTAATACTCAAGTATATAAATATTTGATTTAAAACAAAACTAAAATAATACTTTTTTATATTACTCGATAATTATTTTAATTAAACTTCTTTAGGTTTGGCTAGCTTATAGAAAATTTAATAGTATCTACCATATCAAATCAAATTAATTTTTATTAAATTTAACATTAAATATATTTTGATAATATGTTTGTCTTGGGTTAATAATATTTTTATATTTTTTATAAATTTCATGAATATAAAAAGTTAAAATGATTTATAATATGAAATGGAGAGAGTAAGTAATTTAAAACAACGGTAGTATTAGTATGGATGATTAATAATTAAAACAAGTACATAACTCAGGCAAAAGCAAAGCAATCCTGCAATTAGTCATCGGTATATCTTTTCGGTAAAGGAATCTGGCGTATGGGGGAAAAGGTCGATGGCAGGCAGCGCAAGAAACACTAAACATCTGCTGAAATTTAATCAAATTCAATTGAACTTTGTGTAAAATTAATTGTCAAAAATAAAAAATTGTAGGGACTAGGTATTATTCCACCCTCACGCGCTATATATATATATATATATATATATATATATATATATATATATATAAAAAGTAGTGCGTCGATTACTGACACTTCACTCTCTTCACATCAGAGTGATTTCAACAACCAGCCACACCTTGCAAATACATATTCAAATTAATCGCAACTGAGCATGAATGTACAAGAACCGATCCGACCCAACAAGGATTTTACTTATGAGTTATCGTCCTCCACAACAAAACGGTTACCACGGTAACCGTCCAAAGCTGTACAAATTTTAACCGGCAAATTTTGAAACAGTTACTACACGATTTGATCACGGTTACTATACGGTTTGGTCGCGATTACCGCTCGATTTGGCACGGTTTGACACGGAAACCATAGTTTGGGTTGTATTGAGCCTTGTAAACAGTGCTGCTTTAGGCCCATCAAGCTTTTATTTTTTTCAATTTTCTTACCTAATACATATCGGTTTAAATTTAAAAAATGATTTTATCTCATTTGTTTTAAAAAAATTCATCATCTGACATTACAATTAAAAACTCCCTCCATAAATTCTTTTGATTTTCTTAAAAAATTTGAATTCAGATAAATTTATTCAAACCTTACCGTCGATAATCCTTAACATACCACGACAGAAAGAGCGGTTACCACAGTAACCACACGGTTACTAACAGTAAGTCAACACCCTGAACCCAACACAAACCGAAGAAATTTCAGCTAAGTGTCCGTTCTAACGTGGATGTTTTGGATGCAGCTATCAAATTTTACATGATCAAAAAATGTAACACTCATTAAATTGGCTAGTGGCTGAGACGTTAGATAGGGACGAACGGTGGCAGTACCGGCCCAGACAACGGTCAGTGATGGCATCCAACATATTTGTCGTGTCGTCGCTTGTGCCGTGAGCACGTGAAACATATGGCCATCATCGTTACAGTACCGACCAATAAATTGGAGCAGTAAACGACGATGACAAAGGCAAGTTAGGTAACCATTATGGTCAGTGACGGCATCAAGCAATATGGAGGAAATGGACGTTCAAAATCAACCCATAATAATACAAGCGCTACAACTAAACCCATTTCAGCAAACCCAAACATTACTTTTGAACGGGGGCCTAAATCAGACAGAAGAGACATCTTCTTTCAATAAATCTGGGCCGTCCATCTCAAGAAGGTGAGGAGACATTCGGCCCATCAAAAGAAGGGGCCCACGGGAAGAGAAATTATGCCAGCCTATCAAAGCCCATGTAAGCGAGAGGGCCCACTTGATTCTGCCTCGGTCTCTCTGAAGAAAATCACGTTCTGCCAACCAACCTGATATTTGGCTATTTTTTAGTGACGCGAACCAAATCCCCAAAAGAGAAAAAGTATAGCTTTTTTAATAATATATATATATAAAGGAAAGAAAAGAAAACGATGAGTGCAACTTTATGGTCAGTTGATGCTCCTTTATTAAAGGGATTTGAGATAATATCAGTAACAATTAGCTGCAAATACGACTACATACATAGCACTAAACAGCGGCAACGGGGCACGAGCACGACTAAATTAAATATTCAAAAGATGAACTTAACAAATATAAATAGGTCTGAGCTATTATAGAGAAAAAAAAGAAAACATATTTTTAAGCCGTGGTACAAATAATCGGTGATAATAATCTAGTGAAGTAGATAAAAAAATGAGTGCTGAAGAAGAAACAGAGGGAAGCAAATCTTAAGCTCGCAATAATCAAATTTACTAGAAACAAGTCACAGATAGATACATACAGAGGATCGAGCTTATTCACAAGAAAGCAACAGATTAATAACAACAAGTGTTTCTACATATCATCAAACATTAGAGGAGGGCAGGATAAGAAGGGGGGATTCCATTGAAAATGACGAGATGAACAAGAATTGGAGCACTCATGACTAGAATTTTGGACGCGTATAGAGTATTTATCATTTCCAGCAAGCACACACAGCAACTGAGCAAGAAAGATCAAGCGGATTTGGATGGAGTCCCTGCATATATCAAGAAAGGAAAAGAAGAAAGCTTGTGAGTATTAATTAAGGTGTGCGAGAAACTGAAGTTTTGATGAATTATTAGGATTAAGATTAAGAAGAGGTAGGGGATTCGATTTCACTACTTCACCTTGAGGATTGGTTGATGATGCAGTAATAAATTAATTTACTTGGTGATGGCGTAGATGGCGTAGATGATGCCGGGGATGTAGCCGAGGAAGGTGAGCAACAGGCAGATCCAGAACTCATGCTGCATCCATACATATGTTAATTTATGCAGGTTCATAATTAGTAGCTAGCAAATCAAAGCAAAGCCATGGGAGAAGAAGATTAAAGGAAGACTATAAATAAATAAATTACCCCGCATCCGAACTTGAGGAAGACGCCGAGGGGCGGGAGGATGATGGCGATGAGGATGTCGATGCAGTTCGCCGTTCCCGCCATCTGTTCTTCGATCGATCGATCACTTGATAGATGCAAACTCTACTAATTCTCTCGCAGTATTAGCAGCAAGAACAAGTTAAGAGTTAGCAGTCGGCAACTTGGAACTGCAACTGATCACTGACTGTGGAGGCGGCTGGATTGCTTGGATTGGCTTCCAGTTTATTCATATTTATAGTATAGGAAAGAAGGAGATAGTATTAGCAACTAAGGATCATACTGCCACGTACGTGTGGGGACGAACCAGGCTAGCCACTTCCTTCGGTTTCATGAACAATAATACGAATATTTTTTTATTATAATATTTTGTAAGACGAATATATGTTGTTTGAGTGTCTTTTTGAATTAAATATATTTGAAGTTATAAAGTTTAATTTTAATTTTATTTAAAAGGTTAAGGCTAAGAATTACGTAAGCGAAGTGTGTGTGTTGCATTGCGACGCGCTGCAATCACCGGCCAAATGGCCTTCCTTAGCATCGGGATGATCACACGGTCGGCACGCGTTGGTTGCCGCCTTTGAATTTTGGCAAATTCCTTAGCTGTTAAGCACGGACGTTTTTGGCTGTCATAACACGAAAACCTGGACAAGTTCATTTCATGGATTTAATTGCCCTTTTTCCTCGCAACAGTCAAGGTCTTATATACCTTTTTTTTTCCTAATATGCTCCTTCATTCATCTATTTTATCCAGGTATTTATATTTCTTAGCCACGTTGATTACAATGGAGAGATCGATTAGAGTCGTATAAAGGCACGACTCCAGTGGCTAGTATATATATGCACAGATATGGTTGTATTAATTAGAAGAAGAAAGATCTGTCTCTTTCAAAGCTAACATATTGTATATTCCTTTCATTTTAAAATATAATTTCAATAAATTTTAAACTTGTTTCATTCGTCAAAATCAATACCAGCTTTGCTGGGGACCCAGCAAATCAATGGCATGTTCTTTCCACCATTTTAAAAGAATATTTTTCGAGACGCATATGTTTCTTTCTCTTTTCTTTTTCATTTGAAGCACGGACAAACTAGTATTCTACTCTTCTGTGCCTAAATAGATTTTTTTGTGGAATGCTGAACAGGTAAATGATTCGGAAATATCAGTCGAGATACAAATGATTAAATGTCGAATTAAGTAGTTGAAAACTAGATTTAAAATAATATTAAAAGAAATTAACATATAGAAAGTTTTTTAAAAAAATTACACTGTTTAGTATTGTTTCATCCTGGTCAAAGCGAGGCATCTGGATATACAGGGTCGTGTCATCGTCAAACGCGTCGCCGCCATGCTAGCTGCGACGGATGTCTCTACCTCTGCTTCTGCCACGACACTAAGCTAGCTGCAAGGAAGCTTCTCTCAATTCTGCCCTGTCATCACCGGCACAAATCTTCCAACTAACTCGTTGGCCACGTTTCGGTGTGAATCATACAGGCAGATACTGATCCAATTGATCATTGACAATTTCTCGAATTGACGTAGGAGTATCAGCAATTAATCTCATAATTAATCCATGAGAGCAGCCAAGGCACAACTGAAGAACTGACTTAAATTTGTAGTTTACTAGGCCTAAACACTGACGGCCTAACAACGGGTGATCAACACTATTAGCAAAGTGAAGAGCAAAGCTCCATACATGAATATCACATTCATGCTGTTTTTTTATGAGCACAACACATTACACATCTACAGAGCTAACCTAATGCTCAATGGCTTCCTTCCTCCTTCCTTCTCAGGTCTGCAATCAAAAATCACAACCAGTTTGAAAGCTTTGAAGGCAGCATTGGAGATTCAGAGGAGGCAGGATGGAGGTAGGCCCAACAAGATGGGCTTTTCTTTTTATTGGTTGAATATAGGCTCTAATACATGTACATACAGTATTGTATACATACGTATTACATACCTATTTTTTTTTAAAAAATCTGGAGGATAGTGTCGAAACTTGGTTTCGGCAATATATTTTATGTCGCAATCGAGATCGCCAAGCACAATGGGTTAGAAGAAGAAGAAGATTTAGACAGTTCGGGCCTCTCGTGAGGTAATACCCTACTCCGTTTCGGTGGATTCGATCCGCCGAGTGTCTTTATTGATCTCACGATCTAAAGCCGAGAGCTAAAAGCTGATTTCCTCTCGGAATTTCGATCTAGAATCTAATCTCGATCTCCTATTGGAATATCCCTCAAGGACGCCCTTACCCCCTTATATAGTCTTGGGAGGAAGAGTTTACAAGTCGGAAACCCTATCTTACTCTAAGTCGGTTTCCTCAATCTTACCAAACCGTGACTATAGGTGATTGCCTTATCTCTATCGACAACCGTAACACCCAAGTCAAGTTCGGCTTACACGATATAGCGGCGCAATTTATCCCTACCTCCATCGGATAAGCTTGCTATGTAGATACCCGATTGCCATAATCTCCACAGTAGCTCCCGAGTCCTTTTCGGTCGACGAGACAACTCGCTTAGACCAAAGCAGACTCAACCAAAAAATCTCTCGACCGAGTGCTTTTGGCGCCGAGTGATTCCATTATCTCTGCTGAATCTTCCCGAGTGGCTCCAAAGACTGTGAAGGGCTAAAAAATATCTCAAAAAAATTTCTCAAAAATAAATATCTAGGTGCATCTCCGATGCACCTAATTAGAATGTAGCCCCGACTATGTGGTTAGTCAAAAATAGACTAAGCATATAGTCAAGGACTATAGAAAATCATTCTCATGTAGATGCCTAGCTCATGCTAAAGCAATCATTGAAATCTCATTACCCTAAGCAAGTTCATACTCAACCGAGTGAATTTGCCCGAGTCATCTCGGAACAAATAACTTAGTCAACCCTTATGGGAAAAAAGCACACGGTAAGCTCTTGCTTATCCGAGTGGATTTGCCCGAGTAATTTCGGAATAAATAACTCAATCAACCCTAGCGGGTAAAAAGCACTCGGTAAGCTCATGCTTATCCGAGTAGATCTGCCCGAGTCATCCCAACAAATATTTTAATCATCCCTCATGGGAAAACAAATTCTTTCAATCATATAAAAAATATGACCAAGTTATTAAATAGCTTTTGCCATAATACGGTCTCAATCTTATAAAGATCTTCACCAAAGTGGAAAATAAACAACATTGGTAAGATTACCCGACCGAATGCCAAAAAACCAAACAGCCCTTGTTCACCAAGGCAGCTATAAAAACTCAGCTGTTGGTCACCTTCCAAATTGCATCGTGCCAGCTTCTCATGAAGTCAGGCAAACCGCGGTATGGAAGGATCTTTAAAGGTATAGGGCACTCGGACACGCGCATATTGCCGGGCAAATCGCTTAAGCTCATCCGCTTAAGTCCCTAAGGACACGTATCGGACCACACCTTAGCCGGGCCGTAGATTTTCTTATAGGCTCGGCCCACTCACCGAAAACCTAGCGCAACCCTCAAATCTTTATATAAAGATGCGAGGTCGTCCCCCCTCTTCGTCTTCCAAACGATTCCCCTTATCACGTGCTTGTTCAACGCTCCACCGCGGAGAACCCTAGACTCGCGCGCTCCCAAATCCATCCATCTAAGAGCTCGCTCTCGCAACAACCAGCCTCCACACCAAATCTCCCACGTTCCATCGCCAAAGATCCAACTTTTCCCGGCGGATCCATTTCCCATCAACCCATTCTCATGGCGGAGGAAAAAGGATTCCCTTCGACCAATGGGCCGCTTCGAAGTGAGGGAATCTACCCTCAAGGAGATGGTGAAGCACGGCGTGCTTCCGCCAAAGGAACTCGTGGGATGGCGCCCGCGGCGGGGAGGACTTCCCGACCCCAAACACCGTGAGCTCGTTGTCTTCACTTCCTTTTTCTCTGCGGGTTCAGCCTTCCCACCTCCGAGTTCTTCCGGGGCTTCTTGACTATTATGGACTTCATCTCTATCATCGAACCCCAACTCAATGCTCCACATAGCCCTCTTTATTCATGTGTGTGAAGCTTTTCTCGGCATTCTTCCTCACTTCAATCTATTCCGTCGTATGTTCTATCCGAAACCCCATCCGAACAAGGACCAACCTTGCGTTGTTGGCGGAGCGAGCTTCGGCTTCGCGGATCTCTCCGCAAAGACTACTTTTCTCTCCCTTTGAAATCTTCCAACAAAGGTGGCACGCAGTGGTTCTACATCGTAATCTCGAACCTAGCTCGCCCGCCTTTATCGGTCTTCCTCCTGTCCCCAAGCCATCTTGGAGCACCGTCCCGTAGCCCAAGATTGGGACGAAGCCAATGATCGCTCGCGAAGATCCCGGCGATGAAGAAGAGGAATCTTCGCGGGAACAAATCACTCGGCACTTCATCGTGGTCGCGGCGCCGATCAAGGAGCGATCAAAGCCGGCCTTCGAGTATGAAGGCGGGACGGACCCCAATCGGGAAGACCGAGATCCACTCACATACGAGACCACGAAGATCCGGATGTACAAACTCTTCTCGTGCAGGATAGCAGTTGAGCGAGCACTCATTCCGCAGTCCTTCCTTCGCATTCATCGACCTCCTCCTCCGGTAGCCGATTGGTTGCTTCATAGTATCTTTTAAACTTGACGTCTTGTCTCTTAATGCTACACTTTTTCTCTTCGCAGGAAAACGCCTCTATCACCTCCATGCCATATAAGGTGGCTCATGATGACGCGCCGCATCGTCCCGCCAAGAAGCCGACGGCGGGATCAAAATCCAAGCTGATCCGGTCGGGAAGCGGCGGCCGAGTGAGGACTCGAACAAGCGCGCGAGCAAAAGGAGGCCGATCATCGAGGATTCGGATGACGATGTTCGGCTCCTCCAGTCGAGACCCCGCCTCTAAGGCGATCGCCGCGGACGGCACCAAAGATCCGCAGATCGTCCGGTATGCTCAAACCGAAGTCCCGAACTCTTTCGCGGAAAACTTTTCTTTATCTTCGCTATATTCACTTTCGCGGAGGCCCCGGGACATAGATCCTGCTGGAGGGTGAAGGGCCGACTCCGCCGCTGCTCCCGAAGTGCCAAGGCCGTAGAGCCAAAACCCGGAGCCCGCAACCGAGTGCGAGCGTTCCGGAGAAACAACCTTCGCCTCCGAAGGAGGACGCCCTAGGAAGGAGCCCCGCCGCCGGTCGAGATATCCCTGGAAAGAAGTCATCACCGAGAGACCCGAGGCTGCGGCTCAAGCACCCCGAGGGGTCACTCGGCAGAGCCCGAAGAAGAAGAGAACCACCGCCGCTCCACCTAGGCGGGCCACCGAAACCGGTGAGACTCGCTTCGAAGCATTCCTTCGTTCTTTCAATTTTGAATCTTTCATGTCTTCATTTGCCTTTCTTGCTTGCCACCACGGTAGAAGAGATCCCAGGTTGCGTCTTCGAGACACGGGTTCCCCGATCAAAATCGAGTGGCGGGATTCGGAAGGCGAGAGACGAGGGCATCATCCTAGATCGGCAAGCCGAAAAGATGAAAGGAATGCCCTTGTCGAGAGCCTGAATGAGGCGACCACCGCTCAACGTAAGCCTTTGTCTTTCTCTTTGATTGTTCCATCGTTATCTTTCGTCGATCACTCCATCGCTTTCGCGTGCGAAGGAATATTGCCGCTCAATGGCAAAATCGAATCTTGGAGAAGCGGTCCCCCACCTAAACTCCTTGGAGGACATTCGGCGGCAGTGAAGGCCACTCGGGAGGAGGCCGCATCAAGGGAGGCGGCTTTAAGGAGGAGATCGCGGAGCTCCGGAAGCGAACCTCGACCTCCGCGGATCAATCGGGAGTAAGGCCGCCTCTCCCGGCTTTATTATGATTTTCATGTTGACCTTAGCAACTAACGATCTTCTTTCGTTGTAGAAAATTCTTCGGAGGTCCACTCGCTTCAAGTTCACTGAAGCGGTCGGCCTTGACAAGGCCGAGATGGAGGCCGAATTTGAAGGTAATCTTCTTTGAAGTCGAATCTCATGTCTTGCTTTATTTCCGAGTGCTTTGACTGATCGGGACTTTTTGCAGCTTATAAGATGAAGACCCGAGCCCAATACGACGTCTTGCTTGGGCGGATCAAATCCAGCGACGAGATTCGTGAAGAGGTCGCCAACGCCGCCACGCCGATCATGCTGTCCTTGTTCAATCAAGGAGTTGGGGCGCCGCTGAGCCAATCGAGATCTTCGACAAGCTTCGGTGGCTCCCGAACAATACCGAAGAATATCACCGAAGCGGCCAACATGGGGGCTGGTCGGCTCTTACGAGACCAAGTCCCTCTACCCCGAGTGGATATCCATTCGGTCGGGAGGGCTTCGCGAGGGACAACGGACGAGCGAGCCTTAGATATCTTGAGTGAGGCGCAAGAGGCTGCGAAGAAGATATCTCTGGATGTAGTAAACAACTTCAAGCTTTGATCGTATTCGACTTTGCTTTGTAAATGTCATGTAACCGTAACACTTTGACGTGGAATTTTGTGACTATTTTTAGTTTATTTATGTCAATGCCTTGATTCGAGCTTTTGCGTGAAATTTCTTAAGTAGTTTTCGCCGCGTCATCAAGCCTAGGCTCGATTAGGTCATCGGAAAACTCTCGGTCCTTAGACACCGAGCTCGAGTCAAAGGACATTAAACAATGATAAACCAAATTATGCACAAAAGTTGTTTGAGGAAAACTTGAGCTTTATTGACATGTATATCAGCCCCCGACTGCTAGCTCAAGAAGTCATCTTGCTTGAGGTTGGGCAGTCAAGGAAAACAAGAGGCCTTAGCCAAATTAGGCATAAAATCGTCGAAGATGCTCGATGTTCCGGAGTTCTCCACCATGGACCCGTCTTCGCGCTTTAGCCGGTAAGCACCGGGCCGAGTCACTTCGGCGATTATATACGGTCCTTCCCATAAGGGAGATAACTTGTGTCGGTCTTTGGTGGTCTGGATCTTGCGTAGGACCAGGTCGCCAACAATGAAAGCTCGTGCTCGCACGTTGCGGCCGTGGTATCTTCCGAGCCCTTGAAGGTATTTGGCCGACGGATGAGAGCCGCCTCACGGGCCTCTTCCAATCGGGTGAGGTCATCCACTCGGTGGGGTCGTAGCGTTCATCGTTGAAGCTGCGGACTCGGAGGGACTCATACTCCATCTCGTTTGGCAACATGGCTTCTACGTCATAGACCAAAAAGAAGGGAGTTTGGCCGGTGGCCCGGCCGGGTGTGGTTCGCGGCGACCATAGAACCGAGGGAAGTTCTTGGACCCACTTGTCGGCGTAAGGGCTTAGCCGGTCGAAACGCGAGCCTTGATGCCTTGAAGGACCATGCCGTTTGCTCGCTCGACTTGCCCATTGCTTTTAGGATGAGCTGCGATGCATAGCGGATCTTGATTCCGAAGTCTTCGAATTCCTTGAAGATGCCTCCCGTGAATTGAGTCCCATTATCGGTTATGATTCTCGTTTGGGACGCCGAGCGGTACACAATGTTGAGGAAGAAGTCTCGTGCTTTGTCGGCGGTGATTGTGGCGACCGGCTTGGCTTCAATCCACTTGGAGAACTTGTCGATTGCGACGAAGAGGTGTGTGAATCCTCCGGAGCTTTCTTGAAAGGGCCAACCATGTCCACCCCATACCGCGAACGGCCGGGAAAGTGGGATTGTTTGAAGCTCCTGGGCGGGACATGACTTTGTCGGCAAAAACCGCGCCTTCGCGAGGTTCTTACGACTTTATCCGCGTCGGAGACCGCGGTAAGCGAAGAATCCTTGTCTGTAAGCTTTGCCGACTAGAGTGCGTCTTTGCCGCGTGGCTTCCGCATATGCCCGAGTGGATATCTTGGAGTAATTGTTTCCCTTCTTCGGGTGTGATGCACCTAATTAGAATTCCGGAGGGGCTTCTCTTGTATAGATCGGAGTCGACCATGACGTACGCTTGGCAACGACGCCGGACGCGTTACGCTTCATCCCGGTCATCCGGCGCTCTTCTTGAGTTAAGAATTTGATGAGCGGCGTCCTCCGGTCGGTGTCGGTCATGGCGACTTCGTTGGGGTTTGTTCGTTAGGAGCCGTCTTTGCCATGACGGTTGGTTCGTAGAGATGTTCGACAAAGACGTCTGTTGGGGCAGCTTCACGCTTAGATCCGAGCGTGCTAGCTCATCGCGCTTCGTTGTTATGTCTCGGGACATGTGAGAGTTCTAGCCCGTCAAACTTGTCCTCAAGCTTGCGGACCTCTTGTCGTAGGCCTCCATGGTGTCATTTAAGCGGGACCAGTCCTTCATTACTTGATTGACGACCAGGTGGGAGTCGCCTTTCACAATAAGCCGCCGTATTTCGAGTGAAACTGCGAGCCGCATCCATGTAGAAGAGCTTCGTACTCGGCGACATTGTGTGAGGCGGAGAAGTGGAGGTGAAGGGCATATCTTAGCCTTTCCCGGTCGGGGAGGTCGCACAACTCCTGCTCCCAAGCCGTGATCCTCTTGGATCCGTCGAAGTGAATGGTCCAGTGTTGGAGGTCTTCCCGAGGCACGTGTTCTTGCTGTTCGTCCACTCGGCCGAAGTCCGCCAAGGCTTGTGACTTAATGGACGTCCAGGGCTTAAAAGTTAAGTCCAGCGGCATCGGTTCCAGGGCCCACTTGGCGATACGCCCGGTTGCCTCGCGGTTGTGGATGACGTCGCCGAGTGGGAGAGAGGTGACGACGGTGACCGAGTGACCACGAAAGTAGTGTGCCAATTTCCTCGCGGTTATTAGAACATCATAAAGCAATTTTTGTACTGAGGATTTCAAAGGCCTTGTCGGCTCGTGGTCCACTGGAAGTCGTCTGTCTTCTTTAGCGATCGAAGAAGGGCATGCCTCGTTCGTCGAGTCGGGATATGAAACCGCTTAGTGCCGCCATGCAGCCGGTGAGCTTCGGACGTCTTTACGGTTACTCGGGGCTTCATGTTTAAAATAGCGTTGATCTTTTTGGATTTGCTTCAATGCCGCGATGTGATACCATGAAACCGAGCGCGGTTTGCCGACGGGACGCCGAAGGTGCACTTCTCCGGGTTCAACTTCATTCGAAGGCCCGGATGTTTGCAAAGGTTTCTTCTAAGTCGGCGATCGGTCTTCTTTACGCTTGGTCTTGATGACAACATCGTCGACATAAGCTTCAACGTTTTTGCCGATCTGCGTCTGGAAACATCTTTGGATCATGCGTTGATATGTGGCTCAGGCGTTTTCAGGCCGAAAGGCATGGTGATGTAGCAGAGGCCTCGAACGGCGTGATGAATGATGTCTTCAAGCGTCGGATTCTTTCAAGCCGATCGATGGTAGCCCGAGTAGCGTCCAAGAAGCTCGGGAGTTCGCAGTGGTGTCGTCGAGTCGACGACCCGTCGACGTGAGGCAGCCGAATGGATCTTTGGGGCGGCTTTGTTGAGGTCGGTGTAGTCAACGCACATGTGCCATTGCCCCGTTTTCTTGCGGACCAGACTGGGTTGGCTAACCGGTCGGGATGAAGGACTTCTTTAATGAAGCCGGAGCCAAGAGCTTTGCAAGTTCTTCTTTGATCGCGTCTTTTCGATCTGTGCGAATCTGCGTAATCGTTGCTTTATCGGTTTGGCGTCATCTTTGACGTTCAAATAGTGCTCGATCACCTCCCTAGGAATTCCAGGGCATATCGATGGTTTCCAAGCAAAAACATCTTTATTATTTTGGAGGAAGGTGACGAGCGCGCTTTCCTATTTAGGATCTAGGTCGGCGCGATTACATGTTGTTTTTGAGGGATCGGACGAATCAAGGGAGATCTTCCTGGTCTTGGCGTCGCCGGATCCCGATTTGGCTATCTTCTTCGCGGGGACTTCGTCCTCTGCCGAAGTCGATGCACCAATCGGACTTCTTGTTGGCCGCGTAATCTCTCGCGAGATTGGGCCATGTCGCAGCTCTCCTTGTCGCAGTGAAGGCTTGCTTCACGTCGCTGCGAAGAGTGATGACGCCGTTGGGACCCGGCATCTTCATGCGAGAGGTAAGTGTAGTGAGGGATCGCCATGAACTTGGCAAGCGCAGGCCTTCCGATGATGGCATGATATCTTTGTTTAAGTCGGCCACCTCGAAGGTGACGTTCTCCGTTCGGAAGTTCTCTCGGGCTCCGAAGGTGACTGGGAGGGAGATATGCCCGAGTGGTGTTGAAGACAGCCACAGGATAACCCCGTGGAAGGGGGCTGAGCTTGCCTTTAGTTCGGCCCTTGGAATCAGCATCTCATCCATGGTCTTGGCAAACAGGATGTTGAGGGCGCTGCCCCATCGATGAGGACGCGCTTAAGCTCGATATTGCGGACCACGGGGTCCGGGGCGAGTGGATAGCGCCGGGTGAACCACTCGGTCGGGATGATCCGAGCGGTCAAAGGTGATGGCCACTTCCGACCATCGCAGATATTGAGGGACTTCGGGTTGAGCCGCATTGACCTCCGGTCGGTTAGCTTTTGTTTCCTCTTGGACTCATAGGCTAGCGGACCCCAGAAGATGTGGTTGAGCTCCCCACGGGTCTTGAAAAGGTTCGGCATTTTCAGCCGCGTTGTTCTTCTTGGCGCCGGACGGGCCAGCCTCGTCGATCGGCTTCTTGTTGAGCTGCGTCGCGTATTGTTGTGAACGCTTGTAGATAAAGCGATCCTTCGCCGCGTGCTTGTGATTCGGATGGTGGGTGCACTGGGCGTTCATGATGGCGTCGTAGGCGGCGACTCGGGACGGCGTTGAGTATTGGAGGTTGCGGCCACTAGGTCTTCGATCGGCGCTTGCGATCTTTCTGGCCCTGGTTGCCGTTGTTGCCGCCATCCTTCTTAGGATTTCGGCTTCCTCCTGCTTGCTTGTCTTCCCTTCTGTCGGGCCGGTCTTGACGGGCGGCCTTAATGGCGTCGTTGGATTTGGCGTATGAGTTCGCCGTCTCAAACATTTGTTTCACCGTCTTCGGTGGTTTGCGCCCGAACTTGCCGATAAGCGGCTCATCACGGACTCCCTTCGGAAGGCGGCGATGATGATGTCATCGGTGATGTTCGGGATCTTGTTGCGCTTCTCGGAGAAACGCCGAATGTAATCCTTCGGGGGCTCGTCCGGCTTCGGATGACGTTGTAGAGGTCGAAGTGTGTGCCGGGCCTCTCGAAGGTGCCTTGAAAGTAGGCGATGAAGTGGTCCCTCAGCTCGCTCCACGAGCCGATTGAGCCTCTTGGCAGGCTTGTGAGCCAATTTCTGGCTGAGTTTGGGAGGGCCACGGGCGTAGTTGGCCATGGCTTTATTGTCGCCACCTGCGGCTCGGATGGCAAGAGTATATACGGTTAACCAAGATTCGGGGTCGGTCTTGCCATCGTACCTTTCAATCCCCGTGGGCTTAAAGCCACTCGGCCAATGCACTCGGCGGAGCTCCCGAGTGAAGGTCGGTACTCCGTCGTCGCCGCTATCGGGTGATCCCTTCGATCTTCCCGAGTGCGGCGGTCGCGCTCCCGGTAGCGGCGATCGAGGACTTCCCGCAGATCACTCGGCGGGGTCTTCTGTTGGCTGGTTGGGTAGCTGGTACTGTTGCGGCGGACTCGGTGGTGGACGGGTGGACGTCCGTGTCGTTTGTCGCGGGAGTCGGCCGTCTGCTCTTGATACTTCAGTGCGGACTCGCGAGGTGGGCCTCTTGGCCTGGTCGTCGACCGAGCCGGTTCGGGCCTCCTGTAGTCTCCTGACTTTAGAGGCGGAAGCCGGCTTTTGTCTGGCGTTTCAGCCACGGATTCAGTCGGCCTTCGTGCCGAAGTGGTGGGATGGCCGTTAGCCGTAGCAGCGACGATTGTCTTGATCTTGTCGAGAATAGGAGTCACGTTGGCCGGTGCCGTCTCAATGACGGTGTCCAAGAGTGTGAGTGCGGCGACAGCGTTCTGCTGTGGCGTCTGGAAGATGTTGGTGTTGCGAACCCGTGTTTGGAGGATGGCCTCCTGGGCAGATCGTCCGGCTGCACGTAGATCCTGCTTCCTTTTGTCAGCCTCGTCCTTGCGTTGTTTATCCTCCTCGGCTGTCTTGCGCTCAAGCTCCACTCTGGCTCGCTCCTCTTCGGCAAGCCTTCTGGCCATGGCTGAGTCGGACTCATCGGCTCGGCCATGAGGACGTCAAGCACTTCGGCTCACATCCATGTGGCGGTCGGAGTTGTCGGCTTCGTCGGAAGGGATGCCGTAGAGATTGTCGAGCGGCGGAGCCGAGGTATCCGTTGAGCTCTGAAGATGAGCAGGAACCGAATGATGGGAGGATGACAGCGACCTCCCTTGATCCTGGGAAACCCGGATCTGGGTCGTTCCGTCCGAGTCGGAGCTTGGGGATTAGGCTCCTCCGAGTGGGTTGCCGTCAACTCGGGAGAAAAGTTGATTGTAGATCTCGGCGGCGTTTGGTAACCCAAACGGCACCGAGAGGTCTTCATCTGAGTAGATTGCTTCCGTCGGGGAGGCGAGAAGATTGGCGCAGATCTCGGCGGTATTCGGTAATCCGAATGGTGCCGAGTGAAGTCCGTCGTCGGATAAGGTGGATTGCATCTTGGCCTTCAAGACGTTGTTGTAGATCTCGGCGCTATTGGGGAGCCCGAATGGCGCCGAGTAAGTTTTTCCCTCTGACTGGTTCGAATCCGAGTCGAAGGAGGAGTCGTCGGCGAAGTTGGCGGAGAAGTCGCCGAGTCTTGAGGAAGATCCCATCACGCTTGTCGGCGAGATTGTTGAAGAAGTCTCGGCGCGCGGCCCCTACCTGGCGCGCCAACTGTCGAAACTTGGTTTCGGCAATATATTTTATGGGGTCGCATCGAGATCGCCAAGCACAATGGGTTAGAAGAAGAAGAAGATTTAGACAGTTCGGGCCCTCTCGTGAGGTAATACCCTACTCTGTTTCGGTGGATTCGATCCGCCGAGTGTCTTTATTGATCTCACGATCTAAAGGCGAGAGCTAAAAGCTGATTTTCTCTCGGAATTTCGATCTAGAATCTAATCTCGATCTCCTATTGGAATATCCCTCAAGGGACGTCCCTTACCCCCTTATATAGTCTTGGGAGGAAGAGTTTACAAGTCGGAAACCCTATCTTACTCTAAGTCGGTTTCCTCAATCTTACCAAACCGTGACTATAGGCCGATTGCCTTATCTCTATCGGCAACCGTAACACCCAAGTCAAGTTCGGCTTACAGATATAGCGGCGCAATTTATCCCTACCTTCATCGGATAAGCTTGCTATGTAGATACCCGATTGCCATAATCTCCACGATAGATCTTAAATACCCTTAAAGAGCCCGTCCTTAGAGGAGACTGTATCGCTGTGGTTGATTGGAACTCCCGAGCCACCTCTATATTGTCTCTTGTTTCAATGTATCGTAATCGTTTCGCAACACCCAAATGGAAGAGAAGAGAAAAATCTCATCTTCCAACATAAGTGCAAAAATATTCCTAACTCAATATTAAGGCTAGTTGTGGCTGACGTGAGATGTGTCGTAGCTGTTAGAATTGATCTCCTTCTGTTGGGCCCAACAGCCCAACGGGAATCCTTGACCGCGCCTGATCAGCGCACCCAGCCTCCTCTGGCTGGTGGATTCCTGTCGCCTGCGTCATATAAAAGGGGTGAGGGCCGGGGCGGCACACGACACGAGGATCGCCGCCGTCACCAACCTCACCCACAAAACCCTAGCCGATCTAAACCGTGGGGGGCGCAGTAGCGACGGGAAGCGCCACCACCACGACCCGACGACATCGACACCGACGCCGCACGCCAACGCACGACGACGATGGCCGACCGACAGTCCTCATCCTCTCACACCACCGGTAACCCTAATCCTCTATCTCTAGTGTGCTACTAACGATCTACTCGCTTGTACCCGCTTAGAACCGATTTACTAGGTACTCTGTTGAGAATATGAACGGCGGTTTTTAACGCCTTCATCCATAAACCCAATGGTAGGGTGGAGCAGCTCATCATGCTGCGCACCATATCCATTAAGGTACGGTTACGCCGTTCAACCACCCCATTCTGTTGAGGCTCGCCCGGTGTGGAATATTGGACGACTATGCCATTTTCCATTAGAAACCTTGCAAAAGGTCCTGGGATTTGTCCATAAGGAGTATGCCGACCGTAGTACTCCCCCCACGATCAGATCTTACTATTTTAATCCTTTTATCATGTTGATTTTTAACTTCAGCTTTGAATATCTTGAATTTATCCTATGCTTCCGATCTTTCTTTAATTGGATAAATATAACCATATCGGGAGTAATCATCGTGAATGTTATGAAAGAGTCATAACCATTCACACTCTTTACAGAAATGGACCACAAATATACGTGTAAATGATCTCTAATGTTCTGCGCTTCTATTTGCACCTTTTTTAATGTGCTTTGTATATTTTCCTTTGATGCATTCTATGCATTGTTCTAAATCGAGAACTCCGGTGGAGAAAGAATTTCATTCTTAACTAGTCTCTCTATTCTCCCTCGAAATGTGGCCTAAACAACGGCGCCACAATTTTGATGAGACATTAAGAGTTCTCTTTCTTTTCTTGTTTTTTTGTCAACGAGGACCCATCATTTACATCATTTGCATCATTGCATAGAACATTCACACTTTCATGCATAGGCAGCATATAAAGTTTGTCTCGTCGGAAGGCGAGACCCACACATTCATTATTATGAATTATGTGACATTGTACTTTATCAAAATAACAATAAGTCATCTTCTGCCAAACATGGCACACTAATCAAGTTTCTATGCAAAGATGAGACATAAAAAACATCTCGAAGTGGAAGGATAAAGCCGTTATCAAGTTTGAGATTGAGATTTCCGACGACTTCAACTTTCACTTCAACTCCATTTGCGACTTTAACGTTGCTTTCGCTTCTTTGCGTAGTCCTCGTCAAATGGAATCCCTGTAAGGAGTTGGAGGCATGAATAGTTGCTCCAGAATCGATCCACCATGTGGATTTCGAATAACTAGCATACAAGGATTCATTTACAAAAGTGATAAAATTCTCACCTTTCTTTACCATTATCATCTTTAAGAAATCAGGACAATCTTTCTTGAAATGTCCTTCCTTCTTACAATAGAGACACTGGTTTGTCCCCACTATAAATTGCTTTTGCTGAGGTTGGTGCGACCTTGTGACTTTTGAGGTTGTTTGTCCTTTGATTGAGACGGTCTATAGTTCCTTTTCTTTGGGCTACCAACGTAGTTGATAACGCCATCATTTTTAGGCCTAATTCTCTCCTCCTCTTGTACACATTGTGCAAGAAGAGTATCAAAGGTCCAGTTCTCTAGGTGCACATTGTAGTTGAGAATGAAAGCATCAAACTCCTTTGGCAATCGAGACATGATCAGGTGAACCAAAAAGTCCTCCTTTAAATCTAAGTCCCATTGCTTTAGTCTTGCATTTTGTACACTCTTCGAAGGATAAAATCCCTAATGTCATCTCCAGGTATACATGTCCGTGACAAGGTCCTTTATGAGTTACGTGGCATGAGTCTTTGAAGAACCAGTGATCGGTCTTTATCCTTTCTAGATACTCGGAGACATTGTCGGTCTCGGAATTGAGCCTACAATAGCTGCTCAATTGTATTCTTTACCACACCATACATTTCTTGTTGGTGAGGCCCACTTTGCCTTTTCAACTATATATAGTTGTCTAAGGTCAACATTTTCTTTTTCTCTTTTTTCAAAGTCAGCGTTAGACTCTGTGTTGCCTCTGACTAATGCAGCAGGCTCTATAGGACAGGGTGTGGTTAGCACCCAGTCCACCTCTCCCAAGATAAATGCAAGGTCGAGCTTTCTTTTCCATTCACTATAGTTATCTCCTTGTAGGGTCGGGATATCTTTTATGCATCCCATCAAGGAGTAACCTCTGAAAAATGATCATGAAAAGTGAGAAACAAGATATCACATAACCTTCCTATGCATTAAGCCTACATCACCATTGGGCAAAAATTAGGCATAATACATAGCATGATATTGCAATTAACAACGTTGGTCAGAAAATAACAACATCATATACCATAAATGAAATTTCTAAAATTTGAAATTCTCCCGTTGGTTCGAAATTCAATTTTAGAAACGTCAATTTTGCAGCGGAAACTTTAAACACAATAAATTCAATAAAACTGTACACAAATTCAATAAAATTTATATATTTTTTCTTTTTCCTCTTTCTTTTTTTTCTTCCTTTCTTTTTTTTGTTTTTCTTCCTTTTTCCCGGCCCAAAGGCTTTCGGCCTACTCGGCCGTATGTGCCACGGGCTCGGGGCCCGGCGGGCAGCAGGCCGCCAAACGGCCCAAACAGGGGCGCGCCGCGTTGATCTCGGCAAAAGCAATTTACGGTGGGGACAAACCGGTGCCTCTATTGTAAGAAGGAAGGACATTTCAAGAAAGATTGTCCCGATTTCTTAAAGATGATAATGGCAAAGAAAGGTGAGAATTTTATCAATGTGTGGGTCTCGCCTTCCGACGAGACAAACTTTATATGCTGCCTATGCATGAAAGTGTAAATGTTCTATGCAATGATGCAAATGATGTAAATGATGGGTCCTCGTTGACAAAAGAAAACAAGAAAAGAAAGAGAACTCCTAATGTCTCATCGAAATTGTGTTACTGTCGTTTAGGCCATATTTTGAGGGAGAGAATAGAAAGACTAGTTAAGAATGAAATTCTTCCTCCACTGGAGTTCTCAGATTTAGAACAATGCATAGAATGCATCAAAGGAAAATATACAAAGCACATTAAAAAAGGTGCAAATAGAAGCGCAGGAACATTAGAGATCATTCACACAGATATTTGTGGTCCATTTCCTATAAAGAGCGTGGATGGTTATGACTCTTTCATAACATTCACAGATGATTACTCCCGATATGGTTATATTTATCCAATTAAAGAAAGATCGGAAGCATAGGATAAATTCAAGATATTCAAAGCTGAAGTTAAAAATCAACATGATAAAAGGATTAAAATAGTAAGATCCGATCGTGGGGGGAGTACTACGGTCGGCATACTCCTTATGGACAAATCCCAGGACCTTTTGCAAGGTTTCTAATGGAAAATGGCATAGTCGTCCAATATTCCACACCGGGCGAGCCTCAACAGAATGGGGTGGTTGAACGGCGTAACCGTACCTTAATGGATATGGTGCGCAGCATGATGAGCTGCTCCACCCTACCATTGGGTTTATGGATGAAGGCGTTAAAAAACGTCGTTCATATTCTCAACAGAGTACCTAGTAAATCGGTGCCCAAAACACCGTATGAACGTGGGCCGGAAGAGTACCCTCGCTAGCTCACCTCCATGTGTGGGGAGTCTGCGGAGGCTAAAGTATTTAACCCAAACATTGGAAAATTGGATCCCAAAACAGTCGGTTGTCATTTCATTGGCTATCTGACGGATCGAAAGGTTATCGTTTCTACTTCCGAACAGTTATACAAAGTTTGTAGAAACGAGACATGTTGTCTTCTTGGAAGACGAAATGATGAGGGAGCACGGTAGCTCGAGTGATTGATCTTGAGGAGAAGCGGGAATTTATACCCACTTCGACGATTCGGGAACCTTTCTTCTCACTACTCGTTGATGTTGCGCCCGCAATGCCGACGTTGCGGCTCCAACACCGTTGTTCACTCTCTTGTGGTGGAAACGAATAGAAATGAGGAACTGTCTTTCGGGATCCATCGAAAAACACTACCACACATGAGGAGGAGCAACAACAACCTCAAATAGAAGATGTGCCAAATCGGAGACTTCACAAGAGTCTCAAACGAGAAAATGTGCCAAATGTAGAGGCCCTAGAAGGTCGAAAGAGTAAGAAGAAAAGCTATTCCGATGATTATCGGTGTATAACACGAAGAGTCTCATATAGAGGATGATCCCACCTCATATGAAGAGACCATGAGAAGCGCCCGCTCATCCAAATGGCTAGAAGCCATGGAAGATGAAATGAAATCCATGAAACTAAATGATGTCCGGTATTTGGAGGAAATTCCTAAAGGAGCCAAAATAGTAGGTGTAAATGGGTCTACAAAACAAAATGTGACTCCAAAGGAAATATAGAAAAGTTTAAGGCGCGACTTGTGGCAAAAGGATTCACACAAAGAGAAGGAATTGATTACAATGAGACGTTTTCTCCGAGTCTCTTGTAAAGATTCTTTCGAAATAGTGGCACATTACGACTTGGAATTACATCAAATGGATGTAAAAACGGCATTTCTAAATGGAGATTTAGAAGAAAGAGTCTATATGGCACAACCAAAAGGTTTTGTCATGAAAGGAAAAGAGAACATGGGATGTCGATTAAAGAGATCCATTTATGGATTAAAACAAGCTTCGAGACAGTGGTACTTGAAGTTTGATGGAACTATAAAGAAATTTGGTTTCCAAGAAAACGTTGATGACAACGCATTTATACAAAGTTCAAGAATGGGAAATTCATATTCTTGATTCGTATGTGGATGACATTCTACGGCAAGTAGTGATGTTAGTCTTCTACAGGGAACAAAAGAGTTCTTGTCTTCAAACTTTGATATGAAAGACCTTGGTGAAGCATCATATGTTTTGGGCATAGAAATTCACCGAGATAGAAGAAAGTATGCACCTTGGGATTATCTCAAAAGGGATATATAGAAAAGGTATTGAAGAAATTCAACATGTCGAAATGCAGTGCTACGCCCGCTCCTATAGTGAAGGGCAAAAGATATGGGAATGGCAATGCCCCGAAATAAGTTCGAGCTCGATGAAATGAAGTCAAAGCCATATACTTCGGTGTAGGAAGCCTACGGTATGCACAAGTGTGCACACGCCCGACCTATCTTTTGTCACCGGGTTACTTGGCGATTTCAAAACAATCCAGGCCCGAGCATTGGAAATTGGTAAAGAAAGTCTGCGATATGCGCAAGGAACGAAAGGCCTTATGTTGACATACGAAGATCGACTCACTCCAAATAGTGGGTTATTCGGACTCGATTTTGCCACGATAAAACAAAGTCAACATCCGGATACGTGTTCACTCTTGCGGGGGAGCTATTTCATGGAAAAGCTCTAAACAAACCATCACTGCAGGTCTACAATGTATGACGAATTTATAGCATGTTATGAGGCCACGGGGCGGGTGAACTGGCTAAAGAAGTTCATAACCGGTTTGAGAGTGGTTGACGGTATTGAGAAACCACTAAAGTTATACTGCGACGATGAACTGCAGTTACTATACTCTCACAACAATCAGTCAAGTGGTGCTGCCAAACACATTGACATAAAGTACTATGTTGTGAAGGATAAAGTCCGGGATCACACAATAAGTCTCGAGCATATAAAGGCGAAAAAATGCTCACGGATCCGCTAACGAAAGGCCTACCACCCGGTTTGTTCAAGGAACATGTAGCCGGCATGGGTTTAAGGGAAGCCTTATGATTCGGCCTCGGGGCCCAAAAGTTAAAGTATAAAGTATCATTTTCGAACGAGAGATGTGTATAGTGGCTATTGAATCTATCGGCGATTGACCATGACGATGAGACATGCTCTATACGTTAATTTGTGATGAAACAGACAAATGTTAAAAGTAATAGTAAAGAGATCAAGGGGAAGAATGTTAGAATTGATCTCCTCCCGTTGGGCCCAACGGCCCAACGGGGATCCTTGACCGCGCCTGATCGGGGCGCCCAGCCTCCTCTGGCTGGTGGGCCCCTGTCGCCTGCGCCATATAAAAGGGGTGAGGGCCGGGGCGCCACACGACACGAGGATCGCCGCCGCCACCAACCTCATCCACAAAACCCTAGCCGATCTAAACCGTGGGGGGCGCAGTAGCGATGGGAAGCGCCACCACCACGACCCGACGACATCGACACCGACGCCGCACGCCAACGCACGACGACGATGGCCGACGGGCAGTCCTCATCCTCTCACACCACCGGTAACCCTAATCCTCTATCTCTAGTGTGCTACTAACGATCTACTCGCTTGTACCCGCTTAGAACCGATGCCTAGTGAGCCTAGAGTGTATCTAACAGTAGCGACTAAGTCTTCTTCTTACCTGACATCTACGTGACACTTATAGCCATAAAAAAAAGGATGGGACCCATGTGGATCACATGTCAAGAGCCAGTCTTCTTCATCCTCTTTATCCTTTTCCCTCTCTTCCTCATCTCTCTCTAGGCCTCCACGACAACGTTCGACGGGAAGAAAGACCGCGTCGCTGTCACGACGACCACATCGTCACCATGCTCATGGCAGAGGCGTTAAGGGCAGTGGCAAGGAAAGTGTCATACAAATTGACGGCGGCTGCAGTATGGGAGAGGATGATGGAGGTGGAGACAAAGGTGTCGGAGGTGGAGGTGGTCATAGTTTAGGCAGGAGTTGAAGGAGGGGTTGGAGAGGATGTTGAGAAAGGGCCACTACACCTAGAGCAGCACCGGATGATCGGGGTAGTTGTAGAAGAACTTACCGTTGACATTCTCCTCCATCAGCATTCACGGATGAACCCGCATGATCTTTACTCGTCATTGTGTCCGGTTTTGTGATTGAGGAATGCGATTAAAACTCGACTTACACCGTACACGAGACATTTTCCTCACGGGAAAGTGGATATAGACATGTGGGCCTGCGCTCCTTTCCCGGCCCATCCACGGGGTCAAGTGATCAAACCGGCCCGGCCCGGTGAATCCATCTTCTGTTGTGCCTGCGCCGCCGTGTCCATCACCAGAGACGGCCAAACGGGCGGCCCGGCCCGGCACGGCACGGGCCCATTTTGGCACGGGCTCGTTTCGGCATGGCCCGTTTGGCTCGCTTCATGAAACATGCCGTGTCGTGCCGGCCCACGTGCCTAGCCCCCAGCCCAAGCACGGCACATGGGGAGCCGGGCCGTGTCCGTGCTGGCACGGCACGCCGATGGCCCACACGCCAGGCCGAGCCCACGGGCCTTTTTGCATAGTGTAATTTTTTTAAAAAATAGCACATAAAGTTTAAAAAAAATAAAAAATAAAAATTAAAGTTTTCAAAAAAAGTAATGACTTACTAATGTTAAAGATAAATCCACATTTACAAAAATATTGTAAAAGAATTTGTTAAAAATAGTAATGATCTTTATTGATGTTTATATCATTACAGGATACAATGACACATGCGGCCTCGTTAAAAACTTTGTCATGTAAAAACTCATAGAGAAAACTGAGAAAACCATGACAAATAAAAAGAGTACAGCTCAAAGGTCAGAACTACTTCTAACAAAATTCTACTGGGGTTGGTCTGGATCCAGTTAGAGTTGCTCGAACTGGGCGGCCAATTCTTGGTTGTCCGCAGTGTATTGGGCATGTTGTCGAGCAAGCTCCCAGTTAGGGATGGGCAGAAAAAATCGAGACCGAAGACCGAACCCGAATAAACCGAACCCGAAACCGAATTACCCGAAGTTTCGGTCATCGGTCTCTATTTCGGTCAGGAACGCTAGATAACCGAAGTTTTTTTGGTAGTTCGGTTATTATTCACGGGTAGCCGATGTAACCGATGTACTATTGGGCTGAATGGCTCATGGGCTGGCAAGCCCATTAGTCTAGTATCTCAACTTCTCAAGAGACAAACCCTAACCCCTAGTGCTCTGTCCTACGCAGTCGCCAGCCAGCCTAACTGAGATCCGCACGGCGCACACAGGCTACGCAGCCACAACCACCACCCACCCGACTCGGGCACTCGGCGACGGCGACAACGATAGGCCCGCGCCACCACCGCAGCCGCAGCGACGCGCGTCGCCGCTCTCCCTGCCGCGTCCGCGCCGCTTCTCCCGCCGCGCGCCGCCGCTCTCCCCGCCGCGCCCGCTGCTCGCTTCCGCCCCGGCGCTCGCGCCTACGCTGCGCCACGGCGCACGCAGCCCGCCCACCGCAGGCTCGGCGACGGCGACGGCGACCCCGCACGACACACACTGCCCATCGCTGCACGGTCGCTCCTCCGCCTGCCCCCTTTGCCACTGCCACGCCGTGCGCCTCCGCCTGCCCCCTTTGCCGCTGCCGCGCCGTGCGCCTCCGCCCTTGCATGTGAACCCGTCCCTCCCAGAGCAGAGCACCACCGCCTGCTGCCCTGTCGCTGTCGTGCCTCCCCGGCCATTGCATGCTGTCATGGGTTAATGAATCATTAGTGCCATGTTTTGCCTATCAATGCATTTAATTTGCTGCTTAAAAAATGGCTGATTAAGCACCAACCAACAACAATCTCACGCTATGGCGCTAGGGACTAGTTAGGCGATCTATGTTGTTTGGTCATTCGGTCTACCGAAGACCGAAACCGAAATTTCGGTTACAGAACTATCGGTTTTCAACTATGTGATAGTAACTTCGGGTATCAATTCCAAATAATCGAACTTTACAAAGACCGAAATAACCGGACCGAATTTTTGGTTATAACCGAATGCCCACCCCTACTCCCAGTCTTTAACGCTTAGTAGCATTTCGACGTGGTCGCTGCTCAGATTCGTCCTCCGATCTTTGATGATTCGGCTGCATAGACTGAATACGTTGAATTCCACCGATGCTCAGCATCGGTGGCAAACTTACCGGTCGCATGACAAAACCTCTTCCATGCACCAATCCGCGGGTTCAAAGCAGTTAACCACGCGATTGCTTGACGAACAACATCAATGTGGTTATGAACCCTCTTCATGTCAGTCTTAACAATCAAATTAATTATATGCATGCACAACACTGATGGAGTAGAAAAGATTGAGCATAAACACAAAATAAAGGTTGTAATATTTCCATAGCCCTATAATTAGCAGATGTATTATCTAGGGTGACAGCAAATATCTTATCAGCAAGATTAAATTTATTAATTACTTCTCTAATTCTTTCACTATGTTTTCTCCTCTATGTGAGACATCTATTAATCTAAGCCCTAAAACTTTCTTTTGTAATTGTCGATCATCATCAATAAAATGAACAACAACGCTAAGATAATCCTGCTTAGCTCTACTACTCCATATATCTGAAGTAACACTAACAGAGAAAGTACATGTACTAAACAGTTCCTTAAGTGCAGTTGAATCCTTATGATAAACATTCTCTAAATCTCTAGTTGTTGTTTGCCTACTCACAGATTTAAACCTAGGGTTATGAGATTGCTGAATGTAATGTTCAAAATCGAGTCTCTCTAATGTTCGAGGTAAATCTTGCTTGGCGATTAACTGGACAAGAGATTCCCGAGCAACCATGGGATCGTACTCCCAACTATGTACCGTACCGTCCGGGTTTAGCATAAGTTGCTGCTGCCGGAGTTGTATTCCTTGCTTCTTGGCACACGACTCCGCATGACACTTGAGATGACCTGTACCAGCAGAACTATGAGGAGATAACATTTGCCTACATATTCTACAACAAGCTTTCGATACCTCCCTTCCTTCCGGGGCTGTTTCCTTTATCACGTCAAAGTGTTGCCACACACCGGAGGTTCTCGATCTTTTCGGGCTGGTGCGTGTTGAAACACTTCCGCTCACGGATCCGAAAGATAATCCTTCCGAAGCCACCGCCGCCGTCTGAACCCGTACCTCCTCCACAGATGGTGGAGTTGCAGCCGATCCAGAGGCATCGTCAAACCCCGACATGTAGCTGGGGTCGAAATCACCCAAAGTGAATGACGACGACTGGTATGGATAGTCCGGATCCATTCTGAAAATTTAAACCGATATAAACAAATTATAGAATATTTATTGAATTCACAAACACAATACAAATAATACACAAATTTGAATATTACTTACATCTTTCCAAGTACGAGCTCTTCAAACTTCGCGATCAAACTATTGAACTACGAAACTAATTTTGATTTTCGACAAAATTTGAGCAAATTTTGTCAAAATAAAAAAATGGACACTTGAGAGCAAAGAGAGCACTTTAGAGCACTTGAGAGCACAAAATGAAAAGTGAGGGGTGAGGAGAAATGGTGGGGTTCATGCCCTATTTATAGGGCGAAATTTCGATTTTTTGCAATTTTTTTAAAATTTTTTATGAATTTTTTCTCCAACAATTAATTTCAAATTTAAACACCACATAGCCGTTAGGGGACGCGTGGCGTGCTCGTATTGGACGGCGGGGAGCCGTTGCACGCCCTTAGCGCTTTTGCGCCACGTGTCGGCCGTCGATTCGCCCCCACCACGTGGCCGGCCGTGCCGTCACCGTGCTGTGCTAGCCCGTGGGCTCGGTCGACGGCCCAAGTATGGCACGACTGTTTGGGCCATGCCGGCACGGTCCGTTTGCCTATTGGGCCGTGTCGTCCCGTGCCACTACAGTACCACGTATGCTCGGGCCGGCCCACCTCAGCACGGCCCATTTGGCCGTCACTATCCATCACCAGCAACGGCGAGCAGCGGTGGCCGGCTCCGTCTTCTCGGCCTCCACTCCCGTCTCCTCGCTACTTCGCTCGCCGCGCCGCCTGCGCTGCCCCCGCCGATTTCCATCCATTCCTGGCGGGCAGCGAGGCGGACGAGGTGGTTGCCGAGGAGAAATTTCAAAAAAAAAAAAAAGGCGGCGCTCCTCCGGCGCCGATCTGCTCCAAGGAGGCCACCCCTATCCCCATTGCTACCGGAGCAAACCAATGGCTTCCACCAAGGAAGCCTACCGGGTCGAGCTCCGGGCCGCCGCCCGCCACCTCGGCGACCGCGGCCTCTACTCCGCCGCCAAATGGTACTACGCCCTCACTAAAACCCACCCACCAGGGCCCTCAAAACCCTAACCCTAACCCTCTTCCTCGCAGGGCGGCCGAGTTGCTCCTCGGCATCGAGCCGGATGCGGCGCCGGCGGTGATGGACACCCCTTCGTCGTTGGGCTCCGCCGCATCCGGCAGCCGCCTGCTGCACCTCCACCGTAGTGGCGGCTCCAGCTTCCGCCGCCGCCTCCGCCCGGGCGGGGGCGGGGGCGCGGCCGAGTGCGCCGGGACGCCGCTCGCCGGCGTCTCGTACGTCAGCACGCCCATCCCCGACGACGACGCGTTCGATGTCGGCGCTGACAAGTACCTGCTCGCCAAGGCCTACTTCGACTGCCGCGAGTACCGCCGCGCCGCGCACGTCCTGCGCGGCCAGACCGGCCGCAAGGCCGTCTTCCTTCGGTGCTATGCCCTCTACATGGTCAGTTTGATCTTAATTTTTTTTTATTTTGTTCTTCCAGTTTACACATGATTGGTATAGCGAATGGTGCTTGAGGAAATGTCTCACTGCCAATATTTACGGCTGGAATTCGCCTATAGAGTGATTCATATTTTCCAACCTGCAGATGTTACATCTGATTCGTTATCTTGACGTGTGAACGGAATAACAGTAGATATAGGCTATGTTCGGTTAATCTCCAAGAGGAAGGGATTGGAGGGGATTTATTCCACACCTATTGTGGTGTGGAATTATTCCCCCTCAATCCCCTCCAAACTGAACAAGTACTGGGACTTTACTGAAGAAAACAACAGGAATACTTTAAAATTGTTGTAGAAAATGTAAAACTAGTCCTATTTGGTATGTTTAATGTTCCATTTCCCCCCTTGTCATGGTATAACAATGAACTGATTTATGGTTAGTTTAAACCTTAATTTTGTAAATGTCTGGACAACTGAAGAAATGCTGAACCTGTACATAACTGTGGCTTATTTGCTTTGTTTCTAGTCATACGGTGTCCTCTCTACCCATTACAGGGATGCTTGATTACTTTTATAGTAAGTGGGAGGTGCTGGTTTGCTGCAATGTTAACATTAGACGAATTTATTGCATGCAGGAATGTATTTTAATAATACAGTGATTCTGTTGTAATGAAGTTTGGAAACATTATATTCTAAATTGAGGTGTACGGGCTAAGTATAAGGTGTTAACTTATAGTAGTAACACGATTGCCTGATGTAACAAGGAGGCTGAGGACCCAGGTCCATAAGTGATTTATCTTTTCCTCTTTGCTATTTAATTTCTGATCAGCTAAAAATAGGAGTATAGGATGTGCCACAGCAGTACAGTATATAATCTGCGCTTGTGACTATGTTGCTTTTGATTGCTGAAAATGTAGCGTGCCACTAATGAATAGTGGTTAGTATTGAACTATTTAATTTAGAACCATGCTGATTTCCATTTTAGCAGGTCCTTTTATTAGCTGGATTTTTTCATAATATTTACATAAGTTGGCAAGCTGCACTGTTAATATGTACAGTTGTTAGTGTCAATCTTACATCAACGTGTGTCCCTATACACTAGGCCCTAAACTTATTGGATCATATAAATGTGGCTAACAAGTCCCCCACACACTATAGATGGGGGATATAAATTTTAGAGTGGCCCTTAGCTAATATTCGGTTATCTATACTTGGGTTACAGCTATGCCTGACATTTCATATTATGAAAAAAATGGTTTGCAGTACCTTACTACCCTCTCAGTGTTTGGTGAGATTGTCTTACTCCAATGTCCGATCCATGGAAGGATAGCCCTGTACTATTAAATGAGTTCTCTTTTCCTCTACCGTTTATCTAATCTTCCAAATACTAGAAACTGTCTCCTGTTTGCTTCGTAGTTTAAGTAGCATTTTGAAATCTGACATGCTTGGTCATCATAGTTATTCTCTACAATTTAGGCTGGAGAGAAACGGAAAGAGGAAGAAACAGTCGAGCTTGAGGGATCTTTGGGCAAAAGCAATGCTGTTAATCAGGAACTAGTTGCATTGGAGAGAGGGCTCTCAACACATCGGAGAACTGGTTCTATTGATTCATTCAGTTCGTACTTGTATGGCATTGTTCTACGTGAAAAAGGCCGTGAAGCTCTAGCTAGAACAGTTCTGGTGGAATCTGTCAACAGCTACCCTTGGAACTGGAGCGCTTGGTTAGAGTTACAATCTCTCTGCACTAGTAGTGACATTTTGAACAACTTAAATCTCAAAAATCACTGGATGAAAGATTTCTTCCTTGCTAGTGCGCATCTCGAATTAAAGATGCATGAAGAAGCTTTGAAAAGATATGAGCGCTTAATGGGGGTCTTCCGTTGCAGTGACTACATTCAGGCTCAAATAGCAACCGTGCAGTACAGTATGAGAGACCTAGATGAAGCTGAAATGATTTTTGAAGAACTCCTTAGGACTGATCCTTTCCGTGTGGATTCTATGGACGTTTACTCAAATTTATTGTATGCGAAAGAAAGCTCGACCACTTTAAGTTTCCTCGCTCACAGAGTATTTTTGACAGATAAATACCGCCCAGAATCATGCTGCATAATTGCAAATTACTACAGTTTGAAGGGGCAGCATGAAAAATCAGTTTTGTACTTTCAAAGGGCACTGAAGCTTAATCGAAAGTATCTTTCAGCTTGGATTCTTATGGGAAATGAGTTTGTTGAGCTAAAAAATACACCTGCTGCAATTGATGCCTACAGGAGAGCTGTTGATATAAATCCCAGAGATTACCGTGCTTGGTATGGTCTTGGTCAGATCTATGAGATGATGGGAATGCCATTTTATGCACTTTATTACTTCCGTAAGTAATCATACCTACAACCTAATGATGCCCGGCTTTGGAATGCTATGGCTCAGTGCTATGAAAGCGATCAACTTCAGATGGTTGAAGAAGCCATCAAGTGCTATGAGAGGTCATCAAATAATAATGACACTGAAGGAATAGCACTTCACCAGCTAGCAAAGTTACATGGTATGCTTGGACAATCAGAGGAGGCTGCATTTTACTACAAGAAGGATTTAGAGAGAATGGAAGCTGAGGAAAGGCAGGGCCAGAATTTCGTTGAAGCTCTGCTTTTCCTTGCTAAGCATTGCAAGAGCATAGGCAGGTTTGAGGAGGCAGAGCACTATTGCACAAGGCTCCTGGATTACACTGGTCCAGTAAGTTCAATCTTACACAAAGTACCTTTTACTTGTTGAAAATAACAAAAGATGGAATTCAGCAAAATGGTGAAATCTAGGATGCTACCATTGGCTATTGTGTTAATAAACACTTATGTTTGTGTACTAATGTTTAGTTCAAAAAGACTTCAACTTATTCAATTAGCATTCACTTTGATTTGTTTTGTTAAGCGGTATCTGTTTGCTCGACTCGGGATCTAAGAGTGGGAACTGGAATATCATGCTTTCATTCATAAATAATCAATCTTGATTTGATCTCTTCTTTCTGATGATTCTGATTCACTACCACTTGCATGTTTTATTTATTTACAGGAAAGGGAAACTGCAAAAAGTATTTTGCAAGGGCTAAAAAGAGCGCTTCCATTGATGGATATCGACCATTTTGCAATGTAAATATGGCTCGCAGATAAGTTATTTAGTTGGAAAACTAAGGCTGTGTTTGCTTGAGCTTCTGCTTTTCAGCTTTTTTGGAAAGCTAGCTTACTGACTGATGATCTTTTGCTATTAGCTTTTGTAATAAATTTTTATCTTTTCAGCACACCAAAAGCCAGCAAAAGCTCATTTCAGTCAGCTTTCCAGCTTTTCATTCATTTCCTCGAAACTAGATTTCCAACTTTTCAAAAGTCAGCTCGAAAAGCTAGTTGTTTGTTTTAGCTTTCAGAACACGGAAAGCGAAGGCTGGAAAGCTACCCGAAAGCTGAAACAAATAAGGCCTAAGGCGGTTGGTGAAATGCACAAGATAAAGCTTCTGCTTGCATATTCTTATCTCCATTTTGCATGCATTGAGGATTCGAGGAAAGATACACATTGGTTTCAAGAGAAGTGCTATAATACAGAGTACTCATGATGAACAAAGGGATTGGTTATTACTCACCCTGCACCAGGTAAGGAAAAGAAATCTTATCAAGGCCACTTTTTTACCTGATGAAACTGGTACTTTTGCGTATCTCCGTACCAGTAGAGCAGCCAATTCCGAGCTTCATTATGTGATCCATATCGTTTGTATCGTTGCGACAGGACTCCATATTGCTGGAGATTTTGACCTTGTGTGCATGATGATCGCTTCCAGTTGCTGAAGCTTGGTAATTGGTAACACTAGGCGCCGGCATGGGGCAAAAATGAGCGTCATCCGAATGATGAAGTATCGGCATTGCTGCTTATTTCCTGCTAGGTTCTGTTTCTATGGCTTTTGTTCATCGGAGCGATGAAGTATCGGCATTGCTTTGGCCTTGTGTTGCTGCTTCTTCCCGGCGAGGAAGCCCTTTTGTCCTACCTAGCTCGCAGGAGTAACTTTCGTTGTTTTCCTCATTTTTATTTGTGGCTTCCAACGGTGTCCAGATCTTTAATATTTGTTCTTGGAGGCAGATATCGGTTGATCCCGTCTTATACAGCTTGTTCGATTTTTTTTGTATATAGTGTATTATCACTCAAATGACATGATTGACATTTCCTTCTGAATGGCTAAACTTTGGTTAATTTGCATCAGGAAATTAAACTGTTACTTGCTGGAGGGAAATAAAAGAGGAGGAAAAAGAAACCTGCTGGTACTACTACTACAAATTTTGGGCCTAAGAGGCCATGAAACTAGGCCTTAAGTGGGCTTGGTTTGGCAGAGTTCAATCTGGGCCTTTCCTGTGCACGTCTTGGGCTTGAAAGTTCTGTTGCGGTAGTCATGGCTCTTTCTTCTTGAAAGGCCCATCACAGTACTTAATTTCTGGGTGGTACAAACTACAGAGACCTTATCGGCCCAAAAACCCTATTTACCCAAGAATTTAGCTCCATTTCTTCAGCCCCTTAGTTTTATCCAGAGAGAATATATTTTAGATTTGTTCTTTCACATGAAATTATGAACAGCATGATATTTCTGCGTCAATCCCAAAATGACAATAACCTTGGCAGCACAATGATCACGGTTACCACATACTACTACTACTTAATGAATGAGTAGTAGGAGAATATATATGTATATAATTAGCATATATATACGTACACGCGAAACATGAACTGCAAGGCATGGATCGATGGTTGGACCAGCTAGATAGATGGACAGGTTAAGGTATAGTAGGGACCAGATGGATGTTATCGTTGTTGCAACCAGAGATGGGCAAGCAAGATCCAGAGATTATTATTAGGCTCTATTCGTTTAGCTCAGGGACAAGCAGTTGTGGGGGCTGATGAGGATGGCCAGCAGCAGCAGCAGCAGCCAGCAGTTCGTCGTCGCGACGGAATGAGACGGCCCGGTCGGTGGTGGCTGGTGGTCCGGCGACCCACGTGGGCTCGCCGCCAACGACCGGCCGTCGTCGCGCCACGCCGCCTCTCTCTGCCACTGAACAACAGCTAGCGCAGTACACTCTCCCATCGATCAGCTTTCGTTTTGCGTTCGCTGCGAGCGAGGCGCGCCGGAGAGGAGAAAAAGATATCGATCGATCCATCGATCGATGCGTGTATCAGATCAGAAACTAACTCGTGCATGATTGCATGTGTCGCTAACGTACGTACGTCAGGCCGTGCGAGCGATGAGCTGCCGTGCCGCCCTCCGATTGGGTCTGTGAGATTTTTAGTTTTGGTTCTGCTCTTCTCAACTCGACGATGAATCTTACGGGGTGTTTGACTGAGCTTTAATCCTGAATCCTGATGATGTGAAGTTGAAGCCTGCCAAACGCTTCAGTTCCAAACAAATCTGAATGAAACACTCTAAGAAAATAAAAGTGGAACTAACTTCCACCAGCTTCAGCTTCAGACCTCTAGTTAAAACTGAAGTTTGAAGTTGAAACCCTACCACACACCTATGGGTGGCCAAACGGGCGGCCTGACCCGTTTAGGCATGACCCGTTAGGCACGGGTACTGTAACGGGCCGTGCCGTGCCGGCCCACGTGTCATGCCCCCAGTCCAAGCACGACCCACAGGTAGCCGGGCCGTGCTATGTCGGCCCGGGCACACTTAAAGCCCACGTGCCACAAACCGGTCCACGGGCCAAAACCACCGGCGACGGCGGTAGAGGGAGACTATAAAATGAAAAAAATCACAAAACCCTAACCCTACACTCGGACCCGCCACCTCTCTCTCCCTCTCCCAGCGACACCGCCACCGGCGCCGTCGCGAGGACCTCCGTGCCCGCCCCGACGCCATCAAGGACCTCCGCGCCCGCCGCCAACCTCGCCGCGCCGCGCCGCCAACGACCTCGCCACTCCGCACATCCGCCTCCGCACCGAGCCGCTCCGTCTTCCGCTCCGCATCGCCTCCGCCTCCGAGCCGCGCGCGCGCCGCTCCATCTCTCTCCTCCGCTCCGCGTCGCGCCACGCCCGCGAGATCCGCGCGCTCCACGCCGCGATGCCTTGCAGCCTCGTCGACGCCACGCCGCGCCTCGCGCCTCTGCGCGGCCGCGCCGACGCCGGCCGATGCCGAGCCGCTTCGCGCCTAGCCGCCTCCGCCACGCCGCCCGACGTTGAGCCGCCGTGGGTCTACGTTGAAGGTGGTGGTGGTGAACGCCGCCCGACGCCGAGCCTCTCTAAACCCTAACCCTATCACGCACGCATGCGGGACGGCGGGATCGGGATGCGATGCGGCCTGATTTCCAATGGGCCATGTCGGCTGTGGCCGTGTCGTGCCCGGCCGCTTGCACAGAGTCATGCCATGCCGTGCCGGCCACGGGCTCGGCCGACGGCTGCACAGCACGGCACGCCCAATCGTGCCGTGTCGGTCCGGCCCATTTGCATTCGTGTCGTGCGTGCTGTGCCATAAACGGTACACGTGTGCCCGTGCCGCCCACTACGGCCCGGCCCATTTGGCCACCTATGCACACACCCCTAAATCTACATGTTGCATACTTGTCTACTCAGCTATAGCTCCTCCCGAATGCAGGGAACCAACCGTACGTATGCATGTGAATCTTTTATCTAGCCGAATTGTGTGCCATGGTAGAAATCGATCGAGAGCCATCATGTAGGATCGAACAAGACCAAACAAACCTACCGAGAGGGGGTAAATGGTAGGGAAACCAAAACCCAAAAACTTTTAGCGAAAATAAAAGTTACCCTCGAATCAATGGAGTTCTCGACGTAGTATTGTCGCTGCCGGTCAAACCGCCCTCATGCCGCCGGCCGACCGTCGTACTGCGCCAGCGTGAAACCGTTGCCTTGCCTCCGTTGGACAGCCGCAACCCGCCGGTCGGACCACCGCCTAGCTGTGGTTAGACCGCCGAGATCCAAAAACACCGGTAGATGACAAACTTGAAGATGTAGATTATAACTTTTGACTTTATTGCATCAACTAGTGTTAACAAAATGCTACAACAACACTCCTTACCAAAATCTCGAACTAAACTCGAAACCCTAACTTCCTCCCAACTTGTGGCTCTCTAAAACCGATACCAGGAGGCCATACCCTCCGTCTCTATTTATACCACAAAAACCTCCTACTCAAAGTAAAAGTAGAACTTCTATTCCCAATAGGACTCATGTTCCCAATAGAACTCAATCACTCTCATTCACTCCTATTCCAATAAGACTCAAGAACTTCTATTTCCAAACGCATACGATTTCTCTCGTATATCATATGGATTCTCCATCTTCCATATGCATTATCCTCTAACCTTTTAGTATCCCGCATGATCTCTTGATCTCCGAACGTCCACTTCTCCCATGTCGACTCGTCCATCACCGCAACACTACCCCGAGGCCTCAAGCGATACTGCACATGAACAACAAAGAAACTCCATATCCGAGTACAAGTTCACACCAACTTGACTCACATCAGCATACAATAGTATCACATATGAATAGATACCATCTAAAAGTCATATCCATAAAGAAATCTAAAAGTCCAATGAAAACAACCCAAAACCGACTCCTACTCGAGTCACCGGTCGACCGTTAGGTAACTTGGTCGACCACCCTGATACTTCCGGTCGACCGCGACACCCACCTGGTCGACGGCCACACATGCCGACCGTACTATGCATCAATCGAAAACACTATTCACCGTATTTTCATAAAACACTTACCTTTGACAATTGTTCATCACATAGATTAAATCATCACATGACTCTACAATCTCTCCCTTGATGAACACATTGGCAACATCTCAAAATGGAATTTGGTGTTTTTGAAAAACAAAAACAAAAACGAATCAAAAGCAATAACTCGCAAAGCGTGTTTTCAAACGCAATGACAAAGAAAACTCAAACTCTCCCCCTTTTTAAAAGAAAGAATTTTCTCTCACGTATCACAAAATCAACTATTTTTAATATACATTTTGTATATCTTTCTCCCCTTTGACAATGAATTCATCAAGAAATTTAAAAGAGAAAAACATAACCAATAAAGCATAAATGTCATGATAGTCAGTTGTAAAACCACTTCTTTATTTTCTATTTTTTAGAGCTTTGAAGTGTACCAAAAGCAATTCAAGGTCATGTTTTGCAAGACAAAGGAGATACATTCATCAACTAATTAACAAGCATGCACTATAGTATAAACATGAATCAAAGATATTATAATTAAGCTCAACTTAGCATTAATGATTTATAATGCAATATATTCACAAGCACATAGGTTGAAGGAAAAACCCCTATATATAAACCTATTGCATTTATCACTCTTTCTCAAATTACCTCTAAAATCAAACAATCAAGAGAATTTCTGAATTTTATTTGAGCCTTTCTATTTTTGCTCGTTTTATTCTCTCTCAATTATTTCGGGCACGTCGTTGTCGTCAAGATTTTTTCCAAGCATTCGGCACTCATTATTTCTCACATCGAATACGTCCTTGTCGTCAAGACTGTTTCCAAGGATTCGGTATTCATTTTTATCTCTCATAGAAATATTTATATTCTCTTGCACAATGAGCAATTAAAGAGCAATTTTAGGAATAACAAATCAACAAGCACATATATAAGCATTAGTCATCCAAACTATGCACAAGCTTCAACATTGCATATTTTATTAATTCAAGTAAAAGAATTAGTGTCATGCATTATCTCACTTAAAAATAATATATAAGCCTCATGAATAGACTAAAATGCATACAAGCTAACATAGCAATAAATAGACCTCAATTATTTTGCTAGCATGCACAAGAATATACTAGAGGTATAAAACAAAGCTCTTCTTTTTCTCATTTTTATTTATTTTCAGATTTAAAAACAATGCATGAAAATAAACATGAATGCATGAAGAAAAACATAAACTCTCCCTCAAATTAACCTTCGATTCTCCCCAAACAAAAATCAAGAAGAAATCAAAGATTTTGAAAAAACATCCAATTGCCAACGATATCATCAAGGTTCTCAAGAATTGAATTGTATCCACTTGTATTAATAAAAACTACTATCTCAAACATTAACATATGAAAAGCTAATAATCAAAAGAGTAGACAAAATTATGTCAATCCAAAATTACCTTGATGTAACCGTGAAAATCAATCGTTGTCTTCGCATTGCACACACATGGGAAGTATGTCATCAAAATACCTATGAACAAGAAGATGTTGAGGCCTCCGTGTTGGGGTTAGAAATAAGAAATTTTGGAATACAACATTGAGTCACACGACCAGTAGAACCAGTAGGTACATATGCACAAACAAAAATCAGGACCAGACTTACCTGAAATCTTACGTTGTTGCTTCACAAAAGTCTGATTTGAGTTATGTACAAAACTGCCCCGAAGTCAGTCTGACTGCCACTGTACCTGCGGTCCGACCGAGCCTAGCTGCTGGTCCGACCGCCGGTTCACCTACTCGGCTGATCGCGGTCGGCCCGACCGACCGGTCGATGTCGGTCGACCATGCTCCTTGATCCAAAACCCGATTTTTGGCATCGTCGTTTCGTAAAAACAATTTCTCTTTTCTTTTTTTTGTTTTCGAGCAAGTCTAAAACAAAATCCAACCAAATGTCTATCTTTTCCACAAAACGAACAAGTGTATTTCTCACGATGATTAGAAGTACAAGTAGAAACAGATGGTTTAGCAACAGAAGTAGCAAGAAGTGATTTTGAAATCACAGCATTGGTTTTGGAGGATGATGCATTCAAAGAAGTCATGATGCCAGCAGATTTATACATAATGTTCTTAGATTCAGGTTTAATCAAAATTTTAGCACTTCTACAAACAGCATCTAAAACAACAGGAGGATGTCTAGTATGACTAGGATCAAAACCTAAACCACGATTATTTGTGCTAACTTTAGTTTGATCAAGAATCATGTTGAGGTTCTTTTTACCATCAGAAAATTTTTGCAAAGAACTTTTCAAGTAAAAAACCTCTTGAGTAAGAGTAGCACAATTTTTACAAGCATCCAAAACATTCTTTTGTTTTCTATAAGTCATGCAAGACATCACTTCATCTTGTTTAACAATTTTCTCCATGTGCTTAACACGATCCAAATTATCTTTTAATTTTATCTCACTAGCAAGACATGTTGAGCAATGTTTTGCACTAGATTGTTTCAACCTTTTAGAGCTAATCACATTAAATATAGAGCTAGCAAACAAAGCAACTCGGCATTTATTTAAAGCTTTTTTGTTGAAACAATTCATCAGTCAATCTAGTGTTCATGGCAAAGCTAAGAGAAAGGAAAGATTCAAGCTTACTAGATTTCTTAGATTCAACATCAAGCTTTTTGCAATTAGTTAAATTGACTTTTCTAACAGAATTAATCTTAGCAAACAATACTTCACATGATATGCAATCATCATCATCAGAAGTAAAAAAAATCTTAATATATTATTTTTAGCTTTCAGAGAATCAATAACTACTTCATGTTGATTAATCTTCTTTTCAAATTTAGAAATCTTGTAACCAAGTCTAGCAATAACATCTTGAAGATATTCAACACTAGAGCAAGAATTACCTCATTGTCATCTTCAGAATTTTCATCAATTCTACTAGCCATGAGATAAACTCCAGCAATGTTCTTTCTCTTGTCATTATCTTCATCAATCCGACACCGACTCCTACTTGAAGTCAGCCGGTCTGACCGTCAGGTAACCCGGTCAGACCACCCAGACACTTCCAGTTTGACCGACGACACCCACCCAGTCTGACCGGCCACGCATGTCGACCTGTACTATGCATTAACCGAAAACACTATTTATCGTATTTTCATAAAACACTTACCTTTGACAATTGTTCATCACATAAATTAAATCATCACATGACTCTACACATCACTCATCACATGAAAGACTCCATGAGAGTGTCCTGCCTTTTCCATATGGCTAGCTGTCGATTTCTTACATGTATATGAAATTTGTGTCTATTTTCTTTTAAATTAAATAGACAAAGAGCTTATAATTAAACCGCCAAGTATATAACCTCATCTTTCCCCTATATATTTATAATTCACTCGTGCTATAAAATTATATACAAGAAGTGTACGAGTTATGAAAAAAATATGTGCCATGTACACACTCTTTGTGTATAACATTTTAGCATAATTAAATTATAAATATATACATGAAAGACGAGGTTAAATAAAATATGTGCCATGTACACACTCTTTGTGTATAACATTTTAGCATAATTAAATTATAAATATATACATGAAAGACGAGGTTAAATACTCCTACAAGAATGGGGCAAGCCTAATGAAAGAAGATAAATGAAAATTACTTTGGTGACTAAAAATGCCAGACTGACACTATTTGATGGGGCTTCTGGTAGGGCACATAGGTTATTGGAATCATCATCTCTGCAGATGTATGCATATGTTGAGAGCAGAGTATTGTTTTTTCTAGTTGCCCGCGCCTTTTTGAAAAAAAGAAGGGGAGATCATCCATATACATATACATATATATATATGGTCTGTTTATATACTAAGGATGACATCATAAAATACGTATAGTTGTTAATGACCAAATTTGGTAACCAAATCTCTAAGTTCAAGGTCAAATTTGAAGTGGAATCAGATCGGGAGAATAATCTGCGGAGAAACAGAGGCCGCATCGGCTATGATCAAATCGGCTAGGTGACACAATCGGCTAAGAGGTCAATCGGCTGAGGTTGAGTTGGACAGGGATAGTCGATAGCCGATGCTGAGTCAGAGGAGAGGGTAAAACCGTTTCCGATGAAAGTGCTTAAAGATAAATAGAAGATTCGGTTCCCAAATTGCGGTTAAAAGATATTGCCATCTACGGATAGAGTCTTGTAACGGCAATTATATCTGTAAATTAGGAATTTGTTTAGACTATTTATTGTAATGCGGCATGGGTCCTTATCCCGGGATATTGTCGTATTTTAAATAGTAGTTTAGATAGAGACCAGAGTCTGTATAGATAATGTTATTCTTGGGTATAAATAGGACTCGAGATCCCTGTAATTACAATACACGCATTCAATACAACTTTCGGTGCATCGCCTCCTTTTTCTTCAGACGAACACCTGATCCGGCTTCGGGATGCATCGTTTCGATCCCCGAATTAAGGTAAATGTTTGTCATTAGTGGTGTATCTCGTCGAATTTAGTGCTTCCATTGCTATGATACTCTAAATTCGATGATTTATGCTGCGTTAGTTATCATATATCACATATAATCTAGAACAATGTTTAGATCTGTCTTGACATCGCTTGTTTCTATCAAGAATCAGCAGCCGATAGAGCTAGATCTAAAGGTTGACCTAGATTATATGCGATATCTACCGTCTTGAGGTATTTACATCAGCTATAGTAGATCTGATTGTTCTTTTTATACTTAATGTTGCATTAATATTAATCTATTAAGTCATTTTTAGAGCTTTTATGATCTATTCGGCTAGATGTATATATTTAGAGACAGTGCCGGGGTTTCAGCCGGTCTTACCTGCTTTAATATTCTTTTGATATATTTATTATCAGGTTTATTAAAACCACCTCTTACATTAAGATCTTGCTCTAGTTAAATGCCCTAAGCCAGAATCATCTTGTCAGCCACAACCGACAGCCGACTGATCTAGGTTTAGCGCATTTCGCTTAGATCAATATCTTTTCATAAGATGAATCGGAGTACTAGCCGATCCACAGTTGGGCTTACGATATCGGCTAGGTTGTTAATACATATATTTATTATCCCATTGTATATTTGGATTAAGTGGTTAATACTGTCTCGGTGCAGTCGATCTATTCTAGTCACTTAGTTTAAATACACTTTGGGATAGCATATATATGGAAGTTGACTCTCACAGCCGATCCAGTAGGATCTAACTTAACCCTTAACGCATATATCTTTATTTTTCTTGTTGGTTAACAGATCAAACCAACTGGCACGCCCTGTACTGCGCAGGCAGCCGAGAAGGACCTGCACTAGAGCTAAGCAGATCTCCCAGGCCATCGCGTGAGAGAAATTTCTCATCAACACGCTTCTTGACACGCCTGGTGGGAATATCTCTGTCTACTCGGCTAGGACACATTGACGCAACTGACAAAATGGTCAATCTCAAGAGCCCCAGCGTTTCTCGGGACAACATCGTGCCTATGAAGATGAAACAACCGTCGGAACAACAAGTCGACTACAAAAAGATGGTAGAAGAGCTCCAAGCCAACTACCTACAGTCATTCACCCGAACAAGGTCTGGAGCCGTGCACCAAAAATACAAATTCAGCATGGATGAACTCAAGGCATCCTCCTCCAGTGGATCAAAGGACAAACAGGAGGCGGATGAGCTGATTCAAGAGCAAGATGATTCAGGCCTGCATACTTTGCAAGACCGAATTGATTCGGCCGTCCACCACGCACTGGTCAATTAGAGTAGCATTCTTGTCAACACCCTTAACAACATGATTGCCACTGTGGTCGACGCCAAGATAGCCGATCAACTGCAGCGGGGGCCGACTTACTTCACGGACGGTCGGTTCCTAGTTACGGGACATTAGCCACCCGGAATCGGCCGATTCCACCACCAAAGCACAACCGGGGCCGCCGGGAGGTCACCTACCAGACCGAATCCGTCCGGATCGGCCACGAGACCGGTGGTCACCATGCTGAACCGACAGCAACCACTGCCCCAGGATTAGATCGCCAACATGTTCAACGACAATCGACAATTAGAGCCGGTTGCCCACATCGGCCTGGATAGGCAGTACAACACCGGTGGCCGACACTTGTTCCCTGGGTCGCCAACGCCGCCACCGGCAAATCGGCAGCCTCTCGCGATCATCCGTTTCGATACTAGTATCAAGGAGGCCGTCAAGATCATCACTACGAGACCCGGACGCTACCACCACTGTATCGGCAAGCACCGGCACCGTATGATCAATATGAGCCGATACAGTAGGACAACTGGACTTGGGCCGATTTGATTGCGGACGTCATGCGCGATCAATTCGGCCTCAAGCCTAAAGACTCAGGGAACATGTATCGGTATCCTTATCCAGAGCATTTTGAGCGGATTCCATTGCCCAACTGGTACAAAGTCCCAGACTTCTCGAAATTCTCAGGGCAGGACAACGTGTCAACCTACGAGCATGTCAGCCGATTCTTAGCGCAGTGCGACGAAGCATCGGCTACAGATGCCTTGAGAGTTCGACTGTTCCCCTTGTCTCTTTCGGGATCGGCTTTCACTTGGTTCTCTTCATTGCCTTACAACTCAATTCAGAGTTGGGCCGATCTCGAAAAACAATTCCACAGCTATTTCTACACCGACAACCATGAAATGAAGTTGTCGGACCTCACCAGTATCAGGCTGAAGCACAACGAATCGGTTCAAGACTACATTCAACGCTTCAGGGAGATGAGGAACCGATGCTACAGCCTGATGCTGTCGGACGCCCAACTAGCCGATTAAGTGGTTAATACTGTCTCGGTGCAGCCGATCTATTCTAGTCACTTAGTTTAAATATACTTTGGGATAACATATATATGGAAGTTGACTCTCACAGCGGATCTAGTAGGATCTAACTTAACCCTTAACGCATATATCCGTATTTTCGTATTGGTTAACTATCAAACCAACCGGCACACCCTTGCATCAGTGTGTGCAAATGAGAAGGACCTCGCACCGGAGCTAAGCAGATCTCCCAGCTATCACGTGAGAGAAATTTCTTATCAACAATAGTCAAACCTCAAAATTTTATAGAATCACTATACAGTAACGAGAGAGTTCTCCTATATTACTATATCACATTAGGCTGAATTCTTTTTGAACTCTTTGCTTGGGAGGAACATACGCACGCGAAACAATACAACTCATTAGTTAATAATAATTTACTATTACCTATTATAAATAAAAAATAAATAAATTTATTTTTTAAAAAATTTTGATATATAAAGTTTTTAAAACATCACTTAACAGTTCGAAAAACGTGCTAGCTTTCCCTAGGCCTTTGTGCTAAATGCCTCGGTACCCACATGCGGGTAAAATATATATTTATCTCGTATTTGTTTGTTGTGAGCAAAGTATTTACTTATGATGCATACATTATATATTGTAGCACACCGCAAAATGATTTATCATTTTGCGCTACTGTCTCAAATAAATAAAAATAATATGGTTCAAAATGTGAAGATTATATTAATATATGTTTTATAAAAAAACTATTTCATATAATTATATTTTTAATATTTTTATACAATAATGATAAATATTTATATTGAAACTTGTGTCGATCTCTAATATGTCATCCTTTAATAACAGGGGGTTAGCATATATATATTTAAATGGAGTAATTTCACATGTTTCCAAAAACGATGATGTATCATGCATGCTTAATTACTTTGCCAGCAGCTCTAGAAAATTTAATTTGGTACAAAGTATTTCTGTCTACAAATTGTATATCTTCGCCCATGCTATGTGTTAGACAACAAATATTTCATCATCAACTATTCGAGGAGTCCATTTTATCTCTTGTTGCCTATTGAAACGACGTTCATAGTTGAAGAAGACACCCATCGTCCAACTCGGCCTAATTTTACACTTAGCTTCGCTACACCACACAAAGCTTTAATTTCTCAATGCGCCAAGTCAAGATCATGTACGTAGCTTTCGCATGTGCCAGTGCGTAATAGCAATGTAGCTTGCCAATTAAACACAAATTACTGGCCCACCTTGATTTTTGAGGCAATTGTGATGACAAGAAAACTAGATTTACAATTAATAATCCACGCGTTATTGCAATATAATCCATTAATTTTCACTAAACAGTTGCAAATAGGCAACACACATGAATACAAACTCAGAAATGTCTAATCAAACAGCTAAAAATTAAAGAAAACAATATTATAAAAGATTAGCGATCACTACCGGAAACTTGAAGTTTGCCTAGTGCGAGGAGTTTGCTGAGTGCATACCCGGACACTAGGCAAACAGGTGTTTGCCGAGTGCCACTCGGCAAAGAAAAGCACTAGGCAAACTTCCTTATTTGCCTAGAGTGACACTCGGCAAAACCAGGGCACTAGGCAAACTTTCACTTTTGCCTAGTGCAACCCTAGGCACAAATATACACTCGGCACAAATTTAACATTTTAGTTCCACAAAATACCCTCCAAACTTTTTAATTTGGTGTATTCTTTTTAATTTGTACATGTCAAAATTTGGTGTACTCTTTTTAATTATTCACTATATTTAAATTTTTTTATTTATAAGAATTTTTTTACTAGTGTCAAATTTGAAGTACAAGTGATTCGAATAATTGAATAAAATGTGTTAAAAATGATACTCATATTATTGAGTCTATTTTAAGGTTATATCTATGAAATGAAAAGTAATTTCAAAGATCTTCTTTGAGAAGCATGTTTGTGACCGTGAGTCAAATAAAGTTTTGTTGGTTTTTAAATTATAAGAAAAACAAATAAAGTCCAAAAATCACTAGATTTGTCGAGTATCATGAAATTAGACAATGAAGCTGTGAAAAAATTTCGTAAGGTTTCGAACATGTTGTCACGTACGATGCTTATAAACGAAGCATCTCCGAATAGAGTTCTTAGTGATCTCCCAAAGTTAGAGCCAAAATAACGATCGAATTTAAAATTTGGCACCAAAACTTTTTGTAGATGCAATATATAGTATACATGGCACCATTGCAAGTTTTAAGATTTTTCGCATCAATTTAAATTTTTTTTTTAATTTTTTCATTTAGTATACAATTACTTTGCCTAGTGTAGCGCTTGGGAATATGCAGCACTAGGCAAACCATATGTTTGCCGAGTGCACAAGCCACAACACTCGGCAAAGTTTTATCTTTGCCTAGTGCGCATGAAACGACACTCGGCAAAGATAAATACGCCGAGTGCCCTCCGAAAGGCTCTCGCAAACGGCCCCGAAAAATAAAAAAAAGAATATGGGAAAAATGAGGAATTTTATCTTTGCCGAGTGCCACGGTGGCATGGCACTCGGCAAAATCCCGCCTAAAACCGACAGGTTTGTACGGCGCTGGGCAAAAGATTTGCCGAGAGCCGAAAAGTGGCACTCGGCAAAGTGTTTGCCGAGTGCCTCGTGTGGTGGGCACTCGGCAAAGGCGTAGGGCGGCTATTATTGCCGAGTGCCTTGATCGGCACTCGGCAAACTCCTAGGGCGGCAATGTTTGCCGAGTGCCGTGATCCGGCACTCGGCAAACCCGTACGGCGGCAATGTTTGCCGAGTGCCTCGTTGGCGCGCACTCGGCAAAGTGTTGAATGACTTAGGAATTTTTCGCAAACCCGGTCGGACTCACCCGCACAACACACACGCAAAGCCGTGTCGCGCGACGCGCGCGCACGCCGCCTCGCGCCCACGCCGGCAGCCGGCGCCGCCGCTCGCGCCTCTCTCCCCGTGCTCGGCGCCTCTCCCGCCCGCCGCCCAAGCCCCGGCTATCCGGCGCTCCCCCACCCCCGTCCGGCGCCCACGGCCGACGCGCCTCACCGGCGCCCTACGCCGCCCGGCTCCCTCTCCGCCGATGCCCCACGCCCTCGGCCGGCGCCCCACGACCCTGCCAACGCCCACGACCCCGGCCGGCGCCCCACCCTTCGGCACGCTCGCCGGCAGCCCCGCCCGACGACCCCACTCCGCCTGTGCCCCTAGCTGCCCCCGGTCGGGCTCATCGCCACCGCCCTTTCCGTCCATCGTCACCCGGGCCGGTAAGAATTATTCGCTATATTAAACCACTTTGAATTCATCCATGCAACAATTTGTATTCGCTATATGGTCGTTGCCATTTATTTTGTATATTTGAAACCTTCGGTTTGACAAACATTGATGTTCCACCACCGGAAACTTGTTCGAACATTAGATTAAAATTGTAGTATAGACAATGTATTGTGAGATTTGACAAAAGAAAATATATGGTTCATAAATGTCTTGTTATATGTGTATGTGGTTATCGGCCATCGTGCCGTCTTGTTTGTTGCAGGTTTTGGAAACCTCCCGTGCGAGGAGGTGTGCGGAAATTTTCAACCGACATGAATATGTTTTTCCCGTACGGATCTTTGTGAGTTCGTCGCCGTCTCCATCTACTACACGGCTTCCTCGTCGTCTTCACCGACGCCTGTCGTTCGTCTAGCCCGAGAGGCACCTAGGTGAGAGACCCGGCTTTTCTTCCACATTTACATTAATTAGATGTAATACCGGTGTATCACGTAACCTAGGCGTCTCCCGTTCGAAAGAGATGCGATTAAAGTAGATATGCGATCTTTGCATATCTCAAACCGTATCTGTTTTGAATTGTCCACGTTTTTGGACAGCCCGAGGATGTGTAGATGGGTTTAGTTTTCATGCGTTACTCCGGTCCGAGACAGGGTTTCGGCAACACTACATTTCTAATCATATTGGTTGTTTTCGCATCGGAAGCACATGGTGGTCGCCCTATTAACACGTTCCGGCGTATGCTCGGCCCGCAAGGGCAAGGCGACGTCCGACGTCTCCTACAACCCGACGACCCGCCTCGGTACCGCAATCCGGCGTGCACAAGCGCCTCACCGATTACTCGCGATGGCAAGAGAGATCCACGGGCCGGAGTTCGATCCGAGCGCCCATGATCTTGATGGTGAAATCGTCATGAGGGTGGGAGGGCGGGCAAGACGGACGGTTATGGATGGGCGACGGTGTGATCGACACGGCTAGTACTCCTACTCTTGCCGAGATTCGAGCGAGGAGCACGGGGTCAAGCCCGGCATACGGTCACGCCCGACCCCTACACAAGATGGCGGCACTACGGTTATTTCTGTTTCACTCGTCGTCCATTGATTCTTACAAATGTTTGATTTGCGTATCATTTGGATGCAATTAATAATGTAGGCCCAGCTAGACGAAGAAAGGAGGCTACGGGAGGAGATGCTACGGGCGCATCGAGCCCGGCTAATGGAGGTACGGCGCGCAATGGAGGTACAAGCGCAATAGGTCCAGATGCGCAGTTCTATCAATACATGCGACACTCGTCTCGAACATGGGTCGCCTCCGCCTCCACCTACGATGTTCTTTCCGCCTCTACCAATTGTTATGGCCACTCCGCCGCCGCTCTTATGGGCCCTCATGTGAGTCACACCGAGAACGTTGCGGTTTTCGGACACTAGACATAACATTGTAGTTTTATGTCACGTTCATTCTTCTTTCGTTATGCGGACACCTCGTCGGCATCTAATGTTGGGTCTCGGGATGTGGATTTGTCGCCGAGCATCGTAGGCCACCAACTATGTAAGCACCCTAACTCAATTTGTGGTTCGGATGTTGTGAACTTGTCACGGATGGAGTTAAATTAGTGTTCGGATGCTTGTTGTGATATAATTGTCTGTGATGGTTCTTGTGGTATTGAGATGACATATTGTGGTCATGTGAAGCTTCCAGTGATATATATGTTGTGTCCGTGAAGAATATTGTGTTATGTCCGTGATGACGATTGTCGAATGCCCGTGATAATGTTTGTGAAATGTCTATGATGATGATTATGGACTACCCGTGATGATTTGTGAAATGTCCGTGATATCGTGTATTTGTGATAATTGACGAAAAGAATTAATAAAAAGGGGTTACGGATGCATGTTTGCCTAGTGTAGCACTAGGCAAAGAGAAGTTTGCCTAGTGCAACACTAGGCAAAGAAGGGGTTTGCCTAGTGCTACCACTTTTTGCCTAGTGCTTTGTCATTTGTTTGCCGAGTGTATGCACTAGGCAAAGATAAAACTTTGCCGAGTGCCATACACTAGGCAAAGAGTAAACTCTTGCCGAGGTCTCGCACTAGGCAAAGATAAAACTTTGCCGAGTGCCGAGCACTAGGCAAATATAAAACTTTGCCGAGTGCCGAGCACTAGGCAAAGATAAAACTTTGCCGAGTGCCGAGCACTAGGCAAAGATAAAACTTTGCCGAGTGCCGAGCACTAGGCAAACAGTTACTTTTTGCCTAGTGTGCCGGCACTCGGCAAAGTTTTATCTTTGCCTAGTGCGCAGCACTCGGCAAACGTTGTACTCTTTGCCTAGTGCTCGGCACTAGGCAAAGGCTTTGCCGAGTGCCCGTAATTTGGCACTCGGCAAACACGACTTTGCCGAGAGACGCTTTGCCGACGGTTCTTTGCGAGTGCTACCCTCGACAAATCTTTTGCCGAGTGTTTTGGAGGGTTTGCCTAGTGTCCTGGACACTAGGCAAACTTCAAGTTTTCGGTAGTGGATGAAAAGTGACGTTACATGCAAGTTAAGTTTAAACTGATAATATGTATTTCATAATTTTTTCAAAGAGTTAAAAACTTTTAAGTTTAGTTTTTACGGGTTTTAATTATTCGATGGTTTGTTTTCATTGGACCTGTTCCTTGCATAGAAATTCACATATAAATGCAAGTGAGAACAATGTGCATGGTAAAAACTACTGTGTCACGGCTGTCTGAATAACACAGCAATATAGAATTAAATTAGCGCGTGGAGCCATGGAATTAAGGTAGCTTTTGGAAAGCGACAGATGAAACGAAACCAAATTAGAATGGGATTTAAGAGGAAAGAATACACATAGCATATCGATCGATCTTAATTAATTAATTAGAGTGTAATCTGAATCTTTTGGTGGACGACGGAGATCGATCGATCGAGAGGGTGTTTCCGTGGCAAGCAGGGAACTGATGTGGGCGTCGCCATCGATCGTACGAGAGAGAAAGGTACATCTGTCGCGGCAATGGCGGCCACGTACCCTCGTCTTCCACCTTAGAGCTCTGCTTCTGTTGCAGCTGAGCTCATCCACTCCATCGATCCTACTGGTCGGTTGATTATTCGTTAGTCGCCATCGCCCAAAGCTAAATCGATCGCACGTGTACATGCCACCGCCACTTCCACACACGTATGAAGCTAGGTTAGCCCCCATCTCGCATTAATTTTACAGCTTGCTCCATCGATCTTAGCTAGCTAACTAAGCTTATAAGCTCCATTGCCGATGGTGACCTACCAGCTAGTAGCTAGCTACCTAGGCTACAGTCTTCTCTCTCCTAGTCGGATGGCACGTGAAGTCGCACGCGCCGGCGCGTGCGTGCGCAGGCAGGATTATTATTTGCGTTGGAGAAGGCCGAGACGTAGCTGCACCTGCATCGCTTCCTCCCTGCTCCAATGGCAGCCCAGGTAGCTTAAGCCGCCAGCTGTTGCCGATTGGCTCCATGTCGATATCTAGCTCCCATCCTTCTCACTTTGTATGTTTGTTGGTTTACCCATCGATTATGATGCGTATATTCACTGTTACAGAAACAGTTATATATGTAAAAAAGAGGTCGAGTATGATCGTTTGTGATCATCTAGTATTTAGAAAAATAGCCCGTCAGAGATGCGTGGATGTCAGCTCATCTATAACGGCAGATCGTAATTATGAACGGTTATACGGCGACAATAATGATAAGCAGGGTAATGGCGATTTTTGGGCTTTTTTTGCCGATTTGCTCTATCTATGACAGTTGATAGTTTGTTAACTGATAGAAGTTACCTTCATATGTAACGGTTCATGGTTAGGAACCGTTATGATGATCTGGTCAATAATCGTGTTTGCTAACGAGTCATCCCATCTAGGACCAATAATTAGTATCGGGTCTCTTGCCCGTTATAGAGAGCTCTTTTGAACCGTTAATTATGGAAAGCAACTTACCTAGTAGTCATAATTTTCTTTTTTTTTCCACATAAAGGAACTGAATTGTTTGTTAAGCTGAGAGTAAGTTGCACCAGCGTTCAAACTTGTAAGCAGGTTTCATCTAGATCCACAAAATAACAAATCGTGAATCGATCTCTAAACTTGGTTTATTATATCATTTTGATCCAAAACCTCATTTGACCATGTTTTTCTACATATTATGCCACTTAAATGATACTTGGCAAAATTTCTTCTTTCTCTTTTTTTCTCCTCTTCTTTTCTCTTCTTCCTTTACCGTTTCTCTTCTTTCTCATCTGTTTCTTCAACGGCAATGGCGACCCTGTGCCTCCAATGCATGACCATCGTCGCCCGCCACCAGGAGGCTACTTCCTTGCCCCGCTTGTGGTAAACTATGCCCAGGGACCGGGGAAGGGGTTGGGCGTCACTTCTTGGATCTGCTCGCTCGTCGCTCGTGGCCTCCTCGACGGCCACCATGGCTCAAGAAGAGGGGAGAGGAGACGACTGTGAAGTGCTCAAGACCGCGCTGCTACTCCGCCTCGAGCCTCGAGGTCGCACTGCCGTGGCTTCGCCTTGTCTTCATCGCTCGCCCCATCGTGCCCCGCCCCGTGCGCTTTGATCTGCATGGCTCACCTTGCCTCGCACCGGCTATGGAGCCTAGTGACAGCCGGTGAGGGGGAGGGAAGAGGAAGGGGTACAACGGTGGTGGCCTCCTCAAACTAGCATCACTGCTACTTGACCCGTTGCCGTGGAAATGAGCAGCTATGAGGTGGGGGCCACCGGATTTGAAGAAGCAATTGCAACGGTGGCCTCCTCGACCGCCGGCGTTGTCTCGTCGAATTGAAAAAGCAGCGGCAACGATGGGGAGCTCCTGGTCACCGTATGGAGCTTGAGGTGGAGAGAAGGAAAAGGACATGGAGTTCACGGTCGCCATCGTCGGCTCCGGCCCCGAGCCTCTGCTCTATCGTGGGGCCAACCCCGTCGCCCATGCCTCTTTCTTAGGAAGCCAACGTCGTCTCTCTCACTGCCTCCCTCCCTCTCTCTGTGTTGCTTTCCCACCGCCGTGCATCCGACGCTGGAGGAAAATGGGAAAAGAAGAAGGGGAGAAAAAAATAAGAAAGAAAAAATTTTGTCATGTCATCTTCCACGTGACTTGCAATAGGTAAGACCATGGTCTTACGAAACTTTGGACTGGAAGAATACAATAAACCAAATTTAGGTATCTTAATGTGTGATTTGTAAGTTTATGGACCTAGGTAAAACTTGATTACAAGTTTAAACCGTTGATGCTATTTACTTTTAAGCTGATCTACGAACTCGTGACAATCGGACAAAATCGACTAGGTTTAACTTTGGAATCAAGATATATAACTCCTACAAGAGTTAACGAATCGATATCGTACCATGCAACTAGCTAGAGTGCAATTAACCGTCGTCGGATCATCATGAAACATTCGATCTGAAGCATGCGCGGTCGAGATCATAAACTATTTCCAAATGGGAATCAAACAAAAGAAAGCTGACAAAAAAGAGCACCATACCGTGCTTAGACGATGACGGCTGGCAATGCCGCAATTAGCTTAATTTGCTCTCTCCGCAACTTGTCGACATCTATAATCTATAATCTATAATCTATAATCTATAATCTATAATCTATAATCTATATCTATATCTATAATCTATAATCTATATCTATAATCTATAATCTATCTATAACTATTTATAAAGCGAGTAGCGTTTTCACTCAAATTTTGTTTTGCCTGACTATTTTGCAGAAAACCTCTTGAGTTTTTCTGAAATTAACCCGCAGTCCGCTTGGCTATTTAAAAAAACAGTTAAAGAAGAAAAATAAGTTATTTTACAGAAAACTCTTTGAGTGTTTATAAAATTAACCCGTAGTCCCAATGCTGAAAAGAAAAGGAGGGCTTGGATAAAAAAAGACCTCATGTGTCCCTCTCTTCCGTCCCCATCCACGCCACGCCTGTGCTCCTCCCTCCCGTCGCCGCTCGGAGCTCCCGCACCGTCGCTGGACCTTCGCCCTCCGCCTCGCTTCCCTCCCTACGTCATCGTCCGGTTGCAACGCACGGTATTTTGCTAGTATATATACATATAAATTCCTCATTCCCAGTGCATCGCATCGAAAAATCAGGTCGTTGGGAGAGACCGCGATATACCAGGACTCGGAGAAGACGGTGGCAGTACTTAAAAAACATTTTTTATGCAACCCAAACCTATTTTTTCATACTATCGGAACATCTGTCTGTCCAAGAAAATCAGTGAAAATAGTGATTTGTCTATGTGGCGCACCGCTTTCACATAGAGGTGCTTAGGTCGGCCGCATGCAAAAATAAAAATCTAAAAATTGAAAATCTCAAAAATTCAAAAACCAAAATCCTAGCTAGTTCGATGCCGCACACCGGCCACCGACAGCCGCCGAGCTTCGTGCTGCCCGCCGAGCCCGGCCTCTCCTGTCCTTCTCCTCCTCCTCTCGTTAGCAGCGGCCCGCCCACCGCTAGGCCGAGCCCGCCCGTTCTCGTCGATGGTGGTGACGGCAACACGGATCCAGTCGTCGTAGGGTTGGCAACGGTGGATCCAGTCATTGTGGGGCCGTCGGATCCCGTCGCCTGCTGCTCGTCGAGCCTATCTCCTGCCCTGCTGCTCCTCTTCCTCCTCCCATCAGCGGCGACGGCCTGCCCATCGCTCGTCAAGCCCATCTCCCCCTGCTCCTCCTCCTCTCGTCAAGCGGTGACGACACGCCCGTTGCCCGTCGCCCGCCGAGCCTGTCTCCCATCCTGCTCCTCCTCCTCCCATCAGCCGCCTGCTCCCGTCCTTCTCGTCCTCCTCACATAGTCGATGGCAGCCCACTCTTCTCTATGGAGGGGAGGAAGAGAGAGAGGAGAGAAAGAGAGGGCGGAGAGGAGGAGAGGAGAGAAGAGAGGAGACGAGGTGAAAAAAATTGAAGTGCTGAGAGGAAAAAGAGAGAGGAGGGAAGAAAAAATCATTGGAGGTGAGGAAGTATTTTTGCATGCGGATTATCTAAGAGATCTGTTTACAAAAATAGATTTTTACATACGAACCTCTTAAGGAGTCGTATACTAAAATAGTGATTGATTTTTACAGGCACGACCAGTTACGGTTCGTCTGCAATCTATAAAGATACTTGTACAGAAAAAATTATTTATATAGTAATGTATGTGGCGATTCAGAGTCGATTCCGCAACAGCGGCGGGATTCATCGTCGAACCTGATTGCGCGTCAACCACAATCTATAACTATCTATAAAACAAGTAGTGTTTCCACCCAAAATTTTGTTCTGCCTAGCTATTTTACAGAAAACCCCTTGAGTTTTTCTAAAATGAAGGACTGCGGCCCAAGCAGCGATCCACCTTGGATTTGATCCAATTCCAAGGCCATCTCGCGTCCAACACAAATCAGGCCCGAAATACCTAATAGACGACCAGGCGCACGACCCACTATGCATGCGACCACTTCCGTTTTTGCTCATTGGTTGTTTTGGGAATTTTTTTGGCCCAGCCTGTACGATCAATTAGGCCCATTACCAAATTTGGCTGCATGTTTTCAAACTTTCTCTTTTGTAATTTTTTATGGGCTTCATTATTTAGCAGGTCGGCCCAATTCGTTCACACCAAATCAGGTTTTTTTAAGCAGGCCAACTATTCAACCTATGTGTATACAATTTATATAGGTACATACGCATACAAAGTATATATATTTATATCTATATCTATAACTATCTATAAAGCAAGTAGTGTTTCTACCCAAAATTTTCGTCCGCCTGACTATTTTGCAGAAAACCCCTTGAGTGTTTATAAAATTAACCCGCGGTCTCAATGCTGAAAAGAAAGGGAGGATTTGAATGAAAAAAAACCTCCTGCGCCCTCCCACCCATCCCCATCCGCGCCGCGCCCACGGCGCGCCCGCGCCATCCTCCCGTCGCCGCCGGAGCTCTGCGCTACGCCTGCGCCCCTCCCTCCCATCCCCATCCGCGCCGTGCTCCGACTTCACCCGTTGTAACGCACGGGTACAGTTGCTAGTTTCTAAAAAAGCATATACTCCTCCAACCAGGGATCTAGTATAGACCGATTTAAGTAAAACAGAAGTACATACTACTACTATTTAAAAAGAAGAAGTATATACGTACTACACGCAAAAACTAGTATAAAACTACTACGACATAATTTAAAAAAAGGTATATACCACTGCTACACAAAAAATATATAATTTTACTGCACAAAAACTAGTATATCCTACTGTTGAACACAAAAAGGAGTATATATACTGCTGCTTATATATATACTCTTTGCTTACTAAGAACAGTACATACACTACTATAGATCCTCTTATATATGACGGTCTATTATATGTCTGGATTTTACGGACCGTCACAACGAAGTCATCTCAAACGGGTCTAAAAAGAGGCCGACAAAAATATACTCGTATAGATATATTAGATGTGCATAAAACTCGAGCCCGTCACGGATGATACCTATCGGTGACGGGCTCAAATCATAGCCTGACAAAGATAACCTACGATATCTTTATCGGGCTCCAACAAAAGCCCATCACCGATGACACTCATCGGTGACGGGCACCAACCTGAGGCCCGATTGAGATAATAATTAAGCTCGTCATCGATGAGTGTCATCGGTGATGGGCTCCAACCTGAGGCCTGATGGAGACAACAATTAGGCCAGTCACCGATGAGTGTCATCGGTGACGGGCTTTTACTTAGACTCGATTGAGCTGATGTCATCTCTATCAAGCTTAAACTTAAGCCTATCACGGATATGCTTCAAAATCATTTAACCTAGCCCGAGCGTCGATTCAGAATCTACACATAAGTGCGAAAATTTTCTGAGTCCTCATTGAAACCCTAGCGCTGCTACTAAATTTTGACCCTTATGCCACGCTTTTTGTTGCAACGAAAAAATGGTTGCAACAGGGAGTATTATCGCAACCATTTCAAATTTCGGTTGCGATAGATGGTGTATTTTCCATGCATTGTTTCGTAGCCAAAAGTATGAATATCGTTGTGAAAAGCAAGTGATATCACAACCAATTGTAGAATTGTTGTAATAAATGATCACTGTTGCCACGAATTGACTTCCGTTACGGGTAGTTTTATTGGCGTTGCAATACTAATACGATATTGCAACTCTTTATTGATGGTTATGATAGCTCGTTTATGTTGCAACGAATATATTTTGTTATTTGCAATAGCCGCTTGCATTGAAAAAAAGTACATATAGCAACTAAAATATGCATCATTGTAATACCAAAGATTCTTAACTAGGTTCAGCAAAAAAATGAAAAAATGAAAAGAAAAACATTACAAGGTTTAGCAAAAAGGTTCAGCACAAACCCAAAAAAATGAAAAAAAAGAGAAAAAATGAGCCACACCAGTTCGATCTTGAGACCTCAAGGTTCAAATGCTTGCTACTTACCTGTAGACCACATATATGTTTATGTCATTGATAGACACAGGAATCTATATGAATTAATGTCGACGGTTAGGTATTAAAAGAGGATTAATTGCTTACACGTGCACTAGATATACATCGCGATACGTCGGTCTCGTGCAGCAACGTCGCGTGTCGCGCTTCCATGCAGGCTGCAGCCAGTAACATCGTCGCGACGATCGACGCCCGACAGAACAAGGCAACAAATTTCTTTATGGAGTAACATGAACAATTTTTAATAGTCTAAGGGTGTAAAACGAGGCAGCAAATAGTCTGTGGGTTAAGGGGTCAGTTAAAATAATTTGAGCGAGTTCAATAGATTTTTTGACAAATTTAATTTTAAAATAAAAAACAAACCATACCTTAACTGGTTAAATTTATTACGGTGTAATCAATTTATTTGGGTTCAAGTTATAAACTTGAATGCATAGGCGCTCGTATCTATGATTAATTACTTTTCCGGTGATAATCAATATTTTCGTTGACAGCGAGACGTTCTGATGACTTTTTCAATCTCAAAATATATCGATCCAGTCTGTTAGAGATGCTCGTGGGAATAGGATGTGTGTTTAAGAGTCGAGTATGTACGTGCTGTGAACTCTTACGTTTGTATCATGTTTCCAAAGAAAATCCTCCCAAAGAAAGAACAGATGGATCAATTTGAAAAAAAAAGTAGTCATATTAGCTGAAAATGCAGAAGGATGGGCAGGCTAGCTGAGTGCAAAGTTGAATAAGTCATCAGAATAAATGTGTGGAAAAGAGTTGCTGCGCCCTGTGTGTGTGTGCGTGTCATTCATATTAGTCTGCCTCCAATCACCGAACAACTTTTATTTTATTTTTTTCTTGCCATGTACTAAGAAACAAAGACAATGAGATCAAGTTAATTTGGGTCCTGCAAAGTCTGCATCCATCCAACGATCAAATCTTATCCTGCGGAGGTCAGTTCAGACGTGATGAATGGCACGTGGGCAACCCCCTCCCTCTCGAGAATATACTGTTGGAAAAACCTTACATTAAATATATAGAATTATAGTTTTGGAGATTTTTTCATTTGACTGTTATTTCCTACTAAAAGTACACTCCGGATATGAATATAGTACATATATACATATCCTAAACTACTACTTCATATATATGTTCGAAAATATAATGGATATTTTAGAGTTTTACATAATGATTAAGAAAATATACGAAATTAAATAGGAGATGGTTGTGATAGTTTGATAAGAAGTAAGTGGAGAAGATGTTATGTTGTAGGATAAACTTTGAATCTAAAAGTAACTATATTTATATTTAGGTAGACATGCTAGTATCAAATATCACACCTTAGGTGCTTAGAGTTCACTTTAGGTTGAATAATTATCGGGTTTTCTTTGAAGGTATAAATTGAAAAAAGCACGAGCTATATGTTAGGTTGGTACACATATATCTATTTCTCTCTAAATTGCATACAACAGCAGAGCCAACTCTCAGGTAGTTGAGCGTGGTTAATTACTATCGAAAAACATCAAGACTATCAATAGGTGAGATCTAGCCTTTTGGGAGACGATGATGAAGGGCACAACCCTACCAATGGCTCCAAGGTGCTAACTGCTTATTGTAATCTTTCGATTTCATGCTGTTATCGGTTGTCCTCTTTCCTTCTCACATATCCAATGACATTATTTTTTTAAACAATAAAGTCCTATGTATATTAAGATTTTTTTCTCATCATGAGTATAAATGTACTATCTTTGATAAAAAGAGAGAACTATATTACGATATTGTGATATGATATGGGTTTGAATCTCGAACGTCTTTGTTCAAAAATTTTGAAAGTAATTCAAAGTTAATTAAAAATCTAACATATCGATGGAGCTCAAAATTCTCTAGCTAATCTAGATTGTAAATCCTAAGGTTGGATCACTTGCCACATTCTAAAGATTAAGCAAGACAATAAAAATGGATAGATGACTAAGGCTATTAACGAGTCGAGCTTGAACGAGCTTCCCTGTGTAGGCTGAGCTCACTAAAGGCTGAAGCCGAGCTCGAGCTGAGCTTAATTAGAGAGAGAGAGAGAGCGTGTTGCTCCGTGTGGGACCCACCAATAAAAAGCGCTACCGTTGGGCTACGTTTAGCCAGCGCGTGGATGCTTTTAAGCTGCATTCGTAGCGAAAGCAGCTAATTAGCCTCACTTAAAACCAAAAATATAATTAATATGTGATTAATTGAATATTAATATATAAAAAATTGATAAATAAATTTATTAGATTTTTAAATAAATTTTATATAAAAATTTTTTACACGAAATATATTATTTAGTAGTTTAAAAAATGTGTTAATGACTTAAAAACGCACTGTTAGTCAGCCGGTTGGCAAGGCTATTAGAGTTTTTCTTTTCCGAGTTTACTAAAATTTAGCTTAAAGGGCCATATCTTCTTAGAGTTAGAGATGTCCTATCCAGTTATTACCACAAAGCCAAAGTCTCCATCTTCTCGTCGTCGTCGTCTATATATTAGATCGTCTCCTCGGTGGGGGCGCCCCTCTCGCGCCCATCTCCACCCATCCATCAATGGCGAAGACAACGCTCTCACCCTCACCTCGTTAGGTGGCGTGTCGCTCTTCCGTAACTACTTGCCCACCTCCATTCTCCATCTCTCTCTTCCCCCGAAGCAAAAGCTCCCGCTCGATCTGCTGCGCCGCCATCCCTCCCCTGCATGCCCAGATGTGAGTCAGCTCCTCTTCTTCCTCCTTCTCCTTGCTTCTTGCTGCCTCCGGCGAGCTCATCCATCGGCCGACGTCATGTGTATGCTGCGTGCGTAGGAACCAGGCGGGCAACGAGCTGGCGGAGCTGCTCTGGGACAACGGCCCGGCGCTCCGGAGGCCGCCGCCGCCTTTCCAGCCCTTCACCTGCTGCGCGGCCGCCACCACCCCGCCGCAAGACCTCTTCAAGAATCTCATGCGGGGCGGCGCCGGTAACGACGACGACCACCTCGCCGCTCATGGCCTCCCTCTCAGTCGACACCACGACGACGACTCCGTGCCGTGGTTGCATTACCCCGTCGTGGACGACGACGACGCCGACGCCCACACGGCGCCGCTGCCTCCCGACTACTGCTCAGCCTTGCTCTCCGGCTTCTCCGACCTCCCACCCGCCATGGCGGCGGCGAGCAGCACAGAGCCCTGCTCGTCCTCCCACGGCGCGGTCGTCCCGTCCACGGCCGCTGCCCCGCCACCGCCGCCGCCGGAGACTGTGGCCAAGCAGGCCCGCACAACCGGCGCGGGTGGCGTCATGAACTTCACCTTCTTCTCGAGGCCTCTGCAGCGGCCGTCCGGCGGCGAGAGCGCCTCGGCGGTGGGCACCTCGAGCGTCCCCGTCGAGTCGACGGTGGTGCAGGCGGCGACGAACAGGCTGAGAAGCACCCCGCTGTTCTCCGAGCAGAGGATGGCATGGCTGCAGCCGCCCAAGCCGTCACCACGCGCCGCCGCGGCAGCCGCTTCTCCGCCTCCTCAGCCGCCGCCGTCCGCGCCGTCGCCTCTGGCCCCTACCACCCGGAAGCGAGTCGACACCGCCGCGACGGCGACAGTGACACAGAGGTTGCCGCCATCCGAAGCAAGAGCTCCCGACGCGCCCCCGCCGGCCGCGACGGCGACGACCTCGTCCGTCTGCTCCGGCAACGGCGAACAGAGCCAGCTCAAGAGGAGGGACAGCCAGAACCAGTCCGCCGAGTGGTCGGCCAGTCAAGACGAGGTAAGCAAACAATCCCGCCGCTGCCGCTGCCATTGCTGCGCGCGCGATCGCTGACGCGTACGTTACGTCTCCCTCTGCAGCTGGACCTTGACGACGAGCTCACCGGCGCCCATCAGAGGTCGGCGGCGAGGAGCTCGAAGCGCAGCCGCACCGCCGAAGTCCACAACCTGTCAGAGCGGGTAGGCACCATGCATCATCCACTACATTGCGTCGTGTTATGACGTCATCTAATCACGAATCTCATCTCGCCATTGAATTGCTGCGAGCTCGCAGAGGAGAAGAGACCGGATCAACGAGAAGATGCGCGCGCTACAAGAGCTCATCCCCAACTGTAACAAGGTAAAGTTCGCCATTAATCCAAATTCCGATGAGCTTGACAAGAGCTTTGAGAAATCTGATATCATCATGAAATGAAATGGTTTAGATTGACAAGGCGTCGATGCTGGAGGAAGCCATCGAATACCTCAAGACGCTGCAGCTGCAGGTGCAGATGATGTCGATGGGGGCAGGGATGTGCGTGCCGCCGATGATGCTGCCGGCGGCGGCGGCAATGCAGCACCACCTGCAGATGCAGCAGATGGCCGGGCCCATGGCAGCGCATTTCCCCCACCTTGGCGCCGCCGCCATGGGGCTCGCCGGCTTCGGCATGGCCGGCGCCGCGTTCGACATGCCGCGCCTCGCCGCCGCCGCGCAGTTCCCCTGCCCGATGTTCCCCGCCGCCCCGCCCATGGCCATGTTCGGCCCGCCGCTGCCGTTCCCTCACGCGGCCACCACCGCCGGCGAGCAGACGCCGTCTCCGCCGGGAGCAGCAGACGCCGGCGACGCTCCCGTCGTCCCACCGGTACGTACGCATGCATACACCGTGCGCCACGACCACTCCTGCTCTCGTCACTGACCATTCTGACCAAGACGCCATTGTTGCCTCGTTTCTTGCAGGGCCATGAGAGGAGGCAGCAGACGTCGTGACGGCCATCACACCAGAGCTCGCTCTGCCTGCATTTGCAACCGCCAATTCGCCATTGCCGTGGCCTCGCCTAGCTTTGATCTGAACAATTTTCCCTTTTCACCTAGCTTGCTCTACCAGAAACGTTCCAACTTTCTTCTAGATGTAGCTTTGTAGTTGTAATATTGAGAAAAAAAATTTGTAGGTGAGCTAGTTGTTCTTTTTTGTTCGGAATTTGTTGTCTATCGCAAATTCGCAGAGTGTTCGTCCCTTTCTAAAGCAAAGATCAATCAAAAAAGACCACCACACAAGGAGTAATTCTGCACAGTGAACTGCGTCAGAGGATAAGCCGAAGCACAGTGGCTGCTGCTGCTGGAGACGATCAAATTCAAACCATTGCCTCCCGTTCTCACTCTCACCTGAGAAAGTACGAGTATTCAACCTTGTCTAATTTCTTCGTCTCAAAATATAAAAATCTAGTGTCACTTGATTAGATATCATATATCTACAACTACAAACATAAATAGATATTAGACACCACATATTATTACGAATCTATATATTTACTACTACAAATACAAATAGATGTTAGACACCACATGTTATTACAAATCTATACGGAGGGAGTACTGCTAGTGTGAGTGTGAGTGCTGCTGCTGGTGATTGCTGTTGCAGTCTGAATTCTGTGATAGACTGACAGACCATCACTGCCAGTAGTGTTCAAATGTTCATGGCTTCATGCATTGCATCTGTCTGCATAGTGATCAGCAGCAGAGCAGCATTATGTTGCAGTGCAGTGCAGGAGGCCACCGGTCTCCTCCAATAATTCAGGTATTTTTAACAATTCTGTTACTAGCATCAAGTGCAAGATGCAGCAGCATTGTGTTCTCTGAACAAAGGCCAAACAAATATATCGATTGTATCGTCTGCAAGATCTTCTCAAAGGGAAAAAATATCGATTGCACTCGAAGATGCTTTCTTTTTTGGGGAGGAATAAAAGCTTGCAGAACAAAGATGTTTTCGGGAAAGAAAAAAGAATGATTATTGTGCTAGATGTTGCAGCATTGGGGTGCAGAATCTGTAAGACTGCAAGGGTTTTGGACAGGATTTGCTCATCTGGTCCTTTCGTTGGTCATAAGCAATTGCTGATTCTGAAACCTGAACAATGCTGGGACCTGATCCTGTTTGTTCAGTCGTCAATTCTTCATCAGCTAATTTGGAGAGTGATATATAATTTATTTTTTGCCGGGATGAACGAAGGAGGTCATCCAAATGTTATTAAGATAGAGGAAGAAAATGTTATAAAAAAGTTTTTCATTGACAGCTGGCTAAAAGGTTAAAAGGTTACAAGAAGGAGGTCATCTCAAATTTGGAGAGTGATATATAATTTAGTATTCAAGAAACTAATTTTTGGTCCAATTCATCCCAAGGGGGCTCCCAGAAAGGCCCAAATTTGAGATCTGAGTGCACCGTAATGCGTCTATAAAGGTTAGTAGAATTTGGGCTGCATTTGGGCCCAGGTGGGCCGTTGAGTTTGGACTTTGGAAAGAACACCAACTTACTACTGTGGTAAGATCTGAGCCGTGCAAAGTGGCATGCTGACTGCATCTTCCTAGCTACCAAGCCACATGTCCTGAGGTCCATATTTGTACCTACATACTACATACTTTGTCACTAACTAATCAGCTTAGTAAGCTCACCAAGCTGGCAACTGGCCTGCCTACTCACTACTGTGCACCAAGTACCATCTCAATCTCTCTCTTCACAAACCATCATGATTCATCAGATTCAGCTCCATCAGTTCTAGTAGTGTTTATGAGAGCAATAAGAATACATGCAAGTTTGTCTACCAACAGCCTTATGTAAGCTAGTAATAAGCATTATTGCTCCTAGTGCTACTAAAAAGTATCAGAAAATAATATAGCCAAAAGGAAATGGAGGTTCTTTTGAGAGAAAGGCGCATGAAGAGTTAAAAGGATAACCAATCTCTGTAAATTCAAGTAACAGGATCCCCATGACTGACTAACATAGTAACATTGGTTAGTGGTCACAAACTAAGAGAAGGATTGCATGAAAAGCACAAGGAAGAAGTACAAAATCAAATAGGCTTGCCCTGGTGCTAAACCATGAATTTAACAAGGTCACAACTTAATATTCTCCACTTACTCTGCTCTATGAGTAAACAGGTAAACAGAGTAAATGGAATAGCAAAATTACCAATTCAGTAATCAATAGCTCTGGCAACTTTTGGCTGGACAGCAACTCTTTTTTTCTTCAAAAACTATAGAAAATCCACCGGCAGATCAACCTTTTCTTCACTGACCACCAACAGCGAAACATAGCCCACCAAGATGTTGTTCTTCATGAGCTGCTTTCAAATGCCACCACGTCTAGGCATGATCAGGCAAAGACTCAATGAACACGGGGACAAACGGAAGACATGGATCCCAGGGATTCCAAAAGGGATCTCTCATATCGCATATCGAGTTAACTTCCCCACGATCCATGTCATATGATAGCAGCGTATCCTGGCCCTCGTCACGGAAAACATAGAAAATCATATTGCATTCTGGGTGAATTGCAATCAGGCTATACTCCAGTTCAAGCCTGAGATTTGTCCATCCGAAAAGCTGGGAAGTGCTAATGTTGTACTTGAAGGACCATTGGCAGCTGCAGTAATCATCAAGAGTCCAGACTGACAGTATAGAGGAATCCCTATCCCTGAAATTGATGTAATACAAGTGCCCTTGGGATTGGCCTATGAAAGCAAGATTCCCGCTGCAGAAGCATTGACAAGTCATTTGTTCTAGAAATGGAGTAGTATTCCACTTCTTCCCCTCCGTGTCAACCGCTATGATCGCGGACCTGAAGGAGATGAAATTCACCATGCCATCGGCAAACGCAGACTTGGCATCGGGACGCACCATATGATCATCTTCATCAACGCAACCATTCTCCCTGTGGCTCCACCGCCCCGTCTCCGACGAGAAAATCTCCACACTGGATATGCATCCATCCACATGCTCCAGGATTGGAAAGACATGGAAGTAGGGTGACAATGCCGGGTCGAAACCCAAACGGATGGTGGCGACCGGGTCGCGGTCGATCTCAGGAAAGATGAGCCATTTCTGAGTGGCCGGGTTGCAGACCACTTAATCGGATTCATCTCTCGGAGAAATCTTGCAACACACGCAGAGGAGAAGGCCATTGCAGCAGTCCTTGGGAAAGATGGTCCTGTAGCCAGGCAAGAAGGACAAGGGTCGGTCAGGAACAAGGCGGTGCTCCTCCTCCTCCTCGTCTTCTTCCTCGCCATCGATGCTGCCGAAATGGGGAATCGAGACGAGCTCGTCGTGGAGGGGCACGCAGTAGCGGGAGATGAAACCGGCGAGCGTGTGGGGGAGCTTGTTGCGGTGCGCGCGGTGGGAGATGAGGCGGCGCCAGTGCCAGGAGACGCACTTGAAGCGGCAGATGTATTTGGCCGGAATCCGCGAGAGGATCTCCACGATGAGGTCGTCGATGAGGTCGGCCGCAGGGTTGTCGTCGTCGTCGATGCCGCCGCACCTCTTCTTGGTGGAGCTCCATCGCCATCGCCATCGCCATCGGTCACAAAGAGAGAGAGAAAGGTCTGGAGGGGAGGAGGAAGGTGGAAAGAAGTAGGTTGTACAGGCGCGGCGGCTCACCGGAGTAGGGGCGCGCGCAACCACGGCGACGGCGAGTGGAGTGGCGGCGGCGGAGTGGAGGGGAACGTGGGCAAAAGAAATTCCCACTATTTTTCTTTAGAGAGAGGAGGAAATTCCCACTCTTGTTGGAATAGATCAGCTTTGGGCCGTAGTTGGGCCTCTACCTGGAGCTCGGTTTGGGCCAACATTTGGGCTTCATATAGATGAAGATAAATTATTCCCATCCGTTATCGAGATATATCTGATCATTTTTCATTTGTAGTATCGTAGTAATACTATCGATATCATCAGATTTTAAAAAATAAATATTTTTATATTAAATATATAATATGTTGTACAAATTAAAACGTATAATATTAATTTTAATAAATTTAATATTTTTATGTAAACTTGAGCATATTTATTCACATTGTTTTTAATCCGCCTTATTTTAAATAATATTTTATAGGATCGTATACATCGTAAGAAATAGTAAGACTGAGATACTATGAAAATTAGAATACTAGATGAGATCGGTATCTTTTCGACTTTGATAGGGTGTATCATAAGATACTAGCATACGGATTGAGATACTAACAACCTTGCATCTGCCGCCGTCCAAACCAAGATTCACATGGATGTTTGATTCACTAACAGTTTTTTTCTATATTAGTACAAATTCTATACTACTGAATTTGTTAGTGTCAAATTTTATCAAGGTTTAAACATTACCTAGGGTAAAAATTGGCTCGAAACCAAAATATTGGTAGGATAAAAATTTGTCAAGGTTTTAGTATTACCAAAATATTGCCAAGGTAACTCTAAATTTCCCAGGGAAAGGAGATCCCTTTCTAGGTGGATTGGGCTGACATGAGGCCTTCTCTCTGCATCGCAATATGGGCGTTCTATGGGCCTATGTTTGTGCTTTATTTAGACGGTATATATCTCGTAATTTTGGGCCTTGAATTTTTGGCCTTCCGACCCTATGTGAGCGTATATTTCAGATGTTCGTGGGCTTTTATGGGCCTAGACGTGGTTTTGTTGTGTAGATGATAATTGGGCCTTTATCGGGCTTGTTATTCACCTCATTGGATCTTTTGCAACATACAATACTGGTATTGACAATTAAAGGATGCAATTTCATCATCAAAATTATTGCCTCCTCCCAAAATAAATGTTTAAATCTTGTATTTATTTTGGGACGGAGTAAGTACAACTTTGTGGCATTTATTTTTTTCTGCAAATTATAGCAGTGAATATTCTCTCTGTTTTGGGGACTTGGTGCTCTTACTTTTTTCTTGAAAGCAATCGTCATATATATGATGCTCTCAATTACTCCCGAATTCTGGACTTTTAATGGAGAGACTATCAATTCAATCGAGTCATGAGTTTGGAAACGAGAGCAACTTAATTAGCACTGTGCTAAGATCTGAGATGGTGTGCAAATATAATAAAAGTGGCCACACTTTAGGGCCAGCTGCTGATCGATGGATGGATAGATGATCTTGTTCTAGCTAGCTACTGGTAGCTTTTTTGTGTGTGTCATTAGTTAGAGGGATTAATAATTGCTGATTCATTCTGGAATGACTTGACCTGTCTCTTTCCTCTCTTGCCGACATCTCATATCCCTCTTATCTTTGTCGACAGCTATCAAGCCAACCCAGGTCCATATATTTGTGCCATTGTGTGTGTGTGTGCATGCTTACACACTGTATCACTCCTAACTAATTATCCCAGCTTCATTAGCTAGCTCACCCTGCTGACAACTGGCATTCCCTGTCTCTACATGTATTAATCTCATATATAATCTAGCTACTATATATACACAAGTACCGTATCTAGCCAGCTATCTCTTCAGAACTCAACATCATTTCATCAGGTGAATAGGTCGATTTTTGTTTCTGAAGTTCAATTAATTTTCATAGATTTCTTGTGAAATTAATCACTGATCGATCACTGTTGATTTGATGACACAGCATGTAAATATGTTTTGATTTGTGGAATGGGCTTTTTGAAGGGAGAGTGTGTGTGTGTGTGTAGGGTATAAGGACAGCTCTGAAATCCATTGCTTTTAGGGCTTTGGCGCCATGCGAGTAATGCCGTGGGCCTTTCTAGCTCTAGGTAGAACATCGATGTGAGACCGAACTCTCAAGGGAAGGGACGGACCATATTGAGGCATGCAATTAACCAGTAATGTGTGATTGATAACAATATATATGGTCACTAATTTCTCAATTTATATTGAGTGTCTCCGGTGCACTAACTACTATATATAATAATGCTATATATATATATATATATATATATATATATATATATATATATATATATATATGTCCTGTTTTCTCAGCTGGCCTCACCAACATTTTTATATTTTTTCGGAAAACTCTAAATCATAACTAACCGATATAAGTGAAGTATTGTCCGTATTAATTATGTCCTTCTCCGTCAACCTAAAATTTCAAGTAAGTGTATTATATTTATGTAACTTAATATGGTATCAGATATTAGAACTATAAGGCACCGAATTGAATGCAAGACAACATAATACTCGTCACATTCTACTATTTAATTTGTTTCCCCACCAAATTAAGGCTTGTTTGGATATGTGTAGGAGGAATTAGAAAAAAGGGTAATCCCTTCGGACGTGGAATAACTAGTTCTTAACTGATCAACCCTTGCATATGAATCTCGATCAGCTCGTAGTAAAAATAATCCCCTTCTTAATTAAGTTATTGTTGTCTTGTGTTGAAATTCATATATACAGTTCAATGGAGCTGCATGATATGGCCGGGGAGGGGATCGAATCAATTATTCGATTCGGTGACCTGACCATACCTCTCTTGTCCGATGCTAATCTATGGTTTTGGTTGATGATGACGGCGACTAATTGGCCATTAATATTGTTATGCCACTGTTGAAGATTCTCATCAGGGGATGGGGTTTTCAACAAAGCAAATGAGTAGCTGAGCTGGAAAGCAAAACAACAATGGTCTCTCAATATAATGCAAGAGGATGAGAGAGTAATATACTAGTGGTGAGCATGCAGGACCAATGTACACTAAGGGCAGGCAGGCACCCCTATAGCATCTAATCTTGATCATCAGCATGGATGGATGTGATTTTGGATTGGATTGGATTGGCCTGCAGGATGGATGGCCCTTGAGGGCATACATACATGCTATAAGCTTAGCTAGCTGTTCATCATGCATATTGTTAATGTGTAGTATGAGAGAAGAGGGGATACTAGTAGGGATAGGGACACCATGGATGAATTCTTCCTTGTCTGGGGGCTAGCTACTTGCAAATGCTTTCTGATCACCCATTCAGGACCATTTTCATTTGCATTGCATGTATTGCATGCATGCCTTTGATCTGTTGTCCTAACTTTTAATTTTTTTTCTTTATGGGCTAGCTAGCTTGCAAGAAAGAAAGGAAGATGCATGGTTTAATTTCTTTTCTTTTCCCTTTTTCTTTTCTTTTGGGTTGAGTAGTAGTAGTACTGTTATTATCATTTGATTTTGCAAAGGACCATATTCTTGCATGCACATATATCATCCCATTGGGATTGCAAATGCCTGTCATGTCATGTATAGTAAGTAAGTGCAATCAGATAGGGCAATGCAATGCACGCAATTAAAGTGCCCAAGTGTAGATGGGGAGATGATTATTGTGCCGGCAGCAAACTGGAAATTAATTAAAGTGTTTTTAGACCCCCTGCATGCCGTGTGACAGTACACATCTGGCACGTTAAAAGATCAATCAGTTAGAGCGAGTTTTATAGTAGTGGTACCCCTAATCCCATACATGTCACATATCAATTAAAAATTACATATATAATCAACTAAGAGATTACATGTATAATAGGTTGTCTTTGACCCACAGTTCTCAGTAACCCTAACAGTACTCTCTCACATTTTGTTAGAGTTTGTGTAGATGTTATTTTTTATATGAGAGATGACCTTTACTCTCTCCTTTCTTTTTCCCTAAACCTTATCATTTAATCCTATATGATATTTTAGAGTTGTGTTTAGATGTCTATAGTACTTGCTTTTAGTAACTAATGGTTACAAAATTTAGGCCTCGAGTTGCAATTTGCATAAAATTTTGTGGTAATTAAGCCATGACAAACACGCATATGTTAATTAAGTAATTTCTTCTGTTTTGGTTGTTCTTCATTTTTTTGTCAGTATGAACACCCGGTGCATTCACATTACTAGTTACTAATAATTAACTTGCTTAGCTAGTCACTGTCTCTCACGGTTAGATCACTGTACATACGTTGCAAAATCAACCATAAATACAGTGATCGCTGCATTTTGGATTGATGATCAACAATACTTTCTTTTACTTGTACGGCGGCACATGCTTGAAACGTGATCAATTTCTTCGATATGATGATGCATGCCTGATAAAACTTCTAAAACTGTCAGTATAAATAATATATACTGCGCCCTGGTAAACTCCTTCGTAGTTTTGCCACGTATACTTCTCAAAATTTTCACAGATAACCTTACTAAAACTAGAATCGGTTCATGTAAGTCTCAAATTATAACCTTAATTTATTTATTTTCACCTGGAATTCAGAAGGCGACAATTCATGCATGGCATGAATAATAAATAAATGTCAAGAGAGAAATAGCTAAAGCTAGACGTCAAGGGTTCTCAGTCATCTCATCAGCTGGTCCAGTTAACTAGTACTTAACTTTCTTCGCCAGGGAGACTTTTGCAGTGATGGAACAGAAGAATATATCAAACTCCACTAAGGCAGAAAAGCTAGCTTTCTATGTAGCTAGGCCATATATATTTTAATTATGTGTGCAATGCAATGAACAGCACCGGGTGCTGGGTGCCTACACATGCACGTTGGGTAAGGGACAAATCAAACTAAAAGGATGCTACCTAGCTGAATGATGCTTTACACACACATGAATTCCTCTCCCTTTTGATATGCATATCATGTCTGGCTAGTTAGTTATCTATCCATGCTATGCTTTTTGTGTGTGTGTGTGTATATATATATATATATATATATATATATATATATATATATATATATATATATATATATATATATATATAAAGAGAGAGGCTGTACTGCATCTGCAATAGCTGTCGTTGACATGTAAGCTTATACCTACTTATTAGTCATTGTCATTACAAAGAAGGATTCATATTGGATTAATTGGTATCCACATCTACACATGAATTCAGTTAAAAAAACTTTTTACTTACAGTTCATCTATTTTTATCATATGTGCATCGTCTCGTTGCAAATTTAGGCACCTGTATTAATCTAAACTCGGCCGGTCTAAAGCAGAGTAAAGCAAGCAAGTGACACCCTCCTCCTTTGTTATAGTTCTGCCCCTGCATACACAGTACACATTTGCAGCACAAACACACGTTCAAAGTGAAATGTTTTGGGTCTTCTGTGAATATATACCATCCTTTTACTTTATATGAGCCCCACTTACATTGATCATATCAGAGATAGGGGCACATTCTACAGATCGAATTAAACTGCTAGTTGCATATACAAAAAGATATGCTTGTGCTCGCATGAATATGACCAGATGCATGACAGGTATATATGGTTGGGATACGAATACGTATAGTATATGCACAACTAGTATCGTACAGTATATACACAACTAGCATCAGCGTCGACGATGTACGTATGCGTATGTGCATGTGCAGGTGAGGTCCATTTATATATGCATGCATAGATCAGGTCAACGTTACGACCGTACGAGTCCCAAAACCTGTACAACCGAATGTCGATCGATCGAGAAGTAGTTGTAGTTGTGGATGATCAAGTTAATTATGCAGCGATTTGCAGTTAATGAGTAATGTAAGTTATATATATACAGAAGAAGATTCGGTAGTAGTCGTTGTGAAAATTTAAATTGAATATATAGGTTGGGTTTTAATTTAGCTGCGGTTTGGTTGGACTAATTGTCGTTCGTCGAAATCTGCCATGTCAGTTATTCATCGATTCTGATTGAGCAAATTAATATAGCAAGCACGATCCTAGCTACCTAACACAACTACATGCCGGCTAGGTCTCTCTCTGTGATTTGATTTCATCTCGATCACTTATGTTCTAGAAACACATGTTGATTACTCCTACATATTAGTACTAACACAGTGACGAAATTAGCTAGTGGCACCAAGTGTGTTAGCTAGCTAGCTAGTCTGTTACTATTAATATGCTAAGTCAGATCGACACAATATTCTCTCAGTTGTAGTTGGGAACATAATCAATTAGACAAAATTACTAAGCCGCCCTCACCGACATCTCTTCCGTCTCCCGTTTAATTTCTGAGATTGAAGACCATCTAAATACTACTCCATTTCTATTTATCATCATATAGTTTTTTTCACCAAAAGCAAAGGAGACTTAACTTCCCTGTATTTCATACCATATGAGAACATCTCCAATACATACCATATGAGAGCATCTCCAATAGTTTGGCAAATTTTGTTCTCTATTCATGTTCTTTTGCCAACTCCCTAAATAATATGGGGAGAAAAAAATTGATCGTCTCCAACAGCTTTGACAAATTTTATTCTCCATTCATACTATTTTGTCAACAATTTGGATCGATTTTTAAATTTCTATAGCCCAAAGGCATAACCTTTTATCTAAAAAATACAAACATTATTATTAATATATAATGTTATTATTTATTCAGAAAAATTATAGTATAAGGGTGTTAACGTCAGAATTTGGTAAGCCCCAGTTTCCCATTGGCTAAGTGTTCATATCGACTCAAAGTTAAAATCGGCTTAGAGTTATGCATCAGCCGATGGAGGTTTTCTGTTATCAACATCTTCAGCAGTCGGATTCTTGTTAGATTCGGCTTGGAAAATGTCTTATTCAGAAGAAATCGAGTCCAGGGAGGATGCGACTTGTATCTTTTAATTAGGAAGGATTTGTTAACTTTTTTATGTTTAGAAAAGCGTGTTAGTGTCCAATAAGGACTCGGTTTGTTTCCTTTTATCTTTAGAAAAGTTTGAATTATAATCTGTTAGGATCGTTGTCAACCTGCGGGTATAAATATATAAGCCCAAGGTCCATGTAAATCATCTCTCGATCAATGCAATTCAGCGCATCGCCACCTTTTGTCTTTTTGACTTTATTTATCATCTGATGGAACTTGGCACCCGACGTGGGGCTGCATCGGCTTCGATCTCTGGCGGAGGGATAAGTCCAAGGTCCTGCTGGCCCTGGTACATCATCTATATCTTTAGTTTCATTACTATTTATAGATACATCAGCCTAATTAGAACTTTCTCGGTTAGGTTCGATATTCTGACCAAGTTGATGTTTCTTTAAATATAATTTTGCTTTAGATAGATTTGTTCTATCCATCACATTGGACAGATTTATCGGCTCATTGAATATTAGATTATCATATATAATTTCATGTTGCATCGGTTAGGTCCGATCTACTAGATTATTGTTGATAATCTAAGTTTCATTAAGTCGACAAGTTCATGCTAATGTTTCATCGGAGGGTTAGCCAGTCTTATCTGATGTGTTAAATTTCTCCTTGATAGTTTTGTTATCTTGGCTAAATTTAACACATGACCACTTTGATCGGTATTATATCGGCTGATCTAAATCTATGAGGCAGTCATCAACCTTATGTTGCATCGGTTAGATCCGACCTATGATGTTGTGGTTGTAAATTAGATTTATTTTAGTCAGTAGACATCAATCATCATTTTATTGGAGTTTCAGTCGATGAGTTATCTGGACGTTGCATCGGCTTACAAGGTTCATATATAAGTTGGATTTAGCCGATTGTAACGAAGGTTTCATTGACTACTTAATCATTTAGATTTGGTGACATTGGATCTCCAACCGATTATTAGAATCTACATCAGACACATAGCCGATTATTCCAAACCCTAACTGCATCGGCTGACATCGACATCGGCTAGAATCACGCTATCGATTTATCAGCCGATCGGTTGTTTCGATTATCGACCTATCGGCCGATATGATTTATGCTTTACTATTTTGCATATCTTGTTAGTGGCAAGATCAAACTAACTGACACGCCCGTGCTTCAATGATTTTAGGACCTGCACTGGAGCTAAACGGATCTCCCAGGCCAGCGTGTGATTTGACGCCAACATATCTTTTGGCACCACAGTAACGGTACAGATTTGGCGTCAACAAAGAGAAACTTGCCTTCATGAAGTTATGTTTATTTTTATTTAAAATAAAACTTGCTTACAAATATTATATTATATTATATTATATTATATTATATTATATTATATTATATTATATTATATTATATTATATTATATTATATTATATTATATTATATTATATTATATTATATTATATTATATTATATTATATTATATTATAGATATAGTTTAATGTGTGAATTGGAGTATAGTCAAACACGGTAGTAGCCATGCACATGAAAAAAGAAATCAAATTGCTCAAGGATGCACCTTCACATCTTTCTCATCCAGCGTGCATAAATGCACACAATAGAGTCCATTTTGCCAAGTTTCCAAAAATAGAAAAATTATTTGTCAAACTGTTGAAGACGAATTTTTTGTTGTTTTTCTCAAAAATTAAAAATAGAAAAGCTATTTGCCAAACTGTTGGAGATGCTGAGAGTAGTGATACAAAAGAATTTAAAAAATATGCATGCAGACTTTAACTCTTTCTCATACACAAAATGCATATATATATATACATAATGATGCCCATAAAAAGGTTAGAGTTATATAATGATCAATTTGAAAAAGGAGGAGTACTATTCAATATGTCGGGCAAAGCATTTGCTGACATATATAGTTTGGCACTTAGAATTTTAGCTGTTGATTTTTATTTTCACCAGCACTTATATATGAATTTTTTTTCAACCACTAAAATAACGGAATTGCTAACTTTCTTTGACAAAACATTGGTGCGGGTTCCCGTAAAAATCATCTACCATTGGATATGCGTCACGATTTATGCTTTCCTCCTCCTCTAGCTCCGATGAGATGGTAGCGGCTAGACTAGTTAGGATCTAAGGTTGGGATCGGGGTGGGAGGCGTGGGGGATGAGAAGGAAAAAGTTTGCTAGCCTTAGAGGGATAGTCGTGGGTGGCAGTGGCCTTTCCAACGGTCGGTGGCGCAGAACAAGCGGGCAAAAAAGATGGCGGCGCCGCCAACGAAGCTGTGGGGTAAGACAATGGACGATGGAGCAATAATGACAGTAGAGACAAAGCGGAGCAAGTGATTAGGAGATGGAGTCGCGATGACGTCTCCACTGAAAGGAAAGACAACGGGACGGGGGCACCTCACCACTGCCAACTCGACAAGGAAGAGAAGTGAGAAGGGGGAAGGGAGAGGGATGTATGGCAGTGACAGGCCTCGTAGGCGCCGTTTTTCATCTTCTGGCACTGGTGAGGCCGAGTGGTGACATGGTGGTGGCGGAGAGAGTAGGTGGATTGAAAGTGGTGGTGTTAGTGGGGGAATCGAAGAAAGAGGGAGGAAGTTAGCTTTTAGGGTTGTATGAATCTTAAAACAGATTGGAGTGGATTGGGTGGGATTTTCTATCATGTTGTATATAGACGGTAATAGGTCTAGCCAAAATCCTCCACACATTCCCATTGGAGAAAGAAGCTAGGGTCCCGGTCGGCCCCAGCCTTGGGTACTAATTTGTGTGGTAACTAGGGTTTACCTTTTCGTGAGCGTGTGCCATGCCGTCCCTCCACGATAGTATGGTTTTCGGCGAAAACCACAAAAACCGTGAAATGTGAATAGTAGTTTTCGTGACGTTTTTTCTACCACGGTTTTCATCCAAAACCGCGCAAAAACCGCGTCAAAAACCGCGCAAAAACCGCGAAAACCGCACAAACCACGCCGAAAACCATGAAAACCGTAATTTAAATTTAAACCAAATTTAAATCCACGGCATGCCACGGTTTTCGCTTAAACCGCGCGAAAACCACGTCACATACCGCGGTTTTCGCGCAAACAATGAAATTTATTTTTTTATAAAAATATATTTTTTGTGTTAAAATGATTTTTTCAAATTTTTTGAATTTTCACAAAATTATTTAAATGAAATCGTGAGGATGCCGTACCGCATCCCTGCAAAACACGCGAAAACCATAAAAACCGTCAAATGGTTTTCACGGAAAGAGGAACCTGATTGTAACTAATCAAGGTCATAGACGAAGGACGCGCGTCAAGACCTCCGTCAACGACAGTCCGAGACCAGGCATGAAATTATTGTTATTGTTTAGCAACACTGTCATGCATCTCAATTCGTAATATAATGTCATTACATATATCGATATAATGTCATGAACACAACTGTACTCATTTTCTGTGGTATCGATATCGTACGTGCTCCAGAGAGAATAAGTTGTTGGGGGTAGTACCCATCCAACCATGCATCGAGCCATGGATCATTCTAGCATTTTACTCCCTCTACTTAATTTCTTCGTTTTAAATAAATTTATTCATAATTTATATCTATATATGTGTCAAATTTATATAGATATTTATCTAGATAAGAGATTAAGAAACTAAACTGTGTGATAATATAAATTTATAATGTAAAACAAAAGGAATAGCTAGGTAGACCCATAGAGAGTGGAGCGAGTGTGGTCGCCGGCCGACAGTCCAAGGCGACGGAAAGAGACCGGCCAAGATCACGTTGGAATTCAATCGTCGGATCGATCGACGCCGACGACGCTCATGGAATCATTACATCCATGGACACATTAGTTATCCATGCGATCAGATCAGAGGAGGAAGACGAAGAATTGGATTAGAAATTAATTAATTAACTAACCTAATTAATCATGGATAATTAGGGATAAAAACGAACGAAAACGGATGAAAAAAATATCACTTCTACTTTTGTTTCTATATTATTTAGCGAAAACGGGATCCGGTTCGAAAAATACGGGTTCGAAAACAAAATCGGGATATACGGGTGCACGAAACGGTCGGAACCTGGAACTTAAGTCGGAATTTACATATCTTCTAACCACGTCTTATTCGTTCTTTTGATAATTAACTAGATAATTAAGATAATTCTACCAACCAGTTAGAATTATAAGATAATTGATATAAACAGTCTGTGATGACATACAATCATTCACTTAAAATCAAAATGATCCTGATGGATAGGGGATATGGTAGGTTTTGTTTAGATGAGCCTAGACGGCTGGGTCTTCGAGACATAAATATTAATGGGTCTGAAATTCAAGTTAAGTTAAATCTGGATATAATTCTGAAATATTCTGATTAAATATAAAATGTCATTTCTACTTTCGTTTCGTTTTTATATTTTTTAAAAAATACTAAAATGGTTGGATCAAATATAGAAAAATAGATGGGTAAGTAGGGGCGGAAAAATTTTCGTCCCATTTCAACCCTATAAATAATATCATATCTATCTATCGCTAGCTGCTGGTCAAATGAATCGCCCGGTTTTGCAGGGCTATGCGCTGCTGCTGAAGCTTCACCTGCACTCGTCGTCGTCGTCGTCGATCGATCGTACAATATCTGAAACCATCATGATGATGCCATGGCTAGGGCGTCTGATCTCAGACTGACACGTAGGATATATATAGATGCAGGAGGAGGAGCCCGGCCTCCGACCGTCGCTGTCGGCGGCTGGAACACGGCGGCCGGCCGCGGGCATGCATGCATGCTCACATGCATCGCCGTCGCCGGTCGCCGTCGTCGCAGCTGTAGCGATGTCGACGTCGACGTCCGTACGTACCTAGGCGGATCTCCCCCACTCACTCCATCGATTGCCAATCTTTTTAATATCTGTCCTTGTTATTTCTAAATTCAGTTGTTGTACCTTATAAGTATTCTATATAATATTGGGGTCTAGCTACTAGATTTAGGCTCCAGAAAAATTGTTAATTTTTTGTCACCTAGAATTAATTACACATTGCATGCTAAGCAGAATTGCAACACCATGCAACATGTAGTTTTAGTTTATTTTAGTTGCAGTTTTATTATTGACATGGTTTTACAAATTTTTAATCTAAGTTTGAACAGTTTTACTCTACCCCGGGATGTACCATAAGTGACGAGTCGTTGCAAGCATCAGTATCAGTTTTGGAGCTGGCACTGCTAAAAGGTGAGACCATAGTGCCAGATGTGAGAACTGCTTGGTGCAATTTTTGCTGTTGCTGATAACAGTGCGTGAAGATTGCCGGATCGATGTCTGGCTGCCTTTGAGCTCGTGGTAGCCGGATCTGATGGCCTCCATCACTAGAAGTGATTTTTATTTTATTTGTCAAAATTCATAATAGTTTTGATTTCAATACAAACCAAGACTAAAAAATATTTTTAATTTCATTTAAAAATGCAACGAAACTTTATGATCCCAACTGAGACTAAAGATGTTTTTTTTTTTGCCTTTTGCCTGGGAAAACCATGTGGCACTTTGATTTGTCAGACTCTTTCCCCTTCTTTGCCTTGTTAGACATATCCTTAACGTAGAAAACTTGTGTTACATCATTGGCTAGGACAAATGGTTCATCTGAGTATCCAACCTTGTTAAGGTCAACCGTTGTCATCCCACTGCTATCAATCGATACGCCACCACCAATCAGCCTAACCCATTAACACCAAAACAGAGGGACTTTTAAGTTTCATATAGTCAAAAGATGGCAAAAGGAAAAAAGAAAAAACATCTTTAGTCTCGGTTGGTAACACCAACTGGAACTAAAGATGATAGCGCCAGACACCTGTAGTCCCTTTTTTTGTCTCGGTTTGCAACCCGAGACTAAAATAAGTTGCAAACCGAGACTAAGGGTTTCCCCAACAGTGCATCTATGGACAATTGAATCCAAAAAGAGGTGAAGTGACATATCACTGTTAGAAAACTCCACAGTAGTCCCGGTCGTAACCCACTATTGTCTCGGTTCTCAAACCAGGACTACGAATCTCGGAGTAAAGATGCCAATCTTTAGTCCCGGTAAAATAACCAGGACAAAAATTTATTTTTAATCCGGTTCCTAGTATCAACTGGAATTAAAGATTAAAGTGCCACGTGGCATATATTTTTTCATTTTTTTTCTTTCATTTTTTTGCTTGCATATTATTTTTTGTTTCAATACACAGCTCAAAATACAACTAAAAAATCTTCACATGATAGATAAAAAAACGACAAAATCACGGATCAACATTACAACATCACAACATCACAGATCAAAATAACAAATCATCAAATACAATATCACAGTCAAAGATCAACAAATACAAAATAACAAAAAATCTTAAAAAAATCTCGACGGCTCGGCGAGCTACGCGCCGCCACCCGCTGCCGCCGCATGCCACCGCGCTGAGGGAGAGGGGAGGAGAGGAGGAGCAGGCCTGGGGCCGACGCCACATGACCACGGCCGTCGCCTCCCGCCCGCGGTCGCCACACGCACGCGGCCGTCGCTGCCAATGCGCCGAGGGGAGAGGAAGGAGAGGGAGAGCAAGCCCGCAGCCGACGCCGCACAACCGCGGCCGCCGCCTCCCTTCCCCTGCCGCGCACGCCCGCTCGGCCGCTCGCCATCGCGCCGAGGAGAGGGAGAGAGGAGCAGCCCACGGCCGACGCTCCGCCCACGGCCGCCGCACCGATCCGGCCGCGCCGCGCTCGGCCCACCGCTCCGCCCACGGCCGCGCACGGATCCGGCCGCCCACGCTCCGCCCGCCGCCTCGCCCGCGCGCCGCGCGCCCGACCCGCCGTGTCACATCCTGGGTTTTTCCCTAATTCATTTAAAATAATTTACCCTAAAATAATCGAATTTCGAAATTAACCGAGTCAACCTATAATTTTAAAATACAATTAATAAATGGAAATGACATGATAGGATTTTTCTTGAATTCTTCATGTCAAAATACGCTAACAGGATTTTTACTTGGAATTTTTAGAGCACTCTAAGTATTTTTAACCAATTAAATAAGAAAACAGGAATTTAATTAAGTCCCTTCTTCCTTTTTTCTTTTTCTTTTTCTTTTCCTTCCTTTTTCGTGCGCCGTACGGCTTCCTTTCCGCCTCGTCGCCTAACGGGCCGTCGGCCCGCCTCCGCGCGCGCCTCCCGGACGTGGGCCGAAGCCCACGGTCCCGCCGCGCCGCGCAAGTCCGGCCCGTCTCCTCGCGCGCGGCCACCGATGTGGGCCCTACCTGTCCGGAGCCGCCCCCGCGCCCGGCCGGCCCAACCGCCGCCGCCATAGCCGCGCTCGCCCCCGCCGCTTACCCGGCCGCTTCCGCGCGCCGCGCCGCGTGGCCCCACGCCGGCTCCGCCCGTGCCGCCGCACCCGTGCCCGCACTTCCCGCGCCGCAACGGCCGCCGCCGCCCCGAAACGGCCGCCGTATCTCCCTCTCGTCTCTCCGAGTCCGAGAACTCCGGCGACCTTATCCCCGTTGTTTTCGTGCCCGTTTCGCCTCCTCTCTCCCTATAAAACCCCCGAGCTCCGCCTCGTTTCCCTTTGATCGCCGAGGTTTCTAGCCCGTGTCGCCGCCGTTCTCCGCCGTTCATCCGCCGGTGAGCTCGCCGCCATCCTCTGCCTTTTTTGTTTTTCGTTTGCGTTCTTTTCCTTTCGCGCGCACGCCGCCGCTGCCGGTCGCGCCGCCGGTCCCGCCGCCGTTCGTCGGTCGTCGCGCCGCCCGCCGCCGCTCGGATGGTCGTCGCCGGCGCCGCAACCGGCCGCCGCCGCCGCGTCCAAACCCTAACCCTAACCCTAACCCTAACCCTAGCGCCGCCCCGTGCCGTCCGATCTTGCGGATCGGACGGATCGCGCCGTCCGATCGCGATGGATCTGCGCCGTCCGATCGCCGCAATCCGGCCGCCGATCGCGCCACGTCGCCGCCAATCCGACCGTTCGGATTGCGCCACGTGGCGGCAATCCGCCGCCGCGCCCGTCTCCCGCGCTACAGCCGGGCGCCAGCGTCGCCCTGGGCGACGCCGCCCGCCGACGTCATGCGACGTCGCCCCGTGCCGCGCAAGGGTGACGTCACCAGGACTTAATTGCGCAATAAATAATTTAATCTTTTCGTTTAGTTTAAAAATCGCAATTAAACTTCTAAAATTCATATCTTTTGAATCCGAGCTCCGTTTTAGCCCATTCAAATTTCATTAAATCCAGAAAAATGTCAAGATTCCATTAAAAATACTTTTCAGTGCTGTTTCAGTAGACTTTTAGGGTGTTTGTTGAGTGCTTGATTTGTCGTGTAGATCCCGAGTTTTCCGGCGAGCCCGTTCTCTTGAAGTAGTCGCCGAGGTTCCTCGGTCTCCGAGCAAGGCAAGTCATACCTTACATTGACTATATTGTACCTATTTTATGTAAATACCTCTATTTCATTCAAATACGCATATGTTTTAGAATGTCATTTCATGGGATGTTTTATACCTACTGTACTCAACCATAGGATTGTTTACCTTATACCATTGATAACTTGGGGTTCAATATGACTAGATGTTAGCTTAGGGTTGCTTAACTATGCTTAGCGCAACTAGCTCACTTAAGGGGTCACACTAATCAAGTTCAATTCTAAAGTGGATCTTCCGATGATATTAAGATATGACTTTGGTTTTAATAATATTGAATTACGAAAAAGGTGGGTCGTGAGCACATGGTTGGTCTTTGGTTAGCGTGCTCATGACGATTAAGGACCGGTTCTCGGGAAACCCTGGAAGAAATGCCGTGCATACCACAAGCCGGCATGGGTAATGGTGGGCTGTAGCATAGCTGTCTCTAGTTAACGTATCCCGAGAGGGTGAGCGTGATGGAGTTGGGTCGGCCCGGTTTTAAGGGTTGATCAGCTTCCGGATTCACCGCGGCACTAGAGGGGCTGCCCATTGCCGATGGGGATGGGGGCGAAACCTTGGTGTGGTACGATTGATTAGAGGGGTTGTGTGAAGGGTCGTCATCAATTCCTTTCCGGGGCACCGTGGTGGTGCACCGGCGCACGGTAATGTGTTGTGGGATTGTGTCTTGTGGGTACAGTTGTACACCTCTGATCAGAGTAAAAACTATTCGAATAGCCGTGCCCACGGTTACGGGCGATCGACCGATTCACCTTGATTAGTCTCATTTACTTTATTTGGATGAAATGTTGGAATATGACTAGTGCGGGTGGATGGATGGGCCTGTTGCAACGTGGTTTGAGCGTTGGACGGTGTTTATTTAATAATGCTTAAATATTTCTACTTGTTTTACTTGTCTTCAAATATTATTATTATATACTGCAAATGCTTTGTTTATGCAAATCGAGCCCCTTGACCTTTCCTTGTTATTTATCTTGCATCATGTACCCCTTTTCCGGTGTGACTTGTTGAGTACGGTGGTTGTACTCGCCTTGCTTCTTTTCCCCTTCGGTGCCGAGGTTGAGAGCGAGGTCTCCGAGGAGGTGTAGGCTTGTTCCCGTCAAGGTTTAGCGTGGAGTTGGTGTTCCGCTTCGCTCGCGTCAAAGTTTAGCTTAAGTCGGTTTTATTTTCTTTTCCGCTGCATTTATGTAACTCTTTTATATTGTTTCTAAGACGAGGATTCGTATTATCAATAACGTCGATTTGTGTACCTCGGCGATTCCGGACGAGGATGTAATGCACAAATTAGCTGCGAAATTCGGTGTGAATTTCTGGGCGTGACAAGTTGGTATCGAGCCTTCCTATGACTCGTAGGACAAGCCAACTGGAAACCTTAAGAGCCCTCTAATTCTTTTCATGTGCATATGTTTTGAAAGAAAAAGGGGTGTTTTGAAAAATGGAGTCGGTCTAGGGTTTAGGAATTGCGAAAATGGGATGTGGTCGTGGGTATTTGAGCATGTTTTGATTTTTCCCACTCCTTTGTTTCTATAGATGGCAGGTTCCCCAGCGACACACTGCGGAAAAGGGATGACAAGCTTCGTTGCGAGCGGCGCGTATGGCCCTTGCGGTCGGATATCCCGAAGCACCGAGTATACAACGGTTGCGCCTCTCGGTGGCGAGTTGCCATACCGTGTTCGGTTGGAGGTTCACGAGTTTGTGGGAACGTGTCTTCCCAACATGGAGGTCACAGCTTCCGGAGGCACGTCGATCACGCTTGTCGAGGAAGCCGCCTACCCGATGTTGGCCAGGATGAGGAGCGCATGATGCGACCTTCGCACCTCCTCCTACCGCTATCATCCCCGTCGAGGTAGTTCCTCCGAGGTCGGTATATTCAAGTCTACGGCGAGAGGAGAATGACACTACCTTCGGTCACATGTGCACCGTGCTCAAAGGATTGGATCGGATGCACTCGACCTACACAAGGCGACCAAGGAGTGAACGACAAGAAGATGCGAGGATCGCGCGCTGGGACGAAGTGGTTCGTCGAAGAAGGAGGTAGCGAGTTGAAGGGACTCCCGCCACCGGTTGGGGTCGACTCCGCACTACGCCTCGGAAGACCACCACCGCGCCCGTCCGTATCCAGCTAGCCCCTCGGATTCCACCGCCTTCTCCGGCTCCACCCGCTCCGGTTCCGCGGGTTCCGTTCCTCCTGCTGCGAGTCCCGCCTCACCTTTGCTCCGGCTTCGGCAAATCCAGGGCGGAGGTGGCGTAATGGTTGGATCTCCGTCTCCAGTGACTCAAGCTCGATAATTCGGCTGAAGACATGGACTCCGAAGAGACTCAAGATTCCTCGGAGGGAAGAGGCAGGGATCGGTTGGGCTACGGCAACCGACTCGAAGATTCCAAGTCCGAGGTGACGCCCGAGGACTCCGGGAGCCGTTCGGAAGAATGGGGATCTTCGAAGAAAGCGTTTCTTCCTCGTCTCGTGGATCGTTCTAATTGCCCTCCTTAGTTTTACCGTTTTCCTTAGTTTGTCTTCTTGGTAGTTCTTTGTGTGTTAGGCGCGTGTGTGTGGATAGGCGGCGTCGATATCAAGTGTGATATGACCGACCAATTAAGGATGTTTGGTGCTTTTCCTTGTTTTTAGTCAAGATCGAACAATGCATTTGAATTCAAATAATAAAGATTAGTGCTAAGTCTCTGCTCTTTTTCTTCTTTTCTCTCTCGGTCTGGTCGTCTCCTTCGGATGGTGAACACCGGGACCGGGCGAACAAGAACAATGGGCGATCAGTGCCGACAACCACGAGGCTCACGACGCCAATGGCAATGCTCCTCCACCGCCACCCGAGAATCCTACCATTGCTCAAGTGCTCGCTTCACGACACAATTGATGGCTGCAATGATGCAAAATGCAACAACAAGACCACCGGATGCAACGGCGAATGCTGCAACAAATGCGGCAACGGCGCGAGAACAATCGGTTGCCGCCCCACCACCCACCCAAGCGCCGCGAGTTCCTTCGTGTCCGACCGCCGACCTTCTCCAGCACCACCAATCCCATGGAGGCTAATGATTGGCTTCATGCCATAGAGAAGAAGTTGGATCTGTGCAGGTGCACGGATCAAGAGAAAGTCTCTTTTGCCACTCATCGATTCGGGTCCCGCTTCGCTTGGTGGGATAACTATTTGGTTACTCGCCGGCGGGAGCAAAGATTACACTGGGAAGAGTTTCGTCGCAGCGGGACCGCACATATTCCTGCGGGAATAGTTGCACGAAAAAACGTGAGTTCCGTTCCCTTGAGCGGGGTAACGATCGATTCGAGTATCCGCACGAGTTCAATCGTCTTGCCCGTTATGCCCCGAAGATGTGCGCACCGATGCGAAAAGGCAGAAAAGTTTTTGGCGGTTTGGATGATGAACTCACGAACAAGCTTATCTCGTGAGTATGCTAACTTTGAGAAGCTGGTCGACAAGGCCATTCGACAAGAAGATCGGCGCAACAAGATGATCAAGAAGAGAAAAGTCTTCCGGTCCCGACCTCCTCAACGGCGGGGAAATCAGCAGAGGCCGCGTTTCATGCCCGGAAGTCGAGTGGACCTACCACCATGATTGTTCGTCGGCATCGACCTTATCACCCAGAAATTTCCAAGCGGCGGAGTGGCGTGGTCGCAACGCGTACTCCGGCCCGCGCCCTCCAACAAAGACCATCCCGGCAAGAATCACACCACCACCTCCAAGGAAGGACTCGGGAGGAAAGCCGAGTCTGTTTCAACCGTGGTGACCCGGGGCATTTTGCGGACAAGTGTCAGAAGCCAAGACGCGGGGCCAAGGTTCATCCAGCTCGAGTCAATCATGCGTCCGCGAGGAAGCACGAGCGCTCCCGAAGTTATACTGGGTATGTTTCCTGTAAACTATACTCCCGCCACGTATTATTTGATTCGGCGCTACACATTCATTTATCTCAAAGCAATTTGTTGGGGCACATGGGTTGTCGGTAGTGGGACTTAAGATACCTATGAGGGTTCAAACCCCGGAAACCACTTGGAGACCACTCAAGATCTGTCCCTCGGAGCCATAGAAATCCAAGGATCTATGTTTCTAGCCAACCTTATCCTCCTTCGGTCAAAGGCATAGATGTCATTCTTGGGATGGATTGGTTGTCCAGACATAAGGGAGTAATCGATCAGCGCTAGTCGCACCATTACTCTAATTAATACGAAAGGAGAAAGAGTTGTTTTTCGCTCTCCCATGCAAGTCAAGACCGTAGCAAGTTTGAATCATGTTTCCACCGGGAATCGTCCGAAATGGCGGCCAAGACCCTGTGAAGTTAGAGGATATCCCCATCGTCGGAGAATACCCGAAGTTTTTCCCGAGGATTTAACTCGATGCCGCCAAAAAGGAAATTGAATTCGGATTGACCTAGTACCGGACAGCCCCAATACACAAGAGGCCATATAGGATGGGAGCCAACGAGTTGGTCAAGTAAAGAAGCAAGTGGATGAACAGTTGCAAAAAGGGTATATACGCCGAGCACGTCGCCTTGGGGTGCTCCGGTGATTTTGTGGAAAAGAAAGACAAGACCAAGAGAATGTGTGTGGATTATCGAGCCCTCAATGAGGTTACTATCAAGAACAAGTATCCCTACCCCGGATTGATGACTTATTCGACCAACTCAAAGGGGCCAAGGTATTTTCCAAGATAGATCTGCGATCGGGCTATCATCAGTTGAGGATTCGGGAAGAGGACATTCCCAAGACCGCCTTCACCACCAGGTACGGACTGTACGAGTGTACGGTCATGTCTTTTGGGTTAACCAATGCACCGGCTTTCTTTATGAATCTGATGAACAAGGTGTTTATGGAGTTCTTGGATAAATTCGTGGTGGTGTTCATTGACGACATTTTGGTCTACTCTAAGTCAGAGGAGGATCATCAGCAACATCTTCGGACAATACTCGAGAAGTTGAGAGACCATCAACTCTACGCCAAGTATAGCAAGTGTGCTTTCTGGTTAAAGGAGGTACAGTTCCTCGGTCACATTGTGAATGCCCAAGGAGTAGCCGTGGATCCAGCAAATGTAGAATCAGTTACTAAGTGAACCCCGCCTAAGACGGTTACGCAAATCCGAAGTTTCCTTGGACTTGCGGGTTACTACCGCCGCTTCATTGAGAACTTCTCCAAAATCGCCAAGCCAATGACTCAACTGTTGAAGAAAGATGAGAAGTTTAAATGGTCGGCAGAATGCAATAGGAGTAAGAGCTCAAGAGGAAGTTGGTGTACGCACCGGTGTTGATCTTGCCCGATCCAAGCAAAGGACTTCCAAGTTTATTGTGATGCATCTCGCCAAGGGTTGGGATGTGTGTTGATGCAAGAAGGCAAAGTGGTCGCATATGCATCTCGTCAATTGCGCCCACATGAAAACAACTACCCCACTCATGATCTGGAGTTATCCGCAGTGGTTCATGCATTGAAAATTTGGCGACACTACCTCATTGGTAATCGTTGTGAAGTGTATACGGATCACAAAAGTCTTAAGTACATTTTCACCCAACCAGATTTAAACCTCCGGCAGAGGAGATGGTTGGAACTGATCAAAGATTATGACTTAGGGATACATTACCATCCCGGCAAGGCTAATGTGGTTGTGGATGCACTAAGCCGAAAGAGTTCTTGCACCACTCTCGGTGTCGAAAGAATGTGTGACCAGCTGCGGCGGGAATTTGAGAATCTAAATCTACGAGTGGTGGATTTTGGTTTTGTGGCTGCTCTGGAAGCCCAACCCACTCTCATTGATCAAATTCGGGCTGCTCAGGCGTCAGATCCCGAAATGGCCGAACTCAAGAAGAACATGAGAGTCGGAAAAGCTCGTGGTTTTTCGGAAGATGAACATGGCACAATCTGGATGGGCAAGAGGCTGTGTGTGCCAGAAGACAAGGATTTGAAAAAGGCGATCCTTACGGAAGTTCACCAAACCCAATACTCAATTCACCCTGGCAGTACAAAGATGTATCAAGACCTTAAAGAAAAGTTTTGGTGGGTCAGCATGAGGAGGGAGATAGCCGAGTTTGTTGCACTTTGTGATGTTTGTCAGCGAGTGAAGGCAGAACATCAACGGCCCGCCGGACTGTTGCAACCACTTCAGATTCCAGAGTGGAAATGGGAAGAAATTGGGATGGATTTCATCACGGGTTTACCCCGCACAACGTCAGGATATGACTCAATTTGGGTCGTGGTGGACCGACTCACCAAGGTGGCCCATTTCATACCAGTACATACTACCTACTCAGGGAAGAAGCTAGCAGAGCTTTATCTCGCAAGGATCATGTGTTTGCATGGCGTGCCTAAGAAGATCGTGTCCGATAGGGGAAGTCAGTTTACTTCCAAGTTCTGGAAGAAGTTGCAAGAAGAGCTCGGTACCGTTTGAATTTCAGCACGGCCTATCATCCGCAAACGGACGGTCAAACGAGAGAGTGAATCAGATTTTGGAAGACATGCCGAGAGCATGCGCGCTCGATTTTGGAAAAGCGTGGGACAAAAGCTTGCCCTATGCGAATTCTCTTACAACAACAGTTACGAGCCGCATTCAAATGGCACCGTATGAAGCACCGTATGGACGGAAATGCCGCACACCTGTTCGGGACCAAACGGTGAGCACCAATTGTTTGGCACGGAAGTAATAAGCGAAGCGAGAGGAAAAGGTCCGAGTGATTCGGGAAAGGTTGAAGATTGCGCAGTCCGACGGAAGAGCAATGCCGATAATCGTCGAAGGGACCTCGCTTTTGAAGCGGGGATTTTGTGTATCTTCGCGTCACACCACTGGGAGTACACCGTTTCCAAACCAAAGGTAAGTTGGCACCACGTTTCGTGGGACCATACAGGATTCGGGAACGTCGAGGAGAAGTGGCCTATCACGGAGCTTCCCCCAACATGGTCGTATTCACGACGTGTTTCATGTGTCCCAGTTGAAGAAGTGTTTAAGGGTACCGGAAGAACGGCGAGTTCGGACCAGTTGAAATCCAAGAGGACTTAACCTACATAGAGAGACCAGACGTATTCTTGAGGTCGGTGAGAGAAGGACTCGGAACAAGGTTATCGGGTTTTGCAAGGTTCAATGGACTCATCACTCCGAGGAAGAAGCTACTTGGGAACGAGAAGATGAGCTAAAGGCCGCGCACCCGCACCTCTTCGCGGTACCTCCGAATCTCGGGGTCGAGATTCCGTTTAAGGGGTAGGTTGTCACATCCTGGGTTTTTCCCTAATTCATTTAAAATAATTTACCCGGAAATAATCGGAATTTCTGAAATTAACCTGGAGTCAACCTATAATTTTAAAATACAATTAATAAATGGAAATGACATGATAGGATTTTTCTTGAATTCTTCATGTCAAAATACGCTAACAGGATTTTTACTGAAATTTTTAGAGCACTCTAAGTATTTTTAACCAATTTGTGGACCCCCGATTTTGAGTCGGGAATCTTTCGTGTTCATAGTACCATTTCCCTGGATCAAGTAGTTGGTACCCACGAATGCAGTACTGGATAATCAAGTGCACATGCACGAATAGTCTTACGATACCATTATTACATAAATAGGCCCGAAGGCATTGTTCATCCCACGGACCTTATGGTCCGAGTACAATATAAAAGCGAGTTTAGATAAGGCAGCGGAAAAAGGCAGCGGCTTGTCCATTGCCACAGGCAACGACCGGAGCTAAAGTCTAATATGCGCCGTCAGTTCCCTCGTCCTCCTGGTGGTAAGCATATGGATCTTCCGGCTCTTCAATTCCATCAGCTGGAGGTTTGTGCGTATAGCAAGGGTGAGTACCAACCGTACTCAGCAAGTCAACACAGAATTGATGCATATGACGGGGTTACTCAAAGAACATGGCTAGGGTTATCTTTGCGTAAAGCCGTTTTCACAATTCTTTTCACAAGCCTATCGTCTAGCCAAAACAAGTTTTAATTTCATAGTTCATTAACCCGGCGACGGTTCGTCTACCATCCATCGTGATTCCAAGGATGGCTTCCCGCCTCCGGTGCGTCATGATTTTCCGGGAGTCCACCCCTTCTCGCATTCTCGAGAAGTTGATCCACCAAACAAAATCATCATGCAAACCCATCCCAGCATTTTTAAGTTCAAAGTCTAGCCAAGCGAAAGTCTTGTCACGATGCTCAATATCCGCGAGCACGGCTATTCGAATAGATTGATTCATTCACACGCAGTGGATGTACACTTTACCCGTACTCCGCGACACCAACAAATGAGCCTACGCCTCAACACATGAGACGGTCACGGCAAAGCTTTTCGATAACCTCACTTTGGCGTCACCCGCTCCATGAACTTATGCCCTCATGCACTCTAGCCGTCCTTTTCTAGCGGTGAGAGGAGTTCAGCGCACCGGGGTAAGGGAAGACATTTCCAATCTTTAAGTTTAATTAACGTAGTTTAATTCCACATTCATAACGAAGGCCGAGCCACATTCTCATCCCATAACCACATCATAGAGAACCATCTATGCAAGGATACTGCCTCCGCTCGGCTATCTAGTCGCTAGGTCTATACCCATTCGAGAAGTACGGTTGTACTGGCTCGTTTCCGCTATCTCATGGCTCGGTCCTTAATTGACCAGGGTCGGCACTTGCCTTTTCCGGAATCCACCCAAATCATCCGCCGCCCCAGTCTAAAACATTTGTATAGTACTTTCAATTTTCATCAAACTTAATTCATCATGGTCATGTGGCGCTCATGTCTCCACATGCCGAATCTCAACTACCTCCCTAAGGTAGTTGCCCAAGCACAAAGCTTTTTCATAAAGTCATGAGTATGCATAAATCTAAGTATAGCATGGCTAAGCGGTTTACAGTTAGGCTTCGGTTGTTTGTATCACATCGCGAGTTACAAGGAGTAATTCTAAAGGTAATCAATAGCAAGGTATGGCGTAACAAGTATAGGTAACTCGGTAAAGCATGCATGTTTAGAGCTTAAAATAACATCATTTCGCAATTGGGATCAATATGTTCAAAGGGTGTGAAGACTTGCCTTGTTCGTACGCTTCTTGAGGGGGTCTCGGGGGCGGTGTTTGCCTCCTCGGTCGCTAATCATACGAGCGAAAAGGAAAAAGAAAAATGGATTCCGGTTAAAATCCGATAAGAACGAACGAAAAAGCATGAAAAATCATAAAGAACTCTCCAAACCATTTTCCCCTACGACCCTAATCGAATTACGGAGGATTTTTATAGCAAAATCGGCCGTAGCGACGAGTTTCGAGTTTTTAGGGTTTTTGTAAAAGGGTTCGATAAAACGACGAAGCGGAAATCTTGCGAATGTTGTTCAAGAGGTTCGTTGATATATCTTTGCCGAGTCCGATGGTTAAACGTAGTTTAAAGAAAAGAAAAGTAATATTAAATCTTCAAGAAAATTTCCGCAAACGGAAGTTTCAAAAAAAATCGTATATAGAGAATCATCTTACTCGAGAAAAATACCGAGAAAACTATTTATTTTTGCACAAATATTCTCCAAAATTCCCTAAAAATATTCCCCAAATTTTTCTAAAATTTTCCCTATTTTTTCAAAATTTTTTTTCCCTTCTTTTCTTTTCTCTTTCTCTTTTCTTTCCTTCTTCTTTTTTTTTTTCTTCCTTCCCAGGCTACCCCCTTTCCTATTCTCTCTCTCTCTCGTCTACCCCCTTTCCCGACGACTTGGCGCAGCGTGGGCAAACCGATGGCAGCGGCGCGGCGGCATGATGGCGGCGACGGATTGCGTTGACGGCGGTGCTGGAAAAAAAAGAGAGGAAGGAGCGGCGGCTTACCGGCGGCGCACGCGGAGAAATGGCACGGCGGCGGCGGTGGCTTGCTACGGCGGCGGCGGCTCTAGCTCTGCGAGGAAAGAAAAAAAGGGAACGGGTGGTGGCAATGGTGGGAAACAAATGGAGCTTCATCCCGTTTTATAGCCGCGGAGAGAAAGAAACAAAGAGAGAGAGGGGGGCCCGGCACGACGGCGGTCGGCGGACCACCACGCGACGGTGTCCGGCGGGCCGGGCACGGAGCGCACGAGCGACGTGCGGAGACGTGGCTCGGGGCGTGCGGCGGCGTGGGTGACGCGGCGGCGGCGCGGCACGTCGGCACAGCGCGCGGGCGGTGCGGGCGGGCGACGAGCGGCGCGGCGAGGACGCGCGCCGATGGGGCCCGGTACGGTGCGGTGACGCGCGGCGCGTGCGTGAGCGCGTGCGGCCGGGGCCAGTACGGCACGGCAACGCGCAGCGCGTGCGTGAGCGCGCGTGGCCGAGGCCGTACGGCGCGGGAGGCGCGCGCGCGCGTGTCGCGTGCGTGCGCGAGCGGGGACCAAATCGAACACCCTATGACGCGTGAACAGACCCTTTTCCAATTTTCCCAATTTTCACCTTTATTTTTCCTAAATCGTTTTCCTTTCACTCGAAAATTCAAAATAAAATCTATTATTCCCAAAATTAGTTTAAATACATATTTTCAAACTTTCCCTAATTTTATTATTTTTAAAAATATATTTCACACATTCAATTAAATTCCTTTTTTTTTCTTTTCTAAACTCCAGAAAATGAAATTTTGATTCCAAATATTCTCGGGACTCCATATATATATTCTTTAAAATATTTTATCACTCATTTTATTCACTAATTAATATTACTCTCCCAACCAAATAATATTTTTACCCCAAATATATATTTTTATACATCCACTACCCTTTTCCTATTTTATCTTAAAATTTCCAACTATAAACATCGAGATGAATCACGCACATATATATTCATGCAACAAAGTGAGAAGCAATGAGCCAAGAGTTTTTGTGAGTTCTGATTTTCAATTCCCTTTTTAAATTCTCCGATTTTCGGGCGTTACAAACCTACCCCCTAACAACAAATCTCGTCCCGAGATTTCTTATCGGTTCTTGAGTAGGTGTGGGTATTCCGTCCTCGGGAACTCTTCGCTCTCCCGGGTAGCCTCTTCTTCCGTGTGATTGCTCCATTGTACCTTGTACATGCGCCATGACTTGGTCCGTGTCTTCTTTTCCGCCTCGTCTAGTATCTTGATTGGATGTTCCGGATAGGTAAGATCACTGTGGACATGGATGGCTTCTAAAGGAGCTTGCTCTTCTGGTACCCGCAAACATTTCTTCAATTGTGACACGTGGAACACTGGGTGGACATCGGAGAGATTCTCGGGCAGTTCCAATTGGTAAGCCACTTCTCCTCTCCTAGCGTTTATTAGGAAGGGGCCCACGTATCGTGGTGCGAGTTTCCCTTTTCCTTTGAATCTCTGTGTTCCCCGTAGGGGTGAGACCTTCAAATACACGTAATCACCTTCTTTAAATTCCAATTCTCTTCGTCGGGTATCCGCGTAGCTCTTTTGTCGTGATTGAGCAGCTTGTAGTCGGTCCCGGATCAGGCGAACCTTTTCCTCTGCCTCCTTGATTATGTCGGGCCCGAATACGGTTCGTTCACCGGTTTCTGACCACATCAATGGGGTTCGACATCGGCGACCAAATAGAGCTTCGTTTGGCGACATCTTCAAACTGGCTTGATAGCTATTATTATAAGAGAACTCGGCGTACGGTAAGCATTTCTCCCAATCCTTGGTGAAATCCAATGCACAGGCTCTCAGCATATCTTCCAGTACTTGGTTCGTCCTTTCAGTCTGTCCATCGGTCTGTGGATGGTAGGCGGTACTGAAAGCGAGATGACTTCCGAGTGCCTCGTGGACTTTGCTCCAAAAATGAGATGTGAATTGGGTACCACGATCCGATATGATCCTCTTTAGTACACCGTGAAGACATACAATCCTACTCATATATAGTTCCGCTAGCTTGGCGCTGTTGTAGTTAGTTTTCACTGGTATAAATCTGGCAGTCTTGGTGAGCCGATCTACTATTACCCAAATGGAATCGTAGCCAGTCGTAGTTTTGGGTAGTCCCACTACGAAATCCATGCCTATCTCGTCCCATTTCCATTCGGGAATCTTGAGTGGCTGCAGCAAGCCAGCCGGCCGTTGATGCTCAGCTTTCACCCTTTGGCACACATCGCACACGGCCACGTATTCGGCTACATCTCTCTTCATATTGGGCCACCAATATTCTCCTTTCAAGTCTTGGTACATTTTCGTGCTTCCGGGATGTAACGAATAGGCCGATTCGTGGGCTTCCTTTAAGATCAATCCTCTCAAACCGCCTCGTTCGAGGCACACGATTCTTTTCTTGTACCACGGGATTCCCTTGTCATCTACGAAAACTCCGAGCGCGTCCGGCCATGCGTTCCTTGATTTCCGGGTTTCCTCATTCCCTTTTCGGCTTCCTCTATTTGAGTTCTCGTAGGGGTTGGATTTCCAGTGAGTTCACTTCTCAGTGAGGAATCAGGTGCAGATTGAGTCTGGCCATTTCTTCTTGAAGTTCGCTGGCCATACCTCCCAATCCCATGTGGTTGCATTGGGCTTTGCGGCTCGGCGCATCGGCCACTACATTTGCCTTGCCGGGATGATAATGGATTCCTAGATTGTAATCCTTGATCAACTCCAGCCATCGCCTCGTCGTAGATTGAGATCAGCTGAGTAAAGAAATATTTTAGGCTCTTGTGATCGGTATACACATCACGGTGGTTCCCGATCGATAGTGCCTCCAAATCTTCAATGCGTGTACAAGCTGCGGCTAATTCCGGTCGTGTGTGGGATAATTCTCTTCGTGGGGTCGTAACTGCCGAGAGGCATATGCTACGACCTTCCCATCCTGCATCAATACTCCTCCCAATCCTTGCCGGGATGCATCGCAGTACATCACGAAGTCCTTCCGGTTGTCGGGTAAGGTCAAGATTGGGGCGGTGGTTAACTTTTCTTTTAATTGGTCGAAGGCTTTTTGGCACTTCTCATTCCATTCAAACTTCTTTTCCTTCTTCGAAGTTGAGTCATAGGTCGGGCTACGGTGGAAAACCCTTCGATAAATCGTCGGTAATAACCGGCCAAGCCCAAGAAACTCCGAACTCACATCGACTTGGGTGCCTTCCATCCCGTGACGCTTCGACCTTGGCGGGGTCTTTGCTACTACTCGCTGAAACCACATGACCAAGAAAAGCGACTTCCTTGAGCCGAACTCACATTTGCTTGAACTTTGCATACTGGTGCTCTCGTAGCTTTTCCGGTACTAGTCGTAGATGCTCCGCGTGTTCCTCATCGTTCTTGGAGTAGATAAGTATATCGTCGATGAACACCACTACGAATTTGTCCGGGTATTCCATGAATACCTTGTTCATCGAGTTCATAAAGTACGCAGGGGGCATTGGTCAATCCAAAGGACATCACTGTGAACTCGTATAAGCCGTAACGGGTAGAGAACGCCGTCTTAGGAATATCTCAGGCTCTAATCTTCAACGATGATATCCGACCGTAGATCAATCTTTGAGAACACCTGTGCACCCTTAAGTTGATCGAATAAGTCATCGATCCGGGGCAGCGGGTACTTGTTCTTGATGGTTACTTCATTCGGCGATCGGTAGTCCACACACATTCTCATACTCCCATCCTTCTTTTGACGAAGAGTACGGGGCTCCCAGGGAAGAGCTGGGCGTACAAATCCCTTCTCTTGTAGTTCCCGTATCGCTTCTTGAGTTCCTCTAACTCGTTGGCTGGCATTCGATAAGGTCTCTTGGATATGGGGGCAGTACCAGGCATTAAGTCGATGATGAACTCTACATCGCGATCCGGGGGCATTCCGGGTAGTTCCTCGGGAAACACATCCGGGTATTCTTGTACTACGGGCATCCCGCCTAAGGGTAGCATGGTGAACACTCCCGCAGCTTGCTCACATAGCTTTGGGTTTTGATCCATAGTTATGCTCATCGGTGATCCCACGGGGTGGATACCGTGACTTCCCTTCGACTAATCTATAATTCCATTATTCTTGGTCAACCAATCCATTCCGAGTATGACATCTATGGTTTGGGGTGATAGCACCATAAGGTTTGAGAGAAACACCACGTCTCTAATCCGTATGGGCACATTAATGCGAGCATGGGGTACGGTTATGTCTCCCCGGTGAGTGTACCAACATAGGCCTCTTAAGTGCTACTTGGTGTAGGTGGTGTTGTTTGCTTACTTGGGAAGATATGAATGAATGCGAGGCTCCAGAATCGAATAAAACTTTAACTGGTGTAGAGTTGATAGAGAACATACCCATCAATACGCTCACGGTCCTCCTGTGCTTCTTCGCCGCACATGATTCACCGGCCACGTTGAAATCCGGTGGCGGCCTCGTTGGGTAGCGGGGTCTGAGCGGACCTCGTCTGCCGCGAGGGTGGGGTTCCTCGGACGGGTGTTGCATTGGCGCCGGTGCGCACGGGGCGTTGCGTGGTTTTGGACAGCTATTGGAGTAGTGCCCGAATTCTCCGCAATTGAAACAGCTCACATTCCTTCTTCTGGAGCGGCTAGGGTTGGTGTGGGCGTACGTAACGAGGTGTAGCGACTGTTGACATGGTCGGAAGTGGGAGAACGTCCGGTTGCCGGAACATTTGGCTTCCATCCAGACGGGGTGGCTCCCTTGGGGCGTTGTGGCGTTCCACGAAATGGGCGAGCCATAGCGAGCCTCCTCTTGCGGTTATTGTCTACCACCTTTTGGTCATGCTCAAGTCGGACGACCTTGTTGATGAGGCTTTGGAAACTGGTGTGATCTGCCCGATCATTGGTCCCCTCGCTCGTCACTTAGTCCCTCAATGAATTTGTCTATCTTTTCTTCTTCGTCCCGCAGTCACCGGTGGCGTAACGGCAAGCCGGGTGAACTTGTTCGGTATTCTTGTATCGAGGTGTTCCCTTGACGCAGCTGCGGAACTCGTTCTTCTTCATCCTCATTACGCACTGGCACGAAATTCTCACGGAATGCAGCCGTGAATTCCTCCCATGTTGGCTCGCCGGCGTCTTCACTCGTGTCTCCTTGTAGGTGTCCCACCGAGTCACTCGCGGGACCCTCCAGTGGTTAGTAGTGAAGATAACTCTATCGGCTTCTCGGACTCGACGAGGGTTAACTTCTTCTCTATCACTCTTAACCAATCTTCGGCGTCCATAGGTTCTTCGGCCGTGGAAAAAGTGGGCGGCTTAGCTCTCATGAATTCCCGGACTCGATCCTCCTCGACCTCCTTGATTGTTGGCAATCGCTTGGAGTAGCCGGGTTTGCATAGCCATGACCTCCGCCGGGGTGGAGGGGTTGGGTTCCGGCGGGTTTTCGTTGGTTGCCGCGGCTCTGCGACGATGTGCCATCGAAGAAGGGAGATGAATTTAAGAGAGCGGACTAGTTTAGGTTAGGGAAATTTTTCTTCAAGTTCTTTCGAATGATCTTCAATCAACGAGACAAGGTGAAGTAATAATAAACATATGAATTAAGACATCGCAAGGCGATGCTCGGGTTCAACATATTACATAAGGGGTACACGACGTACACACACAGTCCTCCATGCCGAGATAGCAATAATAATTATATCGTCCAACTACATCAACTAATTAAGGGGAAATAGGAAGTCTTTGCCGAGCGGAAGGTCCTCCCGCCTAGTCATCCAACCACCCGCAAGAGCCGGGCGCCGGAAGTGGGTGGTCTGCTGAAGCAAACCGAAGTCCCCACGGCTCGGAGGTGGTGGCCTCGGAGTCACGCCGAATCTTCCGACTCGGTGGCCGCGTACTCTTGCGAGCGATCGGCGGGTGAGGGGCCTCCGTGTGAGTCGCGACGAGGGGAACTTCCTCCTCCATTGAGTCGGTCGCTAGACTCCCATTTGATCTCCATGGGCTCGCCTCGGACTCCGTATCGGTGTAGATCTGGATGGGGTTACCCTCTCCGATCCGGCTCGGATGGTATCGGTACGGAGCTCGGGGTGGGTTCCATGGATGTAGCGGCAGTGGGGTCGACCGTGCACGGTGCGGGCTCTGTGCTCAACATGAAAGCTTGCTCCATCATAGCTTGAAAAGTATCAAAGCTTGCTTGAGTCATATGGTAATAGTGGTTGGGCACGGGGCGGGATGTGATGGTACAGGCTCAGTGGAAGTACCTGCAGCGTAGACAGGACGAGTGCGCAGCTGTTCTTCTAGCTGGTTGATCTGCTGTTTGCTCTTCCTGAGCTGCTCTTCCAGCTCTACCAGAGCCTCCCCTCGGGCCATGTAGCGGTCAGAGAGTTGCTCATCTTGAGCACCATTGGCTGCGGTGAGTCGCGGCATGCTTATCGATCTCCACGGCCTTGGTGGCTGCTGACCGATCATTGAGGCGTGACTGCTGGTCGTTGATCTCGAGAAGGGCCTCCTCGTAACAGTCGTCTGCGGTCTCTGCCCAACGCGATAGACGCGTGACCATCGGGTTGTAACAGCAGGGGGTAGCCTCAACAGTGCAGACTGGGTTGCCCTCTTCGCGGTAAGGATGATGCACGAACTCTGTCATTGTGAGTTCGGCACGGTGTTCCGCATTAAGGCGAAGGAAGGCCTCGCGAGCTGCATCCTGAATAGCTGCTTCTGCTAGGTCCCGGTGGTAGCGGGTATGGAAGCATAAGATGTCTCGCTTCCCATGCGGGCTTCTATGGATACATGTCCTCCCAGTGCTGGATAATCTTCGAGCCATGCCTTTTGATGTGGTAAGTGGGTGGCTCCGGGTATCTCAAGCACCATAGTAGGGATGGAGTTGGACCACGAACCCTTCGTCCCGCGGAGCATGACTTCCCAAGTTCCGTCGTGGTTTGACATCTTTTACGAGGCAACTTAGGGTTAGCGGGAGGGAGCTATCATAATCATTTGGTAAAAAGGAAATACGAGATGTAGAAAAGGTATATTTGCATTTTCGGAAATAATAGTTTAAGACCGATCCTATGTAGGGATATTTCCCTTTAGCCAACCGGTTAGGGGTAGGGCGCCATTTGGTCTTAGCCTACGGTCGCATGGCTCGATACGGCTCTGTGGACCCCGATTTTGAGTCGGGAATCTTTCGTGTTCATAGTACCATTTCCTGGATCAAGTAATTGGTACCCACGAATGCGATTGGATAATCAAGTGCACATGCACGAATAGTCTTACGATACCATTATTACATAAATAGGCCCGAAGGCATTGTTCATCCCACGGGACCTTATGGTCCGAGTACAACATAAAAGCGAGTTTAGATAAGGCGGCGGAAAAAGGCGGCGGCTTGTCCATTGCCACGAGCAACGACCGGAGCTAAAGTCTAATATGCGCCGTCAGTTCCCTCGTCCTCCTGGTGGTAAGCATATGGATCTTCCGGCTCTTCAATTCCATCAGCTGGAGGTTTGTGCGTATAGCAAGGGTGAGTACCAACCGTACTCGGCAAGTCAACACGAATTGATGCATATGACAGGGTTACTCAAAGAACATGGCTAGGGTTATCTTTGCGTAAAGCCGGTTTTCACAATTCTTTTCACAAGCCTATCGTCTAGCCAAAACAAGTTTTAATTTCATAGTTCATTAACCCGGCGACGGTTCTGTCTACCATCCATCGTGATTCCAAGGATGGCTTCCCGCCTCCGGTGCGTCATGATTTTCTGGGGAGTCCACCCCTTCTCGCATTCTCGAGAAGTTGATCCACCAGCGAACAAAATCATCATGCAAACCCATCCCAGCATTTTTAAGTTCAAAGTCTAGCCAAGCGAAAGTCTTGTCACGATGCTCAATATCAGCGAGCACGGCTATTCGAATAGATTGATTCATTCACCTTGCGGTGGATGTACACTTTACCGTACTCGCGACAGCCCAACAAATGAGCCTACGCCTCAACACATGAGACGGTCACGGCAAAGCTTTTCGATAACCTCACTTTGGCGCACCCGCTCCATGAACTTATGCCCTCATGCACTCTAGCCGTCCTTTTCTAGCAGGTGAGAGGAGTTCAAGCGCACCGGGGTAAGGGAAGACATTTCCAATCTTTAAGTTTAATTAACAGTAGTTTAATTCCACATTCATAACGAAGGCCGCAGCCACATTCTCATCCCATAACCACATCATAGAGAACCATCTATGCATGGATACTGCCTCCGCTCGGCTATCTAGTCAGCTAGGTCTATACCCATTCGAGAAGTACGATTGTACTGGCTCGTTTCCCGGCTATCTCATGGCTCGGTCCTTAATTGACCAGGGTCGGCACTTGCCTTTTCCGGAATCCACCCAAATCATCCGGCCGCCCCAGTCTAAAACATTTGTATAGTACTTTCAATTTTCATCAAACTTAATTCATCATGGTCATGTGGCGCTCATGTCTCCACATGCCGAATCTCAACTACCTCCCCTAAGGTAGTTGCCCAAGCACAAAGCTTTTTCATAAAGTCATGAGTATGCATAAATCTAAGTATAGCATGGCTAAGCAGTTTACCGAAGTTAGGCTTCGGTTGTTTGTATCACATCGCGAGTTACAAGGAGTAATTCTAAAGGTAATCAATAGCAAGGTATGGCGTAACAAGTATAGGTAACTCGGTAAAGCATGCATGTTTAGAGCTTAAAATAACATCATTTCGCAATTGGGATCAATATGTTCAAAGGGTGTGAAGACTTGCCTTGTTCGTACGCTTCTTGAGTGGGGTCTCCTGCGGGGTCAGTGTTTGCCTCCTCGGTCGCTAATCATACGAGCGAAAAGGAAAAAGAAAAATGGATTCCAGTTAAAATCCGATAAGAACGAACGAAAAGCATGAAAAATCATAAAGAACTCTCCAAACCATTTTCCCCTACGACCCTAATCGAATTACGGAGGATTTTTATAGCAAAATCGGCCGTAGCGACGAGTTTCGAGTTTTAGGGTTTTTGTAAAAAGGGTTCGATAAAACGACGAAGCGGAAATCTTGCGAATGTTGTTCAAGAGGTTCGTTGATATATCTTTGCCGAGTCCGATGGTTAAACGTAGTTTAAAGAAAAGAAAAGTAATATTAAATCTTCAAAAAATTTCCCATAAACGGAAGTTTCAAAAAAATCGTATATAGAGAATCATCTTACTCGAGAAAAATACCGAGAAAACTATTTATTTTTGCACAAATATTCTCCAAAATTCCCTAAAAATATTCCCCAAATTTTTCTAAAATTTTCCCTATTTTTTTCAAAATTTTTTTCCCTTCTTTTCTTTTCTCTTTCTCTTTTCTTTCCTTCTTCTTTTTTCTTTCTTCCTTCCCGAGCTACCCCCTTTCCTATTCTCTCTCCTCTCGTCTACCCCTTTCCCGACGACTTGGCGCAGGCGTGGGCAAACCGATGGCAGGCGGCGCGGCGGCATGATGGCGGCGACGACTGCGTTGCGGCGGTGGCTGGAAAAAAAAAGAGAGGAAGGAGCGCGCGGCTACCGGCGGCGACGCGCGAGAAATGGCACGGCGGCGGCGGTGGCTTGCTACTGGCGGCGATGGCTCTAGCTACTGCGAGGAAAGAAAAAGAGGGAACGGGTGGTGGCAATGGTGGGAAACAAATGGAGCTTCATCCCGTTTTATAGCCGCGGAGAGAAAGAAACAAAGAGAGAGAGGGGGCCCGGCACGGCGGCGGTACGGCGGATCACCACGCGACGGTGTCGGGCGGGCGGGGCACGGAGCGCACATACGACGTGCGGAGACGTGGCTCGGGGCATGCGGCGCGCGTGGGTGACGCGGCGCGGCGCGACACGCCGCACAGCTGCCTGGGCGGTGCGGGCGGCGACGAGCGGCGCGCGCGAGGCGCGCGCGACGGGGCCCGTGCGGTGCGGTGACGCGCGCGTGCGTGAGCGCGTGCGGCGGGCGCCGTGCGGCACGGCAACGCGCAGGCGGGCGTGAGCGCGTGGCCGAGGCCGTGCGGCGCGGAGGCGGCGCGCGGCGCGTGTCGCGTGCGTGCGCGAGGCGAGACCGAGATCGAACACCCTATGACGCGTGAACAGTACCCTTTTCCAATTTTCCCAATTTTCACCTTTATTTTTCCTAAATCGTTTTCCTTTCAATCTGAAAATTCAAAATAAAATCTATTATTCCCAAAATTAGTTTAAATACATATTTTCAAACTTTCCCTAATTTTATTATTTTTAAAAATATATTTCACACATTCAATTAAATTCCTTTTTTTTTCTTTTCTAAACTCCAGAAAATGAAATTTTGATTCCAAATATTCTCAGGACTCCATATATATATTCTTTAAAATATTTTATCACTCATTTTATTCACTAATTAATATTACTCTCCCAACCAAATAATATTTTTACCCCAAATATATATTTTTATACATCCACTACCCTTTTCCTATTTTATCTTAAAATTTCCAACTATAAACATCGAGATGAATCGCGCACATATATATTCATGCAACAAAGCTGAGAAGCAATGAGCCAAGAGTTTTTGTGAGTTCCGATTTTCAATTCCCCTTTTTAAATTCTCCGATTTTCAGGGCGTTACACAATTAAATAAGAAAACAGGAATTTAATTAAGTCCCTTTTTCCTTTTTTTCTTTTTCTTTTTCTTTTCCTTCCTTTTTCCGTACGCCGTACGGCTTCCTTTCCCGCCCGTCGCCCTAACGGGCCGTCGGCCCAGCTCCCCGCGCGCGCCGCTCCTCCCCGGACGTGGGCCGAAGCCCACGGTCCCGCCGCGCCGCGCAAGTCCGGTCCGTCTCCCTCGCGCCAGCGGCCACCGACAGTGGGCCCCACTGTCGGAGCCGCTCCCCTTGCGCCCGCCGGCCCAACCGCCGCCGCCATAGCCGCGCGCCCCGCCGTTGCTCCGCCGGCCGCGCGCCTCGCCGCGTGGCCCCACGCGGCTCCGCCGTGCCGCCGCACCGTGCCCGCACTTCCCGCGCGCGCACCGCCGCCGCCGCCCAAACGGCCGCCGTATCTCCTCTCTCTCTCTCGAGTCCGAGAACTCCGGCGACCTTATCCCCGTTGTTTTCGTGCCCGTTTCGGTCTCCTCTCTCCCTATAAAACCCCCCGAGCTCCGCCTCGTTTCCCTTTGATCGCCGAGGTTTCTAGCCCGTGTCGCCGCCGTTCTCCGCCGTTCATCCGCCGCCGAGCTCGCCGCCATCCTCGGGCTCCTTTTGTTTTTCGTTTGCGTTCTTTTTCCTTTCGCGCGCACGCCGCCGCTCCGGCGTCGCCGCCGGCCCGCCGCCGTTCGTCGGGTCGCGCGCCGCCCGCCGCCGCTGATGGTCGCCGCCGGCGCGCAACGGCCGCGCGCCGCGCTCCAAACCCTAACCCTAACCCTAGCGCCGCCCGTGCCGTCCGATCTTGCGGATCGGACGGATCTACGCCGTCCCGATCGCGATGGATCTGCGCCGTCCGATCGTCGCAATCCGGCCGCCAGATCGCGCCACGTCGCCGCCAATCCGACCGCTCGGATTGCGCCACGTGGCGGCAATCCGCCGCCACGCCCGTCTCCCGCTGCAGCTAGCCGGCGCGCGACGCCAGCTAGGGCGACGCCCGCGACGTCATGCTGATGTCAGCCCTGTGCCGCGCAAGGGTGACGTCACCAGGGACTTAATTGCGCAATAAATAATTTAATCTTTTCTGTTTAGTTTAAAAATCGCAATTAAACTTCTAAAATTCATATCTTTTGAATCCGAGCTCCGTTTTAGCCCATTCAAATTTCATTAAATCCAGAAAAATGTCAAGAATCCATTAAAAATACTTTTCAGTGCTGTTTCAGTAGACTTTTAGGGTGTTTGTTGAGTGCTTTGTTTGTCGTGTAGATCCCGAGTTTTCCGGCGAGCCCGTTCTCTTCAAGTAGTCGCGAGGTTCCTCGCCTCGAGCAAGGCAAGTCATACCTTACATTGACCATATTGTACCTATTTTATGTAAATACCTCTATTTCATTCAAATACGCATATGTTTTAGAATGTCATTTCATGGGATGTTTTATACCTACCGTACTCAACCATAGGATTGTTTACCTTATACCATTGATAACTTGGGGTTCAATATGACTAGATGTTAGCTTAGGGTTGCTTAACTATGCTTAGCGCAACTAGCTCACTTAAGGGGTCACACTAATCAAGTTCAATTCTAAAGTGGATCTTCCGATGATATTAAGATATGACTTTGGTTTTAATAATATTGAATTATGAAAAAGGTGGGTCGTGAGCACATGGTTGGTCTTTGGTTAGCGTGCTCATGACGATTAAGGACCGGTTCTCGGGAAACCTGGAAGAAATGTCGTGCATACCACAAGCCGCATGGGTAATGGTGGGCTGTAGCATAGCCGTCTCTAGTTAACGTATCCCGAGAGAGGGTGAGCGTGATGGAGTTGGGTCAGCCCGGTTTTAAGGGTTGATCAGCTTCCGGATTCACCGCGGCACTAGAGGGGCTGCCCATTGCCCGATGGGGATGGGGGCGAAACCTTGGTGTGGTACGATTGATTAGAGGAGTTGTGTGAAGGGTCCTGTCACAATTCCTTTCCGGGCACCGTGGTGGTGCACCGGCGCACGGTAATGTGTTGTGGGATTGTGTCTTGTGGGTACGTTGTACACCTCCGATCGAGTAAAAACTATTCGAATAGCCGTGCCCACGGTTACGGGCGATCGACCGATTCACCTTGATTAGTCTCATTTACTTTATTTGGATGAAATGTTGGAATATGACTAGTGCAGGTGGATGGATGGGCCTGTTGCAACGTGGTTTGAGCGTCGGACAGTGTTTATTTAATACTGCTTAAATATTTCTACTGTTTTACTATCTTCAAATATTATTATTATATACTGCAAATGCTGTTTATGCAAATCGAGCCCCTTGACCTTTCCTTGTTATTTATCTTGCATCATGTACCCCTTTTTCCGGTGTGACTTGTTGAGTACGGTGGTTGTACTCAGTCTTGCTTCTTTTTCCCCCTTCAGTGCCAGAGGTTGAGAGCGAGGTCTCCGAGGAGGTGTAGGCTTGTTCCCGTCAAGGTTTAGTTGTGGAGTTGGTGTTCCGCTTCGCTCGCGTCAAAGTTTAGCTTAAGTCGGTTTTATTTTCTTTTCCGCGCATTTATGTAACTCTTTTATATTGTTTCTAAGACGAGGATTCAGATTATCAATAACGTCGATTTGTGTACCTCTACGATTCTGGACGAGGATGTAATGCACAAATTAGCCGCAAATTCGGTGTGAATTTCGGGCGTGACACGCCGCCGCTGCCCGCGGCCGCGCACGCCTCGGTCCGCCGTCGTCGTCCCCTAGCCGACGCCGCCCATCCGTGACTGAGGGAGAGGGGAGAGGAGAGATGGGAGAGAGAGGAAGAGGGATCAGATCTGAGAGAGGGAGAGGAGAGAGCTTGAGGAGATAAGGGAGAAGGGAGAGCTCGAGGAGATAAGGGAGAGAGGAGACAGGCGCGACACACGAAAAGATAAGGGAGAGAGGAGACCATTTCTGATATCATCTGTAGTCCCGGTTGGTAATACCAATCGGGACTAATAATAGCATCTTTAGTCTCAGTTGGTGTTATCAACCGGGACTAAAGACCCCCGGTGCTCTGATAACCTCTGACAATATTTGAACCGGGACTAAAGATCCTAGAAATTCGTTGTCTTTTTAAACCGGGACTAAAAATATTTTTTAGTCCCGGGTACAACTCAAACCGGAACTATTGTGGATTTTGGCACTTCAACCGAAAATGATTTCTTCAGTAGTGTATCACACAAGGGAGAGAGAGAGAAAGACACCGGTCATCATAGATAAGAGATCACCGCTCATCAAGAATTGAGGGATTGAGTGGAGCTGAGAGTGAGAGGGAGAGATAGAGAGAGCGAGAGGAGCACAGAGGGGTGTGTGTGGGGTGGTGGTGGTGGGGACTTAAGAGGATTTTCTTTCCCTGCTCGATGTAGCTCAATGTAGCTCAGCTCGATTTTTTTGTCGGTTCATCTACAAACTAGCACGTACTAGTAGTTTCTTTTTTCATGAACCGACACTAATATTGTCTCATTAGTGCCGGTTTTTTTTGTCTGAAACATGCGCTAGTTCGAGCTGAGAAAGTAGAAAACATCTATATGGATCTAAGTTTAATATTAGAGAAAATCCAAAAAATATCATTGATAAGCGTCCAATTACAAGAAATACCATCGACGAATTCAAGTTTCATGAAATGTCATCATACTAATGACTTTATCCTATAAATGTCGTCGTCAGGATTCAATCCATCCCACACCCATCTTATATTACTTACAAAGGTATGCTAACATGACCCTAATAGCGATGATATTTCTCGAACAAAATCATCCGTATGTTGACATTTCATGGAACTTGAACTTGTCAATGACATTGAAATTTGAAATTGGATACTTGTCAATAGTATTTATTTAATTTTCTCTTAATATTAAAATCATTTTCATTTTTTTTAAATTAGCGTGGTAATTTCTAGACTATCATCAAAGTGAACGTGATGGTTTTTTTTACTTCTCATAATAGTATCATATGGTAGAATAATAAGACCATAATCCCCAAATTTTACCGAGCTAACTAGCTACTTCTTTCGTCAAATAAAAAACCAACTGAGAATTAATGTATCTAGAAAGAAGTTCTCTTTTTTTTATAAAGGGTGTAGCTTATATATACAAGAACGTACGGTTTCGAGCTATAGCTCTTAAGTTTAGGTCCTTTCGTTTTTGTTCTTGCTTTCTTTGGACGGCTTTCTGTCGGCGTACTACGTAGATTAGCTATTACAGTAGTAAGTAATTAACTACTAGTTGCAGTAGCTGGTGAGCTATATATATATATCACGGATTTGCAATGGCACGTACGTGAGTCCTCCGGCTCACTCGATAGATCGTACGTGTATATATGTAATTGCGTGCATGACGCCATGCGTGCGTCGTTACACAGTACTGGCCCGATCAATCATGCACTAAATTAATCAATGCGTCATCCTCTAATTAATTAATCCCTAGCTAACTATTTCAATCCTACCATCAAGTTTTGCTATTTATCAATCGATTGAAATTTCAAACCCATCCACTACGGGAGATTATATCTCAATATCGATATTCAAATCCAACCGCTCACTAAAAAGGTCGGTGAGCCCACTCTTCAAGGATTTTTTTGAACCTTTTTAATTTGTAATTTTAAAAATAAATCATCCTAGAACTTATTTTCAACTCTAACATGAAAAACAATACTCTGACTAGCGTGACAACATTTTTTCGCCCCATCACTTTAAACATTGTCTTGTCATCCCATCCATACTGTCGTGCACTACTAAAAAAAGCACATAGATATCGACTCAAAAGGTGCCGGTTCAATTAAATCTGGCACCTATTATATCTATAGGTGTCGGGTAATAAATAGGTGCCGGTTCTTGTTAAAAACCGACACCTATTTGTCCGAATAGGTGTCGGATGAACAGTAGAACCAACACCTATACTATAGATGTCGGTTCTTATTACGAACCGCTACCTATTCTTCGCAAATAGGTGTCGAATAAATAGTAGAACCGACACCTATACTATAGGTGCCGGTTCTTATTATGAACCATCACCTATTCTTCGCGAATAGGTGTTGGATGAATAGTAGAACCGACACATATACTATAGGTGACGGTTCGTAATAAGAACCGCCACCTATTATCAGACAAACACTATTCTCTCGATTAGTACCATACCGTTTGCCGAACAAAATCAACACCAGGTTAAATATGTATCTCCCATGCGCATGGCCAGCTGGACTTAGTCGCTCGTGGAGGCTAAAGAGGGCCCGCCATCAGTTGCGTGGAAAAATTTGGTGGTTCCGATAAATATGATGGGTCCGGCTAAAAAAGTGGGCCCATAAGAAGAGATTGGACACACCTCGTTGAATGGGGTTCGGTCCGTATAATGTGTGCTAACCGGCACCTATAACCTCTAATAGGTGCCGGTTTTATACACGAACCGACACCTATGCTCATAATAGATGTCGGTTCCTTTACCGATACTAAAAATTTTCGACATTAGTACCAACCAATAGATGTCGGGTCAGAAACCGACACCTATTAGGGGTTTTGAACCGACACCTATAGCTATTTCTGCACTAGTGGTGGCAAGACAAAACGACCACATCAATTACTAATGCCGTGACAATATTATTTTGTCACATTAAGTGGAGTGACATGAAAAAAATTAGATTTATAAATAAGTATCGAGATGTTTTAATTTTAAAATTAAAAATTTAAAAAATAATAAAAATTCCTCTTCAAGAGTCTCTCCCGCGCTTCTGCTCTCGAGCTCTTCCGCAGCAGGCGGATCCAGCAAATGATGGCGTCGGACGCCTCGGCCGTGAGTAGTTGTTTGGATGCAAATTGTTCTTGAATTTTCTCGTAAAGTCTGTAGGTGGTGGTGGCAGTGATTAAAATTGTTCTTTAACTTGTGATAATCAATCAAACTGATTCTTCCTATTTTCCATTATTGTCTCTTCCAAAGTTGACTTGCCATGTGGATTACCTGCAAAGTTGAATTGTAAATGTTGCAAATGTGTGCACATGTAAATTAATCATAGAAGTTTTACGGTGTTTGCATACAAAAATGGTAAAGATCCAACGTTCCACAGTAAAAGTACTATGTAAAAGATATTTAAGTATTGATTGAGACACTTAAGTAGGAAGGAAAAAAGAGATAATTTTGCCAGTAGATATGCAAGAATAGGATTGTCTTTGATATTACTAATATGCACATAGGTATGGTTGTCGATGGGTTATACCCGTCTATAATATTTATAGAGTATATGAATAATTGGTAGTATATACGAGATTGAGTTAAAAAAGATGAGAGACAAGGATTTTTTATATATAGATTCCAATTTTTTAACTGACAGATAATACATACTCTTATTGACCAAAACTGATGTTATCTTTATATATCAATTTAATAAGAAAACAAGCAACAATAAAATAAAAAGTATTTATATAAATTTTTAATAAGATAAATGGTCAAACGTTATATAAAAATTAACAGCGTAATATATTTTAGGATGAAGGGAATATAATTATTATAGTGGAGAATGTAATAGACATTGGTGGCATCATTGAGCGGTGATAAAGATCAGTGGCGGTCCATGGAAGCTATGACTTAGGGATAAGCAAAATCTTTTTTATATGGTGGTGAAATAGAAGTTTCGATAAATTATTTAAATGGCAAAATTTAGATTGGATTGTTATCGAAAAAAGGGTAACTTTAGTCGATTGAAAAATAGAGAGCCATATATATATATATATATTAATCGCTTTAGTCGAGTGTTTACTATTAGTTTTTCTTTTTTGTGAGGGAATGTATATTTACTGCAACCAATCTAACTATTAAGCATGGTCAAACCTAAACCTTGACTTGACGACGTTGATGTATGTCTCGACGACGAAAATAACATATTAATTCTATGTACAAGCACTACTAAAGAAACCATCATGGGTTGAAATGACAAAAACCACAGTAGCCCTGGTTTGAGTTATACCCAAGACTAGAGATGATCTAGTCCCGGTTTAAAAATTCAACGGCCCTCTAGGAACTTTAGTCCCGGTTCGTGTCACGAACTGAGACTAAAGATCACCTCTAGTCCCGGTTCGAATATTGTCAAAGCGTGTTAGAGCGCCGGGCACCTTTAGTCCCGGTTGGTAACACCAACCGGGACTAGAGATGCTACCTTAGTCTCGGTTGGTGTTACCAACCGGGACTAGAGATTTTGCTTTATATACCCCTTCTTCCTCCTTCATCCCGAGCCAGCCACACTTATACATCTTCAAAATTTTTCATATGTTAGAGGTCCGGTGCTGCCAAGGTTAGCAACTTTTTTGTGATAATACACAAATATTTGCTATCTACAAGGTTAGCAACTTCTTTCTCTTATAGATTCGCGGTTGTTTTCTATACATTTTGCTATCTACATGTCATGTGTTATCTACAATCTTAGCACTTTGTATTTTGCGGTTGTTTTCTATACATTTTCATCTCTAGATTTGTATGAAAAAATATGAGGAGATGTTTTCCTGCCCATTGAAATTCATCTCTAGTCCCGGTTGGTTTTAAAAACCGGGACTAATTATTACAGTAGCCCAATTATATTGTGTTATATTCATATATAATTATAATTAACATATGTTCATATATTCATATATAATTAACATATGTTCATATAATTAACAAAAAATATTATAAATTAAAATAATAACATATAATTAACATTTGTCATATTCCAAATTATTTAAAATTTAAATAATAATATAAAATTAACATATGGTCTATTTAAAAAATATTTCAAATTGAAATAATAACATATAATTAACATTTGTCATATTTAAAACTATTTTAAACCATTAACCCTAAACCCTAAACCTAAACCTTTTTACCATTAACCCTTAACCTAAACCCTAAACCCTTTTTTAAATCCTAAACCCTAAACCGTAAACCCTCGTGCGGCCTACGTGATTGGCATGTAGAAGTACTGCGACACGAGCTGGAACGTCAATGCCTTCTCCTCTGATCTAACATCGTCTCTCATGCTCTTGGAGGCTGCTCCATTCTCATCACTGTAATAGAGCAATAGAGCAGTGGCAATCCCTTCTCACTTTGTTCTACCTTGTTCTCCGATTGCTCCATCTCATCCCAATACTTCAGCACATCATCTTCAAAGATGACACCAAGCTCGTCTGCATGGCAAGAAACAAGTGTCTAAGCAACACAAATCCAGAAAGCACCATTCCTTTTCGATTAGAAAAAAGAGAGCATCATTCTTGCATTGATCCGAGTAGAAAAAAAGAATCATACCTTGTAAAACGTTGCTTTGCATGACAGTAGAGCAGAATGGATGGGAATGGAAGCTCGGAAAGGAGATACTGGAGAAGAGAGCTTCCTTCTCACAGCCCCGTCGACAAGGGTGTGCGAGGTGGGCGACCGCGCTGGGCCACCACCTCGCATGGGCCCCCCATATACGTAGTATGTAGCCCAACGCGAGCAGAGGCAGGCCAGGCCGAGGCGTCGGCTGTGACTTGCGAGGCCCTCGACGCCGCAGATGATGCATCTACCAGTTCACAATCTCCACAGGACTTATTTAGGACTGATTATTTCATACCTATTGTTGATCAGGCTATAGTTTCGCTGGTCAGGAGATTTAAACAATATCAAGGGTATGAAAAAACTTTTGGTTTCTTGTTTACTTCAGATAGATTGCGGTCCCTAGATGATAAGAGATTGATGGATGCTTGTGTTAATCTTGAGAAAGCACTTCAAAGTGGAGAACACAAAGATATTGATGCACAAGAATTACATGGGGACTTGATTTTCATCCAAGATGTACTGAAGCAATCTATGAGTGCTCTTGATATTTTGAAGTTCTTGAAAAAGCATCCCTTCTATCCTAATGCAATTATTGCATATAGGATTTTGTTAACCATTCCTGTGACTGTTGTATCAGTGGAACGGAGCTTCTCCAAACTCAAATTATTGAAATCCTACTTACGTTCTACAATGACACAAGAAAGGCTCAATGGATTGGCACTAATAGCACTTGAAAATGATATCTTTGAGAAGATTAATTATGAAGACATAATTGAAGATTTCATTTCAAGAAATACTAGGCAGATGATGCTTTTCAACCGAAATTGAGGTTAGAAATACCTTTCCTACATTAGAGCTAATGTTTGTTATATTTCTGCGTATTTTGTATTGAAGATTACATATTTAAGTAATATATTTGATGAGGAAAAAGTATGCATTAGTTTTCCTAGTCGTTTAATAATGGGCCACCATTTACGTTTCGCACACGAGCCCCAAATTTCTGGAGACGGGCCTGCCTCCTCAAGTAGGTAACTATCAGGCCAAAGGCTAGTGCAATAAGGCCACCAGCTAGTTCATGAAAAAAGATTAGATCTATAACAGATAAACAGATAAACAAAGATAGTCTTGCAAAGCAACGTTTTATAAGGTATGATTCTTTTCTTTCTACTCGGATCAATGCAAGAATGATGCTCTCTTTTTTCTAATCGAAAAGGAATGGTGCTTTCTGGATTTGTGTTGCTTAGACACTTGTTTCTTGCCATGCAGATGAGCTTGGTGTCATCTTTGAACATGATGTGCTAAAGTATTGGGATGAGATGGAGCAATCGGAGAACAAGGTAGAACAAAGTGAGAAGGGATTACCACTGCTCTATTACAGTGATGAGAATGGAGCAGCCTCCAAGAGCATGAGAGACGATGTTAGATCAGAGGAGAAGACATTGACGTTCTAGCTCGTGTCGTAGTACTTCTACATGCCAATCACGCAGGCCGCAGAGGGTTTAGGGTTTAGGGTTTAGGGTTTAGGTTAAGGGTTAATGGTAAAAAGGTTTAGATTTAGGGTTTAGGGTTTAGGGTTTATGGTTTAAAATAGTTTTAAATACGACAAATGTTAATTATATGTTATTATTTCAATTTGAAATATTTTTCAAATAGACCATATGTTAATTATATATTATTATTTAAATTTTAAATAGTTTGGAATATGACAAATGTTAATTATATGTTATTATTTTAATTTATAATATTTTTTGTTAATTATATGAACATATGTTAATTATATATGAATATATGAACATATATGTTAATTATAATTATATATGAATATAACACAATATAATTGGGCACTGTAACAATTAGTCCCAATTTTTAAAACCAACCAGGACTAGAGATGAATTTCAATGGGCGAAAAAACATCTCTAGTCCCAGTTGGTGGCTTCAACCGGGATTAGAGATGCCCACCTACCTGAGACACATGGCTGTCCGCCATCTCTAGTCCCGGTTGGTGGCTTCAACCGGGACAAAAGGTATAATCTCTTGTCCCGATGTTGAAGCCACCAACCGGACTATATCATCTCTTGTCCCGTTGATGGCTTCAACCGGGACAAGAGATGTCATACCTATATATAGCAAGGGCCTCACTGGGATCCAAACACTTAGCCGTTTTCGCACAACTGCATCGTCTTCTTCGTCGTCGCCGTCGCCGAGCACAAGGATGTCGCCGCAGCACGCCGTCTCCGCCGCCGTCGCCGCCGGAGAACCGCCGCGCCGCCGCCGCCGCCGCCGCAGTTAGCCGCCGCCGCCCCTTTTTCTCCGTGATGCGCACTATGGTTAGTCGCCGCCGTCGATGCCATCACCATCGCCACCATTGTCGTGTCCGCCGTCGCCGTCGCCCTCCCCTTGCCGCTCCCTCCCCGATCCCCACGCGCCGCCGCCCCCAAACCCTTAAACCTGTTGCCTCCCCTCCACGCCGCCGCCGCCGCATCCTCGCCGCCGCCGTCGCCTCCTCCATGCCGCCGCCACGCCGCTGCCATGCTATGTTTAAATTTGCAAATTTTGTGAATGTGAATGAATGAGGAGGATTTGAATATGATTTCGATGTGTATGTGTAAATTTGTGAATATGATTTCGATGTGTATGTGTAAATTTGTGTGGACTTTATATGTAAATGGATTGTTTATTTAAATTTTAATGCATGAATATTGTGAATTTAGAATTTTGAATATGTATTTAAATTTAAATGCATGAATAGATTTAAATTTGAATGTGTATGTGACTTGTGAAGTTTGTATTTTTGAACGAATGAGAACGATAAAATCAACAAATGGATGTGAACGGACGGACGGACGAACGAACGAACGAGTGTTCGTTCGTGGACGAACGGACGGACGGACGCGGACGGACGACGGACGTGGACGAACGGACGGACGGACGGACGGACGGACGGACGTGGACGAACGGACGGACGTACGGACGCACGGACGTGGACGAACGGACGGACGGACGAACGAACACTCGCTCGCTCGTCGTCGTGGCTCGGTTGTCCGCTCGCTCGCTCGCTTGGTCGCTTGTTCGTGGACGAACAGACGGACGGACGGACGTACGGACGTGGACGAACGGACGGACGGACGAATGAACACTCGTTCGTTCGTTTGGTCGTTTGTTCGTTCGTTCGGTCGGTCGGTCGTTCGTTCGGTCGTTACAACGTACATAGGCATGCAACGTCCTCTCTCTCCTCTCCTCTCCACTTCCTCTCCTCTCCACCTTATCTCCCTCACATCATTCTCCTCTCTTTCTCTCCTCTCCTCCGGATGATTGTACTCACGGACGTCAACGAACGTTAGAACGAACGAACGATGTTTAGGATTTTGGTTTGGGTCAGGGTTAAGGGTCTGAACGAACGGACATGAACGAACGATAGGTTAGGGTTAGGGTTGGTTTTAGGGTTTAGGGTGAACGAACAACCGAACGAAGACGTGAACGATAGATTGAACGAATGGTCGGTCGTTCGGTCGTTCGTTTGGTCGTTCGGTCGTTCGTTCGTTCGTTCGTTCGGTCGTTCAGTGTGGATGTAATCCAGGAAGTGACTTCTGAAAATAATCACCATTGTGGATGTGCATAATTGGATCTAGTGTCTGTCGGATTTCATCTATTTTTTCCATCTTCTTCTTTTATGTCTATGTTTTTTACGTAGACATACATGATATTCCTGAATAATTGATATATGTATTAACCGAATAAATTTTTTACAGAATTCTTTGATTAAGTCCTCAACCCACAACAATCAAATGGCGGATCGTGACGAGGAACAGATTATCCTTGATAAGATCGCACGAGGAACAGAGTTTTACAACGAGGAGGGACACGAAGATCCAGATCAGTACCTCAACGAGGAGGGAAACGAGGGGGGAGACGAGTAGAGGAACGAGGAGGGGAATGAGGGCTCCGCCTCCGCCTCCGCTGGACAGAAGAGGCCACGCGGTCTCAGCAAGAAAATAGAGAGTCGACATGTCATAACGGAGGTGCCACCTGACGATCGACCAATTGCCCCAGAGGATGCCGCAAGGAAGTTTGTGGCGCACAGCGGATGGGTGGTGAGGGATCACGTGCCCGTAAGCGTTGCCAACTGGAGGCGGTCTACCAAAGGAGGAGAGGAGCAGAGCTATCTCCTAGACTCAGAGAAAGAGATGCTCTGGACGACAATGCTGCAGACGTTCACCATCCTGCACTCGGATCGTGCAAGTGTCAAGGAATGGACGTTGAAGAAAATGACGAGCTCTTCAGAACTACAAGAAACAGCTTACACAAGAAATATATCCTGAAGAGCCAGACACCAGACTTTGACAAGTTCCCAAAGCTCAAAGATCATTGGGATGCTTTTGTTGAGCACAAGACCAGTGAAGAAGCGTAATCTATCATAGAAAAGAACAAAGCCAACGCAGCCAAAAAGAAATACCATCACAGGCTTGGGTCAGGCGGCTATAAAAAAGCAATGGAGAAATGGGAAAAAATGAAAGCCGACCTAGAAGCACGGGATATCGTTCCAGGCATAGCAAACTGGCCGAAACGATCAAAAAACTGGTTCTATGCTCATGACGGCTCACTTAATCCCGTCGATGGCACACTGATCTTTGGTGATGAAATTCATGAAGCTGGATGGAGGTTAGAGGAGGTGGTGCAGGCCAGTTCCTCGGGCTCGTTCAGGCCCGATAGAGAGAAGGACGAGCTAACGCTCGTCCTCCAAAACCCAGAGCACCCGAGGCATACGCGAGGAAAAGGCGTCGTCCCCTGGAAATACGGGTTTCAAGCTGACATTGACACATACAGGAGCCGAATGAGGTCAAAGTGAGAGAATGATGCTAAATTCGCTGAGATGGAAATGAAGCTCTCGCAGATCGATCAGATTGTCGATGAAAGGGTGGCCCTAAGGTTGGCTGAGGAGCGGAGCTAGTGGGTTAGCCAACAGCCGGATCCAGCAACAACCGCACAACTCCAACAGCAGCGCAGCAGCTGCACGTCTACTGGAAATGAAGACGAGCTGGCCCCACAAGCTCAACCAGGTCCGCCATGCCCCGTGGATGACATCACACAGCGGACCTCGTGTGAGATGCACATCCCGCTGAAAATATAACAATAAAGGTATGTTCGTACTTTTATGTTGTACGTATGTTTTCTTGAATAACTTGTCAATCAACATTCATTATTAACTAATAAGCAAACTTCTTGAACAGGTCGCGTCGGGCATGGCTATTCCAGTAGCCCGAGACGTCACCTACCACTCCCGGCCCGTTTCACCTTCGTACTCGAAGGTTGAAATTGAACAGGTGGAACGTGGCTACGAAGATCTGGAGCTGGATATCCTCGGAGGAGACGGGGAGAGGACGCTAGGAGAAACGGCTCATGGAATATTTCTCTGGAGGAAGATTTTCATAAAATTCCCCGGACGAACAGCGTCTCCTATCGTTCTACCGCCCTCGCCTCCACGTGGGCCGTCTCCTTCGCCTCCTTCGCCGCCTCCACCTCCTCCGCCTCCTACGTCTCCTCCACGAGCACCGACTCCTAAACGGCCGTCTCCAACTCCACCACCTTCCAACCCTCCTTCGTCGCCACAACGAGCACCGACTCCTAAACGGTCATCATCCAAGAGTGTGCCGTCAATATCAAGCGGTCGTCCAAGAAAGACTCAGAGAATTGAGAAGACGCCGCCACCCGCACCAAAGCGGTCGGCTGCTGGCAGGGCGAAGAAAGCGGACAAAGATGTACCCCAGCTTGGCATGCAGCCACAAAAGCCTCTGGAGTTCAGCACGATGCCAAATATTAAACCTGATTTAAGACAATTCATACAAGAAGCTGAAATTAATATGGATCAATTACACGGGCGTGCACCCCTGGCGAAGGCTCCGCTTAAATACAAGTTCAACCTTGGAAAGCCTCTCGTCAAGCCGGATCTCGTGAAAAGGCTTCCAACTCAGATGTACCGCTTCCATCAGTGGTACATGCAACGATCCAGCAAGGGTGAAGACATGATAACATGCAAATATTCAATTGACTACTTCTTCGATGGAGATGACTACCTCTATCTCCGATTCGAAGATATATTCGACCTGTACCAACTTGATGCCCTCGAAGTCTCACTTCTAACCGCGCGGGTTTTGTAAGTATCGCTCTGCTATTTCGTTTCTTACCTCCTTGAATTTAGCTGACTAAAATTCTTTTTAACCGTTGTAGAATGGCAATCCAATACTGCAACAAGCACGAATGCACCAAGCATGGATTCATGGATCCACGCAAAATCAACAGTCCATTGGTTGATCAGTTTCCTAATGACACCGTGGAAAACATATACAATGCGCTTGTGAAGCAACCCTTCCGGTCCTTCATCCTTCTGCCCTACAATACTGCGTAAGTTTTTTATTGATTTCCGAACCAATTTCAATCCCGTGCATACATAAAGTTTCATATGTGTCATCTAAACCAATTTGCAGATTCCACTGGATTCTGTTAGTACTTAACATGGGTCAGTCGAAGATCCATGTCTTTGACTCAATGGATAAACCAGAGTCCACATACTCCGGCATATTTGAACTGTTTAACAGGTAATGCCATCTTATTTTCTATTGCATATATGCGGTTCTCGGATAATTACGTGCTAACTTTTCAACTGCACGTAGGGCATGTGAACGATTTCGGGTCAATTTTCGCGGAAATTGGAAAGATAAGCTCTCTGTGCGGATGAAGTTTCCAGTGAGTAACATGCCTGCTCCTAATTTGAGTTGAATCATTGTTATGTTCTAAAATATGAAATGCATATTAAATCTGTCGTCATTTCTCTTTTAGTGTGCATAACAGTCATAGGGCACCAACCTATGTGGATATTACGTTTGTGACTACATTCACCGCTTTGTGACCAAAGTCAAAACTATCAATTATCTAGATGTACGTATAACACCAATTCATACATTACGTCTCGATTTCTTATTCACTTCATATATTTATTTCTCGTTTATTCTAATTAATGACAGCTTATGCGAGTAAGAGATGACCTCCCACGAGACTTTCATACAAGCCGCTCGGAAGATTTGATTAGATTTATTAACGAGCAGGTCGTTGATCCCGCGGGGGAGTTCTTCATTAGTTTTAGTAGCTAAACCACTCCATCCACAGCAAAGTAGATTAGAGACAATTTTTTATAAGCTAGCTAGGAAACATGTATGAATACTGTATATATTTTGGTAGTACTAGCAAAAATATCCGTGCGTTGCAACGGGACGACGACGCAGAAGGGAACCGGCGGCGGCGCGGAGCTCCGAGCGGCGACGAGAGAGGAGGCGCAGCGCGGCGCGGAGCTCCGGCGCGCAGAGGGAGGGGGGGCGCGGCGCGCGCGGGCGTGGATGGGGACGGGAGAGAGGGGTGCGGGATGTCTTTTTTCCATCCAAACTCTTTCTTTCTTTTCAGCATTGGGACTGCGAGTTAATTTTATAAACGCTCAAGGGGTTTTCTCGCAAAATAACCAGGTGAACGAATATTTTGGGTAGAAACACTATTTACTTTATAAATAAGTTATAGATATGTATATTTTCTTTCTTAAGTTCGTTTAAATGTGTGTAAATTATATATTTATGTGTAATATAATATATGTGTGTAATATATATATAGCAGTACTGCTGGAGAAAGGGCAAATTAAAAAAATAAAAAAAATTTAGTCCCGGTTGAAGCCACTAACCGGGACTAAAGATGGCGGGGTCGGCCACGTGGCTCCGTCATCTTTAGTCCCGGTTAGTGACTTCAGCCGGGACTAAAGATGCATCTCTAGTCCCGGTTATTTAACCAGACTAGGGTCGTTCATCTCTAGTCCTGCATTCGTAATCCCGGTTTGACAATCGAGACTACGAAGGTTACGAACCGGGACTAGTATGGTGAAGACTATAATTAAATACGTGGTGAAAATTAATGTTCGTGTATTGTCTTCATATGTGTACATACCTGCATATATACATGCATGGCTCATGGCTAGGTCAAGAAATTAAACACGCATCGATCGTTTTCATTTCAAGTAAAATTGTGATCTGCTGCAGGATACTGAAAGGGGATTGAAGGCGATACACATTAATTTGCACCTGAAACATCCCATCTGTCAATTGGACACAAAAATTGCAAGTTAATTTTGTACAAATTTAGCTGCAGTTAATTTTGGTAAATTTCTCAAGAATTATTTTACAAAAATAATATTACTTCGGTGCTCGGAGGAAACTGAGTCACTGTCATTAGTTCCTAAGCTAAGCCATATCCCCGTAGCACATATTTTATTTTTTTTAAAAAAGAAGTGGAAATATATATCTCAACAAAAATATACTTCAGGACTTGAATTATTAGTTTGAACGGTAACTTTATTAAGGTTTACAGTACTTTCTCTGTTCATACACAATCACATGCTTATTTACACACACACACACACATATATATATATATATATATATATATATATATATATATACACACACACACATACACTACTAGAGAAAACCACAACTATCCCGGTTCATAACCTCGAGTAGTCCCGGTTGTTAAACCGGGACTACGAATCCGGACTAGAGATAGGCGATCTCTAGTCCCTGTTAAATAACCAGGACTAGAGATGCATTTTAGTCCCGGTTGAAGCCATCAACCGGGACTAAAGATGGCGGAGCCACGTGGCCGGCTCCGCCATCTTTAGTCTCGGTTGGTGGCTTCAACCGACTAAAGTTTTTTATTTTTTTAATTTGCCCTTTCTCCCCACCGCCCTCGATTCTTTTGTTTTTTCTTATCAAAATCCTAAAATCATCGATATATTGAAATAAAATATCATAGATTCACAAATAGCAATGAACAATACATATCCCAAATATTTTTTTAATTTTTCTCCACATATCAAATACATCTTCAAAATCCACAAAAATCACAAATCAAATACTATCACATTACATATCAAAATCACATCACATATCATCAAACATCAAAAAAATTTCAGATTTGGCCGCCATGGCCCGCCCACCGCCCGTCGCCCGCCTCCGTCCGCCTCGGCCGGTCTGCCGCCCGCGGCCGCTCCGCCGCCCGGCCGCCCACCGCTCCGCCGCCCGCTCGCCGCCGCGTGGGACACCGCCGACCCGGTCGCCCGCCCTGCCGCCGCCGCACCGCGGCTGCCGCCGACCACGGCCCGCCGGGTGAGGAGATGGCAACCCATCGCGCCACCTCCTCCCCTCGCCACCATCTCCTCCCCTTGCTTGCCAAGGGAGAGGAGAGGGAGGGAGAGGGAGATGGAGAGGGAGAGAGAGCGGAGGAGAGGGAGAGAGATCTAAAAATATGCTAAGTATTGGATCGGTGGAGAAGACGATGTGTGCTGGGATATATATAGCCTGAATTTTAGTCCTTGGGTGTCACCAACCGGACTAAAGATAATTTCCCGCTATTTTTAATTCATCTTTAGTCTCGGTTGGTGGCACCAACCGGACTAAAGATAATTTTTCGCTATTTCTAATTTATCTTTAGTCCTAGTTGATGTCACCAACCGACTAAAGATAATTTTCCGCTATTTTTCTAAATTTATTTGGTCCCGCTAGGGTTAACAATTAAATAATTTGTAAATAAGGTCAAATTAAATTTATTAAATATAGGTTTAAAATAATAGTATTAAAATTTAATCAAACATAGATAATCCTAAATATTAATGTGCTCTTTTAGATAGTGTTCCTCTTTTGCCCTCTCTATTTTTCATATTCATCTCAAGTTGTTTTTTTGGAAAAATTCGACTTTTTTGTTTTATTTTTTATATTTTTTATGGACTTAGGAGCACACAAGAGGTAAACACAGAAAATTTGAGCATAAACAAGCAAAAGACGAAGCCTGTGGAAAATTCAGAAGACACGCTCAGAGTCGGAAAAAAGCTTCCGGCCTCGAAAAGGCAATCTTCTAAGGCTTTTTGGGCAAAATAAAATCGCCGAACGTGACAAAGCGTGAACGAACGCATCCGAAATTTTTTCTCATCGATTTTCATATATGGAACGTCTCGATCGGAGTCCGTATGCGAAAGTTATGGCCATTTTAAAACCGACTCCGAGTTAGAGGACGAAACGGGAACGATGCGCGTAAAACTTGTTAAACGCGTATAAACTAGACGTGATGGCCAGGGTTTAAATGTTCTTATCAATATTGTACATCTCTCCGATTCGTATATTGTCACCAAAATAATTTTACAAAAGATTTTATATATTGAGAATCATTAGTTAATAACAATACGATGATATGTAATAACAAAATTAAAGATTCCTTCTATCTTCAATCATCCACCTCCACACAATACCATACTCTTTGAAATTATATATCCCCTTAAATTAATTTTTGGTCATTTGAATCATGTAGCAAAATTTATATTTTTTATTAGGTTTAGTTAAAAAATAAGCACATTCACTTTTGTTCCGGTTGGTATCTGTAGTCTCGATTGGTGTTACCAACCGGGACTAAAGGTGTCTGGCGCTCTGACAAGCTCTGACAATATTTGAACCGGGACTAGAGATGATCTTTAGTCCCGGTTCGTGACACGAACCGGGACTAATGTTCCTAGAAATTCGTAGACTTTTTAAACCGGGACTAGAGATCATCTCTAGTCCTGGGTGCAACTTAAATAAGAACTACTATGATTTTTGCTAGTTCAACCAATAATAGTTTCTTTGGCAGTGATAATTAGTTATTAATTGTACGTTTGAAGCAGTTAGCATCAGAGGTCCATTGGCATGGGCATCCGTACACATGCATGTATCTACTGGAGTAGTATTAGCTGTAGCTAATGAATTTCAAGCATGCTGCCAGGCTAGCTTTAAGGTTACACCGAAAGTTTGCAACTAATGTGACAGTACGAGTATAGTTATCTGTCGCAAAATATAACTTTTTATTTTTGGTTCGTAGCCAAAAATAGCTACATTTTAAAATGAAAAGGTACTTTATCTATTCTTAAATATAACATTTAAGCATTTTATAACTCAAATTTATAAGGATCTCTGAGACACTGATTCTAATGCATGAGAATATAAATAATTTTAACCAATAAGATACTTAGGAGAGGATCGAATCCAAACAATTCAAAATTCGACAATGAGATGACTGTAGGGGATCTTCTCCCAGCTTCCTCAATCGTTTGAACCTAGAAATGTTTATAAGTTTATATTTAAGGGAAGGACTGAAATATAATTCCACGTAATACATACCATCCATATTGGTCAATATATTTATCACCGAACAAACAAATTATGTGAATATGTGGATACTACTTAAAGAAATGAGGTATTTGTATTCTAACCACTCGTTTTCAAATAGATAATGTTTAATGTGTACATTAATAATTAAAACGTCAACTTTATAACTCCATAATTAAAACGTCAACTTTATAACTCTCCAAGTATATATGTATAGAAAAAATAGATTTGATATATATAAAAATGGTGTTAGTAGATTTGTCATGAAAAATAAAAACGTGTATGTAAAATTTAGTGATTTTTTTATAAAGCAATGATCAAACATATGCATCAAAATTGAATATTATATATGTTAAATAATGTTCCAATGAAACGACAAGTACTACTTATATGCAAACAGCATACAGTTACTTACCGTTATTATACCGTTAACATATACGAAGCCAGGGATTACGCAATTAAATTAAAGACATGTACGGATTACCAACTTCATAGTATATACTATATACTATAAGCGACCTAGTAGTATATAGTCACCTTGCACTTAGCTATAACTAACTGTCTATTTATTGAAGTGCCTCACTAATTTGGTTAGTTGCATTGTTTACTAATTAATACGAGTTGGTTACTTAGCTTGGTTAGCTAGCTGTTGCTAGCTATATATAGACGTGTGCTAATTAAATGGCCTGCTTGATCACAGCTACAATCATGTCTCTCTAAGTGCAGTCACATGTGGATTGGATTATATATATAATATTGTACTACCACACCACCAACAATTTGTAGCTAGCTCTAGCATATTAGCAAGGCCGGAAAATGTTTAATTTAGCAAGCAACTCTACATATATAATCTGGGTGATCAAATTAATTGACAAGCTATGAGAGCTTATATATGTACAAACCTAACTGCTTGGTGGAACAAAAACAAAAAGGCTATATAAACAGTGGATCAATTAATGTACTATTAGCTATACATCATAACTATTAGTAAAACTGGGGGCCATGAAAGGTTGTTGTCTGTCCTGTGTTTTTCCAAGGAGAAAACAACACAACATATGAGTGTCGCGATAACTGAAGAAAGAAAAAGGAGGAAAGAGAGAGCCAGGAGACAGTATTAATGGACATTGGACATGAAAGATGGATGGACCATCGATCCATTCAAGCATTGTAATGTACGGCCTCCGTTCCAAAAAACAATAAGTTTTAGTTTGATCATGAGTATTAAAAAATATTATAACGGTTTAAAAAAAGTATTTTAAAAATTTGAATGGTCGAAGACTATAGTTGGTTGAAAAAAAATATAAATAAAATAACTGTTATATTTTAAAATAATTTTAAACCTTAAAAATTATTATATTTTGGGATGAGAAAAATACCGCTACTCCTACCAGCTAGATCAGTCTGGCCTTTCATTTATGGAGAGCTGGGTTACCTAACCGGTCAGGCAATGCAAGTACATAACTAGACTGTTAAAAGTTTGGTTGTCTTTCCATGGACATTGCATGCATAGCACGGCCGGCAGATCACCATTGTAACCTGCTCCAAAGTACACACGTACACCAACTAAAACTAGCCTCGCTTGAAGAAAAAATATCACGAGTTGAGGTGCCAATTATATAGCTCACATAAGTTCACGAGCTTGTACTCTCGTCCTGGCCCGGCCCACACCTCTGTGAGCTTGTACCCTATCTTCAAATTTGCATTGAAATGAGCAATAAATCATTGACCTAACTATGGAGGACTCCCTATGTCACAGAAGAAACCAATTTCTAAATATAAATATTGGACAATTGGTTTTTTAACTAAGGAAATACATATTTTAGTTGTGGCCCACATGAATGGGAGAGAAAGATATATATAGATACTAGTCCTTCCATCACATAAAAAGATTATTTTTAGCATTTAAAATTTATTTAAAAAATAATTTGGAAGTATTACCCTTGCTTCCTCTCCATATACAAAAGTCCACATGCATGCTCAAGACATGTTTGATAAGCCTTTATCTTTTAAATAGAAGTTTAAATATAACTTCTAGAGGGAGCGACTTGAATCTCACTTTACTTTATTTATTTATTTTTTCAAGATCACTTCAGCCCACTTTCAGCAGAGATAGACCTAGAGCTAATAGAGCCCTCTCATGAGTCTTGAGCTAGATTAATTCCTACCAAATATCTCCTAAATAACACTGTTTTATCAAGGACAGCGTACGTACTTAAGTCATTTATCTTTAGCACTAATACATCTAAAATTTCTTAAAAATAAACTCTTTATATATGTAACAGAGGGAATACATTAATTATTGCATGGGTCGGCTTATGTATTGTACTAACATGTGGGTGGAACAGGAGTTGGATAAGAATTGAAGTAGCAACGATATCTCGAGCTGATCATCAAATGCATATGCATGCGTATGATTGATCGATCGTCGTCCAACACACGCGGTTGTTAAGGGATTTGTTCGCCGTCATTCCATCTCAAAGGGCCCAGCATTGCATGGACGCTGCCATACATATATATGCTAATTAATTATAGAATTCCTTATTCGATCACCCTCTGGAAGTTTATATATGTGACATAATGTTAATATGTCTAGTATACTTGATTAGGATAATCTTTCTAGTTAATTAGTGATGAATAAAAAATCAAATGAAAAATAATCATAGAAGAATAAGTACTAAAACATGTACTACTTCTATTTCCTAACCATTGCTATTGTAGTATACATTGTGGACGTCAACAAACAGTTTGTAATTAACTATATCTCATATATGTAACTATATAGATGCAATCCAAAGCTAGAGACGATATGATAATTAACAAATTAATTATAGTTGATTAACAAGGCGTATATATCCGGATGCCGGCAGTGCACATGGGCATGGAGAGATTGGACATCTGTTTCATCGCTTCAGCTACTCATGACAGACCAATTAGTGAGAGGTGCTCTCGGATTAATTAATGGCTTAATTCGGTATTGATCATGCATTGTTGACTGGTTAATTAATGGTGGAAATGTCAATCACATGTACACAGAGACTGACAGACATCAGACAACAACCAAACCGGCTAATGCATGGTTTCCATGGATCAAATAGTGCAGCCGGCTGGCCACTATTAATTAAGGCTAGCTAGCTGTAATTATTGGTTGATGGACATGTAATAAAGCAATTAATTAGCTACAGCAGTGCACACTTAGCTACAGGGCATCCATTGCTAGGTAGCTAGGGTATTAGCTTAGGCAGGCTAGCCTGATTGATGTGCAATCTCCGCGCGTCCCCCTTGAATATTTCATTCTCTCTATCGATTGAACCAGCTATGTAGTATTAGAGACATGCAACGTATTTCAAGACCATGGCGGCGGGAGGAGCGGAGCGAGACTGCTACGGATCGGATGTTTGATTTGATGTAAATCGTTGGACAGTGTTACACCGTGTTATTGAGAAATGTTTTGCCCATTGCTAAAAATTGTTTCAAACGTTTCAGTAGAAAAATCATCAGAATATAGTCATGTGATATCTTGTTATAAAGATTTAATTGTAACGAATGTATTTGATATAATTTGTTTGAAATTCGGATAAATAGTTTAAGAGAAAAAAATCATTTAACATTTGAAATTTATACACGTTGCATGCAGCGGTAAGCCACGCGAGCGTCTGATGTGACTATTGTGTCAGATGCTCAGCCGCAAAGTATTTTTCGAAGGGTTCCCCAGCTTATAGGAATGGTCATGGCGACGGTGGGCCAACTACTGTGGCGGTGGCAATCGCCTTAGTCACAAGAGAGAAGGAGTGAAGTGAGCCAATGTTGGTGGTGGAGGTGTGGAATCCAAAGTGGTTAGGATGGGCGACAATGGTGGCTTCTCGCTGCCGAAGACGGGGAAGAAGGTGTGGCAAGGGCACTCGTCGCCGCTTGAAGGGTGGTGGAGAGAGGGAAAGGGGAGTGAGAGGGAGATGGTTGGCATGGCGATGCTTTTCGTCCGCCAAGGAATGCATAGCAGGCGACCGAGCAAGACGACTGTGGGCAGCTAAGTTAGGGTTTTGATGACTACGAAGCTTGAGAGGCATGGTAGAGGTATAAGGTAGAACAAAGTAGGTGGAGGCCAGTGCTAAAACGGTTAAAGGAGGGTCAGTGATGTGGCAGCACCACACCAAATTGAAGCGAAATAGTGATGTGGTAGCACCACACCAAATTGAAGCGAGAATAGGGAGGGAGGCGGCAACGATGGAAATGTCCTCCTTCCGTAGTAAACAGTGGATGGAGCCCCCAGCACTACCAGAAACTTGAAGTTTGCCTAGTGTCCAGGACACTAGGCAAACCCTCTAATACACTCGGCAAAGGATTTGCCGAGGGTAGCACTCGGCAAAGCTCCTCGGCAAAGGGGCTCTCGGCAAAGTCGTGTTTGCCGAGTGCCAAACTGCGGACACTCGGCAAAGGCTTTGCCTAGTGCATTGCACTAGGCAAACAGGAAAATGTTTGCCGAGTGCCATGCACTAGGCAAACAAAAAACTTTGCCTAGTGCCACTAGGCAAAGTTTGTTTTTTGCACTAGGCAAAGTTTTTTGTTTGCCTAGTGTTTGGCACTCGACAAACATTTTCATGTTTACCTAGTGCAATGCACTCGGCAAACTTTTCTTCTTTGCCTAGTGCATACACTCGGAAAACCAATGGCATCACTAGGCAAAAAAATGGTAGCATTAGGCAAACCCCTCTTTGCCTAGTACTACACTAGGCAAACATGCATCCAGAACCCCTTTTTATTAATCCTTTTCGTCAATTATCACAAATACATAAATATCACAGACATTTCATAAATCATCACAGGTATTCCATAATCATCATCATAGACATTCCACAAGCATCATCACAGGCATTCGACAATCATCATCATAGACATAACACAATATTCTTCACAGACACAACATATATATCACACGAAGCATCACATGACCACAATATGTCATCTCAATACCACAAGAACCATCACAGACAAATATATCACAACAATCATCCAGAACACTAATTTAACTCGAGTGCGACAAGTCAACAACATCCAGAACCACAAATCGAGTTAGGGTGCTTACATAGTTGGTGGCCTACGATGCTTCAGCGACAAATCCACATCCTGAGACCCAACATTCGATGCCGACGAGGTGTACTGCATAACAGAAAGAAGAATGAACGTGAAATAAAACTACAATGTTATGTCTAGTGTCCGGAAACTGCAATGTTCTCAGGTGACTCACATGAGTGCCCATAAGAGATGGCGACGGAGTGGCCATAACAATTGGTAGAGGCGGTAAGAGCATCGTAGGTGGAGGCGGAGGCTGACCCATGTTCTGAGACAGTTTGCATGTATTGATACAACTGCTGCATCTGGGATTGTTGTTGCCGCTGTACCTCCTGTTGCTGTCGTTGTACCTCCATTAGCTGGGCCTGATGCGCCTGTAGCATCTCCTCCCGTAGCCTCCTTTCTTCGTCTAGCTGGGCCTACATTATTAATTGCATCCAAATGATACAATGCAAATCAAACAGTTGTAAGAATCAATGGACGACGAGTGAAACAAAAATAACCTGTAGTGCCGCCATCTGGGACTGTGTAGGGGTCGGGCATGACCGTATGCCTGGGCTTGACCCCGTGCTCCTCGCTCGAATCTCAGCAAGAGTAGGAGTACTAGCCGTGTCGATTACGCTGTCGCCCATCCATAACCGCCCGTGCTGCCTGCCCCCTCCCACCCTCATGATGATTTCACCATCAAGATCATGGGCGCTCGGATCGAACTCGGCCCGTGGATCTCTGTTGCCATCGCCGAGTAATCGGTGAGGCGCTTGTGCACGCCCGGATTGCGTACACCGAGGCGGGTCGTCCGGTTGTAGGAGACGTCGGACGTCGCCTTGCCCTTGCGGGCGAGCATACGGCGGAACGTGTTAATAGGCTGGCCACCATGTGCTTCCGATTACGAAAACAACCAATATGATTAGAAATTATACAGAATGTAGTGTTATAGTAAAGAAATATATTCACATACATATTTCTGGGTATAGCGTCTGAGGCTCCTGTTGCCCTGACGGTGTAAACCACCTTCCATCATCAAACGACGACCCCAGCACGCGAGATGGTGGGCATGCCAATCGGAGGAGCATCACCTATCCACCATGGCTGTCCAGCACTCGTCTAGGCCCGCGCACCAACCCGGAATCGCCTGCACATTATCAAGGAAATGACATTAAACATAAAATTGAGTGTACTAAATCTTAGAAAAATCAGTCTGTTGGCTCTACATTTACCGCCAAGTATTGTTCCCGGGTCAAGGTTTTGTTCCTTGCTTCGGTTTTGCTGATCTTATGTCCTTCATCAGCCCAGTGCGATATGACAGCCTAGAGGCGCGCCTCATAATGCATGTCATTCACGCGGTCCTTTGCCACTTTCTCAGTCACGACATATGCACTAGCCTATGTACAACTATCATCAAGTGGGTAGAAATCCTACATACAAACACAATTTGGAGGTAATTAGTTCAAGAATACACAATAATGAATATCGTGTATTTGAACGATGTAATGCGACGAATAGTGGTGTGGTAGCACCACACCAAATTGAAGCGAGAATAGGGAGGGAGCCGGCAACGATGGAAATGTGCTACTTCCGTAGTAAACAGTGGATGGGTCCCTAGGTTGGAGGGATGTGATGAGAGATTTAGGACCTTCCTATTTTGATGTCTTTAGTTGACGCTCTGCAAAACTTGGAATTTTTTTCCTTATCGTCCAAAACTGTTCGGGAATGTGTTCAGGGACTGGCTAGAGTAAGTACATCAATTTGTGAGTAAGAAATAGTAAAAAAGAAAAAAGAGACTAAATTATATATGCCAATTATGGTGCGCCTTGTTCTTTTTATGTTGAAATCACTACTAGTGTACTATACCTGAAACTAGGTGAGAATCTTCAAAAATAAATGGATTATGTAGACTATCGATCGATATTTTTCTATCTCTTTCTATTTCTCTCCCTTAAAAAAAGACAACCGAAATATATTTTTATTGTTTTCTTATTTTCTGATTGAGATGGCATATGTGCTATATTATATTACTCTGTTAATTTATCACTTGGACCGACGCAAGCAGTTCTGGTCGGCGCTGTCGTCCGTTGAAGGAATCTTAATGCTTTTTCCTGATATACAATAAGCAAAGAAGATACATGCATGGTTCCATATATTCCAGTGACGCGATACCAAATCGCATCATATGCATTATTTGTCGTATATTTATATATGTGCAGTCGCGTTCATCGAATTGAGCATGAGGTATGATTATATATATATACACACACATATATACATATTTGTTGATGCGAAAACATGGCGGTGTCGACGGGATGGTTGGCATCTCCGAGGGGTTACCAAGAAGGTGAAAGAGAATGATCGGGACATCTCACTGATGGATCCAATGGTCGACTCGGGTATCAAAACGAGCCAAGAGATAAGAGAGTTTATACTGGTTCAGCCCTCTCAGAGAATAATAGGCCTACATCCGATGTTCTTTGTTGTGGTGCTGTATGAACAAGGATTATAATGGAGAGATTTTTTGGGTGTTCTAGCGATTGAATATCACTTCCAAAGACTAAGGTTTAGAAAAAAGTTCTCTGAAGGCGATCCCCCCATCCCGTTCACCATGCCCTCCCTTTTATAGCTCAAGGGGTGGTTAAAAGAGGACTTGAGGGTCAAAAAAAACTAAGATTAAAGGCTAAAAAATAAGTATAAATAATATCTGTAAAGTATATAGAGATCTTCGGGTCCAGCAGACCGTGGATATGTCGTGTTCTATCCTATCTTGGGATCCGTCCTCTGTAGGTACTATCTATGCAGTCTTGTTGGATGACGTCATCTTCTATCGGGTTGTTCCCTCCTTGCCTCCTTTGTAAACCATGCAAGGCAAGCCTTTCTTTCCGAAAAGATCTGAGGTCGAGCCACTGAGCTGTGGTCGAGAAGAAAACCAAGGTCGGACCTAGGAGGAGGTCGGGGCGACCGACCCCAAGAGAAGGTCGGGCTCCTGACTCCATCCCGAAGACCCCCAATCTGATTTCAGTTGACCTTAACTTCGTTCTGTGAGCTACCGCAGAGTGACACCCTCACAGGCGGCCTGGGAGCTCCAGTAGAGGTAAAAACGTTGATGAAAGAAACACGGACCTGCCAATATCTTTACATTGAGATGCATTTAGGTCCAGAGCAAACACGACTGCTTGTCAAGCAAGATTAATTGCTTCTATTCTTTTGTTGGTGGCGTTATGTTGTCCTTTTATCTTTTACTGAATACGGTTATACTTGGACTTCAACCAAAATATAACAAGTTGTAGTTTCTGTTGAAGCAACCCAAATTTAATATCCATTATCTAAAAAACCAAAATTAGTTGTAAATCTATACTATATATAAAGCAAGTAGTGTTTCCACCCAAATTTTGTTTTGCCTGACTATTTTGCAGAAAACCCCTTGGTTTTTTCGAAATTAACCTATAGTCCACCTGGCTATTAAAGAAACCCAATTAAAAAAGAAAAAGAGGTTATTTTACAGAAAACCCCTTGAGTGTTTATAAAATTAACCCGCAGTCCCAATGTTGAAAAGAAAGGGAGGGCTTGGATGAAAAAGAAAGACTTCATGCGTCCTTCTCTTCCGTCCCCATCCACGCCGCGCCGCACGCCGCGCCTGCGCTTCTCCCTCGCGTCGCCGCTCGGAGCTCCCGCGTCGCCGCCTGGACCTTCGCCCTCCGTCTGCATCCCTCACTGCGTCGTCGTCCCGTTGCAACGCACGGGCATTTTGCTAGTTATTTATAAAGCAAGTAGTGTTTTCATCTAAATTTTGTTTTGCTTGGCTATTTTACAGAAAACCCCTTGAGTTTTTCCAAAATTAATCCGCAGTCCAACTGGCTATTTAAAAAACCAAGTTAAAGAAGAAAAGGGGGCTATTTTGCAGAAAACTCCTTGAGTGTTTATAAAATTAACCCACTGTCCCAATGCTGAAAAGAAAAGAAGGGCTTGGATTAAAAAAAGACCTCCTGCGTCCCTCTCTTCCGTTCCCATCCACACCGCGCATGCGCCCCTCCTTCCCGTCGCCGCTCGAAGCTCCCGCCGCCGCCTCGCTTCCCTTCCTGCATCGTCGTCCCGTTGCAACGCACGGGCATTTTGCTAGTAGGAAAATAATGTAAGCATTTTTAGCGTTTGATATTTGTTCACAAATATAAACATTTCTAGATATTTAATGCATTTATTGTCGCATCATTGGGAGGGACTTTTCCAATCAAATTAATAAACTTTCGAAAGCAATAAAATTTTACCCCGCTGAAACTCCTAGAAACAAATTACTTTATATATATATATATATATATATATATATATATATATATATATATATATATGGAGGAAGTACACATGCCAGAATCTAGCTAGGACCCACCAATAAACCCAAAATTTTACAAAATTTCAAACCCTTTCGTGCTGGTACAAACCTTTAATTAGTACAATAGTACAAGTAGGGTAGCTAATAGCGTACGTACAAGTAGTTGTTGTCTTTGGTATTGACAGTACGACTACGAGGGGGGCAGGGCGACCCACACCCAAATGGTTGACGTTGGCCCTTGTTGTTGTTTGCCATCCCTTGACGACAAATGGTCGTTATTACTACATAACTACTACCGATTATTGATTGTGAGTTAGTTAAACGATAAGTATAGACTTATGAAAACGATAAGATGTTTTCGTCAAAACTTCTGTACGTCGTCATTTCTGTTTGAGTTAATTTTGAGTCAGTTGGACGTTGTACGTATCCAATTCAATGTAACTATTATATATCTCTTCTCACCCCAACCTCTCCCGCTTCCCCTCCCAGCCCAATCCCCACCATCCCACCACTATGTCCCGTGCGTCTCTGCTCGAAGTCGTGGGCGTCCCTCTTTTTTTTTCTCCTGATCATCTTGATTCTCTCTCTCCTTTCAATCACCTCTTTTTTTTCTCTCTTTTAGATTGGTAAATATCTGTCGTCATAATTTATAACTGATTTTAGTCAGATCTAGGATTAGTCGTCTGATAGGCTTTGCATTCGTCTAATGTATCCCTTCACTTCTTACTCTTTGTTTTATTCATCTTAGCCAACACTATTTTTATCATCAACATCACCAATTAGTAATTCTTATTTTTATCATCAACATCACCAATTAGTACTTGTTATTTTTATCATCAACATCACCAATTAGTAATTCTTAGCCCGACACAAATATTAGCATAATTAAAATATAAATATTAAAATTGCAATGTAATTTTTAAAATTTACAGTGTATATTTTTTTCAAAAAATTACAATGTAATTATAACGTAGGTACTCAAGTGTATGTAATTTACATTTGACTATTTTGGTAAAATTTATGGCACCATAGTCCCTTCTCCTTTTTTCTCATTTTTTCTCTCTTCTAAATGTCTCTCTTCATAAATATTTTTTTAAAATTATCAACGTGTAAAGTGTGTATGCAATAAGTTTGTTACTTTGCAAATGCTTTTTATCTATAATAAAAAATTAATTTTTGATTGATGCGGTATAGCAAAATACACATGTGTCAACTTATAAAATAGTCACCCGATCAATTTGTGAGGCTATGAAAAAATGTACATAAGAATCATATTCTTCGTATGATGACGCATGAAGCGAGTGCAACTGGGTTTAATGTTATATATGATTTTTAACTTTATTTTGCCATTGTTTTGTTTGTATTGTTTCGCTTTGTCGTTTAAATTGACAAAGTTTTTATCAATCATAAAAATTGTCTTCATATGTTGCAATACACATGCATTTTTGCTAGTATAGATATGGGTAAAATATGTAGTGTAAACTATATATTCTCAGTGAAAAATTGCAAACTATCAGGATAAAAAATGGACGTCTGAAATTTCTCCACGTCACCATGAATAAAACTAGGAGTAAAATTTTACAAACAAATCCCATACGTCCATTTTTACATCCTGTAGTAGTTTTCAAATTTTTACTATATATACGGTTTCCACGACATATTTTCCTCATTTATATTATGCCATTATATTGCCGGACGATCCATCCATCGTATGACATGACAGGCCAGGGCGAGAAATATATTGGGTCATATTAGTTTGATGTATCTTGTATACGAGGATACATGCAAAAGGAAATCAACATCAATTTAATTGTATAAATGGTGAGAAAGCAACACGCACGCTTTTTAAAATTTGTACGCAGTGTGGTGGCTACGTTTCTACGTACTACGTACGTAATGTGTGTTATATACGTGCAAGTTATTTGCCCCTTTTCAAAGTTCAGGTTTGTTGAGCTTTCAATTTACACCTGAACATGCATTGTTGGTAATGTTAGTAATGTCATCATCGATGATATTATGGTTAGTGAGGACTCTAATGAGGTTAATTTGTGTGTGTGTGTGTGTGTGTGTGTGTTATATATATATATATATATATATATATATATATATATATCGATGGTATCTTTTTAAGTGTGTGTTAATATAAGAGGGAGCATATACTTGTAGGTGTGTACGCATGGTGTGGCAGACGTGATGGTGTACAATGTACGTACGTGCATGTTTTTCATGTAATTGAAAAAAACCAATCAAATAATCAAGTAATTATACTATGCAATACAAGTATACTGATATTGGCAGTTAATCATAGTCTGTGTACATACACGCGTGTACTTGCATACGCGTACGTACTCAGTGATTTTAGTGGTTAGAACATACAACATAACTGATTAATCATGCTAATCAATCATCAGTACACTGTAGGCAATGCAAAGATGTGTTTTGTGTATACGAACAAGCATGCCGGACAAACGATGAACTATAGCACAAATCAATCAAGAGCCTGATCAGTATACATGGCTGCATGCTGTCCCCGGGGCCGGTATAATCTAACAGCGTCGTACGTATTCTAGCTGCTGGATTCATCAAATAATTGAGATACTAGCTATCGATCGGCCGATCGAGTTCGTTCTCTTAAATTCGTAAGCAGCAAAAAGTGGATTGTGCAAACAGTTGTGTCCCCTACCTCCTCGTTAATACATGTGCTATTCACGTTGATTTGTTGCAACCCAAACAGTTTTGTGGCAATATGCTAACCCAGCTTCATGCATGCATCTCCGCTGTATGCACCACACCGATTTTGCTTCAATGGGATATAGGCGTGGATCACTGTGGAATTAATGGTAACCGTATATTCACTAGTTAAATCTTTTTATCAATTTTCATATTATATTGTCTCAGTGCGGTTTGATCTATCAAGATTGTCTTTGATAAAGAACGGTTTATTGATGATTATGCATACTAGCCGATGATAGCATAAATCTCATTGTTCATCTGGTTATTTAAATCTATATTGGATCTATAACCGATTGATCAAGACCATATCGATATCAGCTAGCCTCACTATACTACATCGGTCTATTGGTCGATCGGCTCCTTATCTTATACGATCTGTCTATATCCTATTAGTTACAGGATCAAACTAATTAACACGCTCTGAATCCGATTGATAGGACCTGCATTGGAGCTAAAGAGATCTCTACGACCTTTGTGTGTATTGGTGCAGATTTTGCGTCAACAGGAATGGATGGGGCGTCGCCTGCCTTCTCCCTCCATCTAATCTCCAATGCCTCCTCCTCCTCTGGTTTCTCCCCATGTGGCTTAGGCAAATGCCCACGTCTGTGCCCGCACAGGTTGGAGCTTCTCCGACTTACGGCCTCAACGCCCTCCTCCGACTTCATTTTCATCGCTGTCGTTTGTCGCGACACGGTCGCCCTCACCACCCAGCTAGAAGCTATCTCACCGACTCTTCGAGCTGGAGCACAACGCCTTAGTGGCAGATGAGAGGGAGAAAGAAGGAGAGGAAGATGAGTTGATAAGACTGACACATGGGACCCACCTTCTTCGACTTTTTTGATAGCTAGATTGCCATGTGTACAAATCAATTCCATACACCACGTAAAATCAATTGGGGAGCAGTAATTCGTTCGGTTTAAAAAGTTTGGGTGTTAAATGTCTGGTTTTATAGTTTTGAGGATAATTCGGATTGATAATTCGGACTAACGCAATAGTTCGGGGGCCAAATTCAGACGTATTTTCTAAAGTTTTAGTTTTGTCAATTACTCCCGTCGCTTCATAAGATGTTTTAGTTTCGTTATAAGTCAGACTTCTTTTAACTCTAACCAACTTTACATTAAAAATACATCATCTATAATAACAAATTAGTTTAATTAAAAATCCACCATAAAATATATCTTAATAGTGTATTTATTTATTATTATAGATGTCAATTATTTTTTTATAAACTTGGCAAAGCTAAAAGAACTTCAACTTATGACAAAATTAAAACATCTTAAATTGAGCTTTGTATTTTTTTCGGGAAAAAGTGTTGTATATTGTTTTCATGTTTAACTAATAATTCTAAATTTTGGATCAGTAAATACCTAGTTGATATTGATTGTTTAAAATACGCAGCGGCTTCGGTTATGATGCACTAGAAAAGTTTCATTTTAAATGGTTTAGTTAAACTTGAGCAGGTAACAGTTACGATCGATGGAGCGTGACCCGGACAGACGTACTGAGGTACCCATCCGAAATGAGCAGTGTAATGCAAGAAAAGTACTGTGGTTTGGTTTCTAGAAGGAAAAGAACAAATGTTAGTTGCTTTCTAGCCAGCTATTAATTCCATTTTTTCCTTTTATGTTATAGCTTTTAAATTTTTCAAGAGATACAGGTACAGAAAATTTTTTTTCTCCGATGGTTGGTAACCCATTTATATGGATACTTTGGGTATAGATGTACAGAAAGCACGTGGCCCAAAAGCACAGCACGAAGCCCGCAATTTAAGCCCGACCCGAGCACGGCCCGGCCCGTTGCCCCCCAGGCTCGGGCTAGCCCGGCCCGTTGTTCAATGCCGTGCCTGGGCTCACAAGTAGGCACGCGGGCGGCACGGCCCGACACGGTTAAGGGGAGTCGGCCCGCTTGTGGCCCGTTAGCCGTTCCACCGACCCCAACCCCGTCCCCAAGGCAAGATCGGCCGCCCACCCATTACCCCGCTCCCCGTATAAATTTCCCGGATCGATGCCCCAAACCCTAAACCTAATCCCCTCCCTCCCCACACCGCACACTGCATCCGTCGCCGTCCTCTCGGTCTCCGTCACCCACCTCGGCCGCGTCGCCTCTGCACCGCAGCGCAGCTTGTCACAGGAGCACAGTCGTCGCCGCCGCCTCCATCTCCGCCTCCGGCGACGCTGATCTCATCTCCCTCCTCCTATCCTCCACATCTCATGATCTCATCCACGCCGCCACCGAAACACTAATCAATCCCTTTTTGTTCTTCCCATCTTCTCTGTCCTCTTCCTCTTCCCGCCGCTCCGGATCTCGAGGCCGAGGCCCGTCGGCCATCGTTGTGTGGTGGTCCGTGGTCGTGGTCATTTTCTCCTTCTCTGAGTTCTCTATAAGTGACCCGTCGTGCTCGGCTCTGGGCCTCTGGCTCCAGGCTCTGGTTGCACAGCGGCGCAGGTAAATCTCATTCCTTTCTCTTGTTTTTTCATTTCAATGTTTATTTTAATCTTGATCTGATTCTTTATTTGATTCTTGTGTTGTAGGCTCCTCTTTCTTTCTTCTGTTGCTTGTGCCCTGTGTGCCGTTGAGGTACGGAGCACCGAGCCGACGAGGTCGTGATGGAGGACGTTGATGGCGCTCATCCGCGTACCATCAACGAAGAACTCATCGAGCTCGGCATGACCCCGGACGACCAAGACGACGCAAGCGCTGATTCTGCTTTGTTGTTTGGTTCCAGTGTGGATCCAATCAATTTAGATGGCGGTGAGGGAGGGGATGGAGGGGGTGATGGTGGCGGCGTTACTGATACTCATTGGTATGTTGTTGAAAAGGTACTAGATTTTTTAGAATTGTGTTATGACTCAACTATTGCTTTATCTGGTGTGTATTACCCAACTGCTCCTTTGATGTTGCACCATATTCTTGAGATTGCTAGCCATTTGCATTCATTTGACAATGATGCTAACATGAGGAATGTTGTTATTCCTATGAAACAAAAATTCCTCAAGTATTGGCATGATATACCTTTCTTATATTCATATGCATTCATTCTTGATCCTAGAGCTAAGATGAGAAGTTTCAATAATGTTTTGCAATTGATTTCTGAAGCTATTGGTACTAATTACAATTCTTATCTTGTGGAGGTTAGGACAGAACTTTATAAGTTGTTTACTAAATATGAAAATAAGTTTGGTTCAACTAGGTTGCAGAGAGTATCGCCATCGACAGGAACTACAAGTAAGAAAAAACAAGCATGGGGCAGAATATTTGTTGGTTCTGGATCAGGTGTAGTTGGTCCCTCACCTGTCTCAACCTCTACTTCCTCCTTTATATCTTTAACTACAACTACATCATCTCCATGTCTCTCTGAACTAACTGCATACCTAGATAGTGACATTGTCACATGCTATGAGGATGATTTCAACATCCTAAGTTGGTGGCATGAGCACAAGTTAACATATCCCATTCTATCTATGTTGGCTAAAGATATCATGGCTGTTCCTGTTTCAACTATATCCTCGGAATCTTGCTTTAGTCTTACTGGCAGAGTGATAGAGGAGCGGCGAAGGCGTTTGACACCAGAGGCAGTGGAAATGCTGACATTGATCAAGGATTGGAAGTTAGCAGAAGCAAGAGCACAACACAATGTGGAGAACCAAGAAGTTGAAGATTCTTTCAAGAATCTTTGGCTTGATAATGGTGATGAAGATCCTGCTCCTGATGCTTCCTCCTAATAGTGATCATGTGATCAATTAAATTGGAAATGCTGACATTTTTGTTGGACTATTGAACTATTAAATTGGGACTGTTGAACTTTATATTGAGTTGGCTGCACTCTTTTTTCCTTTTTAGGGTTTTCTCATAAGGGTGAGTTTTTACCTAAAAAGGTTTTTAATGAGGCAGCCATTGCACAACTCAATAATAATAATAATAATAATAATACTATATGCTGAGTGCAATTGTGAAGTGTGTATTGGATAATTGACCGTATAACTGACTCGTGAGACTGTGAGTGAATCTGTGATTTGGAGTTGATCGACTCGTTGGTGACTTTGTATAGTTAGAATTTATAAACTTAAACTTGACTTGAATTGTTGATCCGAGTAGTGAGTACTTTGTTTGATCTCGATCCGAGTTGATCTCGAGTATATATTGTATAATTTGTAATATATTATGTATATATTCTCACTTGAATACTTGATCTATAACTAAATGTATTCTGAGTTTGAGTTTGTACTTTAAGTTTGAGTTGATCTGAAGACTCTGAAATAAAGATGATTGTTTCTGTTTACATAATTACATACATTAGAATTGGAGTTAAAAAATAAAAAAAATTACCAAATTCAGCACCCTCGGGCTCGGGCTGGCACGACCTGCTAAATATCGTGCTTTTTTGGGCCGGCCCGGCACGAAATCAGCCCGACAGGCCGTGCTTGGGCTGAGGGCAAAGCCCGTAGGCCTTTTTGACATGGCCCGGTGGCCCACAGGGCCGTGCCTGGCCCGGTACAATCGGGACGAGCTTCTTGCGAGCCCGGGCCAGGCCGGGCCGGGCGGCCCGAATGGCCATCTATAACTTTGGGACCCACCTCTAGTCGAGGGCTTGTAGAGATCAGGTATTTGTGTAGGCGTTCACAGTGACCGCCTCCTCCTCGCCTCCGCACTGAGGCCAGCTCCGCCTCCTCGTCATTCTTTGCCCTCGTTAGGGTTGAAAACGAACGGAATTTTTTTTCGTTCCGACCCGTCCGTTTTTCTACATTTGTCCCGACTGTTTTCGTATTTTCGAAAAAATCTGAAAACGGAACGGAAGTAGAAATGACATTTTTCCGTCCATTTTCGCAGAATTCCGTATTTAATCCGAATATTTTCGGATTGTATCCGGATTTAACCCGAATTTTAGGCCCATCAATATTTGTGTCTTGAAGGCACAGCTGTCTAGGCCCATCTAAATAAAACCTACCTTATCCTCCATCCGTCGGGATCCTTTTGATTTAAAGTGATGATTGTATGTCATCACAGACTGTTCATATCAATTATCTTATAATTTCGACTGGTTGGTAAAATTATCTTAATTATCTCGTTAATTATCAAAAGAACGAACAAGAGGTGGTTAGAAGATATGTAAATTCCAACTTAAGTTTCGGGTTCCGACCGTTTCCATGCACCCGTATATCCCGATTCCATTTTCGAACTGGTATTTTTCGAACCAGATCCCGTTTCCGCTAAATAATATAGAAACGAAAGTAGAAATGAGGTTTTTCCGTCCGTTTTCATCCCTAGCACTCGTCCTTGTCGATGCTCCAGTCATCGTCGTCATCGTCCTCCTCCTCCTCCAACGAGCTCTCATCGGAGTTTTTCAGTGGGATCCGTTGTACCACCACTCGTCGTCGCTATCTCAATCATCGGAGGATTGAGATAGCAATGGAGGCAGTGAGGATGACGAGGAGGTGGTGGTGTCCCAGCTAGAGGTCCCCCGCTGTTATTCTCCTCCTCCTCGCTGGTGGTAGTGTACCGTGGCTAGTGTGGTGAGTCCGCCATGGCCAGAAACAAAAGGAGAATATAGGGAGAAAACCTTCATTATTCTCTATTTATTGAAAAATAGACATTGTGAGTGATGAGAATGCGCGGCGTGGAGTGGGGGACGTGATTGGTGTCCGACGATTCGTCATCTGAGATAGGGGATGTAGTTTAAGTAGTAGCACGAGGAAGATGAAAAGAAAAGACACAAACTACTGCATTTAGAGCACCATCTAGAAAATGTTCGTTGATGCAGGCGTCTTAACTCGTACGTTCGGCCATGTAAATAAATCGATTTTCGTAGGTAGAGTCTTACAACACCAACCTGTGAAAATCATGTGAACATGCAACGGTTACCTTAACTAAGCATGGCGTAGTCTTTTGTTTACACGAGTGAAATATTTTGTTTACACAGGTGGCTCTGGACCCTATTATGGTAATATTAGGTATCAGAGGGTATGCGAAAATCCTTTTTCTACTGGTGAGTCTCCCACTAATCCAAGCCACATTAATTTCAAAGCCATGAATACGCTCCAAGGAAGTTAAATTGCTAAAAACAGAAATTCAACTATTTTATATGAAATTGATCATACACACCATCTTACACCCCCTAAATTAAAATGTTTTAATTAGAGTACTCCATATCACTAGTTGCTATGGATAAATTCTTGTTCCTCCAAAATACATGTAATCATGCATGAATAATGCAGAATTTATAGTGGGTCGATATCCAGAGCTGGCGTCATTTATTTGCAAAGCGTCCATAATTAACCAGTAGTAGTCATATGCATATGCATGCATGCTCTCCTAGCAAAAACACACACTTGGGCAAAAATTAAGAAAAATGACGTCTCAACAGCAGCTAGTGTAGGCGTACGTACATGCACGTATGCATGCATGTATGTACGTACATATATACACGCATACAATACGGACAGTTGTGCCTATACTAGAAGCTAGCGTACATCTGGATATCTGGATAGGATAGGCCAACGAATGGACCGTGTATCATGCATGTGACATGAATTTTATATATATATACATACATACATATATATATATACATATATATATATATATGCAAATCTACATCCGGTTTCACATGTACCCATAATCTGCATCATTGATGTGTGTCAAGATACATGTTGCAAAATGTATCTATCCTTGACCAAATGAATGCTTAATGTAGAGAGAAAAGATTAGATTGGTATCTAATACGTACAATAGCATTTTTTACCCAATAATACTTTTTAATAATATATTTTTTAACCCTTATTTTTTTCACAACATGATATTTAGTCAAAATGAGAAAATGATACATCTACTATATCACCAAATTGACATCTTACAAAAATGATATATATCCATTCATGTTTTTAAGTTCATCAAACATATTAAGAAAAAAATCTCAAGCAAACATATATAAAATCAATAGGACCGACCATATAAAATACAAGACTGAAAAAATGACAACCACAGTGTACATACAAAAAATAAAAAACTACATATAAAACAAGGTATTTTACACTTAAAAAATATCATATAAAGAAAAAATCACTATATGCTCTTTTGTGAAAAAAATCAACTTATATATATTATATATAGAGAGAGTGTGTGTGAGTAAATAGGGCATGTACCAGCTGTATATTGTAAGCATAATAATGATATAGCTAGGGTATATACGTAAAGTTTAAGGGATTTATACGGGCTGCACCCAGCAGGTATGTACTGCCAATATACGGGTGTCATGAAAGGTGCACTGTACTTATGACGTACAGTACGTGTCACGCGTGCTAATACGTTGCCGATTGGTGTCCCTACATTTCTACTACTAGTTAAGCTAAAAGATATGTATGGCACCATGTTTGTGGCCGAGAAAAGAATTGTGTAATTAAACTCAATTTTGACTTGCTGTTAACGTTTTCTCACCGTTTGGATAACACTACCCTTGGTTAGCTTTTGTTAATTGATTGGCACCAAATTTCTGCATGCATATGCTAGAGTAGTAATTAAATACTGCAAGCAAAACAGTAAATCCTCCCCCCTTTTCATTTTCTCCTTGAAAACCAATTCAATTAGCAAGAGAACAATAACAGAAGGCCTAAATGTGCCGCCCGTGGAAACAATTTCCACAGGTAGCCGGCTTGGCTTAAAAAGACCGACTTGTTTTCTTTAAAAGAACTCTTATAGTAATTCTCCTTATTAGCTTTATTAGCAAAAGAAATTTAAATTTTATAACTTAATTTTGAAGTTGATTTAGAGTTATTTTATCATGGTCTACTTTAAAACATTGGTTTTTAAATCACCAATGACATAGATATAAAAGTTTTAATCGTATATTATTTTCAGTTGCGTTGTTCATTTTTCCACAACTTATGAGCTATAGGTCAAGTGCTCAGAGCCAAAGCTCCGCAACATATATATTTAACTATTTGTCGCTCTTACATATAACATTTAATAATTTAATACATAGATATATAAGGACCCACATATTATCGAGATACGAGTGGCAAATTGTTAAACACTAAATCTAAAAGTGACAAAAAAGATAAATGCCTCTATGCAATACGTTGTCAAAGATTTATTCCACGTTGTCAACATTTGTTTACCCTGCTTAAAATATGCACATGGTACAAATCGATTCGGTGCAACATGAATTATAATAATATAATTTTTTTCTAGATAACTACAATAATATGGACATGTACGTACGCATATACGGCAACCTTAAACAGCAAGAAAAAGCATCTTGTACTGGTACTTAGCAGCAGTAGCGGCCTTTTTTTTCTTTTAGACTGCATTTTCATGCATGCAAATGCAAGGCCAGTGCAGTGGGGGACCTAATGGAAGGTGCCATTTCACATCTCGTAGGGACGGGAGATTAATTATTATAATGGGATCGGACCCCCTTAATCAATATTGATGGCTTGTCAACTAGGGTGACCAGAGCTTGGCTTAATCCCAACCATAATTAACCACTGGTTTTAATTTTAGTTTTGATTAGTTACATGATTGATTAAGCAACGCAATCGATCAGTACATTTCACACTCCTTTTTTTTGTGTGGACTACATGTGTAGGAGACAGAAAACTCAGTACGTACGATCCCTCTGTTGACAAATAGATGATGTTTTAGAATAACGTACAGACAAACTCAAAATCTTAATTAACGCACTAATACATAATAATTATCAAAAGTTGGCATGTAAAAGTTGAACTTAATATATTTATTTCTCATAGAAAAATATTTCGTGTAGTTATACTTTTAGAAATTTATATAAACATATAATTAGAAAATATAGTGTTAAAACATGTCTGTATCGTTGGCCTTAAAACGACAAGTTAAAAAGAACGAAAGGACCGAGGGACTAGTGACAGTGTGTAAGCTCTGTTTGGCACTGCATCAATTAATTAGTTTTTGTTCACAAAGATGAAAGTGATGTCATTGTGGAAATGGAGCCCACCGGCCATGTTGCCATTGTCCTCTCAAGCTAAAAGTAGGGTAATTTACACTCAAACACAAAACAAAACTTAATTGGCCATTGGTTTCATTGCATCATGCAATTCGATCGATCGTCCACAAGCAAACATGGAGCTGTTGTGCAAACGATCGATCAGAGCATGTCGTTCTTGACACGTCAATTTAATCTGCATAAACATGTGGACCATCCATGAAACAAACGGCACCAGTTTATATACACGAGGAGAAAGCTAGCAGAGAGATGCATGGCCTGTCGGTAGGTATTACAAAATCTCATAACTAACGATTAATATAATTGCCTCAAAATAAAATCTTTTTTCTTCTGGTTTGACAATTAATTATGAAAAGAAAACCACATGCCACGCACGGCTTAATCAATCAATTAGCTTTCATTTGACCACTACCCTTTTTTTCCTTTATTAATTGATCACTTCATATCATCACCGACTTGAAATACATAATGCAACTTGGTTAATTTAGTGTAAATAACATGTGTATGCATGCATGATATCGCAAAGAATCCAACTCTGGCGATTGGATGTCTGACTTCTGGGAGTGAAAAGAACATTAAAGGAGAGGAGAGAATAATAGGAAGAAATTTAGTTGGGACGCAGGCAACTTTCATGCTTCAAGGATATACTACACTGAAGAAAGTGATGTATCATGAAAGCAAGTTTTTTGTTAAAAAAAATTATACGTGGATATATGAAAGGAAGTTGTTCATGCAGCAGCTTGCAGCCGGTTGGTTTTCTTTTGCAAGAAAAGGACGAGGACGTACGAGAGCATGGCACGACTGCATGCAATCGTCCTGGGATTAGCTTGTTTAATCTTGTGACATTTGGTTGGTCAAGGACAGCTACAAATGGTTGGAAAATCTTGATGCAATCCTGATTAGCACACACATGAGGTGATTATATATAAATGATTCTACTTGGCCACCACTTGATCATTCTTCAAAAGGATATATGCATGTAGAGATTGTAAAGAAAAAAAGACGTTGCTCACAAAATATACGATATGCAGTGCAGAACTATGGTTCCGCTTGATTAAAAATAAGCTAGTTGAACTTGCCCGTTAATTAATTAAGGACATGTTTGGCACAACTCTAAATCCCATAGTCAGATTAAATTTAAAGTTTATACGCTAGATTACAATGATATAAGATTTTATATTTCATGTAAAACATGAATAAAATGGTCCATTCAAATATTATCAACACAATAACATCGTAGACCCATATCCATACATCTGTAGAGCTAAGAATACCTAGCTTTAAAAATATTGAATTCGGAGCGGTACCAAATAAGACGTACGTAAGAGAGGCTAGTAATCATCAAGCAAATCCAGAAGAAATACATTTCAAGCAGCAGGCAAACTAAGCTGCTATGTACATTTCAAGAAATACACGTAGCAAGAGCAGAGTTATTTTGTCAGGTCAAAGCGTCATGATTAATTGGTAGCACATGCAAGAGAATTAGCAGCTAGGATTATTGATTAGTTGGGTCAAGAGGCGCAGGAGTTAACACGAAACACTCGGAGACCGGCCGGCCGGCCGCGATCGAGTACGTACTCTACGTTGACACATGCACACACACGTACGTATATATACGACGTATAATAAACTCAATATATACGCACGTAACGACGTACTAATATTCTACTAGTGTATGGACATACGTACCTGCAGCCGTGCAGGTGAAGGGTGCAGCACACACCACACACTTAGACTGTGTTCGGTTCCTGGGTTGAAAACTAATCTCTCCGACCCATAAAACAAAACGACCCGTTAACGACTCTAACACATGATTAATTAAATATTTTTCAAGAAAAAATATATTAATATAGTTTTTAAATAACTAATTTTTTTAAAAAAATATATCGTTTAGAGTTTAAGAAACATAAGCATAAAAAACGAGTTAGGTGAGTCGAAAAAAACTAAAGAAAAAAAACATCCTTATTCAGTCAGTACTACTGATGAGTGATGACAGCTAGCCACACGAGAAAGGAGAGAAGAAGAAAAGCTGTGACAGTGACAAAACGCGACTCGCAGGGATACTCATGTCCAGCAAATCCTCCTTTTAATTTCCCTACTCCTCGTCAGCTGACCACGCAAAAATCGACCATTTTTCTTATTATGTAATATATGCACCCAAAGAAAATATGTATAGTATATTGGGGATGAACTAAACAGAAACATTAATATTGTTGGCAGTGACAGAATAAATATGCACGCACGCATGGGTAGCTAATAATGACCATTCGGCTTATGTATATACGTAGTCATACACTATATGAAACGAGTGCATAAAACAGAAAGTGTAAGCATATATTAATAACAATATTATTATTAATAGAGAAATAATTAATTATATAAAATTGGAGATATGGAAAAAAAATGGCACAAGGTAGAAGTGCGCATCGAGTTGGCTGGCACACATGGCCGGGTTGTTCTTGTTATAGTGGTCCTGGCTATGCTAATTCACTTCGAAATGAGGAAGTGATGGATTGGACTGGAAAATTATTTGGAAGATTACAAGGGATTAAATTAAATAAATTGGACCCATCCATCCATCCATCCGATCAGATGGGTTCCCTACCGACGCCGGCCCGGCCCTCTTTGTCCTACACCCACACCACCAGTGCACGCACCATATGTAGTTGTACCACTTACTTTCCAGTGTACTCCTCCTCGCTTCTCTCTCTTAACACCTCATCTTGACACGTCTCTCTCTCTCTCTCTCTCTAAACATACACGCAAACAGAGAGAGGCAAAAAAATAATAATCATATATAGTAGTACACTACTACGACTTGTGTAGATGTAATTTCTCTCAGAAATCAAAACAAAAGCTCGTCTAATAAAAATAATTAGTTACAGAATTTAGAAAATAATGCTGGGTTTTTCAGCTTTTTTAGATTCTCGAAAGTATCTTAACTTTGAAATTGGGGGTGGCGTCCTGTTGTCATCCTTTATCCCTCTTGAATTCCGGGGCTGTACCCATCACTCCCTCCCTTGATCCACCCCCACCACCAATTTAAGGACAATCTCTCTCATATAATGCTTATATATGATCCTAATCATAATGATAACAATATTATCATTGGGTAAATCATATCATATCACTAGTAGTAGTAGTAGTAGTAGTAGTAGTATCTTGTGTATGTAGTATATTGGTGCAGCACCATATATATGTTGTAGTGTAGTGAAGCTGGACTGGCTGGACCTATGTTTTATAATGGGGACCCCAAAGAGAAAAGATGCCTCGTTTCGTTTGTCAAACCCTCCTTTCCTTTCATTTCCTTTCCTTTCCTCCCGTGATCTTCTAATGCCAGCCTTGCTGCTGCTAATCGCCATGCTGCTGCCACCCCTAGCTACCCTCTTCTCTCTCTCTTATCCACTTTTAACTAAATATTAATAATATCTTTACCTGGATAATCTAATAAAAACTAACCTCCATTCCATTCCAAATTAAAAAAAAGTGCATTTCATCTTTTTGGAACGGAGAACGGAGGTAGTTCTATTTGACACAAACAGAGTTATATGGACATAATAGTTGAGCGAAAAAACATGGTGTTTATTCTGCCATATACTAGTATATAATTGCATTCTTACCTGCATATATATAAGGGGTGTTTGTTTGAGGGCGTGTTGCATCGAATGTTTAAATATTATTTTAGAGTATTAAATATAGATTATTTATAAAACTCATTCATAATCGATGGTTAATTCGCGAAAAAAATCTAATGAGTCTAATTACGTCATGATTTTGACAATATGATGTTACAGTAAACATTTGCTAATCGTAGATTAATTAGGCTTAATAAATTCGTCTCGTGAATTAGCTACCGATTCTACAATTATTTTTATAATTAGTTCATGTTTAGTCCTTCAAATTAATGTCCAAATATCCAATGTGACATGGACTATAAAATTTAGTCTCTCCATCCAAACACCCCCATATTCATCTACTGTCCTATAAGCTGCAACTGTACAATTCTGACTTGTGCCCAAGAATAAGGGGAAGAGAAGAGAAGAGATGAGATGAATGAAACGGACCTGTGCCAATTACCAAAGCAGAGAAGGTCGGGCTGTCACAAAGAAAGTCCTTTTTCCCGGCTAGTTCCTGCATGCCGCTGATGAGCGTCCTGCATGGAGAAGAAAAGAACAGATGGTGACACTGAATTCCAAGAGTGAGTATCACTTTTATTTTAATTGATACATACATACAGACACCGGCGATGTGCTAATTGCTCCAAAAATCTCCAGAAAAAACATATAGTACAAATGCATATATACCACAACAGACAATGCAAGCCTCCAGAACGGATGGGATCCGTTTGCATGGGGAATCAAAGGACAAAGATGATCAGCTGGAAACCAGATTATAAAATCATCAATCAATGCCTTTTGATTCGCCGCGCGCTTGTTTAATGTTTAATGGGGGATGAGTATCCGCTGTCACATGGGCACAGGAGGGGGGATGGATGCCATTACAATCCTAATCATAGAATCATGGATTAAACTTTCCCCTTTTCCTTTCATCAGGATACCAGGCCATAATACTTGCATTGACTAGCTCGTTTGGGATGAATACTATAACTCCAAATGTTTTTGTCTCTGTCCTCCAGGCCCTGCCCCCTTTTTTTTTCCTCCATATTTCTAAATTCCAAAAAACAGAACCGGTCTCTTCACAATGATCAATCGATCGACCGATCGGTGTTCCCATTGACGGCAGAGACAGTCCGCAGACAAATCATTATTCCTGTACCTGTGCAATTATCTCTGCAATTATGGGAAGCTCCGTTCTGAAGAAGTGATCACCACAGACACGCTCAACGTGCTTCATCTCGGATTGGAGAAGCAGAGACGCATTTCTGAATGAAAATTGCTAGGGTATCTAGCTGCATGCCCATGGTAAACAAAGGGGAGAAGATGCCCTCTGTCCTGGAATACCAACATCTGATGCCACCACATCTTTTTCCCCCAGGACCCCAACTGTGATGATTGACGAAGAGCTTTTCCACAGAGACAAGTGATCCAGTGACTTACCTGAAAAGCAAGAGAAATAAAGGACAATACTTAGGTCTGACACATAAAATCTTGCAGGTAGGAGAAAATGAGGTGCACATGCACGCACGCACAGCACAGCAGCTAACAAAATTGGGACTTAAATTGGCAACAGAAGAAAGGTGGACATGGCCTCCTAGTCCCAGCACTCCAGCAGTAGTCTGCTGCTTTCTTTGCCCCTGCATGAAACACTCGTGATGTACAAGTAGCTGCAGAAGAAAAAAAAAGGATTTAAAGAGAGAAGATTTCTGGTTATTAGTAGAAGTGGTGTACTGGCTGCTCTGCTATTCTCCGGGTCGCGGTCACTCAACATGGGAGCAAGAACATCAGTCCTTGTCGTAATAATGTAAAACCTGATGGACTGGTTTTACTCTCACTGAACGGCTGATTCTCATTCAAACAAGTACACTGGAAATGGAAAACGAGATAAAAGGGGGAAAAAAGGCAAACAAGGAAGAAGATGGAACAGTTTTTCGCACAAGGCCGCGACAATTAAAATATCGGTGGAGACGGACGGCTACCCCACCAGTTTTGGCACCGGACATAGATTCTTAGGAGATGACGAGACAGACCCCCCACACGCACAGCCAGGAAGCAACCAAGGCAAGGGGGTTAAACCTCCCTTCCCACAACCACCACCACCACCACCACCTTTAAAAGAAGGTGCTAAAGGGGGTGTCCTGCAAAGAAAAGGAGAGGAGTGCCCCCTAACCTTTCCCTGCTTTCCACTGAAATCTCCTATCCGCAAGCATACAGTTGCTCAATTCTGATCTCAGCCGAAGCCCCAATCATTCATCGTTATATAGGTCACTATACCCTCCCTTGCATTTCCCACCACCACCCCTTGAGCCATGAATCCCTGAAGAAATTGTCTGCTCTACTGCTACCACCAGAGAAGGATTAGCTGCGCAGAATTGTGCGAAGCGAAACCTGCCAGCCGAGCGAATTTCAAGCTCCGAGGTCCTGCATTGCACTGAAATGGGGAGGCATTCTTGCTGCTACAAGCAGAAATTGAGGAAGGGGCTCTGGTCCCCTGAGGAGGATGAGAAGCTCATGAATCACATAACCAAGCATGGCCATGGCTGCTGGAGTTCTGTTCCTAAACTTGCAGGTGAGCTCAAACAAGTCTTCTGCATTTCCTCGTTTCAATTACCAGCTTCCGATTCTTCTCTTATCTCTTCTCCAACAATTCTACTCCCTGAATTGGTTCAAAATTCTAAATTTCTTCCTGGTGAATTGTTGCAGGGCTCCAAAGGTGTGGCAAGAGCTGCAGGCTGAGGTGGATAAACTATCTGAGGCCTGACCTCAAGAGAGGTGCATTCTCTCAGGAGGAAGAAGACCTCATCATTGAGCTCCATGCTGTCCTTGGGAACAGGTAAACTTTAATCTCAATTGGCAGCACCATAATTCAGGACTAGTAACTGCAAGGCAACACTTGATACATCAACTAACACAGCCCTTCTATTTTTCCATGAGAAGATGGTCTCAGATTGCAGCTCAGCTGCCTGGGAGGACTGACAACGAGATCAAGAATCTCTGGAACTCTTGCATCAAGAAGAAGCTGCGGCAGAAAGGCATTGATCCCAACACCCACAAGCCCCTCACCGAGGCTGATCGCAGGGGAGCAGCACCCACAGTCAGCACCGAGAGGACCTCAGGGTCCAGCGACGTCAACCCGTCAAGTGCTGGCGCTCTAGGGAACTTGAACCACCTCCTCAGCGAGACAGCACAATCATCAATGCTGCTACCAGTGTATGATAAGAATCACCCTGAAACTCCAAGCTTGCCACGCCCTAAGGTGCCACCAAAGGAGTTGTTTCTGGACCAGCTTGCTGCCGGTCACGAGAGCCCATCAAGCTGCCGTTCGTCAGGTCCAACCCTCTATTTTCCTTTCCAGCAACCATTAGGCTATGGTAATGAATGTGGCAGTGGTGATGGTGCAAATATGAATTCACTCTGGTTCAACCAGAATGATTTTAACTGCAGCACAATTTCCACCGTGATGCCACCAGTTTCACCATCAGCCCTCTCAACATCAATGGGGCTGAATCTTCCCCCAGAAAATCCTCGCCACGGAGGCACTGGCATTGGTAACGCCCCGTTCTACTGGGATGGTTCTAATCCTAGCAGCAGCGGGAGTACTGGGAGCAGCGGAAGCAACAGTATGGGATTCGAGCCACAGAGCACAACCTCAGTTTTGGAGAACAGTGTATTCCCATGGACAGATATCGGACAAGAGAAAGATACCAGAGTTCACTTAGTGGAGGAACTCAAGTGGCCTGATTTGCTCCATGGAACCTTTGCTGAAGCGACGACAGCCATGCAGAACCAGAGCCAATCATTATACGATGATGTGATCAAGGCAGAGAGCCAATTCAACATGGAAGGGATATGTGCCTCTTGGTTCCAGAATCAACAACCACAACAACAGCTGCAAGCAGCATCAGACATGTATGATAAAGACTTGCAAAGATTGCCCTTGTCTTTTGAACATATCTAGGTGCAATGCTCCGCGATGCATGGAACAGAGCAGAGATCAGAAGAAGCAGAAACTTGTAAGTCTCACATATTGATTGGCAGGCAAAACACTGAAGTGCTTGCATATATGTTTTGACACAGAATCGACCTCAACACTTTCTCCTCACTTAAAGATCCTACAGTGTCAAGGAAAAGACAGCTCTGCCCTCTGGCCTTACGAGTGGCAGAAGAAGGGATAGAAAAGTACGTTCTAGAGTCTCCCTATTTTCTCTTGAAAATTTCTGTTTTTTGTACACGACAACTCAACTTTTGGATACTTGAGTTTTGGTTCACTCTGTTTATCAAATAAATACAGACAGGCATGGGCAAAACATGGGTCGGTAGCTCTCACAAACCATACAAGTAGTCCCAAGCTTTTCAACTGCTGCCATGCACGTACATGCAAATTAATTATTGCATGTTGTATTTTTATTTCTTTTGAGAAGTTGCCGACAAAGTGCAGTTGTATATTTGTAAAGGAAAAAAAATGGAACATTGACCCGAGAGTTACTTTCACCTCCTCTCCCTTTCCAGTTTCTGTCTTAACTTTTTATGTGAAGAATCCAAAGCTACTTGATCGCTTTCTACTTGAATACAAGCAGGGAAAAGGATTGGTCGATTTGATAGGTCCAAAGAGGTAATCATCCTCCAGAGAAAGTAAACACATTTGACAAAAGAAGAGGAGGAAATTATTAATGAATATCCACCTACCATATGGATGGGTAATATATGAAACATCAATGTGTGGTGAGCACTCAAGATATGCTTATCTATGTTTGTACATCACTTGTTTACATACCAAAACTATGGTATATTACTTATGTATAAACCATGGAAAATGTACGTCTGCCTCACAAAGGCCAGGAGTTTAAATGTACAGCACCTAAAAGATTTTGCATGCTTCTTTGGTTTATCCCATAATGAATATGGACTTGCAGCACTTCTTAATCTAGGTTTGAGTTAAGAAGGCTAATAGACATAACAGCCTGGTGTCAACATCTTCGCCCTGAAGGACAATGTGTAAAGGAGGAGCTACTTGCTGGCTGTGTGAGGGGATGCCTCAGATCTCGGGCGTTTGTAAAAGGGAATTATTAATTGCTCTAGGAATATTTGGAATTCAGTTCATAAGGATTTGGATCAAAATGACCCTATCCATACAGTCCCAAGTTAGTTTTTGAATATAGAAGGCTCAATAGCCCTCAGTGCTCAATAAAGCTAAGAACTAAAATGACAAACAAACGAGGAAAAGGAAAGGCTATGCCACTATTTTCCTTGGCCTGTCAGGTGGCCTCCTTTTTCTCTGACTACTCAAAAATTCAATCAGCATCATATTGGTTTGTTTCTATGCATGGCAGTAGTCCTAATTAAATAAAGTTGTCTAATCAGGTTCTTAGGCCCCAGATTAGCTTTAGAAGTTACATATATTATTTTTATGTGACATAATTAATTGAGCGTGGCCATGTGCACAAAAATGCTGGCATAAGGTGGTCAGTCCTGGCATTTTCACAAATGAAATGAGACAATAATGCTGATAAGGACCATTAGCACTAAAAAGCAATTAGAGAGGTCCAATAATTCTGTTTCATAGCCGTCAAGAATTACCTGTCTACATCTTGGTTCTGGTAAATAACTAAACACAAATTACACTTGCTAAGAGCATGGTTACATACCCTGATGTTTCAACTTATGTGGCATATGTGCTTTAATTTCCTTTGTTTATATCCTGTGTCTGCGTGGACGTATGAGCTGTATAATTGGATGTATCTGCATGTTTTGAATGAACATATCAGTTGAAAGAAAGCCAAAAAAGTACAAAGGGAAGTAGAGGTAGCGGGACATGAAAATAGTAACTGTTGTAATGGAGTAGTGCTAACACTCTTCCAGATGAAACAGACATTTGGTTTAATATTTTGATATTTAGTTTCAACTTTGCAAACAAGACTGCAATAATTGACTACCTAACACCATCATTAGAAAATTAACGATAACAGATGAGGAATCATATCACAAATTACTTGAGTAACAGTAAGTTAGCTACAGTTAGGCCCAAGATATTATATCTTTCGTGCTATTAGGACGTCCAAGTGGAGCAAGGAATATCCAACGAATAATTGATCTTTTCCAGTTGACAGGACCTTAAATGCAATTCATTACGATCAAACTTGAACTTTAAATACAGGAAGCTCAAGTCGACAAAATATCCTACTTTTTGTACAAACAAAAAAAATTTGGGAAAACCAAACAATTTAACCACCACTTATTTATTTTTAGCAGGAACTAGGGTTATAGTGATACAACATTACCAGGAAAGAACCAAAAGGGTAAGACAAGGATCTATTCCTGCATGCTAACTGTGTTTCTGAATGTTTCTTTCTTCTCTCTTTGACATCAGCATGACGATGAGAATATGAAAGCATATTGGAGCAGCTTTAAGTTTGCATCACTATAACCAAGAAAGAAGCTCCCGTCTAGTGTTGAGGGTATAGATGAAACAATTTTGCACTTGAATATAAAGTACACACTACATTTGTGAATAACACCATTCAAAAAATGCCTTATATTTTTCTTAATGGGGGGAGTACATGCTTGAGACCTGATGGCACGAGTTTCATCAGTTGTTGACCTGAGAATTCACACATATTCAGATGGCACAACTTTGTACTGTGATTAGCCAAATCCCATACTCCATAACCTCAATGGATTAGTTTGGCTTACATTGAAGATCAGGTAGAGGGAGAAGAGTAACATTTGCAGAACTAAATCCCAACAGTATACACCCAATCACTAACAGTAGAGAAGTAAATCGTAAACCAAAAGGAATGACCTGAGACTGTAAGACAGGAGGAAACAGCAAAGCAAACAGCTAATTAGTTGGGATCATCCACAAGTGCATGTGGATAGAATCATCAACCAAGAGAGAACAAATTAACAACTAAACATAGCTGAACTCAAAAGCAAACGAGGATATAGGTGACTTGTGGACCTAGGTGTACGCAATATACAATTCAGTCTACGCACATCAAACTTTTAATGTCTAGGCTTCAGGGTTGTTTTTCTCCTTTCTGAGTTTCATTTTCCCATCTTTCTAGTTGCATTGGGACAACAGGATGTAAGGAGTGTGTCTCAAGATTTTTATCATTTACAGGCTGCATTCAAGCATGAAGCTGAAGCCCAAAATGTCGAGGCCATGTTATTCTTTGTGGACAAGTGATTCAGGAATTTTTCTTGAGGGCCTGTTGCGAATTGTGAGATCATGGCCCAGGGCACGGGAGTCATCTTCCTTAATGACAGAATCAGTAATCCATCTAGAGAAGATTTGGAGGATCTCCAACGGTGTATGGGAAACCTGCACTTTCATAACGTGACTTATGTCTACAAAAAGAAAACTGGTAATTACTGAAAAGAAAAGTGCAGTGGTTGATTATCTTGACATTCATTTATGTCTGTTCCCAGCATGAGGTTGAGGTAGCAATATTTGAGAAGAATACCAACGCTTAAAGATCTAAAGCTTCACATTTTCAGGAGTAGAAAACTGGGAAAATATTCTTAAGAGAACAAAACTGAGAATTAATTAAACAGGCATCACCCAACCGGCCACAAGTGAAGCATGCATGTGAAGTATCAAGCATTATCAATCTTTCACAATCAGTTGGATCCAAACTTCAAGTAAAAAAAGGAAGATATGTAACAAAATCACTAGTTTACTTCATCTTTTTTCCTACTCCGTATTTAGCTACAGCAAACTGACCACAAGTAACAGACAATCCAAAGGAAAAGGAGAGGAAAAGATAGAGAGACTGCTGGATTGCTACTTTGCTAGACGATCCGTTGTGACATCCATCTCCCAAACAGCTACACTCCTAAAAATGTATCATAATGTACACATTTATCCTACACTGTCACTATCTCATTGTCATTGGCGTGATTGTTTCGAACTGCTGGAACCCTCGAGCGTTCGGTTCATTCCTGATTCCGGGTTTTAGCAAACTACCAGAACATACGCACAACTATTTTGCAACTTTCTCCCAAAAGCAAAGCATCTAATGATGAATACTACCCTATAGCAAATATGTAAATCGCGGCAACCCCCACTTACCATGATCCACCAGAAGGGGAGAGAGGATACGTAGCGCCATGGCGAATCGATGAGGTGGGCGGCGGAGTTGGACTGATGGCGGCGGGAGACCAGAGAGGGGAGGGTTGAGAGTGCAGCGAGGCCGGCGATGGGAGGGCGAAGGGGTGGGTGGCGCGGGGGGGAGAAGAAGACGCCGGCGAGTCCCCGGCGGCGGTCGAGTCGGAAGATGGAGGCGGCGTGTCCAGGAGTCGACGCCTCGAGGAGGCCCATCCAAATCATAGACCAAACTGAAAACCAGACCATCAAGCCCATTCCAACCCAAACCGTTAGCCACAGGCCCACAAGCCAGTTTCTGGGCCTTTGTTATTTTCTCCATTTTATTAACTTAGTGGGTATATGTACTGTTCTATATTTCCTCCATCAACTTTATTTTCACACGACCCACACAAACCAATACAAAACTTTAAAAACTAAAATAAAATATCTTAATTTTATCAAATACTAATATAATTATGTCTCTTTTTATCTACTCCCAACGTATTTATCTTGTGCTTTGATAAAACTCAGTTACAATAATTGTTAAAAATGGATTTATTTGGAAACAAAGGAAAGAGGCTAAAAATAATCTTATCGTCGGACGGGGGAATACCTGAAAAATTGCAGCAAGAGGGATACGTTGGAATTTCATCAAACACCATGTAGGAAACAGCAATGGGGAATAATGCACGAATGGCAACAGGCAAAGCATTTTTTTTTCCTTTCAAAAATTTTTTTAGGAAAAAGGCAAATCATGTTGGTCAGGATTTATTGTTTTCACTTAATCTAATCATACTAGTATGTTGTACGTCTATACTACTACTTGCAAAATTTTGGCCCAATTGAATCCTTAAAAGTTAAAACTGCCACCAAAAATGGGGATGGATCGAGGGTGATCAAATTGTATGACCTTGGCGGCAAGGCCAGAAAGACTGATTGCATATTGACATACACTTGCCACGTAATTAAAGTTGTCAAGAATTCTTCAGAGAATGCAGTATAGATGAGCTGACAACATCAAGCATGAGAAATCATTAAATCAAGAAGACTGTGACCACACGAGGTTAAGGATAATTACTTACTAACAAAAGATAATTGCATTCACTACTGGTGGTGCTAGCATGAATTTAAAACACATCAACACTCGAATTAGATCCAAAAACGGCATCGCACCACAGGCTAGCTAACAATTTTCGTTCCTGAAACCAAAACTGGGACATTTCGCAATTTGTTACTGATGTCCGTTGGCAACAACATAAATTCGAAATGATGCTTTATAGTGACACCCTTATGGATGGATGGTTATCCAAATTCGAGAAGCTTTGCCATGGCAATAATAATAATAATAACATCCACAAGCATCTGGTCACTGATGATGATGACCATTTCACCGGTAATCATTGCAACAGCAGCAGCAGTAAATTCATCCACAAGGTAGCGACGGCCACCACAGAAAGAAAGAAAGAAAAACGTCTCCTTCGGCAGCGGAGCCAAACAGATGTTCCACCGCCGGATTCCCACGCGCGGAGGCGTGAGAGGGAGAGAGAGAGAGAGAGATCAATCGATTTCAAATCAACGCCGCGGAGAGAGAGAGAGAGAGAGAGAGAGAGAGAGAGAGAGAGAGAGAGGAAGGAGGAAACTCCCGTACCTTGCTGCCGGCTGGCCTGCCTCCTGTGGCGGTCGATCTGCGGCCGGCGGTTGGGACTGGGAGGGAACCGGCGAGTCGCGAGTGCTGCGGCATTCGGCGGCGGCGGCGCGCGCGTTCCCCTCTCCTCCGGCGCCGGCGGTTGTGTCCCTCGAACTCGAAGCGAGGAAGGAGAAGGGATCCGGCGATGGGCCATGAAGGTGGGCGTCTCGGCCCACTAAGAGATGGGCCCATAAAGCCCACTAAGGAAAACGTTGGGCCAGGCCCACTATAAGCTACCGCGTCGCGGAAGTTTTTGGATTTTTAATTTTTTTATTAAAAGATTTGCAAAAAATAATTTTTGATTTTGAACTTTTAAAAAATTAGTCGTCCGCCGCTTTTGGGAGAGCGTTTTTTAAAAATGTTCTTCAAGAGAGCGATTTTAATGATGTTGCAAACGACAGATGGTCACCGTTTGTCACGCGCAGGCAAATTTGCAATTTCCTCCCTTATCGTCCTTTTTGTAAGGGTGTCAAAATGATGCACATGAAAAGTGATGCATAGTAAAAACGAATTTACAAAGGTGGTAAGAGGGTAAATTGCAAATTTGCTCGTGCGACGACGATGACAAACGATTGTCGTTTGTTACATCACTAAAATCACTCTTTGGGAGAGTAATTTTTAAAAACGCCCTTTCAAAGGACGGTGGACGACTGATTTTGTACAAAGTTCAAAATCAAAAATTTTAATTTTTGCAAATCTATTAATAAAAATTAAAAATCCCAACAAAATTCTCGCATCGTGAACGTGTGAAACTTAACACAATTTTCACTGTCGTGGCATTCCACGTGTGACGTCACGCCTACTTCGGTTACAACCAAAACCAACACTAACCTTGGATGTTTGCATAAAGGGCTAAACTTTATCCATATCCTCAGTATCACGCCAAACTGTAAAACATTAATTTGAAAACTAAATATAAATTAATTATAAAAATAATTACGAACGAAGAATAATTCACAAGACGAATCTATTAAATTTAATTAATTTATAATTAATAAATATTTACTATAGCATCACATCGTTAAAATCATGACGTAATTAATTTCATTAGATTCATCTTGCGAATTATTTTTTATTATGAAATGATTTTGTAAATGGGTTTACATTTAATACTCCAAAACATCTAAACATTCGAGTGATGAGGATTAAGGCCCCGTTTGGTAGGGATTCTCCAACCCGATTCTTAACGAATCAATAGAATTTATGCCAAACGGGTTATTTTACAACCGATTCGAGAAGAATCACTTCAAGTGATTCGCAGTTTTACATAGGAAATAAGAATCATCAAAACCAGGTTCTTCCTAGAATCACTGAAACTAGTTTTTTTCCAAAAATCACCTGAAAATTATCTAAAATATTGTTTTAATTATTACTTTATTATACCGATTTTGATTCTCTCCAAAATTTGATTAAGAGAATCGAATTTAAAATGAATTATAGAATTATAGAATCGAAGCCCTAGCAAACGGGCCCTAAATTTTAATCCCGTATCCCTTCAACTATTGAACATGCCACGTGTCCCTTCGCTCTCCATATATTTTATTAGTATCGTTTGTACGTGAACAGTGAACGTGTCACGTAGAACACCAATTGTCCGATCGAACTAGGTAGCTCACGACAAGCAACACGACGCCATGCACGCATGCATCATCTCTCGTGCAAACTGGCTCCTCGACAAGACCGAGAGAAACGAACGCCATGGTCTCTCCCCCACCAAATACACGGTTAACTGATTCGATTTTTTATAATAAAACCAGTCTATTTATGTTTAATCCATGTTTAACTTCTAAATTTTATTATATTTATGATAAATTATTTTCTGATGACAGATGATTATCTGTCGAGAGCAAAATATTTATAATGATTTTGTCAATATTAAAATTTATCGGTTTTTTGAGATGTTTATAAGGATAAAGTATACGCTACTGGAGAAAGCGACACTAGTCCCGGTTCGTAACCCTCAGTAGTCGGTTGTCCAAACGACTACGAATCCGGACTATAGATGGACTATCTCTAGTCCGATTAAATAACCGAGATTAGAGATGCATCTTTAGTCCGGTTGAAGCCACCAACCGGACTAAAGGTGGCGAAGCCATGTGGCACTCCGCAATCTTTAGTCCGGTTGGTGGCTTAAACCGGACTAAAGTTGCAAATTTTTTTAATTTGCCATTTCTCCAATGATCTTATTATATATATATTACACATATATTATATTACACATAAATATATAATTTACACACATTTAAACGAACTTAAGAAAGGAAATATACATATATTACCAAAATATGTACAATATTCATACATGTTTCCTAGCTAGCTTATAAAAAATTGTCTTTAATCTATTTTGCTGTGGTTTAGCTACTAAAACTAATAAAGAACTCCCCCGCGAGATCAACGACCTGCTCGTTAATAAATCCTATCAAATCTTCCTGAGCGGCTTGTATGAAAGTCTCATGGGGGAGGTCGTCTCTTACTCGCATAAGCTGTCATTAATTACAATAAACGAGAAATAAATATATGAAGTGAATAAGAAATCGAGACGTAATGTATGAATTGGTGTTATATGTACATCTAGATCATCGATAGTTTTGACATCGGTCACAAAGCGGTGAATGTAATCGCAGATGTAATATCCACATAGGTTGGTGCCCTGCGACTGTTTTGCACACTAAAAGAGAAACGACGACATATTTTAATATGCATTTCATATTTTAGAACATAATAATGATTCAACTCAAATTAGGAGGATGCATGTTACTCACTTGGAAACTTCATCCGCACAGAGAGCTTATCTTTCCAATTTCCGCAAACATTACTCCGAAATCGTTCCCATGCTCTACGTGCAGTTGAAAGTTAGCACGTAATTATCCGAGAACCACATATATGCAATAGAAAGTAAGATGGCATTATCTGTTAAACAGATCAAATATGTGGGAGTACGTGGACTCTGGTTTATTCATTGAGTCAAAGACATGGATCTTTGACTGACCCATGTCAAGTACTAATAGAATCCAGTGGAATCTGTAAATTGGTTTAGATGACACATATGAAACTTTATGTATGCACGGGATTGAAATTGGTTCGGAAAGAATGAAAAAACTTATGAAGTATTATAGGGCAGAAGGATGAAGGACCGGAACGGTTGCTTCACAAGCGCGTTGTATATGTTGTCCACGGTGTCATTAGGAAACTGATCAACCAATGGACCGTTGATTTTCCGTGGATCCATGAATCCATGCTTGGTGCATTCGTGCTTGTTGCAGTATTGGATCGCCATTCTACAACGGTTAAAAAGAATTTTAGTCAGCTAAATTCAAGGAGGTAAGAAACGAAATAACCGGACGATACTTACAAAACCCACGCGGTTAGAAGTGAGACGTCGAGGGCATCAAGTTGGTACAGGTATCAAAGAATTCTGAAAAAAAATTATTTTGTCGGTTAATACATGTATCAATTATTTAGGAATATCATGTATGTTTACGTAAAAAACATAGTCAGAAAAGAACAAGATGGAAAAAATAGATGATAGACACCAGATCCAATTGTACACATCAACAATGATGATATTTTTTTTAGAAGTCACTTCCTGGATTACATCCACACCGAACGACCGAACGAACGACCGAACGACCGAACGACCAAACAAACGACCGAACGACCGACCATTCGTTCAATCTATTGTTCACGTCTTCGTTCTGTCGTTCGTTCGTTCACCTAAACCCTAAATGCAGTTGCCTAAACCCAACCCTAACCCTAACCTATCGATCGTTCACGTCCATTCGTTCGGACCCTTAACCCTAACCCAAACCAAAATCCTAAACTATCGTCCGTTCGTTCTAACGTTCGTTGACGATTGTGAGTACGATCATCTGGAGGAGAGGAGAGAAAGAGATGATCATGTATGTGAGGGAGATAAGGTCGAGAGGAGAGGAAGTAGAAAGGAGAGGAGAGAGAGAGGACGTTGCATGCCTATGTACGTTGTAACGACCGAACGAATGACCGACCGAACGAACGAATGAACGAACGCACGACCGATCAACCGACCGACCGAGTGTTCGTTCGTGCGTCCGTTCGTTCGTCCACGTCCGTACGGCCGTCAGTTCACATCCGTTTGTTGATTTTATCGTTCTCGTTCGTTGAAAAATACAAACTTCACAAGTCACATACACATTCAAATTTAAATCTATTCATGCATTTAAATTTAAATACACATTCAAAATTCTAAATTCATAATATTCATGTATTAAAATTTAAATAAACAGTCCATTTACATATAAAGTCCATACAAATTTACACATACACATCGAAATCAGATTCACAAATTTACACATACACATCGAAATCATATTCAAATCCTCCTCATTCATTCACATTCACAAAATTCAAAAAATTCACAAAATTCATTCACATTCATATTCATTAAACATATAGCACGGCGGCGCGCGGCGCGCATGGCATGGAGGGGCGACGGCGGCGACGATGATGCGGCGGCGGCCGCCGCGTGGAAGGAGGCAAGGTTTAAGGGTTTAGGGGGCCGGCCGGCGTGGGGATCGGGAGGGCGGAAAGGGGGAGGCGGCGGCGACGGCGACGGCGACGCGGCGGCGGCGGCGGGAGACGACAATGTGGTGGCGATGGCGATGGCATCGGCGGCGGCTAACCCTAGCACGCATCACGGAGAAAAATGGGGCGACGGCGGCGGCTAACCTGCGGCGGCGCGGCGATGGCGACGAAGACCTTGGCGCGGCGGTCCCTCGGCGACACGACGGCGACGAAGACGGCGGAGACGGCGTCTTCGCGGCGGCGTCCTTGTGCTCGGCGACGGCGAAGAAGATGATGCGGTTGTGCGAAAACGGCTAAGTGTTTGGATCCCAGTGAAGCCCTTGCTATATATAGGTACGGCATCTATTATCCCAGTTGAAGCCACCAACCGGGACTAGCGAAGAAATAGTCCCGGTTGGTGGCTTCAACCGGGACAATAGAGCATACCTTTTCTCCGGTTGAAGCCACCAACCGGGACTAGAGATGGCGGGCACCACGTGTCCGAGTAGGTGGGCATCTCTAGTCTGGTTGAAGCCACCAACGGACTAGAGATGTTTTCCTTCCATGAAATTCACCTCTAGTCCGGGTGGTTTCAAAACGGGACTAATTATTACAATGCCCAAGTATATTGTGTTATATTCATATATAATTATAATTAACATATGTTCATATATTCATATATAATTAACATATGTTCATATAATTAACATAAAATATTATAAATTAAAATAATAACATATGATTAACATTTGTCATATTTCAAACTATTTAAAATTTAAATAATAATATATATTTAACATATGGCCTATTTGAAAAAAATTTAAATTAAAATAATAACATATAATTAACATTTGTCGTATTTAAAACTATTTTAAACCATAAACCTAAACCCTAAACCTAAACCTTAAACCTAAACCCTTTTACCATTAACCCTTAACCTAAACCCTAAACCATATTTTAAACCTAAACCTAAACCTCGTGCGGCTGCGTGATTGGCATGTAGAAATCTTGCGACACGAGTGGAACGTCAATGTCTTCTCCTCGATCTAACATCGTCTCTCATGCTCTTGGAGGTGCTCGTTCTCATCAGTAATAGAGCGGTGACAATCTCTTCTCACTTTGTTCTACCTTGTTCTCGAGTTGCTCCATCTCATCCCAATACTTGCACATCATCTTCAAAGATGACATCAAGCTCGTCGCATGGCAAGAAACAAGTGTCTAAGCAACACAAATCCAGAAAGCACCATTTCTTTTCGATTAGAAAAAGAGAGCATCATTCTTGCGTTGATCGACTAGAAAGAAAAGAATCATACCTTGTAAAACGTTGCTTTGCATGACGGTAAGCGAGAATGGGGGGATGGAAGCTCGGGAAGGAGATCTTTGGAAAAGAGCTTCCTCCTCAAGCATGTAACTATCGGTCAAAGGCTAGTGCAATAAGGCGACCAGCTAGTTCATGAAAAAGGTTAGATCAATAACGGATAACGAGATAAACAAAGGCAGTCTTGCGGCCAAAAGAAGCTACTTGCTATAAAATTTTCTCGGCGATGAGCATGGTTAACCATATGCATGATGCAAGACAAAGCGCATTTACCTATGTTTTTCTTTGGGCTCCATTATTTCGAGAGACATGAATCAAATCTCACACTCCAATGAGTCGGGATCAATGAAATAGTTTATCTAGTCGTCTCGTCCACATCCGTATCCAGTTACTCCTGATGATCCGTGTAGAGGCCCCGACGTTTTCTTCCTGCCTTCTTCACCGATCTTGGTCTCTTCAACATGTCATGATCCATCGTAGTAGCCTTCTTCACCGATCTTGGTCTCTTCAACATTTCATGATCCGGATCACGGTCTTTTTTCTTGCTTTTCTCCCTTTGCTTTATAATCTTTCTGTCTTGCTCTTTCTTCGAGTACGACGTAGAAGTACTCATGTATGTCCATCAAACTTTGAATAGCTAGAGATATGGCAATGATTGGAAAGTACGGCTGTATATGGCAATGATGGCTTGCCTTCCCGTTCCGTCTCAATGCCTCGCGCGCATCAGAAGCCGCCGGTGACGCGCACGACGACGGACTACCTCTATCCGCCGCAGTGATCGAGCTATACTACCGTCGCCGCCGCCCACTCTTTGCTCCCGCCGCCATTGCCGCATTGGTCTTCTGATTTAGAGGTGTGCTTTCTACGTGTTTTCGGCGGCAATGTTCAAGTTCTCGTTGCTAATGTCTTCTAACTTATTCTCGTGAATTGCCACATAAGCATTAGCCGTTAGAGCATTATTGTCACGACCACAAGTTAGGATCTTACGTAGTATGGAGCATGTCGACGGCCGCCCTCCTTCTCCGCTTGTAATTTTCCACTGAGGACTTTTTCGTCGACCTCGGTCTCACCCTTTTACCGTTTTTATTCATAGCTCCCTACATTGTAATATGATCTAGGAGAATTGACTATGAATTCGGTGGATGGTGTTGATGCCTCCTCCAACGTGGTTCCCCTTATTCACTTGTCCAGAGGGCTGTTCGGTGCCGATGACGTTAGAAAACAACCGTTGGAGGAGGAAGAAGTTCATCGAGCACTGAACAGTCCCTCGGACGGTGAACAAGGGGAACCACGTTGGAGGAGGCACCAACACCATCCACTGAATTCATAGTTAATTCCCCTAGATCATATTACAATTGCAGGGAGCTATGAATAAAAACGGTAAAAGGGTGAGACCGAGATCGACGAAAAGTCCTCGGGGAGAATTACAAGCGGAGGAGGAGGGCGGCCGTCGACATGCTCCATACTCATAGAAGATCCTAACTTGTGGTCAGGACAATAATGCTCTAACGGCTAATGCTTATGTGGCAATTCACGAGAATAAGGCAGAAGACATTAGCAACGAGAACTATAATATTGCCGCTGAAACACAAAGAAAGCACACCTCTAAATCAGGGAGACCGGCGGTAGCGGTGGCGGCTGGAGCCAAGACTGGGGCGGCGGCGGCGGTAGTACCCATCGATCACGGCGGGCAGATAGAGGTAGTACGCCGTCGTGCGCGTCACGGCGGCCATGGCGAGACATTGAGACGGAACGGGGAGGCAAGCCATCATTGCCATATATAGCCGCACTATCCAATCATTGCCATATCTCTCGCTATTCAAAGTTTGATGGAGATACACGAGTACTGCTACATCGTACTCAAAGAAAGAACAAGACAGAAAGATTATGAAGCAAAGGGAGAAAAGCAAGAAAAAAGACCGTGATCCGGATCATTAAATATTGAAGAGACCAAGATCGGTGAAGAAGGCTACTACGATGGATCATGACATGTTGAAGAGACCAAGATCGGTGAAGAAGGCAGAAGAAAACGTCGGGCCTCTACACGGATCATCGGAGTAACTGGATACGATGTGGACGAGACGACTAGATAAACTATTTCATTGATCCCGACTCATTGGAGTGTGAGATTTGATTCATGTCTCTCGAAATAATGGAGCCCAGCAAAAAACATAGGTAAATGCAGTTTTGTCTTGCATCATGCATATGGTTAACCATGCTCATCGCCGAGAAAATTTTATAGCGTAGCTTCTTTTGGCCGCAAGACTGTCTTTGTTTATCTCGTTTATCTCGTTATTGATCTAACCTTTTTCATGAACTAGCGGTCGCCTTATTGCACTAGCCTTTGGAGATAGTTACATGCTTGAGGAGGAAGCTCTCTTTTCCAGATCTCCTTCCCGAGCTTCCATCCCCACCATTCTCGCTCTACTGTCATGCAAAGCAACGTTTTACAAGGTATGATTCTTTTCTTTCTAGTCGATCAACGCAAGAATGATGCTCTCTTTTTCTAATCGAAAAGAAATGGTGCTTTCGGATTTGTGTTGCTTAGACACTTGTTTCTTGCCATGCGACGAGCTTGATGTCATCTTTGAAGATGATGTGTCAAGTATTGGGATGAGATGGAGCAATCCGAGAACAAGGTAGAACAAAGTGAGAAGAGATTGTCACCGCTCTATTAGATGATGAGAACGGAGCACCTCCAAGAGCATGAGAGACGATGTTAGATCGTAGGAGAAGACATTGACGTTCCACTCGTGTCGCAAATTTCTACATGCCAATCACGCAGCCGCACGAGGGTTTAGGGTTTAGGGTTTAGGGTTTAAAATATGGTTTAGGGTTTAGGTTAAGGGTTAATGGTAAAAGGGTTTAGGTTTATGGTTTAGGGTTTAGGGTTTATGGTTTAAAATAGTTTTAAATATGACAAATGTTAATTATATGTTATTATTTTAATTTAAATTTTTTCTTAAATAGGCCATATGTTAAATATATATTATTATTTAAATTTTAAATAGTTTGAAATATGACAAATGTTAATTATATGTTATTATTTTAATTTATAATATTTTATGTTAATTATATGAACATATGTTAATTATATATGAATATATGAACATATGTTAATTATAATTATATATGAATATAACATAATATAATTGGACACTGTAATAATTAGTCTCGGTTTTTAAAACCACCGGGACTAGAGATGAATTTCAGTGCGCGGGAAAACATCTACTCATGTTTGCATATAAATCTAGACATGAAAATGTATATAAAATAACCGCAAAATGCGAAGTGGTAAGATTGTAGATAGCACATGACATGTAGATAGCAAAATGTATAGAAAACAACCACAAATCCGTAAGAGGAAGAAGTTGCTAACCTTATAGATAGCAAATATTTGTGTATTATCACAAAAAAGTTGCTAACCTTGGCAGCACCGAACCTCTAGCTGATAAAAATTTTGAAGATGTACAAGTGTGGCTGGCTCGGGATGGAGGAGGAAGGAGTATATAAAGAAAATCTCTTAGTCCCGGTTGGTAATACCAACCAGGACTAGAGATGCCATCTCGAGACCCGAGACAACAATATAAAAATTTCAACGGCTCTTTAGAACCTTTAGTCCCGGTTCGTTTCAAGAACCAGGACTAGAGATGACGGTTCAAATGTTGTCAGCGCGTGTCAAAGCGTCGGAGACCTTTAATCCCGGTTGGTAACATGAACTGGGACTAGAGATGCTACCTCTAGTCCCGGTTGGACGGGCTGATCTCTAGTCCCGGTTGGACGGGCTGACAACATTTGAACCGGGACTAGAGGTGATCTTTAGTTCCGGTTCATGTCACCGGGACTACTGTTCCTAGAGGGCCATTGAATTTTTAAATCGGGACTAGAGATTATCTCTAGTTTCGGATGTAACTATGTGTGTGCATTTATATAGATAAGAGTGCCCGAATTATAAGCGTTATGGGTCTGTACAACGGGTGAACGAAAAAATAGCACGGTCAGGGAGAAACGTGTACAGTTCACAATTCTGAACACGTGCACACGTGTCAGGGCTCGAGCAGAAACACACCAAAAATTACCAAAGACATCGCACACGAACGACTCATTAACACTGTCGTAATATATCTCGCGTCGTCGCCGTGTACTACTGCACACGTATCACTGCGACTGGTGATATCATCACGCATGTGAGGAGGTAAAGTGCGGTGGGCCCCACACCTACGCCATTAGGCTTAATCGCCTCCGCCTAATCTTAATCTAATCCTACCCCTCCGGAGATGTCAGCGTCTCAGGAGACGTTAATTAAGCCATTAAATCCTCCCCTTTTGTCGGGGAAGCTAGCTTAACCGCGTCGACGCCGACCGTGGGGGGGGGGAGACCCCACCCCCGCTGGCACGTCTCAGGTGCCGCCACGTCAACCTGTGGGCCCCACATCGGCCCGCCTCTCCCGTTCGGGCTGTACGCGTGTGCGCACCGCGAGGTGGGCCCGCACGATGAGACCCATGTGTGGAGCCCGCTGCTTCCTCGCCCGCGCGTACATACCATTTAATCTCAGTTTATCGTGGCATATGTGCTCTTTTTTTTTCCTTTTCCTTTTCTCTTATCTCTTTTTCATTTTTTCTTCCTTTGTTGATTAGGTCATCGTAATGTAAGATTTTTTCTTCTAGTTTTCAAGACTATCAAATAAATAATGAAATTGATTTATTACACAGTTTTATGGGTTATTTTATCTTTTTTATTTTCACCAATCCCACAGTTTACGAAGCGATGAATAAGAAATAATAAGAAAGACTTTTGGTGCGGGTTTCATCTGGTTTTCAATATTTTAAAAATAATGCTTTATAGTTTCATCCCTATAAAATATTTTTCCTCTCTCTTCTTCTTGTTTCATAAAAACTATAAATCTTCAATATGAAATACTCATGAAATCCATTAAAGACTGATCTTATATGCTATTAATAATTTTATAGGGGGATAATAATCAATGTGGGGTGGTTAAATTAATTTTATTCCATCGATCTTATCCACATATGTGTCATGGATCGCTTTCGGGTTAATCCCAGATGTGATCCTGCCGATTCGTGAATGCAACAGTTTTCCTGCGTTTTATATCGGTGTTGCAAGTTTTGGAGGTGATGGAGGGTTCGCATGATGATAATGGGTGATGAAGTAGGGATATATCCTCATGATGTATCATAATTCTCGTTATAAATGCACACGGATCAATAATCATTAGTTTTATGATTTGCTACCATGGAAGGGTGACAACCTACAGTGCTAAGTAAGGTCGGAAATACCGGTTTTATTTGTCTGTATCTTACGATTATAATTGATAAGTAAGGTAGTAATTTTGTTGCTATTGTCATCGAGGGCGGATTTAGTGGTGGTTAACCTATTTACTTTGTTAGAGTAGTGAAGCTTTTTTTAATCTTTCTAACAATTTTTAGATTTATATGTGGTGCAGAAAATATAACTTCAGTCTTTTTAACAAAATATTAATATTTTTAGTTTCATCACTGATTATCATACATAGATGTATTATTGCATACATCTTTGTGAATTTCCACCAATTTTTGTGGCATGTATACATTTATCTTTTATAATTTTAGATCGTATTTCATGTATATAACATTGATATACACAGGTCAGACCAAACCATCATCCTATATTTTAAGACAATGGTTATTTTATAGGTGCCGTATCTAATATATTATACAATATAAACTGTTATACATATGAACTGATACACCCAACTGATTAATCCTCATCATATTATACACCCAACTGATTAATCCTCATCATGTAGATATATATCCATCGAGTGTATAGCTTGTGTGGCCTAGATTGTTTTATGCCGACTGTGCCAGATTGAGCCGGCTACTGTCGATACTAGCTTGCCATACAAACCATGCCGCTCTTGACAGCGTCGTCTCCACACCCACCATGACACCACCAAGCTTAGCTACCACCTGTCGCCATTGCGCCCGAGCTTAGCTCACATTTTTCGCTTTCCCACCCCCTATATATACACGCGCCCACCCAACAACTCATGCTTCCCACCATCTCCACTGTCCATTACTACCTCTGTTTACCGATCTTGGCATAGCTATGGCGCCCACGACGACGATGGAACCGCTGCCGATCGGCCGCGTCGACGAGGCGGAAGAGGAGGTGGGGCTCGCCGGAGACGATGACAGTGATGTGGAGAGTGGTGGTGAGTCGTTTAGGGAGGTCAGGAAGCGGGTGTCACGTCTCTCCGTCGAGGGAGGCGGCGGCGCCGGGCTGAGCAACAGGGGCGCCCGTGGTGGTGGTGGGTACAAGTTCGGCGCCGGCGTGCGGGATGGCCGGGGTAGTGGAGGTGGTGGTGATGGTGGGAGGGTGCTGCCGCCGCCGCACGCGTGGCTGGCGGTGGAGGAGACGAGGAAGAGCTACGGTAGTGACCCGGAGGAGCAGTGGATGAGGGTGCTGGGGGGGAGCGTACGGCGGCGGCGGCGGGGTGGCGGCGGCGCAGAGGCAGGTGCATCGGCGGAGCAGCTTCAGCGTGGTGAGGCGGGAGCGGGCGGCGAGGGAGGCGTGGCTGGACAAGGCGTGGGAGATGAAGAGGAGCTGGCACGAGCGGAACGGCGGCGCCCCCGACGCCGACACGCCCGTGGTGGTGGTCGTCGGGAAGGGCCCCCCGTCGTCGTCGTCGTCGCCATCGTCCCACGCCGCCGGCTCCGTCGGCGGCGGCGGCGTCGCCATGGACATGGAGGAGGTCCGCGCCTGCAGGGACCTCGGCCTCGAGCTCCCCTCCGACTGCACCGTCGAGATACAATGCTACGGCCTCTCCGCGACCAGCAGCCCCACCCACACCACCTCCGGCAGCTGCAGCAGCGGCGCCGCCTCCCCCTCCGCCGCCGCCTCCTGCTCCCTCTCCAGCCCCGGTACGTCCTCCTTACACAACACAACCATGCACGTCCAAGCATGGCGGATGGCGCCAACTCCAAACAAAAAAAATCTACATGCACATGCACATCGATTAGCTTGCCTGACATGGCACGGCAGCTCGACGGCGACGACGAGCTAGCTAGATCGAGTAGCTAGTCTTCGACTGGTCAAGTAGGGCACCGAATGGATCGATTTCATGCATATACTAATCCAAAATCAGGATTAATTTCTGGGTTACTGTCACAATCAATTAATTACTCGATCGATTAGCTTAACTCCTTAACCAACCAACCAACCAGAGGCAGTAATAGAAGCGTCGTGGCAGACAAGGACAGCTCGTCGTCGTCGTCGCCGTCGCCGTCGCCGTCGCCGTCGTCGTCCGGCTAATAATCTCCGTGCCGCTTCTTCTCCGGCGAGTCTGCCTCCTCCACGTTCCTACCTCCCCTGCCTTCGATGCATCCATCGCCATCCACCACCCGTATCACTGCTCATCGTCACGAGAGCATATGTTGTTAACGATCTGAAAACAACCTGGAAATTAATTGATTGTTAAACGGATCAAGCACTTGAGATTTAATTATTAATTGTTTAGCTGCTAATTAATCTTTAAATTATGTGGTGATTAACAGGAGCGGATGATCCGATGGACGTGAAGGCGAGGCTCAAGGTGTGGGCGCAGGCGGTGGCGCTGGCATCAACCACGCACCTCGGATCCTGATACATGGATGATTCAACGGTTGAGATGCAATGAGTGAACAAGCAGGCTCTGGCTATATATGCCTGCCTCTTCTAAGTTAATTAATTCCATCTTTTTTTTAGCCCTACATATAAAGAGAGGGTTTTAATTTTTCTCACCTATGTCATGACGCTTATATATATTCCACATGTATCACTTCTCTGGTTCTTTTTGGTATACCATGTGCGTGCATGTGTTGTAGACTTCTTCTAAGAATCTTTTCTCCATTGTAAAATGTAAAATATAAGGTATGTGAGTGTGTGTTCGTCCAACTTATGATGTAAGGAATTTGTCTTTTCAAGTGATTGGATGATAAAATCATCATATATATGTAATATACTTGATTTTATATAGAGAGAGTTGGGCTACTGTGTGGTGCGCCGTACAGCCCCATCCCATGTGGCATGGCCGAATCTATAATTTAAAAACTCAAATTGAAAATCCAAACAGTTCAAATTGTTCTACATATTAATATCGTCTTGTATACCAAATTTTATATTTTTTCAAAATTTTTTACTATTTTATCGGATAAGTCAAAGATACTCCAGAAATCGTTGGATTATTGCATCTTTGACTTATCAGATAAAATAGTAAAAAAATTCGAAAAAATGTAAAATTTGGTATACAATGCGTTATTCATATATAGAACAATTTTAACGGTTCGGATTTTCAATTTGAGTTTTCAAATTATAGATTCGGCCATGTCATACGGGATGGGGCTGTGCGGCGCGCCATAGAGTAGCCCAACTATATATATATATATATATGATTGATCGGGAAATTTTTCTTATACCTCCCGGTGCAAATATGTAAAGAAGCCGTCTTCCTAGAATTAATGCACACAATACTATTGATTTATCCTTTCTTGTTTCATATCCTTGATCTTGTATATTATATATTGTGACGTAGTGTGTATTCTAATAGTTATTGATAAGTACCTAAATTGACTATTGTTAGGGGTGTACTTCGGTTCGACAAAGTGTATATGGGAAGGAAACAGGGGATGTATTCACATGTTCAAGGAGTAGGGATGACATCCACCGGGTCGGGTTCGAGTGTGGTAGAAAGAAAACTCACCCATGGATAAACAAATCGACCCGAGCAAAACGCACCCATAAAAAACCCATGGACGCAAATGTAAACCAAAACCCAAACCCACGGGTATCCATCGGGTTTCAGGTATCCATGGGTTTCGGGAAATCCCTGTACAAAAATTAAAGCCCCAAGAAGAGACCCAGCTTAAATATTTATATACAATAAAATATGAACAAAGTGATAAGAGTACACACTAACACACGTGAACTTTTGATGATAGTACTAATTAAAGAAATAAAAATACAGAGAAAAATAACTGGTCACTAGAGGATGATGGCTTTGCGGGATTGGGCACCGGCCTAGAGGTCGTCGACTGATAGGGGTGGGCATTTGATTAAAACCGACAATTTGGTTTGTTTTTTTCCTACTCAAAGTTCGGTTTTGCACAAAGTAAAAACCGATCGGTTCTCAAAATAGTAGAAACCGCAAAATTCGGGTTCGTTTTTTCGGTTTGATTTTTGATTTTTACCCAAAAATCGACAAAAGAGAGGCACGTGTGTCGGGGCAGGCAGAGAGGTGGCGTGTTGGGCAGAGCCGGCACAGCGGCGGCCAGGGTGGGCAGAGAGGTGAGGTGGCACGCTAGGTAGAGCCGGCACGACGGCGACGGGGGTGGGACGGAGGCGGCGGGCACGACGGCGGGCGGGCGGGCGAAGGCAGGGCCCACCTATCGGCCCCTTCCCCATCCCATGCCGCCACCTTCCCCACCCGCTAGGCACACGTCGCCACCTTCCTCTCCCCACTCCCCCACCTCGCCTGTGCGTCGCGCCCGCGATTTGATGGGGATTCAAATTTCAAATCCACTGTCTCTCTCTCCTATGTCGTCGGCAAAACCGGTCCACCTGGCCACGTCCGAGCTCCCTGAGCCCATAAAAGGATCCCCGACCTCCCCTCCTCCTTTCCCCCCACTCATCGCCCTCTCCCGCACCTCCTACCACCCCCCGCGCCGCTCAACCCTAGTGCCGCCACCTTTCACCGCCTCCGGCCGCCGCTAGAGCCACCGCCAAGCCGCGCCGTCACCTTCGCCGCGTTCGCGGGGCTAAGACGCCCCTCAGCCGCCACTGGTTCCCCACCGAAGCCACGTTCCCCTCGCGTGTCGGTGAGCTCCTCCATTCCCGTGCTCTTCGAGTGGCAATGTCCGCCACCGCGCCTCTTTTCTCTCTCTAATTTTCCTCTCTTCTCCTTCCCTAGGTGACATTGGTGCCTGTTCATCGTTTCATTCATCGGATCACCGTTGTCGTTGTCTTCTCCGTGCCGGCTGTCATCGTCTGCCAATAAGGAATCCCTCCCCTTTTCCTCCTCCTTTTCTGTGCGCTCGCCGGCCCTTTTGTGTGCATCATCGCCTCTCGTGCATGCCGCCACTCTCCACGTCACCGCGACTGCTTCCCGCGTCACCGCCGGTGACCTTTTGGTCCCGAGCTGAAGGGTTACGTGGAAGCTACGCTAGCCGAAAACATAACTTTTCTACCGCGCAAACCAGGAACACTTGCAAGTAAAGGCCGATAGATCGTTATCGGTTGGAGTACGCATGAAATAGCCAATCGGACTATCTCGATCTGGAACTGATCGCCGATGACCCGATTCCGGAACAGCCGATTCACCAATGTAGCTGATTCGCCAAGTCGTCTGACCGCGTTCTTGCGCCTCGCTCCGATGCGCTCGACCGCAGCCGATTCCACCACAGCCGATTCGTAGCCAATCAACAGCGCGCAACGTAGCAGCGCCTCTACCGGTATCCACACGTCCGGGGATAGAACGCCGAACACCCGTGTGCTAGCATGCGATGCAAGGCTAGGGTTTGGCTCGAAAGTGGGGAGGGTTTCCATGGAGATTGATCTCGGCGCAATGCAATTCAACTGATGTACCGCATCTCTCCACCCCTCGCCCCTTTATATAGAGTTGGCCTACTGGGACTAGTGGCCGATCAGGACTCTATTTTGAATCGGATCTCATCCGTGTCTCACAAAGTTGGTCGCCCATACGTCGTAAGCCCATAGGACTCTATCCGATTGAATCCCTATCCGATCGAGCCGTATCCGAGTCCAACTCGAATGCATGTTCTTATCCCCTTAAGTGTGCGACCCTGCAGGTTCAGGTATACTCGGTTTCGGCTATAGTCTAACTTAGCCGATCGTCGGCTTGAGTCCAACTCAGCCGACCTGTCAACAGCGGCGCCTAGCAGCACATAGTGACACCATAGTATACAAGAATATAATATCGGCTCTGAACCTGTAATGTGTACACAAATCTCTTTGCCTCACGATACCAATTAAGCTATAGGCAAGATGTGTGCCATCCCTTCAATAGCTTAACCATTCACTCGAACCATATTGGATTATCTGTCTGTTGATTGACTCCTCAATCAACTTAGCATGGCCATGCATTTCCATAATCCATTACCTCGAGGGGCCCAGAGATATCTCTCCAAAGGAGGGGCAAATTCCATCTTGATCACTCACATCCCACTCCATGTTTGATAGCAAACCCGAAGACTACTTTTATAACTACCCAGTTACGGAATAGCGTTTGATAGTCCCAAAGTAGGCTACTACACATGTTGGAATCCATGGTGATCTCAGGTCTAAGGACTTTGTACCAACACTACCTGAGACCAACTAATGGCACATTAATTCCTGTAGTGTCTCATGGTGAGTCTATCCAACAATGTGTTCTATAACACATGTGTTCATGTTTATTGATTTGGTATCTCCATACACATGATCTATGAGACATGATCATCAATCAATAAACATGCCGATCTTAGAATCATATTAGTTCCAATAATATGATATATGATCAGGGATCATTTAGAAATAGATTCATACATATAGAGTCTCATAAATAAGTCACGTACTTATTGATCAATACAAGATATCTATTTTATGGAACTAAATAACACTTTATTCATAAATACATAAACATTGACCATGATATCCAACATCTTCATGTTGCCTCTAGGGCATATCACTAACTTGAGCGCCATTACCGCGCCATCACCGCGCCATGTCCGACAGGCCTGGCTTGAGCCAAGCCCGTGCCCCAGCAACCGCCTCCCGTGTCATCGGATTCAACCTCAAGTGAAACCGTGGCGTCCACGTGGCTGCCTTGGTGCTGTCCCGTATCGGCGCCACCTCGGCGTTGAAAAGCCCGTAGATGTTTCCTAGAGGGGGATGAATAGACGTTCCTGAAAATCACTTAGAATTCGCAGTGGTTAAATTCAACAGGAGCCAAAACTTCCTGTCAAGACCTACGGAACTTGCTCATAACTCAGTTTGACCGGAACTTCAGATGTTCTTTTCAGGAACTTATGGTGTTCTAGCACATCGAGTTCAGATCTTAATTCTCAGGGAACTTCAAGACTTACCAATTATCATGAGACAAAGTGAATCAAGGAGGATACATAAAAACTCAAAAGAAGGCACAGATCAAAAAACAGGGAAACAAGGGATTTTTTTCGAAGTTCAGATTACAAGAATCCTACTCTCTATTGAGTAACTCCGTAGAGCTAGGTCTTGATTAACCCCTTGCCTCACCAAGCAAAACCCTAGGAAGAAGTATTCGGTTTTCAATCCAAAATCTCTAGGTCCTTCACTAGGATACCAGTGACCATAAAGATCTCTAACTTGAACTCCTAATGAATACCATGAATAAGGATAGCTCTACCAAGACAACCTCCGAAGACTCAGCTCAGATTTTCACTCAACTTACCTCGTTTCCTTGCGGAGGTGAGGAGAACCTTAAAAACTTGCCTGGGTCAATCCAAACATTGAAGGAAGCTCGCTTGGCAACACCTAATCGTCTAGGAGGTCACCTTCAAAGAGTAATAAGCACCAAACAACAACCCAACGAGAAATCACTAAGTGCTCAAGTCATTCTAGCCCTTTCAACATCACCAATCCTCACCAACACCCTCATTCTCACTCAATTTTTTTGGGAGGCTCAAGAACAAGGTGTAGAAGGCAAGAACATTATGGGAGAAGTTAGGAGATAGAAAAACAAAAGTGGAATTGTCAAAAGTGAGTTGGGGGCATTACTCATATTTTTGAACTGCAAAGGTGCCAGGAAGTTCTGGTCCAGGGTGCCAGGAACTTTCGGTCAACACTTAAAAAAAATTTGACTAATGGAGGCGCCAGGAAGTTCCGACAAAGTGACAGGAACTTCCGGCCGATACTTGCTATCTTACCCCAAGCCTTTTATAAATTTTGAGCTAAAAAATTCTCTCTTGTATGGATTTTGACTTTAAGCATTGACATCATCTCAGGCAAACCATTTAAAAACCCTCTTGATAATATGACTTTCTTAAACTTAAGAGCAAAATACAAAATAAATTTTAATTAAAGCTTTGAGTCCTCTCGCCACTTTGCATTTGTTGTTGGGGGTCTCCTTTGTACACACTTATTCGCCTAAGCCCTTTGAGACTAATTACCTGCACTTATCTCAATAAACACATTACTCCCTTAACTATTTTGTCATTAATCGTCAAAACCCACTTAGGAGGCTAGATGCACTTTCAAGCGCCGCGTCGACGCCACCTCCGCCTGCTGGTCTGCCATGGCCACCACATGGTGCGCCCGCAGAAGGTGCGCGCGTTGACCTTGTCCACCGTGATCCACCCCCTTGTGTCACTGACAGGTGGGGCCGCTTGTCTGCGCTGGCCCTCCCTCTCGCTGACATCAACACTAGCCTTTAATGTGCAATAAATCATTAAGGACTTTTTTGTTGGTAGAAATATAGTGAATCTTCTAAAATTCATATAAAATTCATCTGAGCTCCGTTTAAGTCCATTCATATTACAGTAAATTCATAAAAATGCCTAGAATCCAATAAAAGGAGTTTTGTTCATTGTTTCAGTAGACTTATAGCCTATTTTGCTTGTGTGCTTTGTTTATTGCATAGATTCCGACAGTTCCAATGCTTCGCTTTACTTTGAGGTTGTTGTAGATGCCCTAGCAGCACTAGAGCAAGGCAAGTCATGTATTCTCATTGATGATGTTGTATCTAGTTTTGCAAATGTCTCGCTTTCTATTAAATTTATATTATTTTATAATATCATGTGGGATGTTTCCTATCGTACCCAACCATAGCTCGTTTACCCTGTTTCATTGATAGCTTGAAAATTAATATGACTAGATATTGACTTAGGAAATGCTTAGTCATGCTTAGATCAACTATCTCACTATGAGAATCTCACTAATATCCTAAATCTTTGATTAATGATGACAAGTATGGACATGTACCATCATGATATTAATTCAACTAAAATATGTCTAATGGTGGGCTGTGGACGCATGGTTTTAATAGATGTGCCCATGGCATATAAGGACATGTTCGCGAAAAACCCTGAAAGAATTACCGTGTGTACCACAAGCTAGCATGGACCACGACTAGACTTGTAGTGTAGCTTTTTCCTTTCCGGTGTATCTAGACAAAGGTGAGCATGATGGAGTTTGGATGAGCCTTGCGACGGTCTATGCGGTTTTCGGATTTACCTAGGCACAAGAGGGGGTCGCTTACCTTGGTTTTAAGGGTAGAGGCAAAACCTAAAGTGTAGTGCGCTTGGTTAGGAAGGGTTATGCGAAGAGTCCTATCACAGTTTCTTTCCGGTATATCGTAGTGGCATGTCGGTGCATGAAAACATGTCGTGGGCTGTCTTGTGGGTACATTTATATACCTCTTATCAGAGTAAAACTATTCGAATAGTTGTGCCCACGGTTATGGGCGATCAACAGGATTCACTGTGATTAGTCTCATCATTAATAATTTGACTTAATGGAATTGGTATAATTCAGGGAGATGGTTATGCCTGTCACAACGTGGTGTAGTATTGGATAGTGATATTTAATACTGCTTAATTAAATTCATTAGTTTTACTACTTTTAACCGCTACTTTTAAATATCTGCTTCATGCAAAAGAACCCCTAGCCTCCCTTGGAATTATTTGCATTATACTTTCTCTTGGTATGACTTACTGAGTACAGTGGTAGTACTCAGTCTTGTTTTATCTTTCCTACCCGAGAGCTAAAAGTACTACTAAGATGGAGGTTACTCGGAAGAGTAGGTTTTATCGCTACCGTCAAGTATGCCCGTGGAGTGGAGTTGTCACGCTGCCAGTGTCAAGTTACCTAGAATAGCTCGATTTTATTTTTCGCTGCATCTGTAAGACTTTTATTCTGTTTTAGAAGACATGGATCTGTATGTCAATTCTATATACCCTGGTTGGTCCTAGATAAGGGTTCAATGCACATTCAGCTTAAAATTCTGGTTCGTAAATTTCTGGGCGTGATAGTTCCTCTACTCTTGCTGCTCTCGTCCTCTTACCTCATGTTATTTTCTTCCTCCACTTTCCTTCTCTACCTCTCACTTTTTTACCGGCTTCCTCTACTCTCCTCTGCCCTCCTTCACTACCTCCACTACCTCTAGATCTATTGTCCACTATCAATGTCAACAACAAGCTCCGTTTTGTTACTTTCCTTGGTTTTCTCCAACGACGACAGCTATGAACATATGATGCATCCATGCCTTTAGGGTAGAAATGCTTAGTCAGTAGACTATTGGATTTTATGGGCTAGTGTTATTTTGATAGGCTGTTTTTCCGTTTTTCATTTTCACATACCAATATATTTTTTATTTGTCATGTGATCGCTAATAACATTGTTTTAGGCGTCGCTACGCCTTATGCCATAACCACAAAAAGCATAAGATGAATGTGCAGTGCCTTATATCAACATATATATTGGCTTAAACCCTTAACAAGCTTTTTTATTTTTTAATTAATTTACAGTTCTTTCGTCCGTTAAAAACAGAAGTATAAAAGTATAACTTTCAAAATACATGTAAACATATCTTACAAAACATGCCATACATCATAATGCTATCTCTGTCCCAAATAAATATTGAATCTGATTTTTAATAGACGAAGTTGTTGACTTTTAAAAATATTATATAATTATTATTTATTTGTATCAATTAAGATATTTTAAACTCGACTTATATTTTTAATTTTTTTAACATTTTTAAACAGAAGGAATAATCCGACGATGACCACGACAACATCATCATCTATTTCGGGACACTTCGGGAAAATAATCCGGATTCTGGAGCATAAAGAAAAAGAAAAGGAGAAAAAGGAAAAAACAGACTGGAATTTGGATATGTTTAGTATAAAGGACATTGTGAAGGGTCTTTTTTAGAAATCCGACCTGCATCGTGCAAACCTCTCTTTGCCCCGACGCAAACCCCAACCCTAGTTTCCCCAGCGGCGGCGGCGACGATGGCGGCGGTGCCGGTGACGAACGCCGATGTGGAGGCGGTCGACTTCGACCCCGACGACGACGACCTCATGGACGAGGACGCCGCCGACCCCACGCCGGCTCCCGCCCCCGCCTCCGCTCCACCATCGCGGGCGGCGGCGACGACGGGCCCCGTAAGACCAAGGGCCGCGGCTTCCGCGACGAAGCCGCGCCCCGCGACTCCCGCTTAGCAGGCGCAGGCCGCGCCGACTTCGACTCCCTCGGCTCTGACGGTGGCCCTGGCCCCGTCCGATGTACGTCTCTCTCTCTCTCTCTGCCCGTCCCTCTTTTTCCCCCTATTTGCAATGGTAGATTTGTTATCCATGGTGGTTTAATCCTAGCTCGGCTTGTTTCCCTTCTCGATCCATTGATTCTTGCTGTTAGATTAACTGATTTGGATGTCAATCTGCAACCTTGTGGCAAACGAGTCTGGATGTGATTATAGCCTCTTTTTGCTGCTTGATCCTATTTCTCTGTCATATCCTTTCTGATTTAAGCAGATCCCAGTCATGCGCTTCATCTCATTGAAGGGGGGCGAGAGTTCTGACCAATGTTGAGTTAAAATTGTGAAGCTTTTGGATGCGTTGTCCTGGTTAAGTGGTTAGGATCTCAGTAGCTGTAGGCCGTAGGATTTGTCGACCACTTGTAACTTCGAAATTGTTAATGTATCAGCTTGAACGTGCGCCATTTAGTAGCTTCTGGCATGTGTGTCGAGCACTGGAGGTTTATTTGTTGTGGTTCTCTTCTGAGCAATTTGGGATTAGGGAACTGATTCAGAAGATCTAGACTTAGCAATAAGGATGTGGACTTTTACACTCATGTAAGTTGGGTATTAGTTGCAGTTCTTGTTTGAAGTCTTTGATATTAGAATTGGCATCTGGACCCTCGTTTTGGTTATTTCTGTTGCTTGCCTTTAGTTGATGTCTCTATTTGTGTTAATGTCTTCAAATAATCACGGTTACATTAAGAAATTGCTATCTCTCCAGTTAGTTGCCACTGCCTGAATTTCCCTAATCTTGCAAAAATTTCAACTTGTTATTTTCAACTAAATTAGAGGTTCAATTTCTGGTTGAATCATGGTTAGTTCATGTTTGCTTATGTCATGGTCATGTTCTATTGGAAATAAAACAAATAGCCAGCTCATATTTAAAGCTTTATTTCCATAGTAAAGCATCATCTACTGAAGGCTGTGTGCATAACTGTAATGGTGGATGTTCAAACTGTGATCTCTTATGCTATTTGTTTCCCCATGGAAGATTCCATTGTTTGAAGATAATTGGTGTCATTGTCTGAGTCCATGCATATTTTGCCTTTTGTTACAGCCATTGAAGGGTGGATTGTGCTAGTCACTGGGGTTCATGAAGAAGCTCAGGAAGATGACCTTCACAATATTTTTCGGGACTTTGGGCAGGTCAAGAACTTGCATTTGAATTTGGATCGCCGAACTGGATTCGTGAAGGTTTGTCTTTCTACTAATGTGTCTAGCCCTGTTGCAGCCTTGTAAAACTGTTTTTCCTTCTAGTTTTTAGGAAATTCTCTTAAATGAGGTTCCAGAAAATCGTCCATAATAATGAATAAAACAATCTGCAGAAACTGGCTGAGTAATTCAGAGGCTCCTTTTTATCTAATATTGCAAATTGCTACCTTCACTATGCACCATCCTTGGTTTAAAAGCAAATATTATGTTGCATGTTTTCTTAACCACCTTTTAATCTCTTAGATTCTATCTCCACATTTTTCCTTTCCAGGGATATGCTCTCATTGAGTATGAAACTTTCGAGGAAGCTCAGGCTGCAATAAAAGCATTGGATGGAACTGAGCTTCTAACGCAAATTATAAGTGTTGATTGGGCATTTAGTAATGGCCCTGTCAAGCGCAGGAATATTCGGAAGAGGTATGTTTTATGTTAGCTTGTATGTCCCTTTTTTTTGGTTATGGCAGAACAATCAGACTTTCAAAGGGTTAGGTTTTGTCACATAATCTCTTTTTGAGAGTGACTATGGCATATGTAAAATATTTTTTTACACCATTTAATGATCCTACAAATTTGTGTGTGGTGGAAAATAGCATGGGAGGAAAGTTGTTTGGCCTTTCTCTTTGTAACTAAAAGTAGTACGTGCCATAACCATCCCTTGTTTTATTTAATCTGTCTCTGAAATTATTTGTTCCTTTAACTGTCAACTATGTGCTCGGACATATATTTGATCTCACTGGCCTGTCCAATTATCATATCTGGATAGTACATGGCTACTGATTGGTATTTCAGCATGTTGAAGCAATTCATTTATCATTACATATGATCATTGTTCTGATCTAGTTGCAATGTGATAATGTGAAATCCTAAATATTGATTTCTTTTTGTTTCAATTTTTTCTAGTTACACATGTAAAGATTTTCACTGCTTCTATTTCCATATTAAATATTTCTTTTGAATTCAAAACCACTGACCAGATGCATTCACAGTGCAACATGTTGTAAGCACTGAATTTCCTCGCATGTATGAAATAATAATCTTATTTGGTCCTTTGTTCTTGTCAGATCACCAAGAGCTCATCGCTCCAGAAGCCCACCAAGGAGAAGATACTGAGTGCTTCCCACCATGTGATGATGGTGCTTAGAATGCAAGAGTTGCTTGTAGGATTCCGGTTGTTTGCTTGGTCGCCTACCGCAGTTTGATCATCAATATTAGCTCGTCTGCTGTTTTCAGTCCATGATTATGGTAGTTATGTGGCATTTAAACACTTTTCAGCATATGGATGGAGCTGTGTTTACCGTTGAAGTTTGGCATGCCAGTTGCAGCCAATTGTAACCGATGATGTTGGATCTGTCATAAGATGGTTGTTGCTTGGGGTGTTTACATCGTGTTGTGTCACCGCTATGCTTACGTTCCTTATTCCTTCATCATGAAACATGACTATTGAGCAATTTAATGAACTTGGAGTGTGCAGCATTTGTGCTCAACTATGTGGGTAGGAACTTGTGATGTTTCATCTGTTGAGATTGGCCAGCGAAAAGAGCCTGCTTCAAAATTACACTGCAGAAGTTGACATTTTATACCATTATGGATCAACACGCCGATTAATGTTACTGGCTGGCTGTAGAATACTTGAATGCTTGAGATGTTTAACGGATCGTTGAAACGGATTGTTTGCGCTAAGCTATTGAATTGCTTTGACAACTTGTTTTAAATCATTTCTTAAATTTATTTATCAAAAAAATTAATTTATCCTGTCAATTAGATAATCTACCGCAACAATTAAATCATTTGTTAAATTTATTTATCTCAAAAATTAATGTCATGTCAAGTAGATAATCTACCGCAACAATTAAGTACCTATCAAGCCGATAATCCTCCTTCCTCCGTTGTTTTTTAAAAAGACAATGCCATTCGTCCAATTTAAAAAATAATTTATATAAATATTATTTATTTTGTTACGATACATTATCATTAAATAAAATTTAAATACAACCTATACTTTAACTTTAAATATAAGCTATACTTTTAACGTACTAGCAATTGTGTCCATGCGTTGCAACGGGTGAAGTCGAGGCGCGACGCGGATGGGGATGGCACGGAGGGGCGCGGGAGCTCCAAGCAGCGATGAGAGGGAGGAGCGCAGGCGCGACGCGGGGCGCGACGGAGAGAGGACGGGAGGAGGGCGAATGGGGTCTTTTTCATCCAAGCCCTCCTTTCTTTTCAAATTGGGCTGGGTAGGTGACGAAATACTCGTGGCTCGCTAGCTCGTTCGGCTCGTGGTTGGCTCGGTTTGGCTCGACTCGTTGAGAAATGCTAACGAGCTGCGTCAAGGGTTTAGTTTGTTAGCTATAACGAGTTAGATCGCGAGCTGCTCGTGAGCTCAACGAGCCAGATGCAATGTACAAAGCAGAGCCTAATGTTTTGCTTGTATTTGTTATTTTTTTTGTTTTGTTGTTGATGTGACAATAAATTAATAATTTTTATGATTTTGTGATGGCTAATATGAACCTAATGCTTTAGATTATAATAGTAATAATATCTAATCTAGTTGCATCATTACATTTGCATGGATAATTGTCGATGGACAAGTATTATTACGTTAATTATAGACTTAATATATCGATTTTTACTTTTTTTCAATTGTATATTTGCATGTTTAATATACTAAAAAATATAATTTGTATATAAATTGCACTGTATTAAAGTGGCTCACGAGCTAAACGAGCTGGCTCAAGCCGACTCACGAGCCGAGCCAAGCCGAGTCGGCCTCCTAGCTCGGCTCTCTACCGAGCCGAGCCGAGCCGAGCCGGTATCCACCCCTAACTGCGGGTTAATTTTGGAAAAACTAAACGGGTTTTCTGCCAAATAGCCAGGCAGAACAAAATTTTGGGTAGAAACACTACTTGCTTAGATAGTTATAGCAAATGCCCGTGCGTTGCAACGGAACGACGACGCAGGGAAGGAAGCAGGCGGAGGACGAAGGTCCAGGCGGCGGAGCGGGAGCTCTGAGCAACGACGGGGGGAGGGGCGTAGGCGCGGCGTGGATGGGGACGGAAGAGAGGGACGTAGGAGGTTTTTTTTCATCCAAGCCCTCACTTTCTTTTCAGCATTGGGATTACGGGTTAATTTTAAACACTCATGGGGGTTTATGCAAAATAACCGGACGGATGAAAATTTTGGATAGAAACACTACTTGCTTATAGATAGTTATATATATATATATACATATATATAACTTTGAAAGCAATGGTATCTTTTAACTTTATGTATCACTGAACCTTGATTAAAAAATAGTATGAGATAGACATTTAGTATAAGTTAATTTAATTTCATCAAATTAAGTCAAAAATATAATGAAAATAGATATTAACTTACTGAAACTTTAAACCGATTAGAAATTTGGTAAAAGTTTAAAATATTTACGACTTGGATATTATTAGTTAGAAAAGTATATTACTTTAAACCGATTAGAAATTTGGTAAAAGTTTAAAATATTTACGACTTGGATATTATTAGTTAGAAAAGTATATTGATGAATAGGATAAGTTGCATGTATATCGACGGTGGCGCGCTAGCTCACGTGTGCAGCGTGTGCTCGGCCGCCGCTCAGGGCAATGCACGACGACGCAGGAGTCGTGTGAGTCGGGCTCGCCTGCTGAAGGTGAGGAAAGTGAGGCAACAATGGGACGAGAGGTTATATGGATCGAAAATTTTATAGCTTTGAAAAAAACGATTTGATGATCAAAAAGTTATAGATTTTTTAAGTAGGTAAGATAAGCTCTATCGTATGTATAACTGGTTTTTTTTAAAATAGCCAGGCGGATTACGGGTTAATTTAAAAAATCTCAAGGGGTTTTCTGCAAAATAGTCAGGCAAAACAAAATTTGGATGAAAACACTACTTGCTTTATAGATATATATATATATATAGATTTACATAATTTTTTAAATAAAACAAATGATCTCAACTGTATTTACATAAATTTTTAAATAAAACAAATGAACAAATGTTAAAAACAAACGTTATAGTTAAAGTCAACAGCATCATCTATATAAAATAGATACACAGTAGAAATTTTCCTCATCTCATCGTTTATGTCAGCAGTTTGTGTTGCAACATGTCAAATTTCAGAGCTGTATAGATCAACAGATAATTAATCAGTTAATCAATTGTTCCCTAAAACTAGCGGCAACGCTGCAAACAACATTGCAGCCTGCCAATGTAGCACTTCAGTCATGAAAACATCGTGTAAAGCAACGGCATGCATACATCCCCTCTTCACTTCTTCAGTACTAAGAAGAGATTTCATGGGATGAAGTACTGGCTGAATGCTGATGTATCTCCAAGACTCCAGCATCATTATATTTCTTATATTTCTAGTGTTTCATGATGGATCCTTCTCCACAAATGGTTGAGGGGGTGGCCAGTTCAGATCGTAGAAGAGACTCGGCGGCTACAATACTGTTTGTGATTCTATCCAGCTCCGAAACAAGTGCTATTGGACATGTCTATCACCTGCAAGGATGCAAGTGGGTCAGCCCGATAACACAATTGCAAGCTATTTAAGTGATTATAAGTGGATTTGTGGGTTGAGGCACCCCGTATCCCTAATTGCCTGCAGGAACTGCGGGTACCTGGTTAACTGTACAGGTCACAGCTGCTTGTGCACCATGACTACGGCCCAGCGAGTTGGATGCCTGGCTGGGTCTTGAAATCCCCGTGGTTGTGGCAATGTTAGTTGTCTGACTGTTTTAGCCTAGAACTGGCTGTTGTATCTGATGTAATTTCCAGGTTTGAGGAACCTGGAGCTTCTTGCGACGAATTTGATGCTCCTTTCAAGGATTTCCCCGCTTCCTCTTCATCATCATGAGATGTCGTCTCTTCATCTGAACCGCTCATCTCTGTATCTGCAATCCATAAGTTGAGTAAACAAAGATTGAGACATCATGGCACAGAGCATAACTTCTAGAATCACATTATTAAGAAATCTATGCAAAGCTTGAGGGAAAAAGAATATTTAAGTGTGTCCCAGCTTTGTTAAGATAAAGAAACAACTAGAAGAGTTCCATTATCGACAAAATTTTGGCAAATAACATGATTATTGTTTATTTTGTCAATTGAAATACCAAGAGACACCTCTTAAAGAGGAAAAAAGAGTCATACAAGATTTGCCTCAAACTTAGTTTCAAGCCAAGGTCAAATGTCTAATAGGAAGAACTTATCCTTTTGTAGAATATGAAATGTAATTTGCTTGAAAAGTTGTCATGATGTTTCCCTTCAAATTACAAGGATAAACAATCTAATCATGATACGGTCCTTGTTGTCATACATAACTTGTTAGTTCTTTCACTTTCTTTTCTGTTCTTGGCTTACAAGAAATGGAAGAGGATTGTAAACCACCAAAGAATATTAAAATCTCAGAATGTCACATTTAATTAATTGACACACAGCCATATCATATCCACAAAAGATCAGCTATACCAGATCTATGATGAATCAGACGAGCAGCATGCCAACACCGTCCATTTGCCTGATGCCATAAATGAATATATCATTAGATGCACATATATAAATTTAGCTGAAGCTATTTTAAGCTATAAGAACTGCTTCAGCTCAGACATGGACTTCATCAAAAGGCCAAAACTGACCAAGAATCACTTCAGATCAGTATATATATACTTTGGTCCTAAACTACAGAAAATTACCTAGAAATCAACGAAGGTAAGAGTCCATGCCATTAGGACATTAGGTAGATACCTTTGAAAGAGGTACAGTCCAACCTTTCTCCAGGCACCAATCAAGAGCAGGCCTGATGTCCTTACAGTAAGCAGGATAACTCCCCCCTTCACCTATAGGAGGTTTCAACAGCTGTACCTGCAAGTAGATGGCCAAGCAGAGAGATCAATACATTGTCTCGGATATGTTTCAACAGCTGTCCTTATCCACTACATTTTTTTTCCGTTCTTAAATGAAAAAGAATCTCAACATTGTGTAAGATCTCCACTTCGAAAAGGCCGGAAAGTCGAAATGTATACATAAGGAATTGTAAAACCACTCTTGACATTTAAGATGCAAATCAACAATCGGTTGCAAACTTCAGAGTTAAAAACTGATAGTGAATTATTTGGATTTTATTATTTCCATTATCTAGTATTAGACAAATAGACACTAATTCGTTGGATTAGCACAAGGTAAATTTATATTAGCCCTAATATATTTATCACGTGCGAACAACAACTGAATTCATATCTTATAAGGGCAGCAGCAAATTTATTGGCTTGGCAAATTATTAGATGTTTACCTTAACCATATCTTCACTAAGTATCTTAGTAATTTTCGCAGTCCAGTAACAACCTTCAGACAACCATTCAACCAGATCACCTACTTTCGGGGTATCACAAACAGACACTATCACATTACTCTTTGGAAATTGCTCAGGAACTTGATCCCCCCGATACAACTCAGGAAAGGAAGGACGAAGCATGCATTCTGTTTCTCTAACCACATTTGAGTTCCTTTTGCCATATGCTGGGTTCTTTTCAAAGACTTCAGTCCATGTTTTCTCTGCAAAGGAAGGGCATGGGGCGTACTGACATGAGGTGTATACAAAACTATTTTTCCTAGTCATGATGAGTTTCTGTTCTCCCAATATTTGCTTGTGCCTTGTCAGCATATAAGAACAAAATGGATGAGATAAAAATTATAGAGGCCTCAAGAATGTGCCTATATCTTCGAAAGGTTACAGATGTCTACTGGTAATGCCCCTGATTCAAGGTAAGCATTTGTGCAAGACACCATCAGAGAAGCCCTTGCAAGTCTCATTATACAGCCACTATGTAAGGAAGAGAAGAAAACATAAATATATTAACTATTAAACCATGCTAATACTGATTTATGTAACACTGTAGCTCCTAGTAGTTTACATAAACAACTTATTTAACCCTCAACCCAAGATAATGCTGATTTATGTAATATAGAGAGGAATGATCAATTGATCACCACCAAACGTAAAACAAAGGGAGTGTTACAAGATAGTGGAGATCATAGACAAACCAAACTGTAAACCACTATCAGTAGACAAGAAAATATGTGTTCCCCAATACAAAAGATGTTGAGAAGTGTCAAATAAATTCAAATGCAAAATATCCTTCATTTGCACATGTACATTAGCTCTGTTCAACTTTCCTATTCACTAGAACATAATGATTTGCAAGTTTACTGTTCAATAGCCTTAAATTACAATCTGTATAACAGATTCTTTCAAGGCAAGGCACAGATCGCCAATTGTGTAAAAGCATTTTTCCAAAAAGAAAAACAACTCCAGAATAAATGATAGCTCAGATAGCGATTTGCTTACCTTCGTCTGGGTAATCAAGATACTCCAGGAAATACTCAAAGGCCCCCGATTCTGTGACACGCATATCGTTAATCTGAAAATAAATAAGTGATGTGTTTTAGCTCAACACTATGCTCCATTATGGAAAATGGATTGCCTAAACAAAAAATAAGTGCTTCATTTTTGAATTCTATCAAACTTATGCAGTACATCAATTTGTGCAAAGTGAACAACCATATAACCAATTTGGTTCCTGTATTACTAAACTCAAACCACAGATACTGCACTAAATGTGAGTAAATTGGACATTGTATCACTTAGCCTTACATTGGCAGAAAACACCATATTTAGCCAATATATACTCATAGCACCATGCCTCCACTGATACACCAACCTGGCATGTGGACATCATGCGCGCAAGCATAAGCACCAGGCAAACATCATATTGGCCAGTAGCCAGCTAAGCTGGTGAGGAAACAAAACGATTTTGTTTTGATTAAAAGGTCACTCACAAAGGGTCAGTCAACTCCTCCAGTGGCAATTGGCCTGACTATTATCAGTCATCTCAGTTTTCTAGGAGTAGAGCCAAAATGACTGGATAAAGACACAAACTCCATCAATTTTTACATCAGTGTTCTGTTTGGGACTAAAATTCAAGGTGGTTCCATGCTAACCATAAAACATGCCATCCAACACTGTATCATGTGACAAACAGGCAACACAAAGGTGTTTCACATGACTTATGTTAATGTAGGTGTCATATGCCGCAATGTGCAATGAACTCCTGAGATAAATAACAAGACAACTTAGCAGCTGTCTCACCTTACAGCGAAACCAAGCACCTTTGTAACCATCGATGAAGGACTTTGACTCTGCAAAATTGCCCTTTTTAAATGGAAGAATCAGATCCATGTCCAATCACCAATCTACAAGCAAAGAATTTCGGTCAGCACAACATGAGATGGTTAAACATGACATAAGAACAAGCACGTCATCAGCAGAACAAATAAAATGTCGCTTCTTTTGGTCTACTTGTTAGCACAGCTACTGCCAACAGTTCTAGACTTCTAGGCTTTTTAGCAGCATGAAACTACAAGATTGTCAACACAAACAAAAGGTTAGCAAGTGACTTCATGGTGGTGAAACTACCAGATTCTTTCGGCTTACACTCGATTGCCGCAAAAATCTTGCAAATCCATAATAAACAAGATATTCCTACAACATTAATTCCAAATGACACCATCGACGAACCAACCAAGAATAGAGCACGATAAGCACTTTTCCCTTCTCTCTCTCTCTCCCCCCCTAATCTTCTGATTTATTTTCCTGAAGAAACAGAAGGTTGGTCGGGTTTCCCCTGTTCAAGGATGCCCGGTGACGGTTCAGCTGCGGCGGCGGCGGCGGCGAGAGAGGCTGCGAAGCAGCGAGGGGAGGCTGGTTCCGCGCTCCTGGCTGAACGGAGAACCCAACCCGGGGCTTTTCCCCGCGCGCGCGGCGACTGTGGCGGCGAGTCCTGCGACCTGGGCTTCGAGGAGGGGGGTGGACAGCATCAGGGTGTCGAGAGGAAGCGGACGGAGGCGGTGGAAGGGCACAAGGCAGCGCGGAACAGTGGCGCGACGTGCGGCCGGTGGGTGGCGGCTCCGGCGAGATCCGGAGGCAGGCGTTGAGGCTAGGGAAGGAGAGGGGAAACAGAGGCCTTGGGATGGGGAACCCACTCCTACCTTCAATTGTGTAATATGATGATCGACGGCGATGGATTTTTCGGAGGGGCGCCGCCGGCGGCCGGGCTAGGGTTCCGGCTGTGCCACGAGGATGTCTGACCTCTTTCCTCTGCACCGAGCCCCTCGACGGCGGCAGCTGCAGCAGCGGAAGAAGCAGAGAGAGCCAAACGGGCGGCACGGCCCAGCCCGAGCAACACAGCCCGTTAGACACGGTTGCTTAAACGGGTCGTTTTATATCGGCCCGCATGTCATACCCCTGTCCCAAGCACGACTCATGAGATGGCCGGGCCGTATTATGCCGACATGGGCCATTAAAGGCCCATAGGTCGAGGATTAAAGGCCATAGACTGTACTACAGTGTTACTAAGTATGTGTATTGATACAGTAAACGGTTCGTGTCATGTCGACCCACGGACTCGCGTCGATAGCCCAGAACGACATGGCCACTCATGTCGTGCTGTGCCTGCTATAGCGAAGGCCGTATGGCACGTCCTATTTGACCGTCTCTAGGAAGAAGCAAGACGAAAAAAAAGCCGCGAATGGTCAAAAACTCATGAAAAATCATATATAAAAGTTTTATAAATTTGTAAAAAAATATATAAGATAGATCTAAATATAAAATATATTCTCACCAAATCTAGTCCAAACTCAACTTTATTTAAAAAAATAACAAATTTTTGATGATAGTATTATGTTACTTATTCACCAAAAGTTTGTCTTTTTTACTCAAATAAAGTTGAATTTAAACTTAAAATTTAATGAGATTGTATTTCATATCTATATATCTTTAATAACTTTTTAATGGCTTTATAAAATTTATAAAATTTTAAGATACGATTTTCATGATTTTTAACCTTTAATGAGATTATATTTCATATCTATATATATTTAATATTTTTTCTTAATTTATAAAATTTTAAGATACGATTTTCATGATTTTTAATTTTCGTCGGATATGAACGAAGAAATGATGATTTTTTTTTTTTATTTTTTCTATGTAACTAGGGTCAGCCGTACCAAACATGTTGGAGCGAACAAATTTAGGAAGCAAAAATACAAATTTAGAGATCTATATGACACATAGTTCAAGCACCACGTACGCACTTCGCTTTAAATTTTAAAACTAGGCCATCCTTTTTAAAAAAAATTTGTTTGCTACTACTACCAGCAAAGTCTTTATGGCTGATACTTCCATTTGAAAGATACTGCTGTTTTGAAAAAAAAATCCATCTTTTCTGATTTGTTGAACAAGACAGATTTATTTTATTGTTTTAAAAAACTTATATAAATTTGGTTTTCACAGAACATGTCGGTTAGCAGGTTAGGTTGAGAAGCAGCCTTAGCCTTAGGTCGTGTTCGCAAGTGATTACTGATTAGCCGCGCAAGTGATTACTGATTAACCGCACGTAAAACGAGAAATATGATTAACATATGATTAATTATTAAGTATTAAAATATTAAAAAAATTAATAAATAAATTTATTAGATTTTTAAGTAACTTTTATATAAAATTTTTTCTACGAAACGTATTATTTGTTTAAAAACGTGTTAATAAAAAACTATTTTTTTAAAAATGATCGCGCCCTTAATTTGTGACAGTACGAGTGAGATGTGCATATTGTCTACTTGCAACCTTAATTGCACTCGAGCTACTTTCTCCGGTTCAAATGATAAATTATTTTTAAAATTAAAGTCCTTTAAGAATACTAACTTTATATTAAAAATACACTTCATTCGTTCAAAATATAATAATTTTTAGTGCTCAAAATTTATTCCAAAATATATCAAGCTAACCAATTAGGACCCTCCATCTTCAATTTTTTTACCTACTTATTCAACTCTAAAATTTTTTATATTCTTGGACGAGGTAGAACATTAAACAAACATACTATATATAAAAATATATTAAACAATTTATAGACTACATTTTTAAAACTTATGAAAATTAACTTAAGACAAACTTAACAAATAACCAAGAACGAATGGAGTTGCTAACAAATAAAATGACCTAACTTATACTTATTTGTAAGGATAAACAATAAAATAAGAGACAAATAAATATAAAAATACATTTGAAAAACTCTTGTTGGAGAAAAATCAGGAGTACACATTTGATTACAAATAGAAAAGAATAGTTAAAAAATTGAAATAAATTCCACATTTTCCGTGTAGGTTAGAAATCTTGTATAGAAAATATGAATTGCGTAAGCTAAAATCGAAACACACAACAGAAATAGACAAACATAAAAATTTGATAGAAAATTTTTATGAAGATCAAAAAATAAGTGAAAAGATTTAGGTGCAATAGGAAAAGGAAATCCATCATTCATGCTTCTCGAAAGGTTAAATGGTATATTCTTTTAAAAAAATATTCTATAGAGAAGTTGTTTTAAAAACATATTAATTTGTTTTTTAAGTTGAAATAGTTAATACTCAATTAATTGCAATTATGTGTTAATTATTTATCTCATTTTACATATCGTCTCAATCTTTTCTTTTATTTGAGATCTGAAAAAAATTAGTTACTCCAAGAATTCTTACCCAGGATGGTAAAGGGTAAGAGAAATTTCATAAATATTCAACATTTAAGAAAAGATTTGGTTGATCTGTAAAATTTTAACCATCAATTTTTTTCAAAATGCTTAGTTATAAAGCAAAATTTTAAAATATTTAACTATCGATAATTTTTAAATGCTTAATTTTTAAGCAAATAGCATATCTGACTTAAACTCCCAACTCCAAAAGTTAAGTACCACTCCAACTCTAACTCTAAATAGTTAGGTATATAACTTTAAGAAAAACTAGTTTAATATCATAATATTACTATATTTTATAAATTTATTTTGATATAAAATTAATGATTTGATCTTGAAAAAGTACCGATTCTTATATAAACTTCAAATAGAGTAGAAAATTTTAAGTAGAAAGCAGAAAAAGACAACAAATGATCCAATGAAGATAAATCGGTATATGTACATATGAAAACAACGCCAACAAATATAGATTCAAAATAACAAATCAGTATCCACAGCACTTTGGTTAAAAGGCTGATGATATATTCATCTTGCAAAAACTAAACACACTTAAAACAAAATAAATTGGGATCCAAGTCAACCATCAAGTCGACAAGATCATGAAAACATCAATCAAAAGAAACTAAAAATGAATGGGAATCAACAAAAAAGAATACCCAAAGGAATCAAACCCAAAACACGGGCACTCACCTACTCGAAATCCACCGTCGACAATGCCAAAATGAAGAACAGATCGCGAGAGATCTAAAAGAGCAAAGCTCTTGGATTTAAAGGCCGGCGGCTAGGGTTTGCTTCTTATTTGGAAACCGAAACACCGAGAGATGCGCTTGATCTTCCGTTTGATTTGCTTTTATATCCATAATTGTAATTAAGCGGCGTGATTAATTAGCTCTTGATTAATTCCAAGGCCCAGATGGAACTGCAAGCCCGTCCAAAATCACAAGAAATCACAAGACGCGAGGTTGAATCGGCCCAATGCTGCCCGGCCTTAATTCGCCTGGGAAAAAAATTAAAGGAATTCAACTCGCACGAATTTGGTAACAATTTGGCGAATTTATATTCAGATAACGAATTTAATTTCCCCAAACGAGCAGTTATTATTTGGTAGGCAATCACGTTTTAGAACATTTCACTGGCAAGCATTGCGTACCGTTCATACATGGCATGAATCTGCTGCCAAAATTCCCCCTTTTTTTAAAAAAAAGAGAGTATTTTTTCCTCTTCTCTAAATAATGAAAATAACTAAGCTACAACCACTTATAATAATAATTGTTTTGAGCGAGCTGCTAAGACCAAATATAACGAGACAATAAGGTCTAATTAATGCTAACAAAAAGGAGAAAACAAATACAATTTACTCAATTCTATTTGTAAATCCAAAAATTTTTTGTTCTGAAAAAAATCCAAAATTTTCTTGACGATGAATTTAATTACCTTTTGTGAGGGTTTTTAAGTCTTTGCAAATAAGGCAAGATATGCAAGATCATAGCTAGCGATGAGATCATGAGGTGGATGTTTTTATTCGTCTTCTTCCTTGCAGATCGAGTTGCACGCTAGTACACAGAGACAGCAAGTGCTAACTCTACTCACGAGTACACGATCACTTAGGTACAAGCTACTACTGACACGTGGTGGACTCGCAGTGCAACACGTAGGCACGTACATACAGCAAAAGCTAGACACGGCGGCCGGCGAGCCCGCCGGCGATGGATGGGACAGTGAACCGAACAAACTAGCCATTGACGACGGCGCCGCCGTTGACGTGGAGCATCTGGCCGGACATGTAGGAGGAGTCCTGGTCGCTGGCGAGGAAGACGTAGCTGGGCGCCACCTCCGACGGCTGGCCGGCGCGCTTCATTGGCACCTCGGAGCCGAACTGCTTCACCTTCTCCTCCGTGAACGACGCCGGGATCAGCGGCGTCCAGATCGGCCCCGGCGCGACGCCGTTCACGCGGATCCCCTTCTCCACCAGCTGCAGCGCCAGCGCCCTCGTGAACGCCACGATAGCGCCCTTGGTCGCCGTGTAGTCAAGCAGCGTCTTGTTCCCCTTGTACGCATTGATCGACGACGTGTTGATGATGCTGCCGCCGCGCATCCGCTTCACGGCGTGCTTCGCCATGAAGAAGTAGGAGAAGATGTTGGTGCGGAACACGCGTTCCAGGTCCTCGTCGGTGATGTCGGTGATGCTGGGCCGCTCATACTGCTCGGCGGCGTTGTTGACGAGGATGTCGATGGCGCCGCCGTACGCGCCGGCGACCTCGTCGACCACCTTGCGGCAGTTCTCCTCGTACCCCAGGTCGGCCGGGATCGCCATGGGGTCCTTGGCGCCGGTGCGCGCCCTGATGTCGCGCAGCGCGCGGAGCGTCTCCTCGGCGTCCTTCTCCTCCTGCCCCTTCACGTACGTGAAGGCCACCGTCGCGCCCTCCAGCGCGAAGCACAGGCACACCGCCCGCCCGATGCCGGAGTCGCCGCCGGTCACGATCGCCACCTTGTCCTGCACGCACGCACGAACGACGCGACGGCATGACATGAGCTGTTGATCACCGCGACGAGAACGGAGAAGAACTAGTAGTAAACTTACCTTGAGCTTGTTGGCCGGCTTGTAGTTCTGGATGATGGCCTCGGGGCGGGGGTCCATGGCGTGCTCTTTCCCCGGCTGCGATTCCTGCTTCTGCGGCGGGAACTGCTGCGACGCCATGCCTCTGATGATGCTGCTGCTCCGGCGAGCCGCCGCCGCCCTGTCGCTAACAAACAAAGAAGAACAAGAAACCGCAGAGAACGCGTGCACGCGGCGACGCAACAACAGCACCGGAGCCGGAGAAGACGACCACGACGAAGATGCGGTTGTGAGGGGTCGTCGGAGAAGAAGAAGAGGCGGGCTTGCTCTGACGACGGAGCGCGCGCGCATGCGTAAGTGGCAATGCGAGGAGTGTGGTGTGGATGGTGATCGCGGGGGAGACGAGGCGGAATTATAAAAGAGGAGGAGAGCTCGCCCGTAGCGGCGCGTGGCGGGGGGACGTGGCGGCGGTCGTCGCCACGCGTCGTCGGGGTTGGCTGGCACACGCCGCCGCTTAGCAGCGGTAGGCCTCGGCTAAAAGCTTCCATGGAGGCTGGAGCTCACTAGAAGAAGAAACAGTAGAGACATTGGGCCTTGATGGGCCGCGACGTCTTCCCTTAGAGGCCTACCACTCGTTTGCTTTCAGTTATTTCCATGCCGTCTAAATATTTATAAAATAAATTAGAAAAAAATAAGAAAATAAATTAATATACAATAGAACACTTAACAAATGTACAAATTAAGATTCAAATGTATAAGTTGAAATTTAAATTTAATTTTACATATTTTTGAGATTTAAAATAATTTATCATATATTATTTTTTTGATTTTTTTAAAAATTAAAACCAATTTACCGTATATTAATTTACATATATTAATTTATTTTTTGGTTTTTAAAAAATTATAACCATTTGAACTATATGCAACCATAAAAACGTGTTTCCTCGAGGTGTCATCCTAACAAGTAATGTGAATTATTGATCGGTTTAGTTTCAATACACATGTAAGCGATGATTGCTCGATTGGTTTTTCAATCGATCTTTGATTTTGATTTTGTGATTCGTCCGTCATACGCGATTAGGATTTTATATTGATCTCTGATTTTTTTTTGGCTTGGCCGCTGTACATGATGGGTTAATCTCACGTGCGCGGACGGAGGGCGCTGCTCGGTCGGACTTGATGAACGAAAAAATTGTTGTGATGATTGAAAAAGTTACTAATTTTTATAAATAGCTAAATATATAGATAAAGATAAAATTAAAAAACCAACTTTAACGTGCAGGATATACAAAGATCTTGATAAAATCATTTTTAATTTTTATAATAATATGGATAAAAATTCTTATATAGATAGATAGATAGTAGGTGATTCAATCCATTAATTAAGACCGTATGGTTGGATTGTCAGGATCGAAGCATAGTTAACAGCTGGTGATGACGACAAGATCAAATGGGCATTATTAATGACATGCAACTACTCGCCGCCGGGCAACTTCATCACGGCCATCTGTGACGCGAACCGCTCCATGGCAGCCGGCGGCAGCGAGAGCAGCACTCCCGCCGCGCTCTCCCCGTCGCCATTCTTGACGGCGACGAGGTAGGCCAGCCCGATGAACGCGTTCACGGCGCCTCCATACACCGGCTCTCCCCAGCCCAAGTCCAGCCGGTGGAACCCGGCGTGCCGCTGGTCTGACACGGCGAACACGTTCGCCAGCGCCATGAGCGGCCGCCCGCGTAGGACTAGCATGTCGGCGGTGGACCGCGCGTACTCCGCCGTCACCGCCGCCTTCGCCGCCCGCACCATGTCCACCGCGTCGCCCAGCGACCCACGCCGTAGTAGCTCCTCGGCGGTGGTTATCGCCGTTGGGGCGATGCATGCGTTGCCGTAGTAGCCGCCCGGCAGGTTCAGCTCGGGGATGCCCCTGAGGTTGGCGATGATCACCAGGCGCAAGTCCTCGCCCGGCGGGACCTCGAGCGCCGCCGTTCGGGCGCGCCAGAGGTACGCTGTCAGCACCTCGAACGTCGTCGCCGTGTCCCGGAGGCGCGGCGGGAGGCCATCCCTGATCGCGGCCACGTCGGCGGCTGTGAAGGTGAAGGTGCGTGTCACGAGGTCGCCGGGCGGCGGCGGTGGCGGCACGACGTCGAACTCGCGGTGAGGAAACGCCGGCTGCGGTGGGCTACGCGCCTCGAGGAGCTCGCGGCACCAGACAGGCTGCACCGTCGGGGCGGCGAGCCCCTGCGCGAGCTCGCCGACGGCTAGCAGGAACTGTGAGAGGCCGATGGCGTCGCACATGGTGTGGTTGACGCGGACCGCGAAGACGAAGCTGCCGCAGAGCAGCCGGGTCACCTGCACGAGCAGCAACGGGCAGTCGAGCACGCCGTCGTAGCCCTCGACGTCGAACAGCAGCTGGTCCATGGACGGGAACGGCGGCCTCAGGTCACCGCCCCCGGCGGAGCCCTCCAGCTCCGCCAGCCGCACGTCGGCGTCGGCCTCCACGAACAGCACCCCCTCGCCGGTGCAGTCGACAACCAGCTTCCGCCCCTCCACCTCCCGGACCCGCCCGGCGAGCGGGTAGTACGGCACCAGCGCCTCGCCGAGCGCGCGCCGGACGACGCCCGCCGCGTCGTGCTGCCCGCCGGCGCGGTAGAAGAAAACGAACTGCACATGGACACGCAGCGTCTGATGGTCGTCGAGGTCGGACAGCCGCTTGGTCTCGCGAGGCGTCGGCACGGCCGGGCCGACGAGCTCGAGCTCTCGCCGGCGGACGGCGAAGCTCATCATTCACTGCCGACATGTAATATTTGTTAGGAGGCTTGTTGCCTTTTTTGGAGTATTTATTTATATAGGCCCCTATGAATGGAACCGGTTTCTCTGGTGATCGACTGGCACGTCACTACATCAGTGAATAATGAAAGAAAGAGTAAATAGTAAACTTATTAGATAATACAATATAAAAACTTACAAAATACATGTTATGTTTTGATGTACGAACTTATTTGGTATGTACGAATCAAGACCAGCATAATACTGGTTGATAGTGGCGGACGACGAAAATTCATCTCCTTGGCAAACACAATAAGCGCAGTGCAACACCAGCGGAGAGGCTGGGTCCATCTGGCAATGTAGCGACGGACAAGGGCAGGCGACGCAGCTGAAGCCCTGAAGCCCTGAAATTGCCCTGAAGCCGGCAGCAATGAGCCGTCTCTGAGCATCAGGAGAACATGGTCCGGCAAGGCAACCGCGTGCTGGATATGAACACAAAGGCAACACGGTGTCAACGCTGACGACGCCGGCTTTCTGAGGAAGGCAAATACAACAGCGCCGGCGCAGAGGAAAGCAAAGAACGCAGCGAACAGCCGCTGCGTCCCTGCCGGCGCCCGGTGTCCCCTCGCACCGAAACTCCCACCTCCCCCTCCTCCTCCTCCTCCTCCGCCACTTCCCTTACTCTCAAGCCTGCTCAGCTTCCTCCACCGCCCACCGCTAAGCCCTCTCCCAGGAGTCCAGCCCTAGTGCCCAGCCCTAGCTCCAAATAATTTTTTTGGTCTCTGTTGCGTCGGGGCTGAGGTATGGCTTGGACCATAGCTTGCTACACTGAGCCCTCCGTCATTATTAGTTAAGTTGACGTTTATTAGAATATTACTTAGGCACACATTTCATGCTATTTATACACCCATGCGCTCGGTCAAACGTATACTAGGGGATCCAGATTATATGAAAAAACAATATGAAATTTAGATGAAGAATATAGTAAACTGCAAATAGTATAAACAATAAATAACAATTTGAGGTCATTCACACAGGTAGCATGACTCAAGACTCCCTTATACGTGCATGTCATTCTAGGTTCCAACTCAATATTATTTGTCACAACATTTCGTTTTAGACTTGTTTCGCATATACCAGATAAGTCCACGCATTAAAGTAGTGGAGAAATCACTTGTTTAACCCATAGGTCATCCTTTACCTACACATATATGTGAATTGGAAAGTTAAAATAGGTGAAAATTAATGAAGTAGTCAGGAGGTAAGGGAAAACAGTAACTATATCCTTACATGGTTTAGATTTTCTGATGATGATGGATCCTCCAAAGTCGCCACTGCATCTACGACTGCTTTGAACACCTATATAGTTCAACTTTTAGAGAGATATATCGATCGTTATTACCAAATTGCTCTAGTCAATGAAGATTGTTGCGGTGAAGAAAAATGGTGATGAGGCATATCGAATATGTTGATTAGACTACATCCAACGAAAATTTAATTAAAACAAAATTAATTACCTTGGGCAGTGCTTCATCTATTATATTAGTTTCATGTAGTAATCAAAATTTTTTGTTCTGAGTAGGTGTTGACGTCAAATCCGTATCGTTGTTGTCGTGTCAAAAGATGTGTTGACGTCAAATCATACGTTGGCCTGAAAGATCTATTTAGCTCTAGTGCAGGTCCTAAAATCGATGAAGCGCATGCGTGCCAGTCAGTTTGAGCCTGCCACTGACAATATATGCAAAACAACAAAACATAAAGCATATCGGCCGATAGACCGATAATCAAAGCAGCCGATCTGTTGACAGCCGATCGGCTAATAAGCCGATAGTGCGATTCCAGCCAATGCCGATGTCAGCTGATGCGGTTAGGGTTTTAATCCATCGGCAATGTGCTGGCAAACATCTATATAAAGCGATCGGCTAATGATACCGATGTCATCAATATAATATAGCATAAACCAATCACATGATGACATAGATATTGATCTGAATATCAAAGCACACATCGGCTGGAGGTTCGATGGCATAAAACTTAGAAGATAAGCAACGAACGATGAACACTCTGTTGTCATCGGCTAGGACCAACTTCGTATATAATCTTTGTAAGCCGATGCAACATCCAGATAACTCATCGGCTGAAACCCCGATGAAACAATGATTGATGCCTATTGACTGAAATAAATCTAACTTGTAATTGCAATCTCATAGGTCGGACCTAACCGATACAATATAAGGTTGATGATTGCCTGATAGATTTAGACAAGCCGGTATGACACCGATCAAAGTGGTTATGTGTTAAATTTAACCAAGATAGTAAAATTATCCAAGAAAAATTTAACATATCAGATAAGACCGGCTAATCCTCCGATGAAACATTAGCATGAACCTATCAGCTTAACGAAACTTAGATTATCAACAACAATCTAGTAGGTCAAACCTAACCGATGCAACACGATACTGCATATGATAATCTAATATTCAATGAGCCGATAGATCTGTCTAATGTAATGGATATAACAAATTTATCTAAAGTGACATTATGTTTAAAGAAACATCAACTTGATCAGAATATCGGACCTAACCGAGAAAATCCTAACTAAGCCGATGTGTCTATAAACAGTAATAAAACTAAATATAGAGATGAAATACCTGGGCCGACGGGACATTGGACTTACCCCTTCGCTGGAGATCAAAGCTGATGCAGCCCCGCGTCGGGTGCCAAGTTTCGTCGGATGATGAATAAAGTAGAAAAAGTAAAAGGGGACGATGCGCCGAATTGTATTGATCGTGAGATTGATAGATGACATAAACCTCAGGCTTACATATTTATACCCATAGGCTAACAGAGATCCTAACAATTACAATTCAATAAAGATAAAAGAAAATAAACCGAGTCCTTATTGGACACTAACACACTTTCCTATAGATAAAATAGAAAGTTAACAAACTTTTCCTAATTAATAGATACAAGCCGCATCCTCCCTGGACTCGGTTTCTTATGTATAAGACCTTTCCCAAACCGAATCTAATAAGAATTCGACTACTGAAGGTGTTGATAACAGAAAACCCTCATCGGCTGATGCAGAACTCTAAGCCGATTCTAGCTTTGAGCCGATATGAATTCTTGAGCCGATAGAGACTCCATCGACGATGCAGAACTCCAAGCCGATACTAGCTTTGAGCCGATATGAATCCTTGAGCCGATAGGAACTCCATCGGCTGATGCAGAACTCCAGGCCGATACTAGCTTTGAGCCGATATGAATCCGATAGGGACTTCATCGACTGATACAGAACTCCAAACCGATACTAGCTTTGAGCCGATATAAACACTTAGCCGATGGAAACACCGGGACTTACCAAATCTGATGTTAACAGTAGGCATGCAAATTCTGCAGGAGTTTTGTATGCATACTTGGTGCGTCGTCTTTACCTCAACCCCGGATTATGCTCTTTACAGTGCGTAGTGTTTTTGGGTCTAGATTACGTCCTTCAGAGTGTGCCAGCGCCATTCTCTTTTCTTTTATTACGTCTTTAGAAGAGAGGGCCTTCACTATCATGTTCAACTCTTGTTTATTGATCTCTTCAAGGAAAGCTTCAACATTGTTTTCATTCTGTAGTGAGCAGAATCAATGCTTTAGCAGCTGCCTCAAAGTGATTCACCCATGGCATGGAAAGTAGATCTTCCAGATCAAATTTCTGTACAACCCTCTTCCTCCATGGCTGGACAAGTTGATCCAGATCAAGTTCTTCTAAGAAGGTTGAAATTGGTAGTGAAAAGCTTTGACCTTCCAGGAGACGATTTTTGTCAATAAAAAGTTGGATCCGGTTTAATGATTCCTCGTTGGTGTACTACAGAAGCAACAGCTTGGCAACTACTTTAGTTATATTGACGTATGTGTTGGAACTGAGCCGATGTACTTGACTGCCGGCGATCTCTGATGCGAAGGCAATGAGCAAAACACAATGTGGACTCACGCGAACACTTGGAACACTGATGAACACAAGAGTTTGCTGCTGCTTAACAACACAACTTTTATGATGTATTTGATCTCCTTTTATTATGCAATTACAAAAACAAAAACCAAGCTCTCGGTTGTCCGCATATCGCGCGCACGACGCGTCCATCCCCATGTCCATGGCATCATTCAGAACATGATCACCCAGAGTAGTGCGAGCTATTCCCACCACCACTTCCTATCCGCACGGCCACCATAAGATCAATGCTCGTGCTCATGCATAACAGAAAACAGAAACATGCGATCCTATCTACAAGGCACACGGGTTAACTAACAAATCTCCTCCTAAACCGTGCACCCTTGTTTAATCTTCACAAGGCTGGGCTTTTCATGCAGTTCACAGAACCGTTCTCGCGGCAGTGCCTTGGTTGAGCATCCCCAACAGCAGTTCTAACAGTTTCTCTAAACCCGATTTTTGAGATTTTATTAAAAAAATTATTCTAACAGAGTCTTTATATAGATCCCTAAAGAAAGAGGTTCTCAAAAATCAAGTTTTCATTCTCAAAACTGAGAAGAGCTGATCTATTCTCTAAAACCTGTCAAAAAGAAATGCATGCTGAAACGTACTGTCATAAAACCTATCAAAATACTGCCTTGTTATCTAATTAAGTAATTGGTGAGCCAAATCAGTAGAATTAGCTCTGTCGAATCAAAACACCAGATTGACCGAAGAAACAGTTCAGAAATCTACATAGGTTGCAAGAAGCTGACCAAAAAAGTAGGATTTCTTAGTAGAGTTTAGTCCAAATACGAACAGTAATTAAGTTAAGTTATCTAGTGTCTGCAAATTCTGCACCGTAATTGTTTAGAGTAAATAACCTCATACAAAACAATGTAATATATAGAGATTCTCCTAGAGAATCTGCCGGATAGAATTTTGATTTCATGCTCTAAATATTCGGAGAGTTTTCTATATTCTCTTTTTTGAAAACCAACTTATGAGATTCTGTTGAGGATGCTCTTAGAATGTCCGTCAGCTGCTCAGAAGTCCCAATGGAGGAAACAAACACCCTGCCTTTCTCGACGCTTTCTCGAATGAAATGAAATCTAGTGTCTATATGCTTGCCACGATCATAAAAGACAGGGTTTTTACTTAGCTGTACAGCAGATTGGCTGTCGATGTTGATCCTTGTCGCGCTCTCCTCTTCCCCCTTCAGTTCTGAAAGAAGACGCAACAACCAAATCCCTTGGCAAACAGCAGTAGTGTTTCCTCACGATGTCAAGAATTTTGAATCAAACAGGAGCTTCGTTTTGTTTTCTCACCATACGTCAAAAGTGTTTCCTCACGATTTTCATTTCTGAGCGGTTGATTTCTATAGGACTGTTTTATTTCTGGGTGGGATTTCAAAGGTGATCTGTGTAATGATGTTAAGGGATCTGTGTGGGTCTTGCTAAAAGGACAGTAGCCTTATCAGATCACTTTTGGTTTCTCCTGATTATGGTTTTTAAGATTCTTGAGTATTTTTTCAGGAAGATATGCCTTGCAAAAGAATTGAAGCGCTCCTTCTTTTGGGTTTCTCTGTGCTCCATAAACATCATCATTAGATTAAATCGGTAAAGAACCAAACCCTAAATATGCTAACAAAATTGCTCATTTTGTTCATCACTAACACCTTATGCCTGTGTCACGCACTCACGCTATGTTTTCTTTCGGACAATCACTAGACGGTGGGCTGCAGCTGCATTGGGGGCAAATGCAATTTCCTAACTATCATTTACATTGGTAGGAGGTTACTCTTATTCTTTTTAATGTATGCAGTCCACTGCATTACCAAAAGGGAGACTTATTTTTCATATTTGGTTACCTGTAACATGATTTGTTTGCACTCACACGTCGCCTGTGCTCTATGAGAAGTATGAATTGATAGAGTTGCCGATTTCCTCTATATAATATGCTTGCCTGATATGAGAGTAGCATTAGAAACGTGATCAAGGTGTCTTGAGAGCAAGGTACAGAAGGGAAACATTAAGTTGAAGAGCAAGTAGATTATGCTACATGTTTTATGAATATAATAATCATAGGTTAGCTAGGGTTCATAAATAGTTAGCATCATAAAAAAATTGCCATGCGTTGTTGACATGTTATGTTTGTATTGCATATATTGGTTGTTAACTGTCATTTGAGACTTTGTGCTTTCCTTATCGGGCATTCCTTTACTGCCCTCTTAAAAATTTCCACCGCCATGCAATACATTTCTTCTGTTATTCAAGAGGCTCAGTTACTTCTTTACTAATTTTATGTTCTTTGATTGCTAAAACATTTATTATTTGATTTATTTTATATAAATGGTGCCTAGCATTAGCACAAACGAGTTACTAGTAAATGTTAAGTTGTACTAAGGCTCTGTTTGATTCAGCTTTACAAAAGCCAGCCAGCTTCTGGCTTTTAGTTTTTTAAAAGCTGAAACTTCCGAAGTCAGAAGCCAGAAGGCTGTTTGGAGGCTAGCTTTTGAGTTGACTTATTTGAAATTGAACCTTTTGTGTAACGATGGCGACATGATAATTACTTCCAACTTTTCTCTCATAAGCCAAAAAAGCTATCCAAAGTGAGCTTCTGACTTCTGTACTTTTCTAGTTCAATTCTGGCTTTTGGCTTTTAAAAGCCAGATTAAAAACACTACTGAAGAGATGATATTTGCTCCACTTGCCAAAATCCATAATAGTCCTGGTTGCAATAGGAACCGAGACTAGAAAAAGTTTTTGATCTCGGTTAAAAAAGGTAATGGCTCTTTAGGATCTTTAGTCCCGCTAGATTTCGTCGAGGTCGTCGGGCGCGGGGATCTTTAGTCCCGGTTGGTAACACCAACTGGGACTAAAGATCCTATCTTTTGTCCCGGTAGGTGTCATCAACCGGGACTAAAATGAATGTACTTTTTATACTTCATCTTTCTTCTCCAGTCCAATCTAGTGTATTCAAACTTTTGCTCTAGAAGGGAGGTGCTGGCAAAATTTGTTGTGAATTTGTTTTGGTGATAATACACAAATCTTTGCTATCTACAAGGTTAGCAACTTTATACTCTTATAATCTATGCTTAGCATATAGTTTTTTATGGTTTATTTTGTTAGTGATATGCCCTAGAGGCAACATGGAGATGTTGGATATCACGTCAATGTTTATGTATTTATGAATAAAGTGTTATTCAGTTCCATGAAATAGACATCTTGTATTGATCAATAAGTACGTGACTTATTTATGAGACTCGATATGTATGAATCTATTTCTAAATGATCCCTGATCATATATCATATTATTGGAACTAATATGATTCTAAGATCGGCATGTCTATTGATTGATGATCATGTCTCATAGATCATGGGTATGGAGATATCAAATCAATAAACATGGACATATGTGTTAGAGAACACATTGTTGGATAGACCCACCATGAGACACTACAGAATTAATGTGCCATTAGTTGGTCTCGGTAGTGTTGGTACAAAGTCCTTAGACTCGAGATCACCATGGATTCCAACATGTGTAGTAACCTACTTTGGGACTACCAAACGCTATTCCGTAATCGGGTAGTTATAAAGGTAGTTTTCGGGTTTGCTATGAAACATGGAGTGGGATGTGAGTGATCAAGATGGAATTTGCCCCTCCTTTGGAGAGATATCTCTGGGCCCCTCGAGGTAATGGATTATGGAAATGCATGGCCATGCTAAGTTGATTGAGGAGTCAATCACGCGGATAATCCAATACGGTTCGAGTGAATGGTTAAGCTATTGAAGGGATGGCACACATCTTGCCTATAGCTTAATTGGTATCGTGAGGCAAAGGGATTTGTGTACACATTACAGGTTCGAGAGCCGATATTATTCTTGTATACTATGGTGTCAATATGTGCCGCTAGGCGCCGTCGTGATGGGTCGGCCGAGTTGGACTCGAGCCGACGATCGCCTAAGTTAGACTATAGCCGAAACCGGGTATACCTGAACCTGCTGTGGTCGCACGCTTAAGGGGATAGAATAGATATTCGAGTTGGACTCGGATACGACTCGATCGGATAGGGATCCGATTGGATAGAGTCCTATGGGCTTACGACGTGTGGGCGGCCAACTCTATGAGATACGGATGAGATCCGATTCAAAATAGAGTTCTGATCAGCCACTAGTCCCAGTCGGCCAACTCTATATAAAGGGGCGAGGGGTGGAGAGCTGCGACACGTCAATTGGATCACATTGAACCGAATCTGCAACAGAAGTCGCCGAGATCAATCTCCACGGAAATCCTCCCCACTTTCGAGCCAAACCATAGCCTTGCATCGCGTGCTAGCACACGGGTGTTCGGCATTCTGTTCCCGGACGTATGGATACCAGTAGAGGCGCTGCTACGTTGCACGCTGTTCATCGGCTGTGGAGGAATCGGCTGTGGTCGAGCGCATCGGAGCGAGGCGTGAGAACACAGTCGGACGACTCGGATCAGCTACGACATGTGCGAATCGGCTGATTGGCGAATCGGCTGTCGGCTTGCGGGAATCGGCTACACTGTTCCGGATCGGATAGCCCTGATTGGATGTTTCCGCTGCACACTCCAATCGGTAACGATCTATCGGCCCTTACTTGCAAGTGTTCCTGGTTTGCGCGGTTAAAAGTTTTTGTTTTCGACTAGCGTAGCCTCCGCGTAACCCTTCATATTTCTATACATTTTTATCTCTAGATAGGTTAATGAAAATAAAGAGAGAAAATTTATTTGGAAAAACTATTTTACTAAGCACATTACATTTGTTTGAGAAAATTGTTTGGGAAAATAAAGAGAGAGAAAAGTATGCTTAGCATATTATATTTGTAGGTATATTTTATGTACACTTTTATCTCTAAAAATGTTAATGAAAAATGATGAGTGAGAAACTTTTCGAAAAAATATTATAAAATAGATGACAAAGAAAAAAATATAAAAAATTTGAAAGTAGATTAGAAAACTAAGGGAATTTAAAGGTCGTTAAAATAGTTAAAAATAAGTACACTACGTACATTAAAAATATCTTTACAACTTTAAAAGAACTTTAAAAAATAATTCTAATAGTTTTTTTAAGTATAACACATTACGTATGTTGGATTATTATATAATTATTGTCTCGATTATATATATTTAATTATTATAATATTATTTAAATTGTTTGACTTTCGTTGATTTTTCTTACGATTTTTTGTGCATTTTATGTAGATGGATCAACAATGGATGTACACTGCGGACTGATAGTCGACAGAGTTTATTCAAGGCGTGTATTAATTTTTTGAGTGTGGCCGATGCCAACAAGTATAAGGGATTTATACGTTGTCCATGCAAAAGTGCAAAAACGAGAAGGAGTATTCTACATCAAAAATTATTCATTCCCACTTGTTTCAGTCGGGATTCATGCCTCACTACAATTGTTGGACATCGCACGGAGAGGTAGGGGTTGCAATGGAAGAAGATGAAGAAAACGATGACAATATTCTGGACTATGGTCAATACGGTATGTTTGAAGAGAATACAGTAGGCGAGGTGGACGGGGATGCCGAAGAAAACGACGGTGCCGATGACCTTGGTTAGATGTTGCGCGACGTACAGTAGGACTGGGAAGGTGAAAAGGAGGTGCATAAATTGGAGCATATGTTGGCAGACCACAAAACGACCTTGTACCCAGGTTGTGAGCAAGGGCAAAAAAGTTGGGTACCACGCTGAAATTCTTGCAATGGAAGGCCAAAAATGGCGTCAGTGACAAGGTATTTGGTGAGTTACTAAAACTCATGAAGAACATTCTTCCAGAGGGAAACGAATTGTCAAAATCAACGTACAAGGCTAAGAAGTTAGTATGCCCTCTAGGACTGGAGGTAGAAGATACATGCATGTCCTAACGATTGTATCCTCTATCGCGGTGAGGAGTATGAAAACCTAGAAGCATGTACGGTTTGTAAAGTAATTTGATACAAGATCAGACGAGATGATCCAGGCGAAGTTGACGGACTGCCTTTGAAGAAAAGAGTTCCTGCTAAGGTGATGTGGTATTTTCATGTAATACCACGGCTGAAGCGTTTGTTCAGGAACAAACAACACCAACAAGACGGCATGCTGAGATATCCCACCGATGGGTCACAATGGCGAAACATCGACAGAACATTTAAAGTACTTCGGTGAGGATGTAAAAAACATAAGATTCGGCTTAAGTACGAATGACATGAATCCTTTTGGAGAGATGAGCAGCGGCCACAACACTTGGCCTGTAACGATGTGTATCTATAACCTCCCGCCTTGGCTATGCATGAAGCGGAAGTACATTCAGATGTCGATTATTATTCAAGGCCCAAAGCAACTTGGCAACGACATCGATGTGTACCTGAGACCGTTGATCGAAGATCTAAAACTGTTGTGAAAGAAAGAAGGTGTCCTCGTGTGGGATGAGGATAAACATGAGCAGTTTAACCTACGAGCGTTGCTGTTCGTTACCATCAACGATTGGCCTGCACTTGGTAACCTTTCCGGACAATCAAACAAGGGATACAACGCTTGCACCCATTGTATGGATAAGACCAAATGTACGTACCTGAAACACTGTAAGAAGGTAGTGTACATGGGCCATCGTCGCTTTCTTGTTACAAGCCACCCTGTCCAGAGAAAAGGCAAACATTTTGAACAAAAGGCAGACCATCGTACTAAGCCAAAGCATCGCAACGAAAAGGTCGTGTTTGTCATGGTGAAAGACCTCAAAGTAGTATTTGGATAGGGACATGACAACCAACTTATAGCAAGTGAAGGTGGTCACGCGGCGATGTGGAAGAAGAAGTCCATTTTTTGGGAGTTACCCTATTGGGAAGTCTTGGATATCCGTCACGCAATCGACGTGATACATCTCACTAAGAACCTTTGTGTAAACGTGCTGGGCTTCCTAGGTGTATATGTAAAATCAAAAGATATACTTGAGGCACGTGATCTAAAGCATATGGCACAACGCAATGACCTTCACCCGCAACCAAAGGAGAAAGGAACATACTACTTAAGTCCAACCAGCTACACTCTAAGCAAGACAGAGAAGGAAATCATGTTTGAATGCCTAGAGAGCATCAAGGTACCATCTGGATACTTCTCGAATATAAAGGGAATAATAAGCACGAAGGATAAGAAGTTCACAAACCTAAAGTCTCATGACTGCCACGTGCTGATGACACAACTTCTTCCCGTTATAATTTGGGTATCCTTCCTGATAATGTCCGGGCAACAATAACAAAGTCATGTGCTTTTCTGAATGCAATTTCGTAGAAGATCATTGATCTAGCCAGACTAGAAGCCTTTCAAAATGATGTGCAATGTCTTGTCAGCTTCTTTCCTTATGCCACCTTGTCAAAGAGATCCGTATACTCGGTCTGTATTCCTACATAACATGTTCCCTTTCGAGAGGTATATGGGTATTATAAAGAAGTACGTCCGTAACTGTTCACGTCCGGAGGCCAACATCGCCAAGGGATATGGAACAGAGGAGATTATTGAGTTCTGCGTCGATTTTATTGAAGACCTTTGTCCCATTGAGGTGTCCGAATCAAGCCATGAAGGGAGACTACGGGGGAAGGGGACTCTTGGAAGGAATGCAATAATGACCGTAGATAATGAATTGTTCAGGAGAACACATTGGACTATTTGCAACTATCTTCCTTGGCGGCTTCTTACATCGATGAGCACTTGACGATTGTTCGCTTGGAAAACTAAGCAGATTACTAAGCCTGTGGAAGAGTTCTATATGGATTTGAGTGGCCTATACCCTGCATCCACATCATAGATAAAATTTTGTAACATACGATATAGAACAGTAAAAATTAATTAGGAATGTAATATGTATATATTTATGTGTGTATATATTTTGGTAATATATGTATATATTTCCTTAATTAAGTGCATTTATATGTGTGTAATATATATATATATATGCATATTACATATATATATGCATAAATATATATGTGTGTCAAAAATATATGCATAATATATAATTAACAAGCAACAAGCTAACAGCAGAAGCAAAGCAAAAAACCTTCAGTCTCGGTTGGTAACACCAACTGAGACTAAAGATGGCGGACCCAAGCATGTGGCTTCGTCATCTTTAGTCCTGATTGGTATTACCAACCTGAACTAAAGATGCATCTTTAGTCCTGGGTATTTTAATTGAGATTAAAAGAAAGCGATCTTTTGTCGTGCTTTCGTAGTTTCGGTTTGATACTCGGGACTAAAGGGGTTATAAACCGGGACTAAAGTCGCTTTCTCCACCAGTGAAAGTCACTGTTTGGTTCAGCTTCGACTTCTCATACTAAAATGAAAAAAAAACTAAACCAAACATGTCCTAAACCGAATTCGCATTGTAGCTTTTCCATGTTAATAAGTCTGAAATTCGAGATCAATAAAAGCTAAGTCCAGTTTATGATCATAGTAATATGATTCATCTAGATTTTTTCGGGGTTAACCTGGGAGTTCAAAAGAAGCGTTATAATACTATTATTTATATGACCAAGTTGTTCACCTGTCTGTTGCACAAACTATTATTATTGTTGCTGCCTATAATATAAACTAATCTTTTGTACTAAATATATTGGTTAATTTTGAAACTACAACGTGTTAAAAAATTGAAGAGTTTCCACATCAATTACACCTTGATAACTATCTATTTTCAAACTCGAAATTAAGTTAAGAAAATACTATATTTAAAGTCCAAGCCATATGCAACTTCATTTTTTCAGTTGTGAATTTTCGAAAATTGAAAATATAGAGCACATAATATTTTCCAAAAATTAGTTGTACCTAATACTAGAGGAGGAAATTGCCCTTGTATTCTCTCGGTGGTCTGAAAAACACAATTGTGAACCTTTTACCAATGCTTTCCTTGTACCTGTGGTGCTCAATAAAATATAATAGTATAAGCCATCTGCAAATGCAAGTGCTTACAGGGATATTTGTCAAAGAATATAACTATATAAAGAAATATGTCACTTGCACACAAGCTTTTACATGCACATGCTGTAAAAACTAACTAGCAAATATCATTAAAAAATTATACATATACTTTTAATAATATTACATCTACATATAAAGTCCCATCTTTAAATTCATTCAATGTAAAAAGAAAAAACAAAATTCTGAGAAATTTATAGTTTTAAAAGTGTCAGATTTTTTATAGTTTTACACGTAGGTATGTTACTATTGAAAATATATATACATTTGTTTTCTAGATTTTTTATTGTTATTTGTTAGTTGGTGTATATATCAAGTGTATACGTGAAGAAACTTGTATGCACAGATACGTTCCCAACTACATGACACTAATGCTTATGGTGGATCCACACCTGATTGTCAAGTATCATCGATGTTTGATGAAGCACCCATGTTGCTTGGTAGGTGATTATGCTTAGTATATGGGTTAGTGCATGGTAGAGTGGTACTAATAAGCGCGAGTGTGATGTATTTCTCGTCCAAAAATAAGATTTTTATCGGATGAAACATAATAGATCATAGATCCGTAGTGTTAGGATGTGTTTCATTCAATTAAAATTTTTTATATTTAATGACCGAGGGAATAATTAAGTAGAGAAAAAATGTGCTACAAATTTATAGCTATAGCTAGATACATGACGGTCTTCTAAGATACTTTGTGTATAAGAAATGGATCAAGTATTAATGAAATAATATATATTTATATGTGTCGATGCGTGTGCTCGACACGCGAGAATCCGAGGACCCCTTTTTGGTTCGGCACAGGGGAGCGATGAATTAGAGCTCAAACTCGCGGTGAGATGGAGAGAATGTAGGAAGATGGCGGAAGATCGCAATCACAAGGGGCGCAAGGGAATTATACATGTTCGGGCCGTCCGGGGGACGTAATACCCTACTTCTGTCCTTGTAATGTGTGGAAGATGAACTACAAGGATGAGGGTGGTTGTTCTTTCCTAGGGAAGCTAGAGCTGACGGTCGAGGTGAAAAGTTTTTAGTCCAAGGTGCTCTACAATGGCAAAACCTTAGACCCGTTTCCCGAACAGTTGAGGAACCTCCTTTATGATGGACTTGGGCCTCCTTTTATAGTGTAAGGGGACACCATAGTAGTCCTGGTTTTCTCTAGTCCGTTCCACGTGATGGGGCGGTTCTTGCCCTGTCTTGTTGGGGAAGCTACCTCTATTCTTGTTCCTGTTGCCGCGTCATGGGAGTTGGTGGAGAAAAAGGGTGTCATGGCCGCCATGCTGCTGACGTGAGGATGGGCCAACCTACCTACTCCAGCGGGGCCTATCGGTCAATGGCCCTCCACCTGGAGAGGCGCCGACGCGACACCCCCAGCACTCATATTCTCTCTCCCACGCGGCCGCCCAACGCGTTTAATGCGACTGAACGGGGCATGGAGGGAGGCGTGCGTGGAGTGACCGTGCGGTCATACCGCGGTTGCCGTCAAAGACTTTATACTCTCTTTGCCTCGTCATGGGCAAGAAGAAATGATGATGAGCGGCTGACAGACGTGCCTCACATCGCAATAAATGCGGCGGGACAGACATCTGGCCTCTCTCTAGACATTAAATGTGGTAGTTGGCAGTTGACAGTTGAACTCGCCCCTCTTTCGGAGAGGTGCGGGGTGAAGGACGGGGTCCGACCTGCGTCTGGGAGAGCGGTGGCCTCCGGGCAGCCCCAGAGCCAAGCCCCTCTTGGGGTGGCCACGTGGCCGCCCGTGGCCCGGACCCGCTTGAGCCATCCATGACATATTTTTGGCGTGTCTTGGTGAGCGAAGGCGTCTTTCTTCATCAGATATCGCATCCTCGACATACCCCCGGGCTCATATCACCGACAGTATATACCTTAGGTTATTAAATTAGGAAACATATCCGGTGTGCACAAGGCCATGTACACACCGTATACATCAACTAAAATTTCATCAGAAGTTCTAAAAATATCTATATATACTTTCAATAGTATTACATATATAAATTTTTTAATCTCAAATTTATTATATTTTAGCTGTAAAAGAATAAAAATCTGTCATTCTTTTATTGCTCCCTAAATATAAATATATTGAATTTAAAGATGAGACTTTATTTATATATAGATGTAATACTACTGAAATAAATTTATAATTTTTTGTAAAATTTTTAATGAAATTTGTTAATTGATGTATACGTATATACGCTTATATGCATATAGTATATAGGTCAATCTTGAAACTAGTAGTCGACCATACATTAAAGTTGCTCTAATCAAAATTCAGCTTTGGGAGCCATGCATGTCCATTAATCCATAAACCATACGGTTTATTTGTCATATCACTTTTAATAGCTGGTTTAATAGCCGGTGGGGACGACGACGAGGATAGCCGACGGGCACTATTTGTGGTACATGCATGGGTAAGATGACCATGACATCAACAGATCGTCGGCAGAAGCTGGTCTAGGATCCGAACATATTGTTAGCACTTAAATTTGATATTTAGACTCAAAATAAAAAAAATATTGTTAAAATTTGAAAGGCATAGAGTTTTTTACGAGGCCGGTTTGACCGTCGTCTATGGGCTGGTCTAACCGATGGTGTAGACCGGTCTAACCGACGGCATGTGGCCTGTCAGACTGGCTGAGTCCGAGTCCAAAGCGAATTTTGCCGGGTCTCGGGGTTCAGGTATTTTTCGAGTTTTAATTGGTCTCTACCTTGAGTTGGACGTGGAGAAGGACCTGTATGTAGGAGGCAAGACTAACCCCGTTATAAGGGTCAAGGTCGGTTCAATTAGAGATACAATATACTTTTAACGCTTTTTCAATATTGCATCTATTTTTTGTCTAGTTGTAGCCTAATTTCGTTCATCTTTGTCGATTTACATCGTAAATCGTCTGTCTTCACTGCAAGAATGCAAGATCCCTTTGTAGGTTTTTCCCGTAAACCTTCCGCTCGCTCACAAGACGGGTGTTTATCCTTATTTCATCTAAATCGACTTCGCTGGCTAGTTTAGTTTTACAAAATTTATCTTAATTTAGCCTTTTCTAGATTGGGGTGGTTTGTGACTTCATATCATCGCAAGGCGTTTAGATGTCCCGATTGTGATTGTCTTCTTACAAAAACGTTACCAACATTTGGCGACTTTGCTGGAGACGACTACACCGACATCATGACCAAGTGCGAAGTAGATCCAAGCAACATCATGCCCATCACCAGAGAGAATTTGACTGAGGAGCTAGCAACGCCAAGATCTTGAGAAGCAAAAGGAGTTGGAGGACACGGTCTTGGCCGTGGCAGCGTAGGGATGGAGCGGTGGTGGCGACAATGGTAGCAGCACATGGGGAGGAGGGGCGATGGTGGCGCACAACTCTTGGCTCTATGTGTTTTTGCTTTATCTATATTTTCTTCATTGGATGCAATTTGGGATGGAAAAGAACAATATACTGTGAAAATCTTGTAAAATTTCAGATATAATTATGTTAAATTTTGTTAATTTGATTTTGCCAAATTGATGTCAAATTTGTAAATTTAAAACCAAATTTATCAAACTTGTCTCAAATCTGTCAAAGCTATGCTAAATTTATTACAAATATATCAAAGGTTTGAATAAACAAAAAAGATTTTATACAACATGGTCAAATAAGCAAGTGCAAAAAAGATAATTTGTCTCTTAGTTAACACTTTATCTTTATCTTCACTGAATAGGGAAAAAAACAAGGTCAAATTGATAGTCAGGCTTCAAAATAGGATCAAATGAACAGTGGCCCCTCTCATATAGATAATGCTCCGTGCTTTACTCTGGAATAAATATACGTTAAATATTGTAGAGATGATGGATAGATATATGTTTTAATATTGTGAAAATGATGTTGGGATGATAGTTTGACATGCTCATATGCTATAAAATGTAACAAATTATATGTGTGTGGAATATCTGTATGAGCTTTTAAAATATAATAATTGCTAATAGATGATGGTGTGGTATGAAATATTAAACTTTAGGATGTAGTGGGTTAAATTGCATCCATGTCCTCTTCTTTTGTGCTCCATAGTCGAATGGCTAGATATATGGCCTGTATAGATACAGGGGCTAATAATTAGCTCATATCATATCAAATATTTAGATGTTATTTGAAGTATTAAATATCGACTATTTATAAAACTTATTCATAATTAGTGACTAATTCGTGAGACGAATCTAATGAGTCTAATTATATCATGATTTGACGATGTGATGCTATATTAAACATTTGCTAATTATGAATTAATTAGGCTTAATAGATTTATCTCGTGAATTAGTCACCAATTATATAATTATTTTTATAATTAGTTCACGTTTACCCCCTTCAAATTGTTGTCTAAATTGTTGTCTAAATATTTGATGTGACACGAGCTAATTTTTAGTCACTTGATCCATCTATGATAATTATTCGATGTAACAAACAAATGAGTTAATATTATAAAGTTGGAAAATACATTTAAAAAGAGTTTCCTAAGAAATATATACAGAGTAAGTTTTTATTCAAAAAATTCAACTTTTGGAGCTTGAGATGCTTGCACATTGTAGGTAACTTTTAGTGCGAACTAGAAACTTTCGGAGGTATTGAATTGATTTTACCATAGATAAATTAATCTAGCCATGCAAGGCTAACCTGCTAGTTTTAATTTAGCAAATCCATTTAACTAATTCAGTAACCATTAACCATACGGTTGGATTGCCGGTGTGATGTTTATCAATTACTTGAGATAAAAGTGCGAGCTTATTCGCTTTCCTGGAAATTGACTATAAGCATACATATGGCTTTTGAGTAATTGAGATAATCGTAAAATATAGCGTTATGGTTTAAATCTCCTGAGATATATAGTCTGACTCGTCTAAATACATATGATGCTCGTGTTGAACGTTGAACGATATAATAACCGAGGTGCGCACACAGTTAGGATCGGAGAGCCGAGTTAAAGCTGATCAGAACGATATAAGAGCCAATATAATGCAACCTAGTCGATGGCAACAGTTTGTCATCACATGATGCCGCGCAACTACTCGTCGCCGGACAACTTAATTAATTTCATATTCATTCGGACAGCGTCTTCATCGGTGACGTGAACCGCTCCATGGCAGGCCATGGACGGCAGCGAGACCATAACTCCCACCAATTAAGCTCTCCCTGTTGCCGTTGTTGACGATGACGAGAAAGCCAGCCCGAAGAACCCTCCAAGGTGCCTCCGTACACCGGCTCTCTAAGGTTTCCTGCTGAATTTTCAATATGCTCATAATTTGTTTTAATTAGTTGATAACCAAGTTCTTTTCTTGGTTGCTCTCATTTAATTTTATTTTGAGCCAGTAGAACCCGACCGGCATGGGGTTGATCCGATACAATGATCCACCATTCTTGAATCAGGAGCTAGGCTTCTTAGACGTGTTTAGCCACCACAGAGGACAGAGGAGAGGTGATGAGCATGCATGCAACAGTATTTGAAGCAGCCGGAATCGACGATGTGGCGGAGGATGGTGGTGATGGGCAAGGTGGAAGATGAGGTAGCGGTGGTTAACATAGAGCTACAAGGTGGCTGGAGGTTGGGGGCAAGGTTTGAGAGCGAAGCAGGCAGCAGACATGGGTCCATGAGTCCACTGGACCATGGCCGACGACGACGAGGCGGACCCAGCGAGAGGCATAGGCCAGGTGGGCGATGACGAGGGCGGCGGCGTGGATGACGATGGCGCTAACGTCCATGACGCTTCCATGAGGTGAAAGATGAGATGGAGAATCATATCGATGGGGGGCGGAGTCGCCGCCGCAAGGAGGGGATGTGAGGACGGCGGCTGCGTGCAGGAGGCGGAGATAGGAAAACAACCCAAGAACATATTGAACTGTAACGTCATATATTAAAACTCTTTTTCAATTGAACTAGAATGTCAAATAAATTAAAAAAATATGGAGGGAATATACAGGAAGAGATGGATAATAATCAGGCACAACCTATATCATTTAAACAAAATCCTTAAAAATACGTCAAATATATAATTATAAATATAACTAAAGTGTAATTATAATAACTAGGTATGTGGAAGTTTGCCACTGTCACAGGTTGTGGGTCTGATCCCTCACCCTAGCCAGGCTCATTGATTTTTACACACATCTTAAAGCTTATATGACAGCCTAAGATTTGACGGATTTTTTTTCAAATATCTATAGTTCAATGTTAGATAGCTTATGTTTAATAACTAATATATGCTTATAAAAGTATTTTTTTTCTGAAATCATGGGTTGTATTTCATAAAGATGCTTTGAATATGTCTTAAATTATAAAATATCGTGAATACTTGGTATTCCCTCCGTCCTTATATTTAATATTTATTTTGGGTCGAAAAAAGTAGGTGTTTATGTATAAAATGAGGATTATCTTGGATTATTTGATTTAAGCACCTAGAAAGAGATGCCCTTACAAGCGAGAGGAAAAAAAAATCTAATGCTTCAAGTGGATTATAAGCCGTTCCAAGGAGCATAGCTCCAGCCATGGCGCTCTCCTTCCCCGTGCGCCGGCGCTATTCGGTGCTCGTCGCCCCGGCCGCGCCGACGCCCCGCGAGACGAAGCGCATCTCCGACCTAGACGACCAGGACATGCTACGTGGTCTAGTACCGTTAATCTTCGTGTATCATGGCGGGCAAGAGTGCTGCCGCCACGGCGACCCGGCGGACATCATCCGCCGGGCGATCGCCGCGGCACTGGTGCCCTACTACCCGTTCGCCGGGCGCCTCAGGTTGGTCGACGACGACCGGAAGCTCGTCGTCGACTGCACCGGCGAGGGCGTGCTGTTCGTCGAGGCTGACGCTGACGTCCGGGTGGCTGAGATCGAGGATGCCGGCCTCAGGCCGCCGTTCCCGTGCTCCGATCAGCTGCTCGTCGGTGTGGACGACTCCAGCGCCGGAGGCGGCGTCATCAACTCTCCCTTGCTGCTCATCCAGGTGACCCGTCTCCTCTGTGGAGGTTTTGTCGTGGGGCTAAGCTTCAACCATGTGATATGCGACGCCACGGGTCTCGTCCAGTTCATGGACGCCGTCGCCGATCACGCGCGCGGTCCCGGTGTTCCGGCTGTCGTCTCCCCGCCGCCGTGGTGCCGCGAGCTGCTCGACGCGCGAAATCCTCCGAAGCCGTCGTTCCCACACAGCGCGTGCGTCGACGGCCTCACCGTGCCACCGCCTGTCGGCGACGTGGCCATGTCCATGCGCTCCTTCTCCTTCAGCTCCGGCGACATCGCCGCGCTAAAAGAAGGCCTCCCGCCGCACCTCTGTGGCAAGGCGACGAGCTTCGAGGTGCTCGCGGCGTTCGTCTGGCGCGCCCACGTCGCCGCCCTCGAGACCCCACCCGGCGAGGACGTGCATCTCGCGTTCATCGTCAACTTCAGGAGCAACGGCGAGCTGGGCCTCCCCCCCGGCTACTACGGCAACGCAGGCGTGCCGGCGACGGCGTCCATGCCCGGCGAGGCGCTCCTCCGCGGCCCGCTCCACGACGTGGTCGAGCTGGTGCGCGACGCGAAGGCGACGGTGACGGCGGAGTACGTGCGGTCCATGGTCGACGCGCTGGCGCTCGTACGACGACCTCCTCTGACAATGGCTAACCCACTGTTCATCTCCGACGTCCGGCGAGCCGGGCTCCACAGCGTGGACTTGGGGTGGGGCGAGCCGCTGTACGGCGGCCCTTCCCGCCCGCTGTTCGGGTCGACGTTCTTCGTCCCCGTCAAGAACGACGCCGGGGAGGATGCGGTTGCCGTGCCGCTCGTTCTGCCGCCGGCGGCCATGGAGCGCTTCGCTTTCGAAATCGAGATAGGGCAACGAGGCAGCAGGCAGGGCCCCAGCTCCTGCCTCTAGAGGCCACTGTACATATTGATATGCAGTTTATACCATTTTCACATGTAGTAACATTCTATTACTCCATCTGTTCTATATAATATATAAAATACTTTGACTTTTTCCTTAGTTAAATTCTTTAAATTCGATCCAGTTAATTTATATAAAATCATAGCAATATTCCTAATAAAAACAAACACACTATCAAAACGGATATGAATTTTCATCTCTTGAGGAGATGTCCTCTCATTGCTTGAATTTTATGTAAATAATATAAAAAATTAAAAATATAGATTAATATAAAATATATCACTCTATAAACATACAAGACGAAATTCGACTTCTAATTAAACTGAAATATTTATAGTACATTCATATTTATATTTGTTATTTTTTTATAACTTTTAGAAGTTAAATTTTAACTTGTACGTTTGTGAAGTGCTATATTTCATATTAATCTATCTTGTTAATTTTTTAAATTTTTTAATGATTGTTTAGATGACATGCACAAAACGAGAGATATCCCCTCGAGGGATGAACACATTTATGTATCAAAACATAGTGTTGTTATATTTAATGAAATTAATTTTGATGAGGACATCCAAACCAACTTTAAGTAACAAGTGATGAACAAGATACACAAGTGAAGCCAAACCAAACACCATGTATACAGGAAATTCAAGGACCGATTACGCGTACGTGCAACTCTTTGAGATGTATTTTCATATTGATGAGAATAATATACTACCTAAGTCATCTACACTATTTTCATATTGATGAGAATAATATACTACCTAAGTCATCTACACTATTTTCATATTGATGAGAATAATATATACTACCTAAGTCATCTACACTTTTCTTACTCAGGTTTACGTGCGACTCCTTCGAAAGGAGTGGTTTACTTGAATAACAAGGTCGTTTCAGAGAATACCACGAGCTAATGGAAGCGCCCACTTCTGAAAATAACTCAGCTCAGCCTGCTGTGAATGACCATGCATGAAACATACCGATGGAAAGCCTATCGAGTTACTTTCACATGCAACAAACGGATTGTCATTTGGACTTATGGCCATTCTACTAAAAACTATCTAGCAATCAAACAGTCGTGCGAGAAACTGAAGAAACCTCTTGAAATACCACTATAATTTGCCCATCCACCTCCCAACGTGATGAGTTGTGTTAACACTCTGTTGAGAGGGTTGTTATCATTATGTATACTCCTTTATAGCTACCATTTCATGACTTTTGGGATCACTGGATAAACCAATACATTGTATTACAGCTGAGCTGCTGAGTGATGACTTACTCCTATGTTCTTGTGAGTTCATCTTGGGCTTGCGAGAGATCTCTCTAAAATCTTCTAATGTATGATTTTGACTTCTAGGCTTTTTGTGTGTATTAGTTATGGTTCGTGGTTTTGTGGTCGTCAGGAGGCTTCGGATCGTCCCTTCCTAGTCGCAACCAAATAAGGTGTAAAACTAGTTATCCATGTTGTTCGCATCCAATTATCGTTAATCGTCAATCTATTTCGTGAAGATTTGGCCATCCTAGTCTGTTTGTATCAAATTTAGTATTGTGGATGTTGCTAATTTTTTTAAACTTGGTAAAAATTTAATTAGGGAAAAGACAAAATGTTTTATAATATTAGACGGATGGGAGAATATATTAAGGATTTATAAATTTAAGGCTCAAGATACATCTTAATTAATTCAGTGCATTAAGACCGTACGGTTGGATTGTCAGGATTAGTGAGTTCGACAAGAGCCAATGGGCGTTATTAGTGACATGCAACTATACCTACTCGCCGCCGGCGTCTCGTCGCATGCAACTACTCGCCGCCGGGCAACCTCTCCACGACCATCTGTGACGCGAACCGCTCCAGCCTCCATGGCCGGCTGGGGCAGCGAGATCAGCACGCCCGCGCTCTTTCCCGTCGCCGTCGTTCACAACTAAAAAACCATTATTGGTTGAAGCATCAAAATCCACAATAATCTCAGTTAAAATTATATCCAGGACTAAAAACTTTTTTAGTCCCGATTAAAAAAGGCACCGACTCTCTGAGACCTTTAGTCCCGGTTCGTGTCACGAACCGAGACTAAAGATCATATTTAGTCCCGATTTAAATCCTGTCAGAACCTATCAGTCCTGGTAAATAACATCAACCGGAACAAAAAATGAGAATTTTAGTCCCGGTTGGTGTTACAAACTAGGACTAAAGATCAAAATAATCTTTAGTCCCGGTTGGTAACACCAATCGGGACTAAAGTAAATGTGCTTATTTTTTAACTGAAATTAATCTTTATAAAATTTTTTATGAAATTATTTTGGTGATAATATATAAATAGTAGGGATCTACAATATTGCTATGAATATTCAAACCGTGGTCGTCGCGTCTAGTTTGTGCGCGTGTAACAAGTTTTGCGCGTATTGTTCCCGTTTCGTCCTCTAATTCGGGTCGGTTTTAAAACGGTCATAACTTTCACATACGGACTCCGATCAAGACGTTTCATACATGAAAATCGATCGGAAAAAATTTCGGATGTGTTTGTTCGCCGCTTTGCCGTGTTGAGCGATTTTATTTTTCCCAAAAATGGCTCAGAAGATTGTTTTTTGAGCCCAGAAGCTTTTTCAATTATGAGCATGTCTTCGAATTTTCGAGGCCACGTCTTTCACTTGTTTAGGCTCAAATATTGTGTGGTTACCTCTCGTGTGCTCCTAAGTCAAAAAAAATATAAAAAAATAAAAAGTCAATTTTTTCTGTCTTGGTCAACAGCGAGATGAAAAAAAAGAGAGGCAAAAGAGGAACAATATGATCATCTATGTTTGATTAAATTTTAATAATATTATTTTAAACTATATTTAATAAAATTAATTTGGACCTATTTACTAATTATTTAATTGTTAACCCTATGTCACGCCCGAAATTCACACCAGAATTTCTGCGGCTAATTTGTGCATTACCTCCTCGTCCGGAATCGCCGAGGTACACAAATCGACGTTATCGATAATACGAATCCTCGTCTTAGAAACAATATAAAAGAGTTACATAAATGCAGCGGAAAAGAAAATAAAACTGACTTAAGCTAAACTTTGACACGAGCGAAGCGGAACACCAACTCCACATAAACCTTGACGAGAACAAGCCTACACCTCCTCGGAGACCTCGCTCTCAACCTCGGCACTGAAGGGGAAAAGAAGCAAGACGAGTACAACCACCGTACTCAACAAGTCACACCGGAAAAAGGGGACATGATGCGAGATAAATAACAAGGAATGGTCAAGAGGCTCAATTTGCATAAACAGATTTGCGAATACAATAATAATATTTGAAGACAGAAACAGTAGTAACATTTAAGCAAGTATTAAATAAACACTGTCCAACGCTCAAACCACGTTGCAACAGCCCATCCATCCACCGCACTAGTCATAATCCAACATTTCATTCGAATAAAGTAAATGAGACTAATCAAGGTGAATCTGGTCGATCGCCCGTAACCGTGGGCACGACTATTCGAATAGTTTTTACTCGATCGAGGTGTACAATCGTACCCACAAGACACAATCCCACAACACATTACCGTGCGCCGGTGCACCACCACGGTGCCCGGAAAGGAATTGTGACAGGACCCTTCACACAACCCCTCTAATCAATCGTACCACACCAAGGTTTCGCCCCCATCCCCATCGGGCAATGGGCAGCCCCTCTAGTGCCGCGGTGAATCCGGAAGCTGATCAACCCTTAAAACCGGGGCCGACCCAACTCCATCACGCTCACCCTCTCTGGGATACGTTAACTAGAGACAGCTATGCTACGGGCCCAGCCATTACCCATGCTGGCTTGTGGTATGCACGGCATTTCTTCCGGGTTTCCGAGAACCGGTCCTTAATCGTCATGAGCACGCTAACCAAAGTCCAACCATGTGCTCACGACCCACCTTTCTTATAATTCAATATTATTAAAACCAAAGTCATATCTTAATATCGTCGGAAGATCCACTTTAGAAATAAACTTGATTAGTGTGACTCCCTTAAGTGAGCTAGTTGCACTAAGCATGACTAAGCAACCTTAAACTATCATCTAGTCACATTGGGTCCCAAGTTATCAATGGTATAAGGTAAACAATCTTATGGTTGAGTACAATAGGTACAAAACATCCCATGAAATGACATTCTAAAACATATGCAGTATTTGAATGAAATAGAGGTATTTACATAAAATAGGTACAATATGGTCAATGTAAGGTATGACTTGCCTTGCTCTGGAGACTGAGGAACCTCGGCGACTACTTCGAAGAGAACGGGCTCGCCGGAAAACTCGGGATCTACACGACAAACAAAGCATTCAACAAACACCCTAAAAGTCTACTGAAACAGCACTGAAAAGTATTTTTAATGGATTCTTGACATTTTTATGGATTTAATGAAATTTGAATGGGCTAAAACGGAGCTCGGATTCAAAAGATATGAATTTTAGAAGTTTAATTGCGATTTTTAAACTAAACAGAAAAGATTAAATTATTTATTGCGCAATTAAGTCCCTGGTGACGTCACCCTTGCGCGGCACGTGGCGGCGTCGCATGACGTCGCGGCCGGCGTCGCCCTAGGGCGGCGTCGCGCGCACAGGCCGCAGCGCGGGAGACGGCGCGGCGGCCGGATTGCCGCCACGTGGCGCAATCCGAGCGGTCGGATCGGCGGCGACGCGGCGCGATCAGGCGGCCGGATGGCAACGATCGGACGGCGCAGATCCGTCGCGATCGGACGGCGCGATCCGTCCGATCCGCAAGATCGGACGGCACGAGAGAGGCGGCGCTAGGGTTAGGGTTAGGGTTAGGGTTCCACGGGTGGCGGCGGCGGCGGGACGCCGCGCGACCATCCGAGCGGCGGCGGGCGGCGGCGACGACCCGACGAGCGGCGGACCGGCGGCGACGACTCGACGAACGGCGACGTGCGCGCGAAAGGAAAAGGAAGCAAACGAAAACCAAAAGGAACCGGGGACGGCGGCGAGCTCACCGCGGATGAACGACGGAGAACGGCGGCGACACGGGCTAGAAACCACGGCGAACAAAGGGAAACGAGGCGGAGCTCGAGGGGTTTTAAAGGGGGAGAGAGGAGGCCGAAACGGGCACGGAAACGGCGGGGATAAGGTCGCGGCGTTCTCGGACTCGGAGAGAGAGAGAGGATATACGGCGGCCGTTTCGGGCGGCGGCGGCTGTTGCGGCGCGCGGGAAGTGCGGCCACGGGTGCGGCGGCACGGGCGGAGCCGGCGTGGGGCCCACGCGGCGCGAGCGCGCGAAGCGGCCGGGTAGAGGCGGGCGGCACGGCTATGGCGGCGGCGGCGGTTGGGCGGCGGGCGCGGGGAGGCGGCTCCGACAGTGGGGCCCACTGTCGGTGGCCGCGCGCGAGGGAGCGCTAGACTTGCGCGGCGCGGCGGGACCGTGGGCTTCGGCCCACGACCGAGGAGAGGTGGCGCGCGCGGAGACGGGCCGACGGCCGTTACGGCGTCCGGGCGGGAAAAGGACCGTACGGGCGTACGGAAAAAGGAAAGAAAAAGAAAAAGAAAAAGAAAAAGAAAAAGGGACTTAATTAAATTCCTGTTTTCTTATTTAATTGATTAAAAATACTTAGAGTGCTCTAAAAATTCCAGTAAAAATCCTGTTAGCGTATTTTGACATGAAGAATTCAAGAAAAATCCTATCATGTCATTTCCATTTATTAATTGCATTTTAAAATTATAGGTTGACTCCAGGTTAATTTCAGAAATTCCGATTATTTCCGGGTAAATTATTTTAAATGAATTAGGGAAAAACTCAGGATGTGACAACCTACCCCCCTTAAACGGAATCTCGACCCCGAGATTCGGAGGTACTGGCGAAGAGGTGCGGGTGCGCGGCCTTTAGCTCATCTTCTCGTTCCCAAGTAGCTTCTTCCTCGGAGTGATGAGTCCATTGAACCTTGCAAAACCTGATAACCTTGTTCCGAGTCCTTCTCTCACTGACCTCAAGAATACGTGCTGGTCTCTCTACGTAGGTTAAGTCCTCTTGGATTTCAACCTGGTCCGGACTCGCTTTGTTCTTCGGTACCCTTAAACACTTCTTCAACTGGGACACATGAAACACGTCGTGAATACCGGTCATGTTGGAGGAAGCTCCACCGATAGGCCACTTCTCCTCGACGTTCCCGAATCTGTATGGTCCCACAAAACGTGGTGCCAACTTACCTTTGGTTTGGAAACGGTGTACTCCCGGAGTGGTGTGACGCGAAGATACACAAAATCCCCGCTTCAAAAGCGAGATCTCTTCGACGATTATCGCATAGCTCTTACGTCGGGATGCGCAATCTTCAACCTTTCCCGAATCACTCGGACCTTTTCCTCTCGCTTCGCTTATTACTTCCGTGCCAAACAATTGGCGCTCACTCGTCCAGTCCCGGAACGGGGGTGTGCGGCATTTCCGTCCATACGAGTGCTTCATACGGTGCCATTTGAATGCGGCCTGTAACTGTTGTTGTAAGAGAATTCGGCATAGGGCAAGCTTTTGTCCCACGCTTTTCCAAAATCGAGCGCGCATGCTCTTAGCATATCTTCCAAAATCTGATTCACTCTCTCGTTTGGCCGTCTGTTTGGATGATAGGCCGTGCTGAAATTCAAACGGGTACCAAGTTCTTCTTGCAACTTCTTCCGAATTTGGAAGTAACCGACTTCCCTATCGGACACGATCTTCTTAGGCACGCCATGCAAACACACGATCCTTGCGAGATAAAGCTCGCCAACTTCTTCCCGAGTAGGTAGTATGTACGGTATGAAATGGGCCACCTTGGTGAGTCGGTCCACCACGACCCAAATTGAGTCATATCCGACGTTGTGCGGGTAAACCCGTGATGAAATCCATCCCAATTTCTTCCCATTTCCACTCGAATCTGAAGTGGTTGCAACGATCCGCGGGCCGTTGATGTTCTGCCTTCACTCGCGACAAACATCACAAAGTGCAACAAACTCGGCTATCTCCCTCCTCATGCCGACCCACCAAAACTTTTCTTTAAGGTCTTGATACATCTTTGTACTTGCCCGGGTGAATTGAGTATTGAGTTTGGTGAACTTCCGTAAGGATCGCCTTTTCAAATCCTTGTCCTCACACACACGCCTCTTTCCCATCCAGATTGTGCCATGTTCGTCTTCCGAAAAACCACGAGCTTTTCCGACTCTCATGTTCTTCTTGAGTTCGGCCATTTCGGGATCGCGCTGAGCAGCCGAATTTGATCAATGAGAGTGGGTTGGGCTTCCAGAGCAGCCACAAAACCAAAATCCACCACTCGTAGATTTAGATTCTCGAATTCTCTGCCGCAAGGTCACACATTCCTTCGACACCGAGGGTGGTGCAAGAACTCTTTCGGCTTAGTGCATCCGCAACCACATTAGCTTTGCTGGGATGGTAATGTATCCCTAAGTCATAATCTTTGATCGGTTCCAACCATCTTCTCTGCGGAGGTTTAAATCGGTTGGGTGAAAATGTACTTAAGACTTTTGTGATCCGTATACACTTCACAACGATTACCAATTAGGTAGTGTCGCGGATCTTCAATGCATGAACCACTGCGGATAACTCCGGATCATGAGTGGGGTAGTTGTTTTCATGTGGGCGCAATTGACGAGATGCATATGCGACCACTTTGCCTTCTTGCATCAACACACATCCCAACCCTTGGCGAGATGCGTCACAATAAACTTGGAAGTCCTTTCTGGGTCGGGCGGTATCAACACTTGGTGCAGACACCAACTTCCTCTTGAGCTCTTCAAAACTCCTATTGCATTCCGCCGACCACTTAAACTTCTCATCTTTCTTCAACGGTTGAGTCATTGGCTTGGCGATTTTGGAGAAGTTCTCAATGAAGCGGCGGTAGTAACCCACAAGTCCAAGGAAACTTCGGATCTGCGTAACCGTTTTAGGCGGGGTCCACTTAGTAACTGATTCCACATTTGTGGATCCACGGCTACTCCTTGGGCATTCACAATGTGGCCGAGGAACCTCCTTTAACCGAAAGCACACTTGCTAAACTTGGCGTAGAGTTGATGGTCTCTCAACTTTTCGAGTACTGTCCGAAGATGTTGCTCATGATCCTCCTCTGACTTAGAGTAGACCAAAATGTCGTCAATGAACACCACCACGAATTTATCCAAGAACTCCATAAACACCTTGTTCATCGATTCATAAAGAAAGCCGGTGCATTGGTTAAACCAAAAGACATGACCGTACACTCGTACAGTCCATACCAGTGGTGAAGGCGGTCTTGGGAATGTCCTCTTCTCGAATCCTCAACTGATGATAGCCCGATCGCAGATCTATCTTGGAAAATACCTTGGCCCCTTTGAGTTGGTCGAATAAGTCATCAATCCGTGGTAGGGGATACTTGTTCTTGATAGTAACCTCATTGAGGGCTCGATAATCCACACACATTCTCTTGGTCTTGTCTTTCTTTTCCACAAAAATCACGGAGCACCCCAAGGCGACGTGCTCGGCGAATATACCCTTTTTGCAACTGTTCATCCACTTGCTTCTTTACTTGCCAACTCGTTGGCTCCCATCCTATATGGCCTCTTGTGTATTGGGGCTGTCCCGGTACTAGGTCAATCCGAATTCAATTTCCCTTTTTGGCGGCATCCGAGTTAAATCCTCGGGAAAACTTCGGGGTATTCTCGACGATGGGGATATCCTCTAACTTCACGGGGTCTTGGCCGCCATTTCGGACGATTCCCGGTGGAAACATGATTCAAACTTGATACGGGCTTGACTTGCATGGGAGAGCGAAAAACAACTCTTTCTCCTTTCGTATTAATTAGAGTAATGGTGCGACTAGCGCAGTCAATTACTCCCTTATGTCTGGACAACCAATCCATCCCAAGAATGACATCTATGCCTTTGGGTGAAGGAGGATAAGGTTGGCTAGAAACATAGATCCTTGGATTTCTATGGCTGCGAGGGACAATGCGAGTGGTCTCCAAGTGGTTTCCGGGGTTTGAACCCGCATAGGTATCTTAAGTCCCACTACCGACAACCCATGTGCCCCAACAAATTGCTTTGAGATAAAAGAATGCGTGGCGCCGAGAATCAAATAATACTGTGGCGGGAGTATAGTTTACGAAACATACCCGGTATAACCGGGAGCGGTCGTGCTTCCTCGGCGGACGCATGATTGACTCGAGCCTGGATGAACCTTGGCCCAGGCGCGTCTTGGCCGGACACTTGTCCGCAAAATGCCCAGGTCACCACGGTTGAAACAGACTCTTGGCTTTCCTCCCGAGTCCTTCCTTGGAGGTGGTGGTGTGGATTTTCTTGGGATGGCGCTGTTGGAGGGCGCGGGCTGGAGTCGCTGTTGTTGACCACGCCACTACTTGCCGGTTGGAAATTCCCAGGGTGATAAGGTCGATCTTGACGAACAATCATGGTGGTAGGTCCACTCGACTTCCGGGCATGAAACGCGGCCTCTGCTGATTTCCCACGTTGAGGAGGTCGTGTCCGGAAGACTTTTCTCTTCTTGATCATCTTGTTGCGCCGATCTTCTGTCGAATGGCCTTGTCAACCGACTTCTCAAAGTTAGCATACTCTCAGGAGATAAGCTTGTCCGCGAGTTCATCATCCAAACCAGCCAAAAACTTTTCCCGCCTTTCGCATCGGTGCGCACATCTTCGGGGCATAACGGGCAAGACGATTGAACTCGTGCGAGATACTCGAATGCGATCATTACCCCGCTCAAGAGAACGGAACTCACGCTTTTACGTGCAACTATTCCCGCAGGAATATGTGCGGTCTGAAAGCTACGACGAAACTCTTCCCTGTGTAACCGCGCTCCCGCCGGTGAGTAACCAAATAGTTGTCCCACCAGACGGGACCACATGCGATGCGTGGCAAAAGAGACTTTCTCTTGATCCGTGCACTTCATGAGAGATCCAACTTCTTCTCTATGGCATGAAGCCAATCATTAGCCTCCATGGGATTGGTGGTCTTGGAGAAGGTCGGCGGTCGGACACGAAGGAACTCGCGGCTTGGGGGGGTGGTGGGGCGGCAACGATTATTCTGCTTGTTGCTTTGCATTTGCTGCAGCATCTCGCCGTTGCATCTGGTGGTGTTGTTGTTGCATTTGCTGCATCATTGCAGCCATCATCTGTGTCTGTGAAGCGAGCACTTGAGCAATGGTGGGATTCTCGGGTGGCGGTGGAGGAGCATTGCCATTGGCGTCGTGAGCCTCGTGGTTGTCGGCACTCCGATCGCCCATTGTTGTCAGTTCGCCCGCCGGTCCCGGTGTTTACCATCCGAAGGAGACGACCGACCGAGAGAGAGAAGAAAAAACAGAGACCAGCACTTAGCACTAATCTTTATTATTTGAATTCAAATGCATTGTTCTGATCTTGACTAGAAACAAGGAAAAGCACCAAACATCCTTAATTGGTCAGTCATATCACACTTGATATCGACTGCCAGCTATCCCACACACAGCAGCCTAACACACAGCAACTACCAAGAAGACAAACTAAGATAAACGGTAAAACTAAGGAGGGCAACTAGAACGATCCACAAGACGAGGAGTCGAAACGCTTCCTTCGAAGATCCCCATTCTTCCGAACGGCTCCCGGAGTCCTCGGGCGTCACCTCGAGACTTGGAATCTTCGAGTCGGTTGCCGTAGCCCAACCGATCCTGCCTCTTCCTCAGGAATCTTGAGTCTCTTCGAGTCCATGTCTTCACCAGATTATCTCGAGCTTGAGTCACTGGAGACGGAGATCCAACCATACGCCACCTCCGCTTTGGATTTGCCGAAGCCGGAGCAAAGGTGAGGCGGAGACCTGCAGCAGAGGAACCGGAACCGGCCCGGCCGGAGCGGGTGGAGCCGAGAAGGCGGTGGAATCCGAGGTGCTAGCTGGATGCGGACGGGCGCGGTGGTGGTCTTCCGAGGCGTAGTGCGGAGTCTAACCCCAACCGGTGGCGGGAGTCCCTTCAACTCGGCTACCTCCTTCTTCGACGAACCACTTCGTCCTGCGGTCGCGCGATCCTCGGCATCTTCTTGTCGTTCGGCTCCTTGGTCGCCTTGTGTAGGTCGAGTGCATCGATCCAGTCCTTTGAGCACGGTGCACATGTGACTGAAGGTAGTGTCATTCTCCTCTGCCGTAGACTTGAATATCCGACCTCGGAGGAACTACCTCGACGGGGATGATAGCGGTAGGAGGAGGTGCGAAGGTCGGCATCATGCGGCTCCCTCATCTGGCCAACATCGGGTAGGCGGCTTCTTGACAAGCGTGATCGACGTGCCTCCGGAGGCCGTGACCTCCATGTTGGGAAGACACGTTCCCACAAACCCGTGAACCTCCAACCGAACACGGTAGGGCAACTCGCCACCGAGAGGCGCAACCGTCGTATACTCCGTGCTTCGGGATATCCAACCTGCAAGGGCCATACGCGCCGGCTACGCAACGAAGCTTGTCATCCCTTTTCGCAGTGCGTCATTTGGGGAACCTGCCATCTATAGAAACAAAGGAGTGGGAAAATCAAAACATGCTCAAAACCCACGACCACATCCCATTTCGCAATTCCTAAACCCTAGGCTGACTCCACTTTTCAAAACACCCCTTTTCTTTCAAAACATATGCACATGAAAAGAATTAGAGGGCTCTTAAGGTTTCCGGTTGGCTTGTCCTACGAGTCATAGGAAGGCTACGATACCAACTTGTCACGCCCGAAATTCACACCGAAATTTACGCGGCTAATTATGCATTACCTCCTCGTCCGGGAATCGCCGAGGTACACAAATCGACGTTATCGATAATACGAGAATCCTCGTCTTAGAAACAATATAAAGAGTTACATAAATGCAGCGGAAAAGAAAATAAAACCGACTTAAGCTAAACTTTGACACGAGCGAAGCGGACACAACTCCACGGCTAAACCTTGACGAGAACAAGCCTACACCTCCTCGGAGACCTCGCTCTCAACCTCGCACGAAGGGGAAAAAGAAGCAAGGCTGAGTACAACCACCGTACTCAACAAGTCACACCGGAAAAAGAGGGACATGATGCGAGATAAATAACAAGGAATGGTCAAGAGGCTCAATTTGCATAAACAGCATTTGCGAGAATACAATAATAATATTTGAAGACAGTAAAAAGTAGTAACATTTAAGCGGTATTAAATAAACACGTCCAACGCTCAAACCACGTTGCAACAGAGGCCCATCCATCCACCTGCACTAGTCATAATCCAACATTTCATTCGAATAAAGTAAATGAGACTAATCAAGGTGAATCGGTCGATCGCCCGAACCGTGGGCACGGCTATTCGAATAGTTTTTACTCGATCGGAGGTGTACAATGTACCCATAAGACACAATCCCACAACACATTACCGTGCGCGGTGCACCACCACGGTGCCGGAAAGGAATTGTGACGAACCCTTCACACAACCCCTCTAATCAATCGTACCACACCAAGGTTTCGCCCCATCCCCATCGGGCAATGGGCAGCCCCTCTAGTGCCGCGGTGAATCCGAAGCTGATCAACCCTTAAAACAGGGCCGACCCAACTCCATCACGCTCACCCTCTGGGATACGTTAACTAGAGACAGCTATGCTACGGGCCCACCATTACCCATGCTTTGGCTTGTGGTATGCACGTCATTTCTTCCAGGGTTTCCCGAGAACCGGTCCTTAATCGTCATGAGCACGCTAACCAAAGTCCAACCATGTGCTCACGACCCACCTTTCTTATAATTCAATATTATTAAAACCAAAGTCATATCTTAATATCGTCGGAAGATCCACTTTAGAAATAAACTTGATTAGTGTGACTCCCTTAAGTGAGCTAGTTGCACTAAGCATGACTAAGCAACCTTAAACTATCATCTAGTCACATTGGGTCCCAAGTTATCAATGGTATAAGGTAAACAATCTTATGGTTGAGTACAATAGGTACAAAACATCCCATGAAATGACATTCTAAAACATATGCGATTTGAATGAAATAGAGGTATTTACATAAAATAGGTACAATATGGTTAATGTAAGGTATGACTTGCCTTGCTCGGAGACGAGGAACCTCGGCGATTACTTCGAAGAGAACGGGCTCGCCAGAAAAACTCGGGATCTACACGACAAACAAAGCACTCAACAAGCACCCTAAAAAGTCTACTGAAACAGCACTGAAAAGTATTTTTAATGGATTCTTGACATTTTTCTGGATTTAATGAAATTTGAATGGGCTAAAACGGAGCTCGGATTCAAAAGATATGAATTTTAGAAGTTTAATTGCGATTTTTAAACTAAACGAAAAGATTAAATTATTTATTGCGCAATTAAGTCCCCAGTGACGTCACCTTTGCGCGGCACGGGCTGGCGTCGGCATGA